>CP098270.1:3540281-4783062 GCA_023658445.1 Epichloe bromicola
TGTTCCCCTTCACAGACGGATACGTAGAGAATTTGCCCACCTTGGCTGGTTTGCCAACTTTTTGGCCGATGACCTTCCACTTGTTATTTTCATACTCTTTGATGGCATTCAACAAAGCTTGACTCTGCAGACAATGAAATTAGTCGGGTTAGTCCGATAGGTAACGTATTCGTGTGCGATGTGCGACTGACCTCATCTTCGGCAAACTCGGCATAATGCATATCCTGGCGCGGCATTCAGTATCAAAATGTAACGCTTCCTTGGATAAGGCGAGCAATTTACCTTGTACCAATGTTTCTTCACCGAGCCCTCTGTCCTGGTCGGGAATGTCTAAATTGGGTTAGATGATCATCACGACGGCATTCAAAACTATCATGGAACATACTTTAGCGATTTCCGCCCAGCTGTTGCCGGCATCTCGCATCTGTTTCAATCTGTGTTCTTCCTGGGGCGTCCATGGAGTGTTGGTCCTACTCTTCTTGGCTGGAGGAGGCTGCACGGCCGCAGAATTGGCGTCCTGTACAGGCGCCTGCGGCTGAGGTGGAGGAGCAGCGGAAGCAGCAGCAGCAGCGGCAGCAGCAGCCTGAGGAGTAGAAAGGTTTGGGACTGGTGGTTGACCTTGAGTTGCCGCAACGGGGACGGCAGACGCAGCTGTAGCTGGCGAAGAGGCAGTATTTGGAGCAGGCCGCTTGCGCTGGCGACTTTGCTGCACCGGGGTCGGGGGTTGAGATTGTTGCTGAGCACCCGGGGCATTAGAAGCTTGCGGAACAGTCATCGGTTGTTGATTAGGAGTCGGATGGTTTTGCTGTTGCGCTTGCGCTTGCGGTGGCTGCTGCTGCTGCTGCTGCTGAGGCGCCATGCTAGGTTGAGCAGCACCATAGGGAAACTCCATGCGTTGCTCATTCCGGCGTGACATGTCTGTCTGGTAAGGATGGTTGCTGTTTGGGTGTGCTCGTTAGCACTCAATCAGAACAACGCATCGCGGTCACTATCGAGGTGACATGTTGACGCCATGACTTGCGCGACCTTTTCGCAAGTACAACGAAGTAGGTGGGTTCCGAGGTGACCATTGAAGAGAGTCTCGTCTGCAAGGACCTTTGCTTTTGCAGCTGTCTGTCGCCGACGGCGAGGACAGCGTTTGACAGTGGTTACACAGTTGAGGAGTTGACGAAGAGCGATCACAACAGCCTGCCAGGTGCACGGAGCTAGATGGACAGGCAATAGGGCCACGAAGAAGGAAAAGGGCCAACTGCTTGTCATGCTAATGGTGGTGGATGCAGCTGACGGATGCAGTTCATGGATGCAGTTGATGGACGCAGTTGATGGACGCAGTTGATGGACGCAGTTGATGGATGTAGTTGACGAAGACGGGTTGAGGTACCAGGGACAAAAGAGATGGTGTCGGTACTTACTGCATGTCGTTGGGCGGGTGAGTGGAGTTGGAGTAGACGTACTCCGGCACGGGGCCGACCTGCCACTGCTCCATGATCTGGATGCGACACGAGCAGATATCATCAGTATTTTACCGCTGGAGAGAGAGAAAGGAGCAAGAGCAAAACGAGCAAGCCAAGGCATGGCAACGCAAAGCCGGCCAGACCAGAGTGAGGGCAGGATAGGCCGCTGTCATCTGTTTGCGAGGCGGAACATTCGGCGACAAACATGGGTCCGTCTGCAGCGACGCGGCTGGTGTAGCCATCCATAATAACTCTCTGTCTTTGGTCTTTGCGAAAGCTTCCAAACGCGCGCTGGTAAGCGGCATTGGACAAAGGCCCAGTTCGCCGCGCTCGAGTCTGATGCACGCGCGACGCGAGACCCAGGTGAGAAAAAGAGGATCGAGGTACTCACAGGCAGAGTTGCTCCTCAGCTGAGGCAGTCTGCTGAGCAGAAGCGAATTCGTTGATGACAGTGATCAACTCCTGGCTCTGGTGCGGCAAGATGGCGACGCAGAGAAAGTCCTTTTGACAGGGAGACAAAGTCAAAGCTACACAGGTGGTCCGAGGCTCGGGTCTGGTGCGGTGGACAGGCAGAGCCACGGGTTTGCGTAATACAAGTAAGTTTCTGCGCCTTAAAAATTGGGCAGGCAGGTCGAGGTGTGGACGGATTCGGGTCGCCGCCGCCGCCGCCTTGGGAGGGGGGTTATTAGTGGTGGAGGAGTGAGTGGTGGAGGCTGGCTTGGTCTGTTGGACACCTCTGATTGCCAATGGTCCAATGAATGAACAGTGTTTCAAGAGTGTGGGTGGGCTCCTCAAGTCCGCGAAGATGTGGGCTGACGGGCTTCTGTGGGACAGGTACGTGACAAGTGTGAGAAGTGTGAGGTGAGTGAGGGCGAGAGGAGGAGAAGAGACGACGTTGCCTGCGTGAAACAAACTCGACAATAGATTGACGAATGCTGGTTTCGTTCTGGAAACGGGGCTTGATCTTGGTACCTCGTCAACGATTCGCAGATGGCGAGAAGGAGAGAGAGACACGGAAAGACGCGATGCAGCTGACAGGGTGGCGATGCTGGGCGCAGCAGCTGGAGAGGCCAGCGCAGGCAAAACAAGCAGAGCGCGCACCACGACAGGACACGAGGACCAGGCTGGCGAATCGACGTCTCTCTGTCCCCTTTTGCACAACGTTGACGTCGAGGTAGCCGAACCAAGTTAAATGAGATATCGTGAGCTGATGAATAGCGCGGTGGATCCCGGAGAGCACAAGCTTGCTCCAGGCAAGGTTCCGATGGGAGGAGATCTCGGAGCAGGACATTGATTAAAGGCGAGTAATCCGTACTTCAGGCACAAGTACTCAGTGGAAGGGCGGTCGAGGGTTTTGAGTACCCAGCACTTTTGCTGCCACGACTTGCTGACAGAAAATTGGAGTCGCAAGCCAATGGCGGTGGTGGCCCCAGCCTCCAGGTACGTACATGTACTCCGTACATGACGCGCGAAGAGTTGCTATCCCTTTGAGTGTGCGAAGAGTACTTTGATTTACAAGAAAATCCCTCCATCATAAAGGTCCTCATAATCTCCTAATCTACAAAGAGCTACGTCCGTATATTGCCAACATTGCAGTCTCACTGTTCTGAGGCTCTTTTTTATATATAAGAGGAGATACCCCGGCTATACTAAAAATGGTGCGGGTCCCGGATCCGCCTGAGGTTCTTCGCATACTAAAAAAAGGATAGGACTAACAGAGAATCATGCCTAATGATATTTTTTTTGTTCTCTTGATAAATCTCATCGCCAGGCTCCGCTTTATCATCACTGCTTTGTACGGAGCACTCCGTACTGTACATCTCGTTAAAGGCCGCAATGCTACTCTTTGAGCACAATTGCGTACTAACAGGGGCATTATCTAATAAAGAAAGCGGGATAAAAGGTATGTACGTCCGTAGCGTGCACGTTTATTTTATACAACTCGTCTCAAGCGCTATTATAAGAGGTCATATAAACATAAAGTCACGCCTCTGACCTAAGGGGGCGTGGGGGGAGGGTACGAAATCGTAGCCTTATGTACGGCCTTTGAAAAGATAAGCCACACCATGCCCCGCTCGCACACCACCTGAACGCACAAATTAGTGGCCCGTCGGCTGCGCCTCTTTTTTTCGTGCAATATCAGGCAGTAATTGGGAAGGCTGGGAGGCTGGCATTAGTATTGACGAGACAGGTGCCATGTGTCACCACTAGCAGGGTCGAGAGCTCCACGGAGTACAAATCACTTCGACAAGTTGTCGGACCGGTAGGAGGAGGTCTTTCCATTTATAATATTTCCCAGCACCTGCATCGCTCCTGCCTGAGGTTGGAGCACTTTTCATGCCAACGAGGCAAATATGATCCGTATGTACTCCGTACTGAACAAAAAAAACCAAAAAAAACCAAGAGCACGGCCACACACTTGACCACTCCCTGTTGACAAAGACGCCGATTCGAAGCCAAACCCTCGCGCGGCTGTCGGCGATGGCCTGAAGCTTAGTCCTCACATGTCACATGGTAGACGGAGACAGATGCTATTATTACGCACCCCAATTCCTGTCGTCTTTTGTCATGTACCGATACGTGGTGTCTGTCGATTTCTCGGTCGCTTGGAAGCCACATCCACGCAATTGCTAATGAGCTTCACAACCACGGTGTTCTGTACCTCAGCTGCCTTTTTGGAATACTGTGTACCTTGCGCCGCGGGCTGGTATAATTCGAAATTCTCCGCCGCGGCCATCAAAGTCCAACAGACTCTCGGTCGAAGAATGCAACATTATGTGCTGCAATACCAGTTCATCGGCTTGAGATGAACATTCATTCCCTGGACAAAGAACCAGCGTCTGCGACCGGTCTGCTGGTCAGTTGTTTCAATGGGGAATACCTTATTCAAATCGCGAGTTCAAGCAAGACTTATCTGCGTCATGAATATGACGGACTACACGCGAAGTCGAGGTCAACGAAAAAATTGATATTTACACCCAGAGAATACTTTTAGGACATTTAGAACGTTCGCGCAGCAATACATACTATCGTGCTGAGCATAGTCTGCGCCTTCTACTCCATAGACCAAATTTCTTGTGGCCTACACCAAGATGGTCGGCCCGCCATGCGTGGGGTATTTCTTCTTCTTTTTTCTTTCCTGAAACAGGGCCGGTTCCATCGAAACCGGAGATTCGTCATCAAGGTATCCAAACTGCGCGCATGAGATCGTGTTGCGAAGTCGGGATATATTTTGTAAAGTGGATGACGTAATGGAATGACAACTGAACATGGCGTGAGCCAAACAGGACCTTCTCCGCCATGCATAACGGTCCCGATAACCGTGGACATAACAGCCTTCTTTTCTCACTGTCAGCGGCTCTTTGGAAGCCCGACGACCGTTTCACTCGACGGGCGGGTGAGCATGACCGCGGAACAGCTGCCAATGGCGTTCTTCAAAAGTGATACAAAAAGAGCAGAAAACAAAACAAAAACAAAGAAGAAAATGAAAAGGAAAATAAAGTATGGTTCATGAAAAGGACGCAACGTCAAGACAATGGGACGAAAAGACGTTAGGCAGAATAAAGTTGTTTGTGACGGGACTATTTGCAAGAAGAAAGAAGAAAAAGCCAGTTTCAGTGAGGCTTTTGAAAGCGCCTTCGGTTTCAAGGGAGAGCCAGCCCGCCTGAGCAAGCGGTTGAGCAAGCGGTTGAGCAAGCGGTTGAGCAAGCGGTTGAGCCGTGGAAAGATGCACCGCCACGCCATCTCATGGCTAGCACGTTCGACGCACAATCAGCCCCCGTCTCTCTCAAAAGAGAAATGAAAAAGTCACAAATATCATTGCCTGACTGACAACTGCGCCGCGAGCGCTGCGCGAGCCACGAAACAAACATGCATGGTCGGCCTTGGTCGGAGTAATGTTGCTGGCATAAGAAACGATGTCCACGTTTCAATGTGGCCAGTTCAAACCAAACGCCTCGGGTAAGAGTTGTCGCATAATGGTGGCTCCTCTGGGTGGGCATGATTGTCCGTCGACTTGAGGGGGGGGAGTGGCGTCGATTGACTCAATTCCACGAGGTGGCAGCGGCAGGGGTAATTCCGTCATGAGCGACTACGGATGACTAGGTTAGGGATTACTCCTGGCTGGAGTCTTGAAACCCGAGCAGAGAGTCGCCCGTCTGTAACATGCATGGCCGGATGATGGTCGCAACTGAGGCATCGTCGCCGCGACACTCCCCGATTCTACTCAATGGCCTCTTCCAGAACGAGTTGTGGCTTTCCGATCAGCAGCAGCGTTTCGTGAGCTGCCCTCACTACTCACTGCTCAGCCGCCGTCATCTCTCATGGCATTCGTCATTGTGTATTGATATACAACGGGAAACCAACGGCAAACCAACGGGAAACCAAGGCAGGGCTTTTGCAAGCCACGACACCAACAAATTGACCCGTCTCAAACTTGGCAAATCCTGCACTTGGAGGGAGTCGATCCTCCCAAAGAATAATCCGTAGTCCGTACAATATTACGGATCCGTACCACTTACTCGATACAGTGGGAACAGTGGAGATTCTGCATCGGGCAGTGAGTGCCATGGGATGAGTCCACAACCGATTAGTCCAGTCCCCCCGGCGGCAGAGCCGGCGAAGTGTCATGGGGACGGGAATGAGAATGAGCACCAGGCCAAAACGTTATGCTTATCATGGCATACATGGCCCGTCCTGTCACAGAACTGAAGAGTCGAACCGAGATGTAACAGGGCTAGATCTCAAGACTGACAGGGTCCCCGGTCCGTCATGTCCCAGATTCGGAACAGCAGCGCCAGATTGTTTCGTGGAATAGGAACATGCGGATTTAACCAGGCGGCGGTTGGTTTTGCCGGTCAGAGTGTTCGGCTGTCTGGTGTGAATTTGTTATATCTTTGCTTGCGAACCGCCTTGAATGTATCATTTTCTCCGCCCTCCCTTTCTTTTCTTCAGACTATAATCCTTGGAAGACCCTGGCTCAGTACGCTTTGTCCTGCCAGAACGTTTCTTTTCTTTTCTTTTTTTTTCTCCTGTCACTCTCTCTTCTTTTATCCGCTGCCAGCGTTATACTTTCTTTGAACACCCAACTGGCTTGGCCGCTGCCGCTCCTTTTCTGTTGACTATAATCAGATCCTCTCGTTGATAACTCTTTGAAATCACCCTACCTCTGATTACGCTTTTATTTAGTTTTGTTGTCAGGCTGGACTTGAGATATATTCTATTCATTACTTAAACAATACGCTGCGGAAACAAAAACTATCAACCTTGAAGAGGCCTGGTTTGCCGTCTCGGTTCTGTTATAATCACAAATATTCTTGGCGATCTGGTCCAGCAATTGGAGGCTGCGAACGAACACAAGACATCGACAAGATCACACCAAATTACAGGTTGCCCTCTTGAAGGTCGCTTCTGGCACAATGTCTCGAACACAATTGGTGCAAATTCAATCTGGTTATGTGCCGTCTAAAGACGCCATGCAACGTCACGAGAGTGGCGTTACAAAGAACAGGAATACACCCTTGAATGGCAGTGGCCGAGCATGGAGAGAGGACGAGGTACGCTGAAACCCCCCACCAGCTTGCTTTTGCACTGAGTTGAACGACGCAATCGCATTTACTTATCATCCTTGTTGTTGTTGTCGTTGCTGTTGTAGGAGGCCTATCTTCTTCAGACTCGACTTCAGAAAATGCCATACAAGCATATAGCAGCGCATTTGAACAAGACCGAGCTTGCCTGCCGCCTGCACTTCCATCAATTGTCGCACGGAAGCACCAGGCGTAAACGCACCGCATCCTTCTCGTCCGGCTCATCTGGCTCATGTGGCTCATCTGATCCATCTTCGAACCAGGCAGGTGCATCTTCTTCCAGCCCCGTGTTTCGAGGCGACACTCGATCTCTGTCGCCGCCTGTGGTCGGCGGCACATATCCCCCTAAGCCAGTCAACAATGACATGCAGTTATCTCGAATTATGTCTGTGGAGAGATCACCACAATTGCCCGCCATCCTGCCCAAGCCAGAGGGACCTCCGTATCCTCAACAGCATGTCAACGAGGCTTTGGCCCGATACAGCATGGCCACACCTGAGCCACAGTTGGAGACGCTGCCTCCCGTCCACTCTCATCATATCGGAAGCCCGGCTGTGTATCCGCCTGCCGCAACGCCGCTGCGTCTCGACACGTCCCGTCTGTCGCTCCCCTCGGCGTCGGTACACACGCCGGCGCATGTTGATCTGTCTCGACTCCGTGGGATTTACGAGGCGCACAAGAGTGCTTTTTGGGCCGTCATCGCTGACGAATACGGCATGAGTGCATCTCCCGTAGCGTTGGAGCAGTCATGGCGATCTGGTGCGTGCTGCCAGTATAGCGACAGCCAAGGCGGCAGAAACCCGATTACACCCATGGCCAGCCCGGACAAGGATCGAAGAGCGGCATACCGCCTGTCGGCTCAGGACAAGACAAGAATATCGTCCATTCTTGACGATGACCCCGACTCACGATTGCATTGAATGAAGGAATACTGGGACAAGGACAACCTAACCATGTGAGGAGGCGTTCGGGAGTAGATACGGTATTGATACGATGTGTATTATGCAGCGGCAGGATGCTGCAGGTATTTCCTTGACTGAGTTTCATCCCCTTTCCCCCGGTTTCGGTTGGTTTTGATATCTGGGTTGGAAACAAGGAAATCTATCAAAATGGAGAAGGTCGAGTTCAAGTCTCATAATGGCGAAAAGGAAGGGGGAAAGGACATGGGTACGTACTTGAATGGAACAATTCATGTGCACTTTTACTTGCATGATGACGTCAGACACAGTACTCCGTAGATGGGGATGACGTCGCTGATTGCCAAAGCAAGCACGGCCATTCGACAATGAGAGTCTGCTTGTCCCCCCGCCCGGTGGATCCCCGGATCCATGGCGCGCAGGAAACGGGAGCCAAGAAGCTGTTCTGGTGCGGGGAGGAGAGAGAAAGTGGGATGGATGGATGGGATTTCGAACATCGGGCAAGGTTTCTGTTCGCAAAAGATGGGCCGAAGAACACCTCCATTTATCTCCCAAGTGTTGCGTGAGGGGCTAGACAAGGAAAGTTTTTATTTTTATTTTATTTTTATTGTCACGTCTATTGTAATTCCGGCTTGGTGAAGAAGAAAGAAGACCATAATACCAACTCGGTCGTCAACGCAGAGGCATATTGCACTAATCCCTTGGACGATTTCGCAATGGCAGATACGGGCGGACAGTCCGACGCGCCCGCCGCGCCAGGCCACGATGCCAAGTCCTCGCCCGACTATATCCAGTTCAAATGTCTGCCGCCGGGCGGATCTCTGAACCGCTGGTCTACGGTGTTGACGAGGGACCATGACTTTCCCGGAGCGCAGGTTGGTTCCTGCTTTTTTTTTTTTAAAAAAAAAAAATGATATTTGAAAGAGATGGGGAAGCGAATTTTCCATGGATGCTCGTTTTCCCTTGCCCCGGACCCTTTTTCTTTTAATGTGAAGTCAGGCTGAGATTGAGAATCGGGCATTATTGTCCACAGGCCATGCTCTATGGTGCAGGTGTCCCCGATGAGCAGATGATGAAGAATGCAGCTCAGGTGGGCATTGCGTCTGTGTGGTGGGAAGGGAACCCGTGCAAGTATGGTTTTTTTTTTTTTTCAAGAATGTTTTCTTTCTTCTCTTCTTTTACGAGTCTCCTTGAATCAAGACGGGCATGTGTTTGAAACTGACCTCGTTGCAGCATGCATTGTGAGTCTGGTTCCAACCCCCCTGCTTGAATCCGTCTCTTGGCAGAGCCGAGGCATGGAAGGCATGGGAATCTTCTAACGCGGGCAGTGCTCGAGTTTGGCAAAATCGTTAAAACGGCCGTGGAGAGGGAGGGAATGCTGGGATGGCAGTTTAACACGGTTGGTGTATCTGATGCGATCACCATGGGCGGCGACGGTACGTGCGTGACAAGCCCTTTTGAAGAAGAGAGGGAAAAAAAAGGACACTGACTTTCAAAAGGCATGAGGTTCTCGCTCCAGACGCGAGAGCTCATAGCCGACTCGATCGAGTCGGTGACGTCGGCGCAGCACCACGACGCCAACATCTCGATCCCGGGCTGCGACAAGAACATGCCGGGGGTCGTCATGGCGGCGGCGCGGCACAACCGGCCCTTCATCATGATCTACGGCGGGACCATGGCCAAGGGCCGCTCGCAGCTGCTGGAGTTGGGGAGGGGGGGAAGGTGCGAGGCACCGACCCACCTTCTAGCTCGTCTACCACATTAAAAAGAATTTTTCATCAGGAAGGGTTCTACCCTTCTTTCTTACTACTAGATAACTAGAGCTTAGATAATAAAAGTTTTTGTTTTTAAAGTCTTAATTAAAGCACCCCTATTTTTAGTGACCACACCAGGAGAGGTAATTAAAAGCTTCTTTAAGCTTTCCTAGAGTTAAGTTTTTATTCCTTTATTATTACTAGGCTAGGGTAGTCCTTTACCTATATTGTTATTTATCCTAATCCCTATTTATCCTCCCTATAACTATCCCTATTATTCCTACGTCACTATTATTAACCTGGATTCTTAGGGATTAGAAGATTTACTATAGAATCCGCAGATAGCAGCAGTATATCTACATAATACTACTAAGTTAATAGAGTTATTATTGCTAGAAAGCGTCCTAGTAGGAGAAGACTATTTCCCTCTTAATAGGATAGATAATAAAGCTATAGTTAAACTTACTAGCTTCTTTAAATAACTTACTACCTTACCTATACTTAAAACACCTACTAAATTACTACTTATAATAGAGTTATATAAGTTACCCTTATCTTAAGATATTAGGACCTTTAATAGTTCTACCTCTACAGGCTAATAGTTAAGCTGCCTATAATAGATATTTAAGACTATTAATAAGGGCAGGGATATTAACCTAAATACTTTTATCTAAGCTATTAATATAGCCTTAGGTAGTGGAGCTACTACCTTTATTAATAGCTTAGAATAGTTAAGGCTAATTATCTTAAGGGCTAAGAATAGCTTAGCTATTACTAGGGATTTATCTACCCTTTAATAGTCACTCTAGGAGCATTACCCTCCTAATATTATTAATAAAGAAGTTAATACTAGTACTAATATAGAAATTTAATAAAATAAGGGAGAGGCCCTTACTACGTATTACTCCTGTGTTTTAAATGTGCTCTATTAAGCTAGTGGTTAGGATAAGCCACTTACCTCTAACTACCCCCTTACCTTAATTAAGAGTTATACTCTCTGTGATTTTATCTAGTGGTTTGTTTAAGGGTTATATAATAAGTTACTTATATAGGAAGTAATTAGCTAGAATGTGCTAGCTACTAATAGCCTTAGAGAGGCTTAAGAATACATTAAGTAGGCTACTACTATCTTAGAGGCAAAAGCTAATCTTATAAAGATAACTATAAGGGATGCTAAAATTATACTAATAGAAGAATTTATTAAGCATTAGAGTAGGTGTTCTACTAATAAAGTATTATCCTAAGTATATAAGTTACCCCCTAGGTTTATAGAAGTATTAGGAGGATAGAGATAATAGTCTACCCTAGTTAATGCTTTAATTACTTAGCTTTAGCTAGTAATATTATACCTTAGACTCTTAGGAATATATAGTTCCTCTAACCCCTAATAGTTTAATAGGTACTAGCTTATAACACTAGTTAATCAGAATCTAACTTAGGGATTATATCCATAGCCTTAGACTTAAGCTTAGACCTAGAATTAGAATAATAGTAATATTAGAAATAGAGTTCTAACTAATTAGCAGGGTGCTACCTACCCTAGCGTAGGAACTTAAAGGGTAAACTTTGCTCCTCTACCTTAGACTAATATAACTAATTTATTTTAACCACTATAGAGTGTACCTATAGTGGTATAGAGTTTTAGTTCTTAAGGGTATGCCTTAGAGTTAAGACCTATAAGTAAGTTAAAAAATTAATATATTAATAGCACTACCCCATTGCCTCACGGAGGTGCTTGTTTTAAATATAGGGTTGCTAGATATTACGCTATAAACTATACTATAACTAGAAGTGAGTTATTATAATAATAGGAATTATCCTAGTTAAAGTTAATAACCCTTCCTCCTTAGAATAATAACTCTTAGGTTCCTAGGTAAGCTTATGCTCGCTTAGCTTAGGTATATTTAAATAGGGATAAATAAAGCGATATTAAAGTGTCTAGAGTTATTAAAGAAGTAATAGATAAGTCCTTAGTTAGAGTTTGTTATACCCTAATTAAACCTAGATCTGCTTCTAAGTTAGTTATACCTATAGAGGATTACTAGCTTATCTAACTTAAAAAGAAGACCTTAACTACTTCCTAGTAATTAATAACCGCTATAGATCTATAGAAGCTTAGAGCTTATTAAGCTGATATAAACGCATAAGTGGAAGATATTACTAATAAGGATAATCCACTAAAGCCCCTTCTCTAGAACCTTAAAAAGGCTAATAAGGACACACTTAAGTCTATTACTTAGGGTGCCCTTTAGGTTATAACGTTAATCTTAGAAGCTATGCCACCCTTAAAGAAATAAAAGGGGATACCCCTTAGTAAGATACTAGATAATAGGACTCTAACCCTAGAAGTAACTCTATTAGTAAGGGAGAAGGTAGTTAAATAAAATATAAAAGCCTTAAGCAAGATTTAGGGATATAAGGGTCTTAGCCTAGTTAACTAGAAGGCATTAGCAAGTCGCATTTCAGTCCCTATCTCCTTAATAGATCTATGGCAAATCAGTCTAGAGCTGTTAAAACAGTTTTAAAAGCTATTATCTAGGGTAATAACTTCTAGGAAATAACTAAAGAGGAAGGTGTTATTTTTGCTAGATATAAGTTCTATTTAAGCAGTGTCTAGTAAGGGTTAGAAGAGCCCTATGTTAGATAACTATAATACTAAGTTGCTTTAAGAATATTAGTTAGGTGCTAAGCTATTTAGGATTTTAGTCTAAGCTTATATAGGATACTAAAAAGAGCAGAACTTCGACCTTAAGCCTAGATAAGCTATAGCTAACTAAGGAGCTAAAATCAACATTATATCTTATGCCTTTATACTACAGGAGAATATACTAGTCTATAATCTAGGATTAGTGGGCTTCTAAGGGCTTTAAATAATTAATACTAATAGATAGGAGAACATAGTAACTTACTTTATGTTAATAAGGGTAGTCTACTATAGGGTTACTTATTTAGTTTAGGCCGTGATTACGCCAGACTATTAACCTAAGAATCAGACTATACTAATACTAGGACTGCCCTGGTTATATGATATAGGTGTAAAGTTTAATATCTAGAACTCTAAACTTATAATTAGAATTAAAGAACACAGGGATAAGGTTAAGTCTATTAAAGGACCCTTAGTTACTCTATCTAACTAATAGAAAGTAATGCTCTGTCTAGCTAAGCCTATAATCCTAGAAAGGTACATCGGTTAGGATAATATAGATATATCCCTAGATAATGCGTCATTAGGATCTAAGGATAAGGATGATTTAGATAATTCAGAAAACTAGCTTACCTAGGACAACCTAGTTAAGTCGAAAAACTAAATCTAACGACCTAGGATGGGTATCTAAGCAAATTATATTATATAGTTCTATTCATTCATTTTTAGGTTAAGCCCGTGATGTGGTTCTCTGGACATACACCCCGGATTACCTGCCCTATTTTAGTATAAGAGGAATATTAACTTATAAACTAACTCAGTCTCTGCGTATATTTATTAGAAGTGAATTTGCTTAAGAAGAATAAGTACCCTATAGGATAGAGGACTAATAATAATAAGAAAACATTTTAATAGACAAAAGATAATTAGCCTAGACTAATTACATAGGAACCCCTATTATTCCTATTTCTAACAAAATAAAGAGTCTAGAGATAAGAGATAGACTAGGAAACCCCTATTAAGATAGTGTTATTGTGGTTTAAGGGTTATAGTGTAACCTTAGGCCCCTTAGTTCCGAAATTAATAGTGGAAGAGATTATATAGACTTTTTATACATATAGAGATTTAAATGCTTTATTAATTGCTAATATCCCCGCGACAGACCTCTATGTGCACGTACCTTAACTAAAGGAGAATGTGAAACCTTAGGCATAATCCCTAAAGAGGAGGTGGTTAGAGCCTTAGAAGTACTAGTTAAATTAACTAGTTATAGAGGGAATTAAGTCTAGAATATATAAGTATATAATAGCTATAAACAGGAAGATATCGGATTAGTGTGCAGAGCCTATATTAGTACTAAAGGATAAGTCTAACCCATAGGCTAAGCAATGACTTATATGTAACTATTCTTATATTAAGGAGATAATACCTAGTAGTTAGTTGCCACTGCTAGCTAAAGTCTATAATCAACTTTTAGATCTAAGGACCGAATCCTACTATGTGTTTAACCTTAAGCATATATACTAGTTAATACCTATAGCTCCTAAGTTAAGGCATGTATTTGCCTTTAATATTCCTAGGTTTAGTTAGTTATAGCTATCTTAAATACCCTAAGGCTCTTAGTTAGTAGGGTTTATAATAACTAAGGTATTAAGGATTACACTTAGCCTAATTCCTTTACCTTACCCTAAGCCCTCTCTTACTACACCTTAAGTCCTAGGTAACCTAAATATATTAACCTTATACATAGATAATATTTTCTATAAATATACTTTATTTAAGGAGTAATAGTCTTTTATTAAAGATTACTTACTGCCTAGACTATTATAGACTCTATTAAAGCTAAGTTTTAAAAAGGTTTCCCTTAGGATAAGCTTAATTATTATAGTTAGTTAGGTCTATAAGGTTAGAGAGAAGATATACATTAAACCAGATTAGGCTACGAAGCTAAGAGATTAGCCTATACCCTTAACTTAGTCTAATGTCTATTCTTTCCTAGGAGCTATTAGCCTATACAGACAATATATTAAGAATTATGCTGAGATTACCTAACCCCTAAATTAATTAACTAGGGATGTAAGCTAGCAATAGGGGGACTCTAAAGCCCTATCCTTCTCTATATTAAGAGAGAAAGCTATAACTACTTTAAGTATATATAGATATATGTTCAATCTACCTACCTAAATATATTCAGACGCCAGTAGATTTAGTGGAGGGTGCGTGGTCTTATAAGTTTAAGATAAAGTACCCTATCCTATCCTATATAACTTATTCCTATTCACTAAGACTTAGAGGAATTATAGTACTTATAAATAGGAGCTTTATACTATTATTAAATTCTGTTATAAACATAAATACTTTTTTAAATTAAGGATAAAGTTAATAATATTCATGGATTATAAACCACTTATAACATTTGTAACTACCACTAGTTATAAGGGTATCTATGCCAGATAGGTCATAGAACTAAGATTATTAAATGTAGAGATTTGTTTTATTTAGGGAAAATAGAATACTACTACTAATAGGTTATCTTATACTATTTTTTTATTAGATAACTACGTGGACAATCTAACGGAGTTTAGATCGCGGGATATGGCCTAAAACCAGTGGGTCTGGAAAGATAGAGCTAGAGAATATAAAGAGATATTAAAGACCCTAAAAGCTGCTAAAACTTATAAAACATTAATACTTAATAGGTTAGGTCTGGATGTAAGATAGGTAGAAGTGTTACCTAAGGGTAAGATCCTACTAAGAAAATACCTGAATAAGCCCTGGTATATGGAAATTATAAAGTACCTAACCACTAGATAATATAGTAAGGGAGAATTTAATTATTATACTATGCAAAAGATAGTCACGAAGACCTAGTAGTATAAGCTAAAGGATAGGGTCCTTTAGTTTAAAGGAAGATATAATAAGCAGCGTTATCTAGTAAGGGAAGAAGTTAAGGATACTCTCTAAGGTGCTTATAATAAGTCTGGACATTTTAGGGCGGATTTAACCTAGAGAAGGCTAACTTAGACTATATTCTAGCCTAGGATAGGAGTAGATATTATAGATTATATTTTAGGGTGTATACTATATATATAATACGCTTCTTAAAAAAGAAAGGCACTAAATTAACTAGTGCTAGTGGACAAACTATTTTAAGTTATAGGGATAGACTATATTAGACTATTTCTAGAGACTAAATAAAAGATTAAATATATACTTATTATAGTTAATTATTTCTCTTAGTTTATATAGCTATTTCCTTGTAGATTAACTAGTGCTATAGAGGTGGTAAATTATCTAAGGGATTAGATAAATAGGCTATTACTTGCCCTAGAGGGTTTTTACACTAATCCCAGGCCTATATTTATATTAGTAGAATTATCTATATTCCTAAGGAGAAGGGGAGTAAGTTTATTAAATACTCTAAGATAATCTTATAAGAGTATTAGACTAGTTAAAGTCTTAAATCAAATTTTCTAAGGAGTATTAAGTAAAATAATAACTAATATAAAAAACTAGGATCTTTAACTTCCTAAGGTAGCTAAGGCCTTAAATTATAGATATGTTAAGTCTATAGGCTATTCTCCTACAGAGGTCCTATATAGTTTAACTTAGAACTAGAAGGTAGAGTTAGGAGCTCTTCTAACTAAAAGTTCTACTAGCTAGAGCAATAAGTTTTATAAGACTCTAGCATAGCTATTAGAAGGATCTCTAAAGGGGGATACTATAATATACTTTATAGGTTATATTAAGTCACATTAGGGATAAGTTATAACTAACAGGAGCTTAGAAGCTACTACCTAGAGGAGTTAATATAAACAGAGAAAGGTTAAGCTATTTAAACCAGGTAATATAGTAATAGTGGTTATAGAAGGGAAGCCCCTAAAGTTATAACCACGCTAGCAAGGGCTATTTTAAATTAAGGTTTAGACTAGACATGCTTCCTACTAACTTATTAACTTAGATAGGTTAAAATTAAGAGGAGATTATGGTTTAGACTTCTATAAAGATAGTCTAAAAGCCTACGCCCCTTAGACTAGCTATCTAAAGATATTATAGGATTAATTGTTAATAGGAAGGATAAGATTGCGGCGATGAGAGTAATAAAGGGATCCGGAGGGGTAATATAGCATAATTAGTGAAGCTGGGATTATAGTGTTAAAAAAAAAAAAAAAAAAAAAAAAAAAGGGGAGGAAAAGAGAGATCTGTAGGGTATTAGGTAGCAATAGGTGGGAAAAAGTAAGTTAAAGGTGAATTTAGGTTAGGGAATAAATCAGATCGCCACATCCACCTCCTTCTCTCTAATTCTACTTTCCCTTACCTCTTCTACTTCTATTTTATTTAATCTTCTTCTTCTTAAAATTTACACTATAACTTAGAAAAATTAAGCATAGTAGTCAGCCACTAAGCTTAAGATAACACATCTTTACCCTAATTCTATTATACTATTTATTTAACTATTAGAATTATTAACTATCTGGTTTTCCGCACGTGGTTTAACTAGGGATGTTAGGTAGAGTTTCCCTGCTTATAATAATTATAGAGGTTATAAATCCTACTAAACTATTAGTATAAAGGCTAGAGTTTATAAAGTAGGAGGTAGCCACGCTAGCTAAGGGAAGTGCTAACCTTAGGGGAATAGTAGTAAGAAACCAGCTAGAGCTTAAGCAATTTAAGTTTATTAAAGATCCTTCCTGCCTAGCCACAAGCTACATTTATTAGAAGGCTAGACTATAGGGATAGGTCTGTTATAATATTAGAGGGGTATCTCTTAGACTAAAGGGGACCCTTCTAGTAATTAAATATAAGGGTAAAGTCCTAATAGAGATAGTAAGCTAGATAGGAGGTAATAACCTATTTTCTAATATAGGTCTCTAGTAGGGAAAATAGTGTTGCCTGCTACTAATAAACCGGTCCCTAAGTTTATATAACCTTATAATAATGTTAATAGTGGAGAATCTAGTTATAGAAAGCTTACTATTAGTAAGAACCCTAGGAGAGGGGAAAGAGGCTATAGTTAAAGGCCTAAAACAAGTTTTTATTAGATATTACATAGATTACCTATATCCTATAGCTATCTAAATCTCTAACTAGAATTAAAAGGCAATGTTTAATAGGATAGATAACTTTATAGTTAGAAGCTACTATAACCTAGTTATAGGTTATTATATATCCCCTAAGCTAGTAATCCTACATTAGGACATGCTTATTAATAGGAATATAAAAGTAATTAAGGGTCTAATATAGTTTATAGCTAGTTAACTATTAAGAACTTAAATAACTAAGGAGTTAAAGAGGCTAGGGTTTAAGTAGAAGTCTCTAATAGAGAAGGGAACCCTAACCCTTTAAGCCCTATTAGATTAGTATAAACAGATTTGTAAATAATTAGCAGTAGGAAAACCAATTACACCATTATATGCTTATAAAAACTAGACTATCGCTAAACTAGCTAACTTATTAGAGAAACATCCCAAACTTATAGGGCAGATTACCTAGATAAAATAGCCTATACCTTATAATAAGAGAACTCTAGGAACCTTTTTAAGTATATTCCCTCTTATAGCTACCTTTAAATTTCTAGACTCTATCCTAGAGATAATAGTAAAGTTTATAAAAGCATACCCTTATAATTTATTCTATACTATAGGACTCTTTATAGCTCTTATTATCTAGGATAATTTAATTAACTCCCCTACTAGTGGAATAGAGGTGTTTCCTAAGGCACCTAAGAAGGTAGATAAAAAGATAATTCTAGATATAAAACTAATTAGAGTTAAAGAATTCTACTTATATTTCTAGCACTAGTTAAGACTATACTATAACCTTTAACTTTTAAAGTTTCTATATCCTTTTTATAATATACTATTAATAGTAGCAAGGGTCTATAAGATAGTGGGAAAGCCTATAAGGGTAAAAAATACCCTTAAAGATAATAATATTTAATAGGAACTATATCTAGTGGTTTTAAGGAAGATAGGCTTACCTCTCTTATTTTAACTACCTATAACTCCTTTATATTTATAGGATAATATCTATAGTATGCTATATAAAGCACCTAACTCTAGGAGATTAATATAGGAATAGCTATCCTTAGTGGTGTAAGGCCTCTAAGCCTTAGGGTTATTCTACCTTATAGGGGTGCTACTATCTATAGTAAAAATAAAGAAATAGAATATATTAATTCTAAAAGACTTTCTATAATAGTGCTATTTAACTAGTGCCCTAGTTTATAAATTAGGAGCTGATCTCTTATACAAATCCTAGTATATTAATATAATCTAAATAGGATTAAAGAATAGGAATGCCCTATATTAACTATAGAAGGTGAATTAGCCTATTATAATAGAGATGCCTAGTAAACCTAGTGAGGCTAGGAAGATTATAACTACTATAGTGGGTAATAGAGGACTAAGTAGTGCCCCTTTAAACCCGCTACCTAAAAAACTAACTAGGAGAGATAACCAGGAAAAAGGCAATACTTATAAAGATAAGCCTAACCCTAATAACACTAGGGGTAGAAACTATAAAACTAGAGGAGCTAGTAATAGAAAACAAGATTATAAGGATAGAAAGGATAATAATAGGAAGACTAGTAAATATAAAGAAGGTAGAGAAGAGGATAAGGATAAGGGTTTAACTACTAATAGTAACAAAAAAACTATAGGGAAGAAGTACAAGAGGCCTATAATAGATACTAGGTCTCTAAGACCGCAACCCCCGCTAACTAACCCACAACTACCACCAGTGTTTAACACTAGGGCCAGGATACATTCTAAGGAAGGGACATTAATTATTATAACTAAGTCTATTTAGGTCAAGAGAACACTCCCTAGTAGATATCCTTATTAACTTTAAGATATATTTAGGATTAGTAGCGTCTAAGAGTCTAAACCAGATACTATTATACTAAACTTAAACCCCTTTCTAATATATTATATATTTTAGGGTGATTAGAATAGAGCTAAATTAACTAAGACTCCTCTTAGTAAAATACTAGGGCTAGCTATAAGATAACTTCTAGTCTAAGAATTATAGGATTTAATAAAGCTAGCTATTAACTATAGAGTTACTATAACTCCTAATTTATTTATATTTAATAAACGTAAACTCCTTCTAAAGGGTATACCTAAGTTATCTAAGATCTAGGTCATAGGTGTTAATAAGTATAATAATATAGTAACTATATTTAGACTAATAGCTAAAGCTAAGGCTAATCCTCTACTGCCCCTATCCCTGGTTCTACTACCTAGGATTAAAGTATCTAGAAGCTAACTTAAACTTCTTCTAAAAAGACCCTTCTGTGGTTACTCTATAGAATTACTAGGCCTATAGTCCCTATAGATAAAGAGCTTAAAATCTTAGCTTCTTAAGAATTAATAGAGAGGTAATAAGGGTAAGATATAAGCTATTAAAGTGCTTGTAGTGATTTTATTTATATATTAACTATTATACACTACTCTAGTAGAGTTAAGGAGATTAATTAATATTTATAATAATAACATTAATAATATAAAAGCTAGAGGGCTAAACCCTGCTAAACTAAAAGATACTAGTAATATCCTTACCTTTATATTAGATAGAAAAGAGGGAGGCTCTATTATCTTTAAGGGATGCTTTAGGCCACTAACACTTATATATAATAGTGGAGCTACTAGTTAATTAACCCTATAGGCTAACATCCTAGAACATTATAATTCAGAAGAATCTAACTTTACTAAAGAAGTTATAGAGCTTGTATTTAAACTTAATATAGGGCTTTAATCCCTATAACACTTTAGGCAAGATAGTATAATAAGTAAACTATAAGATAATTTAGGGAAATTAGAGGAAGTAATAAGGTATAATTACCTATCCATAGAGCTAGTAGGTATTTATAAGAGTTTATTCATAGATTTCGCAGTAGACTATAATAGTCTAATTGCCCTAAGGGAAATTAAGGTATTAATAGATTTAGCTATCTAAGTTAAGGGATAATCGCTAGTATTACTAATATTTGCTCTTTATGTTCTTTTTTTTTCTTTTCTTATTTTATGGTTAGGGTGACTATCTAGTGCTAGTGGACAAGTTAGGGAGGGGGGAAGGTGCGAGGCACTAACCCACCTTCTAGCTCGTCTACTATATTAAAAAGAATTTTTTATTAGGAAGGGTTCTACCCTTTTTTCTTGCTACTAGATAACCAGAGCTTAGATAATAAAAGTTTTTGTTTTTAAAGTCTTAATTGAAGCACCCCTGTTTTTGCTGGGGCGCGACGTCAACATCAGCACCTGCTACGAGGCGGCCGGGGCGCACGCGTACGGACGGTGTGGCGCCGACGTCGTGGCCGACATTGAGAGGCACGCGTGCCCCGGGGCCGGCGCCTGCGGGGGCATGTACACGGCCAACACCATGGCCACGGCCATCGAGGCCATGGGCATGACGCTGCCGGGCTCGTCGTCGTACCCGGCCCTGTCGCCCGAGAAGCGCCGCGAGTGCGAGCGCGCCGGCCGCGCCATCCGCACCGCCATGGAGAGGGACATCCGCCCGCGCGACCTGCTCACCCGCGCCGCGCTCGAGAACGCCCTCGTGCTGACCATGGCCCTCGGCGGCTCCACCAACGGCGTCCTGCACTTCCTCGCCATGGCCAGCACCGCCGGCGTGCGCCTCACCATCGACGACGTCCAGCGCGCGAGCGACCGCACCCCGCTCCTCGCCGACCTCGCCCCCAGCGGCAGCCACCTCATGGAGGACCTGTACCGCGTCGGCGGCACCCCGTCCGTCCTCAAGATGCTCATCGCGAGGGGCCTCGTCGACGGCTCCGTCATGACCGTCACCGGCGACACCCTCGCCCGCAACGTCCGCGACTGGCCCAGCCTCGACCCGGGCCAGCCCATCATCCGCCCGCTCGAGGACCCCATCAAGCCGACCGGCCACATCCGCATCCTCCGCGGCACCCTGGCCCCCGGCGGCGCCGTCGCCAAGATCACCGGCAAGGAGGGCCTCTCCTTCACCGGCAGCGCCCGCGTCTACGACTGCGAGAGGGACCTCAACGCCGCGCTGTCCCGGGGCCAAGTCGGCGGGAACCAGAACCAGGTCCTCGTCGTGCGCTACGAGGGCCCCCGGGGCGGGCCGGGCATGCCCGAGCAGCTGCGCGCCAGCGCCGCCATCATGGGCGCCGGCCTCACAAACGTCGCCCTCGTCACCGACGGCCGCTACAGCGGCGCCTCGCACGGCTTCATCGTCGGCCACGTCGTCCCCGAGGCCGCCGTCGGGGGCCCCATCGCCCTCGTCAGAGACGGCGACTCCGTCACCATCGACGCCGTGGCGAACCGCATCGACGTCCACGTGTCCGACGAGGACATGGCCGCCAGACGCGCCGCGTGGAAGGCGCCCGAGCCGAGGGTGAAGAGGGGTGTTTTGGCAAAATATGCAAAGTTGGTGGGGGATGCGAGTCACGGCGCCGTGACGGATCATGGATGGTGAACAAAGGGCTTGGGCTTGTCGTCTAGGGGAGTCGTTCGACACAAGCACAGTCACTGTTGGAGAAACAAGAAAACCAATCGTGATTAAAAAAAGAATAAACCAAAAAAAAAAAAATTGATAATAAAATCAAGTAAAGTGAAGAGCAAGCAAGCATTGGTGCATCAAGCGAAAGTGCAGCCATGACGAACAGGAGAATTATGCAGTAAAAACGCCCCAAGAACAAAACTCACTACACGGACTCGGCCGAGTTTCCCAGATTCTCAGTTCTCAGTCGCACTACTCGCCAAGTGGCATGCCCTCTAGCTCATCGAGCAGTTGTCGCCAGTTATCCGCCAGCATCTCGGCGTACTTGACTCGTTCGCCGGCCCAGTCCTGATTCCACCGGCTCACATGATACTGGCTGCTCTGGAAAGTGACCAGCTCGTCCCGGATGCACTCCTTGACGAAGACGGACCGATTGTGCTGCTGAACAATAGATTCCTTGTCCTGTAACAAGAAACGGAAAAACAAAATAAGTGGCAACCAAATTAGCAAACGTTTTTTTTTTTTTCCAACTTCATTCGTTCTTCTTGCTTTGCTTGCTGTTGACGTGACGAATTGTCAGGCAACAAGGGGAGAGACGAGCCGGCTTACCTTGATGATGGACTCTGCCACCTTTTCAATCTCTCCGGGCTTGACCGTGCCTTCGGGTTTGGATCGCAAGTTGGCCAGCTTGGTCTCGCTGGTTTGGATTCTCCTTTCGAGGTAAGGAATGTTGTCCTTGTCGAGCTTTTCTCGGCGTTCAAACAGCTCGCGCACACCGACTAGAGCATCTCGCTGACGCTTCAGGTCCTCCAAAACGCCTTCATCCCAGCCGCGGCTCTCATCCTCCAGGAGCGTCTGATACGTCCGCAGGTGCTTGCTCATCGCCGTCAGCCCGTCATTCAGCAGGGGTATCTCGTTGGTGTCGGTGGCATATGTCTCTGCAGAGGTTTCCGTGAGGGACGTCAGGGACATGGCGATCCGGGCATGGTCCGCCGCAACGCCCTCGGTTCGTTTCACGAGGCGGTCCATGATGTTGCAGACATTGATGTATAGCTGGGCCGAGCGACGGACACCCGTGCACGTGCGGGAGAAGAGATCTTCCAAGGTCGGGGGCAGGGAGTCCTCGAGGCCCGGTGGCAGGACCTTGTCAGTGAACTCGTCCTGCACAGAGATTGCTGCCTGCTTGCGCCACACAGAGAGTTCCGTTGGTACAGTGAGGAACATGACGACCAACTGTTCCTGACTCAATATGGGATGGCGCGCAATGGCGTTCAGGAACCTAGCCAGCCCTCGCCTCCGCTTTTCAATGAAGGATCCGTCATTGGAAAGGTGGTTGCCGTTGACGGCAACTCTCTTGGGCGGCAAGAGAGGGAGCACGCGGAAGGGACATCGTTTGTGAAGACAGTCGAGGAGCCAGACAAAGTCACTGTACCGACGAACGACCTTGCTTCCGCGCCGTTGACTGGCGACTTCATAGTTGTGATGCTGAAACATGAACATGCCTTCTTTGCCGGGCATCAATGTGACAGTTATGCTCTCCTCGAGACTGGAACCGGTTCGTCCGCTCGTGGCTCGCACTGTTGTGGTGCGAGGCTGGTCCCGTGCCGCCGTCCGGTCGATGCCTCCGCCGCCGCCTCCAAACGGATTTGCCGCAGCTTGCGTAACAGTGGGAGCGTGGGAGTCATGGGTGAAAGCTCCTCCCACGCCAGGCGAGGCATTGGGAGGCCCAAAAAAGCCCCAGCCGCCGTGTCCTTGGATGGCATCGCTGTCTGGCCTGCCGCCATGAGACGAGGAAGGTATTTGAGCCGCCGATGCATACTGGCTGAGGCTCTGGTCGGCAATATTGGTGGACGGTGAAGCGTGGAAGCCGGCTCCGCCATTTGGCACAGCAGCATGGGTGCCAACGCCGTTGATTTTCGAGTGGTCGTGCCCTTTGTGCACCTCGGGCGAGTTCCAAGGATCGTCCTCGGGATCATCCATGGCGGGACGGAGCAGCTCGGGCTGCGGTGCCTCTGGGTGTGGGCGAGCTTCACGAGCCAGAGCCTGCTGATTGTGCAAACTCTGCTGCACCTGCTGCTCTTGTATCTCGGCGTAAACCTGGCTGTCGTTGGGCGTTTGCGGCGGTTTCGCGGCGAGCTCGGCGACGGGTGGCAGCACTGGCTCGGCGGTGAGACCAGGGAGCTTGGGCTGGGGCATGTCTAATCCGTGGAGTCCATCATGATTCATATTAGCTGCGTCCGCGCCCCCACCAGTGAGTGCGTGATGTGACGGGGTGATGTGACGGGGTGATCGTGCAAAGAAAAAATGAAACCCAACTTACTTGGTCGTCTTTCATCCACACCGTCCAGGCTGATGATGTTGCCTTCCTGCGCCAGGCCCACCAAGGCCAGCAAGACGTTGAACTCGTTCCGCCCAAGCGACACATCAGACCCATCGCCCGGGGCGACAAGCGACATGATGCGCGCCTGAGCCTCGGGACCAAGACGAGCACTGGCAAACAATTTGGCAATGCCGCCGGCTTGGACGCGGCCCGAGCTTCCACCCTCGCGAGCAATGGCGTCAAACGTCTCCATGTAGCTGTCGGGAACGTCCGATGCGGGCAGCAGGTCGCGGATCATCTCGGCGCCATCTTTCTGTTTCCTGGGCGTGGGCAGGTCCCAGGGAGATGCGGGCCGGTCCTCTTCGCCGTTGCCGTCGTCGAACAAGCTGTTTGATGACGTCCTGTGCAGAGGTTCGTCGAAGAGCCCGCCGCCTCGCGCTCTGCTCCGACGGCTCGGCGTCGATGGCTGAGCGTCTTGCTCTTCGGTGGGGGAGGTGCCGAAGAGGGACATGGTGAAGGTCTAATGGGATCGGTCAATCGAGCAACAGGGAAGCTCGGTTGATCAGTCAGTGACCGACGAGAAGCTGGACCTCTCCCTTCGGAGGCAACGAGACGAACGCGACGAACGCGACGAACGCGATCGAGCGGAAGCAGAAACAAAAATGCAAGCGACGGATGAACCAGCAACGACAATGATGTTTCAGCGACGGCGATAACAATAGGATGGGAAGTACCAATTGGGTGCACGGTAGGAGCTTGACGGGCGCGTGGATGCGGAGTAGATACGTACATAGATGAGATGACATACTCCGTACTGCAGCACGCTTTCAGCTGCAGCTTTACTTTGCTCCGTAGAGGTGGAGAAGCGGGACCGAGGCGCCAAAGGCGTGCGGAGACCAGGGGCCAGCGTGCTGGTACGCCCACTGTGGTGGTTGTTACAATCGCAGAAGCACGGAAGCAGCCTCAGCACGTCTTTCTCAGCAGGGGTGTGACAACCATGAAATGCTTTACATGTGTAATTCACCACCACCACCACCACGCCTCATTAATAAATACGTTGAATCCTCTACACTTCAAACACAGACATGGTAGTACAAGCAGTCTCTCTCCCAAGACATCACCCTTCACCACAAAGTCTCCTCGGTAACCTTCTTCTCCGCCTTGGCCGCACTCTTTATTTTCTGCTCCCCAGGAACCCTGAAGTACAACGACGGGGACTGCCCCGGAGCCAACTGGTGGCTCAGATAGCCCCTATGCGCCGGATCTCGATAGTACTCAATGTCCTCACGACCAGTCGGGTCGGGAAGTCTGTATCGGAACGGCGCCTTTCTTGCCTCTGCGAGAACCGGTTCCACGTGCTCCTTTCCCACGGGGAGGGGTTTGTCCGTGTTGACGGACTCGCCCCTGAGTAGACGCTGAATCGCCAGCTTCGTGTAGTATCTCGTGGTGATCCTGCCCCCCGCGGCCTCGATGGCAGCAATAGCACCGGCCGAGGCCCTCGAAACCATGACATCGATGGGCTGCTTCAGGCTCTCTGATCCGCGGGAGAGGATCTTGACGCCATCCCTGACGCTGCCGACCAGTTTGCTCTCGATGAGCTCCTTGGGCGTGATCTGTTTGGTGGCATCGAGACGACCCTGGTTGATCCATTCTTGGATCTGGTCGAGGTTTACTTCGGACAGTTTCGGTGCGCGACTACAAGACAAGACGAGTTACCAACAAGTTAGCTCGGACAGGAAAGACAATTCTTCGCCTGCGGCCCCCGGGCTCTTTTTTTCCCCTTCTTGCTTCGTGCTTACAGATTCGTAAATCCCTTGCGACCGTGCTTGACTACCAGTGGCGTCTGACCACCTTGAAACCAGGCGTTCACCTTTCCGTGTTGCTTCTGACCATTGTGACCTCGTCCGGATGTCTTTCCATGCCCAGAGGAAGGACCTCGTCCCACCCGTTTCTTCTGGTGAATCGCACCCTTGTTGTTGGCAAGACTGCCGAGGATGGATGCATGGCGAGTCTGCTGGATCGCGAGGCCAGCCAAGCAAGCTGTGATGGAGCTAACGGGAGCAGCCGAAATGGCTCTGCAGTAGATTGACGTGCTGGGCAGTAGAGATCGAGGAGGCATGGCGACGCAAATGAGATGGCCTGTCGAGCAAAATTGACATGGAGGTCCTGAATTTTTGGTGGTAACCCAGTCTTCGTCCCACGGCTCCATGAAAGGCTGGTCGTGCCTGAGGATCGGTATTATGGGTCCAAAGGCGCGCCGTCTGCCTTTAGAATACGGGGCGGGATAGCCCGTGTTACTCTATATATATATATATATAAAAACCCGCAACAAACGATTCACAAGAAAAACGAGCAGTATCTGGATACAAGTCTTTTATTTCAATTTCGACACAAGACCCAAGCTTTTCCTTGTCACCTGAGCTGCATGATAGGTACATGTAGACAGACTCTCGAAGGAGAAAAGAGTTAAACCCAGCTATTGGTAAATTGTTCGCTAATCCGGCGTGTCCAACAAGTGCCAAATCCCAAAAATCTGCATGATACGACAATTCATGTCTTGCGCTTGTAGGTACAAATGCAAATCCCACCTCTTAGTATTGAGGGCGAATAATGAAGCTCATCGTCTTCCACTCATTAAGCCTGAAGGCATAGAATTAAGCCAAAATTTTCCTGCAGCATCCCTCCCAATCCCTTTACCGATAATATACTCGTCAATATCTCCCCTGCGCTGTAAATACCTAACAAAACGCCGTCTCATTTTAATTTTTTAATTTTTATTTCTTTGTCATCCAGTGGTATCGCCGCGAAGGATGTGGCCCGTCTTCTCTTCGTCTGGACTCGTAGCTCGGCGATGTTGGTTGTGCAAGTAGAGTAGCCTGCGGAACATGCGCATAACTCCGAGTCGACCATCTTTATTCCTCTCGGACAAGTCCCGCGGGGCTCCACGCAAAGTTGTCACCTGTTGGCCTCTTCTGCTGGTTGTGTGCAAACGGGCTTCAGAGCCGACCTTCTGGCAATTTCTCGGCATGCTTGCTTCTCATTCTCAAGGAGCCCAACCGCCGGCAACGTCAACCCATTCAGGCAGACAGGATCCCTCCTTGCCTTCGACATCGACAATGTCTGTATCACAGCGGCATCGGCAACCGACACCATTTTCTTTGACCTCATCCCAGTTATCCCAGTATTTATCTTCTTCTATCCTCTTCTTCTCATCTAGAGTGGTCTCTTCAAGGTATGGTGTGCGAGGCAGCTGTCGGGATGGAGCATTAGCAGGACAATGCTGAATAGTGGTGTGCCTGTAGCCAACATCGCGGAAGTAATGGATGTCTTTGACCCCCAAAAGTGCACCAGCAGCAAGAGAATGAATGGGCGCGTCACCCCACTGGAATATATCGTTAGTGCTTGTTACACGAGCGAAACAAGTGGCCATAGGGTTAAGACATACCCGCTCCATCCAGAAACCGCCACTGCGATCCATCATTTCAAAGAAGTCATTGTACTCCTTGCTCCTGAACCAACTGAGCCTGGCGATTTCAAAGTTTGACCAGAAGTGACACATGTTGTACGTTTCTCCCTCCATCTCCTGAGGGTCAATGTTGGGAGGAGCGTTGTTGGCGGGATCATTCTTGAGAATCTCATCGGGCAGCTCCTCTTTCTTCTTCTCTTCAACAGGATTTTTGGGCTCGACAAACATTTCCCACAGGCCTTGAGACGTCAGGTTATTGAGTCGCTTGTAAGCGGAGGCATAACGGAAAATATTTGGCACAGTTTCGCGAAGTTCCTTGACGGCAATAGTGAAACCGTAGGTCTTGTTATGCTCAATCATTTTTAGGAAAGGATCGCTGGCCACAGTTAGCTATTGAAATCTGGTATGTGTCTGGGGGCATTGACGCACTATGTGATGTCGCAGAAGTAAGTAATTTCGGGCTCGACTCGCCAGTACCATTCGTACTTGAGCAACAATGGGTGATTGTAAAAGAAGCTGTGGAAACCAACGTTAGCTTTGCACAAACGGGCTTAATTCATCCATGAGGCACAATACATACCCCGAATAGAACCGACACATGAAGTGGTAGCTTTCCAGTCCACCGTACATGACGGCGGCATCTCCTTGTTTCGCGATGCCTTCTTGAGCAACCTTGTGGTCGACCCAGTCAGGAAACCCCCACATATCAGGACCGACTCTGCCGAATTCGACAGGACCAGATGTGTGGTTTCGTACCGTCTCCTTGAAGTGTTCGTCGAATTCGCCATCGTTGAGGAAAACATAGGGGTAGTGATACCATCGGTTGAAATGGCGCTCCACGGACTTGAGTGATTGGAGAACACCATCAAGTTCCTTGTTTCTGGCCAAAACCACAAATGTAGCGTTGGCGCGAGGCTGACTGGTGTCGGGTTCCAAGCAGCCAGTAACGAATACCTTGTCGTGCTTCTCGCTGATTTTTCTACAGTAGGGGTTGACGGTTAGCTGCGCATAGGTTGTAGCAGACACCAGAAACTTGAGCTTACCGGATAGCAGGCGGCGAACCAGCAGGCATCAGCATCCTGCCCGGCGAGCTGGGATGGCGGACGAAAAGAACTAGAATGAGAATGACTACAAGCAGAGGGAAGACGAGGACAATGCCTAGCGGCACGGACACGGTTGAGTTACCGCGTAGCCGCAACGGTCGTCGAAAGAATTCCAGTCTTGAGGCCAAGGTAGCCCGCTTTGTTGTTCCATTCTTCTCATCATGGGCGGGTAGCTGTAGTTTCGGCGACAAGGGGACCATCCTCGAAGCCCTTCGAATCAGATCCATGGTGGTCGCAGCTGCCTAGCAGCAGATGATCTGTACAGAAGTTGAACTATCCAAAAGAGGAGAATTGTCCCCGTGATATAGAAAGATCGAAATTGCAGGAGGCCTCCGCTAGGCCTTGACCAGATACTCTCCAGAACGGATCTTGGTCGGGGAGTTTGGATGCGGTGGTCGTCTCCCCAAGGGGGAAAGGCGAAGATGCAGTGCTAAGCTCGGCCGAAGAACGGCTAAGAAGAAAGAAAGAGCACAGTTTGAATGGCGAATGTAACCTCAACCCGGCCGCAGCTAGAGAGGAGAAAACGGGATCGTTGTCGAAAAGAAAACCGGGAGGGTGTCGCGGATGAACGAGTGACAAGAATGAACGATCCTGGAAAATGACCAGGACGGGCGTGGATTGAAAGCGCCGTGTGCCACGGACCCAACGTGTCAAAGTTGGCGCAGCTGTGGGCGAGCAACTGCCAGAAAATGGAGACCACAGCGCACACTGATAGCTATCAATGCACAAAGTTGCGTGGCAGCGTCGAGACGGGGTATGGTCTTTGACGAAAGAGAAGGACGTCGTCAGGAGAAAGTGCGAAAGTGCGATGTAGACCAACCAATCTAGACCAGGCTCCTGACAACCCAACCTGGCTTTGTAGCTGTAGAAACTGGGGCCTTGACAGCGGCTCATTGGCCAGTTCAGGGAGGGCGGGCTTACAATTGAACAAACCGGCGATGATAACGCAAGGGTCTCCCCCGCCCATTTCAGCCAATCACCAGCACGCGCCTGAAATATTCTTTTCTTCTGGCTCGGATTATCCGTCCACCCGATCGATGCCTTCTGTCCCCAGAGTTCGCATACACACATCGCATCGCATCGCATCGCATCGCATCGCATCTTGCATTTGCTGAACCGGGGCACTGTTTAAGTGTCAAGCTGCATACCTTTGTGACGTTGAGAGATAGCTAACATTGGTGAGAGGCCGATGTAAATCAACGAAAATCAAATCTAGACATGCTGTCTGTCACTTACCAACATGCCTGAAAAAATCACATCCAAGAATCTCTCTTACAACTCCTCGCTACCTCCGTTTCTGCAACGACTCCACGCACAGGCAGGAGGGGTAACTGGGCCAGACCCCCTGCTAGCTGCCCAGAAGAGATCCGTCAAGAGACGGTCAAGCAGCGAAGAGGCAGAAGATGCGCCGTTGGTCGTCGATGAGCACGGAAACAGTGTAGATGTTCAGGTTGAGAGGGACGGCACGGTGAAGGAGGCTGATCCCAAGGGTGATGTCGGTCTTGGTGATGGGGATGTTCCCGAAGTCGGCGAGAAGACTGAGAAACAAGATGCCGAGAACAAGTCATCCATCAGGACACGAAAACGCAAAGTCGGTAAAGTGATTGGAGAGGATTCCTCTGATGCCGGAGCAAAAAATGAGGTTCAAAAGAATAGCGCAGGGAAGGACGACGCGCAAGTCGATAGAAAGGTCAAGAAGAAGGCTAAAAAAATCAAGCTTAGCTTCGATGAGGATGAGGGTTGAACAACAGGCTCTCGTTCATATTGTTTGGATAGGAAGATTCGGTGCCAGCCATTACTGAGGCAATCAATGCCACAAGAGCGATGGCAGAGGCGGAGCCAGCACAATTAGAAAGGACACTGTACTCTCTGGGACAAACAAGTCATCATTATGGATGAACTAGTGTCGCCCGAGAAGCGCCTGTCAACAGTCACACTAGATGCGTTTCGAGCTGTTCTGTCTCACCGCAAACAGTGGTCACATCAGATAAGCTATCACCAACGTGTGGACCAAGAGAAAATACCTGAGTCTAGGTTCGGACTGAGCGAGGCGTGTAGCTCCTTAAAGCGAGCTATCGCCTACTGTCACCCGCATCCGACCATTGTGATGTCAGTCCTGCTGAGCGCACAATGGATGGTGAATCACAAGTATCACACATCATTTCTTTGATGCCTCTGAGTGGGAAAATGGAAAAAAAGTTGCACCATAATCTACACAGCCGCTGCTCCTCTCCATGTGGAATATTTCGTCTCTCCGCCTATCAACTAAAAAATGCTGACCTTAATACACGATTGCCCCCCCCCCCGCCGTACAAATTACAAAAGAAGTGATTTATCGGTATCGGTACTCGGGCTTGACGAAGTCTGCAAAGGTCTTGGGCTCCTCAATTTCGGGGCCATGGTGATGGCCGTGGTGGTCATCCTCGGGGCCAACGTAATCCATCTTGTAAACGCTGCCACACTCAGGGCATCGCTCAATAGGGCGGTCCTTGGTGACCTGTTTTTTTTTTTTACGTCAGCTATTCCTATTTATGAACGATCGAGTGGAAATAGAACCAGGTAGAACGGAAATTGCAACTTACACGGAGCCAGTGAACAACGTGAGAGTCGGCAGGGTAGCCAGTGCAACCGGCGAATTGCTCCTCGCCTGCGGATCGGACCATGATGGGGTCCTCCATAGTTCCCTTGCGGCTAGCATCGAGGGGCCGCATGTCGAAGATGTCAACACCCTCCATCTTGCCCAGAATTTCCAGACGCTCCAGACCAGTGGCCTGCTCGAGATCGGTAGGAACGGTTCCGGGCTTGGCACCAGGGCCAAACAAGTCGTCTTCAGACTTGATTTCTGTATGAAAAATACGTATAATACGAGTCAGTCGCGATTTCATCAATTGACCCCTAGTTTATCCAGTCGTCCTTGAATCCCCCTAACCGAGGTTGCCGAGAATTCGTGACGCAAAGAACGTACCGTTCAGAACCTTGTAGTCGCCGACCTTCTTCTGGGTGGTGCCAGCTAGAGCGGCAGCCTGCTCATTGGGAGTGGTAGGGCCCTTGGCAGCTTCGCCTGTGCCATGTTGTTAGAATGTGTAATGGACAGCTGCTACGAGACGACAACGGCGGTCGTGTTCGGGAAGCGGGAAATTATGCGTACGGCGAGCGAAGGAGGTGGTGAAGGAGCGAGCGACGACGGGAGAGACAGCGGCGCGGCGGGCCGCAGCAATGGCAGAACGTTGCAAGAACATGGTGTCGGTGCCGTCGATGAGAGCACTTCAGCGATGCAACTGGGGATGTCGAGCTGTGGTAGGTTGTATTTTCCTTGGAGATCGAATGATCCATCCTGGAATTGTTGACCCACGGATCAATCACGTGATACCACCTGAAGCTTCCCGGCCTTGGGCTCTCATCAATTATCAGCTAAAATGGACTGACGGTATTGGCCAAGTCCCCAGAAAGCTTTTGTTACCTCGATTACGATCCCTCTTTTACTTGGTCATAATTGCACGCCATCTCAGCCGAAATACCACTACTAGTCGGTGGTTCGTTGAGGACATTGATCACTCCTTCGTGAGCATTTCGGTGAAACGGGGCAGAATCGTGTCATTCCGTCATATTCAATTGCAACCCTTTCCTGCAAACTGCCTGTGCTCCGTGACTGTTCCAGCCTAGCTAGACTAAAGGGTGCCATGCTCGCCATCAACTAACCACAAGTCTTGACCCAGCCAAAGCGTTAAACAAAAACCATGAGCAATGAGCCAAAATCTGCACCTCCCAGTAATACCGAACTCCGTCTCAAAAAAAAACCTGCTACATCTCATTTCTCCCGACGCTGAGCACGAAACGCGTTGACGCCCTGATACGTTCCAGGCTGCGCTTTCAATAGACGACGACGCTCTGACCGAGCATCCATTTTGACTCGCTGTCTTACAACAGCCCTGGATAAACTCGGCTGATGAACAAGCTGCCCGGACGGAGGCTTAGTCGTAGGTCCCTTCAAGTATTTCTGCACCGTGGTGCCCGGAGTCTTTCGATCATTTGCACGGGTCTTGAAGCTCGCAAGACGATTCTGATACTGCGCCGACAACAGGATAGCCTCGCGCATGACAGAATCCGTGGCCGAGCCATCCTGATGATCAAATAGCTTGGAAATGGTTGATCGAACAAAGCCCTTTGCACTCTCACCAATATGATTAATCTTCTCGTTGATTCGAAGATGAACGCGCCACCGTAGAAAGTCCCAAGCATCCATTTTCAAGATACCTTTGCTGTTCAAGACCTTGAGATCAGAGATCTTGCAAGCAACGCGATACATCATCTCTTTCTGGCAGAGGCCCTCGACGGGAAGATGATGTTTTGACACAAGCTGATTTGGGTGGTATGAGCTGACATCGCTGAAGATCTCGCGGATCTTGACATGTTTGCTCATATTGTCCTGGTGGAGCTTGGCGCGTTTGTAAATAGCAGGATCGTAAGCCCCTTGGTTTTTGAGGATTTGGTAAGACTCTTTCAAGGCCTTCTCTTCGCTCTCATGGCCAAGAAACTCATCTAGAGAGCTCCATGAAGTCTCCCAGTACTTGGAATGCTCGTCGATCCGCTGGACGGGCACGCCTCGCAGTGAGGCAGGTTCCATGTAGAAAGTTCCGCTGTGGTCGAGCTTATAAACAGCCTCATACGGGGTCTGCAGTGTCTTCTAGAAACTGGGATCCTTTGAGGGCGTAGCAATGGTGCTTGAGGAGGTTTGGGTCGGAAACCTAGTGATAGGTTTGGCAAAAGCCTGCTGGGATGCCATGCTAGCGAATGGAATACAGCTAGAAAACAGTAAGATTTAATACTTTGCTTAGGTGAAGAGACAGAAAATATTAAGTGAGGGGACAAAACAAAAGCAAGATACACCACCTCTAGAGTATAAATACCAAACAACACAAAGCATGACTTACTTTTAGTCAACACAAGGTTGTATTTTATGGAACACGTTCTTGAACACGTTCTTATAGAAGGTTGTTCGCAAGAAGCAAAAGCATGTGGAAGCGCGATGCAAGGCCTAGAGAAGTCAGAGTGCTGCCATGCGAGGATGTCGTGAGCAGAAAAGAGAAGTGGGGTCTGTGTCTCAACGGCTGCGACGGGCACCACTTGAACATGGCGACAAACAGCTGGCTAGGTAAATTGCCAGTTGCACCAGCCAGACTTGTCACAACAAAACAATACGCCATGCTAAGTCAACAAAGCTGCGTGCCCGCACGTATCAGAGGCCGCCTTTTATCTACTAGCATAGTCCACAGATATTATTTGTTTCCAACATGCAATTCTTACAACTTTGTCCGCCTCGCCTCCCGTGGCGCTCTGGCAGGCACAATGATGCCGTCCTGGAATGCACTCGCAACATGTTTGCCGTCAGGACTCCAAATCCTGCTCTCCAACATGCCTCTACTCGCTCCGACTCTTGGCCAGTTGATCTCCTGGATCCACCATCCCTCGCCGTCCATAACGGCGTCCTGGGGGTTGGTGTGCACGAAGAAGGAATAGCTGAGACTCGCCGCCATTCCCATATTGAAGCCATAACCCAGTTGATTGGCAAGCATGGTGAGACCATTTCTGTCCGCCTCAAAGGCATGACATGCGATGTGCCCGTTGACGTCGTCCTTGGGTACGGGCTTTATCGGCCGGTAGAGGATGAGCTGTCGGCGGTCTGGCACCTCCTTGTTCTCGTTGTATTCCGACATGTCAACCTTGTACATGTCGAGCATGGGGAAGGCTCCGTGCCCAGCTCCGGGGAATAGAGAAGTGATGATATCAATGTCTGAGAGGGGTGCCGGCTCCCATTGATCCGGCGCGCGTTGTGATAATATGTCCGCATATCGTTTTTGAGCAGATTCAGGTGATTGTACATCATCAGCACCATCTGCCGGGCGCTTGAAGGTGGTTATACAGCTGAAGCAAATGTCGTTCAAAGGCAGGCCGGCATCGGAATCAGGGAAAGGACCGGCGGGATTTGAGGAGGGTTGCTTCGGTTGGCGAACGTCGACCCGGCATCCTGAAAAGGTTCGCGCACTCATTATGCCGCAGACGTCGAAAACAAAAGGGCGATCACCCAGTCCAGGTTTTGTGAAGATGCCTTGTATTGACTGAGACACCGGTTAGCAATCTGGCAGGCCTCACACGTCGGGTATCGAGCATGTATGTCTTGATTCGGATCAAGTAGCTTACGTGAATTCCAGGTCGAGGTTTTGCCTCGCCAGTAGCCTCCTTCTGCTGCCGTTCTTCCTCCTCGACAGCTCGCGCAGCAGCCAAGGACGCTTGTGCATAGACGCAACCACCAAACACACCCAATCCGGTATGTCGAGGTCGCGGCCCCTTGATGTCCTGGAACAAGACGTCCCATGGCAGCTCCTTGCCCTCCAGCCACGCCGGTTGACGGCTCATGAAGCGCTTGATGTCCTTGCCTTGCTTGCAGATATGGTCTGGGATGGGCACAAGCTCCATAAACTCTGCGAAACTCTTGCGAGGCCATTCGCGGTAGGCAGCGATGGCTCTCTCCTGAGCTGCAGCGAAACCGTCTTTGAACTCGACCATGACTCTTCTTTCGGTACTCCTTTCATTGGTAGAGCCGATATGCGCCGCAAGTTATGAGATCGAGGTGCAAGTGTTATTACAAGTAGAATGGATGAGGAGGTTAACAGACGTCAAAACGCTATGTGGTGGTGGTGGTGGTGTTAAGAGACGATTGATTCAATGCCAATCTGCATCATTTACTGATTCACTTTTGATGACATGAACCGACCCAGCCAGCACGCTGGAGACGTCAACTTCAAAAACCCGACGGCACCTAATACGAACGAAGTATAGGGGGGGCCAACGGGGCCCCACCAGACAAGTACAGCAGCATAGTTCGTACAGTCCAGTCCTGTTTGACAACCCCCAAAAATACCTCTGCTCGAAATCCATGGATGAGCTGGGATGAGCTGGGATGAGCTAGCCATGCATCGTAAATTAGTAGAGCTATCTTGGTACTTTATCATGGCAAGAGCTTAGATGCCCTGTCTTTGGCAATGTCACACATGGCCTACATCTTGTCAGCATAATTCATGGACATCTCATCTCGTGCAAAGGGGAACAGACCATACCTGCAATGCAGCGTCGATTTCCTTTGAAAAGTCACCTCTGTCAATCCGCACCCGCATGTCATGCATGATCTCAGGCCGACCTCGGCCGTTGACAAAGACGACGAATCGTAGGCCAGGGAATTTTTCTTCGTATTCTCGATTGAGTTCGGCAAGTTTCTCGCCCTCGCCGCCCTCGCCCTGGAGGTTCGCTTGCTCCGCGTTGGACTGCGCCGAGTCGACCTTTTTAGCACCGAGCCGTGGATGCGAGCCGACTACTGACAAGAGATTGGGATCTGGACTGGCCGGTGTGGAGGAGGCAGCGAGTTCAAAAAGGGCCAGCCGACAATGATCTATCAGCTCTGTGTATGAGCCATACGATCTTGATCGAACAACGGGCACGAGTGTTGAGTGAATTGCTCGGCTTGGTTCGAAGAGAAGATCCAGCGCATTGGTCTGGGCAGTTTCGGGCAGCGAGGCAAGCTCGTTAATTGGTGGGAGTTGTTGACCCATGCTGTTTCTGTTTCCAATGGCGCTGTTCAAGATGAACAAGCTTAGAAATGGTGCAAGTGTATGAAATCCGTTCAAAAAAAAAAAAGAACAAATAGCTTTGTCTTGTCGCCTTTGCTCAATCGCAGAAGTTGAATTCAAGCCAAGAGACGACATGTGGTACAAGATCCACTAGTCGGAGTACTGCGAGCCGGAGCTCACCGGCAGCCATTTGTCTGTGTTGTTGGTTGGTGTTGGTGTTGGAGTTGCGGGCGCAATGTATAGGAATGACAACCGGCCTTGTATTTTGATGAATTGAACATATCCTGAATCAGCAGACCCCATGTTCAATCTTCTTTTTGTCCCTTGAACCCAGGCATCCAAGTAATGCAACAACTTGACATCGCATCGTCCTGCCTGACCCAAGCTTCGAATGTTGACTGCACGTGACTGGACAGTCTGTCTGCCTAACCTGCTTACCAGCCGCAGCAGGCTGAAGTGGGCCTCTTGTTCCGGCGCGGGAAAACCTCGATTGGGAACAGAGAGCCTCTCAAAACGACTCGACAAAGACGCGATTGGTAGCTGTGATAGCTTCGAAATCAGTCGCCATGCTTTGTGGAAGTAAGCCAAACTGCCTGAGTATTTCCGTGAAGCGAAAGATGCTAATCAAACTGTCAGTTTCCGGGGAAGCCCCCCAAGAGCCCGTCGTGTCGAAGAAGTCTGGTGCGTCGCCGTCCTGTTTGTCTTGATCTCGAAACACCTTTTAACACGGTCACAGGCATCGTCTACGAGAAGAGGCTCATCGAGCAGTACATCAACGAACATGCAACAGAGCCAAGCACTGGCGAGGCCCTCACAGCCGATGACCTTCTCGCTCTATCGTCCTCGCGCATCGTTCGCCCGCGACCTCCTACCTTGACCTCAATACCTGCGCTTCTGGCGACGTTCCAGAATGAATGGGACGCTCTGGCCCTTGAGACCTATAACCTGAAAGAACAGCTCGCGCGTACCAGAGAGGAACTAGCAACCGCCCTGTATCAACACGATGCCGCCGTTCGCGTCATTGCACGATTGTCAAAGGAGCGAGATGAAGCCAGAGACTCGTTGAGCAAGGTAACGATTACGGATGGCGCGGTCAATGGCGAAGAAATGGTGGTGGACAGTGTCGAAGCACTACCTGAGGCACTTGCAGAGCGAGTAGATGAAGTACACCAAACGTATGTTACTTTCAACCGAACCCTTGCCGCGTGACTGTCTGCTAACGTTTCGAATTTCAGTTTGTCCAAAGGCCGAAAGAAGCGGCCCGTCCCGGAAGGCTGGGCCAGCTCCGACGAAATTTCTTCCTTCGACATCACAGCCTCGAGTGCGCTGCCTGTCTCACAGACCACTTCAATCGATCTCGAGGGCAGCTATGCGGCGTTGGGTGGATTGAAGGGTGAGGCCGCCATTTACGCTGTTGAGGCCGACACGCTAGAAAGGCAACTCCCGGTGAACGAGGCGGTCACGAGCACCCTATGGTCTGGATCAAAGGTCTTCTTCGCTACCAGCCAAGGTAATGTGAAGGTATACGAGGCGGGCAACGAAACCGCCTCTTTCTCTGAGCATGCTGGTCCCGCCACCGGCCTCAGCGCACACCCCAGTGGAGATCTTCTGGGCTCCGTCGGCGCTGACAAGAGCATCGTGCTATACGACTTGGCCAATATGAAGCGCGCCAGCCGTGCGTACGCAGATGCCTGTAAGTTACATGATTGCTCAAATACTCGACGCCAGGTACGAGCGCTTTGCTAACATCAATAGCGCTGACCACATGCGCATTTCACCCCGACGGACATCTCTTTGCAGTCGGTACCAGCAGCGGAGATGTCAAATTATACATGACAAAGAACTTGGAGCAAGCCGCCATTTTCAAACTCGGCGCCCCAGTCCAAGCTCTCACCTTTTCTGAAAATGGCTTCTGGCTGGCTGCCACGGCCAAGGGCCAGACGACTGTTACGATCTTCGATCTACGCAAAGAAGGAGATGCTGCCACGGCAAAGGTGCTGGAGACGGGAGGGTCCGTTCAATCTTTGGCCTGGGATTACACGGGACAGTACTTGGCCACTGGTGGTCCCTCTGGCGTGACCGTCCAGCAATATATCAAGTCGAGCAGGAAGTGGAGCGAACCATTCAGAAACTCAACTGCAGTGGTAGGAGTCAGATGGGGAGAGTCGGCCAGGAAGCTGGTCGCAGTGAATGACAATGGTGTGGTCAGCGTTTTCGGCGTCAAGGAGTAGACAGCATTATTCACATTGATTTAACATTCCAGTCTTCATGTTTTCGAAAACCAAGGGAATATGGTCGGGGCGAACAATGTGTTTTCAATAGTTGTATACCTAGAGAAACAGATATGAAGAGTCCGACTCTTCGTGCTGCTGGTGTCCGTCCGTCCGTCACTCACTCCGGGTTTATAGAGGATATTGCCACGTTAAAGCCGAAGTTTTGGTGGATCTTTGCTGTTGGCCCCAGTCAGGGGCGAGTTGCCGCCACTAGCGCTGTGCTCACTGCTGTGCAGTGCGTGTGCGTTGCAAGTTGACGCTGGCATGTGTGAGCCCGCCTGCTGCACTCACCCCCATCATAACATCGACGACAACAAATCCTCTCACCACATCCTCGCAGCGACTGACTCACCACGTTATCCTAACGCGCATAATAAAGCAGCAATAAACCGATGGACCCAATCAGCGCAAATCACGCAACCGAATCCCGACTTACCTTCCGTCTCCGAATCGCTTCAGAGCCAGTATCACCAGACGTTCGTTTAGCGTCACAAGAGCCCTTGCGGCCTGAGATTTCGGACGTCGCCACCAACCCAAAAACGTACGACGACTTCAGTGCAGCCTATTCGTAGTGGAGCAGGCCTGCAATGACAACATAAGCCGGCTCTTCTATCCTTCTCGTCGAACAGGCACTGCCACTCCTTTTTTTTTTTTTTCCCTTTTTCGCCTCGAACCACCCCGATATATCTCCCCGCCTCGACTGCCGCAGAACGGGACGACAACATCAAGACATGGCACGAGCCGGGGACGCAGGGCTCGAGTCAACCAGCGAGGACGAACTGGTTGAAATGCCAGTCGGCGGTTCTAGACGTAGGCCTCACGGAGCCCTTCGGAGTAGTCCAAGCCCGAGTCATTCAGAACAGGTCAATCGTCCTCGACGAACTCCGTATAGAACTATTCCGAGCAACCCGCTGCTGGCCCAGCTGGGTGTAACGTTATCTTCAGCACCGCCGACAAGATTAAGCAGAGGGAGGAGCAGCGAACCTCGCCTACCACCTCGCATGTCAGCATTGCAGATGCCGCAGGCTGCCGCTGTTATAGATTTGACAGAGGAGCCAGACTCCCCTGCGGAGCAGAGACAGTCGCAACCCCCAAGTCAAATTGGTCGAAACCCGAGGCGCACCAATTCACAGCGCATCACACCACCGTCTTTGTCGAGGAGCGACAGTACCCTCATGGGGCCCGGGGCTAGCGTCATTGATCTCACGGTAGACTCACCTGAAGATGAGCGGCCATCTGAGCCTAGGTTGACTAGAAGCCATCGGCATCACCACCATCATCACCACCACCACCATCACCATAGACCAACACGCCCATTTGGCCACGATCAACTCATTGAGCTGGATTTCATAAACGCATCTAACAGCAGCCGCTTATATTCCAACTTTGCGCGCGGCGTCCGGCGAATGGCGGGGTTTCTAGGCACTGATTTCATGGCGAGAGGCTTCAACAGCGCAACGCCCATTGAATTTCCACCACCAGCTGGGCTCACACCCAGAGAGCCCAGTCCGAAGCCGCCCATGGAACCAGCGCCGCCTACTCGGGAAGGCTTCACCCGCGATACGTTGTCTACGGAAGAGCGAGTCGTAGTCTGCCCGGCATGTAACGATGAACTTGCCTACGACCCATCAGGCAGTGCCAACCAACAATCGTCAACCACCGGAAGCGCCAGGAAGAGAAAGCGAGTGCCGGGCGAGCACCACTTTTGGGCGCTCAAGAAATGTGGACATGTACGTATCTCTGGCACCTTGAATATATATATATATATATATTCCTCCTGCGAGATCAAGCAGATAACCTCTTTACTCTCCTTTACATATATGCTGACCTTTTCTTCTTCTTTTTTTCTGTGCACCAGGTCTACTGTGCAGAGTGTTTCGAAAACCGCAGACCAACAAAAGCATCCCCCGAGGGCGTGGGCTTCCGCGCCCCGCCTGGGAAATCGCTCACCGGGGCACCAAACGAGATTCGCTGCGCGGTGGACAGCTGCGAGACAAAGGTTGCCCTCAAGACAGAATGGGTGGGCATCTACTTGTGACGAACATTTGTATGACTACTTTTTCATCGTGTTTCCCTCTTCTTTTTTTCCGATTCGCCATTTCTCTTGGTCCCTGCATATGGTTGCATTGCATGGAAAACGGAAAGGGTGAGCATGGCAACGTTGGCGTTGGCATTTGTAAGCGTGGTTCTATGCTTTGTCGTGGCAAATTCACGGGGGGGAGAGTGAGGGGGGTGCATGGGGTTCGGCATGAATGATAGCGAAGGCGTTTCGTTGAAATAAAAATTTCTTTTTTTAAATAAAGAACTATTCAGTCGTGGCTGGTTACTTATGAACATGCTTGGTAGTTCCACGCTGCAGCGACTCTTATCGTCTTGAGAATAATGCCTCTGAAAAGGGGTTCTATAGTACTTTGATACGCAGTTGTGTCATCATCATGGTATTATCGCTTCGACAACGCCCCATCGCAAAAGTATGCATAGGGGAGAAAGAAAATAGGAGAAAAGCGATGGCCCAATTCCTTCCCGAACCCGTGGTATCAATTGCGCTGCCCTGCCCTGCCGTGTTCGTTCCTCGAATAATCATTTTTTTTTTCAAATGATCAAATCCAATGGCAGTTCGTCGACCCATTCGCCCCCGTACTCTGTCTCCTGAGAATCGCTAATACTAAATGATGATGGCATTTCCGGCCGGACATTCTCTTTATCTGCAGTGGTGGTGGCGGGGGCGTTGCCCATCCCGGTATCTGGCTTGGTCTTTTGCAAGGGGGTACGTGGTGTGTTCTTTGGACGGTGCGGGCTCGGGAGAGATTGGAGGGCCCACGTGTCGTCGGGTGGGTGTGCTTGCGAGAGTTCTTGTTCTTGGATTTCTTGGAGCGCAGCGGTGCGCCGGCTGCGTTGGATGGCGAGGGAGACGAGTTCGTTGGAGCCGGAGGATGTGAAGAAGCGGCGGGGGCGTGAGGGGGCGGGGAACGATGGACAGGCTCTGGTCGGAGCGTGGTCGGTTCTTGCTCTTGATTTGCGAGCTTGTGTCGGGGTTTCTCGGGAGGGGTGCGTGTTTCGCGGGGCGCGTCGTCCTGGAGCTCGCGGGCTTGTTGGGAGGAGGAAGGGAAGAAGTCGTCGAGGTTGCCGAGGATGGCTTGCGTGCTTATGGGTGGTTGTTGTTGTGGAACGAGAGGCGGCGAGGGCGTCGGCGCGGATGGCTTTTTCCTGGGCGGTGCCAGGGAGATGCGAGGTATTTGGGGGGGTTGAGGCTTTTGCGGCAGACATGATGATGGTTCTGACGGCCGAGGCATGTTGGTCTCCTGGTGCGCTGCCTGTTGCGGAGACGCAGACGGCGGCGGCTTTGCCTCTCCCATGTCGTCCGTGTCGAATTGTCCATGTTGCCGTGGCCCTGTCCTGCACTGTTCCCTGGAAATCGTATCGAGCAGTTCCTCCAAGCCACTCTCATCCTCCTCCGACATCAAGTCCAACTCTCGCTGGTCATGGCTCGCGGTCCGCCGTGGCGGCGATGCCCTCGACGATGACATCTCCTCGCATGCGCGGCGTACGGTATCCCGCCCATCACCCTCATCGCCGCCCTCATCTTCCAAAGCCCGACCAGCAGAGTTCCGCTTCTTCCCCGAGCCGTCCCCCCGCACGAACCGCGCAATCGTATCCTGACTCGGTCGCGCGCTCACCAGCGGCATGCCCCTCTTCTTCTTCTGCTCCCTTTCCGCTTGCTCCCTTTCCTTCCTCTTCTCCCGAGCGGACCTGGCCTTTGCCGCGGCCTTTTCTTTCTCAAACTCCTTCCGGATCCTTTCTTGTTCTGCCTTCTCTTGCTTTCTGCTTTCTGCGCGGGACATGGGCGGACCACGTGTCGACGCCTTGTATGCCTTTCGAACCTGTTTTGATGTCATGGGGCGGGCATGCTGGGCGGAACGCTCGGGAGACTCCCCTCGCGTCGTGGCGGCGGAAGGTATCAGTGTGAATGTCCTTTGGACGGGCATGGTGTGTTTGCCGGTGATGGCCACATTTGGTGGTGCGTGGTGGGTTTCTTCCGGGGGAGGGTGAATCACTTGGTCATTGGAAAATCCCTGTCGTGGCGTTGTCGCTAGGGTCTCTCACGTTCGCGGCGCGCTCTCACGTGATATGTTCTGGGGAATCCACGAATCCACGAAATAATAAGGACTTGCGGTTCTAACTTCTCAATCTGACATGGGTAGATGAAATGAGTAGATTATCTCCGCCCCTTTTCCAACAATTTTCCATCGTGAAATTTTTCCTGAAAGGCTTTGCTACTCAAGTGTGGGCTCAAAGCTCAAGAGCAATATGCCATCTCATCGACAGTATTGTTGGAAGAATTTACTACATTCGCAAATTTACTTCTCAATCGGTTCTACCGTTGGGTCCCACGCGCAAGGGCTGTACTCCTCCGTAGCTATCCCTTCGACTTCCTCATCCGTAAGTTCAAAGTCAAAGATGTCGGCATTCTCCGCGATTCGCGAAGGCGTCACACTCTTGACCAGCGGCACGTAGCCTCTCTGCAGACTCCAGCGCAGTAAGATCTGAGCCTCTGTCTTGCCATACTTCTCTGCCGCGGCCTTGACCCTGGGTTCCCCCCAACGCTCGCCTCTCACAATGGGACAGTAGGCCTCGACGGCAATGTTCCTCTCCCGACACCATTTCACAATATCCGGGCGCGTGAGCCATGGGTGCACCTCCCATTGCCCGACGGAGATGACTCCGCCTTTCCCGGGCCCACCGCGCTCTTGCTCGAGTCTCTTGATGTACTCCTCTAGTTGGTCGAGATGGTGGACACCGTAGTTGGACACGCCGATGGAGCGCACCTTGCCGGCATCGACGAGCTCAACGAGGGCTTTCCATGCCCCGAGTCGGTTCTCAGTGCCACCGTAAGGAGAGTGGATCAGTACGAGATCAAGATAGCCGAGCTGGGTGTCCTGGAGGGCAGTGTTGACAAGGCTGATGGTGTTGTCGTAGGAGAGGGGCTTGCCGCTCATGGGGACCTTGGTGGTGAAGAAGACTTCGGATCGGGGAACGCCTGAGGCGGCGATGGAGGCTGCACTCGGGCCTTGGTTCTTGTATGCCGACGCAGAATCAATCTTGGTCAATCACGTTAGCGGGGACGAGTTGTTGCCCAGAGTCGAGGGGTTCATGATGGGACTTGCATGGCGATAGCCAAGGCGCAACGCCTCGGCGCACACTTCCGTGGCAGTATCCTTGGGCCTAATGGGCCATGGCTATGTGAGCAACGCGACAAGCACGGCGCAGAGTCGTTTCCCCAACTCACGTTTGGTACACCTGAATAATGGAGGGAAATGTCAGCGAGTGATTTGCAGGATGCCGAAACTGCATACTTACCCCGAAACCAAGCACAGGAAGCCCATGGCCCGAGTTGAGCTTGATAGTAGAGTTGATGCTCAATTTAGACGCCATGTTGCGAAACATGAGAGAAAAAAAAACGTGGTTGAAAGAAAAGGTTGTACGATGGGCATGGGTCCTCGGAGTGGGATGGATAATGCAAGCGGCATGGTAAGCTTGATTGAGAGCTAAAGATGTACAAGTTGACTGTAAATGCAAATACGAGTTGCCGTGACCACTGACTAGTCTGTGACGCAGTTCGGGTGGGGGGCGACAGCTCGGACGCAGAGTCAGTAATGAGTCGTTTGCTTAAACACCAGAGCTTAGCTTTGCGCGCTTGACACAAGGAAACATGATGGCGGACGGGACTGCTTCCTTCTTTCTGATTTATCCATTCCCCAATTTTTCTATATGACGCTGTCTAACAGGCCGTAGTCGTCCTCATGATGTCGTCCATATGCTACCACTGGAGCAGCTTGTTCCACCTCATCCTCTTCGTCCAGGTCCAACATGGGATAGTTCAGCGTTGCAGCTATGTCGCCCATCATCTTCAGCCTTTGTCCACTTTCGTGATCGCTACTAAGTATTCTGGTCTCCCCTCCGTCAAGCTTTACTTTGTCCACCAGCGCGACGTACTTCTTCCGGATTGCCAAGTCATGACTTCGGAACAGGGAGTTGCTGATGAGTAAGACACCGCCACCAGGCCCGACGGCACCGTCCTCAACGGCTTTCTCGGCGGCCTTTGTGCCGTACCAGGCTCGTCCATCGTCGAGTTTCAGTAGCTCAAAGAAATTGTCCATGTATTGCGCTTCCTTTGTGTAATTCATGTCCTTCATTTTGGCCACGACCTCGGGGCTCTTGAGTACCTCGTTTAGGCTGTAAATATGGCCAGAATTGGCATGGATGACAGTAGCTCGCTTGGCAACGGTGGTGAGAACTTTGTCGGATTTGTCCCGTCCCTGCTTCGCAATGTACGCCTTGAAATCGGCGGCTACGAATCCCGGACTTGCTAATAACAGCGGCCGCGAATCTGAAAAATCCACCGCCCGGAGTAGTGAAGAGAGAGTCTTATCAAAGAACCGTTTGAGGCCGGCATCTTGGTCGGCTGCGGAATCGCGTTTCTTGGGTACAACACTCTCCACACGAGTTTTTTGAACTGTGCGGAACTGGGTTATCAAGCAAATATTCGCCAACCCTTCTTGCATAACTACGGCTGCCATTGCGCCATTCTTGTCGTCCGAAAGAGCTTGCGCCAGCGTTGCCTTGGAGACTGAGTCCCAGCCATCGAGTTTAATGACGGTGAAGGATCGACTGACCTCGATGTCGAGAGTATGATGCGAGCCCATGGGTACATGATCGTTCTCCGATGCGACAATACCAGACACTCGTAGGGACGACATGACGGGATCGAAAAAGGTCGATTTGACTTTGATTGTGAGATCGGTGTGGACTCGTTCAGCGGCTGCTGCACCTGTCCCCGGGTTGACCGTGACAACTTTCCGTAATGCATGGGCGTGTACTAAGTCACCGGGTACGATGAGGTTATATGCATGCCACTGTGCGTCTGGAAGTCAGCCAAAGGTCTGTTTGACCAACAGCATGCCAAAGAGCAGCATCCAACAAACCATGTCTTCAGCGTCCTCTGGCAGAAGAGAAACCTGGTCCTCTTCCACGTCCTTGAGGACTTTTCGATTGATGAGCTTCATAGGAGGGTTGGGGACAAGAGAATTTCGGTACGAGAAGTATGGGTATCTGAGGGAAAGAAAGCGTCGTGTCGGATGCACTATCATAGATGCGGGACGATTTGATGATGGAAGCCAGGCATTCAGCGCCTGACCTGATGGTTCATTTCTTGCGGTGACAGACGTAAACGTCGTGTGGTGGGGGTGGCGTCGTGGCGGGAGCCTGACGAGAAGTCCAACGTGCGCTGCGCATGTGGCTGGAAAGCAGGGAAGCACCTGTTGATTTCATGCGGACGGACTTGTTGATCTGCTGCCCGACTTGTGTGTGCTCACCGGGGCTGGCTCCATTGTAGTGCGGCTGACGGCGGCTGACGGTGGCTGACGGCAAGGGTCTGTGGTCTTGGATAACGTCACCATCGCTGTCATAGAACCCCCCATTGGTTTGGCGAGTGCCTTGCTTTTGGATCTACTCCGCACCGACATCCCACCAATGGCAATCTGAGCCAATGCAACTCTGGGCCCCTGTTTCTGCTCTTTTAAAATAAGTCGCTGGCTTGAAATGCCGCCCACCTGCACCTAAAATGATGCCTTTGAACCTTGGCTGCTCAGACGACTTTCGACTTACATTCACAGCGCGTGGCGGAGCGAGCCAATGCTAACATTGGCCGACCTTCCTGCTCAGCTCACGCAGCTGGGACCGAATTTTCCCGCCAGCAGGCCAGCAGCCCATCAAGCCCGCCGAACTCTCAGTTCAATATCCATATCGATAATCACTTACCTCTTGTTGTGTTTGATCGTTTCTTGCCTACGGATCACTCGGGGTTGGCAGACTCCGGGGTGGGCGGACTTCGGGGTGGGCGGACTTTTGGGGTGACGCAAGTCTGGACCAATCGGTGTTTTGTTTTCTCTCGTGGAGACCCTGCCTGCCTTTTGCGTTCTTGACGCATCGCGAGGTTTTGCGACAACCCCCCTTGCTTCTCCCAATTACAAGCTTTGCTGCGTGGTCGCCTAGCCGGGAACAGGCAGCAAAGCGTTTCCTTCCAGGCCAAAATCATACATATGATATGATAGCCTTACTGTTTTGCTCACTGCCAAGCCCCTCACAGCATGGAAAATGTCGGCCCAGCTAGCCTCGCCAGCCATATTGGGCCATGGAGAGGTTCCCTCGAGCAACATTGCCGACATCGCCGCAAACCCCGGGCTCGGAAATCCCGACCTACCCGATCCCACAGGTACATACTGTCTTTTCGCACCTAGGACGTCGGCTTGGACAATGGTTCTGACCCCGATGTGACAAGACGGTATCTGGCATGTTCTAGGCTGACAAGATCCAGCAACAAATATCAACGCCGCAACGCATCGCGGCCCGCCGAATCGTCTATCGACCTCGCGATTGCCACGTTCGAGCACTTCTCTGAATGTCAGAGAAGAAGAACCTAAATCGATATCTAAAAGCTCCACCGCCACTTCTCCTATCGACTCTGGTCTTGATCCTTTGAGTACTGTACGTACATTTCTCCTTTACCAAACCAGAAAAATGACAATTTGTTGTGACATAACGACGACTGACTTGGCACCACTTGGTTTCATGCAGCAAATATACCTCAGAACAAGTAGTAATACGGAGCCGACGATTGCCCAACGACTGCTACATTCGGCACGAGCAGACAGCCCTACACAGGATCATTTGCGCAGACAGAGTACCGACAGCCAAGTCAAAGCTACCAATCCTGTGATAGATGTTAGTCGAGAGCATCGAAGGTGCGTTCGCCTGTACATTGTAGCCTCGACCAGCTGATTGCTTACATATCACTCTTGTGTATGTAGGAAGGGATCGTCGTTTCTGAGCCGCCTAGCCATTCGCGGTGCCTGGAAGAAGGACGATGTCATGCACGACTCCGACTCCGAGTTGGGCGAGCTTCGGACCGATGGAAGTACCGCTAGGGCTTTGACTTCAGTTTCCGGAGACGGGGGAGGTTATATACCACTCCACAAAGAACCGCCGCGTTATATTCGTGTCAAGTCCCACGACAAAAAGTCTCGCGAATTTAACCATCTGTTCCTTGCCCAGGAGCTCCTTGGAGCAAAGCGGACCTCTGAAGACGAACCTCGTAGCCGAGAGCCTGCCACTGCAGTCGGATCAAAGATACTGAAGTCGGGTGATGCAATTTGGGCGGCGAAATTCAGTCTGGACGGCCGATGCCTTGCCGTTGCGGGAAAAGATCAGACCGTCAGAGTTTTCTCGGTAATATCAACCCCAGAGGAGCGAAAAAGATACGAGGAAGAAGAGGAAGAGACTCGAGGTCGAGGTGTTGGGGAGAAGCTTAGTGCGCCTGTTTTCCAAACAAAGCCCGCTCGAGAATTTGAGGGCCACACGGGCGAGGTATTGGCATTAAGTTGGAGCAAGAACAACTTCTTGCTGTCATCGTCCATGGATAAAACAGTAAAACTGTGGCATATGAGTCGGCCCGAGTGCCTCTGTACATTCAAGCACAGTGACGTTGTCACCTCGATTGCATTTCATCCCACGGATGACCGCTTCTTCTTAGCAGGCTCACTAGACGCGCAGTTGCGCCTGTGGAGCATACCAGACAAGGCAGTTGCATTTTCAGCAGCTGCAAACGAGTTCATCACAGCGGTGGCATTCTCGCCTGATGGCAAGACTGCCATTTGTGGGCTGTTGACTGGATTGTGCTTGTTCTACGAAACAGAGGGCCTAACGCTGGAGTCGCAGATTCACGTCCGATCGTCCAGGGGTAAGAACGCAAAGGGCAGCAAGATAACAGGTGTCGAGACGGCCACCTTCCAATCCGGAGACGGAAAGAAAGACATTAAAGTCCTGATCAGCTCCAACGACAGCCGTGTGAGAATATACAACATGCGGACAAAAATGCTAGAAGTCAAATTCCGGGGTCTGGAAAATCAATCCAGCCAGATCCACGCGCGGTTCAGTGACGACAGAACCTACGTAATCTCAGGAAGCGAAGACCGTCGAGCTTATATATGGAGTGTCGATAGCCTCAACAATGACCTCAAAGACAAGCAACCATATGAATGTTTCGATGCCCACCCCGAGGTAGTCACGACTGCCTCAATGGCTCCAATCAAGACTCGACAGCTTCTCAGTGCCTCGGGGGACCCCATCTATGATCTTTGCAATCCACCGCCCGTGATGCTCTTAAGTCTTGAGGAAAGGAATGCGAGTCAAAGCAAACTCTCCGATGGTGGACAGTCAGAAGGCGCGCTGAGCCTGAAGAAGCCCGAAGAGAGCCCGGCCTACATTAGAAGATCGAGACATTTACATGGCAACATTATCATTACCACTGACCGAACCGGTACGATCAAGGTTTTTCGACAAGACTGTGCTTACACCAAACGACAACAGAAAGGCCAGGTCGGGCACGTCGTCGGTGTCGAATTTGGCGAAGGCGTAGGTGTTTTCGATGGCGAGCGCGTCCGAGTGCTTCGCGAACAGAGGCGAGATGGCTTTGCAGGGGCCGCACCAGGATGCGCTGGCTTGGAGGGCAACGAAGGGGGTGGACTTGACGAGGTCGTCGAATTGCGACTTGGAGGTTATGTTTATGACGGGCATGGCGGGCGGTTGTTCTGTTGTTGTTGGTTGAGGCGAGGGGGGGGGGGGAGTTGGCTCCGAGTTGACGAGGGGTGGAAGAAGGAGAAGAAGGTGGGTTAAATGTGGTAGGTTACTCCGTAGAAGATATGTAATAGGGTCTGCGCTAGTGGATGTCTTTTTTTTTTTTTTTTGGAGTTCGACTTTGACAGAATTGTGTACCGGTACCGGAGATTGGATGAATGCTGCTTTGGTTTTCAGGAGTGAGAGTAGTTCTGGCTGGTCTGTTTATTATATGAGATCTGCCCAGTGCCGGCAGCGGGCATTGCTAACCTCTGCCGCGCGAGTGAGGATGACAAATGGGACAGGGTCAGAGATTCCAGGCACCGCTGGAGCGCTCGCGTCGTCATCATGGCATGGTCAAACATTCCAAATGTTGATGGGCCGACAGCCGCGAACGAGGCAGGCATTGAACAGGTTGCTTTGTCAGGCGTCGGTGACGTGATTTTTGGTGCCCATTTGCGGAGGGGGCGGGCCACTAAACGCGCATATCTGGGCGGCGGGCTTTGTTCGGCAAGCGCGGAACTCGGGAATGGCATCGCACGAAAATGCACCGCCACATGCACGCACTGCCCCGCCACTGCCACTGCCATGGCGGGGCTCGTCCGGAAAAGTCGGATTTTTTTTTTTGATTTTTTTTTTGACCGAGGGGCCAGAGAATTATTCTGCCGCCGGCCGATAGACGGACCAGACGTTCAATCTCGTCCATTATTGCCGCCCTACTGTCTCCCAAAGCCAGGGCTTGGCATTCCAGCAAGCATCGGGTTTTCCTCTCGCTGGTCTGTTCCATCTTAAAGTTCTGTTCACTTCGCATTATTGTCGATCTAACGACTTGTTCAGCCCATCACGGCGCACAACTTCCACCATGTCGAAGCGTGTTGCCGACCAGAACGGCAATGGCCCTCTCAAGGGCGGCGACCGCCCCGACGCCATGGACGTGGACGACAAGGACATGGGCGAATTCGAGGACGAGTTCGAGGACGAGTTCGAGAGCGAGGACGAAATTCTCGAGGCCGGCGTGGACGGAAGGCCTGATGCTGAGCGAGAGGCCGAGGAGAAGGCTGGTGAGCAATATCGCACCTACATGCTTCCACCCAGGACTTGACCATGGCCCATGTCAGATGGAAGCTAACAAGCCCACCACATAGGCGCCATGGAGGTCGACCAGGGTACCTTCATTGTCGGACGAAACAAACTAGAGGCTGGACAGACTCTGGCACCAGATCTGTCTACATACGAGATGCTGCACAGCTTGAGCACGCCGTGGCCCTGCTTGTCCTTTGACGTAGTGCGCGACTCATTGGGCGATAACCGCAAGGCATATCCTGCCACAATGTACATGGTTGCTGGAACACAGGCCGAGAGCGCCAAGGCTTCGGACAACCAGCTGCTGGTCAACAAGTTTAGCGGCCTGAGCAGGATGGACCGTCAAGAGGAAGAAGAGTCGGATGACGATGACGACGAAGATGCCGACCCCATCTTGGAGAGCAGAGCCATCCCCCTCAACTCGACTACCAACCGTATCCGAGCGCACCAGATCCCCAGCAACGAGCCCGGCCGCCCAGCAACCACGCTGACTGCCACCATGACCGAGTCGAGCAATGTCTTCATCCACGACGTTACCCCCCACCTGGCTTCCTTTGACAACCCCGGCACCACCATCATCGCTCAACAGAACAAGCCGATTTCCACAATCCGCGCGCACAAGGCGGAGGGCTACGCCGTCGACTGGTCCCCCACGGTCCCCGGCGGGAAGCTCCTGACGGGCGACAACGACGGCCTCATCTATGTGACGTCGCGCACCGACGGCGGCGGCTGGGTCACGGACAACCGACCTTTCCAGGGCCACGCCAGCAGCGTCGAAGAGATCCAGTGGTCGCCGTCGGAACAGTCAGTCTTCGCCTCGGCGTCCAGCGACGGGACCATCCGCGTATGGGACGTGCGCTCCAAGTCACGCAAGCCCGCCATCACCGTGCAAGTCTCCAACTACGACATCAACGTCATGTCGTGGTCCCGCCAGACCAGCCATCTCCTCGCATCGGGCGCCGACGACGGCACCTGGGGCGTCTGGGACCTGCGCCAGTGGAAAACCAACGCGGACAAGCCCCAGCCCCTGGCCAGCTTCGACTTCCACAAGGAGCAGATCACCAGCTTGGAATGGCACCCCACCGACGACTCCATCATGGCCGTCGCCGCCGGCGACAACACGGTCACTCTGTGGGATCTGGCCGTCGAGTTGGACGACGAAGAGAGCAAAGACACGGCGGGCGTCAAGGATGTGCCCCCGCAGCTGTTGTTTGTGCATTATCTCAAGGACGCCAAGGAGGTTCACTGGCATCCGCAGATCACGGGAAGCTTGGTGGCCACGGGCGAGGAGTTTAGCGTTTTCCGAACCATTAGCGTGTAGGCCGGGAGCTGCCAAGGAAAGGGGGATCAAAATTAAACGTGAGACATGTTTTTTTTTTTTTTCATCTTGTATAATGAGTGAGCATCTCATGATGAATAGATACTCCCCTCAACGGAGGCCATTATGACAATATCGTCATGTCAGACTGTTGGTTCGAGTCCTGAAGATATTATCTAGTCATGCTAGAAATGCCTGTTGCCACGTGAAAACCACATCTGGACAGCAGAATCAGTGTACGCCAGTGCCCATTTATACAGAAGGGAGCCCATCTGGCGTCTGAAGGATCTGGCATGATGGTCCCGGACAACCCGTCACTTTGGCGGGGCACCATGACGACCGAGACATGATTGCCAATACTTTGTTGAACATGGCTTGGAGGAGGGGGGCGAGCTGGAATTACATGGGGACAAGGGAAGTAGGGGTGCGGTGCGTTGCGAATTCATGAAAGCACCGGGTGACTATTTACACTGGAGAACCATGGTTGCGCGCATGTCCGAGTGAGAGTAAACGGCTACGCTAGATCAGAGGGAACTATATACATGTACACAATTGGACAAGACTAATCGACACGGTTCTTCTCCGACGGCAGCTCAGGCTCTGGACGACGATGGACGGCCGGCCCAAGGGCCTCGTCTCTCGCCAAAACAGGCGGACCGTGGAAATTGCGGTGCGCAAAGACGATGTACCAGATGACGGCGACGGCGGCGAAGCCCGCAAACACGACGGAGGCGTAGTTCATGCTGGTGGCGTCGACGGGGAGCGTCACGGGCATGCAGAAGATGACGACGGCGAGCATGGTCCAGGCGATGCAGATGACGTTGATGACGGCGCCGAGCCTGCCGAGGGAGAAGGGGGAATCCCTGACGGCGTCCCTGCGGCGGACGAGGAGCACCAGGACGGGGACGCAGTACGACATGCCGAGACAGATGGTGGCGACGCCGGTGAAGGAGTTGAAGGCGGAGACGGACCCCAGGTAGATGCAGCCGAGGAGGCAGTCGACGAGGGTGGACAGGACCAGGGCCCACACGGGCATGTTGAGCTTCTTGTTGACGCGGGACCACAGGGTGTAGCCGGGGATGGCGCCGTCACGAGCAAAGGCATAGGTGCAGCGCGAGGCGGCGGTCAGGGCGCCGATGCCCGCAAACATCATGATGCCGAGGATGAGGAACAAGAGACCGAAGCCGCCCGCGCTCGAGCCGGTGACCGTCTTGAAGAGAAGGCCGATGGGCTGCGCCTGCGTGAGAAGCGCGGCAATGTCGGGCATGACGAAGAGCAAGGGGACGAGGAAGATGACGCCCGTGATGCCGGCGGCCACGACGGAAAGCACAATGGCCTTGGGGACCTCGCGCTCTGGGTTCTGCACTTCTTCGCACATGGAGGCCACCATGCCGTAGCCGGTCAGGACGTAGGCAGCTGCGGAAGGGGGGGGAAACGCATTAGTTTTGGATTCTCCGTTGGATATGCAGAAACATGTTCGTTCATGGACGGCAACTCACGAGACAGGAGTCCAACAAAGAAAGACCACGCGGCAGGCCATCCGCTCGCCGAAGCATCGTAATGACCAAAGACATAGTCGGCCGAATGTCTCTCGGGAGCCATGACCAGCAGGGTGACGAGGATGATGAGCACGCTCGCACCGGTCCAGTAGATGCAGACCTTGTTGATCAGGTCCAGATATCTCGACCCGAGGGCGTTGACCAAGGCGCAGACAATCATGACGGCCCAGAAGCACAGCACCGTCTGCCACTGGGTGGGCGCGTAGTCGGGGTTGAGGACGGTGACGGCACTCAGGATGAGCTGGGCACCGCCAAAGTTGATGGACAGGGTGACGGTCCAGTTGCCGACGAGGGTGAGCCAGCCGTCGACGAAGCTCACGGGGCTTGCCCACGCGCGGGTGCTCAGCATGGCGGACCAGTAGTAGGCGCCCCCGGCGGTAGGGAAGACGGCGCAGATCTCGGCCAGAGAGGCGGCGATGCAGACGGAGACGAGGGAGACGAGGACCCAGCCCCAGAGGACCGAGACGGACTGGCCGTTGTTGAGCGTGATGTAGACGGTCGTGGACAGGCCGTAGGGCACGGCCATGATGGCGAAGGACAGGCCGAGGATGCTCATCATGCCGAGCGTTCGAGGCAGCTCGCTCGTGTAGCCGAGATTGGCGAGAGCCTGGTCGGCCGCATCGCCCGCCGCATCGCCCGCCGAGGAGTGCCTTCCTCTGTCCATGTCGGAGGCATGCGATGTGTCTGGCTGAATGTTGGGACGAGGTTGTGTGACGGAGGATCTGCGACCATCTTTCTTATCTGCGGGGGGACAGGAACCGGTGTTGTAAAAGGTACCTTATTTCCCCCACTAACTTGCATGGAAACAGGTGTATCCTGTTTATGGCGCTGGATGTAAGTATACCCTACCCTATGCATTTTCCTCGCAGCTCTCTCCCCATAATGGTATTACTCGCAGCTGATGGCAGCACGCAGCTGTACATACAAGATGTTAAGAGAAGAATGAAAAACTGGGGCATATACTCGGTAAATTTGTAAAATAATTCTGGGGGTGTCGACCCCATCTGCGGAGAATCCTGGCTTGTTGCTGTTGGTGGCCTCGCCTTTTTGATTTCTGCATCGTGCCCGCCGTTGTGACTGGTGGGGCGTCGGCGGATGAAGTCCACTCGGGAAGAGGTGTGACGATTTGTCGACGAAACGAATGGAACAACGGCATCATCCCTGGCGCTCAAATCAGTGGCAGACATGAAGTGAAGCACAGTCCGTCCGGCGTGGGATCTGGCACACTTTCACTACCCGATCTATCCCGCTGTGCGTGACAGGTCGTCCCCACAATGTACATGCCTTCAACCGGCCGGCGGACGGATGGCGCTGTCCCGGGTCGGTGCATGTGTCATTGTTTCACTTGCAAACCCGGGTGGCTTTCACGAAATCATGCCAGTGGTACCGGGTGATCGCATCCCGGGGGGGGGGGTGGGGGGGGATTGGGACTCTTCATCAATTTCTCTTTCTTGTCTTTCATCTGGGGCTGGTCATGTGTCATGTGGGCGGTACGGCAATTATACCAAAACTTCACGTCTTGTTCGAGGCTCGTTCAAGAATTATTTGACCTTCCTTAAGAGTAAGTTGTATCATTCTGACTTTTCTAAATAAATTCGCTGACAGTCTCTTTGGCATAAATCCAGACTTGCACTACCTGGAATAGCTGACCAGCAAGCCTCTAAACCCGATGCAATTGCTGTCCAGTGAAATGCCTATTGGAAAAAAAGATGAAAAATGAGCAGTATCTCCCCGCTGATGTATCCTGTCAAGTAGAGCAGGCATAGATGCGTCGCAGAAAAGAGAGAGAGGGTGGGGGAAAAAGGAAACGGTTTGTGAGCCACAAGTAGAGGCGTTTAGATATAAGAGGTCAAAGTGTCAAGTCGGCAATCTGTAGGGCCTCAATGATCTTCAACATCCTCGTCTCGGCCCGGGTACATGATATCCTGCTTGATGATGGCTTTGACGTGACAAAACAAGACGAAGCTGTACATGAGGAGCAAACAAATGCTGAGACCTGTCCCAAACCACAGCACTCCCTCATTGGCCAATTCCCTCCCAATAGATATCGTGGCCAGGATGAAGCCCGTGTTAGGGAACACCATGGCCCACCAGCCAAGATGGAAGTACTTGGGTGGTGATTGAACGACGGCCACGACCGCGATGCCGAACCACCAGAGACTGAGCGACCACAAGAAGATGGCGCTTATCAGGGAAATCGTGCGGACGATGCCGATGTCGAAAAACAGGCCGTCCATGTTGACGTCGACGCTGGCGGGCAGCCCCTTGGCCATGCCGATGAGCGCCAAGGCTGTGAATGCCGGAGGGCCCACACACATGAACAGACCCGGCCGGTGCTCCCGATTCGGCAATCCGGCCTGCATGAGGCGTCCAACCATGTGTGCATACATCAAGACGGCAACAGCGAAACCAAGACCTTGGCACGTCAAGCCAGCGACGATGATAGGAACGGCAGCAGCTTGTGGTTGTGTTTCGGCGATGACGGATGCGATTGTTCCAGACAACATGATCGGAAAGATGGGGAGAATCCACGTTGGCATCATCGTATTGAGTCCGAGACTGTGCGCAGCAAAAACGTAGCTGTACTGTCCAATGGCGAGCATGAGTGTCACTGCAACGTACGCCCAAAAGGCTCCCGAGACAGCCCAGACAAGACCGACATCATCTTTCGGTATGGCGTAGCGGTCGGTGCTCGTGATCAGTGTGGCCACGGAGAGGAAGAAGGTCGGCAAGAAGAAGCCTTCTCGAGGATGCTTTATGGACTTTGACATGTCACCGGAGTGAATGATGAACCGGGCTGCCATTAGTGATGTGATGGTGACGAATATGAGAATGTTGATGATATAAACAACCAAGCCGATGGTTTTTAAGCCTGGAAATTGGTGGGGTTGAGCAAAGATCAGCAAAGCAAGGCCACCTGTGCTCATTGGCAAGGTGTACCAGGCCCATGTGAAATGATGGAGTCGTTGTTTAAATCCAAGTTTTGGCCGGTTGGGGTCGTAAATGTCGACACCGTCGTGGAGATGCTTAACTTTGTCATCTTGGCTTTCGAGAGCCGGTGTCGAAGCCATGCTATTCATCGTGTGCTCTTGTTTTTCGTTCATGCCGGGCTCGACGTCTTTGTAGACGTCTGTGTTCAGCTTCGGAAGATCGTGGAGGGATGATAGAGAATTCCGTCTTGTTGATTTGCCTGAATCACTCCAGCTCTTGGATTTTGACCGGTTATGCATCTTGGAGCCAGGGCTTGAAAGAAAAGGAAGGTCTCCAGAAGTCGGTGGGGGAGGGTCCGGGTGCGGGAAGCACTGAGATATATGGCAATTAAAATGGGGTGAGGAAGGAGAGGACCAAGTATACAACAGGGAAGGCCGAGAAGAAAGATGGAACCAGTCGAGTCCAAAGCAAACCGTTCATGCCCAATCACCAAGGTTATGTAGTATGTATGATGGGAAGCATCTGCACAGCCAGCCGTGAAGAGCGGAGTCAAGATTCTTGTGGAATGGTCCACAAAGAATGGCAGGTAGTCGGTATATTAATGAGTTAGGATAGTGGAGAGGTTTAAGACAACGCGAAAAGACCAAGTGAGGGCAGATGAAAAAAAAAACATTGGCAATATCGGGCCAGCGCCGAGCACCCCCTGGCTCCAGGGAGCACAAGAGATTTTCGTTCCAAGATAAGGCTTTGCATGACGTTTTGACGCCCTTACTGACACCCTAGGGGGTTGCACTGATGATTGCACGGCCTCCCTGCCCATCCATCACCTTGTTAGTGTTGTGTGGGTTTGTGTCGCAAAACTCAGATACGTAGTATGTCGCAGTTGCTTAGTGTCTGACGCTGGTGGAGCCGCTTCCAGGAAACGACCTGCCAAGGCCACCATGCAAAGTGTAAGTCGACGAGACCACGGGCGAGTGATGAGGATCATCCACGTAGTGGAGATGAGTGGTCTCCGGATCTGGTCTGGATAAAACGTTCATTTAGCTTGTCGCCCATGGTAATTAGACCTTTCTTGTGAGCGGGTTACTTGGCGATAAGGGCTGGGGGCAATGGAAAAGAGGCCGTCGCCAACAAGGCTTCTGTTCAAACCGACGTGTTACTAGTTGACGAGTTTTCCACCTTGCATGGATTACTGCAAGGAAAATAGAAATACATCGGCATCGCTGCAAGGAGCTTGCGCGAAACATGTCGTCTACCAAAAATATCAATAGGCACTCCAGAAAAGAAACCCCAGCAGTCCCGAAACGACACTGTGTCCGGGTCGAGATGTGTGTGCTGTGTTTGTCGTGTGTGATTGGGTCAACCGGCTTTGCCACTCTGCTTGGCCGCAGCACCAAAGCGCTGGGGGCAGTGGGCTCTTGTAATTGTACATACATAGAGCAGGGAGGACTGATACCGTTTGTCGAAGCTCAGATCTTGCCTAATAAGGGGGGGCATCCAGACAGCAGACATCGGCAACCGGATCTCAGTGGCCCAAATCTGTTCTGGGCCAAGCCTGAGTCGATTGCCGTTCCGGCCGGGCGCATCGTCTCGCCTACTCCACTAGAAGCAAGACAAGGATCAACCATCTCCAAGCACGCGTCACCGAGCGGTTATCAGTGAAGGATTGTGCTTCATACCACGCTTGTTGAGCCTCTGTGAATCGTGGGCGTATGTATACAATCACAATCATGTATGATCGACCCTGGATAGGAGGACCCTGGATGGGGAGAAAAGCACGCCCGAGACATCGGCAGCCAATTTTCTCCTCTCGAACCGCTTAATCCTTTGTTGATGAGATAACAAGTTTCGGCGAATCTGGACGGCCGAAGCCAGTCGGCCGTAGCACCGCCACCCGGGGCACCGATGTAACTGCAATATCTACCCAAGAGGTTATTCACAAGCTTGAAAATTGGGACCATGTGGGTTATTACTACCGTGGCCTAATCGTAAGGCAGAGAATGATACATAATATGTAGATGCTGGGCAAGCTACCGGGGGAAACCGCAGTGATGAGGAGACAACGAGAAGTCGACTGCCCGCGACTAATGTTCCTGGTTAGGATGACTCGATGAAGAGCTCGAAAAGTCTTCAAGGAGCTTACCGAGACCAGACCAGGCCCGCCAGCTGTGCGGACTAGGCGCCAGCTGCGACGACGAACTGCCAGTGGTGGTACCAGTGGTGGGGCTGCTAGGCTGCGGATTCCACCCACGTGTGTTTGGCGCAGTTTGCCGGGGCTACGCCAGCCATTGCTCATTGCTGACTGGTCTTGAGACACTTTGTACGTCAGATGTACGGGAGCTTTGTCCACGTCCTTTTGTCTCAACGGACGTCTTGATATTGCGCTGATTCAATCGTCGTCATTCTGTGTTGCCCTCCATTCCCAAGCCCTCATCACTGCGGCTCGGCGCCAAGTCTGTGTTGCCAAGCATTCACGAGATGACGGTCAAAGTACGGCTAATTAAACATCAGTTCTTGGCATTGGGCAGAAAAACAGAAACATCTTGGCAACGACTTTACATAAATGAGACGACAGAGGTTGCTAGCAGGTTTGCATGGGTCGCCTTGTGCATGATTAGTGTGCTTCATTTCATGATTGAGATAACAAGTCCCTTTTTTTTCCCTTTTCTTCTTTTCTTCTTTTCTTCTTTTCACCCTTGGTTTCGCCTCTCCCTATTTTTTTGGCCAAGGTTGAAACGACCCGGTTTCAACCAACGCCTGACGCCTCCGTTCCCAGAAATACATCGCCACACACCCACCGGACGTTTGATGCAATCCGCGTCCATCCCTGCGGCTTGCCAGGTGGCGCATCTTCGTGGACGGTTATTATATGTATGTTGAAACTTAATCTACGTCCGTAGCAGCTTGTGTGCAGATCGTGGCGCGGGAAGTGCCGGACGAAGAGACCAATCACCTGCCGCTAAGCCGCATAAATCCATCGGCGGCCCTCAACGCTTCGTGGCGCAACCTCTCACTGCCTCCGTTCCACAATAACGCGCAACGCAGCGAACATGGTAGCAATGACAAATGGAACTTCTGCGGTGGGACACGTGGGATGCTTTATATGTACTCCGTGCTTGGCAGCCCCGTATCCCACCCAAGCTCTTAAAAAAACCACCACGTAGGAAGCCCTAGCAGAAATAGCTCTAGGTAATAATTACTACCCAGGAGCTAGGGGGTGTGTTGCAAGGCACATGAGGGATATCTTCGATGCCCATAAGGCTACACTTGCGTACCGACTAACTTTTTCTGGCTCGCAAAAGGGGGTGACCTCAAGTGACCTTTAGTGCCCTGAATGTGCCCTAAAAGGTGTGCTAACGCGGTGGGCTTGTGAGATATGCGATGTTACTCTTCATAACTAAGATATTTACAAGTACTTATACTATAGTATAGATTAGTTTGGACAAGAAAGTACCGCAAATAGCGATGTTTTTATTGGCTAATAACCCTTATTAGTACGCACGTGTAGCCTTATGGGCGTCAAAGAGATAACAAACGCACAAATTAGTGGCCAGTCGGCTACGCCTTTTTTTTAGTGCAACAGTTTCTTTCTCTCATTGGCCTGCCGCGCAGTATGGAGCAGGTGTCCCTATTGCTTCAGATTGGAGTCCGAATGGTTACAAATGCCCCCCGGGCCATGAATCAAGTCCTTCCAGGGCCAATTCCGTGTTTAGATAGTCACAAAGCTTACATGTTTAATATAAGGAGGTGGTTTTTTTTATCATCATCAAAAGCTACACTGTGTTCAACATTTGGGGTCAGTCAGTTCGATGAGACGCTCCTCAGATGAATGGCCGGTTTTCAGTATTAGCTACTGTTAGCTAGCCGCCGTGATGGAACTTGGTCTCTCTGCTTTCTTTCTTGTCGGTGAAATCTTACAGCACGTGCTTGCTGATCATGCAGCACTGAGACCGTTCCTACCCTGGCCCGAGTCTCGCAGTTTCTGGTGCATCGCCTCTCGTCCGGCCAAGTCAGTAAGCTTCCTTGCAGGCTCGTCTCATCTTTCAGTGTTGGACCGGTGCCAACGGGGGCATTGGACAAGGAGGAGGGGGGCGAGCAGGTGATTTTGCGTTGGCTGCAGTAGCGTGTATGTAAGCTGGATTATTCGCACCGCGTGAGCTAGTAGTGTACTCAGGGGCGTTCTGCTCCCATGTTCTGTCAGGATCTGTGATTATCTAAATCAATGAATTCCAAACTCAAGCAGAGGATTCATCTGGCTGAAAAACACGCAGACATGTCTGGATATGGAAATAATGGAGTTGGCATAGTAATGTTGCTCCTTAGTTTGGCATGGACTGAACCGCTCTTTTTGCAAGCTTGCAAGGCTATAATTAATAACTTCTTTTGAGCATCAACGAAGGCTAGTGCCTTTAACCAAGCAGCGAGGGGAACTCTGTGCATTCCCAACGGGTCCAAATTCCAGAATGAAAAGTAACCCATCAAACCTTGGAGACCCTGTCATGCACCCCAGACTTTCGATGTAAAGCCTAAGACGAGCTCACGCGAGCCCGATGTCCAACAGCACCGGGGGCGGTGAAGCCCAAAATCTCGTTTAATTTCGTCCTTCCACGTTTCAAGATACCAACAACGGGTTTGAAGGTTTCCACGGACGGGCGGGTTTCGAGTTTCTCAACGCCTGGTCGGATCAGAATGCGCTTGAGCGTGCGATGAGTACTTGCACTGGCGATCGAGGCGTCGACGATGCACGACGTAGCTTGAATGTTGGACCTAATGGCCCTGGCCACGCCAGCCAGCAACCCGCAACCCGTCGAGGTCGCGCCGCCAAAGGAGAAAATCGGGCTCAAAAGGGCTCCTCGATAGGTTGCCCGGCAAGAACACCATCACTGGACAGCCTGTCTGAGAGTAGATTTGCAAATAGTGCTGTGGAATCCACTCGCTTTGTAGAAGATGCCAACCATAAAACAAAGCACAGCATCCGACATCAATACTTGCTTACATGAGCTGCCGAGCCCGGCCGTGAAAGTAGTTTCCATGATTTTGGGTGTAGAAGGAACCTTTCTTGTTGCGTTTAGCCCACGAGATAAGATGAAAGAAAACTGTTTTTTACAACACAAAGTTCAAGAGTCACAATTTCCGAGCAACCCAGAACTGCGCATTATACGCATTCTTCGTCAGAGCCTTGCGGTCAAAGCTATACGTGGCCTCAATACTCCTAACAGTGGGCTTGTCGAACGTGGGCACTCCGCACTTCTCATGTGTTTCGAGAAACTGGAATCCCATTCTCTCAGACACAGTGATGATGTCTTCTAGGCTGAGTTGTACAAAGGGGCTGGTGCCGTAGAGCAAGGGCCCCAGGTTGATCCAGATGGCCCCCTTCTTGAGCACGTCTTTGATTGTGTCCAAGTACGACAGGAGGTTTCGGGCGGTGTCGATGAAGAAGTACGTCAAGACCACGTCGTAGTGGCCCGAGTAGTTTTTGAACTCTGTCGTAAAATCACCTTCTACCATGAGGACTTTCCGCTCGTCAATGGGGACGTCGGGGAATAGCAGGGAGCGGCGCATGTTCTCGTCTGTAGCATGGTGGGACCAGCCATCGATGAAGGGGTGGACCGATTGCGATGATGCCTTGGTTTGGGCTTCGAGGAATCGGTATGCCGCGTTCATGTACATGGACCATTCGTTAATGGTAACCTCGAAACCTGGATCCAATGTTAGCCTTTGAATGAAGAAGAAGAAGAAGAAGAAGAAGAAGAAGAAGAAGAGAAAAACTCTAAAGAAGACCCTACCTCCAAGGTGACTGATATCATGACCTAATCGTCCCAAGCCGGCGCCAGGCAACAAGATTCTGACATCTTGACTGTTGATATTTCTCTCGGGAAACAGTCGCTCCAGTTCACCCCGCAGGCATGCAAACGGCCCGTCTCTCTCACGAGAGCCTTCCTCGGTCCAATCCCGTACGATGTGCTTCAACGACTGAGAAATGGACATCTTTTCTGCCTGCCTGCCTTCTGCCTCCCTATCACGCATGTGTTTCTGCAATTCGTCCATGCCAATGTTGTAAAACCGCAGCGATGCCTGCACAATGTCGTCACACAAGTGCTGATTGCTTGCGAGCTTTTGCTCGATTTTCTTGAATTTGGACGAATACGAGAGGTGGTCTTCCAACAGCCTCTTCTGCGCCTTGGAGACATTGGTGTACAGATCCCGAAGTCTGTCAACATCTGCCCGTTGGCGTTCGTAGTATTTCGCGAAGCCATGGAGAGCGTCGAGCAGGCGGTAGCGGGGATGATTCGGCGACCACGTTCCGTGCTGCCTTGACATGACTGACAAGAGTCTTTCTTTTTCAAGGTCGTGCCTCGACGCCGCGGATACCTGTATTGACTGTTCGACTGTCACGCTGACTTGATGCCATTCGATAATACCTTGTTGAAGCTATAGACGCACTTGAGTAAGCTGGTTGTTCTTTTTTTTTTTCTATAAAGGAGGAATAGGGTATACGCACCAATGCATCATGGCTAGATGGGACGGCACCGGGCGGTGCATTTTGCTCATCCTTGGCAGCCGAGCTGGTGCCCAGCCAACTGAAAATGGTGATTGCTTGCCGGAGTGCGTGCAACCTCATGTCGAGTCACAGGCGGTGTTGTGCAGTTTGCGCAAAGAGTCAAGATTCGAAATTCAAGATTCAAGAAGAATTTTTCAAGGATTTGTTCCCTCGCCTGCTTGGTAGAAGCTCTTTTCGCGCGGGGGGTCCTGGGGACCTTGATGGCCAACCGTTGGCTTGGCGGGCGCACCCTGACTGGGCGGATTTGGAGTGATCCATACGGATTATTACTCGCATGCCATGGGACGAATGAAGCTTAAACCGTTGACGCATTCACGTGCCACTCAATGTCCGCGATTGCGGCTCACGGCCCGTCGAAACATTAAACATTGAATCCTCCGGTCCGGTAATAGCCTCCACCCGCCCACCCATCCCAATGATTGAACTGGTCAGTGGAGCGCCCGTTCATCGCCATCGTCTCGAACGGGGCAAGTACGAGCAATCGTGATCCGTGGGATGCAACGCGGCACGGCAGGAGCCTCGGATGGCTTCCCGCACGTACACCGTCGTTTATGGAGATTGAGGTCCCCGGCTCCCGTTCCACACACAGTGGCAGCGTAACCTCGGACCTGCTGCGCAACCGTAGGAATATATAAAATCCAATGCGGGCCCAATCGGGAAGCTCAATGAGATCCGAACCTTTCTGCGCTCCGTAATGTTGCCTATACGAGTGGTTTGACGCGACATCTGGGTCCCGGAGCCGCCTTGTCCCACCATCGCCGTTCGACATGCCTGTTTGGGAAAATAAATGATGCCGCATTGGCATTGTACGGGCGACAAGAAGACGGGTCCGGGAATGGGAAACTAGGTATAAAAGCACAGAGCACTTACCCTTCCTTGAAGATCTTCTGGGAAGAAGTCGCGGTATAGTAATTCTTCTACAGATCCCCCAACTTCTTGTCGTGCCCGCGTCGTTGGTGTGGAAGTTTCGAACCCAGTCCGCCATGGTTTCGTTCAGGAGATTAGCCACGCTCTTGGTGGCGGCACTGCTGCCGCTGGGCCATGCCAGCCCGCTGCCCGAGACTCGGGCGGCGAGTGTCGTCGAGGGCAAGTACATTGTTACTTTGAAGGATGATATCAGCGCCGCCGCGCTTGGCGGTCATATGAACTGGGTGCGGGATGTCCATGAGAACAGCTTGGGCCGCCGACAGCTCAGCTTTGCTGGCGTGGAGAAGACCTTTGGCGTCGGCAACTTTAACGCATACGCTGGCCATTTCGATGCCGATACTCTGGAACGCATCAGGAACAGCCCCGAGGTAAGCTTGGCTGTGAATTTTGGGCGATTGGGCGACACCAGAGATGGTTTTGAGAGTTCGTTGAGAGTCTGTTGAGAGAGAAATGTCACTCAGTGCGCTAATACTTTTGATGTTCGCAGGTTGCCGATGTTGAGCAACAGCAATTGTATTATTTGAGCAGACTTGCCACGCAGAAAAACTCGACATACGGTCCTGCGACCATCTCACATCGGCGGCCTGGCGCTACCGAGTACGTGTATGACGAAAGCGCCGGCGAAGGAAGCACAGTCTACGTGCTCGATAGTGGCATCGACATTGACCATGAGGAGTTCCAAGGCCGTGCTAGACTCGGACACAATGCTGTCAAGAACGCGCCCGCCCGCGATGTAGATGGTCATGGCACCCATGTTGCTGGAACGGTCGGCAGTAGGACGTATGGTGTTGCCAAGAGGGCCAAATTGGTCGACGTCAAGCTCTTCCATGACGGAGCCTCTACCACGGAGGTTCTCTTGGACGGAATCGAGTGGGCTATCAAGGACATTATTGCGAAGAAGATCCAGAACCGTGCTATCCTCAACATGTCGTTTGGTATGTCTCCTCAAATCCCTCTTTTTTTTTTTTTGCCCCCGTCGCGCGCGCGCAGCCTAATTTTTCAACGGCGCTAACCGGAGATGTATCATTCAATTACCAGGGGGTGGAAAATCAGCCGCTCAGAACAAGTTGATCAAGACGGCCTACGACGCAGGCATTTTGTGCGTGATTGCTGCTGGAAACGAGGCGACCGACGCCGAGGACAGGTCCCCTGCCTCGTCTCCCGATGGCATCACCGTCGCGGCCATTGACGACAAATGGAGGTTGTGGCAGTACTCAAACTATGGCTCCGGCGTGCACATCCTGGCTCCTGGTGTCAATGTATTGTCCACTTACATTGGAAGCAAAACCGCTACCCGGGAGGATTCCGGAACGTCCATGGCTGCTCCTCATGTCGCAGGACTGGCTGCCTATCTAGCCGTCGTCGAGAACATCAACACTGTCAAGGAATTGAAGGCACGCATCTTGGCCCTAGGCACAAATGGAACGGCCACCAGTGTCAACCAGGGCACTGTCAATCTAGTTGCTTACAACGGAAACAAGTAGAGAGTTTGGGTGTTTGGAAAGCAACTCTGAAGGCGGAACATTCCGGTTCTCCCGCGGCATTATTTATTGAGCACCTCATGGTACCTACTGCTGAGTGCGCCATTTTAAAGTAGCCAGTGAATTTTTTTCTTTTCGAATTGCAATCTCGACCTTGGGCATCAACACTAGTCAGTCGTACGACGTAGTCATATGTCATTTCGTTTTCCAGAGCGGAGATTGACCTTGCCGGTTCAAATCGGCTCAGAAAAGACCAATGGCTGCAATGAATCCACAGCATCAGTTATATGTAATCATAGCCAATAGGAGGGAGCATCGCGGGGGAAAATGGACAACAGGTTGTAATCGGACCGAGGCCATCGGGTTGGTCAAACCGCGTGATCCAGTGCGACTATGAGAGTTGAAAGCCACTGCAGGCATCTCGTTGAGCGATGCGTCGTTAGAGCCAAGCTTCAAGTAAGAATCGAGTTACGCTATTGATTTGTTCAGGAAACTGAGCCAGAACATGGTAATAAGACAGGTCGCTCTTTTGGGATGTCGTGTTTGAACGGCAGTAACAGGCATGTGCTCATGGGGCGATATGAATGGCAGCTCTGCTCTGTATTAGAATTAGGCGCCATTTTGGTCACAATGGAGCGAAATGTCGCCAAGACAGTTTCTATTGCGTCATATACTGTGAGATTAAGCAGTCTGCTGATTGGTTGATTTGGTCGAGGACGTCGCTACCCAAGCGTTATATAGGGCTTGGTAGCTCGATGGCGACTACGCGATCATGCCGTGGATGGCTAGACTTCTCGCGCCCTAAAACGCGGATTCTATAGAGCTCCGTGTATCTGCCATTATCACATGGCAGCAAGCAACGTCGCCAAGCTATGAAGTTTGCGTCATTAACGGCTCTTGTAGCCTCCTGTCTCGTCGGATCGGCTTTGGCTGCCCCCCTGGAGGCGAGGGACGAGGACAAATTCGACCAGGGATTGCCCGCCAGCAAGAGCGGAAACGGCGGGCTTCTCAGTGGTAAGCTTTATGGTTGCTTGTTTTCAGATCGAGTCTGTATCTTATGATGACCCTGACAGGTCGAACCAACCATGAACTGGACACGCAAAACCCGGATGACTTGGGCCGACAGTCTACTGACAACGGAATTGTTCCTAATCTGAAATGGAGCTTCCGGGATTCGAAGACGCGTTTCCTCAAGGGCGGCTGGGTTCGAGAGCAGGTCATTCAGGATTTGCCGGCCAGCCATGACATTTCTGGCGCGCAGCAGCACCTTAAGAAAGGTGCCATCCGGGAGCTGCATTGGCACCGAGTTGTAAGTCGCAGCGAACCTGGTTGATAATGAAGAAAAAAACAAAGAAGAAGAAGAAGGCAGATTTACTGACCCCTTCCATCTCCGATAGGCCGAATGGGCTTTTGTTTACAAAGGACGAATGCTTGTCTCCGCGGTAGACGAGAATGGCAAATATCAGGCCGAAGAGCTGAACTATGGCGACATTTGGTACTTTCCCAAGGGTGTCGCCCATACCATCCAAGGTCTCGAGGATGAAAATGAATCACTGCTGGTCTTTGATGATGGTGATTTAGATAAAATTGGGTGAGTCTCCCCAATTTGCTTTCATTGCGCCGAAAGGGACAACTGAAGCTAATTCGAAATTCAGGACCACTTTCAACATTGACGACTGGCTGGCTCACACACCCAAGGATATTCTTGCGAAGAACTTTGGTGTCCCCGAGTCCGTGTTTGACAAGATTCCTCCTTCGAGTCCGTACATTGTCGATGCGACAGTCAGCCACAGGAACGTGACTGATGCCGTGACCCCCGTTGCTTCCGGCAACAGTTCTTTCGTCTATCGAACGCTGGAGCATCCGGCCGAAAATATCGGTGGCCAGGGAGGCGTATTCCACAAGATCGATTCTACCAACTTCCCCATCTCCAAGACCATTGCGGCGACCTACGTGGTACTCAAGCCTGGTGGCCTGCGTGAGCTCCACTGGCATCCTAATGTAAGCTCGTGAAAGACGAGAGTGCAAGCACCATGTTGAATGGTAAGGATCCGGAGCTGACCGGTTGCATCAGGCCGAGGAGTGGTTGTACTTCCACCGGGGGAGTGCCCGAGCTACTGCCTTCATTGGCAATGCCAATGCTCGCACATTCAACTTCAGAGCGGGCGATACAGCCGTATTCCCTGACAATTCAGGGTGAGTAGCAGTAGTCTCTGTGAAGTCCCCCAACACAGTATACATTCCTAAAACGTGACGTGAAAAGACATTATATCGAAAACACGGGAAAAGAGGACCTTATCTGGATTGAAATTTACAAGTCCGACCGTGTTGCCGATATTCCCCTGACGCAATGGCTCGCTCTAACACCACCTGGCGTTGTATCTCAGGTGCTCAAGGTCCCCATTGAGTTTGTGGAGAAGCTTAAGAAGGAGAAGCAAGTCTTCGTTTAAGCGACCATATGTTTGAACACGTTGCTAGGCCAAGCCACCGCAGCGGCTTTGCACATGGGTTTACTTTTCCCACACACAGTCTGATAGTGTCAATCTTTTCCGATAGCCGGGCAAAGCAACATTCCATGTGATCCAAACAATGCCTTATCAGACAGGTTAGCAAGTCACGCGCCACGAGTCAAGTAGAACGAACCTTCGCAAGCCAGTCCCCGATCTTCGCCCCGTACATCTACATAGTTTTGATGGCGCAATCACCATGACAGCCTCGGCCAGGTCCCTGCTTGCTGTCGATGCAATATTCACAACTTTCAAGACAAACTGAAACCGTGCGGTCCACCCCGGGTGGAGACACGACCCATGCAAGTTATTGTCGGTTGGTCAGCGCGATTGGCACAAGTCACGGGATCTACCGTCTATCCTTCCTTCCTCCACAGCCAACTCCATGACAGCCCGTTCCTGAAGCCGTGTTTGATCCAAATGGCTCAACCCCCTCAGCCTTTGTTCAGCCATCGGGCGGGCGAGGAGCATGGAGTTTCTCACCAGATTCTGCCGGAGGCACCATGTGGTCCAAAGCTTTCCGAGTCCACCGGCCCAGCCCATGTCACTTTGCATCAAGGATAAAGGCCGAGGAGTCGAGGACACGGCCGCGTAGCGACAGGCCGGCACAGACATCCGTCGTCCTAGCTAGATGAACCAGCTACACAGAGGAGTTGTCCGTCATCTGATTGAATCGGCAGTTGCAGAATAACGTGAGATAATCGTATAGGCCAGTGCGCTCGAGCCTATCGGTTGCATCAAGGGCGTAACAAGTCGGTCTGCACAACGTTCTAGCAAAAGCAGGCAACACACTACTTCGCAATGGAACCTTGGCCGAGGTGATTGAACTCCCTCCTGCTGACTACCTACATCTGATCCATTCCCGGTCATATTTCGACGGGGACGACCACCGTCAATGAAACTCTTGCACATTTTCTGCCCTGCCAAAGTGTCGTGAGGGCGAAACTGGTTGCATCATGAAGCCATCTACCTGGTTTGGTCTCCTTTGCAGCGCTGTCGTGCCAACAGTGGCCAAGCCGACAGAATCGTCGTCGTTCCTCACAAACGTCGTGTCCAAGCTTCCCTCATGCGCAGTATGTATCACCAGACATCAGACGGCCAACCCAAAGTTCATTCTCTAACTATCATGACGATAAGGTGACATGCTTCAACCAATCCTCCACAGCAACAAAATGCCAACCATCTGACGCAAGTTGTTTGTGTGCCGACCAGCATCTGCTTGACGCAGTCACTGCCTGCGTTCTCGAGGCTTGTACGGCAAAGGAATCTATATGTACGTAATGGCTGTCACTTGAGAGAACTGGACATCAAACAGGGGGAAGGTTGGGAGGGGGGAGAATGGCTTTGAAAATTGCCCAGACTAACGTCATGATTCCAGTGTTCATGAAAATCACATCAGAAGGGTGCCATACACCTATACGCGACAGAACACGAGACTGCATCATCGTTTCCAACACGCTGGCCGTAATATCCGGTCTCTTCATGATTCAAAGATTTGGCTTCAAATTATGGGTCAAGCAAGATCTCGGATGGGATGACTGGTCTGCTCTGGCCACCATTGTAAGCGGCACTCCTTCAACAGTCATCAACACATGTGGCGTCGCTGCCAACGGCTTAGGTCGTGACGTTTGGACCTTGGACTTCAGCAAGCTCTACAACTTTAGCATGTACTTCTTCATTATAGACGTGCTATACTTTCTGCAAATCGCCCTCGTCAAGCTGGCCATGCTGTTCTTCTTTCTGCGGGTTTTCCCGGCCCGGGACGTACGCCGACTACTTTGGGGCACCGTCGCATTTACCGCCGTCTATGCAATTGTTTTCTTTTGTGTTGGACTCTTTTCGTGCAAGCCCGTGAGCTACTTTTGGACCCGGTGGGATCAAGGGCAAGGTGGGACATGCCTCGATATTAGCGCACTCGCGTGGTCAAATGCAGCGATCGGCATCGCCCTCGATTTCTGGATATTAGCCATCCCTCTTTGGCAGCTCAAGGGCCTCAAAATGCATTGGAAGAAGAAACTGAGCGTTGGCGCCATGCTCTTGCTCGGAACGTTGTAAGTGTGTCGAGGCGGACAACCCCCCTTTGGTCCCCTTGACTCCTTGAGTTTACAAGACGTACCAACGCGGGCTGCTGCTAACAGCGTTTGTGCGAGAAACAGTGTCACCCTGGTGAGCATTCTCAGACTTCGATCCATCGTTCGGTTTGGCGCCAACTCGATCAACCCCACCTGGGACTTTTTCGAGGTTTCCGTGTGGTCATGCACCGAGGTGAATGTCGGCATCTGGTGTGTATGCCTACCTTCGTTCCGACAATTCATCGTGCACCTGTTCCCGTCCTTAGGTGGCTCGATCGCGCGAAGCTCCGCCAACTACGGGAGCAGCTCCAACAGAGCAAACGACAAAAACTTCCAAAACAGGTCGCTTGGTCCCAGTGCCACGGTCACATCCCAATTCGACCGCAAGCATACCCGGTCTGACACTGAGAGATATCAGATCGCTTACCAAAAGAGCTATGCCGTGGAGATATCGGATGCGGATGAAGTCGCTCTAGTGCAGCTTGGCGACAGACAGTGAGTTGCGGACGGCAGCGAGTAGTAGTAGAGACAGTTTGTCATGCCAGTTGAACGTGTACAGAATGAGATTCATGATTTATGATTACGTTTTTCCAAATTTGAGACAAGTCATATTCATGAGGTCAACGTCTTTTGCGTCCACGCAGCTGTCGAGCTCGACCTTGCCCTCTACAGAGTGCCTAGCAAGGACGCCCTGAGGCCTGACATGAAGGGTCAGACATGGCGTGAGATGCCAACCCGCATCGAAAGCACAAATTATACTGACGAGAACATTTCTGAAAACCGGCTCGCCGACCGTAGTTACGCGACACAGCCGAGATGCTGTGTGATGATCTAAACTCCAATTGCTGATAAGGGATGATGGGAAGTCTATATATATGAAAAAAAAACGCCTAGATTTGTGTGAACAGGTGACCGACTCAACCGCCCCCTCTCTTCTACAACTGCGATCTCTCAACGCGGTCCCCACTTTTGTTGAACCAGATCTTGTCTCCAGAAATCATTGATTCCTGCAAGGCGGCGCCAATCTTGACGGCAGCGACAGCAGTGGCCAGCTTGACGGGCACGTCGGTGTCGTCCAGACAGCAGGCGGTGAACTCGTTGGCCTCGGTGTTGAAGGCGTTCTTGAAGCGATCCCAGTAGTTCTGGGGCACCTCCTGCCGAATACCAGTGGGCTCGTAGACGCGGACGAGGTTGGACGTGGGGATGGTGTTGACGCCGATCTTGCCCCTGGTGCCGATGATCTCGGTGGTGTCCTCCTGGCCGGCCGCCATCATCCTGGAGCAGTACAGGTAGACGATGCGGCCGTCGACAAACTCGATGAGGCCGACGGCGTTGTCGCGGTCGTTGTACTTGCGCAGGTCGGGCTCCACGGCGGTGATGCCGACGGCGCTGACGGACCTGACCTTGCTCTCGCCGTCCTCGCCGAAGAACCACAGGGCCAGGTCGATGTCGTGGATGGAGCAGTCGACGAAGATGCCGCCGCTGTGCTGGGCGTAGGCGACGAAGAAGCCCGACGGGTCAAGCATGTCGCACGTCTGGCTTCGGAAGACGGACGGCCGCCCGATCAGACCGGCCTTCATCTTGGCGTAGGCATCGCGGTAGCTGTCGTCGAAACGTCGGGAGAAGCCGCACATGACCTTGAGGTCTGGTCGGCGAGCCGCAGCGTCGACCACTGTCTGGGACTAGACAGAAAATTTCTGTTAGCTTTTATCCCTGTGGCTTGTAGTCCTTTTGACAAATTTTTTTTTTATTCTATCCGGGGAGCCCCCCGGCTGTTCAAGTCCAGCTGGAAGATGCTATATGCTCACTCACCACTTGGGCAGAAGTAGCGAGGGGTTTCTCGCAAAGAACGTGCTTGCCGGCCTCGATGCCCGCGATGGCCTGTGAGGCGTGCACTGCCGTCGCCGAGGCGATGCAGACGGCCTCGAGACCCTCGCGCTTGAGCATGTCCTCGTACTTGTCGTAGACGGCCACGCCGGACGGCGCCAGGTGCTCCTGCGCCCATTCCCGCTCCTGCGCATCGGGCGTCGAGACGGCCACGAGCTCCGCGCGAGGAACTGACTGGAAGAAGTTGAGGGCGTGGCGCTTGCCCATGCGGCCGAGACCGGCGACGCCAATCTTGAGCTTGGTAGGTGCCATTGTTGGGGTTGCAGAGTAGGTGGGCGGGGAGATGGAGAAGAGCCCAAGGGGATACGAGAGCAATTGGGAATGCGGGAGGAAAACAAGTTTATAATTTTGTATCGTGGGGAGGCGAGATGGCAGGGAACGAAGAAGGTGAAAAAAAAAATTGAAATTTCTTCTGTTTGGTTTTGTGTCGCGCTTTAGGCGGCGCTCAGGCGGCATGTTGAACATGGACTTGACCTGACGGCAACACAACGCCTACCTGTGTACCACTCCACTTACGCCCTTCAGTTGGCTCGGTTGGGAGTTTGGAACGACTGGAGAAGAAAACAGGCTGGGGTAAAGATTTGGGGGTATTGGGGGTTTCGCGGGGAAGGCCAAGTCAGTGACAGCGGCAGCGGCAGCGGCAGTGGACTCGTTGCCCCGCGGCTGGCTTTTGTCGCGACGGGCCTCTGTCTGCTTCCGGCATGCAGCGCCGATCGGCTCCACCAACAACCTCAGGTGCCTTATCGCCCATCCGGCAAGTCTTCCCGATTTGACGTCGACAGCTGCGACCGCCACGGAGCTCGGCAAACAGCCTGGTTTCACAAGCGTGTGGCATCGTGCAAGGACATGTCGGCTTCTGAATTCGACGATTTCTATCTGGCCATCGATGGTCAAGGTTGAAAAAAAAAAAAAGGCCTGCGTCTTGGGTTTCCCCTGGGCTCGAATTCTAGCTGCGAATCTTGCCATCTTGCCCTTGTCCTTGGGTTTTCGTTTTCGTTACATGCGGACAACAACATCCCAGGCAGGGGCTCGTGGCGGCGGCGCTAACCCGTTACAGTAATTTCGGCGCCCGTCTGCCGTTTCGTTCGGGCCCCGCCCACTTGGCCCGGCACATCACGCGTCACCCGGTCCTGAGCTCCTGCCGGTGTCCAAGAAGGGAAGAGGTCGCCGGGAATTCGGATCAACTCACCGTTGCTCTTGGTTGGCCCATGGTGAAATAAGTTGGTCAAACTGAGGACGAAGGCCTCGTCAGCGCTGAGCATCGTGTTGCGCGCGCATCGAGGCCAAGTCCAACCCATATTGGACCCCCGAAGCAATAATTGTTTCTTCAACATGGCGGGCAAAGGGGGTTTACTTGTCAATGGATCAGTATCGAAACACAGTGTGTTCAGGGCCATGTCTGCGCATCTGATGGGGATGCATGTCTCGCGAGTTTCACTCTACTCCTTGTTGAAGCAGTGCAAGGAGGAAGGGAGCCCGAGCTCAAATGCATCTAAGAGTCTAGACCTGCGTCTTCTAGAAGCTTAGCCTTGTGCAATGGACAAAAAAAAAAAAGCTACGGAGTACAGCAAGCGCATGTTACAAGCCGAGCCTCGAACCCTCCGAGTTGGGTTTTAGTCCCGGAGGTCAGGGGGGCATTTCATCTCCCACCAAAAAACCCCGATTCCATTTCTTCCCCAGGTTGCCACAACACGTCGTGAACGACCATGCCCACAACCGCGCCAAGTGTCAATCATCCATCATTTATCCTCGCAAGTCTGGGGAAACCTGCAAGCAAACCCGCCGTCTTTGCTCTGGAACTTGTGTGGTGGAATCTGGATGTAGCCAGCAAGGGCGTAGCCAGCCAGGGCGGCTGTAGACCCCGAGTCCCACGAGGTGAACCTTGATGCATGAAGCCCGTACTCCGCAGTTTTGAATCAAAACCACTTGCCCCGCGCGCCGAGGAGCCAAGAACTTGGGAGTGTGGATATCTTTACCCCCATGGGGCTTCCCCGTCTTTCATCAACCTCACCTCTCTGCCAAGTTTCAATCAGCCCAAGCGCGGTCTACACTGAAATAGCAGTTTTCGGATTGGCCCGGGCCCGCGGCGTCGCATCGGCTGGCACCCAGCATCTGAGCAAATCTTGATCGCAGGGGCCGAGTTTTGTTAAAAGGACGTGACTTGTCCCATTGCAAATGGGGATTTTTTTAATTGACGTCCCTGCCCATTTTCAGTTTACCATTTTTGGGAAAAAAAAAAAAAAAAACCCTTGTTCCATGTTTGCCCTATTGTTATAATTTCATTCATCTGAAGAATCTGCGCCATACCCCTTTCTTGGTTTGAACATGGACAAAGCCATGTCCGCATCGTTTCCCAAGGCTGAGCACGAAGAGGCCGACGTAGTGGTACATCTATCATCAGAGCCTTACGGCCCCCCGGGTATGTCGTCCGACAGTGTAGTAAACATAAACCACGGCTAATGGTGATCCAGGGTTCCGAGGAATCGCTGCCTCTCGCTATGTCGCCATCTGTGCCTCGTTCAGCGCCATTGGTGGCTTGCTGTTTGGCTATGAGTATGTCTTATCTCATATTCGTCGAACCCCGGACCTCGTTGTGACTGTTCTAACACAATCTATAGCCAAGGCGTTATTTCTGTCATTCTGGTAATGGACACGTTCTTGGAACGATTTCACGAAGTCTCGGACTCGGCCCCCGGTGCCGGGTTCTATAAAGGTCTTATGACCGCCATGATCACTCTGGGTGCCTTTGTCGGTACGACTTATCTCGCTCGAACTTTCACACTGCACTTGGCCGGCTAACAAGGTAAACAGGAGCTTTAAACCAAGGTTGGATCGCGGACGCGTACTCTCGAAAGTATTCGATAATGATGGCCGTCGCAATTTTCACGGTTGGATCTGCGCTGCAAACGGCGGCTGTCAACTATATCATGCTGGTCGTCGCTCGGCTGTTTGGCGGCGTTGGAATCGGCATGTGCGTATCTCATTTACCCCCCTTCTCGCACCGATGGCTCACCTGTTGCTGACTATACCAGGCTGAGCATGGTTGTCCCTCTATACATTTCCGAAATCTCGCCAGCCGAGATCCGAGGCACTCTGCTCGTGCTAGAGGAGCTGAGCATCGTTCTCGGCATCGTCATCTCGTTTTGGATCACCTACGGAACCCAGTACATTCCCTCAAATTGGTCATGGCAGTTGCCGTTCTTGATCCAAATCATTCCTGGCTTGTTCCTCGGGTTCGGCGCCATCTTTCTGCCGTTCTCCCCTCGATGGCTGGCATCCAAGGGCCGTGACGAAGAGGCCTTGGTAAACCTCGCCAAACTGAGGGCCCTTCCTACGACGGATCCCCGAGTGCAACGCGAGTGGTTGGAGATCATCACGGAATCCAAGTTCCAGCGGGGAATCCTCGCCGAGCGCCATCCGACCCTCATGAGCGGCGGCATGTCCAACACGCTGAAGCTCGAATTCTCTTCCTGGATGGATTGCTTCAAAAAGGGCTGCTGGCGAAGAACCCACGTCGGTGTTGGTCTCATGTTCTTCCAACAGGTTAGCCCCGTCCGCCCGCCCCCCCTAATACCCAATCTCATGGTTCCAAAGATGCTGTATCCTGACCCCCAAGTTCAAAATAGTTTGTCGGGATCAACGCTTTGATCTACTACTCGCCAACCCTGTTCGGCACCATGGGACTCGATCACAACATGCAGCTGATCATGTCGGGTGTGCTCAACGTGATTCAGCTTATTGGTGTCTCATCCAGCTTGTGGACCTTGGATCGATTCGGCAGACGTAAGATTCTCCTCTGGGGAAGCATAGGCATGTTCATCTCGCACTTCATCATCGCAATCCTCGTAGGCAAGTTTTCAAGCAATTGGCCAGCGCACAAAGCCGAGGGCTGGACTAGCGTCGCCTTCCTCTTGTTCTACATGTTGGCGTTCGGGGCTAGTTGGGGTCCCGTGCCCTGGGCTATGCCGTCCGAGATCTTTCCATCCTCGCTCCGTGCCAAGGGTGTTTCCATTTCGACCTGTTCGAGTAAGTTGTTCTTTTCTCGCGCTTTCGCGCACCGATGATGAGGCCAAATGCCACATTGACTAACTGAAACGATCAGATTGGCTCAACAACTTCATTGTCGTAAGTGGCAGACCAGCGGTTCACTCACTCGAAACTTGGGTTTGAAGCTAACCTTTCGCGCTCAGGGTCTCATCACACCCCCCCTTGTGCAAAACACTGGTTTCGGAGCATACGTCTTTTTTGCTGCTTTCTGCTTCCTGTCCTTCGGATGGACTTTCTACTTTGTGCCCGAGACAAATGGTAAAACCCTCGAGCAGATGGACGAGGTCTTCAGAGACTACAGCAATACTGAAGAAATGGAGAGGAAGAGTAGGTTATTTGCCGAGACTATCCGTGAAAGAACCAACGCCACGGCCTCGGCGTAAGTGTGTGACGAATACTTTATGTGATGCAGTACGATTATGAAATGTGCATGATAGTTCAGTCCCGGTAGACATACCACTATAGCTTAGCGATCGAAATTATACAGACATGTTGATATAAATTACCCATCGTCTCATCGAATTGATAGGTGCAGTCGCGGAACAATTTGATGATGCGAATACTTCACCAATATACTATTTGCTATTCCCAACTACGACTCCTCATGACATGTGGATGACGTTCGTTCAATAATTCAACGAGTGTACATCAGTTGGTTTCGGCAAGCAAAAAGGGTAAAACCCCTGGGCACAGCTGACCGGACTTGATGTATAAAGCTGGCTATTACGCCTTTACGGCATCAGGCAGACGACGGAAGCCGCCGCAGCGAGCAACATCACACTGCAGCTCAACCATGCGCTTCTGGTCACCCGTTGGGTCGGCAGAGTCGGGCTCCAGAGCCCAGCCGAGGAATTCATTGGTGTAGTTGGGCTGGAAGTCGGGGCTCAACACTCCCAACCTCTGCCCATACTTGGTCACCTTGTTCCAGTCACGCTGGACATTCTTGAGATCCTGCGAGAAGTAGGCGTAGCTGCGCTCAAAGATTTTCCAGTTGAGCTCCGAGTTCATGACGGGCTTGAAGTCAACGTACTCCTTCCAGGCGTTGTGCGGATCCGCCAGCACAAATTCGGTAGCCTTCTTGATGGCGCGCATGAACGCGCGCACCTTGTCCGGGTTCTCGGCGATGAATCTCTCGTTGCCAATGTAGAGAATGGAGCAGAAGCAGCAGCATCCTAGCTCGGCGAGCTCATCGATGCGAAGCATCTGCACGTCGGACTTGTCTCTGCCCTGAGAGGTGAGCCACTCCTCCAGCTCAACCATCTGGACGTTTTCGAGACCAATGCCGGCGTCGATGTCGCCCTGGATGATGGCCTTGGAGACATTCATGCCGCATCGCACAGCCGTGTAGTCATCGGGGGTGAGGCCATAGTGGGAAGTGAGCTCGTCAATTTGGATCTTGCCGAACTCGCCAACGTAGCCGATGCGCTTGCCCTTGAGGGAGCGGAAGTCGGTGGTGATGCCGGACTCCTTCAGATAGACTACGCCGGTGAAGGGCTCGTCCAGGAGACTGCCGATGGAAAGGACAGGGAAGTCACGAGCCTTGGCCTAGGTAATGGGTTGATTAGTTGGAAGATTAAACCTCAAGTATAGAGAAGAAAGAACTAGCGGCATCAACATACGGCCAGCGTGTGGATCATGGCTTTGAAGCCAAGGTCGACTTTGCCGGTGCCAATGATTTCAGTAACATCCTAATAGAAGAAAATATGAAAGAGTATTAGTGCTAGAACACGATGAGCAGAAGAAGACGGTGTTGCATACGCTGGGATCGTTGGGCTCCAACAGGGCAACCTTGATGCCCTCTTTCTTGAAGAACCCCTTGGCCTGAGCCAAGTACAAAGGGGCGTGGTAAGGCGTGGCGTGCCTATAAGCCAAGTCAGCACAAAATCTCAGCACAAGCTGCACCTAATGTCTGTGTGGCAGTATTCATCGCCTACCAGTTGGTGAGGAAGGTAATCTTATCCGTAGACATGTTGGCGGGTCGAGGCGGCAAATGCTGCAGAAGTTAGTTTGGCCACGGTTCCTGGCACACTATCAAAAGAGAGGGAGTCCTCAAGAAGCAAATCCTTTCGCTGGTATTATCCAGATCAAGTTCACCGGTATTTCTCAGATCAATCATGTTGCCAACGGAACAGGCTCTCGGTCGTACGACCAGACACTTTCCCGCTCTGCATCAAGAACATGGACTGCTCTGACGAGGGCTGGAAGGTCTGGGATCGTGCCCCAAAGAACGAGTTGGCCGTTGACAGGAACATAAATCGAACACCCGGTTGCATTCTTGGTTCACTTTACCTCGACCTGAATATAGTTCCATTGCGAAAGGCATCTTGGCTCCTTGGACGCTGGTCGCGTACCAATCGGGCTGTAGTAGTAGTAATAGTAGGTGGGCGATGTAATTTGAGTTGTAACCTAGCTTTCGATGTAATGTGTGCTGCGGTATTTGTTGAGAGAGGCGAAGAGAGGGACGAGACCATTTATTTAATCTCGCAATGTCACTGGGCCTTGTTCCCCACTTGTCGTGCGGGCAATGCTGTGATAGGGCCGGCAGTTTGAGCTTGCCCAACAAATTGGAGTCATCAGACAATGACATTTGTTTATTTTATCACATCAACTTGTGCAAACCGGAAAGGCTCTTCAAGAAAACTGCATTCTACCATAAACATGACGAAATCCCAAGAGATCCTGCTCGCCCGACCCGTTTCTCCAGGTCACGAAAGCGCATTGCCGTTATTCCCCCATGCCACCTAACAATCCCAGCAGTTGTAGCCTCTGTCAGGCCCAAGGTCCGAGGCACACGCATATCGATTGCCGTTGCAGAGTTCGGATATATCGAACTGGGAGATCTTCATTTTGCAAAAGTAGATGCCGTTTCCATCGTCACCCCAGTCATCTGCGCCAGCCTGGTCGGCAACACAGGCTGTTTGGCCGTTGTCGAACTTGTTGAGCTTCATGCATCGGCAGCATCGGCCAGAGCCGGGGCAGGAGGATTTTGCTGCCACTTGTCGGCCAGAGCCGGGGCAGGCGGATTTCCCTGCCAGGCATGTGGCAGCAAAGGCGAGAGCCAAGAGCTTGAACTTCATCATTATTGCAGAGCAACGATGGAGCGGCGAGAATCGAGGACCGCCCTTCCTGGCATGAGAGTGTCAATACGGTACAGGTTGTGGCAGACGATGTCAGACATGAAGTACCTGAGGGTATCAGTTCGTCAGACGTATTTGGAGATTGTCGAATGCCAAGCATAATGCCCCGGGGAAAGCAAAACGAAGGCGATGTACGAGCGAGCGGCCTGGCCATTTTATCTACACATATTACTCTACGAGCGCGGAGGAAAGACTGTAATTGCTCTTCCCACGTGGGCTTGTCGTATTTGGTGTTCTGGCCAGTTGCTCGCGCGCAGAGAAGCTGCATGTCAAGCTCAACTGAAAAAAAAGGTCACCAGAAACACTGCGAGAATAAGGCCATGTGGGAATGGGCAAAGTCCAGATTGGATCGCGGTTTCGCAGTTGTCCGGCGAACAATAGATTCTCCGAACCAATCTTGTCGTTGCCCCAGGTCAATTCGCTATGTTCGCCATGTCCGCTCGCTGTCTTTTGGATGTGCGTCTATGCGTTTGGGCCCAGTCTACTATGCAAATGCACAGAACAATGGGCGAACAGACCAACACGCACGGCGCCAGGACTCAGAACTCAGGACCACGACGCCTATTCTCATCGACACCACGAGGAAGTTTCGTTGGCTGTTGAGAGGCGATTAGTCTTGCCTGTCCTGACTTTTGTCTGCCGCCCGCTCTTGTCGCCTTCGCGCATCCCCATGACAGATACAACTTGGCGAAGTGAGCAAACCCGTCGGAAATCGCTGTACAAACGAGCACATGGCTGTTCCATGGCCATGAAAACCGTTCCCTGCCGTGTTGGCTTGTGTAAAGACCCTACGAGCACTCTTCTCGGCAGAGAACTAACTCATTGAACAAGACTTCCTTGCTGCATTCTTACCTCCCCTCACCAAGCGTCGGCCATATGGACTGCAAAAGGGCCAGTTGTCGATCCTCATAGACGCGCCAGACCGAATGGAAGCCTCCCTGACTAATGACAACAAGGCCCACTGGCAAGGTCAATAATAGGCTCGTGTCTGATGCTCATGACGACCGACCCAGCGCTCAGAGACAACGGCTTTGGAACGGTCCCCGGACTGCTGTCATTTGTTTTAGTTTCCCCATCTTACACATCTGCGTCTTCGACCTCGACCCGGATTGCCTTGTCTGGCCTCAGCTCGGGCGGAAAATCTCGCCCTGGTTGCGGCATCTGAGCTGAGGCGGGACCTCGGGACAATCAACATCAGGGCGGCGGTTTTCTCCTTCTGTCCTGGCGTCGATCTTACCGTCGGCCCCAGAGGACAGATAGGTCGGGTGCGGAACCCATTGCGCCGATGCCCGTCTTTTTAGAGCATCCGTCCATCGATTAACCAATGCCTACTCCGTACGTTCCCCGGGTCGAGGACCGGGTTTGTCGCCGAGAGCCTCTCCGACATACGCCCGAGTGTCATCCTCTCCTCCGCACAATCTGCGACAACGTCCATCGTGTTCGAGGCCAAGTTGTTCAAATTTTCCCAACATTCCATGCAACACTTCTCTTATTTTAACAGTAAATCATTATCAAGTACTAAGTTTTATATATGGTCGTGTACAGTCTGCTTAACATCGACCATGTTCCGAGCTCTCTCTCTAGTGTCGCTTCGGCACTCTCAAGTCTTTTAGTTTTTGACACCTCCATTGCCATTGCGATTGCCCCCGTCTGTAGAACCACCGTTTCGGCTTCTGTTCGCCCCAGCCTTGTTTTCGCCCTGGTTGCCTCCTCGGTTTCCACCCTGGTTGCCTCCTCGGTTACCGCCTCGGTTGCCTCCTTGGTTGCCTCCTCGGTTACCTCCTCGGTTACCGCCTTGGTTGCCTCCTCGGTTTCCACCTCGGTTCCCACCTTGATTGCCGCCTCGGTTTCCTCCACGGTTGTTTCCACCCTGGTTGCCGTCCTCATTGATCACAGTTGGCGTCTGCTGAGGCGCCGGCTTGGTGACGACGCTCTCTTTGAGAAGAGCGTTGACAGCAGCGAGATTCTGCGCGGCCTCGTCAGAACCAGAAATCTCATTGGCCTTTACGGCGTCCTGGAAGTCGGCCTGGTTCTTCACCACCTGTTCCTGGACGTTGGTGAAGCTCTGTGCGGTGTCGATCTGAGCGGGAGAGTTGACCGTCTTTCTGTTATCCACCTGTTGGACCGCAAAGCAGCCGCCGAAAGGACCGGCGACAGCGTTGTTGCGACAGCGAACGGTGCAAACATTTCCAGTCGAAGCTAACATGATGTATCCCCGGTTAGATTAGATTCGTCTAGCCTTGCCGAGCGAGGCAGCGGAAGAGAAAAAGCGAGACTTACCACCGGAGCAGTCGAGGTTATTGGGCATTTGAACGGTGAGGTTAAAAGCCTGTGTTTTGGCCTGAGAGAGACCGTTGGCTCCAGGCACGTTGTTCAAGACGGTGAGGTTCTTCAAGCCTTCTTGTCAGCTACTTGTTTCGCCATGAAAGAAACAAAAACAATGCCAAGCGTCACACAACTTACGGTGAACTTGACACCAGCGTTGCTGGTCATGTCAATGTCGCAAACATAGGGGCCAGCACCATCGGCGTTGACCTGGTGGAGGGTGACTGTGACTTCGCTCCCAGCCTTGACTTGCGTCACGGCCTGCGAGGCCAGGGCATTCTCAGTGTTTTCCCCAACGTCAATGTTTCCCTTGAGCTCTGTGCGTCCACACGTATTGACGATATTGGCTTTTATCTCGGCATCTCGAATGATGGTAGAGTCCTGCTGACAAGGGTTGATGCTGATGCAATTTCTAGCAATCGCGGGGTCGACTTCAAAGGGGGGTTTGCTATTAGCTGCCAAACTATACCCGTGGACTACGTTGATGGGTTGTTTAGATGAACGTACCTTGGAAACCAACACTAGCGGGAGACCCTTGAATGCCTTGCGCATTGGTAATGACTGCATGGCAGTTTCCCAAGACCAGCAAAGGAGAAGCAGCCAAAATCGTAGAGAGAACACCCATCTTGCAAAGCTTTCAAGATAACTTGACGGAGACCTGCCGTCTTGAGAGGAAGGAGAGGAAGGAGAGGAAAAGAAAAAGAAGGAAGGAAAGAAAGAAAAACGACCGACACGTCAGGACAAAAAGAGCAGGATGCAAAAGAAAAGGACAAGTCCAAATCGCCAGGATATTGGAGTATTAGAGAAGGGCGAAAGAATGGTGGTGGCAACAAGACGCTGCTCGGTCCTCTCGACATGCAGGCCATCCTATATATTCGACATCTCCACGCGAGTCAACCCGTCTTGAACATCGGCAGCAGGCTCAGTCAGAGCAAACCCAATCTCCGTCACGATCTTCGTCGCATCGTGGTGGACACTGGGCACGGTGGAACGAGCTACCAAGAGACAGACTCGCCGCTTTGCACCAAGCGCAACAGCAAAAGGGGGTTTTCCGTCCGATCTGAACCCACCACGGATTATAACATGCGACATACCCTCGCTCCTCCGGGGGGGGGGGACAGCACGTTGAGTACGTGATCCCGTAACAGGAAGTACAGGGCGGGAATTTCTCGCCATCTTGTTCTTTTCCCCCTCTTCTCTACGCCCCGTCTGTTCTTCATCCCGGGGCTGGGCTGTAACTTGTAACCAGGCCGGACTCGCAATGAGGTGACATGCGGCGCTTTTGGGGAGAGGCGACCGTTTCCCCACACTCGGCCGATTCTTTCTCCTGTTTGGCATGGATTATGCATCGGCGCCATGTACGGATGGCATATGTCAGTCACATCCCATCGATCGAGATGCTTTTTGTAAACTAGTCTTGTCACACAGCGTGCGATTCGTCCCGTCTACGGCAAGGAAGAAGAAGAAAGAAGAAGAAGAAGAAGAAGAAGAAAAGCAAAGTTCTCGCATCGCCGCTCGCCGAGTTGCGGACGTCCGGCCGAGAAGTCTCACCCACTGGCGTCGTGGAAATAAATTCGCTTCGCTTATGCGCTTTCCCGTGTTTATTTCTTCATCTTTCTCCCTTTCTGCTTCTCTCTCATTGTAAAGTCGGCCTTGCGTTCCCGATGTCCTCTTTCCCAATCCTCATCCATCATCCCCCCTCCCTCGACGTAGATAATTCTCCGGCGGTCAGCCACACACAACCCTGCCTCACCCGCCATTACTCAGGTTCCTTTGTCTTCCGCTGGCCCCATAAACGGTCGTCGTTTCGGATCTCAGCCCCTCGTCCATGCCCTCCGGGGCACCTCCCGGGCTCAAGTGAGCCAATCTGTCGACGGGCCGTTTCAGAAATCCCCCCCCGCCCCGCGTTGTCGCGTGCGTCAAAAGTCAAAAAAGCCCGGCGGCACAAAACCGTCTCTGACGAAGAATAGACGAATAACGAATGACACGAAATGAAACGGCGTCGTTTGAGAAACCCGCCCAAGTGTCATGCTTGTATCCATTACATTACCTGTTGTCGAGCAGCTGTGATGCACCAGCCTCATTCATTCCCTCGCCGTTGAACATCACCGTCTTACCACCAGACTCAGTTCCCATCACGGCCCACGGGCATCCTGCGCAAAATGCAACTTCTGTACGTCCGTCAGCACAACACCTTTGACGAATATATCCCGCCGTGGAGCATGCATCGCAGATCTATACCGAGACGTTGATGCTCGGCAAGACCGGGCTCCCTTGAACGAGGCCCAGAAGTTTACCATCTTGGTGCCAAGCTCGGCCTGAAAAAAAGGTCTTCCCTCTGGATAACCGGGGTACGTGCCAAAGATGAGGCCAAATCCCGGATCAGGTGCCAGGCTCCGCTGTCGAAGAATTCCGTCTCGAAGCCTGCGTCCAAATTAGTAGCCAGGACTACTTGATCCCCGCAGTCGACGGGCCGTGTGTTGAACCGAGCCAGCGTCAGATCGCGCCTTTATCCTCCGCGTGGTCCGACTTTTCAGTACGCACGCCGACTTGTATTCGGAGGCATAGCAGGGTGACTGACTTCCGTGGCTCGCTCGGGCTTGTCTGGAGGGCTGAAACGCTCTGGATGGGTCCGCCCGAGGCATCCTTGCTCTAACCCTGGACAGAATATTAAAGTATAGGCGGAAGGGTCATGGACAAAGTTGACGTGATCCTGTTTCTCTGTAGTTTAGAGAAAATGACTGTGGTTCCAGTCTCTGCCTAATGCTGGAATGAAGAGGTTCCAGGACCAAGTCGCCATGTCGTCAGGTCTTGTCAGATTGACATCGTCACAGGGCCAACACTGCAACGCCAGGCGAAGAAGATATGGGGGGTGACTCGCCTCGCTATGGCAATAAGGCTTCCCTATGGAGCTAGCTAGGGAAATCCTTGGTCATGGTTAGTTTGGACGGGAACAATCATCCTTGGCTGAACAACATCCGCACAAAAGTCAACAAGTCCGTGTTCAAAAGACGGTACGAGACGTGACTTTTTCCCGGAACTTTTTCCAACGTAATGGCAGAGGTCCGTCGCACTGTGAAATGGGCAAGTCGAGGCTTTGGACATGGAAAGACGATTTGATTTTTAGTACATGTGCCTCGGACTCGATATCTATAGTGAACTCTTCGTGCCTCTCATTCTATGGACATGTCTGTTTCTATTCTATGTAGGGCAAACTTGGGGGGGCAATTGAATGCGTCTGAGCACCAAAGAAGAAGAGAAGAAAACAGGAAAGAAAGACAAAAAAACCAATCTACCACGCAGCCTTGGCCACAAGCCCCTCCGGGCAGCGCCTAACCCAAGCCCTCCTCAACTCGTCAACCAGAATAATAAACAAGCCAAAGGTAAATGGCAAGAACCAGTGCTCTACGGGCACGCCAGAAGTGCCGAGCACAGTCTGAATAGAGGGAATGTACAGCCAAATGGCAGCCATGCCCAGCGCGAACAAGATGGCGGGGAACAGGTACCAGTTGGACGTCTCCTTGTTGAACAGCGGCGGGTGCTGCAAGATGCTCAGGCGGCGCGTTCTCGTGGCCATGAGATTGAACCACTGCATGACTACCAGGTTGACAAAGTAGATGGACGACGCCTCGTTCAGCTTCGCGGTGTAGTAGTCCGGGTCGATGTTGGAGGGGATGACGCCGAAGCTGAACCATAGGTCCGAGAAAAGAATGCCATTGCGCTGGAGATACCAGAAGGACATGGCAAACGAGGCCAGGGTCTCGGTGACACCAATGATGGCGTAGGCGTGGAAGATGAGCTGCCAGTTGACGAGGCGGTCCTTCTTGACGTTTCTGGGTCGGCGGAGGAGGACGTCCGCCTCGGGCTTTTCGTAGGACAGGACGGTGGCGGCGGCGCAGTCGGTGAAACAACTGCGGAAGTGTTAGCATGGCTACTCTTTTCCCATGACGGAGAGCGTGCCCATGGTGAGCTTGATTCGAAGAGCCAAGTACACACCAAATTATGATCATGAGGAAGGAGGACAGAATCTGCGGTAGACCGAAAATCACAGACGTCATGACGGGCCAGAACTCGGAGAAACTACCAGCGGGAAGCAGGTAGGCAATGACCTTTTTCAGGTTATCAAACACGACACGACCGTATTGAACAGCCACAACAACCGAGGAGAAGGAGTCGAGCAGCACCATATCTGCGGCTTCCATGGCGATATCCGAGCCACTGCCCATGGAGATGCCAACATCAGCAGCCTTCAAAGACGGCGCATCGTTCACGCCATCACCAGTCATGGCCACGACACTGTTCTTCTGGTACTCGCGGACGATACGCAGCTTTTGCTCTGGCGTAGTTCTGGCAAAGACGACTTCTTCGTATTCGGTCAATGTAGTCCATTGGTGGTCGGTCAGGGTGGTCAACTCGGGGCCGCTGATGACCAGGGCACCCCTCCCAGAGGAGGCAGTCACTTGCTTTTCCACATCGGTATCGCCCGAGGTCGATCCGTCGTCTAGGGGCCCCCGTTCGAGCTGGGCTACGCCATCTACGTGGACGCAGGTGACGATGCCGGCTTCACGGGCGATGGAGAGGGCTGTCAGGGCAAAATCACCGGTAACCTTTGCACGACAATGTCAGAAAGACTCGGGGATTCGGGGCTTGACGAAGACTTGCCATTGAGAATCGTATTCCAGCTCCACGGAGAGTAGAGACAACCTCGGGGATTTCAGTTCGCAGAGGGTCAACAATGGCCACGAATCCGACGAGGGTGATTCCAGTCTTTGCCTCCTCGATTGCTTTTTTCTCGTAACCGGGATCCTCTCCTTCAAGTGTGGCGCCGCCTTGGAGGATTTTCCTCGCGAGAAGAAGGCACCGCTTGCCCTGCGACGAGTACATGTTTTTGACATGCTCAAAGGTGGCCTTGGCCTCTTTGGTGAGTTCGACAACCTCGCCAGAGGGGGCGAGGTAGTGCGAGCATCGTTCGATCAAGACGTCCGGGGCTCCCTTGACGGTCAAAAGCCTGCAATGTTGGCATCAGTTCAGGCTCAATTCCCCAAGCACGCATGCATGTTCTGACTACTCGTCTTGTAGGGCAATACTGACAGATCATTGTCTCTGAATTCGGTGGCGTCTTGGTTCGTGAGAGTGCGGTCGAGTGCCTCGTGTCGTGCAATGGCGAAGCAACGAATCATGAACTTGTTCTTGCTGTTGAATGCCAGCTCAAACACCTTTTTCCAGCAAGACCGGAAGTAGTTTACGTTTCCCTGGGCAACAATCTCCGAGAATCTCAGCACGGCAGTATCAGTGGCGTCTCCAAAGATGTTGCGTTTTTCGACTGGAATATCAGCCTGGGCAGCATCCATCTCTGCTCCGTTGCACAGCGCAGAGAGGGATGCGAGCTGGCCAAACGTGTGGGCCACATCGAGTTTCTCGGTGTTCTTGCTGGCCATGGCTTCGCGCAGTTCGTCAAGAGTGAGGTTATTTGACCCAATGGAGCAATCCGAAACTGCCATTTTCCCCTATATCCCAATTCTTGTTCATCATGCTGTCAAGTTTAATGGTCTTGCTGTCTGGGCAATCTTACCTGTGTGAGCGTGCCGGTCTTGTCAGAGCAAATCACAGACACGGATCCGAGAGTTTCAACAGTCTTGAGAGACTTGCACAGAACCTTGTTCTTCCTCATCAAGTTGGCAGTGATGGTCAAGCCAGCTGTGATAGCGATGGGGAGACCCTCTGGGATAAAGGCGACGGCAATGCTGACGCAGTTGACAATGAGAGTCGGCACGTTGATCCAATTAGGATGGTCTCGTCGGAGCCAAACGGCCCTGGAACAATCAACGTCAGTCAAGTTTATTGTAATTTCTGCTTCGCAGCGAAGAGTTTCATGCGTACCAGATGACGACGACGGCAATAATCATGGTGAGCATGATTGCGCAAATGAACACGACAAAGTACAAAACTTCCCTCTCCAGCGTAGTCATCTGCGTCTTGGGCTCATTTGTCAAGGTTGCAATGCGGCCAAACACGGTACGGTCAGCAGTCGCGACGACGACGCCAGTGGCAGATCCAATGATGCAGTGCGTTCCCTGAAGACCAATGTTGTGCGTTTCCAGGTAGTTTTCATCGCTAGAGTCAACCGTGGCGGCAATGGGCCGGGATTCACCGGTCAACACCGATCGATCAAACTTGGTTTCGGGCGACACCTCGATGAAACGCACGTCGGCGGGAAGCTTGTTGCCAGCCTTGACGAGGACAACATCTCCTGGGACAAGGTCCTCCGCGGCGAGTTCGGCCACCTGGCCATCTCTCATGACTTGGCAGTGCTCTGGAAGCATATCCTTGATAGATGACATGACTCGGGATGTTGACCAATCCTGGAACATGGTAAAGGCGGCCTGGATGAAGAAAACAGCCAGCAGGACGATTGCAAGCGCCTACATACAGCATGAGCGTTAGCATGGCAGCCGCCTGGGAAGATGAAATTGGACTTTGACTTTCGTTGCTTACCAAGTTGGCTACTGCTGGATTGGGTTCCCCGAGGGGTTTCCATGATACAAACACCAGAATACTACCGACCAATAAGATACTACCGAAACCCTTGAAGAAGTATTCAAAGATTGTAAGAGCTCGGTTCGTTTTGGGCGGTGATGGCGCATTCTTGCCGTATTCCTGCAGGCGTCTCTTTGCTTGAGGATCTGATAGACCGACCGTAGGTGAAGTCACTAAGCGCGCGGTGACTTCTCCAGGCGCAATCGTGTGCCATTCGAGGTCACTGAGATCTGCGGCGCGAGCAACGATTAGAAACTGGTCGACGTTTTCCTGATGGAGGGATTTTTAGCTATTTAGCAATCTCCTCCCTACCTTTGGCCGCAACTTCACTGGCCCTGGCTAACTCTGCCCGCTCTTTGCCTTTGGATTCCTCGATTTGGAACGAGCTGGTTTGGGCTACATTAGAACTGGGGACATTTTGCGTGTTTTGTTTCAGGTCTCACAATGTTTGACTTACACGGTGCGGTACTGGATCGGCAACGTTACACCGGGATCAACCGATGCCCTGCCGTGAATACTTCGAATGGCAAGTGATCCAGTCGAATTAGAACAATGAAGACCAGTTCTGGAGCGGCTCCTACGGCGCCCGTGGCCCTCTTCCTCATCTCTCCATCGAATACGCTCCGTGGTCTGCAGATCGGCAGCTTTTCCTGGCGACATGGTGAAGCCCAAAAGGCTCACAGGCCAGAGCTGCAGCTACGCAAGGACGGAGAATACGGGAAGATGGAGGAAAGCCGGAAGAAAAAGTTTCCTCAGGCAAAAGTACAGCTTTCCTTTCCACAAGTTCCCAATACAGAACGGTCCAAGTCAACACCCACGACGATCCGGAGCCGTAGAAAGGTGTCAATGGCAAGCTGCGTGAAAATCAAGCCGTAGGCACGCGCAATTATATTATATACTGTCAGCGAAACGCGGAAACGGGACAACCGAGACCGGCATGGACTAATCCTGTGGCGAGTTATTCCAATTCTGCCCGAGGGAAAATTCCAATATTCCACAATTAAAAAACTACATTAGACAATGGAATCAGCCGTTCGTCTTACATGGCCGCTTTCCGGTTGTGAGACTGGCCGAGTGCAGCTACCTCCATTTCGGCCACTGGTCCGGGGATGGGCCAGGGTACAACAAGCTTGCCGTCACAATCTGACAAAAACGGCAAAAAATCGACTGGCTGGTTGCTGATGGCTGATGGGGCCAAAAGGTCACGAAACGTGCTGGGCTAGGCCGGAAAAGTGGCGAATGCTTGAGAAAACACCAAGTCACGGGCTGGGTCGCTTGCTCATCCGTCCGACGGCTGGAAGAGGATTAAGAACGGGCGTCTGTCGAGATTGCCTCGATAAAAAGTCGACAGAAAGAAATCACCAGTCAACAAGGGGGGACTCTTTGTGGGTTGCGGCGGATCAAAGGTGGTGGGCGGCAAGTAGCGGTGTTCAATGTTCAGTGTTGAGTCACGGAGCGTCCGCTAACAACAGAAGCAATGCGTCTCCGGTGTAGCGGCAGTGCGCATTTCAGGCTCCTGGCTATGAGCGATATACTTACTGGTCCACCACTATTAGCGCAGGGCAGTCAGTCCACTGGATCTCGCCAGCGTGGATTGACGGAGCGATTGACCGTCGACGGAGCGATTGACCGTCGACGGAGCGATTGACCAGAGCAGATCTGCATGTGATCAGTGAAGCTGCTCCTGCTGTCCCGCCCGGCCTGCCTCGGATGCCGCCCCGAGTAGGAAATTCGCAGCTGGAGTTGGAGTTGGCGCTGATCGGCAAACATGTCTGTCAAAGAGCTGATCAGAGTCACCGAGGCAGCTTCCCTTCGTCTTCCAACGTCGCTTACCAAGGAAACTGGACGACGTGAATCGAAACTTAGCAGCGCCATAGAGGGGAAACCGGCATAATTCTTCACGTTGGCGTCAACTGGTGGTGTGGCCCTATGTCCATGCCCATGTCCATGTGCGCCATGAGCTCCATCCCATCAGCTCCATCTGGCCAGGGCTGGCTGGCTGGCCTCTTTTACGATTTGTACATTAGCGTTTGGCTTTTGATTTTTGTACTCTTTCGCGTCCGTCCAGCCAGTCATGATGGCTCCGTCGTCCGGCAAGCCGATGCTGCGCCATCCCCCTGCCCGTTGCGTGGCTCTGATGCCCCCTCGCGGTTTCTTGGCGCTGAGCAATGGCAATGCGGCAACTGGCATGGCCACGACCACCTTCGTCATCGCAATCAATCCAAAATGGTGCGGCTCACTGAAGCAGGGTCCCCTTTTCGGATCGCTCCCGAGCGAGGCCTCCCAGGGCACCCTTGGCCATCTCAATGCTTGGCTTTCGTCGTCCCCTCAATCCCATCGCCCGAATCCCATCCCGTCGTCTCAACAAGCTCCCCGATTCTGCCTGCCGTATGTAGTAAGCTCGGGCCCGGGCCATATGCTGTCCTGCGGGCCAGTCTGACGGCATGTGGTACCTAAGGGCTAGCTGTCCACTGACATACGTCTATTCTTCATTATTTTATACGACGCCATTGATCGATTGAGAACTGAAATGTAGAAAAGGCCGACATTGCATGCATTCGAAGCATATCGGACAAGGGGAGGTGCACCTGCATCTGCAGCGATCATGACGTTCAAGTGTCACGACTCGAACTCGAGTTCGACAAGGGCTGTCGTTAAAATCATTATACAGCCAACTCTAAGTTGACACTGACTGCTGAGCGATTTTCTGTTGCACGAGTTGGGGCGCCTCTCGTAAGCGTGTCCAACTTCTTGCATCGGGCTCGGGTGCGGTCATGTCTGGCATTGCCGCACCGACTGAAGCTGACGAATTGAAGCACATGCAGAGATTGGCTATGAGCCTTCCAGGTCCATTCACATCCCTGGTCTGAAAACGAGAGCTTTTTTGGGGCAGGGCGGCAGAAGATGGAGCGCTAAGATGGAGCAGATGGAGAAGTTCACATGAACGGGGTGAAGAGGTGAAGAGGCCGGTATTAGTCTGGATCGAGGCTACTGCCGCATCTCAAACAAGCCTGATGGCAGCCTGCCCGCGTCGATGCCCCCTTGTTGTCATGCTTGCTCTGGCACTGGTTGTGAAAGTCCCAGATTCCGTCCTCTGGTCCTTTTTTTTTTTTTTTTTTTTTTGGTCAACCCTCTTCCTTCCGTGGTGTGTTTGGCCTGTGACGGATGTAATCCCTTGCTGTTTATGGCGGTCCTTTCCCGGTCGTTCCGGCGATTCTTGATTTTGGGCCCATTTCCAATTTTAAATTCGTAAATTCCTGGGAACTAACACGGGGCGGTCTGACCATAGCCGCAACACTCGGGCTCCTCGCACGCCGTGCCGCTGCGTCGTGCTGGTCAAAACATGATGGGCGTGGAATGTACATATGACATATGAGGTGTTTGGGGTCTATGGCCAGGAAATAATAGCCCGAGGTTGGTGAACGACGGGCATGGGCGTGTGGGCGTGTGGGCGTGTGGGCGTGCATGCGCTTGGCATGGCTGGTGGATAATAAACGGGACCAGGGAGGCGGTGCCGAAGTGCGCTTTGTGTTTGCTTGCAAATTGTTGCTAAAAAAACTTTCAAAAATGCCTTTTCAGTTTGATATTGCTGCGGCGGCGTGCAGCTCGCACAATAACGCACGCCGCCAACCATCCAACGCGATCAAGCACCATGCGGCTCCGACTGGTCGCGTATGTCGTCAAATCGGATCTCCTTTTCTGGCCAAGTGCCAGTATCAGATCAGTCTGGCTTGGGTACTATATCACACGCACGCGCACGCATCTGCTGTGGTTGTTGATGCGCCAGTGTGCTGTGCTGTTCTTGGTGGTATCACAATGTTGCGTTCCCGTCCGCCCCTCTCGAGCCTCTCGAGCCTCTCGGGGCAGATGATGCCTATGCGTCCTCATTTCGCCTCATGCCAGTTGCGGTGAGTGTTGTGGATGTTGTTTGTGTGGTTTGTGTTGTTTGCATGTCGATTCTGAAGTCGCCGTACGGAAACTACGGAACTACGGAGTTCTGGCAGAAAGACAGAAAGGCGGCAAGAGGCCAAGTTGGCAGCGACCCATCTGCTCATCTGCTCATCTGCTCATCTGCTGACCCCGCTGACACCTAGCAGTCGGGAAGGAGGACCCATGCCCAGGACCTCCCCAAATCACATCATATGTACGTAAGTAATGAAACCGTGCCTTCTCATGCTTCTGTAGCCTGTACCTGCCGCGGGCGCTCTCTGACGGTGCTCGGTGTTGTATTGTGATTTATTCTTATTCGCACACACCAGGGCCGTTAACTTTCCAGTGATGAACAGTTTTGGTGCCATCGTCTTCGACCCTCCTCCTCGACCCTCCTCGACCCTGCTCGACCATGTCTTGCCCGCTCTGCCGCCTTCTCTGCCCTCCCGCCCTTTTGCCCCTTCCTCTGCCCTTTTGCGGTTTTGGTGATGATGTGCTGTGCTGCTCCAGATGGCTCTGGAGCGCCTCCTGCCGCTTCTCATCTAACCCAACTCGTTCCTTCCCTTTTCTGTGCTCCCATTTCTGGGCTCCCTTTTCTGGGCTCCCTTTTCTGGGCTCCCTTTTCGGTGCTCTCTGCTCCCTGCTTTCTCCGTGCTCCCAAATCTTTCCATTCACGCATCCCCAAGAGTATTTGAGGACGCAAGTGGCCGCCTCCCTCCTATTTTCTCTTCACCCATTATCTGGCCATTTCGACATTCAGCACCAGCCAGCATGGCTTCCTTGGAAGATCTCTAACACACGCTTGATCCCAGGCTTCTTCCTTGTTGGACGTTCTCTACAAGCCCGTTGCCCGTTGCCCGTTACCCATTACCTGGTGTTGTCGTTGTCCACCCCCCTCCCATACCTCCTTCGTCGCAACCAACCTGTCCGCATAATTCCCGTCCCATCTTTAAGAAGACCCCTACTTTGAGTAAGCCATTCTCGTAGCTACCCCAAATGGCCAAGTACACCGAAAGGGACCTGCAGGAAGCTGTCCGTGAAGTTCAACAAGGAACTTCTCAGCGGTCTGCTGCTAAAAGACGGCACATTCCACGAGCCACGCTGCAAGATCGTCTCAATGGCGGAATCTCGCATGCCGAAGCTCACGAATGTCGTCAGCGCTTCTCACGTCAGCAGGAGAAGCTGTTGTCTCGCTGGATCTTCCATCTCGATGCTCTCGGAGTTCCTCCCACACAGGGGCAGTTTGAAGAATTTGCCAGCCGCATCCTGGTTGTTCACGGTGACCAGCAGCCTCTGGGCAAACACTGGGTGCAAGGTTTCTTGAGACGGAATACCGAAGTGAAGCTTGTCAAAGGTAAGACATACACTTCGGTATTCTTGAATTTCGGAAAGCGACTATTAGTCAGAGTTGTGCCTAACGCGACAACAAACAGGACATCTGTTTTCTTCTCATCCCTCACTTGAGCCTGGCGATGCGGCTTGCACTGCCGCAACTCACCAATCCAGGAGAATGCGACTTAACGAACCGTCAACACGCAACATACTAGAAGGGCAACCCACGGAGAATGATCATCATGAAGAAGCCATGGCGAACTGGGACACTTACACGTACATGGATCACGATTCAGAACTACTGTTCGACACCGAAAGTCTGGAACTTCCAGAATGGATCGAACCTTCTGCGCCATCCCTGGAGGACTACGCTTACCATCTTTCAGATTGAGATCCCCCAGAATATAGATAGACTCGACGCGTACTCTCGCACATATTTGTTCTCCTTTTCTTCCGAGCGCCATACCCTGGCATGGCACTTGGGATATGTTTGGCGGTGACGAGTCTCTGCCATTCATGGCTCACGATGCTACGGCAATGAACCCTCGACAGGTCAAGTCTTCTGGCAGGTCGATCCGCCGCAGACACCCTCTCAGATGATTACTTTCTATTTCATTTTGCCGCCTTTGTGTGCCGAAACGGCTTGGGCTTGGTCGGAGATCTGTTCGCCTTCTCACGAGTGATTCGGAACTTTACCTGCTGCAAAGCCGTTGGCAATGTCATTGAATGCGTGCCGCTGCCTATTGGCATAGTATCAAGGGCTTATAAGCGGCACTTGTTTCAGGGCATTGGTTGCAAGGCGGCTTGTAGGCAGTCGGGCTGAAATAAGAATACAGGCTTTGACTTCGGGCGTGCGCGTACGTGACTGGTGAATGGCTTGTAGCACGAGTCCACGACGAGTAAGGAACGGAAGTCGTCCTTGAAGACGTAGATGGCACCAATGGGCCAGGGGTAACATGGGGCAACATGATGTGCATCATGCTGGCCAAGAAGATCCAGGAAAATGATAATGGCACCCCCTTGGATTGGTGCTTGTAGTGTAGGCTAATGCGCTTAGCTTACATGCAGTCTCCCCAGACTCAGACCGTGGTCCTCGAAGGCACACGATGATTATCCACCGGCCATCCGGCCACTTGGTCGGGTATAAAACGTGTCACTTGCCCCAAGGGGACAGCGGCTTTGTATGCTGAAGAAGATGCCGTTGACATTGTCTCTTAGGAGCTTATGTTTGAGTTGCACAATCCTCTCCGCCTCCTTTCGTGCTGACTTGATCAGCGATGCCTGCTTACGCTCTCTTCAACCCACTACATCGTTGGGCGACAAGTCAGACCAGCCCACCATGACCATGGTAACGCTCGACAATGGCACAGATGCACTGGCTCAGCTCTCCTGTCAGTGAGTCGGTCAACCAAGTCGAACAATGCCGGGATTCAGCGTTTGGGGGTCAGCGATTGAAAAATGCACGCGACAAGACATGATGGGGTTGACCCGACTGGGGTTGGCTCTTGAAGGTCACCGAGAAAGGAGTATGCGGGGTGTGAGATGTTGGGATCGTGACGATGCTGTTTTTCTCTCTCTCAAAACCTTGATGTGTGTCAGAAGGAACTCTCACTAACTTAATCTGCGGTAGCTTGGCTCGGGCGATGATACCTGGATCCGAAAACGTGTTGTGCCTTGAGACAGGAACAGTTCAACTATTGGACATGGCCTCGACCCAGGTCGACGTATCTCACGATCAGGTCAGCCTAAGCAATGGCCAGCAGCCCTGCTCTTTCCATCAAACTCTCTCTCGATGAATAGATACCGTCTCATGAGTACCCAAACTCTGCTGTGTAAGAAATCAGCCTTGTCAAGATTCTGTGGCTATTGTGCAAATGCCACAAGGACAAAGCATGCGGTGACCGCTGCCACGTCGGCGCGAATTTTGCCAATGTATAGACCTGGACCTGTGCTCAAAGACGCGATTCAAATCGTCTGAAGATGGGCGCGGCCAAGATGTCCAAAAAAAAAAAAAAATCTGAAATAGTGGTCGGAATGATTGGGGCACGGGCCGGCTCCATCGCTCCGTGGAACGAAGTATCGATTGTAGGGTATATCCAGGTCCATACCGATTTGATGTGACCACTCATGCGATGGCTGCGGGAATGATGAGAAATCATAATGGAATACTGCTGAAAACGATTCGAGAGTCGTTCCTGTGCTGAATGGACTGGAATGCAGACGGCAGCCTTGGCGGAGCAACGCAAACGTTTGCGTCTCTTGTCGGCTCGATCGGGTCCGCCAGCCGCCAGGTGATAGTGCCGTGAGTGCCACGCGGTGTCTGAGAGCGGGACGCAGCGATGTTTCAATATCAGCAGAGCTTGATATCTTTTCCTATACTTTTTTTTTTTGTGGTAAAATCGTGTCTCAGTCCTTCAAACGTCAAGAAGTGACATTTGACGCGAATAGAGAGGGCCAAAAACAGGGTTGCTTTTGTCAAGGCTTTAAAAACAAAAACTTTTATTATCTAAGCTCTAGTTATCTAGTAGAAAAAAAAGAAGGGCAGAACCCTTCCTAATAAAAAATTCTTTTTAATATAGTAGATAAGCTAGAAGGTAGGTTAGTACCTTACACCTTCCCCCCCCCTCCTAACTTATCTACTAGCACTAGATAGTTACTCTAATTATAAAATAAGAAAAGAAAAAAAAAAAATATAAAGAGCAAATATTAGTAATACTAGTAATTATCCCTTAACTTAGATAGCTAAATCTATTAATACCTTAATTTCCCTTAGGGTAATTAGACTATTATAGTCTACTATAAAATCTATAAATAAACTCTTATAAATACCTACTAGCTTTATAAATAGGTAATTATACCTTATTACTTCCTCTAATTTCCCTAAATTATCTTATAGTTTACCTATTACACTATCCTACCTAAAATATTATAGGGATTAAAGCCTTATATTAAGTTTAAATATAAGCTTTATAACTTCTTTAGTAAAGTTAGATTCTTCTAAATTATAATATTCTAGGATATTAGCCTATAGGGTTAATTAACTAGTAGCTTTACTATTATATATAAGTATTAATAGCCTAAAGTATCCCTTAAAAATAATAAAGCCTCCCTCTTTTCTATCTAATATAAAGGTAAGGATATTACTAGTATCTTTTAGTTTAGTAGGGTTTAGCCCTCTAGCTTTTATATTATTAATACTATTATTATAAATATTAATTAATCTCCTTAACTTTACTAAAGTAATATATAATAGTTAATATATAAATAAAATTACTATAAGTACTTTAATAGCTTATATCTTACCCTTATTATCTCTTTATTAATTCTTAAAAAGCTAAGATTTTAAGCTCTTTATTTATAAGAACTATAGGCCTAGTAATTCTATAAAGTAACTATAAAAAGGTCTTTCTAGAAGAAGTTTAAGTTAGCTTCTAAATACTTTAATCCTAGGTAGTAGGACTAGGAATAGGGGTAGTAAAGGATTAGCCTTAGCTTTAGCTATTAGTCTAAATATAGTTACTATATTATTATACTTATTAATACCTATAACCTAGATCTTAGATAACTTAGGTATACCCTTTAGAAGGAGTTTATATTTATTAAATATAAATAAATTAGGAGTTATAGTAACTCTATAGTTAATAGCTAGCTTTATTAAGTCTTATAATTCTTAGACTAGAAGTTATCTTATAGCTAGCCTTAGTATTTTACTAAGAGAAGTCTTAGTTAATTTAGCTCTATTCTAATTACCTTAAAATATATAATATATTAGAAAGGGATTTAAGTTTAGTATAATAGTATTTAGTTTAGACTCTTAAATACTACTAATCCTAAATATATCTTAAAGTTAATAAGGATATTTACTAGGGAGTATTCTCTTAACCTAAATAAACTTAGTTATAATAATTAATATCCCTTCCTTAGAATATATCCTAGCCCTAGTATTAAACACTAGTAGTAGTTATAGGTTAGTTAGCAAGGGTTATAGTCTTAGAGACCTAGTATCTATTATAGGCCTTTTATACTTCTTCTTTATAGTTTTTTTATTACTATTAGTAATTAAACCCTTATCCTTATTCTCTTCTTTACCTTCTTTATATTTACTAGTTTTCCTATTATTATTTTTCCTATTCTTATAATCTTATTTTCTATTACTAGCTTCTCTAGCTTTATAGTTTCTACCCCTAGTATTATTAGGGTTAGGCTTATCTTTATAAGTATTACCTTTTTCCTAGTTATCTCTCCTAGTTAGTTTTTTAGGTAGTAGGTTTAAAGGGGCACTACTTAGTTCTCTATTACTTACTATAGTAGTTATAATCTTCCTAGCCTTACTAGGTTTATTAAGTATCTTTATTATAATAGGCTAATTTACTTTCTATAGTTAATATAGGGTATTCCTATTCTTTAATCCTATTTAGATTATATTAATATACTAGGATTTATATAAGAGATTAGCTTCTAATTTATAGACTAAGGCACTAGTTAAATAGTACTATTATAGGAAGTCTTTTAGAATTAATATATTCTATTTCTTTATTTTTATTATAAATAATAACACCCCTATAAGGTAAAATAACCCTAAGGCTTAGAGGCCTTATACTACTAAGGATAGCTATTCCTATATTAATCTCCTAGAGTTAGGTACTTTATATAGTATACTATAGATATTATCCTATAAATATAAAGGAGTTATAAGTAGTTAAAATAAGAGAGGTAAGCTTATCTTCCTTAAAACCACTAAATATAGTTCTTATTAAATATTATTATCTTTAAGGGTATTTTTTACCTTTATAGGCTTTTCTACTACCTTATAAACCCTTACTATTATTAATAGTATATTATAAAAAGGATATAAAAACTTTAAAAGTTAAAGGTTATAGTATAGTCTTAACTAGTACTAGAAATATAAGTAAAATTCTTTAACTCTAATTAGTTTTATATCTAGAATTATCTTTTTATCTACCTTCTTAGGTACCTTAGGAAATACCTTTATTTTACTAGTAAGGGAGTTAATTAAATTATCCTAGATAATAAAAGCTATAAAGAGTCCTATAGTATAAAATAAATTATAAGGGTATACTTTTATAAACTTTACTATTATCTCTAGGATAGAGTCTAGAAATTTAAAAGTAGCTATAAGGAAAAGTATACTTAAGAAGGTTCCTAGAGTTTTTTTATTATAAGGTATAGGCTATTTTATCTAGGTAATCTACCCTATAAGTTTAGGATATTTCTCTAATAAGTTAGCTAGTTTAGTAATAGTCTAGTTTTTATAAGTATATAATAGTATAATTAGTTTTCCTACTACTAATTATTTATAAATCTATTTATACTAATCTAATAGGGCTTAAAGGGTTAGGGTTCCCTTCTTTATTAGAGACTTCTACTTAAACCCTAGTCTCTTTAACTCCTTAGTTATTTAAGTTCTTAATAGTTAACTAGCTATAAACTATATTAGACCCTTAATTACTTTTATATTCCTATTAATAAGTATATCCTAATATAGGATTACTAGCTTAGGGGATATATAATAACCTATAACTAGGTTATAGTAGCTTTTAATTATAAAGTTATCTATCCTATTAAACATTACCTTTTAATTCTAGTTAGAGATTTAGATAGCTATAGGATATAGGTAATCTATATAATATCTAATAAAAACTTATTTTAGGCCTTTAACTATAGCCTCTTTCCCTTCTCCTAGGGTTCTTACTAATAATAAGCTTTCTATAACTAGATTCTCTACTATTAATATTATTATAAGGTTATATAAACTTAGGGACTAGTTTATTAATAGTAGGTAATACTATTTTCCCTACTAAAGACCTATATTAGAAAATAGGTTATTACCTCCTATCTAGCTTACTATCTCTATTAGGACTTTACCCTTATATTTAATTACTAAAAGGGTTCTCTTTAGTCTAAGAGATACCTCTCTAATATTATAATAGACTTATTCCTATAGTCTAGCTTTCTAATAAATATAGCTTATAGCTAGGTAAGAAGGATCTTTAATAAACTTAAATTACTTAAGCTTTAGCTAGTTTCTTATTACTATTCCCCTAAGGTTAGCACTTCCCTTAGCTAGTATAGCTACCTTTTACTTTATAAACTCTAGCCTTTATACTAATAGTTTAGTAGGATTTATAATCTTTATAATTATTATAAGTAAGGAGACTTTACCTAGTGTCCCTAGTTAAACTATATATAGAAAATTAGATAGTTAATAATTCTAATAGTTAAATAAATAGTATAATAGAATTAGGGTAAAGATATATTATCTTAAGCTTAGTAGTTAATTACTATACTTAATTTTTCTAAGTTATAGTATAAATTTTAAGAAAAAGAAGATTAAATAAAATAGAAGTAAAAGAGATAAGAGAAAGTAGAATTAGAGAGAAGGAGGTAGATATAGTAATCTAATTTATTCCCTAACCTAAATTTACCTTTAACTTACTTTTTCCTACCTATTACTACCTAATACCCTATAGATCTCTCTTTTCCTCCTTTTTTTTTTTTTTTTTTTAATACTATAATCCTAGCCTTACTAATTATACTATATTACCCCTCCGGATCCCTTTATTACCCTTATTACTATAATCTTATCCTCCTTATTAATAGTTAATCCTATAATATCTTTAGATAGCTAGTCTAAGGGGCGTAGGCTTTTAAACTATCTTTATAGAAGTCTAAACTATAACCTCCTTTTAATTTTAACCTATCTAAGTTAATAAGTTAGTAGGAAGTATATTTAGTCTAAACCTTAATTTAAAATAGCCCTTACTAGCGTAGTTATAACTTTAGGGGCTTCCCTTTTATAACTACTATTACTATATTACCTAGTTTAAATAGCTTAATCCTTCTCTATTTATATTAACTCCTCTAGGTAGTAGCTTCTAAGCTTTTATTAATTATAACTTATCCTTACTATAACTTAATATAACCTATAAAGTATATTATAGTATCCCCCTTTAGAGATCCTTCTAATAGCTATATTAAAGTTTTATAAAACTTATTACTCTAGCTAGTAGAACTTTTAGTTAGAAAAGCTCCTAGCTTTACCTTCTAATTTTAAGTTAAACTATATAGGACCTCTATAGGAGAATAGCCTATAGACCTAATATATCTATAGTTTAAGGCCTTAGCTACCTTTAGAAGTTAAAGATCCTAGTTTTTTATATTAGTTATTAATTTACTTAATACTCCTTAGAAAATTTAATTTAAGACTTTAACTAGTCTAATACTCTTATAAAATTATCTTAGAGTATTTAATAAACTTACTTCCTTTTTCTTTAAGAATATAGATAACTTTACTAATATAAATATAAGCCTAGGATTAGTATAAAAACCCTCTAGGGTAAGTAATAACCTATTTATCTAATCCCTTAGATAATTTACTACCTCTATAGCACTAGTTAATCTATAAGGAAATAGCTATATAAACTAAGAGAAATAATTAACTATAATAAGTATATATTTAATCTTTTATTTAGTCTCTAGAAATAGTCTAATATAGTCTATTCCTATAACTTAAAATAGTTTATCTACTAGCACTAGTTAATTTAGTACCTTTCTTTTTTAAGAAGTATATTATATATATAGTATATACCCTAAGATATAATCTATAATATCTACTTCTATCCTAGGCTAGAATATAGTCTAAGTTAGCTTTCTCTAGGTTAAATCTGCCCTAAAATATCTAGACTTATTATAAGCACCTTAGAGAGTATCCTTAACTTCTTCCCTTACTAGATAATACTACTTATTATATCTTCCTTTAAACTAAAGAATCCTATTCTTTAGCTTATACTACTAGGTCTTTATAACTATCTTTTATATAGTATAATAATTAAATTCTCCCTTACTATATTATCTAGTAATTAGGTACTTTATAATTTCTATATACTAGGGCTTATTTAGGTATTTTCTTAGTAGAATCTTACCCTTAGGTAATACTTCTACCTATCTTATATTTAGACCTAACCTATTAAGTATTAATATTTTATAAGTTTTAGTAGCTTTTAGGGTCTTTAATATCTCTTTATATTCTCTAGCTCTATCTTTCTAGACCTACTAGTTTTAGGCTATATCCTATAATCTAAACTCTATTAGATTATCTATATAGTTATCTAATAAAAAAAATAGTATAAGATAACCTATTAGTAGTAGTATTCTATTTTCCCTAAATAAAATAAATCTCTATATTTAATAATCTTAGTTCTATAACCTATCTAGCATAGATACCCTTATAACTAGTGGTAGTTATAAATATTATAAGTGGTTTATAATCTATAAATATTATTAACTTTATCCTTAATTTAAAAAAGTATTTATATTTATAATAGAATTTAATAATAGTATAAAGCTTTTATTTATAAGTACTATAATTCCTCTAAGTTTTAGTAAATAGGAATAAGTTATATAGGATAGGATAGGGTACTTTATCTTAAACTTATAAGACTATATACCCTCTACTAAATCCACTAGTATCTAAATATATTTAGGTAAGTAAATTAAATATATATCTATATATACTTAAAGTAATTATAGCTTTCTCTCTTAATATAAAGAAGGATAGGGCCTTAGAGTCCCCCTATTACTAGCTTATATCCCTAGTTAATTAATTTAGGGATTAGGTAATCTTAGTATAATTCTTAATCTATTATTTATATAAGCTAATAGCTTCTAGGAAAGAATAGATATTAGACTAAGTTAAGGGTATAGGCTAATCTCTTAGCTTTATAGCCTAATCTAGTTTAATATATATTTTCCCTCTAACCTTATAGACCTAACTAACTATAATAATTAAGCTTATCCTAAGGGAAACCTTTTTAAAACTTAGCTTTAATAAAGTCTATAATAGTCTAGGTAGTAAGTAATCTTTAATAAAAGACTATTACTTCTTAAATAAAGTATATTTATAGAAAATATTATTTATATATAAGGTTAATATATTTAGGTTACCTAATACTTAAGGTATAGTAAAAGAGAGCTTAGGGTAAGGTAAAGAAATTAGGCTAAGGGTAATTCTTAATACCTTAGTTATTATAAACCCTACTAACTAAGAGCCTTAGGGCATTTAAGATAGCTATAACTAACTAAACCTAGGAATATTAAAGGTAAATATATACCTTAACTTAGGAGCTATAGGTATTAACTAGTATATATACTTAAGGTTAAATATATAGTAGGATTTAGTCCTTAGATCTAAAAGTTAATTATAGACTTTAGCTAGTAGTAGTAACTAACTACTAGGTATTATCTTCTTAATATAAGAATAGTTATATATAAGTTATTACTTAGCCTATAGGTTAGACTTATCCTTTAGTACTAATATAGGCTTTATATACTAATCTAATATCTTCCTATTTATAGCTATTATATACTTATATATTCTAGACTTAATTCCCTCTATAACTAGTTAATTTAACTAGTACTTCTAAGGCTTTAACTACCTTCTCTTTAGGGATTATACCTAAGGTTTTATATTCTCCTTTAGTTAAGGTATATATATATAGAGGTCTATTGTAGGGATATTAGTAATTAATAAAGTATTTAAATCTCTATATATATAAAAAGTCTATATAATCTCTTCTACTATTAATTTTAGAACTAGGGGGCCTAAGGTTACACTATAACCCTTAAACTATAATAATACTATCTTAATAGGGGTTTTCTAGTTTATCTCTTATCTCTAGACTCTTTATTTTATTAGAAATAGGAATAATAAGGGTTCCTATATAATTAGTCTAGGCTAATTATCTTTTATCTATTAAAATGTTTTTTTATTATTATTAGTTCTCTATCCTATAGGGTACTTATCCTTCTTAAGTAAATTTACTTCTAATAAGTATATATAGAGACTAAGTTAGTTTATAAGTTAATATTCCTCTTATACTAAAATAGGGCAGGTAATCCAGGGTATATGCCTAGAGAATTATATTATAGGCTTAACCTAAAAATAAATAAACAGAACTATATAATATAATTCGCTTAGATATCTATCCTAGGTTATTAGATTTAGTTTTTTAACTTAACTAGGTTATCCTAGGTAAGCTAGTTTTCTAAATTATCTAAATTATCCTTATCCTTAGATTCTAATAATATATTATCTAGGGATATATCTATATTATTCTAACTAATATACCTTTCTAGGATTATAGGCTTAGCTAGATAGAGCATTACTTTCTATTAGTTAGATAGAGTAACTAAGGGTTCTTTAATAGACTTAACCTTATTCTTATGTTCTTTAATTCTAATTATAAGTTTAGAGTTCTAGATATTAAACTTTATACCTATATTATATAACTAGGGTAGTCCTAGTATTAGTATAGTCTAATTCTTAGGTTAATAGTCTAGCGTAATTATAGCCTAAACTAAATAAGTAACCCTATAGTAAACTACCCTTATTAATATAAAGTAAGTTACTATATTCTCCTATCTATTAGTATTAATTATTTAAAGCCCTTAGAAGCTTACTAATCCTAGATTATAGACTAGTATATTCTCCTATAGTATAAAGGTATAAGATATAATATTAATTTTAGCTTCTTAGTTAGCTATAGCTTATCTAGGCTTAAGGTTAAAGTTCTGCTCTTTTTAGTATCCTATATAAGCTTAGACTAAAATCCTAAATAGCTTAGCACCTAACTAATACTCTTAAAGTAACTTAGTATTATAGTTATCTAATATAGGGCTCTTCTAACCCTTACTAGACACTACTTAAATAGAACTTATATCTAGTGAAAATAATACCTTTCTCTTTAGTTATTTCCTAGAAGTTATTACTCTAGATAATAGCTTTTAAAACTATTTTAATAGCTCTAGACTAATTTACTATAAATCTATTAAAGAGATAGGGACTAAAATATAACTTACTAATGCCTTCTAGTTAATAGGGCTAAGACCCTTATATCCCTAAATCTTACTTAAGGCTTTTATATTTTATTTAACTACCTTCTCCCTTACTAATAAAGCTACTTCTAGGGTTAGAGTCCTATTATCTAGTATCTTACTAAGGGGTATTCCTTTTTATTTCTTTAAGGGTAGCGTAGCTTCTAAGATTAATATTATAACCTAAAGAGCACCCTAAGTAATAGACTTAAGTGTATTCTTATTAGCCTTTTTAAGGTTCTAGAGAAGGGGCTTTAGTAAATTATCCTTATTAGTAATATCTTCTACTTATATATTTATATTAGCTTAATAAGCTCTAAGCTTCTATAAATCTATAGTAGTTATTAATTACTAGGAAGTAGTTAAGGTCTTCTTTTTAAGTTAGATAAGCTAGTAATCCTCTATAGGTATAACTAACTTAGAAGTAAATCTAGGTTTAATTAGGGTATAATAAACTTTAACTAAGAACTTATTTATTACTTCTTTAATAACTCTAGACACTTTAATATTACTTTATTTATCCCTATTTAAATATACCTAAGCTAAGTAAGTATAAGCTTACCTAGGAACCTAAGAGTTATTATTCTAAGGAGAAAGGATTATTAACTTTAACTAGGATAATTCCTATTATTATAATAACTTACTTCTAGTTATAGTATAGTTTATAGTGTAATATCTAGTAACCTTATATTTAAAATAAGCATCTCTATAAGGTAATAGGGTAGTGCTATTAATATATTAATTTTTTAACTTACTTATAGGTCTTAACTCTAAGGCATACCCTTAAGAACTAAAACTCTATATTACTATAGCTACACTCTATAGTAGTTAAAATAAATTAGTTATATTAGTCTAAGATAAAGAAGTAAAGTTTACCCTTTAAGTTCTTATACTAGGGTAAGTAATACCTTACTAGTTAGTTAGAACTCTATTTCTAATATTACTATTATTCTAATTCTAGGTCTAAGCTTAAGTCTAAGGCTATAGATATAATCCCTAAGTTAGATTCTAATTAACTAGTGTTATAGGCTAGTACTTATTAAACTATTAGGGGTTAGAGGAACTATATATTCCTAAGAGTCTAAGGTATAATATTACTAGCTAAAGCTAAGTAATTAAAGTATTAACTAGGGTAGACTATTATCTCTATTCTCCTAATACTTCTATAAACCTAAGGGGTAACTTATATACTTAGGATAATACTTTATTAGTAAAATACCTACTCTAATACTTAATAAATTCTTTTATTAATATAATTTTAGTATCCCTTATAGTTATCTTTATAAGATTAGCTTTTACCTTTAAGATAGTAGTAGCCTACTTAATATATTCTTAAGCCTCTTTAAGGCTATTAGTAGCTAGTATATTCTAGCTAATTACTTCCTATATAAGTAACTTATTATATAACCCTTAAATAAACTACTAAATAAAATTATAAAGAGTATAACTCTTAATTAAAGTAAGGGAGTAGTTAAAGGTAAGTAGCTTATCCTAATTACTAGCTTAATAGAGTATATTTAAAATATAGGAGTAATATATAGTAAGGGCCTCTCCCTTATTTTATTAAATTTCTATTAGTACTAGTATTAACTTCTTTATTAATAATATTAGGAGGGTAATACTCCTAAAGTAACTATTAGAGGGTAAATAAATCCCTAGTAGTAGCTAAGCTATTCTTAGCCCTTAAGATAATTAGCCTTAACTATTTTAAGCTATTAATAAAGGTAGTAGCTTTACTACCTAAGGCTATATTAATAGCTTAGATAAAAGTATTTAGGTTAATATCTGTGAAGGGCTTGGGCTTTGCCTAAGTAATAGTATAGTGCATGCAGGCAGGGGGGTAGTAGGGGATAAAAAAGGGGGCTAATATAAGATACCTAGAGGATATAAGGGGAGTAGGGGGGATTAGCTATATAGTCTTCTTCTTCTTTCCCTAAGTTTCTTAATACTATATTAATGCCCTATTATAGTTACCTAGGGGCTAGTCTATAATAATTAAGAAACTTCCTTTAGTCCTTAGAGATAGCTACTAAAAAATATAATAAATAACCTAATAGATATATTAGATATACTTTACCTATAGAACTAATATAATCTAGGTATAGTAATACCTCTCTTAGACACTATAGTGCTACCTATAACCTGCCTTACCTAGTTTAATACGCTCTAATATCTAATAACTAAATAGGGTATAGAGCTTAAGTGCCTCTAGGAGTAGGTTATAGTGTATAATACTATATATATAACCTAACTATAGACTACATACTAACTAGGGGCTCCTATAGTATAACCTATATAGCCTACTACCCCTAATCTAGTCCTTTTAGTCCCCTAGGTAAAGTAGAAGCTAATTCCCTTAGGTAACCTATATAATAGTAATAAGGCCTTATTTACTACTTAGAAGCTTCTTATAGAATATAAGCTTTAGGTAGATAAGGACTTTATTAGTATAGATAAGGATAGGTAGATACTTATCTACTAGAATTTATTCTCCTAGGTCTAGGCTTAGGTTACTACCTTTTTTAAGTAGGGTAATCTTTATGCTTTTAATTTAGTTACCTTTTTAAGCTACCTTAAGTCCTTATTTACTAACCCTTATAGGTAGGAAATAGCCCTTATAGAACTTAACTAGATAGAGTAGGGCCTAGGGGAGTCTTTTACTATATTTTTTATTTACTTTAAGGAAAAGCTAGCTATAGTAAGAGGGACCTATTAGACCTATAATATAAAACTAGCTAAACTCTAATATATACTTAATAAGCGCTTAAGGGAGGTTAGTATTAGCTATAGTATAAGCTAGGATAACTATAATACTATAGTTACTTAGTATTATAGTATTATAGTTAATATTAAAATACTTACCTTAGAGGATAAGTATTAGACCTAATATAATCTATAGTAGCCCTACCCTATACCCTAGACTAACTATAAAGGGGATACCCTAATATTAGGGGTTTATATAGCTAGGATACGCTTAGGCTAGTTAAAGAAGTAGGATAATAAGGATAAGGGCTAGAAGTTAACTAATATACTATAGAGGGTAAAATAGGTATTAGAGGCTAAGTTAGCTAAATACCACTAGGAGGGGTGCTATTTATATTATAGCTTTAAGGACTACTATATTTAGGAGTGCTCCTTCCTCCTACCTTACTAACTATAAGTTAATATTAATACCTATAGGGCAGATAAGGAGAGCGCTAATAAGGAAATTAATACTTACCCTCTAGAAAAAGAGTAGCCTCTAAGTAAAGTCTTATATAGGGGTAGGGGGGCTAGCTAGCTACTATAATAATAGATATATATAAATAGTATATAAAGGAGGAAAGGGATATTGCTTATTATATAGATTAGCCGCTATTCTTAGTCCCTATTCTCTTTAATATATACTCTTATATTAGTGTTTAGATTAACTATAGCTATAATTATTATAGTACTATAAGCGAATTAGCAGCGAGATAGCTAGGCCTAGAGCTTATATAGTTACCTAAATAGAGGTAGGTCTATACTATAATAGAAATAAAGAAGAAGGGCTAGTAATAGAGGGAGGATACCTCTTTAATTATATATATAGTCTACACTAGAATTAGCATTAATAGCTAGGAGTTATTAGTGTATTTATATATTATCCTAGGCCTTACTTAGGATATTATATTTAGCCTACTATAGTTAGAACACTATAAGGTAGTGGTCTATATAGTAGACTAGCTACTAGTTATTAGATTAGTAAGGGGTTTATAGGTATATAAGGCCTCTAAGTATAGTAAGGAGACTTTAGTATAGGGGATTATTAGTTCCTTTTATACTATAGAAGTATATAGAGTATACTAGACTAAGGACACTATAATAAGGTTTATTACTACTAGTCTTAGGGAGATAATAATAGTATTATAGCTTATAGCCCCTAAGGAGAGGCTAGAAACACTAGATATATTCACACTACCTAGGGAGCTAGCGGACTTTATAGACCTTTTTAATAAAGTAAAGGCTAATAGCCTTCCCCCTATAGGGGTTCTCTTAACCACTATATTTATCTACATAGGGCCCTAGATAGGTCTAAGCTAAAGCTTCTATAGGGCCTACTATATAATATACTAAGAGATTAACTTCTTAAGGTATAGTATTAGATTATAGACTTAATAAATAAGGGATAAATCTATACTAGCTTCTCCTTAGCTATAGCCCTAGTTCTACTTATTAAGAAGTTAAATAGGGGTTAGTATTTTTATATTAACTACTAGGCTCTTAATAAAATTACTATATAGGACTATTACCCCCTCCCCTTAATTAAGGAAATACTTTACTCCTTATCCTAGGTGTGTTAGTTTATAAAGGTTAATATTTATACTACTTTTTATAAATTATAAATTACTAAGGGTAATAAGTACCTAATAGCATTTTAGATAAGGTTTAGACTATTTAAGTGGTTAGTCTATCCCTTTAGTTTAGCTAGTATACCTATAACCTTTTAGTATTATATTAATAAGTCCTTAGGAGATATATTAGGAGATTTTATTATAGCTTATTTAGATAATATTTTAGTTTACTTAGGGGGCTTAAGAAAGGACTATATAGCTAAGGTTTGCCTTATCTTAGGCCGCTTAAGGGCTACGGGGTTATACCTAGACCTTAATAAGTTAGTATTTACTATAAAGGAGGTCTAGTACCTAGGGTATATTATTATAGTAGGATAATCTATTTATCCTAATCCTATAAAGGTTATAGCTATAAGGGAATAGGCTACCCCTATAAAGTTATAGGGAGTATATAGCTTCCTAGGCTTTATAAACTTCTACTATAACTTTATAAGGGATTTTTTAGAACTAGTAGCGCTACTAATCTAATTAACTAAGAGAAATATCCCCTTTTAATAGGGACCTAAGGAGAATAAGGCTTTTAAGAGACTTAAGGATACCTTTATCTCTTACCTAGTCTTAGTATAATAAGACCCTAACCACCTTACTATAGTAGAGGCTAACTACTTAGGTGCTACCCTAGGTAGTTGCCTCTTATAGTAAGGACTAGATAGTATTTTATACCTAGTTACTTACTATTCTACTAGCCTTATGCCTATATAGAGGAACTATATAATTTATAATAAGGAGTTACTAGCTATTATATTATACCTTAAGGTATAGTTAGTAAAGCTATAGGGTGTTTCCTAGCTATTCTTAATTTATATAGATTATAAGAATCTTAAATACTTTATAACCCCTTATTTAATAATAGAATAGCAGGCTTATTAGGTAGATACGCTTATATTATTTAACTTCTATCTTTATTATAGACCTAGTATATAGGCTTAATACCTAGATACCCTTTCTTAGTGGGAATAGGACTAGAAAGGAGGGGCCTTAAGAATAGGATATATCTTATAGCCCCTTACTATTACTAGACTTTTACTAGCACTAGAAGGGTAGTAGGAGGTAGTACTACTAGTAGGAGAGGTTCTCTTTGCCTCTAAGCACTTATAGTTACTTTAGGACTAGGCTATTACCTTAGACCCTACCTATAGTATCTAGTTAGGAGCTATTTAGAAGGGGGCATAGAAGTTCCCCCCTAAAGTATAAATAAGGGAATAGGTAGTGGATTATTCTATAAGCACTTATAGGGCGCTTTAGTTCTAGGGGCGTACCTAGGTTCCTAAGTAGGAGCCTTTAATAATAATACTTATCTAATAATACTATAATTCGCCTGCTATAGGATACCTAGGCTATAATACTATGTTTTAGATTCTATAATAATAATTCTACTAGGATAGAATAATATAGGATATTATAAGGTTTATCTAGAATTATCACTATTTTAGCAGCTATAAGAGCTATTTATAACACTAGGGATTACTTAGGCCCTTACCTATCCTAGACTAGTTCTAGTTATAGATTTCTATTAATTTTATAATAAACTTACTAGTGTTATCTTAAGAGAGACCCTAGTACCTTATAGTAATTATAGATAGGCTTTCTAAGTTTATCTAGTTAGAGGCTATAACTTTAATTAGAGCTAAGGAGTGCGTAGAATAATTTAAGGTAATCTAGTAGAGGTTTTAGGGGTTTCTATAGTTTATTATTATAGATTAAGGATTAGACTAGTTAGGAAAGTTCTAGATAACTCTATGCTCCTTAGTAGGAATAGATTAGTTACTCTCTATATCCTATTACCTATAGACTAATAGCAGCATAGAATAGGTAAACTAGGAGGTATAGGCGATATTATAGGTAGCTATCTCCTTTTCGTAGTATAATTAGCCTAAGCACCTTACTGCTTACTAACTTGTAATAAATAATAGGCTATCTTTAGTTACTAGGGTAAGCCTAAACTAACTGCTTAATAGCTATAACCTTAAACCTATTTAATTATAACCTAACTTATCTATTTCCGCTATAACTCTAAAGGGGAGGGCTATCTATTTCCTAAATTATCTCTAGGAGGGAACCCTTCTAGCTTAGGCTATAATTACTTATATATAGTAATAATAGTAAAATACTATATTAGTATTAAGATATCTAGTAAAATGCTTTTAAGTTAGGGATAAGGTATAGCTTTTACTTAGAAATATTAAGATAAACTAACCCTTATAGAAATTAGATTAGGTAGCTATAAAATACATAGTAGTAGAGGTGCTATTACTACTTATAGTCTGCCTAGATATACTAAGGGGTATATACCTAGTTTTCTATATTAACCTTATTAAATAGGTAGTAGAGGACTCTTTTCTAAGTTAAATACTATAGGATTCCTATCTAGGTCTATAATAGGTACTAGCAGAAGATAATAATAAACTTATAGAGAAATACTAGGTAAAATAAATACTAGTGGCTTAAAATATGCTAGGGCGTGGTAAAAGGTGTAATATTTTAGTTAAATAGATAGGGTACTTATAACTAATATAGGAGCCACTAGAGAGTATAGTAAAGATATAAGCCCTTAATGAATTTAAGGCGGAGTGGGGGGACGTGTTACGTGCTGGCTTTGCACGATAGAAGGTCGATTCCGTTAGAGGGGCCAACGGATTCAACAGGTTATAAGTCGTACTAAGTTTACTTATGAAAGCTACTATTAGGGGTAATGTAATATGTATAAAGTAAGTTAAATTCCTAAACTAAGATATTAAATCTAGCTTTTGTATAGTAGCCTCTATATACTACACGTGTTCTGCTACGTAATAAGTGCCAGGCGCGCTAAAAAGATAACTATCCTAGTTATATGTAGTTAAACTATAACTAAATTCAGCTACTATCTAAAGCAAATATTAAAATATATAGTTATTAAAGTCATATAAAAGAAAAACGCATTTAGCACGCTAATTATTGTATCTATGGTTGTTATTTTATAACATTACTTAATGTTATATAACTCTTCTTATAATATATATCCCTTAATCCTATAATTAAATTTATTATATTAAATAATAAATTCTTCCTGTCCTATTATTAGTACTCTATCTCCACTGTGTTTTATTATTTCCTTCTAGTAATTACTTAATTCCTCTATTCCCTTATTAATCTATATACCCTAAATTTATACCCTAATATTCTATATCTATTTATTTAATCTAGTAATCTAGTAAATTTATCCTCCTTAGCTTATAGTTTTGCTACTATAGCGGTTATTACCCTTATAGTTAGTAACACTATTTGCCTAGGGGTTACTACCCTTTTTATCTATTTTCCTAATAGTATTAGTAATATCTTATTTATCTCCCGTAATACAGGCGTTCTTAGCGTTATTTATTAGGTATCTAGCTAAACTACTTATATATTTAAACTAGGCTTCCCTAGCAGTTTAGGTCTCTTACTTAGCGTTAGCGGAGGTCCTATTTTACCCTAAGGTTACTTATTACCTAATTTTAGTGTTCCCTAATGTAATTCACCTTATTACCTATTAATTTCGCCTAAGGCTAGTATTAGCTGCGTTAGAGTCTCTAGAGCTAGTAATGTCTAAATCCGTCTTCCTAGGGTTCCTATTACTAGAATTAGCCTTACTAGAGCTAATCTTATTTTCCTTATATCCTCCTTAAATATTTTTTACTTATTTATAAGATTCTTAATTTTTACCTCCTAATCCTATATTACCTTTAAAATCTTTAACACTATAGATACTAATTCTATAATCTTCTTCTTATCTTTAGTCTTCTTAGCTATATCCCTTTTTAAAGTATTAAGTTATTTATTAATATTAACTAGAATTTCGCTTAAATTACACTAGGAGATCTTCTCTTTATAACTCTTTAATATTTCTAATACTTATTTAAACTTACTTTTAATGCTTTTTAAATCCTCTCTTATTATAACTATTAGCTTATAAACCTCCTTTACTAACTCTTTAATAGCTTTAAATACTATATTTACTTACTCTTTAGTAAGGGTAAACTCCTTTTCTATTTTATTAATTTGCTTATTAATAGTATTAACTTTATTAATTAAGTTATTAATTTTACTCTATTTATATTACCTATCTATCTCCTTAGTTTACTAAGATTTAGATAATTTTAGTACTAGCTTATTTTCTATGCTAATGTAGAGTAGATCCACATATCTAATACTAGCTAGCGCTCCTGTGATTATGCTATTTACTACGCTATACTTATCTATAAAATAAAAAGCTAATATATTAGCTTATAGTAGTAGAGATAATATACTATTATATATAGCTATCTATTATCCACGTTTAACTATTACGCTATTATAAAAAGCTACCACCGCTGTTTTTACCTAGTTCTTTACTCTCCTTATTACTCTACACTCTATTAGATTAATAGTAACCTAATATATAAGCTTTCCTACCTATCTTACTACTACTTACTTTATTACTAAAGTAACCCTTTACTCTTTAAAAATAGTAAAAATTTAGATAACTATGTTTTGCTATAATATAAAGTATATATCCTTTAAATCTACTTCTAAACTATTAAACACTATCTTAGCGCCCTTAAGGGCAAATTCATATGCATAGGTCTATATTATATTCCTAATATCCTATATCTTTTTCTAGTAACCTACTATTATATATCTAAATTTACTAAAATTAACTCCCTTTATACTTCTTCCTTTATATACTATATTAAATTCTTCTAGTACTCTCTTACGCGCTACTACGCTAATATTAGGTATTAGTATTTAAGTATCTACTCTTAATCTAGGCTTTCTAAATCTAGTAAATAGTGGCTTAAAATTAAGCTTTACTATTTATTTATAGACTTATAATAGTCTAATAAGGTACTCTATAGGTATCTCTTTAACCTCCTTATTAAATTCACTTTCTACTACACTATTATTAACCTCTATTTCCCTAAACTTAGTATCTCTATTACTTTTAGATTCTAATTCTAGCTTAATAGATCCCTCTCTTAATTAGGTTAAGTTAAATCTTACTTCTCTCTTACCTTCCTTAGTTAGTAAGTTTCTAGATTTATCTTCTTTTTATACTAATTCTTTTCTTTCCTTTCTTATATAATTCTCTCTAATTAAATCCTATATAGCTTAATCCCTTATTTACCTTTCCGCGGATAAATCTAATGTAATATCTACTATATTATTATTATCCTCTATCTGCTCCTCTCTATTAACTATTACCTATATAACTCTAGCCACTTTATTAGTGCTTCCACTACCTTCCTCCGCTAATAATAATAGTCTATCTACCTTATTTTATTATATACTAGATTTATCTTAATACTATTATAGCTATAATTACGTAACTTATTATATTAGGAGTAAGAATTAGTATAATTAGCTATTTTAGTTTACTTAATCTAGAAGACGGTTTTAGAACTTTACCCTCTTATAGTAAGTTATAGTTCCTAGCTATACTAAAATCTTATTAATTTACTAGTTATATTTAGCTCTTTTACTATATATAGTAGATTACTATTATGCTAAATTAGTAACTATAAGCTATCCTAATAACTAGTTTTATTATTCTAATACTAGTACTTAAATATATAAATAAGCTACCTATATTTACTTATAGAGTATCTAGTCCTATATACTAACCTTATTATTAAATAGAATAAAATCTAGTGTAGCTAAAGGGTTATTATATAGGTTTATATATTATCTATAAAACTTATATTTAACTTCTAGTGTAATATTATAAGGTCTTACTTAGTACTTTTAGTAATTACTATACTCCTATATTTCCTATAGCTAATTTAGCTCTAGTTCTAATAGTTTTTAGACTTTTATGTTATATATAATATTATTCTTAGAAGTAAATAATATTAAGGAAAATAAGACTAAAATAAAAGTAACTACGCTTATATTAAATTTAACTATGTAAAAGCTTTTACGTTATATATAATATTATTCTTAGAAATAAATAACATAAAGGAAAATAAGACTAAAATAAAAATAACTACGCTTATATTAAATTTAACTATATAAAAGTAGTAGGGTATTAGAGGATAATGTAAAGTAAGAGTGTGGTAAGCTTCCCCCGGTTAGCGCGATAAAATATATATATAAGAAAAGGCCTTATAGCTTCGCCCTAACTAGTTAAATCTAACTACTTATAAATTATCTCTATTCCTTCGCTATTATTACTCTATAGGCAAATTTATACCCCTCTTTATATACTCTCTTTCCTAATTAACTAGGTTCTTTTTAAGGTATTCTTCTATTATCTTAGCTATATTAACCTATATCTTACTTTTAGCTATCTATTAGTTATCCTTAGTAGTAAATCCCTTCTATTAGATAAGGAATTCTACTTTTATAGTCTTATTCCTTTTAGAGATTTTAACCTAATAACTATAGATTTATTTAATCTCCTAATAGTCTACTTCCTCTAGATTATTAAATATAATTAGTAGCGGAGCTAGTTCTTCCCTATTAAATAGGTCCTTTCCTTATACTAGCTTCTATATCTATGCTATAGAAACCACTAGATAGGCTTATAAATTTAGGGGGAATTCTAATTAATATACTAATAGGTTTACCTTTTCTAGTACCTTATATAGTCCTGCCTTTTATAGTAACTATTTCTTCTTAGGTTTCCTAGGTAATTTATATCCCTTATATAATTATAGATAAACTATATCTCCTGCGTTAATATTAACTAGTTTATAGCGGTTATTATACTAAATTTTAGTAAGGGTAGCTACTATTATAATCGCTAGTTAGGCCTTATGCTAGTATAACTTTTGTAGCACTACTATATTATTTACGCTGGTTCCTATGTTAATTATATTATTTAGGGAAAGAAGATTAATAATGCTTAGAGAATAAAACCTATATAGTAACTTATTAGGAGCCTGCCCTATGCTTATAGCTATAGTGTTGTTTAATTAATACTATAGTGCTAGGAGTATTATAGTCTATATTATATCTAGATCTATTACTATATAATAATATATTATAATTATCACTATCTAGTTTTTTCTTTTAGCTATTCTATCTATCTATAGATAATACACTATACCTATAAGGAGTTTAACTCTTATATACCTAAATATCTCTTTCTATATATTAGATATAAACTTTAGGTCCCTATTACTAATAATTTATCTTAGTAATCCCTAGTCTATAATATATAAGGCATAAAGGAGTAATTCCGCCTAAATCTCCGCTAGATATATTATATGTCCTAGTATTAGAAGGGTTCTCTTGCTAAATAGGTAGTTTACTAGATATAATAAATTATATATAGCATATCCTTCTATCTACTATATTATATTAGTAGCTAACACTTCTGGCATATCTATAATAAAATTAAGTAAGATTATATAAAATAGCATTAGCTTTAGCTATAATAGCTATAACTCCTTAGGTAGCTTTAAATAATTAATTACGTTTTCCTAACACACTATATAATAGGCTATATAATCACGAATCTACTAACTTATACATAGAAAGTAGACTAAATAAAGCTCTGCTACTATTTAAGTAATTCTAAAATATTACTATTTATTATAGACTAGTTATAGGATAGATTTAACCTCTATAGTTAGAATATAGAGATAGAAAAATCTATCTCCGCTATAGTAGTATAATAAACTATCCTTATATAAGTCCTACCTATATAAAGGAATCTTTAGTCTAACTCTAGTATTCTTTATTACTTACCTTTCTTAGTAGGCTTATATTACTATAATAATTTAGCTAAACTTTTGATTATACTAATATCCTATAATAATTCTAGCTTTAAGACTGTTATCTATAATTATAGTTATAATATACTCCTTACTTATAAAATAAGCGCTTATATCTAATTCGTTATATTAGCTTTTCTATGCCACCTCCTAGTAGGTTACTTCTACTAGTAGTTTTAAAAGTATATCTAGTACTATATTTAGTATCCCTAGCACGTGAGTTACCTTAAGGTTAAATTATAATAAATAATTTATAACTTTTACTAGTTTTAGATTAGCCTTATCTAAATCTATTATTAATAATAAGGTATACTTAATAATTCCTTTTACTAGGGAATAGTCAGTTAATATATTAACTATTACGTTATTAGATTAGACTATTTTCTAAAGTTTTCTAACACTCTACGTAATTATAGCTACTTCTGCCTTAGTTAAACTATACCACTTCTTAATACTTAATATTACCCTAGAAAGAAATAAAATTAGCTATATTTAGTTATTTTTAATGTCCCTTCTAGGGACGCTCTAACTATCCTATTCTTCTTATAATTAGAAAGTATATAACCTAAATCCTTCCTTATAGGCGTTGATTTTAAGGAAAAGTGGCTTTTATGGATTATAATACTATAGGGTCTGTTTCTTACTTAGGAATGCTTTAATGTCTTTAAAAGCCTTTTTCTCCTACTTAGTTAGTAAAAATATCTTTTACTATATCTTCCTTTTCTATACTAGTTTTAAGATACTAATAATTTTCTTATCCTTTTTATAGAATTCCCTTAATAGCGCTATTTTCTATATTTATAATAGTTAGATTTATATGTTAAACTATGGAATTCTATTATAGAGGAATCTAGCTATCCTAATAAAGGTTTTAAGACTTAATAGATTACTTAGGAAAATTATTTTCTAAAAAGCTTTAAGCCTATTATTAGTGTTAATAATCCCATTACTATTAATAATAAAACCTAGTAGTTAAATAGTAGGATAACTAATAAATAACTTCTTTATGGCGATTATTATCCTATTTTCTTTAAGAATCCTAAGTATAATATTAAGATAGCTTAAATACTCTTTAAAACTATCTAAAAACATAATAATATTATTAATATAGACTTATATAAAATGCTTATACTTTTAGAAAAGTCTATCTATAAACCTTTAGGTAAACGTAGGGGAGTTCTTAAATCCTATTAATGCTATATTTAACGCTTTAAGACCTTAATTTAATATAACTACTATACGGGCTTAATAGTTACTTCTAACTAGTAGTTAGTAAAAAAATCCTATTCTATTAAAAAGAGAAAAAACCTTCTTACTATATATATTATCTATAATATTACTTTAGTCTAGTAGAGGGTATATATCTAGCACTACTATATTATTAAGCGGCCTTATATTAATTATAACTCTCCCTTTTCTTTCCTAACTAGTTTCTTACTAAACTATAAATACTAGGTATACTATAGCTACTAGCTTATCTAAATATAATATTTTCCTTTTTAGGTAGAGTTTATTATATACTTTATTAAGTTTAGTTATATCCTATCCTCCTAGTCTATAAGGCCTAATTAGCCTTATTTAATACTACTATCTATCTATAAGATTAATTCTTATCTTCTAGTTTTCTAGCATAGGGATAATACCTTTATTATAATAAATATTATATTTATTAGTTAGTTAAACTAGTTTACTTACCGCTTCCTGGTTAATATTAGTAATTTATACACTAAATTTATTAGTTATATATAGGATTTTCTCTAGGTATAAAATCCTATATAATAGCACTCTAGTATTAACTTTCTTTAGATTAAGATTATTCTTCTTTTTATTAGATTTATTACTATCCTTATCTTTATCTTCCTTCTTCTCTATAATATCCTTACTAAAATAGGTATAGTATATAAAAGGATTATTAACTAGGTAATTAGCGTTAACCTCACTAGCTATGGTTAGGCATATAACCTTCTAGTGTTTTCTAATAGTAATGATTTTATTAGTTAGATTATAGGTAATTATCTATCCCTTACTAGATCTATTAAATAGCGTATTAGGGAAATACTCTAAACATGATTACGCGTGGTACACACTTATTTCCTAATTTTTCTATATATCCTTCTAACTAATAGGTATATATAAATAAGTTTTTAGTAGAATTAATACTATATAGGTAGTAACTACCTTTTAGTAAGGGACCCTATTTAATAGTTAGAAGATTTCTACTAGTACTATTATGCTATAAACTAACCTAAAAACCACCTTTAGTTAGATAAAATTAATTTTAGCCCTATATTTATAAGTAAAATTTATTCTAAATAATAATTTTAGTCCTAAATTTAGCATTATATCTACTATAACTGTAAAATAGCTAGCGATTTCTGTTCTATACACTATCCCTAGAATATAAAAGTTAAATGTGGCTGTTTTAGTGATAAAAAAGGAAGATTAAACCCTAGATACTAGCTTTAGTTCCTATATTACCTACTTTATATTTAATCTATACTATTATAGCTATGCCTTATCCGCTAAAATTAATAATATTCCTAAGTTAAGATAGACTTAGTAACTTTTACCCTTATTATTAAATTTAATAGGAATCTTTAGATATATATTAGCCCTTTTTTTATTATATTTAACTTCTTATAGTCTTACTATAGCTTTAATTACTTATCCTAGGGTAAGTTATCTAGTCCTATTTAAGGTTATCCTAGTAATAGCCTTATTTGCCTTTTTTAGGGCGTTTTCTATAAAATAAGTTTTAATAAAATTTAAGTCTTATCCTTAATTATCCTTACTATTATCCTCTAGGACCTCCCCTTCTTTAGCTATATAATAACCGCATTCCTAGAGATAAGTTTTATATTATTATATATTAGAATTATTATTATATACTATAATATTAGCATATTCCTAGTCCCTTATAGAACCCTTTTCCTATTACTAAAATTATCTAGGCTACTATGCTTAGCCTCCTTTCCTTATAGGACTATAGTCTTAGGGTTACTTATTTTATTAGTTTAGTGCTTTAGTTTATTAAGTCTACCTAATTTCTATATACTCTCCTCCTTTATTCTCTTAAGACTTATTCCACTATAGTCTCTGGTTTTATTCTTTAGGAGGTTAATTATACCTATATAGCTATGGTTAGAAATATCCTAGAAATCTTTAGGTATTCCGCTTATCCTACCTATAATACTAGTTTCCTTAAGAGAATTATCTATTAAATAGCTAGTTCTAGTTTACTTATACTTTATCCTTATCTTCTTCTAAATTACTACTAGATATCTTAGTATTAAAATAGACCTTAAGCTTCCCTTTACCTTTTTTACTTATAGACTAACCTTTACTATATAAGTGGTTATATAGGTTATATCTCTTATTATCTATTATAGTAATGTACGCTAATCTTATATCTATTTAAGTTAGAACTAGGCATATCTATCGTAATCCTAGATATAGCTTAAGATATAAACACACTAAAAGCTAATAGTTAGTTAACTTACTATTTGCCCTTATATACTAGAAGATCTTTAATATAAATTTATAGAAAGATACCTCTTTTATAATATTCTCTTTAGTATATTCCGCCTTATTAAGCCACGTTATTACGTCCTAAACCTAAATACTAAATTCCTTTTATATAGCTATAAATATAGTTAGTATTCCACTAAATATAGTGTTCTATTCTACTAAGTTAAGATATTATCTATACTATACTATTACATCCCCTTAGAATAATATCTAGATTTTCTTCTAAATAATATCCTAATAGCTAGGATTAGCATAATATAAGTGATCTTTAACTGCCTAGATCTATAATTTAATGTTATAGAAGATAGTCTGCTTTCTATTATATATAATAAGGTTATTGCTAGCCTCTTCTGGTTTATTATAAGGCTTAAAATGCCTAATATCTATAATCTTCCACGTTAAATCTATATTCTATTCCGCTATTTCTATTCGCTAGTTATACTGATTTTAGTGTAACACTAGGTCTATTCTTCTTTAATTTCTAGAATTAGTATACTAACCTTAGTCTAAAGGGTATAGTCCTTACTACTAAGTCTAGTAAGGACTTAGCTAAGGTTATAAGTATCCTTACTAATATTCTAGCTATATTAGTTACGCTAGTGGTCCTAGCTATACTAATAGTCCTAGCTATAGTTATAGTAGTCCTTATTAGTATTAGGGTAGGAATAATTACACTAATAGTCTAGTTATTCCTCTATTAGTATATAGATACCTATTATACTAACCCTGTTTATTAGCTAGATATAGTAATCCTTAGTTAGTATTCTATGCTAATAGTGTTAAACCTGCTAAGGCACTTATGCTTTATAAGCTCCTAATTTTAGTTATTAATCTTATTACTAGCTAGTCTATCCCTAACACTATCTCCTCTATAGCTTACTATAATACCTATTACTATTCCTAAATCCCCTATATTATCCTTACTATATTATATTTACTAGTCTTAGTGTAAGAATCCTTAGGATCCTTTAGGTATTCTAAGGGTCCTAGTAGTAGGTCTTCTAGATTTAACTCTATTAACTAATTAGGGGGTTTAATATCCTAAGTAGTAGTATTAGTTTTAGGATAGTTTATAATTCCCTTTTTTTTTTTTTTTTTATCTTTTCCTATACTACTTCTAGTTCCTATAGTAGTAGTACTATAAGCTAGACTAAGAGTGTCTTAAAATAGCCTTTCTAATGCCTTACTACCTATTAATTTATTAGGTTTATTAAGTAGGCCTCTGGTTTTAGCTTTTTAGATATAGGATTTAACTTAATTCTAGGCATAATATATAGCTTATAGATCTACTGAATTCTAATAAATAGGGGGGTCTTAATATATTAGCTATTCCTATTTTTCTACTACTTTATTATTAAATTTATATCTTATAAGTTAGTTTAGATCCTCTTAATTATTAATCTTAATAAGTTTCTATTTTTAATAATTAAAATCTAGATTTATGCTATTAAAAGTATAAAACTAGTAAATAATATATAGTTTGTTTTTAGAGAGTAGGAAAATACTCTAAGAATTAGTGTATTACTATTATAAATAGTTAGTTTTAGATATATAGGTTATTTCTAGGCTACTAGAAGGGCGTAATAAAAGAATCTCTAATTACTACTACTTATTATATACTAGCTTTGCATAATAGAAGGTTAATTCTATTAGAGGGGCTAATGGATTTAATAGGTTATAAGTTATACTAAGTTTACTTATAAAAGCTACTATTAGGGGTAATATAATATATATAAAGTAAGTTGAATTCCTAAACTAAGATATTGAATCTAGCTTTTGTATGGCAGCCTCTATGTACTGCACGTGTTCTGCCACGTAACAGGACGTGTGATTTTATAATAAACTAAATTAATTTTAGAAAACTTATCTACCTATTAAAAGCTCTAGTAATATAGGCATGCCCTTACCACTGCCTACTTCTATCTAAACTATTTATACTACTATATTATAAAGGTTAGACTTACTACTAGATAAACTTATATTAATAGTAGCACACTATAAGGCAATATAGTTTAACCCTAAGCCGCTTATATAAGGGCTATAGGTTATTCTACTTACTAGTTATAGCTACTAACCTTAGGTTATACCTAGGTTCTAGATAGTGTAAGTAGAATAATAATTAGGGAGATTAAAGTAAATATATAGGGAAGGGGTATTACTCTTAGACTTATTAGTAGGAAGATAGGTTAAGTAACTACTAGCTCTAGCTAGGGGATAAGTAAGTCTAATATAAGGATTAATAGGGTTTAACCTAGATAAGAGGTAGGAATGCTATTAATAGTAGTAAGAAGGTAATTTATTACCTACTTTAATATATTAGCTATATTAGTTACTACTATAGCGGTAAGGGGAAAGCGCTTTAAAAAGGGCTATATTCTACTTATAGAGTTCTTTATATATAGTATTTACACTCTAAATAACTTATTATCCTTATTAGAATAGGATGCTAGTAACTTACTATATAGAGTTTCCTATACTATATCTAGCTAAGGGATTACTATTAATAAAAAGAATAACTTTAAGTCTAGTTATATTTATAGTAGGTATATTAGTTAAAGAGGAAGGACTAAGGGTAGACTAGACTAGAGCTAGATTAAACTATACTTAATTTAGTAATATAGTCTACCTACTTATAAGGAAATAGAACTTCTAAGATAGTATAGGTATCTTCTTCTTAGTTATCTCTATCTTATTAATACTAGGGGTAATAATATACTCTCCCTTAATAATTTTAGCTTTAAGGTCCTTAAGAGTATATTAGAGTTATAGGTCTGTGAATAAGTACCTAGTTAGCTAGATATAGGTAATATAGTTCTAATAATATAGGGGATAGGACTCCCTACTCTTAGTAGGGTAATAATCTATAATGCTAGTAGTAAGGGATTATTTAATATATAGCCTATAAGGGCGCTAAAGTAAGGAGGGTATAGTATATTACTTATTATCTAAGTCTCCTTCTATAAAGAACTTACTAATAGCTTAGGCTAGGGGTATTATAGGAATAGGGGTAGTAGCTACTTATCTAGTTTATAGTATAGTAGTTATATCTTAGAGGTAGGGTATCTTTAATATAGGAGTAATAGGGTAATAGTATAAAATAGGATATAATAGGATAAGAAGGTATAATAAAGTTATAGTATTTTTAGAAGGTTATTATATAAGGAAGGTAAGGTTATATTATAAAAAGAAGTAGGATATTTATATAGGTAATTATACCTATATTAGATAAGTTATAAGTAAGTAGGGGTAAGGCTAGTATTATTATAATAATAATAAGGGGTTAGGTAGGACGTGACGCGTACCCTACCTATAATTAGATAATAATAATAAGGGGTGGCATAAGATATAATATATACCCCTACTCTTAATAGATAATAATAATAGTAGGCGTGTGTTACGTTCTACCTATAAGGGGTAATATTAGAAATAGCTATACTATATAACCTAGTTATAGTAGGTTAGTATTAGTATAATAATAGGTAGGTAGAGGGCTAAGGGTAATAGGTTAGTAAGGGTATATATAAAGGGCTTAGGCTTTACCTAAGTAATAGTATAGTATATATAGGTAGGGGGGTAGTAGGGGATAAAAAAGGGGGCTAATATAAGACACCTAGAGGATATAAGGGGAGTAGGGGGGATTAGCTATGTAGTCTTCTTCTTCTTCCCCTAAGTTTCTTAATACTATATCGACGCCCTATCGCAGTCGCCTAGGGGCCAGTCCATAACAATATCCCTACCCTTATTAATAGTCTTAAATATCTATTATAAGTAGCTTAACTATTAGCCTATAGAGGTAGAACTATTAAAGGTCCTAATATCTTAAGATAAGGGTAACTTATATAACTCTATTATAAGTAGTAATTTAGTAAGTATTTTAAGTATAAGTAAGGTAGTAAGTTATTTAAAGAAGCTAGTAAGTTTAACTATAGCTTTATTATCTATTCTATTAAGAGAGAAATAGTCTTCTCTTACTAGGATACTTTCTAGTAATAATAACTCTATTAACTTAGTAGTATTATATAAATACACTACTACTATCTATAGATTCTATAGTAAATCTTCTAATCCCTAAGAATCTAGGTTAATAATAGTAATATAGGAATAATAGGGATAGTTATAAGGAGGATAAATAGGGATTAGGATAAATAATAATATAGGTAAAGGACTACCCTAGCCTAGTAATAATAAAGGAATAAAAACTTAACTCTAGAAAAGCTTAAAGAAGCTTTTAATTACCTCTTCTAGTGTAGTTACTAAAAATAGGGTTACTTTTATTAAGGCTTTAAAAACAAAAACTTTTATTATCTAAGCTTAGTTATCTAGTAGAAAAAAAAGAAGGGCAAAACCCTTCCTAATAAAAAATTCTTTTTAATATGGTAGATAAGCTAGAAGGTGGGTTAGTGCCTCGCACCTTCGCCCCCCCTCCCAACTGAGGGGGCAGACGCACATTCCAGCTCGGCCGCTTTCAAAATGTGGCGTCGGAGCATAATAGTGAGCAACGATGCTAGCATCATCCCAAGACGTGCGGTTCCAGAATCAAATCATTGCTGTGTTATCCCATAGGGGAGCGATATACCGACTGCATACGCCCCGTCGGATCAAGATGCCGCCAACCGCGCGCCCGGAGGCGTTATACCGGTCACGAGTACATACGGAATGTGACCGGGAACCCCATCATGGCGGCTAATCATTGACGATGACTTTTTGAAGAATAGGTCACGCTTGCCAAGTGGCGTTGAAGTCGGCCTCACATCAACCGTGTCCCGTGTCCCGTAGTCGAACAACTAAACAACACTCCACTCGGGTGAAGTCTTTTTTTTTTTTTTTTTTTTTTGGCATGAGCCACCCCTGCCAACGCCACGAGCAAACCCCGTGGGCAACTGAAGAGAGTTCTGCCAAAACTGCTTCTGCCAAAACTGCTTCTGCCAAAACTGCTTCTGCCAAAAGACGCAGCAATGCGTGGCTATTCTTGGATCATGCGGAGAAAGTAGTCCAGGTTGGTGTTGCACTTCTGTTCACACCGCCGTCGACTGCATCGAGGCCAGACTAGATTCCAAGTCGCTCGCAGCTCGGTCAAACGGAGTGGCTGCTAGACGCGCCTCGGGCAGGGAATAGCGTGAGCAAGTACGACCGAGAATTGTCCCATTCGGAATTCGAGACCCGTATTTTGCCACGATGGACTGGACGACGGCACCAGAGCAAAGCAAGGGGTGGACCGCGGCTTGGTGGCACGGCATGGGGCGCTCTTGGGGCTGTTTGGGCAAAGAGCAGGACCCCCGACTTGTGTTGTCTTTCTTTGGTGTGTCTTTTTTTTTTTTTTTTCCAGGACAGACCAGGCTGCAATTGACGGAATGGAGCCATCATCATTTCCCGGCTGCGTAGTCCAATATGGATCTGTTGAAGTCGAGCATGATGATGTTGACCACGTATGTGCTACATGGAGCGCACCTTTTCGGGCGCATCAGATGCATCGAGTCGAGTTGATGCGCCGATGAGACGCGTGGGTCGTAATCCGTACGTACAATACGGATTAGAGTTTCTTCACATTGCCTTTTTTGGTGGGCCGACTGGACGAGATGAACGAACAAGCAAGCAGGAAACATCATGTCCGATGCGTTGTCCAATAGCAGTGACCAAGATGGAATTGTCTCCTCCTCTTTTCCCATGGGGAATCTGGGAGGAGCGCATCCACCCATCCACAAGGGGACGGGGATTTACTAATTATCCAACGGTCTAATTAATGGGGATGAATGCTGGGCACCCTTTTTGTTCAATCAACAGTCAATCAACAGTCAATCAACAGTCAACAGCCGGCCCTTCTCGGCGCTTCTCTACCAACCGATGGGGGCCAGAGCCCCTGCACCCATCATCGGCGTTACCTCGCAGCTCGCCCAGGGCCAGGCCAGGCCAGGCCCCGCGAATCCCCACGCGGGTTCCCCGGACACCCGCCTCGATGGTTCACGCCTCGACCACAGACAGACTCGACCACAGACAGACTCGGCCACACACTCGAGTTGTCGGGCGGCTGAAGTCCAGATGACTGACTGTAAGACTGTTTAGCTGATCTGGTCAAGGCTCCGCTTCCGTGTCCGTCTTGTGTGAGCACCACCCCCCCTGTATCGCTGCTCATCTCATTTTTTTCGAGCATTGCACCCAAACCATATCCGCGGGAACTGCACCGCATGCGCTCGTAGCCTCATACCCGGTAAGCCACTGTAGACGGGGGGGCGGGATGCGACATTGAGACCCTGGGCACAGAGACCTGGGGAGAGAGAGTTTGATTCAAATCCTCTGCTGGCTCGTGGGATAAAAAGTCGTCCTCACCCCCCCCTCGCCATCACCTTGACGCTTGTCTCGCTCTTTGTGTTGTCTGTCTACCCATTGTCTTCCGGGCGCCGCACAAAAAAAAGGGCATCAATCTTGTCTCGAATTATCCAAGACACTGTACCCTCTTTTCTTCTTAATCCCCCCCCCCTCCTCCCTTCCCAAAAAAACTTGACAAGACTAGAACCACCTTTCGGAGAAGATCAACAGCAACAATGGCCACCAGTCTCGAGAAACCGGGCGAGGGCCGAAAGACCTCCGTCACCCTCCACACTGCCCCTGATGTCGAGCACATTGAGGCTCCCGTCACATGGAAGGCCTATCTTCTTTGCGCCTTCGCATCTTTCGGTGGCATCTTCTTCGGTTATGATTCCGGTTACATCAATGGTGTCCTGGGCTCCAGGATCTTCATCGATGCCGTCGAAGCCGTCGGTGCCAAGGAGGTTTCCGAATCCAACACTTCCCTCATCGTCTCTATCCTGTCTTGCGGAACATTCTTCGGTGCTCTGATTGCTGGTGATCTTGCCGACTTCATTGGCCGCAAATGGACTGTCATCATCGGCTGCGTCATCTACGCCCTTGGTGTTGTTATCCAGATGATTACTAGTCCCGATCACGCTCTTGGCCCCATCGTCGCCGGCCGTATCATTGCTGGTTTAGGTGTTGGTTTCGAGTCCGCCATCGTCATTCTGTACATGTCTGAAATTGTAAGTGAATAAGTGACTGGAGTCGTCAACCAGCCTCAATTTCTCTCCACCAAGAGAAGGCCACTCGGACAGTTTTTGACTAACTTTTTTTTTCTCCCACTGCAGTGCCCTCGCAAGGTTCGTGGCGCCTTGGTCGCCGGTTACCAATTCTGCATCACCATCGGCATCATGTTGGCCTCCATTGTCGTCTACGCTACCAAGGACAGGAAAGACACTGGTGCCTACCGCATCCCCATCGCCATCCAGTTCCCCTGGGCCATGATCCTCGGAATCGGCTTGCTCTTCCTGCCCGACTCCCCTCGCTACTTCGTCAAGAAGGGTCAGATCCAGAAGGCCATCGACGCCCTCTCTCGTGTCCGCGGCCAGCCTCCCAACTCCGACTATGTCCAGACCGAGATTGCCGAGATCGTCGCCAACGAGGAATACGAGCGCGCCCTCATTCCCTCCACCACCTGGTTCGGTAGCTGGGCCAACTGCTTCAAGGGCAGCCTCTGGAGTGCCAAGTCCAACCTGCGCCGAACCATCTTGGGTACTTCCCTGCAGATGATGCAGCAGTGGACTGGCGTCAACTTCATCTTCTACTACTCGACCCCCTTCCTCAAGTCGACTGGCGCCATCAAAGACACCTTCTTGATCTCTCTGGTCTTCACCCTCGTCAATGTCCTTTCCACTCCCCTCTCTTTCTGGACCGTCGAGCGATTTGGTCGCCGTACTATCCTGATTGTCGGCGCCGCTGGTATGCTCATCTGCCAGTTCCTGGTTGCCATCATAGGTGTCACTGTTGGTTTCAACCACTCCCATCCCGACCCTTCCGACCCTTCCGACCCCGATAAGACGCTGGCCGACAACGTTTCCGCTGTCAATGCTCAGATTGCCTTCATTGCTATTTTCATCTTCTGGTTCGCCTCTACCTGGGGGCCCGGCGCCTGGATTGTCATTGGCGAGATCTTCCCTCTTCCCATCCGATCCCGCGGCGTTGGTCTGTCCACTGCCTCCAACTGGCTTTGGAACACCATCATTGCCGTCATCACCCCTTACATGGTCGGTGAGCATCGTGGCAACATGAAGTCGTCCGTCTTCTTTGTTTGGGGCGGTCTGTGCACGTGTGCCTTTGTCTATACTTACTTCCTGGTTCCAGAGACAAAGGGCCTGTCTCTCGAGCAAGTCGACAAGATGATGGAGGAGACCACCCCCCGCAACTCAGCCAAGTGGAAGCCACACACCACCTTTGCCCGGACAGTCGGTGCTGGTCAATATATCGAGAAGCCCATCGCCACCGCGTGAGGCGCTTCGCGATGCCTTGATTGCTTGATTTAATCTTACGAGGAGTTGGTGGTGACGGTGGACGAACATAGCCTTGAATTTGAGCGTGGAGACATTTCAACCGAGGATATTACTCTTAAGTTGTAGATACGACTCCGTACATACTTTACATGTGTATACATACAATTGACAAAACGCAATTGCATTTATTAATGGTGTCGGGTCAACTGGGTTCATGGAGGTGATCGATGCGCTGACGTAATGTTTCAATATTTCGAGTGAAGAGTGAAGACGTCTTCCACTCTATTGAAGCAGCCAGGCCAACTAGGCCAAAAACGGGATGCGCACCCCTAATAGCAGCTGCGATAAACAAGCACATAATACTTAACACTTACCCCTTGGTCTGCTATAATCTACGGCTAAGACCTGGAAAATGATTATTTCTCTAGGGAACCTACGGCTTATAGTTACGTGGTCTTTTGTAGTGCTTTTTATCTAGAGGGGTTTTTTTTTTGGTTATGTTTGATAGGTCTTGAATATTGTAGAGGGATTGCAGACGAAGGCAAAAGAGTGATCAGAAGAGAAGATGATGTAGAATTGCTATCTAGGAATTCATAAATCTAGGGAAAAAGGAAGCTTATTATAAGCTTTAAATCTATCAGAAGTAAACAAAGGTCTTTAAACAAAGCCTACAGTAAAGCGTGATAATAAACGCGATGCGGGAAGCTACATCGTCAAACAAAGAAATAATGCCTGATATCTAAGGCTACGATGTGAGGCTGTGAATACTCTCAACAAATATAGAGGCAGTGGAAGTTATAGGTCTATAATCTATTGACCTTTAGGGCTCATAACCTATTGAAGCAGCTAGGCTAACTAGGCTAAAAACGGGATGCGTTTTATTTCTAATAAGAATTAGAGGTTTAGTAAGGTAATCTAGCTATATATTTAAATTAGGATTAATAAAGACCTAAATTCTATCTTTAATAGCTCTTACCTTAACTATCTTATACTATAAGTCTTAGTAATAAGGCTCCTATAGCTTAATAGCTAGCTTATTACTTTTTAAAGACTTCTTAGATATTATAAGGATATCTTATAGTATTACTATTAAACTAATAAAAGGTAATATTAATCCTAGTATACTAGGGTTACCTAATTATAATATTAATAAATTAGACCTCTCTTTACTATATATATACTAATTATTTAAAGATTAATTAATTAATTAATTTAAAAAAAAGAGTACTAATTTAGAAGGAAGGTATAACTATTATAAACACTATATAATTACTACTATATTAGACTATATAGCTAGGGTTTAATATAGTTACCTTTATTAAGTTATTTAACTCTATAAGAGAGTTGTTACGTGTTAGGAGCGTGAGGGACAGAGACAGGACTATCACATAATAGAGCATTAGCAGGACCTTAGACCTACTAGGTTAGAGAGGGGTTAGCTAGTAGCTAGATAGTCACGTAAGCGTAGGGCAAGGTATTTAGCGAGAACTACCTATATTCTTATAAAAGGTTAGAGCTTAAAACCTTTACGTACCTGCCCCTAGGTAGCACCTATCTAGCTATAACTATGAATCTAAGCTATCACTCTATTCTATTATCTTTCGACCCTTAAGTCGTGACATTACGTGCTAGAATTGACAAGTGGACTGCCACTTTCGGATGTGGCCTCGTTGGCCTCGTCGCCAAGGATATAGCCTAGCACGTGACCTAGAACCCCTATATTTAACAATAGCTCTGCCCTCTGGCTAGTTAAATTAAATAACCTTTATACACTCCTTTTATCTTATATTTTATATTATAATAAGTAGTAGTAATTGCTCTTTAATTGTTACATACCTCTAGCGCTTTTACTACTTAATAAAAGCTACTAAACTAACCAAGTTAACTAATATACTAAGCCTATTAAAGCTATCCCTTTTACTAGGCCTAATAGTCCCTAGGCATTACGCCTATTATTAGATTTGTTAACCTTTAATTAGACTATTAGAACTATTAACCTTTATTCTAACCATTAGATCTGTTAACCTTTGTTTTAACCGCATCGCTTCCATTATTAGATTTTTTAATCCGTTAATTTGAAGACCTTCGATCCGATTGATTTGAAGACCTTCGATCCGTTGATTTGAAGACCTTCGATCCGTTAGTCTGAAGACCTTCGACCTTCGATTTTTCAACCTTCGATTCTTCGACCTTCGATTCAATTCGATCGATTCGTTGACCTGTTAAAAATAAGACCTATTTTTAGCCCTTTCTAGTCAAAGAACCTTTATATTACTAAGCTTGCACTGCAAGCTTGACAGCTACACTGCAGCTGTCAACGGTTGCGTAGGTGGTTACAAATGACCACGTTGCAGCTGTCAACAGCTACGACCGACCGTGTGGATAACTAATGTTAATTAGTGTTGTGGGCACGAGTGTGCCCACAACCCTAACCACAAGTAATTAGGTAAGCTAGGGTAACATAAGCAAACTACCCTATAGTGGTAATGTAAGCAGCTTACCCTATAGCTATCTTTAACAGCGATTTTCTCTTTAACTAGAGGTCGTACAAAAGTCTTATATATAGCAAATTAGTGCTAGAAGATAGGGCTTTCTTTTTATATAGTAATATTTTTTAGACTAAAATTTAGTGCATATAGGTTACTAGTATATATAGTGGTGAGTCGATTTTTTAGATTTTATATATAAATAAATTTTGCGGAAAATAAAAAGTAGCTTACAAGATCCCGCTAGTGGCCTAGGCCCGCCAATACAGTTAGTAGGTCTATAAGAGGAAGAAGATCTTTTTAATCTAGCTAGTTAGCTAGGCCTCTTAACCAACAGCCGCATTGCCTAAATAAACCAACTAAAAATCAATTCTATTGTTTTATTAGTTACTATAAAGTAATCTAAATTAAATTCTATTAGTTAATAACTGCCACCACTTCTATTACGTTACGTTAATAAAAATCAACGTTGTGGCTCTATTAGTCCTAGACCGTAGAGCTTACACTTGTACAGCTGTTGCCAGCTGGCATTAGCTCCCTACATTTCAATAAGACCCTCTAAGAGCCCTATAGGCATGCCTATTTTATTTATACTAAAGAAAGATAGAACACTCTATTTATATATAGATTATTAGGGACTTAATAAGTAATATAGAAAAATTACTACGCTCTTCCCTTAATTTTAAAGATCCTTAACTAATACTAAGGAGCTTACTACTTCTTAAAGATTAATATTAAGAATATATACTATTAAATTTATATTAAAGGAGGTAATAAGTAAAAGACTATATTCTATACCTATTATAAACACTATAAATACCTTATAATACCTTTTAGGTTAAGTAATACCTTAGCTACCTTCTAAAGCTATATTTATAAAGCGCTTTATAAGCTAGTTAATACTATTTATATAGTGTATTTAAATAATATCCTTATTTTCTTAAAAATATAGGAGGAGTATACTATATATATTAAGGAAGTTTTAGAATATATAAGGTTAGTAAAGTTATATATAAAACCCTTAAAGTGCTTATTTTACTAGGAGTTAGTGGAATTCCTAGGGTTTATCCTATTAGTTAATAGGATTTTAATAGATATACACTAGGTTAATATAATTTAAGAATAAAGAGAGCTTATAAGCTTTAAGGATATATAGTTTTTTCTTAGGTTCTATAACTTTTACTAATACTTTATTTATAAATACTTTAGGATTATAATACCTCTTTATATATTAATAAAAAGTAGTTAAAATAGTATTTAGACTAGGAAGTTTATATTTAGAGTAAAGGAATAGCTAGTATTTAACTAGCTAAAAGAGGCCTTCTAGTAAGCACCTCTTCTTTATTATTATAACCTAAGTTAACTAGTGTATATTAAGATAAATACTTTAATCTTTATAATAGTAGGAATCCTATCTTAATAGAATAATAAGGGTTATTAGTATCTAGTGGCCTTTTAGTTAAGGAAGTTTATAGACACTAAGTATAATTATAGTATAGCTAATTAAGAGTTACTTACTATAGTAAAGTTATTTAAATACTAGTAATACTATATTAAGGGCATAGTAAGCCTAGTTAAGGTCTTATTAGACTACTATAACCTATAGACCTTTATAATATAGTAGAAGTTAAATAGAAAGTAAGTAAGATAGTATATATTCCTTTACCCCTTTTACTTTAAAATTAAGTATAGACTAGGGAAAAGTAACCTAGTGGATATACTATTAAGAAGGCCTAATTATAAGGGCGAACCCCTAATAAATAGGGCACTATTACTAGATCTTTAAAGGAAGATAGTACTTACTAAAATAGTAGAAAAAGAGATACTTACTAAAATAGTAAAAGAAAAGAAACTAATATATTAAAGAAAATATAGTAAGATACCTTTAGGGAAAAAAATACCTTAGTCTTAGGTATAAAGAGGCTTAATAAGATATCTTTAGGGGAGGAAAATGCCCTAGCCCCTATAGAGAGAATAGCTAGAGTAGCCTAGTTAAGAAGCTAGTTAGCTACTATAAATCTAGTAAAAGGTTAGCTAACTAAAGGGAATTTTAAGGAGAAGGTAGTATATATCTAAGATATTAGCATAGTATAAGAGATATAGGGAACTATTATATTACTAGATTCTTACTAATCTAGGCTAAATAAACTATTAGTATAACTACTATAGAAAGTATAGGATTAAGACCTAGATTTATAAAAATAAAATAGTAAGATTAATAACTCCCTAGTAAAAGAGAAGGGAAAGGCTAGTCTATAGTTATATAGTATAGGGGGTTTTCTATTATACTAAGACTAGGTAGTTATTCCCTAGGAGCCTATCTTATAATAAAAGCTTCTATAGCTATACTATAATAATTTACTAGTAAGTTACTTTAGGACTAAGTATACTTTAAAGCTACTAAAGTATTACTTTTAGTAGCTAATAATAAGTAAGTCTATTTTAGACTATATTATAAGCTATAGGGTTTACTAATAGGTAGTAGCTAGAAGGCATTACCTATATAGAAGCCTTAAATTACTACTAATACTAAGGTAACTATAAGTAAAGATCTTAATAGACTTTATTATAGGGTTACCTATTATATAAGTAAGTAAGTAAGAGACTAATATAATCCTAGTAATTATAGACTAATTTACTAAGTATTCTATCTTCCTACCTTTAACTACTACTATTAATATAGCTAAATTAGTAAAACTTTTCTATAAAGAGATTAAGCTATAATTTAAAGCCCTAGAAGGTATTATATCTAATAGAGGTTTAGTATTTATAAGCTAATTCTAATTAGACTTATACTACTTATCTTAGGTAAAGTAAAGGCTTTCTATAGTATTTTACCTCTAAACTAATAAGTAAATAAAAAAAATAAACTAAGTACTTAAGCACTACCTTTAATATTTTATTATAAAGAACTAATAAATATAGCCTAAGCTACTCCTAATAGCTTAATTTACCTATAATAATATAGTAAATAAAAGCACTAGCTACTCCCTAAATTACTTACTTATAGGCTATTTACCTAAGTTTTATCTAGCTCTTAGGGGTAAGAGCTAGGAAAGGGAGGTACTAGAAGTATATATATATTATAAAGCTATATAAAGTTAGAGAGTATCTAAAGAAAAACTAGGCTAAAGCTACTAAAACCTAGGTAAAGTATTATAACTAGTATTACTAGCTATTAATACTATATTAAGGTAATCTAGTATTACTATTAGTAAGGAATATTAGGCTTAAGGATATAAAATAAAAGCTAACCCCTAGATTTATTAGACCTTTTTAAGTACTTAATACTATAGGAAAATAAGTATATAAACTAGTATTACCTAAGAAGTATAGATAGCTATATAATATATTTTATATAAGCCTATTAAAGCTATAGAATTACTATAAAGACACTAAGGATAAGGATATACTAATACTAAACCTTAAGAATAAAGAAAATAAGTATAAAGTTAAGGAAGTTAAGGACTATAGGAAAACCTATAAAGGTAATAAATACCTAGTAAAATAGAAGGGTTAGCTAAGTAAATATAACTAATAGGTTTTAATAAAAAACATAGAAGGCACTTAATATATGATTTAAGTGTTTTACTAAAGTAAATTATATAAGAAAGGTAGTAATATATAGGTAAGTTATAAGTAAAGGGGCATAAAGTCCTTGTAAAAAAGGCCTAGCCTTATTAGCTACTATAATACTCTAAACTAGAATAAAAGAAAAATCCTTAGACTACCTATAAAATAATAAAGGAAAATGTTAAAAATAAGACCTATTTTTAGCCCTTTTCTAGTTAAAGAACCTTTATATTACTAAGCTTGCACTGCAAGCTTGACAGCTGCACTGCAGCTGTCAACGGTTGCGAAGGTGGTTACAAATAACCACGTTGCAGCTGTTAACAGCTGCGACCAACCGTGTGGATAACTAATGTCAATTAGTGTTGTAGGCACGAGTGTGCCTATAACCCTAACCACAAGTAATTAGGTAAGCTAGGGTGATATAAGTAGACTACCCTATAGTAGTGATGTAAGCAGCTTACCCTATAGCTATCTTTAATAGCGATTTTCTCTTTAACTAGAGGTTATATAAAAGTCTTATGTATAGCAAATTATTACTAGAAGATAGGGCTTTCTTTTTATGTAGTAATATTTTTTGGACTAAAATTTAGTATATATAGGTTACTAGTATGTATAGTGGTAAGTTGATTTTTTAGATTTCATATATAAATGAATTTTGCGGAAAATAAAAAGTGGCTTACGAGACCTTACTAGCGGCCTAGGCCTGCTAATACGGTTGGTAGGTCTATAAGAGGAAGAAGATCTTTTTAATCTAGCTAGTTAGCTAGGCCTCTTAACCAACAGCCGCATTGCCCGAATAAACCAACTAAAAATCAATTCTATTGCTCTATTAGTTACTATAAAAGTGATCTAAATTGAATTCTATTAGTTAATAACTGCCACTACTTCCGTTGCGTTGCGTTAATAAGAATTAGCGTTGCGGCTCTATCGGTCCTAGACCGTAGAGCTTGCACTTGTACAGCTGTTGCCAGTTGGCATCAGCTCCCTACATTTCAATAGAAAACACGCCTAAAGGGCAGCTAAAATAAGAGGAAATCCATCTATAGTAGCACTACTATGCGTTAATACCTAAGTGCTATTGTTACGATATAAAATGTAATATAAGAGAGTGTGTGAAGGTTGTTGTTGATTCAACTAGCTAGAGGGCAGAGCTATCGTTAAATATAGGGGTTCTAGGTCACGTGCTAGCCACATCCTTGGCAACGAGGCCACATCCGAGGTCTTATGGTATTAGCAGACTACTTATTAATTCTAGCACGTAACAAATGCGGGCACCACGGATAAAAGAGATAGCTATCCTAGCTATCTAAGATCTAATGAATTTGTAATAAGCTAGGAAGCGGGCTCTTACAAGGGAATTCAGTCAGATAGATTATCAGGTCCGGCGGTTATTAAATCGGTCATCGGGTCGGTCATCAAATCGATCATTGAATCGGTCATCGAATTAGTCATCAAATTGATAATCGAATCGGTCATTAAATCGGTCATCAAATCGGTCGTCGAATTGGTCATCAAATCGGTCATTAAATCGGTTATTAAATTAATAACTAGCCCTATAGGATCTATAACTATAGCGGTCGGATTAATCGTTAGATTAACGGTTAGGTTAACGGTTAGGTTGACGGTCATCGCGTTCTTTAAATCGGTCAGGTTGACGGTCAGGTTGATAGTCTGAATCGTTATCAGATTAGTAGTTGTACAGATAGTCGTATTGATCAGGCTGATAGATCTGATGATTGATAGCTTGGCTGGTCAACGAGCGTTGCAGAGGGTCAGGCAACGAGCTTTGCAAAGGTCTAGGCGACGAGCTTTGCAAAGGGCCGGGCAACGAGCGTTGCAGAGGGTCAGGCAACGAGCTTTGCAGAGGTCTTCGGTCAGGCTGTTGAATTAGCTGACGAATTGGCTAACGAATTTGCTGACAGGCTAGCTGCCTTCGAAGGTCATCGCGTTCTTCAAAAGCTTCTATAACAAGGTCTTCAAGCTATTAGAAGTCATCCTCTTCTATAGCTAGCTGCTGTTAAAGATCCTGTATTTGCTGCTATTACTGTTGAATTTGCTGCTGCAATTGCTGCTACTGCTATAGATAATAGGTCCTTAGGTCCTGAAGATCCTGTTAATGCTAGTCTTGTTACCACTGGAATTGCTGCTATAGCTATTGGTCTAGCTGCTGTTAAATCTGTTAATATTGCTAACTAGCTAGGCATAAATCCTTAAGATATTAAAAGACTAGATTTCTTAAAGGGAAGGTCTTCCTATAGATACCACAGGTTTAGCGCTAATAATCCTGCTTATAAAGCTGCTATAATCGCTGTTGCTCACACTGATCTAGCTGGTGTAAGGGAAGCATTATATCTAGCAAGCTTTATTGGATTAGGATTGACGAATTTGTTAGATTTAACGGTCGGGTCAAAGGTCAACGAATCGATCGAATTGAATCGAAGGTCAAAGAAATCGAAGGTCGAAGGTCTTTAGACTGACGGATCGAAGGTCTTCAAATCAACGGATCGAAGGTCTTTAAGTCAACGGATCGAAGGTCTTCAAATCAAACGGATCGAAGGTCTTCAATTCAATCGGATCGAAGGTCTTCAATTCAATTAGATCGAAGGTCGGCACAAGGGTCAACGAATCTAACGGTTAGAGCGAAGGTTAACAGATCTGACGGTTAGAACGAAGGTTAATAGTTCTAATAGTCGGATTAAAGGTTAACGAATCTGATAATAGGCGCGATGCCTAGGGGCGCTATCAGGCCTAGTAAAAGGGATAGCTTTAATGGGCTTAGTGTATTAGTTAATGAATTATTAGTTTAGTGGCTTTTATTAAGCAGTAAAAGCGCTAGAGGTGCGTAACGATCGAAGAGCAATTACTACTACTTATTATAATATAAAATATAATATAAGAGAGTGTGTGAAGGTTGTTGTTGATTTAACTAGCTAGAGGGCAGAGCTATCGTCAAATATAGGGGTTCTAGGTCACGTGCTAGCCACATCCTTGGCAACGAGGCCACATCCGAGGTCTTGTGGTATTAGCAGACCACTTATCAATTCTAGCATGTAACAGCTATAAATAAGATACTCCCTAGCATTCTTATTCTCCTTAATTACTAGGGAAATAGCATAAAAAACTAGTACTTTAACATAAGCTAGGCTATATACCCTAGGTTATAGGAATAGAGATATAAGACTATTTTTGCCTCCTAGGTAGTTAGGAGCTAGTAGTAGTTTACTTATAGAAATATTAGTAAAAAACTACTAAATATATTATAAGGATACTTATAATCCCTAGGGTAAGGCTTAGAAATATAGTAATAAGTAATTATTACTATAAAACTATATACTACTAGTATAAAATAAAGGTATTTTATATAGAAAAATTAGTAAAATACTAGTAAATAAGTAAGGAAATAATAATAAACCTAGTAATACTTTATAGCATTAGTTAGACTAAATATAATATAGTATGCTATATTAGTATAATTAAAACTAAGCATTAACTTAGCTAAAAGCTTAGTAAGATACTAGTAAGTCTCCTTTATAAAGATAAAATTATTATTATTATTATCTATAGTATTACTATTCCTATAGGTATCTAGTAAAGTTTAGACCTAGTCTAAGAAAGATAGGAGATTATTAAAATTACCTACTATTATAGCTATTAGCTAGTAAAAGTTAGTAAAAGGGAACTAAAAATATATAAAAAGAGAGGGGACTACTATATTATAAAGGTTACTATACTTAATATACTAAATATATTACTTAGACTACTTCTTTTTAGATAGATTTACTACTAAAAGGTAGGGAAAAAGATAATAAATCTATAGTAGCGTAGGCTCTATAGGTAGATTCTTTTTAAACTCTATATATATAGTATAGAGGTAGTATATATAACTATACTATTTTAAGGGAATTATTAATATATTAGTAGTAAGAGAGTAGTAATTAATAAAGTAAGAGAAAGTATATTATAAGATTAAAGTTTACCTTAGGCTAAGATAATATATTTATAGGAGGAAAAAATAAGTAATATAATAGGAATTTAATAGTAAATTTATACTAAATAAATATCTACATTACTATAAGATAAATCCCTATTTTTTATTATTATAATAGCCTAATATAGTAATCTTATTATTATTACTAACTAGCAAATAGCTATATCTTAGGTAGTAATCTAAAGCTATTTAGGAGCCTAGCTAGAAAAGGGGGGGTAATTATAAGGCCTTACTTATAATATAGGTATACTACACTAGCGTACCCTGTAGATAAGCTATGCCCTAGGGCTAGGTCTACGTAACGCTAGTAAGCCACTAGCTATAAGCTAGTGACTTACATATATAACACACTTAGACCTAGTAAGCTTTAGTAAATACACAAGTGCCCCTATACCTCTTGCCTAGCTATCCTTTGTTCTCACAAAAGCTCGTTACCTAGACCTCTGCAAAGCTCATTGCCTAACCCTCTGCAACGCTCGTTAACTAGCCAAGCTATCAACCATTAGATCTATCAGCCTAATCAATGCGACTATTTGTACGACTACTAATCTAACAGCGACTCGGACTATTAATCTAACCGTCAACCTGACCGTCAACCTAACCGTTAATCTAACGATTAATCCGACCGCTATAGTTACAGATCCCGTAGGTTAAGTTATTAATTCGATGACTAATTCAATGACCAATTCGATGACCGATTCGATGATCAATTCGATGACCGATTCGATGATCAATTCGATGACCGATTTGATGACCGCCGGACCTGACGATCTTTGACGATCTTTGACGATCTATCTGACTGAATTCCTTTGCAAGAGCCCGCTTCCTAGCTTGTTGCAAATTCGTTAGATCTTAGATAGCTAGGACAGCTATCTCTTTTATCCGTGGTGCCCGCATTTGTTACGTGCTAGAATTGACAAGTGGACTGCTACTTTCGGATGTGGCCTCGTTGGCCTCGTCGCCAAGGATGTGGCCTAGCACGTGACCTAGAACCCCTATATTTGACGATAGCTCTGCCCTCTAGCTAGTTGAATCAAACAACCTTTATACACTCCTTTTATCTTATATTTTATATTGTAACAAGAGTGTAAACTATAGCTTAAATACCTAAGTACCTTTATAATTAGTAGGGTACTAATATAGTGCTAAAATATACTATATAGTTATAGAGATTATAGAAAATAACTAGCTAGGGGTGGACTCTTATCTTAGCTAGTTAAGTAGCTAGACTATCGTGCGACAGGGGTTAATTATGCCCTTATGGGTGCAACATGTGCCCTAAGAAAAAAATGTCCCCGTCATGCATTGCGATCGTCTAGCCCCCGGCCCGGAACCCTGAGCTCTAACAATCCTCTCATCTGGTCTTCATCTCTCTTGCAAGAATTGTCTCTTAAAGCTCGACCACCATCTTGCGAGTCGGCCAGGGTTCCCTCATAAATTGCGTCCTCTCACCCAAGCTTTCTCATGTCCCGCGAGCATGAAATTGTGTCATCAGCTTTGAGCCCGTCGACCATGGCAGTTCCCAACAAGCCGCTTTCGCAAGTCTTGCCTCCCCTCATCTTGGGGACGGCCACCTTCAACTACCAATACAATTCCGATCCTTCACAAATGCCATATACCGACATTGTTCGCAGAGCGCTGGAACATGACATCGTGGCATTCGACACCTCGCCGTACTACGGGCCATCAGAAGTCTTGCTCGGCGATGCGCTTCGGACGCTGACGCCGCCCCCGAACCGAGACGGCTATTTCCTCATTACCAAAGCTGGGCGGATCGGGAACAGCGAATTCGATTACTCTCCTGCGTGGATACGATACAGTGTTTGCCGTAGTCTCGAGCGGCTGAGCACGCAATATCTCGATCTCGTGTACGCTCATGATGTCGAGTTTGTCTCTCCGGCTGACGTTCTCGAGGCCGTCAGGGAGCTGCGACGCATGCGAGACCAGGGTCTCGTTCGCTATGTCGGCATCAGCGGCTACCCGATCGAGGTGTTGGTTTCGTTGGCGGAGATGATCCTGGAGCAGACCGGGGAGCCTCTCGATGCCGTCATGTCGTATGCCCATTTCTGTATCCAGAACAGCCGACTGGGCCGAAGAGATGTTCTCGAGCGACTGAGCAAGGCAGGTGTCGAATGTGTTCCCAATGCCAGCATGCTGGGAATGGGCCTGATCACGACGAGGGGGGCAGACAATGGTCCCGTGTCCTCGTGGCATCCCGCGCCACCTCGATTGCGAGAAGCGTGCCAGGGATTGGCGGAGATCGCGAGAAGATCGGGAGAGCGTCTTGAAGAAGTCGCGATCCGATGGGCCTTGGAGAACTGGGGTCGCGTAGGCGCACCCTTTGGCTCTGCTGCGTATCCGCGATCTCTTCTTGCAAGCGCCAGCAAGGACGAGGCCGGCTCACCGGCACGAGTAGGGGTGAGCGTCATGGGAGTGTCCAACGTTGATGAACTCGATGAAACATGGGCGTTGTGGAAGAGCGTCGTCGAGCTGACCAGCCATACCGATGCTGAAGCAGCAAGGAGAAGAGACAGGATTGAGCGCATCGTCAGAGAGCAAATGTGGCCGCAGCTCGGCCGCTGGAAAGACTATGCGTGGGAAAGTGGCGGCGAGACCTTTGTGAACATGAGACGAATCAAAGGTCTTGTTCCGGTGGACGCGGTTGCACAGCGATATGGATTGATATCCAAAAAGTTCTTTGATAGTGCCAAGATATAATGAGACTTGCATGGCGGTTAGCATATAGAGAGCAATGATAATTTCCCTTTCGTTTACTAAAAAATAGACGCGAGCGATGGACCGAGCAGCGAATCTGCAAACATGATGCAACATTGAATATGAATCATGCCACGGCCGCTCATGAGAAACACACACTCAGCATTCTCGCCTCACCCACAGCACATTGCCAAGTAAGGCCAACAAGACGATGATGAGGACAAGGGGAGAAATATGAAATCTTTCACCATCACCGTCTACTCGCACGTCCATGGAACTGCGGGCATAATCTCTCTTATATCCAACATGACGCGCCGCAAGTCAACTGCCCCTCCGATATGGAGGAACAACTTGACGCAGCGAGAGCAGTGGCCATCAGTCCCTGACCCTGCTTACACGCTGTCCTGCGCTGCGCCCTGTACAGGGAAATCATGATGGAAGTTTGCAGCCAAAGTACTTTTTTGACTTGACATGTGACGTTATCACCCGTAAGTCGCACGTTTCCAGATTTCGCCCACGAGGCTCCACCACAAGAACCCCGAACCCCCTTATTATCCACCGCGTTGCCCAAACCAAGACCAACATCGCCAAATCAAAACCAGCTCCCCAGCAGCCCCGACAAAAACCAGCAGCCCCGACAAAACCCCATGGCAGGCGGACGAAAAGCCAATCCCGCACCGCCCCCCCGACCGACCACCACCCTCGTCGTCGACAATGGCGCCCACACCCTCAAGGCCGGCGTCGTGGCCGACGGCCGGATCGGCGCACCGCGCGTCGTCCCAAACTGCATCGCGCGCGACCGCTCGAGAAAGATATACGTGGCCTCTGAGCTCTCCCGGTGCCGCGACCACGGAGAGATGCAGCTCCGCCGGCCCGTGGAGCGGGGCTTCATCGTGAACTGGGAGGCGCAGAAGGACATCTGGGACCAGGAGCTGCTGGACAATCTTCTGGCGCCGGCGTCGTGCGACCCTGCCGAGACGCGGCTCATCCTCGCGGAGCCCCCCAATGGGCTGCCCGTGTTGCAGACGAATTGCGACCAGGTCGTCTTTGAGGAGTACGGCTTCTCCAGCTACTATCGCGGCATCGGTACGCCTCCCAATTGTTGCTTGTCCCGGAACCTTCCCCCCCTTTTTAAGCCAAGGTTTAGCTTAGCCTAGCCTCCTCATAACTATAACTAACCCCCCGTGGTCCCTCCTGAATTCCAGGCCCAAGTTTCAATGCCTACTGCGACACGCAAAGTCTTTTCCGGACCCCCAAAGATGTTCCGACGGTGGCCAATGCCCCGGCAGAGGTCGTCATGGTCATCGACTCCGGCTACTCATTCACGACCGTCACGCCACTGCTTCGCGGACAACCTCTGCACTCAGCGGTTCGCCGCCTCGACGTAGGGGGCAAGCTCCTGACCAACTACCTCGCGCGGCTCCTCTCCCTCCGCCACTTCGACATGCGCAGCGAGACCTTCATCGTCAACGAGATGAAAGAGAAGGCCTGCTACGTCACGCCAGACTTCAATTCCCATCTCGAAAAGACCTGGAAGGGAACCAGGGGCGAGAAACGCGAGGCATACCTCACGGGCGCCGGCATCGTCAAGGACTACATCCTGCCTGATTTCCATACGCGGACCCAAGGAACCATGCTCGACTACGACCACAGCAGACATGCCAAGGCGAGGAAGCTCGCCGCGGCGGGCCAAGTCGACGAGGATGCCTTGCCCTTGCGCAACGAGCGGTTCGCCGTTCCGGAGCTCATCTTCAATCCGTCAGATATGGGCATGCGCCAGCCCGGTCTGCCAGACTTGATTCAGCAGTCGCTGCAGGGACTACCCATTGGTCTTTGGCCCGGGTTACTGGCCAACATCGTCGTTGTGGGCGGGAATACCTTGTTTGAAGGCTTTATCCAGCGGCTGCAGAGGGAGGTTGTGCAGCGCGTTCCCGACGACTGCGTGGTGCGCGTAGCGAGACCGGCCGATCCCATCACAAGCACTTGGTACGGGGCTGCTAATCTTGCCAACCATATGGACATCGAGAAGTTGGCCGTCACGAAGAAAGAGTATGAGGAGTTGGGCTCGATTTTGGTAGCGAAAAAACTTGCCGCGGGGCTGAGTCTCACTTGAAACTGGAGCAAGATGAAATCGCACAGGACAGAAACTTGTTCTGAGAATTGGGCCATTCGCACTCAGCTCTCGGTGAGCATATCAAACGTTGGGCTGTGTGCATGAGACAATCACATCAGATCGATAAATTCTGCATCCACCAGACAACTTCGTCCACGCCAAACGCCAACAGCTATGCGCACCATCTTGTATAGCTATGGGTTGGAAAAGTGCGCCGCCCCAGACGAATGTGTGGTAACAGCACATCACAGCGGCCCTCTTTTTCTTTTGCGCACAAACGGTACGCGGCTCAAATTATATCTATTTCGCACTTCGCTCCAGAGTGGTGTGTATGTCGCTATTTGATGAAGAGGAGTTTTATGTCTCAAGAGAAAAGAAAAACATTTTGATCATATCAGTCATCATAATGTGCACTTGGTACGTCCAGATTTCTCCAGGCCAAGCCCAAGGGAGGCAAACAAATTGTCCGAGCCTTGTTGTTTGGTTCCCAGCTCAATTGTGTCTCAAATTAGTGGCCGGGACACCGTGTCTCTCATCCTCCTTCGATTCAAATCAGCAGGTATGCCGCTTGCATTTAGGTTCACGCGAGTGGATTTCGAGTCTCTGTAGTGGTATTAAAGATTAAAATACATGCTCGTGTAAAAGGAAACGTTGACAAGACTTACTGTCGACCCAAACCCCTACCGCGGGAAACACACCAATCACACTATCGAGATTTCAGTAGATATTCATCGAGATGACAAGACCAAAGCTTACAAATTCGGAAGACGAGCCCTCATTGTGGACAATGCAATATCCCGCGCAGCATTTTTTACACACTCGTTGCGTCTTGCTGATACATGTATCGCACTGGCAAGACGTTAGCTTACTATATATGTTCGATTTGTGGACGGACGCCTACGTACGTTGTTGCCGCATTCCCAGCAGCTTTTGGAAACCCGACTCTGTATGAATTCGTCAGCATAGATTCATAGCATACTTGTTGCAAGTTGACAACGTATCATCATCGCTATACGGTCAGAGAGGACGCAGATATTGCGTAGAAATCTGCACAACACGCTGGCTGGGTTTGAACACGAAGCTATCGCCCTCTTGCCTCATGACAGATTCTCTGAGTTGCGGCCTGACGCAAGTACTCGGGCAGCCGAACATTGGAAGCAGGTGTTTCGCCGTACCTTGATCTTTGGTGTGCTTTCCTGCAAGTCAAGCATCTGTGCAAAATTTGCCACGCTATCTTCCTCGTCTACGACAATGAAGTCGTTCACCCCAGGAACCTGTGATTGACCTGGTAGCTGGTAGCATGACTCGCACCACCACTTGTTGCAGCAGGCGCAGTATCGTTCGCGAAGACAATCGCCACATCGTGGAGCAAACGATTGACCAGGCTGCGATGGACATGTTGCTGCACGGACGGAGGATGTCATGATTGGAACAGGACTGAGCAGTGGAAGACAGGTTGGCGAGCATGACTCCTGCATTATCAGACCCTCTGGCGCTTCTCCACAGCCATCGCACCCAGCGACAGCATGGGTGGCTATAGCGGGTGCATTGTCTGCCATTATGAGTGGTTGACCGAATACGGGCGAGTTTCTGTGTCGGGGACTTTGGCAGAGTACAGCGTCGAAGGCGATGACCCCTTGACATGCTAGCATGCAGTTGATCCAGTCCAGCGAGATTGGGCGTGTAACAAGACGGCCCTTTTTATGCCACCAGTTATCGCCCTCTTGTTCCAATGAAGAGGACAGTGCTTGCTGGCTTCTGCGGTTCCAGCCTGTGCTTATCGAGCCACTCCTCTTCTCCGAGTCGGCCTCTGTTGGTCCAAAAACGTAGAGGGCTTTGAGCCTTGGTGAGTTCTCAGGCCGACTCGGTCGACAGGCGTATTGCAAGGCACCGCGGAGTTTGGCCTGGTTCAGGTTCTTGACATCGCGAATAGACAAGATACGGACGCTGTAGGAAGGATCATTGATGATCTCATGGCACAAATCAGAGGTCACGGATAGACCATCAAGAATCAAGGTTTGGACATCTTGAAGGAGGTTTTGCCGGCGGATGGCACGGAAGATGCCTCTCAACGGCCCGGAGTAAACGCTGTCTTCAATCAGCGATGCATTCATTTGAAAAAAAAAAAGAGAAAATGGTCATCAATGTAAACTCACTCATCTTCAGTCAGGGTCTCATCTAGCTGAACATTGCCCCAGACTTCTCCATTATCGATTGGATCGACGCCGACTTTGGCCTTTTCAACTCGTCTAAGATCGAGATGACGAAATACACCAGGTGTAGAGTTAATGAGAGATCGAAAACCCTTGCTTGTTGAAGAAAGTTGGAGGAGACTGTAAACGGGCAGGTAGGGTGCGATGTTGCGGAGAATCAGAGAATTATGGAGGACATCGAACAGAGATAGTACTATCTCGAGCTCTTCACGCGTTTGACCGTTGATGGTAGCTTGGCTCATGTCAGGCTGCCAGGACACGCGACGGAACAGCCAAGGAAACGGAGAGGCGTTTGAAAAAGAGGTAGTCTTCGGTTTCGGTGTGAGATACCAACAGAGGTATATCACGAGGTGGATGTAGTGGGAAAGGCAGTCGCTTCTAGTAATAGCACGCAACACCTGAGAATGAGTTTTCGATGCAGCGAGTCACCAGACTCTACGTGATATATGAGTTGTCTTCTGCGATGGCAAAAAAAGAAAAAAGAAAAAATGGGCTGCGACACCAGTAGTCTGGCCACAAACGAGGACCGGATATAATAAATAGGATGATGTGCGGACCAGCTAGTTGAGGGTTTGATGTTTGGGCGTGTGGATCAAGCAAATAGAGATGCCGCGTAAGGTTATCTATAGCCTGTTATGCCGTGAGCGTCATGTAACCTTGCCAGACCGGGGAGGGTGAGACAGTTCCAATTCACATTCCGCCGCTCAAACGCGGCCAGGTGAAGTATCTTCAGAGTGAAACAGCGACCAGGGGTGGCATTGGAGCGTTCACCGACACCGAAAAGGATGGCAGGTCTGACCTTGTCGAAGCGTCTGTGTGTCGTTGGACAAGGACGTGGGATGATCGGTGGTGATTGGAGGCCGCGCAGAAACAGCTGGACGGACTTTGTTGAGATTATGGCGCTGTCCAGTAGAAAAAGAAAACTGCGGCACAGAGTTGAAAATAGCAACACGGAACCGGGGCAAAATGTGCGTGGCCGACAAAGGCAAAGCCAGACGAGAGGTGCAAATGTGCCTAGGACGTGTGTACGGAGTATTCGACGGTGGACTTAGAGTATGGGCGTGGCACGAAGCGAGAAATCATCAAGCTTCTTATCGACCCTGAGAATAGCACTGTCAACACCATCAGTCAATCGAAGGCGCGATCCGGACAACGTGTGACGCTTATCGGCCCACGCGGACATGAGTGTCTCTCGAGGTGGATGTATTAGGCGGGCCGTGCAAGCCGTGGTCTGGCGCCAGATGCGGTGGTAAAAGGCGTCGCATCCGGATGGGGGGAGTACGGAGTACCAGCAGGTCAATTTGTTGACGAATATGGTGGTTACTCGGCGACTTGCCAATGGCAGTCGTTTTGGGGCCAAACTGAAAAGCGTCTGGTCCGCTGAGGAAGGAGCGAGGATGACGGAGGCGGGGGGGTCAGGTGAGCCAAAGGGAAGGGGGAAGGAAGGGGGGGGGAAGGGGGAAGGAAGGAAGGGGTCTGGCGTCCTCCGTAGATACGGACGTAATGCTTTCACGTACTCGGTACTCCGTCACCTCAACAACGTCCATGATACGTGGTTGGTCTGAGGACATGATTGATGGCTTGATATGCCCCTGCAATTGCTTCCAGACTACTACGGACTAACAGACAGTCACACGGAGTACCGATTATTACAGCTTGGCAATCTTTACGCATTGCTTGACTCCTCGTTGATTTTCATCTACATGCATCTACATGCATGCATGCATGTAGAATAAGCAACGACTCGCCATCGGGCAATCAGACCGGGGTCTCGTAAGGATCTGGTCAAACGTGGACACCAAATCGTTCCTCATCTCTCCCCGGATTGCCTCTTTGAACCAACCTCCCTCCTGTCGGCTTGCCCCGCGGGCATACATAAGATCGACTGCCGATCTTATCTGCCATGTTGGCAAGGGTGTAGCCATTTCCTTCTCCTCAACCAACCGCCCGGTAATCTTGCAGAGACAATTCGTCTTACTAATAACCTGAACTGGGTTTGGGCAAAGGGTCTGGCGGGCCCTGGTCGACGTCACCACTACTTGGGGTTGTGGACGGGAGGGTTCTTTAGTGTCCATGAGGTCCAGCGATGGTGTCGACGCCGCATCTCGTCCCAGGATTTTTGAGAGCCACCTCGTTGAGATCTGGCTTAACATGCACTACTGCTGCCGGTGCAGCTTGCACTCCTTCCCTCCACTCCAGATTGCAGGACCGCTGCAATACAGAGACCACTGAGAGAGTTGTTCCATCAACCGCGAGAATCCCGTAGCCAAGATGGCGCGATCCTACTCTGATTCATGAGACTGGACTTTGCCAAGGCTGTGAAGTGTGCATTGGCGGGAACGAAAGTCTTACATCCTGCGACGTGTCGACGGGCTTTGCAGCACCAAAGATGCCCCCCTGGCTTGTAAGATGAATATCCAAGATTGCCCCCCGGGAGCGGGCATGGGGGGAGTCCGTGTCACCTCGTTATTACTTGTTTGCTTGTCTACTCCGTGGTCGCGGACTTGGATGGACATGGAAGCAACCTGAGTGCACCGAGTAATAGACACGACTTGCCAAGGGCTTTGTGGACTACACCGTACATACAATTTGAGTCGCAGATGGTCGGGTGCATGAAATGAACATTAGGCGCCTGAGAGATAATGGACTATTCATGTCCGAAACGTCTGTCTGAATGCCCAATGAGCGCCCATGTGGATGACAGGCAGAACAGTCTCTCCAATTGCAGATTCGTTTCGCACCCGTGTCACCTGAAACATGTTGATGGTATTTGACCACGGATGACTGTCTACTCCGTATTTGTGAGGACGACGCCGTGGTCCACGTGACTGTGGCAATCCTCGCCTTACCAACCAACATCATGGAAATCGGTGGAATCCGCTGACTGAGCAGTGAGCACCATCCATGCATTCGCATCGTCTCCGTCGCATCGTCTCCGTCGAGGTCGCTGTGATTCCATCATGGAGGATGACATAGCTTCGCTTGATATTGATCTAATTAAATCTTGCAATGTCTTTCATCACCAAAGCTTTCGTATTGAATTTTTCCAGGTTGCGCGTGATTCTCTCTTTTCCCAAGGCCAAGTAAAGTACCCGAGTCGCAGCCGGCTCTTTTCGCGTACCCCCAACGTCATAGGCCGCGGGTGATTTTTTTGAAATCAGCAACAACAACAACAACAATGTCAGAGCAACCAGCTCTGCGCTGGTCGGCCTCTTTCCGCGTTCTGCCTTCCGAGTCTACCTCGGCAAGGAATCTATCTGGAGACAAAATAATTCTTCCTCAATCCGCATTAGAGCAACTTTTGGCAGCCGCGCCGTCCCAACCGACATCGGCATCAAGTTTTACTGCCTGGGATCCATCAAACCCATATCGATCGAACAGCTTCACGACTGATCAGCGTCAGCAACTGCCACAACCACTGACATTTCGACTCGTGAACGGGCAAAATGGAAACGTCGTCTTTGCTGGTATTCGAGAATTCTCGGCCGAGGAGGGAACCATAGGGTTGAGCTCGTTTCTCACCGACGCGCTAGGCATAGATCCTGAGCAACATGCCCTCAAGAATGGAGATGAAACCCCAGATAGCCTGGCTATCGACCTGACTAGTGAGGGAAATACGACAGCCTCGAGCTCGATGCGTTTAACGGTTCATGCAACGCTGGTGCCAAAGGGCACTTACGCGAGACTGCGACCTCTCGAGGCAGGTTACAACCCAGATGACTGGAAGCCATTGCTGGAGAGACATCTTCGAGAACACTTTACTTGCCTGACCAAGGACTCCATTTTCTCGGTACACGGTGTCAAGGGGGAAACATTCAAGTTCTTGGTAGACAAGCTCTCTCCCCAGGGCGATGGGATCTGTGTCGTCGACACCGACCTGGAGGTGGACATCGAGGCGCTCAACGAAGAACAAGCTCGAGAAACAATGCGTCACATAATGACGAAATCACAGAACGAGAGTTCTGGAGGCATAACAAAGGGTGGTGAACTTGACATATGGAAAGACGTCGCCGGCAGTGTCCAGGCAGGAGGATACGTCGACTACATCCTGCCATCGTGGGATCGATCACAAACTCTCACCATCACCATCAGTGACATAACGCAAGAAGACAGCCTAGACTTGTTCGTCACACCACGATCGTCGAGACAAAGAGCGGTACCGAGAGAAACAACACATGTATTTGGGGACTTTTCTCCCGCAGAACATGGCGTAAAGATTCTTACGATACCCCCGTCCAGCTCTGAGCTGGATGATGCTGAATCGATACTCGTTTCTGTTCATGGCTCTGCCTTTGGTGCGCAGCGTGAAGCCGAGCCTGTATCGTTTACGATAAGGGCCAAGTCGGGGTCACGAGAGAGCCATGCCGCCAGCGACAAGATGGAAGTAGATGGGGCAGAGCACAACGCGGACGAAGAGCGGTGCAAAAACTGCCGCCAGTGGATTCCAAAACAAACATTGGTTCTTCATGAGAGCTTTTGCAGCAGGAATAACACGTCTTGTTCAGAGTGTCATGCCGTGTTCAAAAAGGACTCTGAAGAATGGCGCATCCATTGGCACTGTCCCCACGACTCAGGCAAAGGCAACTCACGCGCCAGTCAGATCAAACATAACGCCGTATTCCATCACGATCGTCAATGTCAAGATTGCGAATTCTCAACGAATTCATTGGCAGATCTCGCCCGACATCGGACATCTGACTGTCCCGGAAAGCTGATCCTCTGTCGATTCTGTCATTTGGAGGTCCCTCAAGAAGGCGATCCATCCAATCCATCGCCAGAAGTGGTTCTCTCCGGTATTACGGCTCACGAGCTCGCGGACGGCAGCCGGACTACCGAATGCCACCTGTGCGATAAAATTGTGCGACTTCGTGACATGGAGACTCACATGAAGCACCATGAGCTCGACAAAGTCAGCAAAGGTAAGCCTGCCATATGCCGCAACGCGAATTGTGGAAGGACTCTCCATGGCGTGGGGCCACGAGGTCAGATTGACGCGGGGACTTGTCAAGGTCAGGGGCCCGGTAACAATATTGGTCTTTGCTCAATATGTTTTGGTCCGCTGTACGTGAGCATGCATGACCCTGAGAACAAGGCTCTGCGCAGAAGAATCGAAAGAAAGTATCTCGGACAGATGATGACGGGCTGCGGCAAGTCTCACTGCGCCAGCGAGTGGTGCAAGACGGGTAGGGCAAATACAGGGCTCGAGGCCAAAGGTTCTTCTGCCTCTGCCGCGCTGCCTCTCGTGAAGCCATTGGTAGAGAAGGTATCCAGTGCAGAGGGAAACGTGTACTTTTGCGTGGATCAGACGAACCAGAAGAGAAGGCAACTTGCAGAGCTGATAGCTGCAGAGAAGGTGTGGGAACTGGAATGGTGTGTTGCAGCTGCGGAGGCTGAGAACGGGAATCTGGATAGGATGAGGGAGTGGTTGCGGGCTTGGGCACCAAGGAAGGACTCAAGGAGATAAGATGCGATGACAATTTGCATGGGGCGGAGTTTACACACGGTAGATGGGAGGCTGGCAGCGTGCAATTTTGCGGGAGATGGATATGGCGAACTCGCCAAGAGATGCGGGATAGGACCTGGAGGCATGATCTTGCTGCATATATGTGCGATGTTACTTTTTTGTTTTCATCAAGAGAAATATTAGTTTAGCATCGTACTCGAAGCCAAGCCGGGAGTTGTTTTGGCGCGTGATAGCTGCGTGCTGATGGGCGGATCCGATGGAGTGCAAGCTGCTTCCAAACACGCAGTTGACTCGCCCTGTTTGGGAAATCCCCATTTCCATCTCCCACAAAGTGCGGTGTCATGATCGTGGATTTTTTTTTTTTTGTTTGCGCTTGAGATTTCCGGAGATTTCATACACATGACTCACTCGATTGCGCAACTTGACTTGTGCGCGGGGTTCCCGGTATTGCACTAGCAGGGAAACGTTCAGACTGATTCGGATGAAGTTTGATGTCCGATCTGTGGGAGCTTCAACTAGTAGGAAAGGCGCGGTACGTCTTACGGAGTTCCTTTTCCCAGATATCCCACTGGCTGGCGGCCAGAGGTCGGAGGTGCAGACGTGGTAATTAGGGAAAGCGGAGCTTTGCCTGAGTTTTGCGTTATAGCAAGATAAGGGGCGTAGCTTCCTGCTTTCCCTTTCTTAAAATAAGGCTATCCTATAGAGACATCTTTTCTAATTAGTTAGATATAAAATACTCTTTAGTAATTAGTTAAGAAAAAATTTTCTACCTCTCTTAACTACCTAACTACTCTTAGGGGGGTAAGGAGGAGGCTTACTATAGGCAAAAGCTTGCTATAGGTAGCCCCTAGTAAGGCCCCTAGAGGGCCCCTAGAGGGAATATAAAATTAAATAATTAAAGATAAATAAATTTAATAATATAAAGTATTAATAAATAATTTATAATTATAGATATATAGTAGTAGTGGTAGTGTTATAGTTAAATTATAGTTACGAAAGACTTGTGATATTATAATATCTAAAAGACTTATAATATTATAATATCTTCTAAAGAATTATAGTATATTATAAAAAAAAACGCAGGTATAATTTAAATATATAACCTTTTAATTTAAATATTTTTTACTATTATAATATTATAAATATAAAGGGTTACTATATTATATAAATAGATTTTATAGTATATCCCTATACTTAATTTTAACTCTAAAAAAATATATTACCCTTACTAGGTAACTCTATATAGTAGTAGGTTAGGACTAAATACTTCTTAAAAGAAGCTACCTTTAGCACCTATCTAATAACCTAGAGTTAGCGCCTATAGCGAATTATTAGGTGTTAAAGTATTATATTACCCTAGGTCCCTAAGTATTTATAGTTATATATTAGTAAGGTTAGAAGGAGAATAGTAAATTACTTATAATTTAGTATAGTATAATTAAGCTACTATTCACTATAGTCTACTACTCTTACCCTTTGCTTACTTTATATTATATTACTTACTTTATATTATATTATATTAGGTTTAGTATTAGGTTTAGTATTTATTATAATATTCTATAGCAATTCTATAGTATTAGTTTTATAGTAGTAAGTATAAAGCTACACTATAACTCTACTATATATATATTTATACCTATTACCTCTATTACTTTTACCTTACTTTACTAGTTATTAATAGCTAGCTAGTGGCCTAAGGGGGGTTCTTTTTTCTTTTAAATTAGGTAAGGAAGTAGCCTATAAAAACTATTAATCTATAAGAGTAGTTTACTATATAGGGCTAGTCTATATAGTGCTTAATATAGTTAATAGTGCTAGCCTTACTACTAACTATACTAAATATAATATTCTAAGTAGATATTAGGTTATAAGGAGTATTATAATTATAGACTATATACCTACCTAAAGGTCTATATAGTAAAATAAAAGTAAGGCATAAGAATGCCATATAAATCTACCTACTATTTAATATTATAAAGTTAATGTAACCACGCACGTAGGCACGTAGGCAGGTATATATACACGCATATATAATTAATCCTATTAATATATAAAGTAAGGTAAAAACGTAGAATTCGCTAATATAATAATTTATCTACGCGTTTTTCTAGTAGGTTTATAATATAATTTATAGTATTATATATAATAGTCCTACTTCCCCTATTTAAGGGCTCCTTCCTCTCTTACCTCTTACCTCTTACTTTTTCCTCTTATACTAACCTAGATTTCCTACTTAACTTCTCTTTACTTTTCCTTTTCTAACTATATCCCTATTTATTATAATAAAGCTATTTTTATTATTATCTAATTCTTATCTTACTTTCTCTAGGTAGTAAGTTATTCTCTATTAGCTATAATAGTTATATACTATACCTTTTACTATAGCTCTAGGTATATACTATTACTAGGCTATATATAATATAGTAAATTATTCTAATAAGATAGCTTCTCTTACTCCTCCTATACCACTACCTAATCCTCCTTATAATCTAGGCTATAAGAATCTAGCTAATATTATAGATATCCCTAATAATACCTCTAAAATATATAAATATTAGTATTATAAATAGGATAAACCTATTAATAAATTTATTAGCTTAAAGAATAGGGATAAGTTAATATAAAAATACCTAGTATACTATAATATATAGAACACACTAGTATATGCTAATGCTTAGCACCCTAATATTAACCTAATACTAATATTATAATAGTCTTAAGCTCTTATATAATTCTTATATTCTATAATAGCTATAGTATATAGTAGTAGTAAGCGCCTAATTACTAGAGTGTAATCCCCTAAGTAATAATAAACTTAGTAACTTCCTATACTATTACCTTAATATTAATAGGCTATAGGCTTATAGGAGATTATAGCTAATTTCTTAAGATAAATAATATATAGATTAATAAGGTTTCTTTACTATAGATAGGCTTCTTAAGATATACTAGATAAAGCTAAGGCATATTCTCTATAGGTATAGTAACCTACTCTTAATACTATATATATTTATACTAAACTAGAGTAGGCTATAATCTAATAAGAGCATTAAGTTATATAATAAGCTAGAGAAGAACCTAACCCTACTCCCTTATTAGCTACTATTCTAAACTAAGTAGCCTCTCTATATTAGTAAGGAGTTTAGGAACTCTTTAGTAGCTAAATTAATATAGTAGGTAGCCTAGATAATAATAATAATCCTAACCTAGGCATAGAATAGAAATAATGCCTATTATATTATTATATATTTGCCTGCCAGAGCTTTATTACTCCTAATAGAGTAGAATATATATATTATAAATAGTGTAATTATAATATAGTAGATAATTTTATACCTTCTTAGTCCTTAGCGGGGGATTCTAATCTAAATATATTACTTTCTTAGCGTTTATTAGTATAACTATATCTACCTTTAAATCTTAGTAAGTCTACTTCTTAGGATTTACTAGTCTTACCTAATCTAGTCTTTTAGGGAGATCTAGACTAGTTATGCCTAACTAAGCATAATTATAGCTTAGTTAGATATTAGGTAGCAAATATAGCATTAAATACTATAGAGTATTATACTTATTATAAGGTAAGATAGTTTAGTCTTAATATTAGGAATAGAATCTACTACTCTTATAACTATTATAACATAGTCCCCTAGGGCCACGTATCTTATAATTAACGCTACGCTAGTTAGCCCTTTTTTTAGTCTAGAGAAAATAAGCTTAATTCTAGGTTAGTTCTAGGTTATTTACCTAAGCTTACGTAGATTAAAGAGATGCTTATTGCTAAGGTTTACGTTTATGTTATAGTTATAACCTATTATAGTTAGTAGTATAGATATAAGGGCTATGTAATTAACTTTATAAAGAATATTAGTTAAGTCTATAACTAGCTACTGCTTTTACCTAGGGATCTTAATATTATTATCCTTTAGCCTATAAATCAGATAAATTAGCCACATATAATCCGTTAATTCCGTAACTAATTTAGAGTGTAGTAGTCTATTATCTAGACTTAGCTTATGTATCTCTATTTTAATTATCCTAGGTATTACTATATTAAAATAAATAAGGGTAGTTTGCTCTAGCTACCTAGTAATAGAGATATTATAGACTAGCTTATAGTAAAGATAACTAACACTATTAATATTAAAGAGACCTACCTTAATAAAGATAATAACTAGATAAATGCACACTTTAACGGAGCTATGGTTCCTAATTTTATTGCTTATTAACAGGAGCTTATATAACTCTATTATTAGCTTTAAGGTACTAATAGGCCTTAGGTGCCACTAGAGCAAATTCCCCTCTAGTAAGTAGAACCTTAGGTATACCTTAATATACCTAATATTTATAGCACGCTATTAAATAAGTTTAATTAGTCTTAGCTATTACTCTTAGAGGCATTTCTAGGTCTCTTTCCTAATAGTAAAGCTAAGTTTATTAAGCCTTATAAATACACTATAAGCTACTCTAACTATATTAATTACCTAATTAAGTATAAGAATAGCTACTTTACTTAGTATCCTTAATTTCACTATATTATATTTAATATGCTTATATATTAGTAAGTAAATAAGTAAAGCGCTTACTTTATTAAGAGAGGAGATTATTATTAGACTATTAATATTAACTAGCTTTAACTAGCTTTTAACTTAGATACTACTAAAGCTAAGGCACTACTTAACTCTATAGTAAGATTCTTAGGGAGCCTATAAGGCATATAAGCGTACTAGGGAGGCTATAAGAACTAACTTAAGGTATATATTTATGCACTTAGCTACCTAGGTATATTTATTACCCTTTTAGCTACTAATTTACACTAGTAAGACCTTTAGAGGTTTATACTAAATTATAATAAATAGTAGTTAGGGAATAACTAAGTTAAGGCTAGGATTATAGGCAAGAACCTTTACAAGAATCTATATATTTTAGTATAGTACTTTAAGATACACTTCTAATTATTCTTTAAGTAAGTTCTTTAGCCTAAATTTAGCATTATAGAATATTAGTACTAATATAAGTAGTAGTCCTAAGGTAGCCCTTATACTTATTATCTCTTTTAGATTAAAGATAGACTAGATACTACCCTTATAACTAAGGAACTATAGAAGGTCTTTACTTAGTACTAGGGGTAGTATATCACTGCCTATAATCCTTGCCCTAAGTTAGTAAATTAGCAGCGTTAGGGCAATAACCTATTAATCTTACCTATTGTAAATCCTAAGTTTAGCGATTTAGTTAATGTAATTAATTATATTTAACGCTATAAGTGTATAGATATATACTATTAGCGTTATAAGTAATTGCCTAATAGGGAATTAATAGAGGAGACATACTACTAATTCCACTTTCTATAAGCATATTATAAAGGGCTAATTCTTATAATAGACTTAAACTTATAGTATCTTATATTTAATAGGGCTTAGAATAATTCCTTTTTAAATAACTTTAGCACTATAGTTATAGTCTTATAGCTTACTAATATTAACTTTACGCCCTATATAGGTATATATACTATTATTACCTATATAGGAAAGTACTATAGTAAGGCTAAAAAATAGTTAAAGACCTTTTAGAACATAGCTAAGGAGATACTACCTAGGGTTAACGCAAGCCATAGGCTTATTAGATTTATAGCTAAGTTTATAAATAAACTTATTACTAAAAGAGACTAGTCTACGTAGGAGGTTATATATCTATTACTTAACCTTAACCTTTAAGAAGGATTATATATTATTTATAGTGTTAATTACCGCCTACCTAATAAGCATTAGTAGGCGGATTATCTACTTACTAAGGGTAAAGATTAAGTCTAATAGACTTTAAATTTATACTAGAAGTATCTAAATTACCCTATAAACCTATAGGATCTTTATTATTTTTAGTTCCTAACCTATATTAACTTCTCTAAGAAGCCTAAGTATTAGTAAGAGTTCCCTAACGCGCCTAACTAGGTCCTAAATTACTTCCTATAGTATAAGGCTAATCCTAATAATAAAAGCTTTAAGGACTTCTATAGAGTAAAGCTTATACTAAACTATCCCTATACTAACTATAACTAGCTTAAGATAGTAAAGGAGGAGACTTTTATTATATTTTATAATGTGTATAGGTATTATTAGAGAGTCTACACTAGTGCTTACTATTATAATTACTATAGGGAGCTACCTCCTATAGTAGAAGATAAGTTTAATAAAGACCCTAAGTAGGAAAATAAGGTTAAGCTAGAGGCTTAGTAGGAAATAGCTACCTAGATTCTATGCCTTAAACTTAACATAGATAAGGTTAAATTACTTAGGAAATATAATTATAATTTAGCCTATAATTAGCGAAATTATATTAGAACCTATCCTAATCTTCTAGTGTAAAAGAGAGAGTACTAGAATAACCTTAAGGAGTCTTTTACTACTACTATTACTCCTTAGGATTCTCTAAGTAACTAGAATATTATAAGTCTTAATCTAGAGTAATGCCTTATCTTTAATATATATATTTGCTACCTTAAGGATACTCTTAATCTAAATAAGTAAATACCTAAATTACTTCTCCTATAGGTTAATAGCTAGGGAGGTATAGGGAAATTATTTATAATTCACGCTATTTCTATAGCACTAGAACACCGCGCCCTAGGATGTATTATATAAGCTACCCCTACTAGAATCATTGCTAATAGTATTAACGGAATAATATTACATTTGCTACTATATCTTCTAGTCTTAAGGTAGATTATAACCCTACCTAAGCTTTTAACTAATAAGCTCTCTAATTTATAGGGCACCCTATAAATAGTTAAATATATTATTATTAATAAGAAGTCTATAATTAGGCTAAAGATACTCTACTCTATTAACTAATAACTTTATTAGATCTTTTCTAATTCTAAGGACTACTTTAGTGGCTATAGTGTAATTCTCTTTTGTAACTTTTACTAGCTTTTACTAGTCTTTAAGAAGCCTCTCTATAGCACTAATAGACTTATGAATAATATAGATCTAGCTAGGCGTAATACCTATTAGGCCTTTAATAAGACTATTATTCTTTAGTAAGTTATCTACTAATAAGGTAATATATAGGCACTATTCTATAAAGCTCTCTAGGGCCTTTATTTAGCTTAGCTATCTATTAACTATTAGTAGCTTCTTTACTTATAAGTTTAATTATAGCTCTTGCCTTAAGAGGTTAATTCCTTTATAAATATAGTCTATATCTACTATATAAGATAGTAGGTCTAAGATTATAACTATAACTACATAGAAAGGCTTATATTACTAATTATTTAGGTTTATATAATATATATTAGCGAATTTAGGTATAATGCTAATTCTTAAATAGCAGGAAACCTCCACTAGACTTTGCTAATTTGTATTAGAGTAAGGGTTATGCTAATAGAGAATATCTAGATGCCTATAGGCCTTATTAATAGTGCTATAGGGATTATAGAAGATATTTACTAGGATTAAGATATTACTAATCCTTGCTAATAGGCTCCTAATATTATATTTATATAAATAGATAAGTATATAGGACTACCCTACTTTACAGAGCCTAATAAGGCTACTATTATTCCTATTTTCTAATTATACCGTAAGTTTATTAAGGGTAGTAACCTATGTAGCTAGTGTTAATTCCCTTTTATAATTATATATAGTATTACTATATATAAGTTATAGGGCATTACTCTTAATAAGGTAGTGGCTAATATCTCTATAAAGGAGTTTATAATAGGCCTTATATATATTACTATCTTAAGAGTAAAGACGCTTAAGGGTATTATATTTAATGCTTCTTTTAATCTTAGTACTTTTACTTCCTAAACTAACCTAGATACTAGCCTAAGGGCTCTTAATATGCGGTAATAAGAGAGGGAAATAATTTACGCTATATAATAGCTAGGTAAAGCTAATATATCTTATTAGATAAAGAAATTTTAATAAGTTTAGATAATAAGAGCTTTATTATTAATAATAATAAGGTAATTAAGCTACCTCCTTATATTAACCTAGCTTAGACCCCTCCTACTACTTAGATTACTAGAGGAAAGAAAAGGGATTATTATCTACTAAGATATTACTTCTCCTTTAATATCTATAAAGTAATATCTTAGTAAAGCTAGTATTTTAGGAGGAGGAAAGGAGAGAAAAGGTATTATCTACTAAGATATTACTTCTTCTTTAATATCTATAAAGTAATATCTTAGTAAAGGGAAAGGGATCTAATATTATAGGCAGAGAGGGATAGTTATGTATAAATTTGCATTATACCCTATAGATTATTAACTAAAAAGGCCTTTTATGTACTTAATAAATAACGAATTATTAGTATAAAAAAACGGAAGTAGATAAAAATTAGCCCGGGCGGATACCGACGCTTTCCCTATGCCTATGATGCCGATGAAATCGGGCAGCCATAAGGATCTTGTAGTTTGATCGAGGAGCCGACGAAGCCATGACCGGCAGACTGTTTACTCTGCGTTGCGTTCTGGCGAAGAATTGCCATGGACGTCTGGAACGATGCCATCTTGATTCTCAAGCTCCCGGGAGTGGGTGCTCGTTTGTAATGCCGTTTTGAGAACACGAACAAAGCAAGCAGACGTTGGAGCTCCAGCCAGTCCGCACCAGTCTGCACCAATTGGCGTTTGTATGCATGTTTGAATGACTGCAGGTGTAGCCCGTTCCGGTCCCACGTCGATGCAGGCTGCCCACGCTATCCACTATCACTATCATCACTATCCCGCATCCCACACGGTCCCGGTCCCATGCCAGTTCCATCTTCGGCAATTCGCCAGCCACCCCAACCGACGAACCCACTCTTCCACTCTGCCACTCCAACAAGCTCCGTTCGCTCAGCTCACGCAATCACCACTCCAACCCAACCCACCAACGACAACCTCACACGCCGGGCCAAGCGACTTATTTAATTCCCCGTTGCACTCTTCTTCTGCACCTCTTCCCATTTACGTTCCCAGGTCCAAGCGGCATCCTCGGCGTGCCCGGTCATCACTTATTTCTACTCTTGCGTCTCCTGTAGACTGTCCGCCCGACCTGCGAACACTGTCGTTCCCTCGCCGACGTCTTCGGTCTATTCGGGCTTGACAACGCGGCTATTCTTAAAATACCCGTACGAACCCTTCGCCTTGCTGGCGTCGCGCACGCAAGAACCAATTTCCTGCTTACAAACGGACGTTGAAAAAAAAAAAAAAAAAAAAAAAAAGAACATCATCGAATCACAGAATAGCGGCTACTAGTGTACTTGAACGAAGCAGTGGCGGATTGATTGTGTGTTATCGATACCGACATGCCTCCTCGTGCGGCATCGTCTTAGTCCACGACGACTCGAGCGATTATTCTTGTGTGTCGCACTTGGTACGTTTTCCCATTGTTGATTTCTCTAGACGAGTTTCATCTTGTGCAACGCCGCAAGTTGTTGAACACGCGCAAGCGCAACGCGCTCTCCCAGCAACCCCGTTGACTCATGACCACTTCATGTTACTCACCACGTGGAATTTGTAGGTGCACCCAACTATAATAGCATCGCGTTACTGGACTTGCTTGCAATATATCCCGTTCTTAAATCGAATTCGTCCACTCTAATCGGCTGCTCTCGTTGTTGAACGCCTACTCGTCCACGAATACGTCCACATTTCTTCACGCGAGGCATAGTGCCACACCAGGGTTTTTACATCACTCGGTTACCGCCATCATGGGAAATTCCAATACAAAGGAGTCGCGAGCAGGAGAAAACGCTGACAATCCTTCCGACTCTCGGCGAAATGATGGAGGGAGATCACGAAACCGCATGAGCCGTGGCGATCTGGGAGGGTTTCTGAGTTTACAACCACCTCGCGACCGTGGCCGTGAGCGCCAAGATGCGCCTTTCGAGCACCGCGAGACGAGGCAAGAAAGGGAAGCACGCAGATTGGAAAAGGAACGCATTACCAGAGCCAAGGAGCGAGAGCGAAGCATCCGAGAAGAGCACGTGGATGGAGGCTACCTCGTAACAATGGGCGTTTACACCGGAACCGAGGACTTCAGCAAGCCAGTGGTCCGACAGCTCCAGGTACGTTCTCTCTTGAATTGAAACAGGCACATGGGACTCTGAAACTCCTGCTAATATGCTTGCTCCGTCGAGTAGATTGAAAGGAAGCTTGCTCCCTTCTGGCGCGGCCTTAATGACTGGTCGGAAAATTGGGCAGAGCATCAGCTCGTAGCTGCGGCTCGAGGTTTGCCTATACCGGCGGCGGATGCACCGCCTGATCCTGATCTCATGCCGAGGCCGCTTCCTCGGACAGAAAGTTCCAGCAGCCAATATGTGCAGAATCTGACGGTATCTTTGGGCCCCAGGACGCTATCCGCCGCTTCAGACCGCAGTGCGCACGCACCTGGCTCAGGAGTTCCATCTCCAATATCCGCGGTACCTCCAAAGGCGTCTTCAATCAAGCCCAGGGCCAAGGCTCTGGCTGCAGCTCTTAGCGTGGGCTCTCGCAATGCCTCATCTGCCGATTTGACACCGAAAGAAGTCTTTCTACCTCACGACCCTTTTGTTAACGGCCAACCTATGGAGGTCTACCTATACAAGGACTCATCCGAGTGCCCTATTTGCTTTCTATCGTACCCCCCTTACTTGAATCGAACTCGCTGCTGCGACCAGCCTATTTGCAGCGAATGTTTTGTCCAAATCAAGCGAGCGGATCCCCATCTACCCGAGCACCACCCCAATGGCGAAGCAAGAGATCCAAATGAAGGACTCAATCCAGACGATCCACCTGAAATGCTCATTTCCGAACCGTCAGCATGCCCCTATTGCCAACAACCAGAGTGTGGCGTCACCTACGACCCTCCCCCCTTCCGAAGAGGCTTGGCTTTCTCAACATTTGCCCCAAACCCAGCTTCCGCGACCGCCATGTCTTCTCAGAGCTCACTCAACTCAACACTGTCGCCACCATTGCCGCATCAGGCTGGCAGGAGGCGGACTCACAGCTTGTCCGCCACTGCACCTAATGTCATCACGACTGATCGAGTGCGACCAGACTGGGCCACAAAGCTTGCATCTGCGCGTGCTCATCAGGCACGGCGATCCGCAGCGGCCACCGCATTGCATACAGCGGCGTTCCTGGTGGGTGCACAGGAGAGCAGGTCTATCTTGCGGCCCGGGAGATTCGGGCGAAGAAGCACCGGTGCCAACACCCCAGGCAATGAGCAGCCCGGCAATACCAGCAACATGGGCGAAGCCGAAACAGACGCCATTGAAGGTGGGAATGGAACCGGAGCTGCCGATGGCGGCCGTCGAACTCGGATGGAGGAGCTCGAGGACATGATGTTCATGGAGGCTGTGCGTCTGTCTCTGGCCACCGAGGAGGAGCGCAAGAGGAAAGAAGACAAGGTGCTGCGGAAGGAGGCCAAGAAACAGCAACAGGCGGACAAGAAGGCTCAGAAGAAGGTGAGCATGGATCGCATGGATCCTTATGGAGGCAGTGTCAGCGGCGCAAGCGCAAGTAGTCTTTCCCTCGGTCGAAGGCGTGGCAATAGCGGAGCAAGCGCCTTGAGAGTCGAGGCAACCTTGCAAGGCGCGTCACAAGCTGCACGAACAGAAGATTGGCCAGCTGCAGAACCAGAAAGCAAAGACGATACTGCCGGGAAAGGAAAGGGCGTAGACCGCGGGCCCCAAGATTCGTCGAACGGAGGAAGCTCTACTACCAGTGCACTCCCCATTGCGGCTGGCGGCTCTAGGGGAAATTCTCACCTGCGGCAGATGAGCAATGCTTCCTCGCTTGGATCATCCTTGGCCGATTCGCCGTCGGGAAGCTACGCCGGGCCTGGCTGTGCTGGCGCCGATGGCACAGGATCTCGGTCTGACGCGGAACGTGACACTGGCAGCGAACCCATGTTCAACTTCCGCAGCCTAGCAGAATTGGTTGGCGTCAATCTTGACGACGGGTCGTCGCAGCAGACGGAACGCCGCGAAGGAGATGTCGGTGACGGCACCGCAAGAGGAACAGGAGCAAGTCGTCCGCTATCGCAGGTCAAGGAAGACGAAAAAGAGGTGGCAGAAACAGAACGCGTGGAAAAGCCGGAGGTGGCGAAAACGACCGCAAACGACCGAAAACGACCAGCAAATCTTACCGAAGAGGAGTCAACGTTGGTCGGTGACGATGGCAACAATAGCTTGTCGCCCAAGGTTACAATCACGCCCGGAACCCCTGTGCGGGACGAGGATGTGCCCTCAGGCCGGAAGCAAGCAACTTGGACGCTCTAGGAATATGGAGCATCAGTCTCGCATGACGCGCTGCAGCTGGAACCAGCGTTGTGCTTGATATAGCGAGGATCATGACAGAGATATTGGTTGAGAAGGACAGACGATCATCACGGAATGAAGAACATAAGATTGCGTTTGGGAAAACCGTGGACGTGGCTGGAGCACCAGAAAATTGCGATTGTGAATTTTGTCAGTATGTGTGAGAGGTCACAGCGTTTTTTCATTTCTACGAATAATTTCAGCTGGTAGGAAGGTAGCGGCGTTTTCAAGCTGTGGGAATTAAAAAGAAGCGTATCTTGCTTTTAGATGCGAGGTTTTTTTATTACGACGCGCAAGACGCGGTGAACTGCCATGATACAATATCGCGCATGGTCCCTTCCATCATTTGTGAGCTGGTGAGCTGGTGAAGGAAGTCTTTCTTGCAGCGAGCGAGCACAGGTATCTATGCTCATGTGTCCCGTTTTGCATCCGCTACGCCACTCCGAGTCTTGTTCACCTCGGCCTGGAACTTGACCACCCAGTCCGAAAATGCATCCGTCTCGCCATCCCAGTCCCTTACAAACAAGTCACTTGCGGCAAAGGCATCGAGGAAGCACTGGTCCATGACCTTGTCGATCTCCTCGGGCTGCAGCTCGTAGAATGCGCATGCCAGGTCGCCGAACATGTCGGGAAGCGCGCCGAGTGCGTTGGCCATTTCGTCCAGTCGCGGGGGGATGTCCGAGCCGGAACCGGGCTCTTGCGGGAGAGGAGGCAGTTTCTTGAGGCGGCGCTTGGTGAGGGCCTGGTAGAGGAGGATCGTGAGACGGAGGCGCTGGAGGCATGTTTCGAGGCGCGGGCGGATGCGGTCCGGGTCGGATCTGGGTATGGTGTGTTGCGAGTCCATGATTTGGTCGAGCATGGCTTGGGCGGTGGAGAGGGAAGAAGCCGTGTTGAGCTGGAGGTCGGGGTCGGGGTCGGGGTCGGATAGATGGTTTACACCGTCTTCTTCATCTTCATCCTCTTCGTCCTCGTCCGGCTCCTCGGCCCCCCACTCCTTCAACTCGTCCATTATGTCGCCGAGGACGTCCCTCCACTGCTGTATCTTTTCGGCCACGATGCCGCCGACGCCCAGCCTCGACAGGGCGATGACTTCGTCGCACGCCGACCAGAGGAGCCCTGTGGCGGGCAGACTGCCCTTTTCGCCGGCCGCGAATCCCCCCCTTCGACTCCCGGACAGGACCTTGCCGTCGCGCGGGATCTTTTGCACCAGCTCGTGGAGCTCGGAGAGGACTCGCCGCGCCTTGCGGGCTAGTTCCCGACAGACCACCTCGGTGTACTGTCTCGGGGTGCATGCTTGGGCGGAGGAGAGCAGTCCTGGTATGGGGCCCGCGATGAGCTCGCGCAGGACGGTGGAGACGGCGCTCGGCGTGAAGGGCTCGTTGATGATGAGGAGAGAGATTTTGGTGCCGTGAGCGCGGACAAGGGAGGCGGAGTCGTGGGCGAGGGCGAGGGCGTTGATGGTGGCATCTGGCGAGGAGTTGTTGGAGGCCGGCGACTCTTGGATCTCGGCCAGGACGGACTGTAGTCGTTTTAGGAGCGCGGAGGCGGTTTGGACGAGGGAGTCGAGCGCTTTCAGGGCGTCGGTGTCTTTTTGGGGTGCCATTGTGGGTGGGTGTGGTTGTTGTGCCACTTGGTCAAGTAGTGAACGAAGGAATCGTCAGAGGCGAATTTTTTTTTTTTTTTGGTCGACCACTTGGACATGTCCGATGAGGAGGGGCAGTCTGTGGAGTACAATTCGACTCCGTAATAGCACAGCCAAAATCCAAGAGGTCAGGCAGTATCCCACCAAAGTTCATATGTGGCCAACAAAAAAAGAGAGAGAGAGAATCCCTTACATTTTTTTTTTTTTTCGCGACTCGGGTTTTTTTTTTTTCTGGTAGACTGGCTTTTGGTCAGTTCAATCACGCTGGGCCAACCATCCTGCCTGTCATCACTGCGGCTAAATAGCGGCAACATCCGAATAGGAGGAAGCAGTTGGCGAGTGAACGTCGCAATGGTCTCAAGTTCATTTCCATTTCGTTTTTCAAGCAATGTTCGGCTCAAAGCTCGGTGTAGGACTACAGGTTCCTCGGCTTACGAAGGACTTCAGTATGCCGGGCCATTGGAAGCGATCATTTTCCCTTTTCTCCCGAAGACCTCGAAGACCAACGGCTCCTGTTCTTACTGGGCCGGTTGACGAAGAGCTGCTGCCAAATGACCGCTTAAAGTACTTTCATCCAACCCAGCCAGGCCAGGTGCTCGGCGGCAGATACAAGACGATTGCAAAGCTTGGGTTTGGGTCTGGATCCACTGTCTGGCTGGCAGAGAACCTTGCGTTGTGAGAAGACTCCCAAGTTTCATTTGTCAACGACGCCAGATCTTAACGCTCAGACCAGTACAAGATGGGGGAAGTCCGATATTCCTCGCTATGTCAGCATCAAGATCCCTGCTTCGGATGTTGAATCGGCGGACGAGGTGGGATGGATGAAGCTGATTTCGAGTGCCGATCCATCTCACGAGGGTCTCTCGTATATTCGGACCTTGATTGATGTGTTTGATTTGCAGGGTGAAGGCGGGACGCACACCTGTCTCGTGTTTGAACCTATGAGGGAGACTCTTTACCAGTTCCAGCGAAGACTGCCACGACAGAGACTGGGGCTTCCCATATTCAAGGCATATGTTTTCTGTCTTCTCCAAGCGTTGGATTACTTGCACACAGAGTGCCGTCTAATACACACAGGTGCGAGTCTCTCCATGCGGGCCTTGACCTTGTTGCTAATTGCATCGCTAAGGCATCAAGGACGATAACATCATGGTTACGATTGAGCATGATTCCGTGCTCAAGGACCTCGTACACTACTACGAGACCAATTCCCAGCCTAGGCACATTCGTACCGAGGATGGGCGTACAACATATCTGTCGCACGATGAGTTCGGAGGCCTTCGAGGCACTACTATTCTGCCTCGGCTTTCCGATTTCAACCTCTGCTTCCCTGGACTTCCCGATAACCGCGGCCATCTAACGCCTATCCAATCTCACCGATATCGTGCCCCCGAGGTGTTTCTCGGCTGTCCGTGGTCATATAGTGCTGACATATGGAACCTCGGCCTGATGGTAAAGCAGACTTGGACACCCAGGGGGAATCCACCCCACGACACGTTCAAGTGACAGCTCTAACTGTAGCAGATGTGGAACCTTCTAGAAGACATCAGCCTGTTCAACCGCCCTGCAGGCGAGGACGGCGAGTACGACGCACATGTTCACCTTGCCCAGATGGTCTCCGTTCTAGGCAGCCCCCCCGAGGCTCTGGTTTTAAGAGAGCGAATGTGTCGCAAGGCGAAGCTGGGGAGAGTTGTCATGAACCAGAAGGGCAAAGAATGTGAAACCATGAACGAGTTCTGGGGAGGCCCATTCTTTGACGAAGACGGTGCGTGTGATGTTGTCTTGGTTGCGTGACAAGTCCTGACTGATTGTTATACTACAGGCTGCATCGTGCGCAAAGACTTGATTGAGGAAGGCAAGGAATTGTCTGGTACGGTGACTGAGCTAGTTGGTGAGGAAAAGGAGCATTTCGTAGACTTTGCCGCCTCAATGCTGCAATGGCTGCCCGAGAAAAGGAAGACTGCGAAAGAGCTATTGCAGCATTCCTTTCTTGACGATGTGAGGGGTCCATGAATGAAAAAAAAAGGGGGAGGATTTCCTCTCCCTTGCTGTGTATTTTACATGCGCGAAATTCTGGAGTGGGCAATGGATGTCTTTCCTCTTGCTGTCTTGATTATACCATGTACCATAGGATCAGAAGCAGTCCGTAGGTTCAAGAAAACTTCGCGGGTAAATGACTTGAGAGCTGTGAGACCTCAGACGAGGGGCGTCTTTTGTGTTGTTGGTGGGGAAAGTCAACGCCCCTGGAGTCCTCCAGCTCCAGCTCCCGCTCCACAGAGGGCCCAGGCCCAGGCCCAATCGGTCACCGTGTTCAGTCAGATTCAACGCCTCGTACCTCGCATCTCACGAAACGGACTGGAGCACCTTCTTCGTCAACCGGCCCTTCCACGTCACCATTGAAACAAGCTCATCATGCAGCGGCCGCGCTCTCTGGTGCTGCTGAGCGCCGTCTCTTCCCTCGCCGCTGTCGCTGCTGGCAGCTTGCCGCGCGGTGTTGGCCCAGAGTGTAAGTTGATTCCTCCTCGGTCTAGTATAATCCCCACGCCAACTTGAAGAGCTTCTTCCAGGCCTCCAGGTCGACTCAATCGCTTACACTGATTGCCGCAGATGTCTCCCACTACCAGGGGACGACTGAATTCACATGCATTTCGGACCCTTCCAGAAAGCTGAGCTTCGACCGAGTCAACGACAACACCTGCGACTGTCCAGACGGCTCTGATGAGCCCGGCACGGCTGCATGCGCATGGATCGACTCTCGGTCCCCCGACCAGCCTCTCCCCGGATCTGGAGCTTCTTCGAGTCACGCGAAGCTCGCCTTGCCTGGATTCTGGTGTGAGAACAAGGGCCACATCGGCTCCTACGTGCCCTTCCTCTACGTCAACGACGGCATGTGCGACCACGACCTCTGCTGTGATGGCACCGAAGAATACAGCCACGTCGGGGGCGTCAAGTGTGAGAATCGATGTGCCGAGATTGGCAAGGAGTACAAGAGACTGGCGAGCGAGAGGAGGCAAAAGTTGGAGCGGGCAGCAAAGCAAAAGAATGCCATGCTAACTGAGGCCCAAGAGCTTCGGCGAAAAGCCGAGGCCAAGATTGCTCAATTGAGTTCGGAAATTGAGGCCCTGGATGTGAAAAAGGCCGATCTGCAAAAGAAGTATGCTGCTGCTCAGCTCCACGACAAGGGTCGCGTAGTGAAGAGCGAGGGTGCCGGAGGAAAACTCGGCGTGTTGATCGGGGTGGCCAGAACCAGGGTCAACGAGCTTCGCCACACTCTCGACGGCATGGTGAAGCAGCGAGACGATCTAAGGTCGAGAGTGCAAGAGCTGGAGACTATTCTCAGCAAGTTCAAGGACGAGTACAATCCCAACTTCAACGACGAAGGTGTCAAATCTGCAGTCAAGGCATTCGAGGACTACGCCGCCAGAGAGGCCGATGTAGTTGAAGACGTGAGCGCCGACGCGGACCTCGAAGAGATTCTCAAGGAAGACGGCGAGACGAGCGGCGTCAATTGGGCCGAGTTTGAGAGCGGCGAGGGGGGTTCCGACACGGACGTCTGTAAGTGAAAAAAAAAAAAAAAAAAAAAATCCGATGGATATTGGCGCCTGCCTATTTTCCGCCTTCGTCTTGCAAGAAATACTAACTTGACTCATAGTATACAACTGGGAGGCCTACCTGCCAGGTTTCCTTCGCGGACTGATCCATGACAAAGTGATACGGGTAAAATTGTGGCTCATCCAGAACGGCATGCTGGCTGACAGCACCAGCGCCGGATCAGAATCCCAGCTGGTCAAGGCGGCCCGTGAGGCAGTCGAAGCTGCGGACCAGGAGCTCGGAGACAAGACGCGTGATCGCGACAATGATGCGGAAGACCTGAAGAAGGACTATGGCCCGTCGGACATTTTCCGGGCCATCAAGGGCAAGTGCGTCAGCATCGATGCCGGAGAATACGAATATGAACTGTGCTACATGGACAAGACGATGCAAAAGTCCAAGAAGGGCCACGGAAACACCAACATGGGCAACTTTGTGCGCCTCGAGCGTCTCTTTGCGGATGACGAGGAGCGACTGGATGGCAAGAGCTTGGGCAGAGGCGAACGCATCGTCCTGAAATACGAGGACGGTCAGCAGTGCTGGAACGGGCCTCGACGAAGCACTGACGTCTGGCTCGGATGCGCCGACAAGGAAGAGGTCTGGCGCGTCAGTGAAGCCGAGAAGTGCGTGTACAAGATGGAAGTTGGCACACCTGCTGCTTGTGATGATGCCGAGCAGGCGCAGCAGGGCATAAATGACAACAAGGATGAACTGTAGATAATACCAAGAGGGAGCCTGAGCAGACTGTACGAGATTAAGACTTGATACCAAGTGTAATTCTCTTCACGGATGTCCATTGTCGGCCGCCCCTCTCTCTCCCTGGCTGGGAATAGCCAGCGATGATGAGTTGGAAACTATTTGCAAAAATCCGATGCGTTAGCCACAAGGATAGAAGACGAAGAATAATTGAAAAAAAAAAAAAAAAAACCAGGTATCAAATGTACGAGAAGAGCAAGAAGAGTAAAACAAAGCATGACGGCCACCGCGTATGTATTCTTCATCATGCCGCAGCTTTTGGACCATTTCCCAGCTTGACCCGCCCCGCAAGTCATTCTGTCCTTCATTTTCCCCACCCGATCAGACAGATGGCATGGATGTAATCCGGTTCTACCGCCGGCATTCTTCACCAAGAACAGGAACAGGAAGAAGGAAACCGAGCCCCATGTCCTCCCTCCCCAAGGGCACGCAGCGCCTCTACACACTCTGCATCCACCTCGCCATCGGCGCCTCCCTATGGGGCTACAACGTGGGCATCCTGTCGTCGGTCCTCGTCCACCCGGGCTGGCGATCCGCGCTCGGCGATCCCGCGCCGTCGACGACGGGCCTCGTCACGGCGGCGTACTACCTCGGGGCGCTGGCGTCGTACCTCGTCCTGTCGCACCCGCTGGCGGACCACCTCGGGAGGCGCCGGGCCGCCATGCTGGGGACCGCGGCGCTCTGCCTGGGAGCCGCGCTGATGGCGGCCGCCGACGGGGACGCGGCGCTCGGGGAGATGCTCGGCGGGAGGCTGGTCTGCGGAGCGGGCGTCGGCGTCGTGAGCACCGTCGTGCCGCTTTACCAGAGCGAGGTCTCGCCGGCGAGGGAACGGGGCAAGTTTGTCACCATGAACCACGGCGGCTTCATCGCCGGGCTGGCAGCCGGTCTCTGGTACGTTGCAAGGACTAGGGAAACGGGGAAAGCATGCTCACCAAGTTTTTTTCATCTTCGGATCAGGGTCGGCTACGGCTTCACGTTCTGGTCCTCGGACGCAGGCAGGTACTGGGGATGGCGAGTCTCCATCCTCATCCAGCTCGTTCCCGCAGTCGTTTTCATCACCGGCTTGCCCTTCCTCCCGGATACGTAAGAGGCACCCTTCCCCCCGGGACTCACTCCGATAAACTACTGACCGACGACCCCTGAGAGAGAAAAAAAAAGTCCCCGATGGCTCATCCAAAAGGGCCGCGCCGAAAGCGCATCACGAGTCCTCCACTCCCTCCGTCAGGACACCACGTCTCCGCGCCTCATCGCCCACGAACTACGTGCCATTTGCGCCGCCGTTGAATCCCGCCACCTCTCCGGCGGCGGCGAAACCTCGTCGTCGTCTCCGTCCCTCGCCCTCTTCCGCGACGCGAGCCTGTTCGCCCGTCTGTGGCGCGCCTTTCTCCTCCAGTTCATGGCCCAGATGTGTGGCGCCGCCGCCATCAAGTATTACCTGCCGACGCTGCTCGAGGCGCTCGGCCTCGACTACCGATTGGCCCTCATGGCAGGCGCGGTGGAAATGACGGCCAAGATTGCCATGACTGTCGTGGAGATGTGGGCCATTGATCGCTTCGGCAGAAGAGGGTGCTTGTCTGGCGGCAGTGTGATGATGGGCGTCGCGATGATGGTAAGAAAGTGAAGAACCCTTCTTTTTTTTGACCCCGTTCCTTCTTCTGTTTTTTTTTTTTTTTTTCGGCGTACTTCACACGTTCTTACTGAACTTTTATAAAGATCAATGGCTTTCTGCCATTGCTATACCCACGGAACGAAAATAAAGTCTCCGATGCCATCTGCATCGCCTTCATCTTCGTATACGCAATGGGGTACAGCCTCGGTCTGGGACCAGCAGCATGGGTTTATAGCGCCGAAGTAAGTCGAGTCTTTTCTTCATGTGTACTTCTCATCCCCCCTCTGTTTTTGTCAATGTCCTTTTCGTCCTCGAAACTCACAAACCTAGATCTTCCCCACCTACGTGCGAGCCCGAGGCCTCAACTTCGCCGCCGCGGGTGGCTCCATCGGGAGTATCCTCGCGTCTCAAATCTGGCCCGTTGGTCACGCCCGTTTCGGCAGCGGCATCTACTTTTTCTTCATGATCGTCAACTTCACCTGTGTTCCAGTAGGATAACCTCCCCTCCCCCCGACGTGATCTCGGCTTCCTTGTTTACACAGAGGGGCCAGACAAACCAGACAGGTACTGACCATGATGTGCTATACAGATCATTTGGTTTCTGTATCCCGAGACCAACGGGCGGGCCTTGGAAGATATGGATAGTTTGTTTGGCAAACCTGATGATGGACACGCTCATGCTCATGTTCACCTGGATGGGGTGGCGGAGGACCAGGACCACGCCGAGGATGGTCATGTGCAGTCTGGGCAAGACGATGAGGGCGCGGATGAGCATGAGCCACTGTTAACATGATGTATGTAGACTGTTTTGGAAATCAAAACTACGGAAATCACAATCTGATAACAAAGCATTACCATGAAAAAAAAAAAAAAACGATGAAATTCATGAGTGTACGTACGGTACATTGAAAACGCATGTATCGTCGTTGAACGTCTTCCCCCCCCATCAATGAATCGCCCAGCAGTAGCGAAACAAGTCAATTTGTGACAGAGGCCATCGGTCAGGTTTCATGAATGCTAGAATAGAAATGAACCCCTGCAATCACAAGAAGAAACCATGGTCGATGATACAAGCCCGTGCCAAGCATTACAGCCTCCAAACTCCGCGCATCCGTATCTCGCCATCATATCAAAGACATACAATATAACGCACTGTCCTCTATACATGCAGTGGAGGCGTGCTCACCAGAAACTACACCAGCCGATGTAGTGTTGACACAGGTTCTCGAGCTTCGTCGCTTCCACAATCAGTTTATTAACCTGATTGATGACGTCAAGCTCTTCGTTATTCTTGAAGTCTCGTCCTGTGAGCTTCTGCTGCACGCGGTCAAGTACTTCAACAGCTCTGGCATTCTGACTCTCGGCCTCTTGCGCACCATTAACTGCATTGCCATCAGCAGCCGCCGAGCTGTTCGTGCGGGCCCTTGACCTGGAAGTGGGAGGAGCCGAAGGTTCGCCGTTGGCGAGCAACTCGGATGGCGCAACATCTGCATCCAGAATGGAGTGTCGGCGGGGACGTGCAGCACCAGGGCCTAAAATCGCTGCTTCGCGTTCCGACCGGAAATTGGGCCCGGCTGGGGATGCTGCATTTGTCAATCGCCAAGTGAGAAGCGGATCATGGATGAACTGCACTGAGTTAGTGAACATTCCTTGGTAGTAATATTGACCCAAGAAAGAAAAAGAAAAAAAGGGGAGGTGGAGAGAGGGAGCTTTGAGCACTCACTGCTTCCAAAACGGCCATAACGCTTTCTTTGTTTTCTCGCAAAACTCGCATAACGTGCTCGCACGTGATTCGGAAACTACCCTCAATATTGCTGACTTCCATGGCGTATGTCAACATGCGAGTGAGCCTGAACGGTACGCGTTCGGGATACTTTTCTCGCTTCATGGCAACCTCGAAACAGTCGCCAAAATCGATGTGGATGATCTTTCCAGTGATGCGATCCAGCATCAGATTGGAAGGATGTCTGTCACCGAGGCCAAGGATGTATCCGACCATTGACATGACGCCCAACGAGCGAGTGTAATTGGTTCGTCGTTCCAGCCAAGCCTCTGACGATTTGGATTTCAGCCAGAGCACTCGGTACAGATCTTGACCCGTGGTGTTGTCGAGTGCGTAGCCAAATACCTCTACCTTCTGCATAAGCGTGAGGTTGTCGTAGTCTGGCGCCATTTGCAGCATGATACGATGCTCAATGTTGAGCAGAATCTTGCGGCTTTCACGGTATTCCCGAATAAGGACATGAAGCGTATCACTATTTGGTACCCAGCCAAAGAGGCCCGAGTTTTGCGATAGTGGGATGATCGGGTAACGCTGGATATTGAGATGTCGCTTGTAGCATTCCGAGTCGTTGGCAAGCAGTGTATTGCAGAGACCAAAGAGCTGCATAACCCGTTCGTCCTGTCGGATATCCTCATGACCTTTGAGAAGGAAGGCATATGACACGCCATCGCTGCCATGGGTAATAAGCTTCCTCGGCCGTTGCTTAGAGTTGATGACACTGAGTGTTGTGTCAAAGGACATGATTCTGACGACCGGCTGGCCGCTTCGGTAAGTTCCGGGCACGGCAAGATCGAGGTCCTTGGAGTTGAGGAGCTTGGGAGAGCAATATGTGAGCTCAAGACTGGTTACCTGTGGCAGTTGCCTAGAAATTCTCCGGAACACTTGATAATAGAGGTCCCAGGCCTGATTTAGGTCATTCACATCTTTAGAGCTCTCGTACTGGTGACACCACTCTTGTGCCTCCTTCAGATCTCGACCAAAGGCCTGCGCAAAGGAAATCTCGCGGAGTGTTTCGGGGCCGCGCTCCAGCAGCCCATGGAGAGGCTCTAGCGTGGCGAACATACCCTCAATGTTATGATCGCCGAAGTAGAGGCGTGACGCCTCCTCCAGGCCTTCGTGCCAAAGTTCGTGCCAGAGCACGGCTACACGGATAAGTTCATGGCTTACGACATCGGCCTGTGCTACCAGGTTGGCACTGTGCTGACGCATGCTATCCATGATTTGCGCGGCCGACCGCGAACGTCTAGTGTTCTGCCATGACTTCATGGCGACAGTCAATGGATACACCAACGCTTGAGGGTGGGCTCTGCCGACATCGGCCAAGAGGTTATGCACAGCTTGCTGGACGCGCTTGTTAGGCTGATTGATTCTAGCAATGAGTTGAGGAATAACTTCAAGCCAAGTATCCACAGACACATTCGCAATACCATCCAGCACAGCCGAGTTCACATCAGAGCTGCCGCCATGTGTGAACCATAGAGTCAGCAGACGGAGGGTATCTTGGAGAGAGCTTCCGGCGGACAGGGCGATGGATTTGAAGAAGCCTTGTATGGCGGGCACAACGTGTTCGATCAACACAGTCTGATCGGTTCTCGACAGCTGGCTTTCGTTTCTGGCAGAGAGAGTCTGGACAATCTCAAAGTTGGCCAACGCCCAGGCATGCCAGGCTTTGTACCACCTCGGGTTGTACTTGGTAGCCTGGGAATATGAACTCAAGATCTCCTGCACACGGGTGTGCTGCCAGTCATCCTTATTGAGGGCAATGAGCCATTCTCCTTGACGCAGATAGCATTTCGCCAGCAAGACAGTCTGATCATACAAGGCTCTCTGAGTCTGGAGGCTCACTAGAGATGGATCAATTTGGCCCTGGAAGCCATAATCAGTAGGAAGATTTGACTCGTTGCCGCCTGCTTGAGCTGCAAGGTGAGCCTTTGCCACGTCTAATCGGTGCGCGGTATCGTTGGTAAATCTCTGAAGGCAGTACAGAGTTCGTTCTGAAATGCCATCCCGGCGTGCTGACGGTTGCTGCCCTAGTTCCCACTCGAACTTCAACATGGCGTAAATGACTTGCGCCTGGACGTTTCTCGGCGGCATGGATCCTGACCGCTCGCTTCTACTCTCCGGCCAGTACGGTATCATTGTCTCCAACGGTGCGTCACTGCCTATGAGCTGTTTAAGGGACTTTTCGGCGAGGCCCATGCGCCCAGATTTACGGCAAAGGTTGGCGAACTTGATCCACATGCGCATGTTCTGTGCCGGTGAGATAACCAAGGCCCTGAGGCGAAGCATTCTGTGCCAAACCTCGACGTTGCGCTGACATCCCTGCAATCTGGTTTCCCAGGTTTTGCGCATTGTTGCTCGCTTCTTTTCATCGCATTGCTTGTAGACGATGAGCTCTTCGAGTTCTGCCAGCATCTGAACTCGCACAACAACCTGATACGCTCTGTTGTAAGATTCACTCACGAGGGCGCTCAGTTCTGTGTCGAGACCCTCTCGTGCCTGCTCGATGCATGTGACAGCTTCTCGAAACTGGTTTCTGTGAATCGCAAGAATCGCGCCGAAGAAAGATCTGTCGGGCGAGTGTCGTTTGAGGGACGACAAATAATTGTCCATGTGATCCCACTTGTTTTGACCCCATGCTGCCGCGGTAGCGAGAGGTGCAATCATTCGTTGCACTTCCGGGGCAGAGTTGGCCCACGTGCTGCCGGTCAGGTTGGCGAGCGCATCCCATTCTCCGAGGGCGTGCAAGCATCGCATTTTGCCCATGACGATCTCGATAGGTGTGGCTTGATCGGCGGGGATCTCGCGCTCGCGCTTGTTGTAGAACGCCAAGGCCTCTTCCCATCGTTCCAGTTTCTCGAACCAAGTTTCACGAAGCTGGATGCCTTCCTTGTAGAGCTGCGCCTTTCTCAAGATTCCAATAGCTGCGTCAGACTGTTGCAATTCATTGTTGATGACGATCAGGGCCTCGACAGCACCGCTGCTTTGGTCTTGCAAGAATTCGAGTTCCTTGTAGTGGAGAGCCTTGGCGTAGGCATGGCATCTTGCCGCTTCTCGCCCAAGAACCCTGATGTCGATTGGAAGAGCCTTGTCGTCATGTTCCATGAACTCGGCAAGATTCAGCAACAACCCCAACAAATCCGGTGGAACATTTTCGGATTTAATTGCGCTCTCGATGTTCTGTATCAGCTCGTCTTGGAATTGCTCATACAATTCGCTCCAGCAAGAAACGAAAGCCGAGTTGAACAGTTCACGCGCTAGTGGTAGGTATACACTGGCCAGGCTTGCGCAGGCGCGAAGAGCGTGGTTTGGCGACTCCGTCAACAAGGTTGTGCTGAATCTGCGGAGCCATTCTTGCCAATCTTCCTTGGTAGATTTGCCCCGTGTATCCCACACTGCCTTCAAATGGATTGCATTCATCTCCAATTTCTTGGTACCCAGGTCTGCGAACGGCGTCTCATCCGTAGTATCGGCGAATCTTGATTCTGATGTAAGATCTTGCGGGAGAACTTCGCCCTTTTGAAGTTTGCTGACGAGAAGCTCGTAGTTTTGATGTTGTATTTGATGTTGATTTATGATCTTGTTCACGGTGCCCATGAAATGGATATAGTCTTTTCCAAGTTGCTGTATCAAGGCGCAAAGGGTATCGAGTGCCGTTACTCGGAGCGCTGGCTCGCCAGTGTCGAGTACTCTTGCAAGTGGATGTATAATCTTTGCCGCGTAGTCATTCAGGTTAACTTGTCTGGATATTTTGCCAATGGTATCAATCGCGTGCTTTCTGACGAAGACGGGTTGTCCTTGCTTCTCGAATGTGCGGACAATGACCGGAATCATCAAGTGCATGTATTCTTCAGCACTGGCACCGAAAACCAGAAATGCATGTAAAACTCGCTCAGATGGGATTCTTTTAGCAGATGAGTCCCTGTCAAGCACTCCGAGCATGTTGGGAAGAATACCAGCTAGGTAAACTTTGAATTCCCCCTCCAATGATCGCGAAATTGCCTCTACTAGAGAGAGAATCGTGGTCTGTAGCGACGCGGACGTGTCCCAGTATTGCTGAAGTATTTCAATTATGGCAGGGAGGTAGGTCCGAATGTGCTGGCGTACGATGGTGACTAAAGTTGCAAGTTGATTGAAATATGATTCTAACCGCGTAGAGGCTGAGGAACGAATCACATGCAAGAACGCAGGTATGATCCTGTCAAGAAACGAGACACATTCCAGGCCCAAAGTTCTGAAGATATTCATGATGGCTTCGATGACAGCAGCATGATGCTGTGCGAGTGAGGGATCTTTCAGAATCTGGAGCAAGGCATTTATGACGACAGTCGGAAAATATTCTTTGTTAGAGGGTGTCAGTCCGGTCATCATGAGAGAGATATCAGTCATCTGGTTAGATTCAACTCGGCGCTGTATCTCGGGCGTGCGCTCCTCCACTTGCTGTTTCTCATCATTAATATTTTTTTATACTGCAAAAGCTTGTGCAATGCGAACTGACCTGGTGCTTGTAGGGGTCCAAAGCTCCTAGAATGCCCATGAGCTTGACGGTTTCCTGTCTCAGTGAGCCTCTCTGATCCTCGGTTCGGATGATGCTTTGCAAGATCTCCAGCAGCTGAGGATATTCCAGATACGGCTCAATTACATATCCGGAATTGCTGGCCAACTGGCCCAGTGCATTCAGTGCCGCTTGTCGCTTGATGTTGGAGGACTGATCTTGGAGCGCGTCTATGATTAGGGGCATCAGACGGTCTTTGTACGGCAACATGTCTTCACCGCCGACCGTCGCGAGATCTCCAAGTGCTTTTAGGATTGTGGCGGCAACTGTTGGACTGGGATCACTGGCCTTTGGCAGAAGAACTGAAATCATTGGTTCGACATAGGGCTTAATCAGAGTCTGGGCATTCTGAACCAGCAGACTCAAAAGTTTGGCACTCTCCTCCTTATTTCGCGCCACTTCTGAGAACTCCAGTTCTGTCAGCATTTGTATCAGGGTCTTTCTTAAAGAGGGGATGACATATGCCGGATTGAATCGAGCCAAACGACCAATAATCGATATGGCAACCTCGCGAATGGCGAATATTTCATCGTTGAGCGCGAAGAAGAGTATCCTAATGTTTTCAGCTTTTGCAAGATGACGATCAAAGCGCTCATCTAACGCTGCAAGGACAGTTCGCCTGATGTTGGGTTCAGGGTCTGCTATACCGACAGTCAGTAGTTTCTCGATGACATCACCCACAACCTGAAGTGCGTGATAGCTGGTTTGATTGACAATAGGATCCCGAACGTAGAGTTGACAACAGGTCAAAGCCGCAGCCTCACGGATCTCGGGATCTTCGTCCTCCACGTATTTAATTGCCACATCACGAACAAACTCATTCAAAATGTGCCCCGAGAAATCAAAGCTGCCAAGCGTGTTAAGCGCCAACTTGACTTCTGATCGTCGATTCTCATATGCTTGAGGGTCCTTGACATCTTTTGTGATGGCAGGAACAGAGCTCAGAGTGTTTGGCTGAGGTGCGCCAAGCGGTTTGAAAGGCTCGCCACACAGAACAACGCTCAGCATATCTAGCAACCTTTCTTGAATGGTGGGCTTGACTGGTGGAATATAAAATGCCATGTCCACCAAAGCTTGAGTAAGCTTTGGTGTTAGGTCGCAGGCAAATATGGGGTCCAGGAGGGCCTCCATGTACTTGCTCAGAGTCTGCCCAACAGCAACAGCTAGCCGGCTGATGCAGTCAAAAACAGGATCTACCGAGCCTCTCTTGCGTGACTGGACACTCAGCCCTTCCCGGACATAAATAAGCACGCCATCTAGGTAGGGTGCAATAGCGCTCTTGACCGAGTTGGCAATGTTGCCGATGGCTAAGAAAGCATCGTTTCGTTCTTTATCTCTCTTCAGCATGCCAGATAAGTAGACCATGAATTTGTGAAGCCAGGATTGAGCGAAATCGGCTGGGGAGTAGCTGGCAAGGTCGGGGATGAGATAAACAACTGTTCTTCGTGTGGTGGGATCTCTATGATCTTTGTGCTTGAACACGATCTCACACGCCTCTTGGTAGTGTTCCTGCATGTACATCCCTCCTTGTTCAAGCAGCTCTCTCAACACCAGTAAAGAGGCATGAATAGACTCGACAGTGTTAACCTTAAGACCCTGTCTTGCCTCGTTGTAAATCTTGCTCATCCAGAGCTGTTTCATCTCCTGGTCTCGTTCTCGGATAATTCTGAAGCAGGCACTAACAGTCTCTGCCGAAGTTTCGCGAATGAGTTGCCGAAGATCTCTCAAACCCACCCACACCCAGTCAAATATTGCTGGAATGTACTGATACATTAGCGTTGGGGCATTCCTGGCCAACTCCCTAAGAACAAGGACAGCACTATATCGGCGTTCTTCGACTCGGTCATTTTGGAGCCATTCAAGCGCAGTGTTCACTTCGGAATCGACAAGTTCAGATATCATTGACCCTCCAGGACGACATAACTTGCCCAGCGCAATGGCCGCAGGCTTCATGGGATTAATATCCTTGCCCCGGAGGACGGTTTTGATATTTTGTGTGAATCGGGTATATTTGGCAGCGACATCAACGCCGTCGAAGTCGACCAAAGCATCCAGCGCATAAATGCCACCTAATCGTTCGGCTGAGTCGCTACCGTGTGTAATAAGTTGTGTAATTCTATTGTTAACTGCATTGTAAAAGGCGAGGAATTGCTCTTGGGCCAGATCTGCGAGCACTTTGTTAGTGACTACTGAATCAGGCATGGCGGGGTTGATAATTATACCTCTGTGACATAGGACAACAAGCTCACGGAGCTGAATGGCGGCTCTCTTTCGCACGTCATCTCCGACACTATGTGCGAGTAAGTACTTGAGGCCCTTCCAGAGCTGTGATGTGCCTACCGAGATCTCAGGCTCCGAGTGATGTGGTCGAGTCGCTCGAGGGCGACCTGCTGTTGCTGCGCCATCCTCCCCTATTGGCGCCGAGGCTACCACAATCAAGCCGGCATGAACCACTGAAAGTATTGCTGAAGGACCAAAGTGGCCGATGTAGTTGATGATTGATCAAATCGAGAGGTGCGATTGAAGATTGGTTCGTTTGTTTAATGGACGACTGTCGCGTGACGGAGGAAGGTGCTGGCTGGGACCTCTCGCAGGTGTGGTGCAAATGTGCGAAGATTCGTCTGCTGCACCTACAGCCTGGGAATTATTCTCCAGGGAGAATAATGTATAAAAATGCTGCCCGGGGAGTGAAAGCGAAATGGAAAAGCCGGCGACGGTATCGCAGCGGCATATACCCTGACTCTGACTTGGGAGTCGAGATGCGGCGCGAAGGGTTGCCCAGCTCACGACGAGGTCAGCAGCGCCTCCGCTAATAATACGGGCAAAGCAGGCCAACACCTTTCACAACTGGGCACCGTGTTAGACACTGTCCTGCGGCTCAAGTCTGGACGGACCGTAATATAATTAGTAAGAGCCGCCGACGCATGTCTCCAAACCCCTGCGCACTGTACGAGTAAGGGTGAAGTTCGAGTCATTTATCGATAAGCAAGGAAGGTTAGACCACCAACAGACAGGCTAGCACAGGGCGCTTTCCAGCTCTGACTTCTCTCCAAGCGCAAGTCCCGAAGACTCACCATATAACCGCGATCCTCTGTATCTCATTGTCAACCACAGAGTTGCAACATGGGTAACGACGGCGGCTCCATCCCCAAACGAAGCGAACTTGTGAAGAACGCCGCTCGTGCACCCACAATATCAGAGCTCAAAGCCACGGCTTTGGAATCGCTCATTCATGCGTGGACTCACTGCGCTCTCAGCGGCACGGCTCTCGACATGGACACGGCCGTTTCAGATTGGCGTGGGAGACTATTCAATTACGAAGCAATCCTGAGCGGGTTGATACCATCCGACGAACCGGCCGAAACAACCCCTGCCAATTTTGGCATCAAGTCTTTAAGAGATGTAGTGCGGGTGAAGTTCGCCAACTCTGGTGGTAAATGGGCATGCCCGATTTCCATGAAAGAGATGGGCCCGTCTACAAAGGCTGTCTATCTGGTTCCTTGTGGCCACGCTTTTGCCGAGATCGCCATCACAGAAATTCAAGAGAGATCATGTCCGGAGTGCGGCGAGAAGTTCGTCAGAGACAATGTCATCACATTACTCGCAACCACAGAGAAGGATATCCAGAGATTAGAGAAGAGGCTGGAGAATCTACGAGAACGGGGCTTGACACACAGCTTGAAGAAGGACAAATTTGAAAAGAAGAACAAAAAAAAGCGAAAGGGTAATGAGATGGCGGAGAACGGCGACATAACTGAGACTGATGGCAAAGTGAACAACTCCTCTGCAAAGAAAGGTGTAGACTCAAGGATAAGTGGTATCAACAATCCTATGGCTGCATCTTTGACTGCCAAAGTTCTAGCAGAGCAAGATGAAATGAATAAGCGACGCAAACTGGCATCTGAAGTTGCTTCGAGAGGGTGAGAAGATGCGGAGGACGGGACATTGGATGATTGTATGAGGAATGAGGAGTGATACCCTACGAATTCCCCCCCCTTCCCCCCCAAGTAACACAGGAGCATAACCGATGTGAACAGATGTGTATATCCTTTCTGTGACGGCGTGGTGTTATTTATTTCTTTGAGAATGACATTTTGACTACACGCTTAAAGCTCAATATCATTGAAGGAGTCTGAAATAAGACAAGCTCGAGTAAAAAGAAGCGCGCTCATCTCCATAGTATATTGATCATCGCTAAAATGCCTCTTGAATATAATTCGGGGGGGTTTACAACCAAACTTGTGCGTCATGCCGACCTCCACAGCCCTCTTACGCCCTTCCAAACGTTTGGCGCTAAGAGAACCTCTTTTGTAATGTCGTAAGATTCTTGACCATTTTGCAAATCTCGGCACATAATCACCAAAACACCACCCGGCTGTCGCGGCCCGGTCATCCGGTCATAGCCCGTCTCGTTTCACACACGTCATGCCATGGTTTTTGCGAACTGCCAGCCGCTTTGCCATTTCCAAAACGCCCAGAAGTCAGAAGTCAGAAGTCGAATAAATCATAGAACGCCACCCGCCGGGAGAGGAGGGAACGTTAAAAGAAAAAAAAGCGCTTATTCTCATGCCAAGCCGTTGGAGCAAGCCGTGTTGGGTCTCGTATCCCTCCTCACATCATACATCACGTCGACTCTCACCCCATGTTCCGGCAAGCCTCCCTGCTCCACCAGATGATCTGCGCTCTCGCTCCGCTTCAAGCCCTTCTCAATTGTCGTCCGCGTCTTGACACTCATAAATGCCATGTCGCTCAGCTCCGTGTCCGTCACCGTCGCATCCGAGGGAATCTTGGAGACGGGTTTCGCGGAACCATGTGTTGTGACATTGCCCCCGATGCTGCCTGCTGCCTGGCGCACGCAGTGCAGGACAAAGTACAGTGCGGGTATGGTGGAACACACAATCACGAGAAAGAGCTCGCCTGTGGCCCAGGCGAAGATGTCGTGCGTTGCCCATGCTTGGTCCGTTCTGTTGCCGAGTTCCACGAAAGATTGGGTTTTTATGCCAGAGAAGATGCATGTGAGGATGTTGAGGACGAAGATGATTGTGAGTTGGAACTTTTCAGTCATGGTGTTGTTGAGTTGCCAGAAGATGGTGGCGGGGATGACGGCAAGGCTTGCGTCGGCAAAGGTGTCGAAAGCTTTTTTTTTTTTTTGGAGACATGTTAGTTTGGTCTTGTTCATGTTGGTATCGCGACTGGTGTAGTCGAAAACGTTGACTTCCGAGGCTAGGCTTGGTGCGGGTTTTCTGCACTTGTCCATGGTGTTTCGGTGTTTTCCTCGCCACGTACCTCCGGTGAATGTTCCAAATCCAGCTATGACTTTCGGGTCGATGCACTTTCCCTGCACCCTCTTATCCCACAGCGCGTTCGCGGGCGAGCATTGCGCAGATGCCAGCGTGAGACAAGACATGGCAATCAGCGCAGTCAGTGTAATCGGGACCAACCAGAGGAACATTCTCTGCCATCGCAGCTCTGTGGATTTGATCATCCCCAAGAGAAGCGCTGATACTGAAATTCTGCCAGCCGCCACACCCACGATGCCGAAAACCTGGCTGAGCCAGTTGAGAAACAGAACGATGGCGACGTTGTCGGGCCCCGTTTTCGCGACATCGTCAATGTGCTCAAGTCCGCCGCGGTTGGTGTACAGAGTTAACACGACGCTCCAGCTAATGAAGCAGGTCTGTACAACGTATTAGAGATGTTCCGTCATGTCAGTCTTCTGTGACGTCGTTCTCTTGATCGGCAAGCGAGTCGGCTATATCACGGCGAGTCGCGGCATAAGGTCCTTCTTACCATTGCGCAAATCACGAAGACATCGTCCCATCTGAACTTATGGTCGCGCAGCCGCACGTATACTCGCAGCAGGGACGTCACGAATGCCAAAGACGTGAGCGTCCACAGCAGCCGAATGCCAATTGGGCCTCGATCCGGCATAGGGCCGTGATTTTCGCTCCGTGGGAGAAGCTGTACCATGGCATTTGCGACCGATACTAAGCGCCAGCTCTATCAAGCTGGTGGCGCAGCCAGACTGTGTGAGGGCCAACAAAATGGCAATGGTGAAAGGCAGGACAGAAACGGCGTGGATTGATAAGAATGGGTGGAGCTGGCATCACCTGAAGCTTGTGATGTTGGAGTTGCAGTGAGCTGTTGCTTTCTGCCCAATATACTTTTCTTGACAGTGAATGAGAGGAAATTTCGCACGAGTATTAGAGGAGAGGAAAACGAGGTGCACACACACACGAGGCTAGCAGCGGACAATTGGCAAGAGGCGTGAGACGCCAACTAATAAGAGAGGAGCGGGAAAAAGCTTTCGAAAGGAATGGGCATTTCCATTCACGAAATGCCGATCAAATGCTGCTAGGCCCGTGAATCGAGGCTGGGGTCGAGGTCGTGGCATTCATCCGGAAAGATGGTCTCAATTTAGCCAAATCAAGGGTGCGGATAATCCGAATTGTGGAGAGATGCTCAAGACCATTACGGATTACTCAACACTTCGAACGCTGTGCTGCCAGTAGTCTCCGCACATGATTCTGCAATCCCGAGATTCCTGGAGCGTTGAAGGAGCAGTCTCACGCTCGAGTCTGGACAAAATAGAAAAAAAAAATACCACTATTCCAGAGATTTCCCTTTCTTCTTGCCCGACTGGCATATTATCTTCCCACGCCGAAGTGGGGTGTTTGTGAGCGAATTGTCTCGCATTGGTCCCACTAATTTGTTTTATGTACGGAATAGCTTGCCTCCCTGTCCTGTCCACTTACTATTAACCACTTTTAAACTCTTCGGACAATTGTCCACCTGTTGCCGTACCGCACTCGAAGGGACAGGCTTGTAATCATCACGGGACTGATATCACCATCACCCACAATTAGTCTAGCTAGGTAGAAATAGAAGCATCTTTCCCCTCCATCACTTGACACAGGGGTTGAGGCCGACGGACTTCGCGCCGTTCCGAGTGGCCCGCCATGGCTATAGGAACTGGCCACATGGGGCGATGCTACGGGAACGCTGCCTGCTGCAGGTCTGCCATCATTGCTGTTGAAGGGGCACCAGAGGGCATTGTATCTGACAGAGGATCGGTCTTCAAGAGCCAATTCTGGTCGGATCTATGCTACTTATCATGTGTAAAACGCAGGCTTTCTATAGCATTTCACACATGATAAGTAGCATAGATCCGACCAGAATTGGTCACGATGACAAGTGGACGAGAGCGGTTTTACTACAGCTGACAGGCTTAGCATGTCCTACTTTCTACCAGGGATCCCCGATAATGTGTGCCATGATGTGTCTTGTGTGAATAATTAGGTTTCATTCCAAATCTCTCAAAAAGATTTGATGGATAGGAAACCCCGTTTCTCATTCAATGACTGCTGCCCATAAAGTCCGCGGAGGCAGGTTCGGCTCGCTCCATTGGCCCATGATCATGCTCCACCATTTCATCCAAGTGATGTCACCATCTACCACGACTACACCATGAGGCCACAACCAACGTCTTGATTTACTCGGGAAAAGTTACAGTCTTTTCTGCATTACATCCCATTATCTAGCGCACTGCCGTGTCTCATTGATGCTGACGCTTCAGGGCCCGGACCATGGCCCCTGACATGCCTAGCTTGCTTGGAAACAAGCTCAAGGTACGGAAGAACAGAACCTCCCAACACCACGCCTAAAGAACAGCACATTCTGACCTCTACTACATCGGGGTACTTTCCCAGCTCCCAAATGGCATATCTATACCCCAGATCCAGCTGGGTCTATACATGATGTCAGGTCACGAGGCGACTCAGGCCGTGCAGACAGGCCTAGAAATGGGCTATCGAGGCTTCGACTGCGCGCAAATGTATCACAATGAACGGGAGGCCGGACACGCCATCAGCAAGTTTCTGTCCAGCTCAGACAACACGGCGGGTCTGAAGCGCGAAGACATCTTCTTCACGTCCAAGTTGAGTTCCAACAGCACGTACTATGAGACGATCCGCCGGTCCATTCAGAAATCCGTCGAAATCAGTGGCCTCGGGTACATAGATCTCTTCCTGCTCCATAGTCCGTACGGAGGGAAGGAGGCGCGCCTCACGAGCTGGAGGGCACTTGAAGATGCCCTTGACGAGGGGCAAGTGAGGATGATTGGTGTGAGCAACTTCGGTGTCGCTCACGTAAGTTCTGGCCAATCGACATGGGTTCAACTTGGCGTTTGAGTTGAGTGCTGAAAAACACAGCTAGATCGAGGAGCTGATGGCTTCGGAGCCGCGAATCAAGCCCGCCATCAACCAGATTGAGGTACACCCTTTTAACACCCAGGAGGCCATTCGCGCTACATGTGCCAAGCACGGCATCGCCATCGAAGCATATGCGCCTTTGGTGCGGGCCATGCGGATGACGCATCCTACTATTGGGGCGCTGGCAGACAAGTACACTTGCTCGCCTGCTCAAGTCTTGGTCAGGTATGCGTGCTTCATGAGCATCTTGAAGCATTTTAATTGGTGGTGGCTAAGAAAAAAAAATTTGTTTCGTTAGATGGAGTTTGCAACATGACATGATCACTCTGCCGAAGAGTGTGCGCCGGGAGAGGATGGTGGAGAATGCAGACGTCGCGGGATTTGAACTCTCCGGGGCGGACATGAGTGTTATGGATGGCTTGGACGAGAAGTTGGTGACTGATTGGTGAGCAAAATATTGGCAACTATCTGAAATTTGCCTGACATTCTCTTCAGGGATCCCACCGACGCGGCATAGTTATCTTGCAGCTACCCAAACACAAAAAGTGTAGGCCAAGTCCTATGAAGTGCTCGCCATTTAGAAAATCATTTAGAAAATCATGAGCCCACCCTGTAGCAAACTGCATCCACAAACTTTGCAACCCTCTTTGGTTCCACCAAGTCAACACTGGCCAAGAAGCGCAGTAAGTCCGACAATGTTGTTACTTCTTGCAGAGAAGTGAAAGACGTCGACAGGACATGGACGAAACTCGGACGAATCGTTACTGGAGGATGTAGGCACCGTGTCTTCACTTGCCGCCAATGCCAGGTTCACTTTCTCCCAAGGTACGCTGCTCGGTGCATGGCGAGCACGGCTCGCAACTGTCCATTGGTCTTGCCACGATGGCCATTATTGTCAAGGTTGCGGTCCAGACGGTTTGCAGATTCGCGTGGGCTTTCCAACTCGACTGCGTGAGACTATGAGCTGAGCCATGGCCACAGTGTCCAAGGCATTCGTTGGTCACATAGATGTTGATGAGCCCGGGCTCTCTGTGCAAGTACAAACCACTGCAAACTGGGGGGCAATGACATGACCCAGAGTCTCCATCTCCCCATGTCGTTTGCCGAAATCACCGCCTTATCCATGAACCGGTGGTTACACGCGTTCAGGTCAGTCATGTGGCCCCCGCGCCAGACCGTCCTATCACGGTGCGGCAAGACACTGATCTCTGATGGAAACCCCATGAAGGATGCCATGGATTCCGGGGTCTACCCCTACCTAGCAGGTTCTTGGTAGGCGAGTGATGCGTCTGCTCCAGGCAATGGCACGGCGACGTTATGGCCAGAGATGACGACTGGGTCTTACTATCCGATCGCGCGCAATCCTTGTGAAGATCTGCAGATAGGCCGGGGGGGGGGAGGGTGTTGTTTCGGAAACTGCGGGGGACGAAACACTTGTCCCAAGACAAAGGTTGGGGACTGGGGAAGTAAGAGGGGAGGGTTCTTACTCCGTAGTCAGGTCCAAGTGAGTTTCACAGGGCTCTCTCTATGGCTTCTGGGGACAGTGGAAGGCGTACTGGGTAGAATGCATTCAACTTCAGACTCACAGCTTGGCAGCAGCCTGCCCAGGATCTGCCAACAGCGGCAGCACCATTTCCACAACCTCATCCGCAACCCCCCAGCTGATTTCGTATCCCCGACCACCAGCACCATAAGCGTGAATCAAGACCTCGCCTCTTGCGTGCCGGGGCACCGCAGGTTTCTCCACCTCCAGTCTCATGCCCCCTTGACGAGTCGGCCGACGTCCAACAACGTCCGATATCACTCTGATAGCCTCTAAAGTCTTATCGGCAGCTGGGCAACTCTTCTTGTGAGCGAGTGGTTGTAGCTTCAGCCCGTTCTCCAGCAGTTGCGTCCGCGTAGACTTGCATGGAGCCGACCGCCAATCTCCAGGTTCCTTGGTCCCGCCAACAATGGTTCCTCCGTGGAGGAATCGCGGGATGAGGAAGCTCCATGTGCCGTCTTTGTATTGCCTCGTGACTGTGGCCGGTACATCAATGTCAGTCACGACGGTTTGGCCTGTTCATGTCACCACACGTCAGTTCTCGTCTGCATCACCTCCACAAGAAAGGAACGAAATGAAGAAAAAAAAGAGTAAAAAAATAGGGAGAGAAGGGAGGGGGGGTTGGCCGTACCCCTTGTAGGAAAAACTTTTGGGTCGCCGAAACCAGTCCCGCTAGCATTGATCACGAGCTTCGCATTCTCTGTAATGCTGAATGCCTCCCATTCGCTCTTCAGATCCCTCTTCATCGTCTTGCCGCCCATGAGCAGGAACTTGCGCAGTAAAGCTTCGCAATAAACAGGTGCGTTGATGCAGAATGTGTCGTATTCAAAGCCAAGCGCGACACCATCTGGTAGTTCTGCCGGCTCATATCTCTTATAACCTGATAGTCCGGTCTCTGCGGCAAACGCACTTGCGTCTTGCTTCAGGTACCCTTCGTCCGGAGCCTCAAGATATTCTATCCCCGCGGCGCGAGTGACACCACAGGCCGGCTCTTCAGCTACTTGGCGATGGAATTCCGCGACTGTTGCCTTCAACCATTTCGCTTCTTGCCGCAGCTGAGGCGTCGTGGCTGGGATGGGACGCACATGGGCACCCGCCCACATGGACGCATAGTCCGCAGAGTGTCGCAATGGCGCGCCGGGGATGGCGGCGGGCCATTCTTTGGCGACGAGCAGAATAAGGGGCTGGAGTGTAGACTTGCCGTCATCTTGAAACTTCTCTTGGAGTCTCACGGCAGTCGACAAGCCGATGACGCCAGCGCTGGGGTTTGACGCACGTCAGTCTCCATTTCGTGGTGCATAACGCGCGGGATTTGGCCATCGGGGTCTTACCCTATGATGATGACGGAGGGTCCCGAGGACATGATGGATTTCGTGGCTCTCATGAGGTGATTTGAATGAGGAGAAGCATAATTCATAACAGAAAGAGGTGGTTCGTATACTTTACGATCCGGTCCTATTGTTCTCAAGCGAAGACGAGTACGGAGTAACTCCGTACAGAATCAAACAACAGTGTTGCACTAGAAAAAAGAGGCGTAGCTAACTGGCCACTAATTTCTACGTGTTTTATTCCCTATATCCCTCGCAACAAACAGCGATATCGGACCCACTGCATTCAATGTTTGTCAGAAATCCCCAACACCGTTATAGGGAGTGATACAGCCACATTTCCAAAGATGCATTTCGATCAAACGTCAATTCCTTTTCGATAAACCCATGAAATGTAGCCTGATTTCTCCTAATTATCATCCACTTAGGTGCTCAAGGCTTCCACTTGAAAGCAGGATGCTTCCAGTCCAGATCCTCAATCTCCTTCCGTGTCAAGCCATGTAGTTCACCATCAATGTCCCTTTGCGCACGCTTCCTGTTGTCCCATTTCATCCAGAAGAGCGTCAAGGTACTCACGACGAAGATCATGCTCGCGGCTGCCAGGTTCAACCTATTTCCGACGTGGTAACTGGGCGCATCCCACGGCAAGAAGACCCAACTGCTAATCAGACCACCGATGTTGCCCATCATGACGTTGGTTCCAATCGCTGCGCTGCGGGCCGTGTCGCTCATATCGCTGGCGGATACCTGGGCATTGGTCATGGCGCCGTTGGTAAAGGTAGACATGGCAATGAGAAAGGTCGCGGCATATCCAGCCGAAGAGGAATCCGATCCAAGAAACATGGAGTACCCGACCATGACCAGCGGTGCCGAGCAAACAATGAAGATTTGTCGCTTGTCCATTCGCCACCTCATCAGGGGGAAGGGGATCATGAAGACGGCGCCTAGCAGGTAGGGCGGAGCTGTCAAGAGCTGTTGCCGGACGATGGTTTCCTTGCCGTAGATGGTTTTGACGACGGAGGGCAGGAAGAAGGCGAAGCTTTGAACGGTCATGTTGTTGAGCAAGAATACGAACGAGGTGCTCAGCGTGATGGGGCTGGTGATGCCTCGCACAAGCTTTCCCTTGTCAATCTTGTCCAGGACCACGGTCTGACCGACGCGCTCTGACTTGACGCGCGCAATGGCCAGTGCCTTTTCTTGTCTCGAAAGCCAGCGAGCCGTCTTGGGTCGGTCGATCAGTGTGAACAGGGCGATGAAGCCCACGATGATAGTGATGATTCCCTCGATGGCGAAAATCATCCTCCAGGCGTGCAAGCCCGCGAAACTGTCCAAACGCAAGATGGCAGAGGCGAGGAGCCCTCCGAATGCCCCTGCAAGCGGCGCGGTAACGATGAAAAGGGCCAGGCGGAAGGCGAGCTCTGATCGACGGTACCATCTGGAGAGGTAGTATGCGCAACCGGGCAGCATTCCGGCTTCAAAAATACCGAGGAGGAATCTTACGCCTGACATCTGGGCGTAATTGTTCACATAAGCCGTGGCAAGCGAGGCAGCTCCGAATAAGATGGTGGCAATGGGGAGGAACCATCCGGGTCCCACGTGTTTGCAAAGAAGATTGCAGGGAATCTCAAAAAGTGCATAAGAAAGGTAGAAGTAGGAGATGATCTCGTTGTAGTTGTATCCTTTAAATTGCAAATCGCGCTCCATTCCCGCGATTCGGGCATTGCCTTGTGGGAAACGGCGGTCAGTACTCTCCAACGCTCAACGGTTCCAGTCGTTCAAGAGCGTCGGGAGATGTTCTCAGGCCGAGTCCAGGCTTATCTTGAGCCATCTTGAGCGCTGCCAGGAGATACGCACCGAAATTTGTTCGATCAACGAAGCAGAAAAGGTACAATACTGCCACAGTAGGAACGACATGGAGATCGATCTTGAGCCTGAGTGTCCTTTCGGCGACGGGGTCAAATTGAATCAGAGATGCCCCATATCTGCGCCAAATGTTAGACTCAAAGTGAAAGAGAAGAAGGGCAAAAATGGTAGGCATCAAGGCTCTATCGAAAATCTGGGAACGATCAGCTTCCTGATCTGCCACTCACTTGTCCGTCGCGACCTTTCCGCGCTCGGCCGCCTGATCTGGTTGTTCACACACGGCCAAACGATGACTCCCCGTTCCCAGGTTGCCGTCTCCTAAGTCGTTCGACTCCATTTGACTCGCTGTAGCGTGCTCAGGCTTCCCGGCCCATATGCGGCTGCTGAGTTGCGACGTTACCGCAGAGTGCTCAGGAGGCGGGCGAGCGAGGCCTTAAGAGAGGTGACTAGTAAATGGATCAAGAGGGCCATCAACGGATCACTTCAGTTGAGCCAATCAGACGCTTAGTTCTAATATTCTTATCAGATCTGATTGGCCATAGCAGGGTGATCCGTTGATGGCCCTCATGGGCGACTAACAACATATAATGACTTATAACAAAAAGAACACAATAGCAGCCACAGGTGTCGGTCTGTTGATGCTCGAAATGCATGGGCAAGGATTCCAGCCCCAGTCGCCAATCGGCTCCTCGAGTATCTGTCTCGGATCCGAGGCCACCAGGCTCTAGCCCCTGCTCAAACACGAAAACCCCACAAGAACTGTTGAGGATTGCTCGACGTGCCCAAGTCTTACGAGCTATCTCGATGAACGGATCATCAGACAGCACAGTAACATGATGGACGCGGGCCGGTGTGGCATCGGAAGTCGTTCTGGTGGCACCACCCCAGTCGAGCCGCCGAGATTTCACCACATTAGCATTTAACAAAGGGAAAGAATCGATCACAAAGTATGCTTGTATATGCTAAAGTCCGTAGTGTATGATTTTTCAATACTACATTCTCTTATTAGTTGTAGCTATGAAATAGATTTTTGATAAGTATAACAGTATTACTAGCTATACCTAGCTACTTTAATTTACACCCATGATTTGTCCACATTGTATTAGTACCAATCTATACTCATAAGTAGTCAATTTGTCAATTTGTCAGTCAGTCAGTCAGGTCACGGAGTTATGATAGGGAGCTACAGGGAGCCTATGCCCCAGAATATAATTCATACTACGGAGTGCTCCGTATGCAAGCGATTCTACTGCACGAGACAAATTAGTCCATCAACTCGCACTGTATGCGCCCGTTTTGTTTGAAAACCAATTGCGTGGCATTGGCAATATCCTCCTAGATGTCACAGAAAAGTCTCATGGCAAGACAAAGTTTTTTAAAATAGGGAGGATTGTCTCGATGCACTTTTTTTGGGGGAGTGGTCAGTTGCAACAAAGCGTTCCGCGGGGACCATTTCGATCAAGCAAAGGCTAGACCATATCATCCAAAGGCTCAAAAGCATCATCGGCCGGCGATGTCTTTCCCGCGGAGAGCGCACACCAAGAGCTTTCAATGCCCTGTCCTGGCGACCTTTCTCAGCGTAGTTTTATCGTGGACGAAACCGGTACGTTGACTAGAGCTGTGGACTGGGAGTGCCGCGCTAGCGCCTTCACTGTCGAAAGCATGATCCTTTCCCTCTTTCTTGATCGGTCCAAATCGGACCATGGTGCCCGTGGCAGTGGCGATCCTGGAAGTCTGTATTAGGGGCATTTGATGGAGCTGAGCTGACGCTTTTTGCGCTGCTCTTTTATCGAAAGAATGCGAGTCCTTCAACCGCAATGGGTCAGGGTCTTCGATTTGAATTGTTTGCAAAAAGACTTGGACTTGGCGGCGGATAGTTGCGACGCCCAGTTCTTAGCACCGCACATTAACGAGTGGATCGATGCGATAGTTGCAGGAACAAACACGACGACCAGTTTGTAAGACCGAGTATAATTCCAGAATAATCCGTAAGAATAGACAAATTGGCTTGCGATCGAATTTCTTTTACCAAAGACGACAGATAGTGGCTCGGGGGGATGACTACATCGGCAAGGAGCGCCAGAGCGCCAGACCGGCGACTCTCAAAACGGACGAACAAATGAATACAATTCAACCTGGAACGAGACAAGAGTTACTCCGTACGCGGCAGTTTCCATCATCCTTCTCCAGTTATTTCAGCGGGCTAATGGGACGGCAGCGCCAGCTGCTCAACAACATGCTTGGAAATACCGCACTCTTGATTGGCCAGGAGGCCAAAACTCCATACCTCTAGCCAATCACCGCGCGTGTATTCCCTCGACACACAAGTCAGCATCCTGGCCGCCCATCGACTTACACCACCGCTACGGTGAATCTATAAAGAACGTCACGTCTCCAGCATGGTTGGAAAAAAAAAAAAAAAACACCAACACACCAGCCCCATCAACAAATTCCAATTCACGATTCGCACAAAATCATACAGCATCGTCTGCAACTTCGGCATCCAACGCGGAGAACAAAGCACAAACTATTCCACCATGACTGTCACCAAGGCTTCTACCTGCTGTGCCAAGGACGGCGCCGAGTGCGCATGTGGTAAGTCACGGATGACCATATCCAAGGAATAAAATACCTCCCATCAACGGCGTGATCAATGACTGACTGTAAACGACACAGCTCAAAAGGCGACCTGCTCCTGCGGAAAGCAATCCGCCCTCCACTGCAACTGCAGCAAGGCTTCTTCAGAGAACGCCGTCGCGGGACCAAGATGCTCGTGCCGGGCGAGACCCGCCGGCGAGTGTACCTGCGACCGCGCTGCCGAAGAGAATGCCTCGATCGCCGGATCTGCCTGCTCCTGCGGTTCAAGACCCGCCGGTATGTTTTCCCGCTTCAGAGTCGACGAGTTTTGGACAAAACTCGTCGGGCTGGGAAGACTTGCTAATAACAATGTTTCTCACAGATGCTTGCACTTGCGAAAAGGCCAGTGACGGAGGCTTCAACCCCGCTTCAGAGATTGACTTTACCACTCGCAAGTAATCATTCATTTTTTGCATTTTTTGCATTCTTCTCTCACAATTTTGCATCTGCCAAGGGAAGAATTCGGCGGTTAGCAACAAGGCGTTTTAGGGAAGGGGGTTGAAATTGATGATGCCGGGCTCGGGCTATGCCGGCTTTCGCTAGGTTTTCGTCAATGTATTCCCGGAGCTCCCTTAGCTCGCTCTGGGAAAGAGGATAAATAGGGGACAAGTAGCAGTCTCGGATAGCGTCAGCCTGGCTTGTGTCCATCGAAATCCCGTCGACTGACAGGATAAACCCTAGGAATTCCACTGACTCCCTAGGTTTTAATGTATTCTTAGAGCTCCTTTCATAGCGCGCTCTGGGAGGGGTTAAACCCTTAAAGTGCTCCTTCTACCAAGAGTCAGTGGAATCCCTAGGGTTTATCTTATCAGTCGACGGGAATCAATAGATACAAGCCTGGTTAACACTACCTGAGACTGGAAAGAACTGAAGCGGTACCAAAATTCATTAGGATAAAGGTTATTATATTCCCTAGTAATCTAGCTACTGTGTTCTCTATAATAATACTACCTCTAATTACCTAAGCCATTACCTACCTTAATAGGCTAGCCTAATTTAAGATAGTATTAACTATAATACTATATTCTTCTAAAACACTATAAACTATTCTCCTTCTTATTTATTATTCTCTATCCCCTAATAATTCTAGGTCTTATAATTCTCTAGATTCTAATTAGCTATATCCTATGTGTTTAACCTTAGGGGTTATAACCTTTCCTAGTATAGAATATATATCTTTAGGTTATTAATATAGATTTTCTAAACTTACTTACTACCTAAAGGTTTAATTTTATATAATACTAATAATAACTTTTTCTTTACTATTAAAAGTTTTCTCTAGGTCTTATAGAACTTTCCTTTTAACTTATTCTTCTTATTAATTTTCTTTTATATAAGGTTTCCTACCTTAAACTAGTATAGTAGCTTTAAGGAGTCTTCTTTATTATTTATTTTTTAGGTTTAAACTAATTCTCTTCTCTCCTCCTTTAAGTTAGAATACTATAAGTTTATTTCTTAGATTAGAATAGGGTTATCTTCTAACTCTAATAAGTCTATATTATCCTAATTATTACTAACTTTTATATATTTAGAGAATAGATTAAATCCTAATATTAATATAGCTAGGGTTATCCCTATGCTTAATATAAACTAATTATTTAGAATAACTATAATACTTAGAATAGCCTAGTTCTAAGAATTAAGTAATACTCTATCTCTTTTTACTACTTACTTTATTAATTATTATTTTACTAGATAGATATTTTACTTAGTAAGTCCTATAGAAGCTAGGTAAGAAATAGGTCTAAAAGTAATTATTATACTATATTTCCTTACTATTAATTTAAAGTTTAAATTCTTAAAATAGGATCTATTATTATAGTAAATTCTTCTTAGCTAGCTAAAAATAGAGCTCTAATGCTTATCCTATATCTAAGTAATAGAATCTCTAGTAGCTTTATTATAGAACTCTCCTAGTATAAACCTTATTATATAGTCTACTATAATTAGCATATATAAGTCCTTATTTTAGGCCTTAGGAGTAATAGGTCTAAGGTAATCTATAGTAACTAATACCTATAGTTCTAATACTATAATAGTTTTTAGGGTAGATTAGGGTAACCTTATTCCTATTTACTAATAAATAAGATAAGATTAGTAGTAAGACTTAGTATTTTTTACCCTATCTAGCTAAAAATATACTCTATAAAGCTTCTATATTATAATAGTTAGCCTAAAATATCCTATAGTATTATAAGCTTATTAGAGTTTTATTAGGACTTCTTAAGAAAGTATATATTTAGATAGTAATTTATTAAGTTCTAAGTAGTAGAGTTTTTAGTCTATAATTTAATATTTTAGAGCTTAATATTAAACTAGTTTATATTATTTAGTTAGGATTATCTAGTAACTATAAATAATTAAAGTTAAGACTTCCCTATACTACTTAGAGTTTAGCTATTCCTAAAGCTTATTTCTTATTATCTCTAAAGCTTTATTATCTAGTTTTTTACCTTCTAGTATAATTATCTTATATCTTATTAAGATTAGTACTAGTTAGTCTTTTATTACTAGTGTTATATTAATACCTATTCTCCTCTTCACTTTATATAGGTTAGATCTAAGTTCCTCTAGTAGTTATAATATCCTATTAGCGATCTTTATAATCTTAGTTATATTAGGTTAGTGTATATATTCTATATTTAACTCTTGTAGAATATCTACCTATTAAGTAACCTTCCTATAAACCTTAGAAAGGTTTACTATAGAATTAATAATTCCCTTATAATCTATGTATACCTTTAATAGATATATAGATCTATCTACTAGCTAATATATCTCTTTTAGTCCTATAATAATAGCTAATATCTCTTTCTTAGGTATTATATATTATTTTTTAGTGTCTTTTAATTTATAGGATATCTATATAATAATTTATACTTTTAAGAAGTTTAAGTCTATTACACTAGTGCTAGGTTTAATATCTTCTAGTTAGAATAGAACTCCTCTAGTACCTATATCTAAGGCATTAGTTACTAAATAAAACTATATCCCTAGTTAGGCCCTAAAAGTAGTATTTACCTAAATACTATAGTAGATCTATAGTAAGGCCCGCTAAGCTTCTAGTGTCTATTTAGGGTTTACCCTTAGAACTTCTACTCTCTAGACTAATAGTTTTCCTAACTTTATAACCTTCTATATTTCTTTAAAGAAACCCTTCTTAATAGTTAATACTAGGTCTAATCTCCTAGGAATAAACTTCCTTAAAAATAGCGTTAGGTATATTAATACTAAGATTTTATTCTAGGTTTTTAGAGATTAGTATTTAAAGTGTTTTACTAGGTTAGTAAATTATTTATAGTGTTTCTACGCTAGCCTAATCTTCCTATCTTCTAGAGAGTACCTAATATAGTTAATATTAGATATAAAAAGCGTAGTCTTATATCTACTTAACCTAATTAGTGCCTAGGTAACTCTTAGGAAGTAATATGTCTATAAGAAGTTAAAATAGTCCTCCTAAGTTTCTAAACCTAAGTAATAATTATCTATATAGATAGAAAATAAGGTCTAGATATCCTCTATATACCCTAATATAGATTTACTTTTAGTTCTATCTTTAAAGAATAAGTGGCTAAAGGTTATATCTCTAAACCTAGTGTATATTATAGGTAATCCTATTAAGCCTTAGGCTATATTATTATAATAATATATACTATAAGGACCTAAAAAGGCTATCTTATATTTATTAGGTAGATAAATTCTAATTACCTAGAAACTATTTAAAGTATTTGCTTAGGAGAAAATTATTAATCTTCTATAATAAATTAAATCTAAATTAGCTTCTATATTATAATAGGGATATGCCGTTCTAATAGTCTTACTATTCACGTTATAGTAGTTATAAACCACGCGAAAATCCTTCCCTAGTTTTAGTGTAAAGATTATTAGGGCTACCTATTCTAATTTGCCTTTATAAATAATACTAGCTTTTTCTATAGCTAGGAATACCTTCTTTAAAAACTCGTAATATAGTCCTAAGTAGTAATACTGTTTCCTCTTGCTAGGTTATGCGTTAGGGATAAGGTTAATATAGTATTAAAGAAGATTAGTTATATAAATATCCTTAAGCTTCTTAATAAAATAATCTTTAAAGGTATAATATAACCTTATAATTATTATCCACTATTTAGTAGTGCCTATATAGTCTCTAAGCTTAATATAGGATTAATTAAACTAAGAAATAATAGTTTTAGCTAGTAAGTCTAATAATAGGTAGTTTATATATAAATTTTAGTATCTTAAGGGGTAGCCCTTAATTTCTAATTTCCCTATATAAATCTCTAATTTATCTAGTCTTATACTATCCTATATAGCTTCTTTTCTATCCGCTCTATAAACTAGTATAGAGTCTGTGTAATTTATATATAACACTAAGTCTATACTATAGTCCCCGCTATCTCTGGTTTTATTAATTAATTCTTTAATCTAGTTATTTATATAGTGATTTCTAATTTCTAAGGGGGAGGCCTTAATTTTCTTATTTCCTATATAAATTAGCTATTAGACATATCTAAGAGTATATACGTAGGAATACTGCCCTTTTCTTATAACTAGCTCCTATAGCTAATATTACTATCTATATAAATACTAGTTCCTATCCCTAGTTTCCTTAATTAAGTCTTAGATCTAGTTATTTATATAGAGATTCTTACTTCTTAAGGGGTAGGTCTTAATTTCTAATTTCCCTATATAAATTAGGCTAGTGCTATATCCTAGTGTGTCTACCTCTAGATCTTATTCCCTTAAAATACCTAAGTCTAATGCATTATATATCCTATCCCTAACTTCTTAGATTAAGTCCTAATTTCTATTATTTATATAGTAATTCTTACTTACTAAGGGGGTACCCTTAATTTTTAATTTTCCTATATAAATTAGAACCTTATTATATCTAAAGGTATTCTTTATAAGTTCCTCCTACTATCTTATAGTATTAGGCACGCCTCTTAGGACCTTAAGTAAATTAATCTTATTATTCCTATTCTAATCCTATTTCTTAGCTAGGTCTATTCTTATAAGTTCCTTATATTCTTCTTTATTATCTAGGTCTTTAGAATTATAGTTTAATACCTCTTCCTATAATAATCCTAACTCTTCTAAGTAATCTCTATTAATCCGTGTTAGTAGTGGGTATTTTTCTATATAATTATAATTTAAGCTTATTACTAATTTCCTTTCCTATAAAGCTTTATAGCGGTTAGCCTAACTCTAAGTAATTATCTAATTTATTAATGCGGGTTTTAGTTAATTAGTGCTAGAGTTATAAGAGGTAAATAATTTAATTTCTATCTTAGGCTTTAACTTAATAATTATTCTATCTATAATAACATTCTAAAGTGGTTTCTAGATAATTATAGTAGTAGATATTAATTCTAGTTTATAGGTAAGAACTTATTCCTTAATTATCTTTACTAAATTATCTAGGCTAGAACTATCTAAACTATATTTTTTAATCCTAACTTTATTTATAATATTATTATTCTTTTTATTAATACTTCCCTTAGTCTTCCTATCTTCCTAATATACTTTTTATTCTTACTTAATTTCCTAAGTATTCTCTAGTAGTATTTCCTTAAAATTTAATATTCTAATTTTATTTAGTGGTAGTAATTTAGAAGCATGTAAATAATCACTAGTATTATTATCTATAATACTTAGTTTTCTAACTCCTAGATCCTAGCTTTATAAAATATCTTACTATTTATCTCTCTTAGGACTTCTTCTACCTCCTCTAGGATTTTTTAATTATCTTCTATATACTCTATAATCTTATCTAGATCTATCCTCTATAGAAGCTAAGCATAGAACTTAGCCTTCTAAAATAAGTCTAGGTATAGGTATATTAGAAGGGTTTATATTTTACCTTTTATTCTAGTAATTATAATTTTCTCTTATCTATAATATTTAATAGCGTTTACTTATTATAGCTAAACTTTTCCTAATAAAAGGTCCTAATCTTACTAGGCTAGTATAATATAGTATCTTACTAATACTAAAATTCCTCCTACTATAATCTAGAGATAGGTATAATAGGTAATTAGTTAACTTATATTATTTACTATCTTAATATATTTCTTTTTATAGAGTTAGACTATAGGGAATTTATATTTCTTAATATAGTTTATATTTACTAATTCTATACTTAAACTACTATTAAGTAAAGCTAAGTTATATTATATACCTTTAATATATATAGTAATATATCCTAAGGTAGTTAGGACTTCTTTATCTAGTTTAGTAATATTATTCTAGGTAACTATATAATTTATTAAGCCTAAGTAGCTCTAAGTAGGCTCCTTAGTGCCCTTAGGATACACTACTTCTTTATATAGTTTTATAAGGTAAGAGATAATAGATTTTACTTTATTACTCTTTATCTTTTATTAATATTATATTAAGTAGCTTAGTTATTAGCGAATAATTAGGGCTATCTAAAGGAGTTATAAAATACTAATAGATACTATAGTTTTACCTAGGTATTTTCCTAAGTTAAATAGTAGAATATTATATTTCTTTATAGCTTAAATATTCTCTAGAGCTAGTCTTTAATAAGGTTATAGGTTTAAGGTAGTATTACTTACCCCCTCCTTTATTTAAGTTATAATAGAGGGTTCTTAGGATTTTACTATAGAATTCTCTATATATAGTTATAAAGTAGGGAGTAATCTTTAGAACTCCTTAGAGAATATCTCTTAGAGTGGTTTATATATATTTTACTTAGTATTATTCCTATCTTATTAAGTTTCTTCTAAGTTAAGAATTTCTTTAATTTATTCCTATAGTAGTTTACTTAGGGTACTTTTAGGTTTTATATTTAATTTAATAATCCTTTTAGCTAGTCCTTAAGTAATTATAGGCTTATTTACCTTTTCCTTTCCCTTTAGGGATATTACTATATTAATATAACTAATATTATTCTTATCCTAGATATAAGTTAGGGATTTATAGTTTAGGAGTAATATTATAAATATCTATATTTCTAGGTTTAGGATATAGCTATAGGGTAGGATTAGTTAATCTATTTCTATACTACTAATATAGTTTAATTAGTTTAAGTTATCTAATTCCCTTTATTAATCTCTCTTTATTTATAGCCTATCCTAAGCCTACTATTCTTAGTGTCTCTTAAAGTCTTTAGATAAGTATCTATCCTTCTTTAAATAGTTATACCCTATATACCCCTATTCTCTATATAAGAAACACTAGAAGAAATCTAGATCTCTCTAGGGCTAGTCTAATTAAGGGAGCGTCCTAATATTACCTAAGGATCTTCTAGGTAATTAGGCTTTATTATTTATATTATATTTTAATTAGTTATATTAACCTATAGCTTAATTTATAGTGCTAGCTACTTAAGCTTAGAATACTTTAAGTTATTTTACTAATTCCTCTATCTAGTTATATACCTTTTTCTCTCTCTTTAACTATTCTTCTATCTATTTCTAGAGAGGTGCTATCCCTACTATTAAGGTCTTCTCTTTAGATAGTTATATTATCTTTTTAGAAGTAAATAAGTAGTAGTTATATAGGATTAGTTTTAGATTAGATATTATTAAGTCTATTAAAGCTATACTATTTATTTACTTACTTAATATAAATAAATAATTAGATACTCTCTCTTATAGTTAAGTATTTATTTCTTTATTTACTAAGTAGTTAATAAAATTTATAAAGAGGACTTATTAGATATTAAACTTTATCTTTATAGCTAGATATTCTACACACTAAATATAAGTATTTAATATCTTACTAGGTTCTTAAGTAAAACTAAACACCTCTTACTATATAGAAATCTTAATAAAGGGATCTGGTTTTTTAAACTTCTTTAAGAACTTTTTAGATATCTTCTCCTAAGTTTAATCCTTATATTCTAAATCTTTATACTAGATAGCTACTTTTCCTTATAAGCCCTAAATAAAGGTTAAATAGGTAAAAGTATTAGTGTATTCTTTTAGGGCGTAGGCTATTATAGCTATTATTTTATAATATTTTATATATTTATTAGCTAGCCTATCCTTTAGTAGGCCTAAGAATATAATTCCTCCTCCTATAATTAGGTTTATAAGGTAGAAGGGACTAGTTATATTAACTAACTATCTAGATTCTCTAGACTTACTAGGTTTAGGTAATTATATTAATAGAGAAAGGAAAAGTAGTATAATCTTATTTAGTAATAGAGACTACTTTAAAAGATAATTAGGGCTAGGGATAAACTCTAATAATTTTCTATTATCCTATTCTAAGTCTAAACTTAGAGATAATTCCTCTTAAGTTCTAGTGTCTAACTCTATAGAAAATAGTTCTTATATAAAGTGTTTAGAATAGGAGAAGTTATTCTAAGATAATAAGAGTTCTGAATTTCTTTAGGATTACATAGTATTAATAGGTTAATTAAGTTTAAATCCTAAAAGGGATTTAGGTAATTTATTAGGTTATATTTAATATTAAAGGAATGTCTAACCTCTTAATAGAGATTAGATAGGATTATAATAGGGGTTTTCTTTAAACTAGGGTTTTAAGCCTTTTAAACTTTATTATAATAAAGTTTTTTAAAGCTAAAAATAGGATTAGAAAAGAAAATAGGAGCAAGCATAGAACTTAAAATCTTATTAAATTATATCTACCTAGCCACTAGAGAAGAGCAAAAAAAAAAAAAAAAATAAGAATATTCCCCTAACTTCTTAAGATAAACCTATTCCTCCCTTCTCTAATAACTCCTTTCTCCTTAACTTAAGTAACTTTCTATTATATATATAGTGTATAAGAAGCCTTTTACATAGTACTACTTAATTAGAAGATTAGATTAGTAACTAAGTAGACCTAAAAGTAAACCTAAAAGTAGGGACATAGTCTATATACTATACCTCTAATTATAGTGGTGTAATTATCACAAAAACCTAGGTTTTTAGAGTTAAGAGCTACCCTAGTTAGTTTACTAAAGTATAAGGTTTAGCTCTAAGTCTATATTTATTATACTTATCCCTTAGGGTATCCTACACTAGAACACTATATAAGCATTACTATTTCTTTATATACCTATTATAGTAATACACTATTCCTAATAAGTCTAGTAGTAAATCCTATAAGTAATTTCTCTAGTTTATAGCTTCTCTATAAAGCCCTTTAATTCCCTAAGTTTAAGGTCCTTATTACACTATATCTATTAAGAAATAGTAGCCTTTATTAATAGAGAATAAGTTCTCTATATTACTAAGTATAGAAAATACCTAATCCTATGCCTAGGTTTTAATATTTAAGTTAATTTCTATAGTCTAAAAAATTCTTAAGGTTCTGCCTACTATCTAAGGCTATTTACCTATAGTTTAGCTAGGGTATTATAGCACTTAAATTAATAAGTATATAAATATTATTTCCTATAGTTAGATTCCCTAGTTTAAGTAGAGTTTATAGGGCTCCTTAAATTATTAAGTCTTAACTCCCTATCCCTTATTATCTAAACTTAGTTTATTCCTACTATATAAAATAACTAAGGTTATAATTTATCTATAATTAGGACCACTAGTATTATACTACACTAGCGCTATAGTGTTTTTATATTAACTATACTTTATTTAATTCTTTATAGTCTTATTATTTATATATTTTACCTATCTATTTCCTATAAAGGTATTCTATACCTAATTATCTTAAGTCCTTTTCTTATTATATTTATTAATTATTATTATTATTATTATAACCTACTCTTTATTATCTTATCCTAGGTATTCTAAAACCTCTCCTAATAGTTTCTTATAAGTATTACATAGCCCTATAGTTCTATATCTATTATATTAAGTCCTATAGTCCTTAGTATTCTTACTTTATCTAATAGTAGTAGTTCTAACCTTAGCTAGAGGATATTCTTAAGCATAATAATAACTATAGCTATTCTCTATTAATCTACCTTCTATCTATTTTATAGCTATAGTTATATTCTAATAAACTTCGTGGTTTTCCTAAATACCTAATTATAGTTCTTTATTTATTTAGTTTAGCTATTTCTTAGAAGTCCTTTATTAGATATTCTTAGTTATTAGATATTTAAGTTAGATAGTAATTTAATTAGATAATAAAGTAAATAAGAGAGTCCTAGTCTTATTACTATAAAGCGGTACTAAAATTTATTAGGATAAAGGTTATTATATTCCCTAGTAATCTAGCTACTATGTTCTCTATAATAATACTACCTCCGATTACCTAAGCCATTACCCACCTCAACAGAACCCACGAGCTTCAGGGACGATCCCCTTTCCCAGAGCGAGCTAAAGGAGCTCCGGGAATACATTGACGAAAACCTAGCGCAAGACCGTCGAACACGAAGGCTGCATGTCATGGGATACTGGCGCTTGATACATGTACATTGGCTGCTTTTTACGAGAGTGCAGCACACCAATTTCTGAAGAAAACTCAATTGGGAATCACAAATCAAGTCGATGTGTCGGAGGGAGCATCTATGTAGTACGCGTTTGACGAGTAGTCTGCATGTGCAGTGCCAGCCCGGGAAATAAATGGCGGCGATACAGACGTCCTCTTGACTGCCCATACAATTGATACCGCTGACGGAAACAGCTTTGGGAACGCACGTTTGTACGGCCATGGCTGACACCAGCCTCTATATACTAGACTTTATGCAGCTCTGCAGTTCTCCAAATCTTTCAACACTGCCATGATCATGATTAGGGCGAAGGCATTACAAATACATCTTTATTGACGTTCAATGTTCTTCGTGACTTCAATCGTAAAACATTAAAAAGATAAAAATGCAATGTGGCCCAGCGCCGTGTTGTCCCACCCAGCTCAATGATTTTTTCTTGTTCACAAAATCCAATATGGCCATGCTCTCCCTTTATGCGAATACGGTATCGCGCGTTGTGGCCCTACTTGTTGAGCTTGGCAGCGGCATTGGCCAGCGATCCACTGCCTCTGCTGCTGAAAATACCCATGATGCCAAAACCAACATAGAACAGGGCCAGAGGATAGGCCACAAGCCCCCGCATGCCCTTCATCCTTCCGACAGCACAGAACATGCCGCTTGCGCTGTACGTGCACCACATGATGGCGGCTGTGGTGAGAACAATGCCAGCGGGCGTGTCCATGGGCATGACAATTCCGAAGAGGCTTGTAAGCACGAGTGGGAGGAGGCAGTATCCGAGAACGGAGGCGGATCGGGGAAAGGTGAGCGTTGCCGAGAAATGACCTCCTGGCTGATTGGGAGTCTGAGCAGGTGGTTCATTGTATTGAGAGTGGTAGGATTCGGAGGGGGGTTCCGTCGGCGACATGAGCGACAAGATCATGTGTAGCGAGATCGATCCTAGCAGGGCTAGGCCGTAGATGTATCCGAAGTGCACCTTGCCCGAGAACAACAAGAAGGTTCCGAAGAGGAGGAAAAAGAGGATCGGGCCGGCGAGATCGGAATCGTCCATTATGTGCTGGTTGATATGCCTGAACGGGTTCAGCACTGCCAGTGTCTGCCCAAGGCTGTTAATAAGATGTTTGCCTCGAAAACCCGTACCGAGATGAATCCGGTGCATCAGTTTCACAGCATACCTTCATCTGAATGTGTCCGAAATTCACTCCAAGCTCCTCCAGCAAGGGAGGCTCGCCATCGTAACCTTCTGTTGAGAAAGCAGCTAGCCATCCGGTCCTTAACCCTCCATGCTCGCCCATGCGTCCTGATACACCAGCACCACCAAACCCAGCAGAGGCGAATCCGGCTTGAGCACCGGAGCCAAAACTCCCCGAATGTGAAGGACCACCGCCGTAGCCATAGGAAGCTTGTTGCGGAGTGGCAGCCCCTGACACCGCGGGGGAGTAGGACGATGGGTAGAATTGAAGGTTTTGCGCACCCCCAGCAGCTGGCGCACCGTATGGGGGGTTACTCGGCTGGCCACCGTAATAGCTGGACATGGTGGACGTCGTCAGAAGGGGGGGGGGAATAGGTCGGAGACTGGGAGGAGCGTTGCGGTCAGGCCGGCATCTGATATTGCTTTAATCGGACGAGGTGGCTATTCCAGCCAGCAAGCTTGCCAAGAGTTGGTTGGCCAGGACAGCTTGTGCCGCTAATAAGCTGGGCTCGGGGTCGGTCCTTGAGTCAGGAATTGTTACTGCCTTAGAGTCAAGGCAGCCATAACAGCACACCGCCGAGTTATCAACAACAACACATCTGCTGACAAGTCTTCAACCCGTTTCTAGTTTTGCCAGGCAACGTTCTGATTATTGCGTTCGGCAAGCACAGCACCCTTGGAGTCATGAAAACTCAAACTGGTCGGATGTGACTAACTGCAGGGGCGGCACACGGTGCAAGTCGCGCCGGGAAGAAGGCATTAGCAATTTTGATTGAGAATGCGATCCAATAAACGTTGGAGAATGAATGTTCTCTCCTGTCATTGCTGTCCATGTCTGAGGGTACAATTATGCCCACCCAAGTCTCTCAGCGGTACGGAGTACAAGTTACTGGATTATAGGCAGAAAATCGCCGGAACCTGGAATCTCTGCTCGAACCAGGTCACCTAGCTTGTACCGCAACTGATATCCCATGCAAAATTTGATTGCAAACAGACGGAACGTGGCCAAGCATGAAGTACAAGTAACCAAAACGACCCCTCAGCGGCATTAATCTCCCTACAGCACTTGCAGCACAAGAAACTCCGACGTATCTCCCCTCGTGTTCAACATCATCCGAATCATCTTTCCAAGAGTAGCAGTCGTTATCAAGCTTTTTATTAACACCCTCAAAGTTGCAGCTGTCCACAATGGTGTGAAAACACTTCAAGCACACGTCGATACTAGGTGAGTGAGTGCCGTTTCAGTCCATTGCTCGATGCTTTCCTGCTAAGCCAAACGCATCCTTTTTTTACCTCTGGCTGTACCACAGAATAGTACTTAAACCAGTATCGTGACGTTTCGCAGGCGATTTGCCTGAAGGACACAGGGTGCAGGACACGATCCTGTAATCCGAGAATCTCAATGGCAGTTGCGTGAGATCCAATATACTTGTTTTGCACAATTCGAGGCTCCCTCACAAGTAGCCGAGCCCCCGTATGCCGCTCCGCCGCTCGTTCCCAAGCAATGACGACGTCGGTCGTTAGCAAGAGAGGCCAATTGCTATGCCACTCAATGAATGCCTGCACTCCAGCTGCCTCGTACCGAAATTCACACACGTTACCTTTTGTGCAATTCCAAATATTTAACCTCGCCAGCGCCGGCATATTCAAGGCGGCTCTACCTGCATTTTCTAGCATTTCATTGATTATTGTGACGTCTGAGGATCTGGTCAAAAACCGAGAGGTCAAAGTAAGCACGCTCAAGTGGCCCCAGACATAATCTGGGTAGACTGCTGCCCTAAAAAAGTCCCGAGCGTCAACCATATATGACGCTGAAAGCGTTTGAAGCCGTTGGCTCCTTTGCGCCAATGTTGTGCCAACAAATGCATCTGGTGTCCTAACCAACTCGCGACGGCCGAACCATTTTGGAGAACGTCGATGACGGTAGACAACAGTGTTGTGATCCTCATTGAAGTCTTCAAACATGGTGAGGCTCTGGACGGTGTCTGGCAGCGAGGCAGCGATCATCATACCGAGCTCTGTTTCAACAAGCGGCGGTTACTAGCGACCCAAAAAAGACGACGAGAAAGTAGCACGATGGAAAGAAGGGCTGCGGGAGTGACACCTACCAAGGTCGTCGGGATAGCCGTTTCTGAATGAACACCATTGGAAAGGTCTCCATGACTCAATAAGAACGCGGCTCAAGCAAGGAAGCCTCTGTAAGATCCGTGCCAGCGTCGCTGGTTCGAGCTGCCAGCGGGTTTGCCTGCGGACTATAAAGCTTGTGACTGCTGGCACCGTGGGCAATCCATCTACGGTGCATGAGAGGAAACCTCCTGCTAAGTTTATGGAAGGTAGGCTCGGAGGACCCGTTCTTCGTCCTTGGAGCCACCCGTGCCCTGGATGCGAGATATTTGGACGTTTCCGTTCAAGAGGCCCGTGGATGTCAAAAGGGCTGGTATCGAAATGCAGGTCGTTGTAGAAGGCATGCTCCATGTCACTAGGTGAACACGCGCTGATCTCCAGTGAAAGTCCGGGAGCCCCGGGCCTTTGCTCCGTGTCCCATGAGCGTAGGATATGGAAGGTCCGTTTGATGGCGTCTTCGAACAGCGCTGCATTGTATTTGGGCAGTGATTCAGAGGACTCGGAGCTGTAATCTACACAGTCAGGGCAGTCATATGTGGCCAGGTCAACCTTAACCCAGAGGTAGCGCACTAGGCTCTGTTGACGACGAGTCAATCTTCGGATGTTTTCAAGGGAAGCCTGCGTGACGAAGATGTTGCGGTACGTCTCCTGCTCGAAAAACTCGAACCAATCTCTGCAGACTAGCGCGTGCGAGGGGATGAGGCCCGGTGTTCTTCTGAGGGGCCTCCCAACTGGCTGATGCTCTTCTAGCGCGCTAAGCCGAGTAAACACCATGTTGAGTATGATGAGACGCGTGTCATACGAGAGGGTTGTCCATTCAGCCATGTTGATACTGTATTAGTGAGCGCAGGTTAATGATTTTATTTTTTTAGCAGAAAGAGAACGAAGCACATGAAGAAGCAAGGACATTTGGAGTATATATAGGTTGTGTGTCACTGTGAATTAAGCTTTATTAAAAATAGCAGAAAAAAAGTGTGGTCTAGACATGTGGCGTCGTCTTTAGCCTTCCTGGACTACCAAGGAGTTTTCCTCCACCCACCACGGAGAGGTAGACGACATGGGTGGGATAAGAATACTTCGGGATGGTAACGATAACGCGAAGGAGTAACACCAGGTCGCCTTTACGACAATGTCTGATCGCTTGTCGAAGTGTGCGTTTTGCAATGGCAGAGATTACTTAGTGGCTATAAAAGATTGAAGAAAATTGAAGAAATTAAGCCGTCAAGCTGCCAGAAATCTTCGATCACGATCGCTTATTATGACTTTGGGTATCCCCCAGTTAGACATCAGTAGTCGATCGTATAATTTTCTCGCGTAGGTCGCTGCTATAACGTTATTCTAATAAGGTTCTAATATAGTCTGTTTGCTAAATTTGTCAATGATGATAAGCATAGAATCGTTGCCCTCCACTGACATAGGTAGAGATAACAGGAAATTAATCAAGATCATATATTATAGTGCTAGCGGTGCCAACAATGGTTGTAGGTTACCATGTCATGGGTGTCTCCTTCGTTAATAAATTTGACAAAAAGGACAGGTTCGCAAGTAGTCCCGCAGTCTGCGTAACCCATAAAGTATGTAGAATTGTTACACAATCTCACTCAATTTCGGATAACATTGGTCGTATGCTACGAAGCAATATATGAATGCAATAGTGACAAGAATGGTAATCACACTTCGGGGTGATAATCATAATAAGAATAGGGGGCTGTCACCATGACGTAAGTTGGCGTCCTTCGAATTAAACAAATGATTGATGCGAGGTTCCAATTGCTACTTATTGTATTATCTCATTGGGTAGCATGCCTTATATATTCTCAAGTTATTGCTTACGATACTCTCATGTCTAGTTGTATTGACGTTATTATCTTGGCGTATTGTCGTTATATCGTGCCGCATTGTGAACCCGTTGCAGAATTCCTCTTCAGTCATCTCGATGACCGAACCACGGGCACCCTTTCGCTTCTTGGTTGGTTACTCAACTGCTTCTCAGGATGTGCGTCGTGGTGATGGCCGCAACCGTGGCGGAGGACGAGGAGGTGGTGGCGCGGAGGCCACAAGCACGGACATCGTTGGCTTTTTGCTGCTGTTGTTTTTCTTATTTTCGTTGTTGCTATTGTTATTGTTTTCGTTGCTGCTGTTGTTTTCGCTGTTATTACTTTCGTCGTTGTTTTCGTTATTGTTATCGTTGTTGTTGTAGTTGCTGGCCCTGGCTCTGGTGCGGTGGAACGAGATTAATGACAAGAGAGGAAAAGGAAAAAAAAAACACTCGAATCGATCGAGATATTTAGTGGACAAAGGTCTTGCTCTTACCAGATGAAATAATGGTAATTACGTCCAGGGAAATAGGGAAATAGGGAAATAAAGCTACATGGCGAACGTGTCCAGGGAGGGAAAGCTAGTTACTGAACAAAGGTTTTGCTCTTGACAAACGTGCCATCAGGAAGGTGGGTTGACTCGTTCCTGCTATAAATGCCGGGACACAAAACGGAGACCTCCATTCATCCACACTCTCGATGTACCAGATAAACTAGAGTTCAATGGATACAGACCAAGTAAGTTTTAATACTTCAACGAGCACTTGGACAAGGAGACGTTCGAGAAACGATTAGTATCCTTGCCCCTCGTGCACAACAGAACTGGCGCCATCGGCGAGATATTCCGAAGTACAGATGAACTGGGATCTCGGGATCGCCAAGGGATGCAGTTCTTCCATCTATCATAAGTTGGTAGCAGCGGAGTGATTTCTTGTTCCTGCTGGCGTCGCTTCAAATCGGCCACGAAGAAGTCACCATCTGGGCTAGCCTCAGCCTCCATGATGACATCGGCATCTGCTGCAGGCAAGACATTTTCGCCACTCTTAGTATCGTTGGACATGGTCATGATCTTTGAATATGCCATACGATAGCCGCCGGCGATGCAGGCACGAATGCACTGAGGTCGCATGGCTTCTCGCGTCTCGGCAAGCCTACACAGGGTCGAAGCTGACGGTAACGTTGGATATCAAATCCAGTATGGAAGCTCATCATTTGAGATTGGTGGTTGAGCGTCCAATAGACGGCTGACATCATTATTCATGACATGCCTGGCATGAATAGCCCTTCGTAAAACTGAGCTGTCGTCTTCATCCCAACCAGCGGCAACAACTTGCATGAAATCCGGATTGCGAGCCCGCAATAACGCCGGAGAAGTGCTCCGATAGACACCTGGCGTCATACAATGCAGCTCGTACTCAAGAGCACGACTTGGGCGGCACCGGCACCAAGAACAAGCGTCTCTTGATGGCAAAGCGGCGCAACTTTGGCGGCACGTCGGACTGAGCCGCCGACTTGCCAGAATTCACGATCTCGTGGATGGCGACACGACACCACGGGTGGTGGCGAGTTGATCCCGTCCGCCACAACTGACTACCGTCTGACATTCGACGACCTCGATCACCTCTTTCAGTATGCTACCAGCCACCTGATCCCTTTTTTTTTTTTTTTTTTTTGTCGATAAATCAGCCTTCCAAGTGCCATGGCCAAAAAAAGCTAGACTGAGGGCTCTGTCATCAATGAATACGAGGACACGAAGAACGACTATGATGGCCAGTTTGAATACTATGCAGAGTAGGTCAACGACCTCGTCAATCCGCAGCCATTCAATTAGATGAACAATTGGCAAACAAACAAGGAGGCCAAGACGGGACTGGGCGGCCGCTTTTCTGACTGCAAGTACAAGCGCAACGACAGAGACAAATACCGCTATCAAGGGCCATGCCCGGTTCCAAGGGCATTATGAGGACAGATGCTCGCGCAGACGGCCTCTCGCATGGCACGCTTTCCATTTGTTGCCGGCGAGGTTGCCAACGGTTGTTTTTGCCGTTGCGGAAATCATTGACGATCCCAACTCGACTGGTGGTGTGGTGTGGTGTGGTGTGGTGTGGTGTTGGCGTGATCACGCAACGCCAATCAGCAAGAGAGAGAAGAAGAGCCAGCCCTCAGCCCTCACCGATGACTGCTCAGCCACAACCATGGCAACCATCCAGTGGCAACGCCGATAACGAGCATCTAAAAATAGCGATGCGTAAAAGAATGCGGTGGTGGGTGACGTATGCTTGGTGTCGTTTGGCGATTTCGCATGGCAGGCCGCCAACCTCGTGCGATTTTTGCTCAACCTGTCTCGGGTATAAGTTAAGAGTCGGACGCTGTTGAATCGCTGTTTAATCAATTGATCCATCATCTTGGTTACCTGGGTGCCCGTTCCAGACCATCTGTACAGATATCTACATCGCTTCATAATACTCCTGCCTATTACATCTGCAAGTACAAGACAAGACAGCCAAAATGCGAACCATGGCCACTCCCTGGGCCGTCTTGGCCGTCTTGGCCGTCTTGGCCGCCTCTGCCGCCTCTGCCGCCTCTGCCGTCCCTGCCGTCCCTGCCGTCCCCGATGAGGCTTCCGTGATTGCCACTGAGCCATCAACAAACATCACCACCGTCACTGTCATCCCACCGCCTCTCTCTACGGGCCACACTGCGCCTTATCACGGCAACACGACTGTCGTTGTGCCTTCCTGCTCTGCCCCGTACCCCATCTCCTCGACTGTTTCGGGATCACCGATTCCCTCGGCGAACTGGACTGGTACTCACACCACTGCCACCGGTCTGCCTCCTGTTCCTACCGCTTCCAATACTGGTGCGCCTACCGCACCTCCCACAGCCGGTGCTACCATGAACGCCCAGAACTCATTCTTGGCCATTGGGATTGCGGTGGTCATGGCTGCCCTGACTTTGTAACGTCAACACTGGCTTCTTAAAAACCAGCTTCAACCACTTGGGATATTGCGGACACTCATTACAAGGCGTTTTCGGAGGCAACCACAGGGATACTACGAGATTAGACGGCGTCTGCCGCAAAAAGGGGCACATCTTTATCAAATATTTGAGGATCGTTCAATCCGAAACCATCATAGTAATAATATAATACAAATTTACATTCGCACTAATACATCATCTTGGGAAATGCCAAAACGCTGATAAGCGGCTGAATGCTCCAGTTCCGGTTGATTGCCGACGTAGCAGCTCGAGAAGAGCGTAAAAGTTCATGGGGACGAGCTTTGTGGAAACTTTGGCAGTGGGCAGGGGGGTCACCCCCCTAGGCCCTAGCGCCTAATAGCTGCACCCAACAAGCAAGTCCCGTCCCTAATAATACTGACTAATCACGACGCTTGGGGGCGAAGAACCCGCAAAAGATTATCGCACAGGACGTTTTTTTCCTCGAGGTTACGAGGGGAAGTCAATTCGCTTGCGACAAGCTTTCATCACAACACGACCAGCGTCATCACCCAAGTCGTCGGACTTGCTCATTGTTTGAGCTACGCAACTCATCACAGCTCTCTACGCAACGTACGCCCTCTTCCTGTGAACATGGCCAGAACTGTGAACTCGGCCAGAAACCGGCAGAAGCGCAGCGACGATAGAGATCGCGCCAAGAATTGGAGAACGCGTCAATCATCAAATCCTACGCGCGCGCCGCCGCCGAGCTCTTGCGACAGACCACCCCAGCGATCCGACAACTGGAGACCGGGAGGTGGTGTACGTAACGATCGAGATGATTCATATGGCCATCGAAGTGATGCGCCTCGCTCATCCGGCTCGTATCGACCCCAGGTACCACAAGGAGATTTTACTTTCCGAGCAGACAAACCTGCCGGCATCGTAAATCAACCGCAAAATGGTCATAAATCTGGCGACAGAGGGCCTCCGAGGGACCGGCGCGGCCCGCCCAGAAAGCCAGGACGGCGTTGGCAGCCACCTCCCCATCCCTCCGAACGAGCGCTCATCAATGGCGCAACGCTTAATGTCCCCGAGGAGCGGGTAGATGATGGAGAAGGCGGGGCAAAATTTCGCGATCTGGATGACCTCTCAGATGATGATGTGCTCGAGATGGATATATCGTCCGCATCGGAATCTGGTGAGCCGTCAAGGAAGCGTGCGCGCACAGAGAGGACTGTGGATGAGACCGAAGAGGCACCACACTGGTCCAACCCAGATCCGTATACTGCACTGCCTTGTCCTGACGAGACGACGCAAAAGAAACGAGATGTAGTGAAACTGATTCGAAAGGCGAGACTGGGAGAATTGGCCAAACCGGACGCTCCTGCCGAAGCCGAGGATTTCTTGTCGTTTGATCTGACGGAAGAAGAGGAAGAGGAAGAATCCGAAGAAGAGGAAATTCCACCACCTCCTTCTGAGCCCCAACCGCCGCCGCCTCCCACGGGACCTGCCGCCATGTCTCGCCATCGCGAAGCAGCAGAAATTGCCAAGGAAAATGGGCTACCAGCACCAGATCGATCAGGCCCGCTCGGATCTAGGAAACGTACGGCGAATGACGAGATCAAGCCTCCTGACTATGGCCAATTGAAAAAAGTGACCACTAAGCCGTCAAAGGGTACCATTATTTCGAAATGGCTTGCGAAGAAAAACGAGGACTCGTGCCCCTGGCAAACCTATGATCACTCATCTACTCATAATATGGCGTTTCGGTGCGTTGGAAAACCCTCAGTATTGAAAGCTCTGCCGCTCTGGCACCTGCTAATAGTTTCTCAACAGACTTCATAAGGAAATCATTGATTTTTACGAATATGTCCGACCACGCGATTTTGAGCAACGCATCCGTGACAACCTCGTTGAGAATCTGCGCAAAGCAATGAAGCGCGATGGACGCAATTTTGCCTCTGCCGAGGTCCATCCATTCGGCTCCTTCATGTCCGGTCTTTACCTACCTACGGCGGACATGGATCTTGTCGTGTGTTCTGCCAGCTACATGCGCGGCGGCCCGCCCACCTACCTGGGCGCCAAGAGCTGGCTGTACAAATTCTCAAAATTCCTCTCCATGCAGCATGTGGCCGACGCGGGCTCTATCGAAGTCATTGCACATGCTCGGATACCCCTGGTCAAGTTTGTAGACAAGCTCACAGGACTGAAGGTGGATATATCATTCGAGAACCTCGGTGGTGTTGGGGCCGTCGACACGTTCGTGTCGTGGAAGAAGCAGTATCCTGCCATGCCCATCCTGGTCACCGTAATCAAACACTTTCTGCTCATGCGTGGCTTGAATGAGCCGGTCAATGGAGGCATCGGCGGATTTTCAGTTATTTGCTTGGTCGTCAGCATGTTACAATTGATGCCTGCTGTCCAGAGTCGCAGCATAATACCGGAGCATAATCTCGGAGAGATGCTTCTGGAATTCTTCGAGCTGTACGGGCGGCAGTTTCATTACGAGACAAACGCAATCTCCCTCACCCGACCGATTGGGTACATCAAAAAGGTGAGCAACAATGAAGCCATCCAATCTCGTCCTCTGCCACTTGTTCATGGTCAGCGCCGCGGTCGGCATGCTGACACATCCATACAGTCCGAAGTTGCCTCTTTCACATACAAAAACAGAGACCGCTTATCGATTATCGATCCGAACAATCCCGCAAACGACATATCCGGGGGATCATCCAATACCAACGCCATCATGGCGCGGTTCGAGGACGCTTACTACGCCCTGCGAGATCGGATGAAGGAAGTTGCGCGAAACCCTGAGAGCGGGAGTATTCTGGATTCCATCCTGAGAGGAGACTACTCCTCCTTCCGCCAACAGCGAGAGTACCTAAGACACGTACACGAGACCACCATCGGGCCGTGCTAACACACCAGAATCCCTTGATCAAATAAAACGGGCTTGTTTCCCACAGGGCGAGGAGAACTATGATACACTTTCGGCGTCGATGAATTATCCACGTTTTGTTTTATCAAAACATTTGTATGTGCATACACTATCTCCCGCGAGGGATCGGAACAGTGAATTTTGAATGAGGACGGTGAATACGAGTAGGATATGTATGATAACGGATGCGACGAATAGCGCCGGGGGGGTGTTTTTTTTTTTCTTGGTTTCTTTTCTTTTATATTCTTTTTTTTTATGCTTGCACTGATCCGTACTTCGACTGGCTACCCAGTTCACAACCACAACAGTTTCAGGCCACGACTTGCTCATGTCTCTCGGTGGCCGGCAGTAATGTTATTCTCTTGTTCAGCCCAGTGTTGCCTCGCTTTTCTTTGAACTTACTGACGGACGTGGACAGTGACATGAGAGTCTTTTGTTGTGCTGCGCTTTCGACAATGGCGATTGCTGCCCGCTGCTAATTTTATTGGGAAAATAGGACTTGCACTGCAGTGCATTTGCCGGGAAGGACGTGCTTCGTTCTCGCTGGGAGGTCGGAGTTTTCATATCATTTCGGCAGATTGAATTGGCGTTTGACCTGCTGTTCGGTGGCGAGGCCACCACTTTTCCTCACTGCAGGCTCTGCTTGATGTAGGGCTGCGGAGAGGCTGTGGAGGGGGGAGATGGATTGTGGAGGATCTACGGACTAGTGGGGATCCTGTCGACAGAGCGGGGCATCCTTGCCGACATAAAAGGCGTGGAGGCAGGCATATGGGCAGGCATGGGCAGGCATCAACCCGCATATACCATTCTTGTTCTGAAATCCCGGCGCAGCCATGTCTTCGATTGATCTCTACCCCTCGTCACCCCGCGACGCTCTCGCGAAGCTGTACATTGGCAAGTCGATTCGCCATGTTCCCACGCCAGCCGCCGTCATGGACGTCGCGGCCGTGAGGAGAAACTGCAAGCGCATGCTCCAGGCTTGCGACAAGCTCGGCCTGAGCTGGAGAGCCCACGTGAAGACGCACAAGGTCAGTGGTCTCCTTGCATCGGACACTTGACAACGAAGCCCTACTAAGCCAACGTGAACGTGGGGGGTAGACCGTGGAAATAGCGCAGCTCCAAGTTGGAGCCGATGCGAGCAGGCCGGTGAATCTCATCGTTTCCACGTTGGCAGAGGCCGAGTTCCTGCTGCCCATGCTGAAGGAGCATAGAGATCAAGGGCGGAGAGTCAATGTGAGTATCCCATACACATGCTATGGGTGCATTAGCGATTGAGAATGCTCATTCGGGGAAAACAAAAAAAAAAAATGGTGAAAAATGACAGGTCCTCTATGGGTTACCGATATCTCGGAATGCCCTGTCGCGGCTGGCGGCTGTGGCGCAGGAATTGGGCCAAGGCAGCGTGTCAGTTCTGCTTGATGATCCATCTCAAGTTCCAGTCATTTCCGACCTCGGTTCCCTCTCAGGTGTAGTGCCCCATGCGCACGTCAAAATCGACATTGGCGAGCGCAGAGCCGGCGTGGAAGTACAGGGCGATCGGTTCCTGGAGCTGGCCGATGCGGCCTTGGACGCTCACAGCCGGGGCAAAATTCACCTATCTGGGCTGTATTCCCACGCGGGTCACTCATACGGCGGCGATGGCAGAGCAGCGGCTATCAAAATGATGCGTGCCGAAATGGCCGCCATGCTCGAAGGAGCCGGGCGACTGAGGTCCAGAGCTGGCGAGAAGTCGGCGGCGAAGTTGCCCGCGCTGGTCGTCTCTGCCGGGGCTTCACCAACAGCGTTGTCGGTGCAGAACTTGATTACGGCGGAGGAAGGAGGAGACGAGACCATGGCCGACGAGGTGCGAGCAGAGGTCAAATCGCTCGCCCAGCTTTTGGCTTCCATCAAAGGGAACGGTCTTGTCGTCGAGATGCACGCGGGCGTGTACCCAACGCTGGATCTGCAACAGTTGGCAGTCCACAGCATTGATGCTTCCAGACTCTCCTGGGGGGACATTGCCTTGACCATCCTTGCCGAGGTACACAGCAATTATCCAGGTCGCGGCGTCAATGGCTCTGACGAGGCCTTGATCGGCGCAGGCGGCCTGGCACTCGCGAGGGAGCCTTGCAAGGCCTACGAGGGAATGGCCATGGTGACGCCGTGGAACAGACGAGGCGTTGCGCAGCCGACGTGTGACGTTGAGCATTTCCGTGGATGGATCGTTGGTCGCATCGCGCAGGAACATGGCATCTTGACGTGGAGAAGTGGGCATTCGCAGGCCGAGTTTACGCAGCCGGACCAGGACGTGCCCAAGGTTGGAGAAAGGGTCCGGCTCTGGCCGAACCACGCGTGCATTGCCGGCAGTCAGTATGGGTGGTACTTTGTCGTGGATCAGGACGAAGCCGGAAAGGAGGACGTGATTATCGATATTTGGACCAGGGCTAGGGGATGGTGACTCGTTCAGGACTCAGTACGTGCGTGTGTAATTTGCATAATTTGCATAATTTGTGCGTACATTATATTATCCCTTATCTGCCTTCTCAGACATGTGGGGGGGCAAATCATGCGGAGACGATAACAGGAACGGGGTCCTGGAAGCATGTCACTATCTGCGCAATCGACCGGGGGCCGCCAAGTCTTAGATACGCATGAGACATATGCTTCGTTATCAATGGATTGGGCGGATCGGTAATTCGATGGGCGCACGAGAACCCGCCTTCGTTCTGATTGTCCATCTATTCCGACACGCGAGCCCTTGCAAATACTGTGCAGTACAAGATGTAGCTCATATATCTCTTGGTATTTCTTTTGGGGGGGGGGTACTTTATCGTAGGGAAGCTGCTTCATCTCCAGGGCTGCACGGCTACATTGCACTCCTTATTCTTGACCCCTTTTGGAAACTCGATCAAGCAATAACAAGACTGCTTGCGGCCAAAACAACACCTCGCTTTCCTCTTTATGAGATCCGTGTCACCAGGGAGCCGGCTTCCATCCCGCTTCTCCTTGAATCCGCCATGGCCGCCGCGCCTCCTGCAGACGTCGAGGCGGCAGGCATGGCCGGCCACGAGCATGAGCACGACGAGGATGCGAAGAATGAGCCTTGCGACGATACAGCCCGCGCGGTGGCGGTGGTGGACCAAGCTGCCGAGCGCAGATTGTGCTTCAAATTCGACGTCCGTCTGCTGCCCGTCTTGTCCATCATGTGTGAGTTTTGCCAGCCTCGACGCCCAACCGGGTCGATTTCCTTGGGAACCCCGACGACGGAAACTGATGTTGAAGGAATGTGGAACCGGCAGACTTGTTCAACGCGCTTGACAAGGGAAATCTGAGCAACGCACAAACAAACGGCCTCAGCAAAGGTTGAAATAGATGGATGCCCCCCCTGCCACACATTGTCGGCTGACGCAAAATCGGGTATTACAGACCTCGCCCTCAAAGAAGGACAATATAACCTCGTCGTGTCCATCTTCTTCGTGCCATTCGTCGTTTTCGCACCGCCTTTTGCCATGCTGGGCAAGAAGTACGGGCCCGCACGCGCCCTCCCCTTCATGATGCTCGCGTTCGGCTCCATGACGCTCTTGACTGCCGCCGCGCACAACTTCAGCGCCATCTTCGCCGTCCGCTGGTTCCTGGGCATGGCGGAGGCGGCCTTCTTCCCCGTCGTCATCTACTACCTGACTACCATCTACCGCCGCGGCGAGCTCGCTCGTCGACTGGCCGTGTTCTACGCCGCCTCCAACGTTGCCAATGCCTTCAGCGGGCTGCTCGCCTTTGGCGTCTTCCACGTCAAGTCCGGGGGCATGCCCGCGTGGCGCCATCTCTTCCTCATCGAGGGCTCCGCCACCGTCTTGTTCGCCGCCTTCGCCCTCTGGTATCTTCCCGGGAGCGCCGCCACGGCCCCGTTCCTGAGCGAGGGCGAGAAGGCGCTGGCCTTTCGTCGCATCCAGGCCGACTCCTCCTCGGTGGTGTGCGAGGACTTCAGCCTCGGGGAGGCGCTGCGCATCTTCAGGTGCCCTTCCTCGTACGCCTTCCTGGCCATCGAGGTGTGTCTGGGCGTGCCGCTCCAGTCCGTGGGCCTGTTCCTCCCCCAGATCATCCAGCGGCTGGGCTACCCGCCCGTCGCGACCAACCTGTACACTGTCGCGCCTAACGTGGCCGGTGCGGCCATGCTTCTTGTCCTGGCCTTCGCCTCTGATCTCTCGCGCCTCCGTTTTCCCTTCATCGTGCTCGGCTTCGCCTTCACTTGCGTCGGCTTCGTCATCTACGCCGCCCTCCCCGACGTCCACGCCCAGATCCGCGTGGCCTACTTTGCTACCTTCATGATGTGCTGGGGCACGTCTGCGCCGTCGGTCCTCCTGTCGACGTGGTACAACAACAATATCGCTCACGAGGGCCGCCACGTCACGCTGACTTCGGTGGGTGTGCCTCTGGCAAACGTCATGGGTCTCGCGGCGAGCAACATGTTCCGCGAGCGCGATGCCCCGAAATACCTGCCTGCGCTCGTTGCCGCGGCCTGCTTCGGGGCCGCGGGCGCTTTGATCACCGGCCTGCTTGGCCTCTACATGATTCTCGACAACAGGCGTCGGGACCGCAGGGCCGGTGTCAAGATCAAGGCGAGACATGTGTCGACCTTGAGGTTGAGGGACGGGCCGAGCTCACCTGATTTTCGATGGTATCTGTAGAGTTCCGCCAAACACGGGGGGGCGCGGAAACCGCAAAAGGCGTATATTATTCCGGTATATGTAGTCACATTGATTCAAGACACACGTTCCCCCCAGTGATTCATGAGATTCATGGTCTACACCCCGCGCATCTCCAAGGAAGATGGATCCCATGCAGTCAGTGACTATGCCATTCCAATTCCATGCTTCAGAGCGACCTACCTGCCCAAGAGATCAACCCCTTTTGGTAGGAGAAAAGTCGTCCACCTGCAGGAACAAGCCCAAATCGCCGAGCGCATCATCCCCTTCCCAATGCCCATTCACAAGATTAAGATACTGGTCCTGGAACAAATCATGCTGCACGCGCTGCTGGTCCAGACTCGGCGACGGCACCGCCGAGGCGTCCCCGTTGCTGCCGACAAATGGATCGGGTCGCTTCGTCGAACCCGTCGGCTGCTTCACGCCAGAAACGCCATCTGCCTGTGCGGCATGCAGACGATCGGCAATGGACCGGTCCAGGTACTGGAGGAACAGATCGAGAACATTGTTGTTGATCCGCCAGTATTTCTGTATCTCCTTCAGGCACAAGAGGCACATTTGCGCCCGGTGCTCCGCTATTCTTCGCGAGATGCCCATGCCGCGACGGATGCTGATGACGTGGATGCAGAGTGCCGCGAAGAGACTTGTGATTCTGGAACAGCGTAAGAAATAAAAAGGTGGCCGCCCCCACGAAAAGAAACGGGGGAAGAGGGGGGGGATTCTTTTCCCCCGAAAAAAAGGTTGCTCTTACAGGTGCATTTGTCCGTATCGCAGAGTCCCGTGCGTGGACATGTCTTCCGCGATTCTGCTAATCCGACAGGCCGCAGCCGTGACGACCTGGTTCTTCTTGTCGCCCTCGCCGTGGCGAAGGAAACTGTTTCTGTGTACCAAAATGCGCACATGGCTGCCGAGAGAGAGGCGGCATGAGACACGTCAGAACGATGCGGCGACTTGCAACGATGAGGAGAGAGGTTGCTGGAACAGGAGGGGGACTGAAGACCAACTTGTACGCTAGATGCAGGAGACAGGTCCAGACGGACTCGCTGCCTTCGTCCGTCGCATACTTCATGCTCCCTGGGAGACTGTCCTTCCATGCCTCGAGGGCACCATCTAGATTTCTGACGTTGTCTGCTGAGGATTTCCCTTTTCCTGGGGCAAAGTGTAGGTCTATGACGCGGCCGACTTGTGCATGATGACAGGTCAGCATTTCAAAAAAAAATTAAATTGAAAATTAAATTAAAAAAAGACCCCCCAGGCCCGCAGATCGACTCACGTAATCTTGCAATCTCAACCATTTTGATAGTATATGTGATGTGCTCCGGTTGGCAGGATCCGAAAAGGGGGTTATTAGCACATGCGGCTTCCGACTCGAGATCCGTGGCACTCAGTGGCTCAATGTCGCAGTCTTCGTCTCGTATTCGACTCGGAAGGCCCAATGCGGCTGCCACTTGTCGTTCTCTGACCTGCCTTGAATAAGCTTGCATTTTTTTCTCAATGAAAAAAAAAAAAAAAAGAAAGGAAAAGAGAAGTCCCTACGTAGATGGACCACCAGATCCTCCTCCTCATGCGAGTCATGTGTGTGTGTTTCGCACTTGGTCTCGGGCTAGAAAACTTGTAAGAAACGAACCGTTTGAGCGACCAATGGGATATCAACCAGGCTGACAACTTACGACCTATGCAAGCCATACGACTCGGAAAGTGTAATGACGACACCCAGCCAGTACCGGACGTCGCGAACATCTGCCGGCCCGCCGCGCCAGAAGCTCATGAGGAAAATGGACTGTATCAGTATGACCTCGTCCTTTTCCCAGTCTGCGTGGAACAAGAGCCGTGCCCGGTGATACAATATTCGCTTGGCCTCCAGCCTGTCCTGGAAGCCCATGGCCACGATGGTGTCGTCGTCGCAGTAGGTGGCGCCGATGAACAGCATGGCTTGGAGCAGGAGCCGGGACATGTCCATGGCGGCCAGTCGTCTCGTCACCTCGGCGCGGTCCAGGATGGGGAAGCTCGGATGGAACCAGGTGAAGTAGGCTTGCAGGGCGGGCAGGCAGGTCTGCAGATCGGGGAGCGTGAATGCGCCTTCGTCCCGGAGATATCTCATGGTGCTGGCGCTCGTGCCGGCACCTTGGACATGCGATGGCGAACTGGGGCTGCCGGGGATGGGAAAGGTGAGCCGTGGCTTTTGGTTCGAGGCATTGCCGCTGCCTTGGGCGGCGGCAGCCTCGTTGCCGGGGACCAGGGTGAGGAAGTTCGATTCTCCAAAGAAGAGCGTGTTCTCGGTTGCCGCAGCGGCGTCATTGGGACTTGTTGGGCTTGGGCTTGCCCGCGGGTTCGCCGCGTCCGGCAGATGGGATTCGTCGGCGATGCTGGACGATGGCGGACGCGCACTTGTTGAGTCGATTGTTCGCGCTGGGCTTAATGACACGCTTGTTGTGTCTGGTGCTGGTGCTGGGGCTGGTGCCGGGGCTGGTGCCGGGGCTGGTGCTGGGGCTGGTGCTGGGGCAGGCTCGAGTCTGCGAGATCTGCGTGGGTATCTGCGGCGAGAACGTCATGCCCTGTGTGAGTAATAATGATGAAACTTGATTTTCCGAGGACCTCAACGGCTCTGTTTCCTCAACGGGGAAGGAAAAAAAAACTGAACTGCGACTCACCTCCCGCGACGAGAGGGAAGAACCTCACACTTGGCTCCGGATGAGGCGCAGTTAGTGCAGGGCTGGACCTCGGTGACGTTGCATCGCACCCGGCGAGCATTGCATTCGCGACAGGCGTGCTTGGCCCGCGTCTTCTCGGGCTTGCGACTCGATGGTGCTGCCGGGGGCGGCATGGCGGCGATGGTGGCACTCGCGCGGTGACGTTGAACGCATCAGCGTGTTGCTTGAGGGTGAGGTTGGGTGAGGCTTGGTGAGGCTTGGTGCATTAGTGTCGACTGAAGTGAGAGGGAGAGGGTGAGAGACTGAGAGTGAGTGAGCGGAACAGGGTCACAGGAGTGAGTGAGTGAGTGAGTGAGCTTAAATTGGAACTTGTCCGCCTGCCGCACCAGACTCAATGCGCGCGCATCTCACACGTCGTCTTTGGCCATTTGTATACTTGATTGCTGACTATTTACTAAGATTTATCCCAGATTTGGGAAGCGTCGGGAAATGTTCATTATTTGAATGTCCCCCATTCTGCGATGGCGGCGTGGCAATCCTTGGGGTCTAGTTCTTGCTGATCGTTCTCTTGCCAGTAGGAGTTGGGGAACCGTGAGCAGATTTGGTTGATAGAATCGCGGACGAGAAGCTGGCGCACATGCCATTGGAAAAATTGTGCTAACGTCAGTTGGATCGATATTTTTTTGCAGGCAGACGTATCATGACTTGACGTGTTTGACTTGATCTTCCTACATTTGGATGCGTAAAGCAGACCATTTCTTTACTTGTGTCCGACTTTCCCAACCTTCACTACTCAGTACTTCACGCAGCGCACTTTGTAAAGTCCTTTAGCCCAGCATCAGGTACACGGGCCTTGGGTACACACAATGGAATGACCTCTCCCTTCAAGTTCTTGAATACTCGGCCATACTCCCTCTATCAGGTCGTTTCAGTTTCTTCGTGGCCGCAATGGGGGGGGGAGGAAGAAAGAAGAAGAAAAAAACGCTTACGAACCTTTGTGATTGAAATGAACTCGCCGTAAATACCGTCCTTCTTCATCTTGAGACGCACAAAATCGCCAACACCGCCCAGGAGCGCAACCACTGTCAACACTTTGCTGTCCCAGGTGACGAGTGCGGAGACCAATTTCCCATCTACCCTCGTTGACTCGGTACTCCCAAAGGGATCTGATGGGCACACACCAAGTCAGCATGATCCAAAGGACGTATTCATTCATCGTGCCATGGCCGACGTACTTTGCATCTTTTTGGCCACCACCATGTTGCGCCACCAAGCCAATCCAACAGCTTTATCAAATAGTATGGTGGGCCATGCCCCATACGGAGTGATCACATCATGGTACTGCTCCTTTTGACTTGCGATGGAGGGTATTCCCGCGGGCGAAATGTAGCCGATGATCTCGTCGGTCGTGACGTTGGTCGAGTTGTTGACCGAGGCGAACAGGCCCGGGACTTTTGTCACTACCGAGTTGCAGGTTCGTGCTCTTTCGGCATTGTGATAGAGTCTCCTATGCAAGGAAGCGGATGATGTGAGCAATAATGCAATGACGGATTGTTTTGCAATGGAATGGCGCCGGAGTGGCTTTGGCTCACTTTACGAGGTCAACGTCGTAATAGGGCAACTCTAGAACTTTCCAAGGCTCGTGGCTCGAAAACCAATAGCCTGTGATCATGTCAAGTCGTGGTCCCCCTCGGCACCGGTAGGGTTAGCCTCTCACCCTCTTGGACTGTGATGGGACCGTAGCCGCCCATGTTGTACTCCCTCTTCACAAGCTTCGCCCTCTTGGCTTGCCATAGCGCGTCCTTGTCCTTCTTGGGCAGACCACCAAAGGCGTTGAGAAGATGCGCGAAGAGCTCGCCCTCGTAGGGATCGTCGAGATAGCTAGTGCCTTCACATGCGTAGCCTTGCCGAGGGTCTTTCGGGGGTCTAGTCTGGTCTCTGAGCTTGGTCACTGCGCAGACACGACCGTTTCCTCGGTAGAAAACCGTGACGGCGGTTGTCTTGACATAATCGAACCACTTTTGCCAGTCTTGGGCGAGGCTCTTGAATGACGAGTCGCGGCTTTGCTCCAGGGCGTGGATGCAAGCATATACAGCCCAGATAAGTTCGCTGCATTCGACACACCATCGTTCAACACTCAATACCTGTGCCTGGCCAGTGGTGACTAGTTGCAGTCTTACTCACCCGTTGTCTAGCGCAGGTACACGGTTCTTCCAGTCCCACGTGGGCGACAATTCGTCTTCGCTCGTAGTCATCCAGGGCAAGAAGCCACCGAATCCTGGATGGGTCTGGTTGAAGCGAAGATAGGTTTGCAGCTTTGTCTTCATAATGGAAGCTGCCAGCCCGGGTGCTTTCGCGAGATCGTGGGGAGTGAGAAAACGAGCTGCCCCTCTTGAGCCCGCGATTGCATGAGTGTAGAGCATAATCTGGAGTGCCTCCTTACTGGCAGCACTGAATGGGTGCTTCTTGGTCTTGCCCCCGGTGATCCAGTCCAACTGCGTACCATCATATGTCATGCCGTTGGCGGTGTTGTAAGCCACGCCATTCTGGTGGAAGTTTCCCTCCCAGAAGAGCAGGTCCCATTCGAATCCAGAAGGGTCCCTGAGCACGTCGCTTTGCGACCAGTCAGCCGCGAAGCGACATTTCGGTGCCCTGGCACGGCTTTGCTCCTCGCGAGAGATGTGAGGCAGAGGGGGAGATGGCGGCAACGCACTTGTCGCTGTCAAGCCGAAGGCAGCAACGAGTTGCGCAATGGCGAGCGACCTCATGTCGATTGGATCTAGCATTTATTAGCCAAAGGCAGGTATTTTTCGAAGAGGAAGGATGCAGCTTCGCGCGCGCCCTTCCAATGAACCAATGTCACCTCCTCTCGCCTCCTCTGACCTCAGTCACCTGTCATGGTTACGGAGTACAGACGTGTGCCTGTGTCACAATATTGAGGCATTTCGGCCAAAAGTCATACGAGTCCTCGGTTAATCCCACGAATCACGGCCACGCGCGGGCAGAGCACGACACGAGCAGCCGCTTGAAGAAAGCCGGCTGAAAGTATAAATGTGGGGCATCCACGTGGCAGTGCCGTGAGTCGAACCACGTCAAACCACGTCAAACCAGGCCAGCCAAAATCCAAGTTTGGCCGGCGAATGGATAAAACCCCGAAATTCCCCATGGCATTCCCCATGGCATTCCCCATGGCTTGTTGCCCGCGGTCCTTGGTTGGAACTCCTCAGCTCCTAATCCGTAGCCATCTGAGATAGATGGGCATCGTCGCCATGTCAAGATGAGCAGCTGCTCGATGCCGAGCGAGTCTCCACGGCGTCTGTCGCCAGTTGCTCGAGACAAACCACGGCGCCAGGCCATCACTCGAGCGTGCGATCGCTGCCGCCACAGAAAGGCAAAGGTTGGTTCGCCCATTTCTCCCATTTCTCCTATTTTCCCCGTTTTCCTCAATTTCCCCAATTTCCCCATTTCTCCGTCGGGGCTTTGCCGATCCCTCCGGCTGACCGGCGAGACAAACGCGTCCAGTGCGACTTTGACAACGCTGCCGGAACTTGCTCGCCGTGCCGAGACAGCAACGTTGGCTGCACCTTTAACTTGCCCTTGGCCAAGCGCGGGCCCAAGTCCAGGAAGAAGGCGAACCCTTCGATTCCACCGGAAGCTGTCTCGACCTTCTCCGGCCGTCGCAGCATTCCCCCGCCGCCACCGAGCTTTGCCAGCATCACCACAACCGGCAGCACCGGCGCCCCCTTTGCAAGCCCGTCCAGCTCATCGGCGACTTCCTGGGAACCGACTGCGCACCTCGGCGTCGGCACTGCTGCCGCCGGGCAATCTCCAACCTCGACGCGGGACTCTGCCATCACAAGTTCCCCGGCGACCCCCGGCGTCTCGGCCTTTACACGCTGGCGCAACTTGGCCAGGGCCTTGACTCTTCAGAACAAGGTCCTGGAACACGTCGTCGAACAATGCTTTAGCCTCTTCTTCCAGTATCTCTACCCCCTCACCCCACTGGTGCTTGAGCCCAGTCTTCGGGAAGCCTTCTCGGTATTTGCTTCGCCTCCGTCTACCGCCGCCGCCCCCGCAACGTCTCCACACCACGTCACGGTACGAAATGGACACGAGCGAATCCCGGATACGTTGCCCGCCTTGAATCCCCCGGCCTGGGCAGGCTATTCTTGTTCTCCCGAGCTTGCCTCTGTCGGTGGAAGCGAGGCTTCGGCCTGTTGGCATGAGGCGGCCTTCACTCTCATCACCGCCGTGTGCGCCGAAGCAGCCTTCTTACTGCCCAAGCATCTGTTTCCTGGAGGAGGAACCGTGGCCGATCTATTTCTCCAGGCCTCGAGAGATTGCCTCAACAGCTATCTGATGGCAGACTTGGAGAGCCCCAACGCCAATTCCATCACCATTCGGTACTTCCACTCCAACTGCGTTCACGCCGCGGGAAAACCCAAGTACTCATGGCACATATTCGGTGAAGCCACGCGCCTCGCCCAGGTCATGAGGCTATACGACGAGTCTGCCTTGGAAGGACTGCCGCCGATTGAGGCCGAGTTGCGCCGCAGAGCCTTTTGGATAGTGTACATGGGCGACAAGTCGGCGGCTATTCTGAACAACCGGCCAATAACCATGCACAAGTACTCGTTCGAGGCTGGCATCACCACTGCGTATCCAACAGGCATTGACAACAGATCCGGCCCCATTGGCAACCGAAGTGACGTTGCTGCGACGCCGTCTGATTCTCACGGAAGGAACTTCATCACTGGTTTCAACGCCAATCTGAGACTTTGGCAGGCTGCTTCCGATCTCATCATCCAGATCAGACTCTTCCAAGACCAGAGGTCCATCAAGCTCGGTGCAGAAACCCCGCCGAGTCAAGCATTGAGCGAGGGGGAAAGACAGCGCCTGGACTCGTTGTTCGTCCACTTCATCACCTGCATGGATGACCTGCCCCCGTTCCTCCATACCTACACCTTCGCCGCGGCAGCCAACGGCGGAGCCCCCCTCACGGAAGCCAACCAGTTCGTGATTCAAAGCGCGAACCTCCAAGTCTCCTTTCACTGTCTACGCATGGTCATTACGCAGAAATTTGAAGACATTGCCTTCTTCGCGCCCGGGGCGGAGCAGGCCGATCTGCGCAAGACAGAGATTGTGAGGGACATGTTGAGGGTGATGCACGAGGCGCCGTTTTGGTCGCTGCAGGTCAATGGTGAACCATATGTAAGTCATCCCTCCTTTTCTTCCCCTCCTTCGGAAGACATGAGCATGGAACGGGGAAATTACTGACGAGTCCCATTTCTTTGTGGTGTAGGTGGAGAAAATCCGGCTCATTGGCGCCACGTTGTTGTCTATAATTCACCGAAACCAGGCTTCGCCGCTTGCTGCGAGGGCGCGGGCCGATTTCAGCGTCTTGCTTGACATTTTGACGAGGCTTGACTCCAAAGCTTCGGATGCGCTGAAGAGCACCTCTACTTGGGCTATGTAAGAGTATAATGAAGTGGGCTGATGACAATGGGTTGCTTTGCTGTCGCGAAAAAAAAAAAGGGCGCTTTTTTTTATTATTCTTCAATACGTTTCAAGTTGCGATTGGATTGATCGGGATACTGTATTTCGTTTGCGGTTCATGTGTCCTTTGTACATTTGTACACGAGGGATGTTACTGCGCTGGACAAATTAGTCGCCACTGATCTGGTTCTCAACCGGTACGCTTGCTTCTATTTACAGTCATGGGAAAAACGAAACCCCTGCTTCTTCAACCCAACATGACGTCTAGTGGCTCTCAAGGAACAATGCGCGATGCCATGTTGCAAATGCGAATCACGGACCGAAAAGCCGGCGTTACGTAGGCGAAATCAAGCTCTTTCCGCAAACATGTGCCCTAACAACAGGGCCGACTGCTTCGGGGTCCTTTCCAACGTCTCGTAATCCGTAAACGTGACACCGAAGCGTGGTCCGTACCCATCAGACCATTCTGACACGCAAATCGCTTAGCTTTTCTTTCTTTCTCCTCTCTCCTTCTTATTCTCCGCAGATTGAATTCAAGAGTTTTACTGTACTCACCCAGGTTATCGAGTAGCGCCCATGCGAAATACCCCTTTACGACGGCGCCGTCCTCCCCGATGGACTTGCATATCGAGTCCAGATGAGAGCGAAAGTACCGGATGCGGAACGCATCATGCACGGCCTCGTCGCGCGTCATGTTCTCCTCTCCGGGGCAGGGGCATCCGTTCTCCGTGACGTAAATCGGCTTGCCGTAGCGGCCATGGACGCGCGTCAGGTGCTTGCGGAACAGGTCCGGACAGGAGCGCAGCCAGGGCAGCCCGCTCTCCTCGCCCACCTGGGCGCCCTGCTTGTTCTGCTGGAGCTCGTCTACGTTGCCCAGGAAGTCGGTGTCGGCGGCCCGGCCGTCGCGGTGGCGAGCAAACTGCGAGGTGTAGTAGTTCATGCCGTAGAAATCAGTGTCCGACTCCCCCAGGAGCGCCAGCTCGGCGTCCGAAAACGCGGGGAGTCGTTCGCCGAGCTGCTCTCGCATGCAGCCGGGGTAGTCTTTTTTCAGACTTTTTTTTTTTTTTTTTTCGGGTTCAGAGTCAGCAAAAGTTTAGAATGGCAGGACATTGGTTCGGCTTACAAGATTGGGTTGGCAAACCATCCGATGTGGAATTCCATCCGTCTCTCGGCTGCGTCCGCATCGCGGCTGTCCGAGTCGTCCCACGGCTCGTAGTAGTCGCCGTTGAGTGATATGCCGATCCGGCCGCGCTGCGAGGCAACAAAGTCCCTTTTGTAGGCAATGACGGCCCGGGCGTGGCTCAAGATCTGGGCCTTTCCCACGATCCACGGCTCCGTGGCACTGTTGCCGGCCTCGGACTGCGCGTTCGTGCTGCTTCGCCCGGGGGCATTGCCGCCGGTGGAATATCCCTTTTTCTTGTGGTCAGGTTTTTTTTTTTTTTTTTTTTTTTTTGTTCTGCCATATGAGAGGTTCTGCGCGCAAGCTTACAAAAATCGACTGGATCCAAGGCTCGTTCAGTGTGATCCAGTTCTTGACCCGGTCGCCGAATCGCTCGTAGCAAACCCTCGCATATCGCTCGAAATCGAGCTGCGACTCGTCAACGTCGAGCCACCCCCTGTATCGATCGTGAAGCCCCTGGGGCAGGTCCCAGTGGTACAGAGTGACCCAAGGCGTGATGCCCCTCTTGAGGAGCGAGTCTATCAGTCTGTTGTAGAACGCAATGCCTGCCTCGTTCAACGGGTCGTGCCGCCCACCGAGGGGGATGATGCGCGACCAGGACACGGAGAACCTGTAGGCCTTGGCGCCGTATTTGGTGACAAGGTCGAAATCCTCCTCGTACCTGTGGTAGTGGTCGCAGGCGACGTCGCCGTTGGCGCCCTTGGTGCGGGTTGGTTCCAGATGGCAGAACGTGTCCCAGATGGACTTGCCGCGGCCATCTTCAGCGACGGCGCCTTCTATTTGGTACGCGGCTGTTGCGAAACCCCATTCGAAGTCGCTTGGGAGAACAGATGAGTTGCTCATCTTTGACGAGCTGGCCCTGAGTGCTGGAAGTGAGGCGACGGAGCGGCAAAGGGATGGGAATGGATGGGTGTGAGTGACACTTGTTCTTGACGCCACGGATGGCATTTATATAACATCTTTTTTTCTTATCCGGCTCCCATGACGAGAACTTGGTGTGGAATGAGATGGTTGAAGTGTTTTTTGTTTTTGTTTTTTTTCGCACAGATTCCCCGAAACGTCCGACGATTGATGAGTGAGCAGGGAAGAAAGAACAAGCAAGGCTGGGGAAACGGAGAAACTAACTAATAGCTACGTGTTTCGCATTTCTCCGCCCATCTGAATAATTCCCCGTCTCCCGTCTCCCGTCTCCCGTCTCCCGGCCCCCTACAAATTTTCAACTCTCCCACGGGGCCGGCCTTCCTGGATTCCGATCGACGTACGTACGGTTTCTGCCCAGCATGGCTCCCGCGGCTGCGCGTGCCGCGGATGGGATGGCGCCGCCCATCGACCTCAGCGCCATACCACCGTTCTGGAAAAGAAAGAACGGCGTCTTGCTCTACTTCCTCCTCACCTCATCGCTTTTTACGAGCGCCGCGCTTGGCATCGACGGGGTAATAATGAGTCCTCTTCTCTCCTCTTCGACGTGTGGGACCGACCAAGTTTTCTGGCACGCCAGACCGTCGGGACAACTCTGGTTCTGCCGTCCGGCTAAAAAAGTCCTTTTGCAGAACACTAACACATGTATATGTATAGTCCATGACCAATGGCATGCAGGTGCTCCCCTCGTGGCAAGAGCGCTTCGGCTATCCAACAGGCTCCAGGCTGGGCTTCTTCGGTGCCTCGAATGCCATTGGGGGCGTGATTCCCTTCCTTACTCTGGGATGGATGGGCGACAGATACGGACGCCGGGTTCCGACCGGGTTGGGGTCCCTGGTCATCATCATCGGCGTGCTGGTCGAGTTCTTCGCAACCTCGCTGAACATGTACATTGGTGGCAAGATTGTTCTGGGCTTCGGCAGCGGCCTGGTGCAAATGACGGCTGCCGTGCTGGTCACGGAGCTGAGCCACCCCAAGGAGCGAGTCCAAGTGACGACTTTTTACAACACGTCCATCGTCCTGGGCTATGTCATTGGCGCGTGGGCGACATACGCATGTTCTCGGATCCCGGGCCAGTGGTCATGGAGACTGCCCACGCTTGTTCAGATCGTCCCCTCGGCGTACCAGCTGGCCCTCATCTTCTTCTCCCCGGAATCTCCTCGATGGCTGGTCGCCAAGGGCAGGCATGAAAAGGCTCGAGAGGTCCTGGCCAAGTTTCACGGAGAATGCGATCCACACTCCCCTGTCGTGGCGTTCGAGTACGCCGAGATCCAGCAAGTCATGGCCAACGAGGCCGGGCAGAACATGACATGGAAACAGTTCTTCTCGTCCGTTCCCAATCTGAAGCGCATCAGTCTTTGCTTTGCCACTGCCGTCTTCAGTCAAAGTGCGGGCAACTTGCTCGTGTCAAACTACCTCACTCAGGTCCTAAAGGACACGGGTGTCAAGGCTACCGAGGACATTACCCTGGTCAATGGAATGGTCACTCTCTGGCAGTACATTGTTTCCCTGGCCGTGACGGCCATCATCAATAAATTCAGGCGACGAACATTCTTCCTCGTCGGCTCCGGCGGTGTGGTAGTCACGTTTGTCGCCTGGACAATCGCTGCGCAGCAATACCTCGAGAAGAACTCCCTGGCAGCAGGTCGTCTTGTGCTGGCCTGCATCTTCCTCTTCCAGGCGTTTTACACATTTGCATGGACGAACTTGGTCGTTACGTACCCCCTTGAGGTGGTCACGTACCAGATGCGCGCCAAGACGTGGGCTTTTGTCCTACTCACGATCCAAGTTGCTTCCATCTTTGGAGGATACGTCAACCCGATTGGGTTGGAGAACATCGGATGGAAGTTCTACATCTACTATTGCGTGTGGGTGACATTCATCTTCGTCATCGTGTACTTCTTCTTTGTGGAGACCGCGGGTCCGACTCTTGAAGAGCTGGCGTTCTTGTTTGACGCAGAGGATGCGAAGATGCATATGATGGAGGCGACCAAGCGGTTGGATGACCCTGCCACACAGCAGGCCGACGAGAAGACGGAACCGAAGTCGGTGTAAAATTGGATCAACGTTGATTGAGTAGGCGACCAAGTAATGGTTTTTTTCTTCTTCTCTCCTTCCTCGGTTCGTGAAGGCGCCTGTCAATAAATTTCGTCCTGGGCAATGTGTAATACAAACGTTGACTCCCAAGGCTCGTTCTTTTACTTTCTCCATCAATTCCTTCCCTCGTCGCAATGCTTAGTTAGTGGTTGTAAAGCCAATTATTTGCGGCTCGATATTTCATTCTGCGCCTTTGAGTCTTACGTCGATTCCCAGGTCAACGAGAATACTTCGGTGCCAGCGCGCGATATTCCCACCTCTGTCTTTCCATCTACGCTCTTCACACTCGTCCCAATCTTTTCGCCCTTTCGTTCCAGCACAATTTTCTTGGTTGAGGTCTCAGGGAGCTTATAGAACCGACGTCCATACCGGCTCAGAAATCCTTCCAGCTTTTCCTGCGTCACATCAGACTCGGAAATTTCGCCGCGCTCAATGCCCTCTTCCAAGGCAATCAGGACAAGTTGTGTCACTGCCGGTTGCGTGAAAACGCCAGCAGGGGCTTTGCCTTGCTCCGCAGATGTTTTTGATAAGATCTGATGAGGAGCGCTGTCGCTTCCACTGTGTTGGACGGTTAGAGGGGGGGGTTTTTTTTCTTTCGAGAATTCGTTTTACCTCTTCTACCGGGTAGGACGTACCAGAAGAATTTGGGATTGCCGCTGACAGCAGCCTTCAAGAGCGCATCTCTATCGGTTGGCTTCTTGGGGATTGGCTTGCAAAACGCAAAAGGGTCACAGCAAGCGTCGGCCTCTGTCAAGTACAAGTGGTGGGCTGTGATTGTAGCTGGTAGGCATGATGTGAGTGTCTATGCGAATTTGAATCTCAAGGCGAGGACGAGCATACCACCAACAGTGGATCCACAGGCTTTAACGGCCTCGACGGCGGCAGTGGTGGTGCAGTGTTCAAGCTATTAGGATTAGCTGAAAGGAACAGATCATGGCATGCGACAAATGGTCGACGTACAATGATACGCAGTTTTGGAAATCGTTGGTGAAGCTTCTTCAGAGTGGGCAAGAATGCTTCCTCCAGAGTTGTTCCCTCAGGGGCCAATGCCTCCAGAACTTCACCATGCAGGTTCAGGACTACAGGATATCAAAAGATCAGTCATCAATGGCGTCCTGCAACGATCTACCTGGCAACGCCACAAGCGCAAACACAGCTTACCCATGTCGTTATTTTCCATGGCGGCGAATGTAGGGTAGAATGCTTCGACATTGGCTACGCCATTTTCAGAGTTCGTAGTGACGCCTGAGCTAGTTAGCTTCCGTGACAATATCAGCAGTGTCAAGCTGACTTACCCTGAGGGTACATCTTCACACCCGTAATGCCGGCCTTGGCAGCCTCATCGATCACATCCGGGGTAACCGAGGAATGAAGCTTCAGGGACTAGTGAGCGGAGGCCTTTGAAACGCTGGTGGTCTACGAAACGTACGAATAAAGACATCAGGTAGTGAACATTTGGGTCGACTTTCTCCAGCTGGGACTTGTACTCGAGAGCCTTGGACGCAGTCAGAATGTGTTTGAATTGCCTATATTTGCACTCAAAAGAACGGAGGCAAAAACATACTCTTTCAACCGTGGTAATGGGGGGGACCTACAATCCAAAGATTGTCAATGCCAATCTAGTATTGGATCAAGATTTCTGGACAAGCTGAAGTGCAAACAATTCACGGATTAAACGGTTCACGAACAAGGTTGGGCATTCTGAGCGGATTGTCAGCACGGTGTTCTTATATTCAAGCTTTATGTGCGGCGAAATGACTCTCACACAAAAACAGTATCAACGCCGCCCTGTCGGATGGTGGGAGTAACCAATTCCATCATCTCGGCCTGTCGCAGGTGGACATGCATGTCCGCCGTAGGCGGCAGCTCCAGACGCTGAGTAGTCTTCAACTGCATATTTTCTGCTAGATCCGGAAATCGTCTTGTTTCTCCCCAAATGAGAATACCTGATTGTTGAGTGATACAGATCTGTTCATCTTCATCGACAGCTCCAGATGAAGGTGGGCATGTCTTGGTGGGGTCAATTTGCATGGCGGGGCATTTTTTTTTATTTTTTTGCTCAAATTTTTATTTTCGCTCCAATCGCCGTCACGTGCTGGTGCGGCAAAACACGGACACATCGTTCCGGCTGACCATCCATCGATTTGAGGTGCGACTTGTGAACGTGTCGTCGTCCATTTTCGCTGACTACCAAAGTTTAAAGAACCAAGCGTGGCATTTGAAACATACAACTCCGATACCCATCGACTCTGAAACTTGCTGGAAATCAGCCAGACGTTTTTCGAGTTGTTACTCACAACACCATGTCCGGCGACTAGCTTCTTCCATCAGTATTCGCTAGAACGCATCTTCGGTTCTAGTTTTATTCCACCATTGTGGGAATCGGCCAAGCAAGGCGATCAAATCAGGGAGTCCCCTGTCGGCCCGGCATGTTCCTTACGATTTATCCAGAATGCTTCTAGACGCAGCAGCGAGAGTGTGGCAGCTGACCGTTTGACCAGCAAGCGGCTCGCCTCACCAGCGTCTGTCGTGGGGCCCAGGCGACGGATGGGTCAGGCGGTACAACAATGAAACTCACTTGACCAATTGACGAGTCCGTGGCTAAATGCTAGGGTCATGGGTAAGTCATTATTAGCCGTGGTGCCGCGGCAACACTACGGACTACCTTCGTTTGCTCGCGGCCTCATCGACTGCAGATGCAGAAGTGGCTTTTCAATATTGGACGTACAGCGTCCATCTTTGCTAATCTGGGCAAACACCTCATTCGAACCTGTGGGCGACGGATCGAAAAAAAAAATTCGAGTGTTGATTGAAGATGCAATTTCTTTGCCGCGAGATTTGCCAATTCGATGCACCAAGGCGTCACACCAGCGGGCCGCGTCCAAGCACGCCCCATTTCGCCGCTTGGCGATCGGCGCATCGTCCTTTTTGTCGCAGCTTGCCGTCTATCCTATCCGAGACTTGGGTGTCAAGATCTGTGCGCTGGCGTGAGCCCATTGGTTTGGTATTGCTAGCAAATGCTCTTGTCGAAGCAACCAGGGGTATGGAGTGGTTAGGTTAGTTCAATATTTGGATACAACCGGCGAGGCCGAGGTCCGGCAACGCGACGATCCGTACGGATTAGGTGGCATAAAATGGCATTCGCTCCGACAAAGACGCCCCTTGAACCCTGGATTATTCTTCATCGGCCGTTTCCTCGGCAAAACGGCATGAGTCAAGAGATCGCTAGATTTGGGGTTTCCTCCACAACTGTAAGCTTGGGGACCCCATCTGGAGCCCCAGCTCCTCCACAATGCGACTCTTCATTTCCCCGAGCAGCGGCATGACTTCCGAGCTCGTGTTAGTGTGACAAACTTTTTCCTTTCTTTTGCCATTCTCAACTTGGGGCGCTGTGTTGCATCGCGTATCATATAAAGTAGACGACTGGCCCCGCCCAGTATGCATTTTTGCAAACGCCTAATCACTACGAGTGGAACGAGGTAGCAAGCAGGAGCTCGTCTCAAATAACCTTCTCTCGGGTCTATTCTTCTTCTCTTCTACGTAATCACAGGGGAACCCAACTCAACATGGGCGGAGGTGGCAACGACAAGGCCGAGGCTGAGGCCCTTGAAGTCGCTCGTACGGACGGTCAACAAGTTGACAGCTTTATCGAACAGATGGAGCAGGAACTGAGCGCGGCAGGTGGTTTAAAGAAGGGATTTTTCAACATCGAGTTCAAGGACCCCAGGCACTTCACATGGCTGCTAGTCGCATTCGCCAGCATGGGCGGTCTGCTTTCCGGGCTGGATCAGAGTCTTATTTCGGGTGCAAATTTGTATCTACCGCGGGATTTGGGACTCGACCCACGACAGAACAGTTTGGTCAACTCGGGCATGCCTCTCGGCGCCGTCGGTGGTGCTCTGATTCTGTCTCCCGCAAACGAATATTTGGGCCGAAAGGGCGCAATCTATCTATCCTTGGTACTGTACACCATCGGGGCTGCCCTCGAAGCAGGTTCCGTCAGCTTTGGTACGTCGGAACTATGCTGCTTGTCGCAATTCCAGGAAGCTTGAAGGGGCTGCTGACAAGTGTTTTTTTTTTACTACTGAACAGACATGATTGTTGCGGCGCGTGTAATTCTCGGTCTCGGAGTCGGCTTGGAGGGTGGCACCGTGCCTGTCTATGTCGCCGAAACGGTCGAGCGCCGCATTCGAGGCAACTTGGTATCGCTCTATCAGCTGATGATTGCGTTGGGAGAGGTGCTTGGATATGCCGTGGCCGCCATGTTCCTCAAGGTTCCCGGGAATTGGCGATACATCCTTGGATCTTCCCTTTTTTTTTCCACCATCATGTTTGCTGGGTAAGTGACGTCTAACAAGTTCCAATCATGTTGACTGCAGGCTAATTCTCCCCCCCCGATCAACAGCATGCTCTTCCTCCCCGAAAGTCCCCGTTATCTCATGCACAAAGGCAAGGCGCTCGATGCCTTCAAAGTCTGGAAGCGCATTCGCGGCGTTGGATCGAGCGAGTCCAAGGAAGAATTCTTCATCATGGCAATTGCGGTTCGTTCAGAAGCCACGGAGGTGACAGAAGTTGCCCAGAATCGCCGCTATCCATGGATGGACTTTTTCACGTGAGTTCATTTGCGATACACCTCCTTAATTTACTCCATGATGAAATTCTAATCAAAACAAACGATGCAGTGTCCCTCGTGCTCGCCGAGCTTTGGTCTACGCCAACATGATGATTCTTCTTGGACAGCTGACTGGTGTCAATGCCATCATGTACTACATGTCTGTGCTGATGCACCAGATTGGGTTCAATGCCGAGGATTCAAATTACATGTCTCTGGTCGGAGGCGGAGCGCTCCTTCTTGGCACTATTCCTGCGGTATTCCTCATGGAAACATGTGGTAGAAGATTCTGGGCCATCATGATGTTGCCTGGATTTTTCTTTGGACTGGTCCTCATCGGCATCTCAACCCAGTTCAATGTTAAGACGCACCTCATGGCCGCGGAAGGGTTCTACCTCACTGGTCTCATCATTTACATGGGCTTCTTTGGCTCGTACGCCTGTTTGACATGGGGTAAGTCATGGGAATCACTGCACATACTTACCTATACGACACTTACTAAATATTCGATAGTGGTTCCCTCCGAGGTCTACCCAACTTACCTCCGAAGCTACGGCATGACCACCTCCGATGCCCTCTTGTTTCTGGCCTCCTTCGTCGTCACCTACAACTTTACCTCTATGCAAGAGGCCATGACCCCGACCGGACTGACTCTGGGCTTCTACGGAGGCATTGCATTTCTCGGTGAAATCTACCAGATCTTATTCATGCCCGAGACAAAGAACAAGACTCTCGAAGAGATCGATCTCGTCTTCTCTCGCCCGACTATGGATATTGTAAGGGAGAACTGGGCTGGTGTCAAGGAGAACATGACGGACATATTCCACGGACGATTCCGCAAGGTTTTTGTTGCGCAAACAGCGAGACGTGTCAGTGTTGTTGATGAAGAGCTGAAGAAGCCTGTCGTTTGAAACCGGATAAACTAGTCGCGTGAGCGTGCTGGTTTTTTTTCTCTCGGGGTCTTGCGAAAGGGCGAGATGTAGAAATGAATAATGAAAGAATACACGCGAATTCCTCCCGCACCCCCCCCCCCTTGAAGAAGCCTCCACAATCACCAAACCAAGTCACTTTCTTACGCCAACATTTACTCGCCATCAAATTTCACACATGATGCTCGCTCTGTAATGCTGGACGAAGTAGGGCTTACTTGTGCAGATTCGACATGGGAAGTCGTCTCTTTGTTTCAACAACGCTGCAAGAACCAATCCCTGCTCAGCCTTCAACACCAAGACAACTTCAGCTGAGCCCGAAACGATCGAAGCGTTCGGGGAGAAACATGGGCACAATCGTACTTCGTACCGCATGGTAATGAATACCGTACATGCGTACTCGACTGGCCGGTGGTTACAACACAAAAACAATCATCGTGCTTGGCGCACCGTCTTTCACAATCACACTGATGTCGACGTGCCACATCCACAAGCCAAAAAGTCCATGTCAAAAAGCTGGTGGACTTTTACTGCAGATGGCTGGCTTCACGCTTCTCGACGCGGCCAAGCAGAGGAAGTGACCAGCGACCAGCGACGGAACCACATCGTCGTGCTCAGCTTACTGAGAAGAGCATGCGCCACCCACCACCCACCACCCACCATCTGCACTCTTCGTCTTGGTCTTCCATCTCGGAAAATGCTCGTGAATAGAGAAGACGAGTTTCTCATCGTGATGAGAAATGACGGCCCAGTTCTGCGTTGGCGAGGAAAGTGATTGGGCATCGCCGCCACGCGCCACATCCAGACATCCAGACATCCAGACATCCAGACATCCAGACATGCATCACACAACCAGGGCATGTGACGGGGCCACGATGAGCCCGAAAACGCGTCCATTCATCCATCACATCATCACATGATGTATGATGATCATTCAGGAGGGTTTGATTGATGGCCCGTCACACGCTGGTTCACTGCGAGGCAGCAAACGCACTCCGTTTCGTGTGCACGATGACCTACCGGCAAGTCAAACTTTTAATCTGGCTGATGTCCCCCTCCCAGACAAGAATGGTCTGACCATGACCAACAAATGGACCCTTGCCATTGCCGGGCCACACCGACCGAGCGAGCTATTTGTTTACCTGGGCATTTATCCACAGCTGCTTCGCACTTGATTGGCTCCGGGAGTCTGCGGGAGCCATGTCCATATTAATACATGACACTGTGGTACCTAACCTAACCTGACCTGACCTAACCCAACCCAACCCAAACCCACAACAAGCATTCGCATTCGACGGGTTGGAGTCAAAACAAATCGTCAATTAATCATAAACGACCCTCACCGCCGCGCGTGCAAGGCACCACGCCGTGTCGGTGACGGGTCCAGTCCCTTTTGTTTAGCATTCTCCATCTTCTCGTTCCTGTTGCTCTGGCCGACGAGACACCGCCCCGGCGTCTCGGCCTGCAAATTAGAATCTGACCTGACCTGACGTCGGCGTCGGCTTCGATTCGTGTTCTGGGTGGGACGCCTTGCAGACCGCAACTTCGGACGAGCCTGCAGTGTTATTATTACTCAATTTTCGTTGACATTTTTTCGAACGATATCTGTCTGCTTTTTGTTTGTTTTCTTTTCCAAACAATTTCAATTTCCTATTTTTCTGTGGCCGGGTTACGGACGAGACGCCATCGTTGCTTTCAGATATACGGCTTTCGGCCGACTGACTCGGGGCTTACATCTTGTTCACCCATCTTCTTTTCCACATCCACCAACTTTTCTTGGAAACATATTTCTTCTTCTCCTTCTTCTCCTTGCTCTCACTGGCCGGATATCTACTGCCATCGCAAACTTCCCACCATGGAACCGAGGCGCAGTTTCGCCGCCTCAGGCACGACGTATCACAGCTTTCACGACATCGAACTGCAGGAGCCGCCCTCGCCCCCCCGGAGTAGGAGCATCGACGCGGAGACGACGACTCCTCGTCGTGATGGACCAGGCGCCCCGGCAGCGGTCAAGATGCAACGGCAGGACTCGGGGTACGAATCTCATGTGTCCCGGTCTGCACGCAACTCCACGTCCCTCCACACGAGACCTGCTCCTCCATCACGACGCACGTCCAACGCCTCGTCCGCAGCCGGCCCAACAACAGCAACAACACCAACATGTCGAGCCCTTCGCGCACGACCGTCCACCCGTCGATCAGCCAAGTCGTACCCCCAGCCTACAGCGCAGTCGCTGTACGCCCGCACCACCAGCACCAGCACCAGCACCAGCACCAGCACCAGCGCCGCGCCAGCCGTCTACTTCCAGTTCCCTACCCCCGACCTCGTCGAGCTCACCGAGACGCCAGCCCGGCGACAGACTTCATCCCCGGCCGCCGCCCATTCGTCTTCTTCTTCTTCTCCTCCTCCTCCCACCACGCACTACTGGACCAGCGACAGCACCCGTCGGCTAGAATACGCGGCCATCGACGCAGCCAGTCGGGGCGTCAAGGGCTGGATCAGGAGACATCTCGTGCCGGACTGCTTCACCCCCCGGCACGTCGCTTTCGACGACGACTCCGGCAGCGTGCGCCGCTACAGGCTAGAGCTGGAAGACGACCATGACGAGAAGCGCCAGCACCCGCATCAGCCGGAGAAAGACCAGCGCCGCAGGGGCTGGTCGTTGTTTTCTCTCCGCAAGAGCAACACCCTCTAGGCACCTCGCTTGTCTCGACAGGCCGGGAGATTTTGTCCCGATTTTTTTTTTCTTTTGTAGCATGGCGGCTTTTCGAAAATTGAAGCATACCTACGTGGCGTTTTGTTTAAAACAGTATACCTTTATATGAGAAGACGTAATCGAGGGTGAGACGGTCATGGGAAACGGAACACATTATGTGGTGAGATGACAGAATGGAATGCGATTTACTTTCTCACGATTGAAAAAGAGACAGACAGACAGACAGACAGACAGATATATATGTGCATGGCATGGCATGAACAACTACTTACAGAACGATAGGTTAGCATACAGAGATGAGATAGTCCAGGCAGATTTTAGTTGTTCACCGCGTCTTGTTCGTGCCTGTGAATATTATTTCGAGGGAAGCGGACAGGGGACGGCGCTGCGATGAATCTCGCTTTCGCCCGGATCAACAGATGTAAGGTAGGTATGACGGGCACTTGGGGTCTTGGACTGAATCGCATCAAATACAACGTCAACTACACTACGCTTCTCACTTGGAACCGCGTGAAGCTGAGCTATCCTCACTCGTCGCTCAACTGGTGATTCCTCATCCTTCCGACCCTTCCTGCTGCTCCTCACCCACCTCGCCCAAGCCTGCAGATTTTTTTCAATCTCTCACCCTGACCTTGGTCTTGAACCCGACAGGCCGATAATTGAACCATCCATCCTGCACCAGCTCATACTTGTCATGTTCCATCTCAAAGTCGACCCTCCTGATGAGCATGGCCAGCACGAGCACGCTCCACTGCCACGCGTAATGCCTTCCGATACATGCCCTCTTCCCGTTGCCAAACCACTTCTTGGCGCCCTCGGGCAATCGCTCCAACTGTTGGCCCATCATCCGCTCGGGCTTGAACGCCAGGGGATCCTCGAAGACGCTCGCGTCGCGGTTCACGCCCGCCATGACGATGATGATGGCCTGGTCGTGCGCGACCTGGTACTTGCCCCCCGCGAGCAGAACGGGGGCTCTGGACTCGCTGGGGATGGGCTCCATGTTGAACCCCGGCGCTGCAAAGGACAACCGGAGAGATTCGCGGACCACGGCCTGGATGTACTCGAGGTTGTCCAAGTCTTGAACAGTCAGTTCTCTGCCGGGGGCGACGAGGGTGTCGAGCTCTTGGCGGGCGCGGGCGACGACGTCGGGATTTCGAAGGAGCAGGAAGATGGCCGTGGCGAGGAGGCACGGTGCGGTACTGCTCCCGATGGGCATGGAGACAATCTCGTCAATGACCTGAGAGTCTGTCAGTTTCCTCTTCGTCTCCGGGTCCTCGCTGTCCAGCATGGCTGACAGGACGTCCTCGCGGTCCGTGGGGTGGGATTTCCTATATTCCACGATTTCGCTGGCGAATCTGCGCATCGTCTTGATGGCGTCCTTGAACTTGTTCTTGTACACGAGATTCAGGATGGCCGGCCTGGTGGGACGCATCATGGCCTCGGCCGTTGCATCCTCCATGGCTTTCAGCAGGGGATGTTCCGGCCCGTGCAGGCAGTTGAGCTTCTTGCCGAACAGCGTGAGGGCCGTTGATTCAAGATTGAGTCGTTGGAGCTCGCCCAGCGGCGCAGTGGCGTGCGGTCCAATCTTCCTCCACTTTTCAATGAGCTCGTTGGCCGTGTCTCTCATCTCAGTGAAGCTTTGCCGTCGCATCGTGTCGGCGGACAGACGGGGGGCCATGATGCGGTGAGCAATCCCCCAGCTGGGCTCGTCGTCAAACGCCGTGAAGAGAGCATCGTGTACGGCCGCACGTATCTCGACTATGGGCCCCCCAACGAATTTTCGGAATCGTTTCTCGTCACATATCTCATCGGCCAGGGCCACACTGGCCACGAATACGATGGTCCGGCCGAGCACCTTGACCTGAAAGATGTCTCCGTACTCTTCGGATAGCTTCTTCAATGATGTCCAAGTGTTGCTGGGAGTAACGTCGAAAATGTTGCCCAGCACAGGAACGCCCGGTGGTCGTGGGATTGGCTGCGACATGTCTTGATGGTCACAGCGAAGCCGTCAAATAAGAACTATTCTTGTTCGTCTCCTCTCAGGATTTCCTGCAAACGAGAGTGTAAAAGTACATCAGCCCTTGCACCTTTTGAAAGAATCGAGAAGAGCCATCAGCTGAGAGAGAGAGCGGGGGCTCCAACCTGTAGCCAAGCCATCCCGGCACGATTTCTCGTTTCGTCGGGGCCAAACAAGGCCAATTCGACAGCTCATCTGCATCTGCATCTGCAGCTTTTACTGCGACATTCGGCGAGCCATCCAACCCTGCCATCTCAGTCTAGATAGCTACAGCCAGCCAACCACATGCGGGGGAAATGATTTCAGATTGCCTCCGCGTACATCTTCCGAGTACGGAGTACGACTTCACATGACTCCATTGGCTAGCTTCTTTCAGAAGCACAATGCCGAGTGATACCGCCGCCGACGAGAATATGAACTGGGCTCCAACCGAAACGTATTGTTGCAGAGCACGGAGTACTTGTGCAATGTGCAATGGCACGGTAAACCTACTCAGCAAGTAGTAACCGAGTACGGGCAACGAGTACGAGCAACCAGACTTGCTATTGAGGGCTCGGGCCGGCACATGAGGAGGCTTGCATTAGCGGCCGCCGGGGAACAAGGCAGGCTGTGGCCAGCCAGCTTCTTGATTTTGCCCATTTTTCGGCGTCTTGAATCGGGGAATCATGCCGCATTGCTTCCTTCTGCAGGTGGAACTCCTTTTCCAACGGCCAAAAGAAAGTAGCAACAAGTGGACCCAGCGGCTTAGTCACCCTCTCAAAATCAGAAGCTCGGGTCGTCAACGCGCCAACCCTCCTCAACCACATTATCATCCCGACCATCGCTCCGACCATTCCTGCTTCCGTCCTCCGTCCGCCCCGACGACTTGTCGCTCCTTAGCAGTCATCGCCAATCCCCTCTGAACAATACACACCGGAGAACACGTAGACGTCCGCCCCTCTCCAGCCATGACGCGCGCTCAGCAGACCATTTCTTGCGGCCTCCTCGTCACCTCCGTATGAAATTACAAACTGTACCGCACCCAACGTGCATGGCACATGTGCTGATTCTATTCGGATAGCTCTATCTCGCTCTCTATCTGGAACTGATCCCGCTGCCTCTTCTGGTGCAGCAGCAGATTCTCCCCGTGGTACGTCGCTCGTTCGTCTGGGGGGGGGGGCAGAAACTCAAAACTTTCGAAGCTCGCTCGGCAGCTTCCCCGCTGACTTCTCATCAATCGATTTAGCTTCCCTTCTGGGCCCTCGTCTCGTTCGGTGCCGTCCTCCTCTTCCGTCTCGGCTGGGGCATTCTTACTTTCAACGACGTTCCTCAGGCGCACAAGGAGCTCATGCAGGAAATTGACTTGGCCAAGGCTGATCTGCGAAAGCTCGGCGTCGATGTCGACTAAATATAATAATTTGCACGATGAAAGATGATCATGGATTGGTCGGGGCTGGACACCAACAGATTCTCATTTGGTCCTTGCGCAGAAATTTGAGCAGTGGACGAAGTGGTAGCCCGGCACAGGAGCTGTCATGTAGTAATGTGAATTGGTATCATTGGTAAAAAGGCTACTTGTTTGGCCCATTTCTGCTTCGATGAAACTTCGCCCGATCGGTTCTCCCATAGTGTCATGTTCCTCGTGTCTCGTCGGGAAAAAAAATTATACACCGGGGGGCTTTAAGCACCTGCCAAAAGCGCCACCATGGTCCGCACAGCTTTCCTGGGATGTTGGCCCCCTTCTATTAAATCTTCAAACAGCTTCGGGAACTTGGCAAAAACGCCACGATTATCCGCTGCTCGCCCTAGAGTCGTCGTTGTCAGTATTCACATGTGTCAAAAAAAAAAAAAAAAAAAAAACCTTCTACGATCCAACTCACATTTGCCCGGGACGCCGAGAAACAGACCCATCTTACTTTGTGCTTCCCCGGTCCAGTCGAGGCGAATGTTCCACTCTAGCCGCACTACTGCTTCTGGGCCGGCTTCCGTGGCAGTCGGAATCGGTATTTCGTAAGACCGTTGGTCCATGAATCGCAAAAGATCTGCCTTGTCGCACCTATCGAGTGCTTCGTCGTGTGCATCCAAATCGGAAAAATCCTCTTCACCGGACAGCCCCCGCATTTGCGCAATGGAGCTCAAGTAGTCGCCCTTTGCTGTCAAATTTTGTTCAAGTTGAGACCAGAAGCGTGCCCTTTGAACGGCCAGGCGGTACCACTCGCCCATTGCCCATGAGATGATGCCAATGTTGTGATGCATGGACCTGTTACAGTCCCCATTGCATATCTTGTCAACAAATGCGCCCAGCTCAGGACGCGCCGAAGGTTCCAAGGCAGGAACCCTCAGTGCAAGAATGTTCAAATTCATTGCGTTGACCACCATGTCCACCCTGGCCGTAAAAAGACCTGGGATATCGCGAGATCGTAGCGTGATTTGTCGCCGCTGTCGTATCGGTTGATTCGGCAGGGCGGGCAAGACTGACACTTGTGAGGTAGCTGAGAAGGGACTGAACAATTGTAGGAATGGCAATTCGTCTTCGGCAGACATTTGCACAGGGTGATGAGACTTGATGTCTTGTTCCTCGCCGTCCGAGTCTCCTTGCTGAGGTATTAGTTTTGACGGTCCGAACGGCAAGATGCCCATAGGTTTCAACGCCGCTTGCGCCATCTGGTGTGCTAGCCCTGGACTCGGGGCTGTCCCTGTCGCAACAAGTGTTTTCTGAACGAGATTCAACACATCCTCCTCATTGGCGGGTGCCACGATCCGCCCAGCTCTCTGCATTGCTCGAATGCGCTCATTTTCGCGTGCTGCCAGGTCCATTTCTCTCCGGAGAGATGCTATCTCTCCCCGCAGCCTGTCCCTCTCCTTTATCCTGCTGGCATTTTTGTTGAACGCTGGCACCCGCCGGGCAGCACTCGTGTTCGCATTCAGTTCCAGGTCTTGTAGGGGCCGGCCGGTGCCTCGGGCACGAGGGTAGGGACTCTGGCTTTGCGAGGGACCACGTGCCCTCGGAGTCCTCGATGGACTGTCAACCCGTGGTTTCAGCGGCGAGCTCTTCATCGGTGAGTTCCTCTTCTGTTTGTCTCGGCCTCTCCATCTAGGACTGCTGTGGATGCCTCGCGGTGGTGTGGACGAGACCGGATCAGAGACAGCTGGTGGGAGCTCGGGTTCCGGGGGAAGGGGTATGGGCACGCCGGTATTGCGTATGACTCGTCGTGTCCGCGCCAGGAAGGTATTCAGCTCGTCATCCCCCTCGGGAGCTGGCGGGGGAAGTGGTCGCGGACTTGGTCTGACCGGAGTTCTTCGTGGTGGGCTGCCCGGACCGGAGTCGGACGACGCTTCGGCTGGCGGGAGCGTGTCTCTATTAGGTCGAGCAGACGCGTCGCGGGTGAGGCCAGCTGGTGCTTGAGAGGACGTTTGAGCTGGTCGCGGGACTGCCTGCGAGCCGAAGAGTTGTTGCGCGCTGCGAACAGGGCCCAGTGTAGGTCGAATCGAGGCGGGATCGGTGGTCTTGGAGGGAGACGCTGATGCCGAGCGGCGTCGTGCAAGAATTTGCGGGTTGTAGCGTGCAAGACTTGCTCTAGTGGGCGATGCAAAGGATGGTCGGATAATACGGCGGGTGGGAGACTGTGACTGTGACTGTGAGGATGGTGGGTTGTTGGGGTTGCTGCCCGTTGTTGTTGTTGTTGGGTTTGTATTTGGATCTGGCGCAGGTGCAGGTGCAGGTGCAGGTGCGTCGATGTCTGGAGAAACGCGTCGTCGCTTTGGCGCCGACTCTTCCATGCTGACGTCTAGACGATGGGGCAATCAATCACCTGCGGGATAACAACATGATGATGCCCGTGCGGAGCGTCAAACACGTGTACGATGGTACGACTAGGTCATTGCCGCCATCATAGGGATTTTCACAGAGATTTGGCCCGGAGCTGAGCTGAGCGCGTTCCTCTCCTAACAAAAGCCATCGGACTGCTTTCGCTGGTGTCAACAACCGGCCGGGGCCAGGTGGGGCCGGCTCGACGTGGAGCGCGGAACGTGGAACGTGGAACGTGGAACGTGGAACATGGAAGGGTCTCGACTTGCGAGTTGCGACGAACAGCAAGAGGAGCGACAGAGTGATGAAAAAAAGCGATTTGGAGATGAGATCCATGGGGAACCGCGAATGGAGGCGTCGTCAGTGTTTCAATACCACGGCACTTGCGCTGACCCTGTGAAGAAGACTTTCCGTTTCGTGCCAGCCATCTTTGACGTCAACTTCCGTGAAGCGCAAGTGAGTGGCAGCACCCGTTGACGCTCCCACAGGCACCATCACGTGCGAAACGCCCCAGAATCCATATCATCTTATTTGTCAGCAACTGACATGACAATCTTGCCGCCCAAGTCGCGTATCTCCGCCCCTCCCAACAAGATCAAGTTCAGATCAATCAACCAGACCTCTCATTATCTGGACATGGCAGACTCATAATAGACCCGGCCCACAATGTCCGCGCCCACAAGATTGGCCACCTCACAGCTCCTCCGTCTTCTTCCACGCCCATCAGCCTCGGCCCGAACATTCACAACCTCGAGGTCGACCTCCAGAGAGGAGCAATGGCCGCAGCGATCACCCCTCGGGGACTATTACACCAGCATTCTGCGCGATCCTGTTCCATATTCCCGCGCTCATCAGTCCGAGGAGCCACCACCTGGTGCCGCCGACGACCAGAGTGCGCGACCGGCGCACAAGAGACGTGAAACCTCCGGGGAAACCGGACCCGCGTCAAGCAACAACAAGACGGCTCTACCGAGCAAAGGCACAGCTTCGACTGCCACATCTTCGTTTCCGTCCGCGCGAGAAGCCACGCCGCGAGAAAAGGCGCGCATCATTTTCGGATCACGACTGCTCGGGCCGGCCGAACAAGCAGACAGGTTGGCATTGAAGCAAGCGAGGTCTACGTACGTGGCAGGGGTTCTGGTCCCGCCACGGCCGGAGGAGCCCGACAACTGCTGCATGAGCGGATGCGTCAATTGCGTCTGGGACCGGTTCCGAGAAGACATGGAGGAATGGTCCGCCAAGAAGAACGAGGCGCAGGCGCGATTGAAGGCCGGCTCGGGCACCGTGGACGGTGACGGCGGTGGCTCCGAGACGAACTGGACGGTGCCGTTTGGTAATGATAAGATCGCAAAGGACATGTGGGATGACGAGGTGTACCAGGGCGTGCCCGTGGGCATCAGAGAGTTTATGAAGCAGGAAAAGAGACTGAAAGAAAAGCATGCGCGGGAGGGAACTGTGGGCGGTTGATAATCTATTTTTGGCTCCTTGGGACTACCCAACGATTTTTGTTCCTTCTTTCGTTATCCGCTAGAGGACTTGCACAACACGGCGTTTGACAGCGGTCATGATAGATATGAGACAAGCATTGTGGTTTAGGGTGTACTGCGCGGGCAAGGATTCGAGCACGGACTATACATGGTATTTTTTTTTTTTTTCTTGGCTGAACCCAGACGCATCTTGAAACTCACCCTTCTATTCTATACTCATCAATTCATCATTTGTTTCTCTCAAGCCTTCTTGCCCTCTGCGTTCAACCGGTCATGCTCAGCAATGTCGAGCGCCTCCCAAGGGTAGTTGATCCAGACGTCGCCAGTGGTAACCGCAGCTTCGTAGCGCTTGGCCAGCATGTCGTCGGGCAAGATGCCATCCTTTTTTCTGTCCTTGTTCTGCATGTCGCAAATTTTGGTCAGTCTCGGTATGAATAGTGAGAAAAAAAAACCAATTGATGCGCACCCTTGCTTGCGCGAGCTGGAAAAAATGACGTACGTGCAGAACAAAGATGTAGAACTCAGTCTTGGGCAGATTGTCGGCCATTCCCTTGCTGATGGCCTCCTGGCGGGCAGCCTCGACATCCTTCTCGAGCTCCTTGACGGCGTAGGCGAGTGTAGTTCGGGAGTCGTCGACCTCGTCAACAATGAGGATGCGCTTGCCGATGAGGTTCTTCATGGTACCCAGGGAGGTGAAGTCCAGCCATTGGGTGCGCTTGACCTCCTTGCCAATCTTTTCGACCTCGGTGTCATCGCCGAGTGACTCATAGAGAGACAGGCCGATGGCCTGGATGGGGATGTTGGGAGAGCCGTCTTTTCGAAGGAAAGATCGCAGGATACGGGCGGGGATGAAGCCGCCGCCACCGATGGCGATAATGAGCTGAGGCTTGAACTCGGTCAGAAGACGGCCGGCCGACTTGCGGCACAGCTCGTGAACCTGGAGCGTCATGGCAAAAGCATGGTCAGTCAAGAGTTCCGCGTACAGATGGCTCAAGTCTCTTTGCGCAACAATGCCCATGCTGCCCCTAGGGGGGAGGGGACACGTCGCAACGGTCTGCTACACACCTCATTGTATGTGACGTAGATCTTCTCAGCCATCGCGAAGACTGATCCAGCGAGCGATTTGCTCAAAGGGCAAAGGAAGGGAGTGAGAGTGCGGGCGGAAAAAAAAAGTCCGACGGGGGGGTTATCACGGCCAGGCTTGAACTAGGCCGGACTGCAAAGATATAACACACGAGATGAACAGATGGACCAGTTCGGTTGGAGCAGGTGAGGCGACGTGCCCGAGGAGAAGAAAGGAAGACAAGGTTGGTAATGTCGTGCGCCTCAAGAATTTTCTAGGACATGAGACTCACTCCGGCGCCGGCTTGGGGCTTTTCGCACACCAAACACAGCCATGACGGCGCTAGAAGGTTATGAGACTTGGTGGACCCCGGACGATTTTTTTTTAAATAACAAAACGCTTTCCACTTTTGCGTGAGTGCCCTGCTGGAGCAAGCATATGCTATGCTATGACTCATTAGGCTGATTCAGTAAACAGAACAAGGATATTCAGTCTGCAGCACAATTTGACGCTGAATACGGATTACTCCGTAGTTAAAAGTTCTTCATCCATCAAGCACTTCCGAACCTGCAACACCAAATATTGAGAGACCAAGGGGAAAAAAGAAAAAGTACGTCACGCAGGACTTGATTGATGATCATGGTCAAAAAGAAAGAGGTTCAATGTGCATGTCCTCAGCATTACTAAAAAGAACTGGGCGCAAAAGGTAAGCGATGACAGAACGGGGATTCGAACCCCGGCCACTTTCGTGAACGGAACACTCCCTTCCGGAAGCGAAACAACAAATTTCATGTGCTTGAGACCGTCGCCATAGACCACTCGGCCATTCTGCCTTGATGCTTCATGGAGTCGTCGTTAATCTGTTTGATGAAGTAGTACACGATCTTCAGATCTTCATTCATCGATCCTACCGTCGCTCATCTACCGGAAGAAACCCCCCTTTAAAAGGTCAGAATAAAGCTGCTGGACACAGAAGTATGACGGCAGCACCGAAGATTCTATCCGTCAGATCAGAACTCTTGACCGTGACGTAAGGATTGAATAACATTGTAGCAGGACACAACAACAAAGTAGGTAGTTCAACAACTGACACACTCGTACCGTGCTAGTTGGTGTCAGTCACGGATCTCCCACACTAACACACCAACACACTAACTGTCAGGGAGACCTCCTTAAGGTATCGGATGTGTGGATGCAGCCTGCGCAATAACTAGGTTAAAACCCTTAATAAGATAACAGTGGAGATAATATATTAGAAGTACCTCTATAGACTAGTTATTACTATAGCGCACTATATACCTTTTAGGTATAAAAGTTAGATACTATCTATACCTTTAATTAACTAAAATTAAACTATTTTTATTATCTATACTAACCCTTACCTTAATAATTATAAGCCTAGGAGGCTTTAATTATCCTTATTATTAATTATTATAGATAATATAAGCTTTATTAATATTATTAATTTAATACTTACTAATATTAAGAGATAATTACCCTTTATTATATTAATTAGTTAAAGTATATAACCTATACTTTCTTTTAACTAGTATAGTTTCCTTTTATAATACCTAAAGAAACTCTAAATATAGTATTATTATTAGAGAAAGACTAGATTAAATAGTTTATATAAATTAAGAATTATATAGAATCCTATAGTATCTAGGTGTGAGAACAAAGGATAGCTAGGCAAGAGGTATAGGGGCACTTGTGTATTTACTAAAGCTTACTAGGTCTAAGTGTTATACGCGCGAGTTACTAGCTTTTATCTAGTGGCTTACTAGTGTTACGTAGACCTAGCCCTAGGCCTAGTATACCTATAGGGTATACATGCTATATTATAGGCAGGGCCTTATAATTACCTCCTTACTTATAGCTAGGCTTCTAAATAGCTTTTACTAGCTACTTTATAGCTATTTACTAACTAGTAATAGCCTCTAAAATAATAATAAATAATAGATAGGGTTTAACTATAAATTTACCTATAATTCTTTATTATATTATATACTCTTCCCTTCTATAACTATAGTAAATTTTTAATTATTTCTTATACCTTTAGTTTCTATCCCTTCCTAGTCTTTAATTACTATATATTTATTATAGAAAATAAGTATATTCCTTTAAAAGAATATAGCTATATATATTATTTATATACTAGATATACTAAGTTTAAGAAACATCCCCTAGCTAAGCTTATATTACTATAGATTAACTATTAATTTCCTTATAATCTATTTATAAATCCTTAAAAGATAAAATATTCTAAGTACTATACCTAATACTATAACTATAGTAATTCTTATAAAACTATAAGTATACTACTTTTCCTATATTTTTTAGTCTTATTTTACTAATAAATTCCTATAGGCTATAGCTATAATAAGGGGTAATTTTATTAACCTCCTTATAGTTTTAGACTAGGCCTAAATACTTATAGATATCTATAGTAATATAGTAGAGAAAGACCCTAAGGACTACCTATTTTTAGAGGCCTCTTATTTCTATATTACTAAGTATTACCTCTATCTAATAATAGGGTTTAACTATATAAACACATTACACTATATTACTTTTAGCTTAACTAGGGCTATAAAGGTCTATTAGGTTTATCTCTTTACTATATATTTACTAGTCTCTTACTTATATTTAATAATAATATACCTTTATTATATACTAATAGTATATAGTGTTATAATAGTAACTACTTATTATAATATTTCTAAGCCTAATTCTAGGGTATATAAGTATTATAGTTATTTTACCTTACCTTACTATATATTTACTAATTCTTCTATAGCTAAACTACTATAAACTTAAGATTATATAGAATATAAAAATAACTTTATACCTATAATACTTAAACCTAGGATATATCCCCTAGGGGATAGTAAAATATTATTTTACACTAGTAATATACTAGGTAATTACTAAGGATAAGAATAGTACTAAGTATCTTATTTATAGGGGTTAGGCTTTTTACTATAAAAGGGTAATAATAAAGGGGTTTCCCTTAACCCTCCCTACGCTTTAGGTATATTTTTTATTATTATTTAGTAAGTAGTCTAAGGTAGTTTATATAGGAGTATAATAGTAGCTAATAAGGCTAGGCTTTTTTTATTATAACTCTATATCTCTTTACCTATAACTTACCTATATATTACTACCTTTCTTATATAATTTACTTTAGTAAAACACTTAAATTATATATTAAGTGCCTTCTATATCTTCTACTAGAACCTATTAGTTATATTTACTTAGCTAACCCTTCTATTTTACTAGGTATTTATTACCTTTATAGGTCTTCTTATAGTCCTTAACTTCCTTAACTTTATACTTATTTTCTTTATCCTTAAGGTCTAGTATTAGTATATCCTTATCCCTAGTGTCTTTATAGTAATTTTATAGCTTTAATAGGCTTATATAAAATATATTATATAGCTATCTATACTTCTTAGGTAATACTAATCTATATACTTATTTCCCTATAGTATTAAGTACTTAAAAAGGCCTAATAAATCTAGGGATTAGCTTTTATTTTATATTCTTAAGCCTAATATTCTTTACTAATAGTAGTACTAGGTTACCTTAATATAGTATTAATAGCTAGTAATACTAGTTATAGTACTTTACCTAGGTTTTAGTAGCTTTAGCCTAGTTTTTCTTTAGATACTCTCTAACTTTATATAGCTTTATAATATATATATATACTTCTAGTACCTTCTCTTCCTAGCTCTTACCCCTAAGAGCTAGATAAAACTTAGGTAAATAGCCTATAAGTAAATAGTTTAGGGAGTAGCTAGTGCTTTTATTTACTATATTATTATAGGTAAATTAAGCTATTAGAAGTAGCTTAGGCTATATTTATTAGTTCTTTATAATAAAATATTAAAGGTAGTGCTTAAGTACTTAGTTTATTCTTTTTATTTACCTATTAGTTTAGGGGTAAAATACTATAAAAAGCCTTTACTTTACCTAAGATAGGTAGTATAGGTCTAACTAGAATTAGCTTATAAAGACTAAACCTCTATTAGATATAATACCCTCTAGGGCTCTAAATTATAGCTTAATCTCTTTATAGAAAAGTTTTACTAATTTAGCTATATTAATAGTAGTAGTTATAGGTAGGAAGATAGAATACTTAATAAATTAGTCTATAATTACTAGGATTATATTAGTCTTTTACTTACTTACTTATATAATAGGTAACCCTATAATAAAGTCTATTAAGATCTTTATCTATAGTTACCTTAGTATTAGTAGTAATTTAAGGCTTCTATATAGGCAATGCCTTCTAGCTACTACTTATTAGTAAACCCTATAGCTTATAATATAGTTTAAAATAGACTTACTTATAGCTAGCTACTAAAAGTAATACTTTAGTAGCTCTAGAGTATACTTAGTTCTAAAGTAACCTACTAGTAAATTATTATAGTGTAGCTATAGAAGCTTCTATTATAAAATAAGCTCCTAGGGAATAACTACTTAGTCTTAGTATAATAAAAGACTCCCTATACTATATAACTATAGACTAGCCTTTCCCTTCCCTTTTACTAGGGAGTTATTAATCTTACTATTCTATCTCTATAGATCTAGGTCTTAATTCTATACCTTCTATAGTAGTTATACTAATAGTTTATTTAGCCTAGATTAGTAGGGATCTAGTAATATAATAGTCCTCTATATCTCTTATACTACGCTAATATCTTAGACACACACTACCTTCTCCTTAAAATCCCCTTTAGTTAGCTAACCTTTTACTAGATCTATAGTAGCTAACTAGCTTCTTAACTAGGCTACTCTAGCTATTCTCTTTATAGGGGCTAGGGTATTTTTCTCCCCTAAAGATATCTTATTAAGCCTCTTTATACCTAAGACTAGGGTATTTTCCTCCCCTAAAGGTATTTTACTATATTTTCTTTAATATATTAGTTTCTTTTTTTTTACTATTTTAGTAAGTACTATTTTCTTTTAAAGTTCTAGTAATAGTACCCTATTTATTAGGGGTTTACCCTTATAATTAAACCTTCTTAATAGTATATCTACTAGGTTACTTTTCCTAGGTCTATGCCTAATTATAAAGTAAAAGGGATAAAGGAATATACACTATCTTACCTACCTTCTATTTAACTTTTACTACCTTATAAAGGTCTATAGGTTATAGTAGTTTAATAGGACTTTAACTAGGCTTACTATACCCTTAATATAGTATTACTAGTATTTAAATAACTCTACTATAGTAAGTAGCTCTTAATTAGCTATACTATAATTATACTTAGTATCTATAAATTTCCTTAACTAAAATACTACTAAATACTAATAGCTCTTATTATCCTATTAAGATAGGATTCCTACTATTATAAAGATTAAAGTATTTATCTTAATACACACTAGTTAACTTAGGTTATAATAATAAAGAAAAGGCACTTACTAGAAGGCCTCTTTTAGCTAGTTAAATACTAGCTATTTCTTTACTTTAAATATAAACTTTCTAGTCTAAATACTATTTTAACTACCTTTTATTAATATATAAAGAGATACTATAATCCTAGAGTATTTATAAATAAACTATTAGTAGAAGTTATAAAACCTAAGGAAGGACTATATATTCTTAAAGCTTATAGGCTCTTTCTATTCTTAGATTATATTAACCTAGTAAGTATTTATTAAGATTCTATTAACTAATAGAATAAACCCTAGGAACTTTACTAACTCCTAGTAAAATAAATACTTTAAGGGTTTTATATATAACTTTACTAATCTTATATATTCTAAAACTTCCTTAATATATATAGTGTATTTTTTCTATATTTTTAAAAAAATAAGGATATTATCTAGATATACTATATAAATAGTATTAACTAGCCTATAGAGTGCTTTATAAATATAACTTTAAAAAGTAGCTAGGGTATTAGTTAACCTAAAGGGTATTATAAGGTATTTATAGTATTTATAATAGGTATAAAATATAGTCTTTTACTTATTACCTCCTTTAATATAAATTTAATAGTATATATTCTTAATATTAATTTTTAAGAAGTAGTAAGCTCCTTAGCACTAGTCTAGGATCTCTAAAATTAGGGGGAGAGCGTAGTAATTCTTCTATATTACTCTATTAAGTCCTTAATAATCTATATATAACTAGAGTATTCTATCTTTCTTTAGTATAAATAAAATAGGTATACCTATAGGGCTCTTAGAGAGTCTTATCTAGCCCTTCTATAGGTTTTTATTAATATATTTATAGAGTTCTTTTAGCTTACTTTAGGAGAGAGGGTAGATTAGTCTATATAGGGGTATAGCCCTAGGTACTAGGTTAATTATATAGTTAGTCTCTTTTCTTAATAGTAAGCTTCCTACCTTATCTAATATAAATATATCTTTAAACTTATATAGTTCTAGGGGAATATCTTTAATAGTTCTATATACTTTTACCTTCTTATTATCTTTAAGGGTAATAAACTTATCTTCTATAACCCCTATAATAGTATATATAATAGTCTTATTATATATTACTTTTATAAATTTATAAGGAGTTAATAGTAAAAAAGCTACTTTTCCTTTCTTAAATTACTATTCCTATAAATATAAGTAAAGATATATATATTCTTCTATAAGGGTATATATTCTAATTAATATAGGGCTTCCCCCTACTCTTAGGTCTCTATCTATAGCTATATATAGTAGCTTAAGGTCCCTTTCTTCTTCTCTTAAGTCCTTAATTATAATAGGTACCTTATAGATACTATATTAAGGGACTATAAGGGCTCCTACTACCTTAATAATAGGTACTATAGCCTTAGCCTAGTTAAGTTTATAGGTTTTTATAAACTTAATACTAATTATATTAATCTTAGCGTAACTATCTAGATTAGCTACTATTTTAATATCTTTATACCTATAGATAGTAACTAGTATATAAAACTAATACCTTATTAGCACCTTAGTATTAGAGGTAGAGGTAAGGGTATCTATTTTTACCTTAGGGAGTTTTCTAGGCCTTCTTAGGGCTTTTTCTTAGGTTTCTTATAGTAATATATAAGGTATCCTATATTATTATAGTTATAATACTATATCTTATCTCTAGGTTTAGTAGTGTTTAGGTAGGTAATTAGGCCCTTCTCCTAGTCCTTATTTCTTTAATCTTTATAAGGTTTATAACCTTATAGGGAGTTATTCCTATAGTACTAAGGGTTCTTATATAGGGCTTTAACCCTTATATTACTTTATATTCTCTAATTATATTACTATTTATATATTATAATTAGTAGAGTCCTAAAGTAGCGTAAGTATCTAGGTCTAAAATTTATCCTAGTTATCTTTAAGGTTATCCTAGCTATTAGCCTACTATTCTTTAAGGTATTTATCCTATCTTACCCTATAATTAATATATATATAGTTAAGTATAAAAAGGATTTTCTAGTAGTTATATTAAAACTTCTTCTTTACCCTATTAAAGGTATAGTTTAGGTTATTAATCTATATCTTATATCTTTATAGGTTTATAGGATATTAGAGATTAGTAATATTCTAAACTTTAACCTCTTAGCTACTATAGCTTAAGAAAGTACTAGCTTTTTACTACCTTTTTAATTATTCTTCTCTAGTATTATACTATAATAGATCTTAGAGCTTTTACTCTCTTTCCTATAGTTTCTAGAGTTCCTTAAGCTAGGTAATTTACTTTACTATTACTATAGCTTAGGTATAGATAGTAAGGGGTATATCTTTAGTTATAGTATCTATAGAATAAGGTATATTCTTAGCTATAGTATTACCCTTATTTAGTAGCCCTTAGTTATTATCTAATATTACTCTTATAAATTAGGTAGTTCTCCTCTTTATATTACTCTTAGGTAACTAGTAGGAGAAGCTTTAGAATTATAAGAATAAAGAATAGCTAGGTAAGAGGTATAGGGCACTTATATATTTACTAAAGCTTACTAGGTCTAAGTGTTATACGCATAAGTTACTAGCTTTTATCTAGCGGCTCGCTAGTATTATATGGACCTAGCCCTAGACCTAGTATGCCTGTGGGGTGTGCACGCTGTGTTGTGGGCGGGGCCTGTTACGTGCTAGAATTGATAAGTGGACTGCCACTTCGGATGTGGCCTCGTTGCCAAGGATGTGGCTAGCACGTGACCTAGAACCCCTATATTTGACGATAGCTCTGCCCTCTAGCTAGTTGAATCAACAACAACCTTAACACTCCTTATATTACATTTTATATCGTAACAGGGCCTCACAATAACTTAGTTATAGTTACCCCTAGTAAGAAAACTATAAATATATTATTATTTATATACTCTAAATAAGGTTAATAAGTAAAGAAAAGTATAAATTTAATAACTAATACTATAAATAGCTTAGAATTAAGGTAGAATATAGTTCTCTATAACTCTAGAGCTAATATTTATATATTTAATAATATTTACTAGTTTTATTAATCTAAATTTAATAGAAATATTATAATAAAGGTTAAAGCTAGAGGTATAATATATATAGCTTTAGGATAGGGCCTTATATATATCTCTATTATAGATCCTATATTATAGAATATAAGGATATTAGTATTAAAGACTATATTATTTATTTTAGAATTTTATATTAATCTAGTATTAGTAATAATTCTTATAAGGGTAGGTATCTTCTAGAATTAGAAGAAGTTATTTCTATATTAAGGGATAATACCTATAGCTAAAGTCTATAATATTAATAAGCTTTATATATTATTAAGACTATTAGAGAATCTAAAGGAAGCCTATACTATATCTAGTAAAGCACTAAGACTACTTATAAGAGAAAATACAAACCTTTAGTATTAATAATATAGTTATTCTAGTATTAAGGTATTTATAAAGCTTATAAATATAGCTTTAGGTATTAAATTAATAAGTCCTAAGCTTATATAGTATAAGATATATACTATAAGTAAGGCTAAGTAATAGAGATTATAGGTTATACCTAAAGGACTTTCTTAAAGACTAGGTTATAGTTTTTTAATTAATCTAGATTACTATAACTTTTCTTATTAGAATAGTAATAAGTATTAGTGTGTTTTTACTTACCTTATAATCTTAATATAGTTCTTTTATTTATTTAAGATAAAGAATAGGATTTATAATAGCTTTTATATAATAATAGTATTCCTAAGTACTTAATTTAGGGTTTAACTATACTTTTTATATAGTAATATTAAGAAAGCTCTCTTTATAAAGAATATAAGGGATAAGATAGCCTTTACTAGTATTATAGTCTATAATTTAGCTCCCTTAATATCTAGTTAGAATAGAAAAGTAAAGAGATCTAGGGGGGTAGTTAAGTAAAAAGCTTATACTTTAAGCCTTAAAGCTAACCTTCTATCTAATCTTAATAATAAGGTTTTTAATACTATAGTTTATCTATTAAATTATATACCTTTTAAATATTATAAGAAGTAAACTATACTATATAAACTTTAGTAGGATTAGGCTAGGAAAATAGTCCTTATATACTTAAATATAGTAAAGGTCTAGAAACCTTTAATTATATATCTATAAGCCTATAAATATAAAGTATTTCCTATAACTATAAAGGCTCTAGAGCATATTAAATTATATAATATAATACTATAGTTAGAGTAAAAAGCTTATATTAGATACTTTATTAGTTATAGAGGTAAGTTCTAGTATATTATATAAGTGCCTTTACTTTATAATTATAAGGTTATTATATTAGTATATGTTTAATTTAATAAGAACTCCTTCTTTAAACTAGAAGAAAAGCTAGAATTAGCCTAAAAAGAGAAGATATTAATAATTATATTACTTAAAGAGCTTAAAGCTAATAATATTAATAAGGAAATTAGTTAAGACCTTATTAGATGTCACGACTTAAGGGTCGAAAGATAATAGAATAGAGTAATAGCTCAGATTCATAGTCGTAGCTAGAAAGGTGCTACCTAGGGGCAGGTGCGTAAAGGTTTTAAGCTCTAACCTTCTATAAGAATATAGGCGGTCCTTGCTAAATACCTCGCCCTACGCTCACATAACTATCTAGCTACTAGCTATCCCCTCCCTAACCTAGTGGGTCTAAGGTCCTACTAGTGCTCTATTATATAATAATCCTATCTCTATCCCTTACGCTCCTAATATAATACCCCCTCTTTATATAATTATCCTTAATTATATAATAAGCTACTTACTTAGAGTGTGTCACGACTTAAGGGTCAAAAGATAATAGAACAGAGTAATAGCTTAGATTCACAGTTGCAGCTAGAAAGGTGCTACCTAGGGGCAGGTATGTAAAGGTTTTAAGCTCTAACCTTCTATAAGAATGTAGGCAGTCCTCGCTAAATACCTTGCCCTACGCTTATATAACTATCTAGCTACTAGCTATCCCCTCCCTAACCTAGTAGGTCTAAGGTCCTACTAGTGCTTTATTATATAATAATCCTATCTCTATCCCTTACGCTCCTAATATAATACCCCCTCTTTATATAATTATCCTTAATTATATAATAAGCTACTTGCTTAGGGCATTTACGCTATATAGTTCTAGAGGCTATAGTTAATAGAGGGTTTAGGTTAGGTGTGATGTGTTATAGCGTAATGCGTTATTAAAAATAATAACACTAATAATACTAGGGTGCAAATATTATTATCCCCCTATCTATTAATACTAAATAGTAACCTATCCGCTACTTTAATATAGTAAAGCAGATGCTCTTTGCCTTATACTAATAGTTCTAAGAGAGTAGATACCCTATATTAAATTTTATAATTAGGTTAAATAAATAGGGTATTAGACACTATGCGTATAAATAAACTTATTTATAGGTCTTAGTAATATAGTAGTGTAGTTACTATATATTTATAGCTACTAGTATATTTATAGATAGTAATAATAATAGTAAATATTATAATCCCTACGTTAGCTATATGTAATGCGTAGATTACTTAGGGGGTCTATAGTTAATATAAAAGGGACTAGATCTTCCCCCCTTATATATACACTTCCTTTCCCTTATATACTATCTAACTATTATAAGTTTCTTTATCTTTACTTATCTTCCCTTTACTACTTCCTTACTACTAACCTATAGCTAGCTTATAATATCTAAAATCTATCTATTAACTCCTACTCTACTACTAGGTCTATCTTTATAGAATAAACCCTTAGGGAAGTTACTAAAGAAGTTACCTTAAAAGAGAATAGTATCTAAAATTTCTATATAAGTTTACTACTTCCTTACTAGGTTATTACTACTAACTTATAGCTAGTAATACTAAAATTCTATATATATAGTGTAGTTAGTAGGTTACTATATAGAATATATAGCCTAAGAATAGCACCTATACTATTCCTTAGTATCTTAAGGAGAATAAACCTTTTCTTATAGAGTATAATAACTCTTATAGTATAATCTTACTACTTCTTCACTTCTTATAGTTACTAACCTATAGTAGTAAACTTAGCTAAATATACTTATTACACCTAAAATAATAAGATATATATTAGAGTATAACTGCCTATTCTAAATCTCTAGTTTTAAAACACTAACCTACTACTAGTACCTTACTTAAATTACATAGCTTTATAAAAAGCTATTTAATATTATTAAAGCTATGCCTAAGGAAGATTACTACTACCTTAATAAAGTAAGTATATCCCTAGTTCTCTTAACTTAATTACTACTAATATACTAATAGTTTCTTATTTACACTAAGTAAAAACTATATAATACCCTCCTAAAGACTAAAAACACTAATAAGTATAGGTATATTTATTATACTTAGGTAGCTACTAAAGTAGCCTAGGAAGCTAAGTATAATAAGTATACTACTATAGTATAGCTAGCTAACACTACTAACCTTAAGGTCTAAATTAATATTATAAACTATCTTTACTATATATATAAGAATATCCTAATAGTAGGTCTCTTAAATATCTATAAGTACTTCTTTACTAACTTACTAGTAGTTTACTTCTTATACCTCTAGGCTTCCTACTTATATTAGTCCTTCTAAGTTACCTAAAGAGCTCTATATCCTTATATATAGGGAAGGTAACTCTTCTAATAATAAGGCCCCTATGCCTCTAAAGGCTCCTATACCTATTATTACTATAGTCTCTAGGGAAAATAGGGGTAAGGGTAGGGATAAAGAAATGCTTTTTAAGTAATTATTACTAGGTAGTTATATTATAATTATAAAAGTAATATAATTATATCTTTTTAGAATATTACCCTGCGTTATTTGCTATATTTATAGGGTATTACCTTATGTTATTTACTAAGGGCGGTTTTACCGCTATAACCTAGCTACCTAGTTACCACTTATAGTTATAGATAATATCCCTTATAATAAAATCCCTCTTTAATACCTATAAATTCTCTAAGCTATTATAGCCCTTCTATTTAACTAGGTACTTATAATGCCTACTATTATAATAATATAAGATAATTCTTTTTACCTTAAACTCTTACTTATTATCCTTAATATTATCTTATAGTAAAGAAGCATCTACTATATTACTTAGGTCCCCTTTAGAGGGTTTAAGGCTTATAATATTAAATATATTATATAACCGCGTTCTAGCAGGTAATTCTAGCTAGTAGGCTAGCCTATAACTCCTAACTACCCTTATAATCTTATAAGAGCCTAGGTACTTTATAGTTAACTTCCTACTTAGCTATCTTAGGCTAATATTCTTTATAGATAGTAGAATATAATTACTAACTTTAAACCTCTTTAGGGTCCTTTTTTAGTTATAGTATTTCTTATACTAAGCTTATAAGTTAATTAGAAGCTATTTAATTACTATATATTTCTCTCTTAGTAATAATACTCTACTCTTAGCCTAATTATTTATAAGTAGAATATTAGGTACTACTTACTATAGGCCCCTAGGGTTATACCCTTATAATGCCTCCACTAGTGTATAGCTATAAGTTATGTGGTTACTAGTATTATATATAAATTATACTATTAATAGGTTATTAGCCTAGTTAGTTTATTTAGCGTAGGAGAAAGCCCTTAAATAATATTCTAGGACCTAGTTTAATTATTCTATCTACCTATTTATTTATAGGTAAAAAGCAGTGCTTAGTAGCCGCTTAGTTATAATAAGATAGTAAAAGGTTATCTAGAATCCGCTTATAAATATAGAACCTTAGTCTATTATAATACCTTCTAGGGCTCTATAATCTCTAAAGATATATTCTAGGAATATAGTAGCTAACCTATTACTTATTAGTTATATTAAAATAGGGATATAAATACTATACTTTATAAAATAGTCTATAATTACTAAGATTATATTATAGGTCTAGTTAGTATCTTTAACTAGTAGTAATCTAGTAATAAAATCTATTAATAGTTCTTAAAAGGGGTAATCTAGCTTTAGTAAAGTAGCTAACTTACTATATAGCTTATAGTGCCTTAGCTTTAAAACTTAATAGTTTATATAGGTACTAATATATACCTTTATATCTTTCTTTATTAATAGCTAGTAGTACTAACTTATAATTTAATAAAGTATCCTACTAACTCCCTAATACCTAGTAGTAGGGTTATTATATATTAGTAGTAAAATCTCTTTTCTTATCCCCTAGGGAATATAAACTTAACTCTTAAATATTAATAGCTTAGAGAGTCTAATTAACTATATCTATAATACTTCTAAGTTACTACTCTTAAGTAGCTTTCTCTAATATATAGTAAACTTATTATTTTACTATATACCTAATAATAATACTTAAATTAGAATATCTAATTCTAAGCTATTATCCTAAGTATTAGAGTTAAACTTAGAAGAGGTTCTCTATATAGCTTAGATCCTTACTATAATATCTCTATAAGTAGCTAGCTTATAAGTTACTTCTAGTCTTATAGGTACACTATAGTTAAGTAGCATTTCTAAGGGGCGCCCTTACTACTTACTAGTAACTATACTAGCTAGAACACCTCTTTTAATAATATCTAGTTTTATAGCTTCCTTAAGAATATAGCTAAGTTATATTTTCTTAAAACCCTAGATATTCCTATTACTATTATAGGGTCTTTATAACTAACTATCTACTATATTAAATAATAATATAATAAAGCTTATAGTATTCCTATTATTACTATAGAGTTCCTATTAATTAGTATCTATAAACTTAGATAAGAAGTTTAGTAGCTATAAGGTTACTACCTTTACTTTCCTATCCTTACTTATATAATTTACTTTTCTTAATAATATATTAGTAAGGTTTAACTTACTAGCCCTATATTTAATCCTAAAGTTAAATAGGCATAGCTTATTAAGCGCTATTACCTACCTACTAGTTAGCTATAGCTTTATAGCTAGGTACTTATAGTTTAAGTAGTCTATTACTACTATAATTAGGTAAGTTAAGTACACTAGGTAATGCCTCTATGCCCTAAAAGCCTCTTAGATTACTAATAATTTAGTATCTAGTATAGGGTAGCGTAACTTAGTATTAGTTAACTTCCTTAATATATATATAACTAGGTGCTAGTAACCTAGCACTAATATTATAAGTATTACTCTAATAGTAAAACCTAATATATCTATCTCTACTCTTAATAGAGTAAGTAGGTTAAAGTACACTAAAATTAATACTTCCTAGAATAACCTCTAGAGTTCTCTAAATATAGCTAGCTTATAGGGTTCTAGCTTAAAGGTTACTAGTTATCCCCCTTAAGTTAGTTTATTAATAGAATAACTACTTTACTATACTACTTAATAAAATATTAATAAAATCTAGTAAACCTAAGGAATAATTAGATATCTAGGACGCTATAAGGTATTAGCTATATTATAATTACTTCTACCCTTAATAGTTCTATTATAATACCTTTCTTAGATATAATAAATCCTAAGAATTTAACCTCTATAACTAAAAATTAACACTTCTTTAGGTTAATAAAAAGCTTTATATTATAGAGTCTACTTAGGACTTATTTAATATAGCCTATATAAGTAGCTATATCGCTACTATAGATTAGGATATTATCTAGGTAGATAATATAGATATTATCTATAATATCCTTAAGGACCTTATTAATATACTCCTAGAAAGTCACTAGCGTGTTAACTAATCTAAATAGCATTATAAGATACTTAAAGTGCCTATATTTATAATAGAACGCTATCTTCTACTTATTACCTAAGCGGATATATAGCTAGTAATATATATCTATTAAGTTAAGTTTTATCTAGATAACCACGCCCTTTAAGTAATTAAGGATTTTAGTAATTAGTAGTAAGGGGGACTTATTCTTAATAGTAATCTTATTTAGGCCCCTATAATCTATATAAAGCCTTAATTTCCCTTCTTTCTTTAGAATAAATAAAATTAGGGCTTTAGCTAGGCTAACTAATCTTCTAATCTATCCCTTTTACTATATATCTATAAGATACTCCCTAAGCACCTCTAGCTCTTTCTTAGCTAAGTTATATATTAGTCCCTAGGGTAGTATTTTCCCTTCTTCTAATTTAATTATATAAGTATAGCCCCTTAGTTTAGGAAGTGTTCCTACTAAATCCTTATTAAATATATCTTTAAATTCTAAGTATTTCTTTAGGAGCTCTAGTTTATTTATATTATTACTTAGCCCTTACTTAATTATAGGTTACTTATTACTTAGACTATCTAAGGATCTTAGGTTAGCTATAATATATTACTTATATAACTTATAGGTATACTCTAAGACTATTATTACTTCCTTACTACTTATTTCCTAAATTAGCTTTAGTAAGTTTACTAGTAAGTCCTCTTCTAGTTCTTTTCCCTTCCTATTCTTTAGGCTATTTAAGATAACTTTTACTAAACCTAGCACTAGAGTAACTACTAATTATTTTAATACTTTATATACTCTTTACTTACCCTAAGTATATAAGAGACACTCCCTTATTACTAGGTATTTCTAAAACTTCTCTTTCTAATATATTACTATAGGTTTATATTCTCTAATCTAGTCTATACCTAGTAGTAGCCTTTCTTTAGTATTAGTAATAAAGTAGCTAACTTAGTAAACCTTTATAAACCCTATACTATTCTTTATTAATACTAATCTCCTTAGAATTCCCTAATATAAAACTATATCCTTACTTATACTTTTAAGGTTTTAATCTATTTTTTTAACTCTTTTCTAATCCTTCTTAGATAATAACTTAGGGTATATAGTTAAGGATTATATACCTAAATCTATTAGTGCCTTTACCACTACCTACTAGTAATCTTATTATAAAGATATATAGACTCTAACTCTTAGGTTTACTAATTTATCTATAATAAGCCCCCTATCCTAGGTTTATATAGATAAAAGCGGTATCTTATTAGGATTAGATACTTTATTACTACTATTATTATACTTCTCTATAGTATATTTATTACTCTTATAAATAGAGTAGTCTAATAAATAGTAAGCTATTAAGATATATCTAGGCTTCCTATATTTATAATATATAATAGGTAATCTTCCTACTTACCCTTTATTCTATTACTATAAGTTATCTATAGGTAAAGTTAATTACTATTACTTCTTCTTATTATCTTAACTCTTTTTATAACTCTATATTAGTTTTATTACTACCTTTGCTTTCTTACCTTAGCCTTATAACTAGCTCTAAGTAATTAGAAACTCCTAGCTAAGTATTTACTTTCTTATAGTATTATTAAGGCTATTAATAAATATATAGATTCTTAGTTATATTAGGATTAGTTTAGGTAGGTTAGATTTAACCTTAGTCTAATTCCTAATAAAGGCTTAAAATAATTAGCTATTACCTTACTAAAGATTTAGTAGTAACCTAGTTACTTCTAAGTATTTAGTGTCCTTATTTATTATTCTAGTCTTTAGCTATATAATAAAGCTTACCTAATTATAGTCCTTATATTCTATATAACTATCTATAGCTATATAGTATATCTATTATTACTTTATATTATTAGTAAGGTATTTACTAGTATAGGCTACCTTTATTATATTATTATAAAAGGTATATTAGTCTAATTTAAATAATATATTTAAGTTTACTAGGAAATTCTAGAGGTTTTTATAAGTATCCCCCTTATATAATAGTATCTATAGCTATATCTTAATAATACTATATTAGTATATATTTACTACTTACTTAGTGCCTATTAGTAGAGTAAGTATAGGAGTAGTTAGTCTAACCTAAGGAGGTAGATTTATAGGTCCCTACTAGGTTCTAACTAATAGTAGGTTTACCTAAAGCTCCCTAATTTTCACTTCTATAGAATTTCCTATATTTTCTATATGTATTATAGCTTAGCTTATATAATATTATAATACTATTACACCGCCTCCTTAATGCTATTATTCTTAGTTTTAGTATTATTATCTAGATTAGTCTTAGGTAGTGTCTAACACACTTAATTATTAGTATCTATTATTTAAGTATTTACTATACTACTACTACCCTACTTATCTATAGCGTTACCACTAGGGGGTATAGGTATGTTTTATATAGATATTCTCTAGTATACTAATATTATAATCTAGCTAATAGTTTATTACCCTAAAGGGATTAAGAGCTTAATTTATTATAACTTAAGGGTTAAAAGATAATAAAATAGAGTAATAGCTTAGATTTATAGTTATAGCTAGAAAGGTACTACCTAGGGGTAGGTATATAAAGGTTTTAAGCTCTAACCTTCTATAAGAATATAGGCAGTCCTCACTAAATACCTTACCCTACGCTTATATAACTATCTAGCTACTAGCTATCCCCTCCCTAACCTAGTGGGTCTAAGGTCCTGCTAGTGCTCTATTATATAATAATCCTGTCTCTGTCCCTTACGCTCCTGACATTAGAATAGAATTAGAAGATAAGAATTATAAGAATTATACCTCTTTACCTTTAAATATAGAAGAAGAAAATAAGTAGTTTAAAGTAAAAATACTTTCTTATATAATAAGGGAAAAAAATAACCTTTTTAGTATACTTTTAACCCCTCCTAACTTTTCTTATAAGGCACTAGTTACTATAGAGAGTATAAAGCTTTAGGTATAAGGTAATAATATACTATTTTATAAGATTAATAAATTAGTATATAATATAATAATTAAATATATAAAGACTACTATAAAGACTAGTAAAATTACTAGTAAAAGTAGTAAGGCTATAGAGAATTATTATCCCTAGGATAATAGTATTAATCTAGATAATATTATTACTAAAAAACACTAAAGAAAGAAAATATATAAAGCTAGGTAAGTATAGTTTACTTTTGCTTTTTCTATAGTATTATAAGGTATTTAATATAGTTTATAGATTAAAGATATATAACTAGAACTTACCTATTATTATTAAGCTATAGCTTTAGCTTATTATAACTACTAAAAGGAAGTAATTATAAAGAAGCTTTTAAAGCTTTTATTCTTAAACTACTAGGAGAATATACTAGATAAATTATTTAATCTAGAGAAGTAAAAGGAAATTATAGACCTTAGCTAGGTCTTTAAATATAAGACTAATAAGAAAGAAGTAGTTATAGAGTTTAAAGCTAGAATAGTTATTTAAGGTAATTAATAACTAAAGAATAACCTTAATAATTACACTACTACACTTACTTTATAATCTCTATATATACTACTTATAGTCTACTATACTAATAATCTTAATACTTAATAATATAATATTTAGAATACTTTCCTATATAAAGCTTAAAGAACTTATTTACTATAAGCCCCTAAAGGGTATAAATATAAAAGGTTATCTCTAGAAGATAATAAGAGTATTATATAGGCTAAGGAAAGCTTCTTAATAATAGTTCTTATATTTTATATAATTCCTATTAAAGCTAGACTTTATATAAGGAAGGGAAAACCTATATATTTTTATAAAAGGTAGATTTATCCTATTTTTCTATATAGATAATATTATAGTAATATACCCTAATAGATTTAAAGTAAAATTTAAAGAGCTTTATAAATAACTAATAAATAGTCTTAATATTAAGGACTAAGGTAACCTAAAGTAATTTCTAGGTATTAAAATTATTATAAATTATAATACTAAAGAGATATAGTTATTATAGGAATTATATATTTAAAAGATTACTTAGAAATTTATTTCTAATATTATTAATAGTAATTTAAAGAGCTTATCCCTTACTTCTCTTTTTATAGCTATAATTCTTACTAATACTAATAAAGCTACTAATAAAGAGATTAATTATTATAGAGTAATTATTAGCTTTTTAGTATATCTATATATTATTAGAAAACTTAATATAGCCTTTATAGTATTAAAGCTTACCTTTTTTATAATAAATTTATTAGTAAAGTATATTAAGCTTACTAAAGAAGTAATTTTATATACTTAGAATATAAAGAAGCTATATATTTATTACTTAGAAGTAAATAGTTTTAATATACTATTCTCTAGTACTAATACTTTACTTAGTAATAACCCTAATACTTAGAAATTAATATAAGGTTATATCTTTATTATATATAGTATTATAATTAATTAGAAGTTAGGTAAGTAATATTATATAATAACTTTAAGTATAAAAGTAAAGCTCTTTACCCTAAATTATAGTATAAAAGAGTATATATCTTTAGGAAGACTACTTTATAATATTAAGGTTTATATATTACTACTCTTAATTATTTAGTATAATAATAAGTAAATAATATAGATTACTAAATATATAAAAGGAAGGCTTTAGACTAGCCTTAAGCACCTTAATATAAATTAAATATAGATTTAAGAATAATATATAATAGGTAATATTAAGGTTAATTAGATAAAGACCTCTAAGATACTTATAGATAGCTTTATAAAGCTACTTTTAGGTTAGATATATAAGGACTTCTACTATAAAATTAGCTTATAAGAGATTCCTATCTAATTATAATACTAGAAATTATTTATAATCTTTTCCTATGCCTTTAATCTCTAGCTTTAATAGATATCTTAGCTAGGGGGGGTGTATTAGGGAGATTTCCTTAAGGTATTAGATATATAGATATAGCCTATATAATAACTAGGTTAAAACCCTTAATAAGATAATAGTAGAGATAATATATTAGAAGTACCTCTATAGACTAGTTATTACTATAGTATACTATATACCTTTTAGGTATAAAAGTTAGGTACTATCTACACCTCTAATTAACCAAAATCGAACTATTTTCATTATCTACACCAACCCCTACCTTAACACCAACACATCTACACATCTACAACTCCAACCACCCCCATCATCCCCCCAACTCAATCGAACCCACCACATCAGCGCTCCCCTCGCGAACCCGCCCACCACCACCCCCAGCATCAACCCCCCAGCACCAACAGCACTCCCAACCACCAGCCGATCGCCATGCCCAAAAGCCCACCAAGCCAAGCACCCAACCGCGGAGCACAGCACCACGGCCTGCCCGCGCAGATACCCCACGTCAGTCAGCGGCCTCGCCTCGCCCACCAGCATCATGGCCAGACACGCAAAACAGGTCGGATCCCACGAGTGGCTGAAAATACGTCCACAACCTACACAGCCAGACCGGACCAGATATCAGTCTCCGTTCCCTTCCCACCTTCCAAACAAGAAACAGCAAAACCCCACGGGCCAAGAGAAGAAGAAAGGAGAATAAAATACCTCGTCCAGAAAGTAGACTCCCCCGCCCCGCCACACCCAGATGCCACCAAACAGGCAGATCACACCCAGAAAAACCACGCTCTCCAGCGCCAGCACAACGGCGTGCATGCTCCGCGAGAACGACTCGTCCCCGCACCCGCACCCACGGGAATGCGGCAGGCTCTCCTCCCGGCTCGAGCTGCTTCTCCACGGGGGGGGGGAACGGCGTCAGAGGCTCCCCCCGGACAGTGACTTCCGAGACCAACGACCCCGACTCCCTGCCTCTTCCGTCCTCGTCCTCGGTCGCGGCCAAGCGGACGAGGTCCGGAGAGGACGCCCGGCCGGGAGGAGGGTCCGGCGCCGGCGTACCGTGGGGGGCGAGACATGTTCGTGGGGAGAACGGCGTGCTGGTAGATGCGGGACGGGAATGGGAGGAATATCGACGGGGTTGGGAGGACAAGAGGGGTGTGAGAGCGCCTTGCTGCTGGCTCTGGGGCCTGGGGAGGCAGAATGCCTCGTGGGGAGGTGTGTCTTCCATGGTTGGTCCGGTCCACCGTTGGTTTGTGTTGTCGTCAGCGAGGGAGTAATTTTAAGTCGTTGATGATGAGAACGGCTTCTTCACGTCGGACCAGAAGACGAGATAGAGCCTGGTATCTGAAAAGGGGCCTCTGAAGAAAACTTTCTCGTCGGGCACGAGGAAAAGTTCCGCACAATCAAATCAAACTTGCGGCCGGTTGTACTCGGCTATTGTGAATTCGTGATTCATAGCCCATTCGAATGATACCCCCCGATTCACAATGTGCTCAGTTTCTTGCGGCCCAAATTCCCACATTTCACCGTGTATATTTTCACATGGCATTACTGAGTACCGCTATATATGCCCGCTCATCACTCGAGATTCATCCGCGCATCGTCTCCTATCCCCCATCGGCCTCCATCCTTGCCTTCTTTTTGCAGCTCCAGCTCCGTTTCCAAGTCCAACCCGGTAGCATCATCGTCAGGCACCGCTTCACCGGGAGCAGACTTTGGTTGTTCCTTTTCTGCAGACGTCGGAGGCTTATCGGCTGCCCTTCGCCTCAGTGACGGCCAAAAAGATGATTTGGACGATGTGGAGAGCATCGAGGCTCTGTCGTCATCGGTAGCCGGGGGGTCGCTGGGGACCGTGTTATTGGGCTCGCCGCGCGTGGGCACCATTTTTTCGCCTGCAGTGGAATACGTTTTCTCGTGGGCCGTCTCGGATGACTTGGGTGAACCGTTTTCTCCGGGTTGCGCCAGGTCCAGTTCGTCAACTTCCACGAGCTCGGCATCGCGATACCACTTTCTCCGTCTTGTCCATTTCGCCCAGCCATCTTGGCCGCGTCGACCGTGTTGCCACTAATTTCGTTTGTTAGTCGGTGGTAAGCCCAACCTTGTTGACATGGAACCACCCGCCCCGGCTTACCTTGTTGTCGTAATAGATCCACCCATTTCTGCCTTCCTCGCCATCGTGATCAACGGGATCCTTGTCATCGGCAACTCCATCCACCCTCCATCGACTGCCTTCTACCCACTGCCAGCGCATTCTGCTGCCGTCTTCGACATTGGGGAGCTCGAAATCGTCCTTTGATGGAACGGGGTTATTGTGCTCGTCTGTCCATGCAGGGCGTTCGTATGCAAAGAGACTTGCAGTCCAACCAAGACCAACCCAGCGGCGCTGGTTTTCATAGATGATGAAAGTGAACTTGACTCCTGAGCTTTTATTCCGGCTCTTTTTATTCCCGGAACAACTGCTGTTGGCCTTGGCCTGTCCCCTGGCGGCCTCTACTGCGAGCCTGTGACCAGACTTGGTCGGACCGTGGAACCGTAAACCAGTAACTGCCGCGGCCGACTTGCGGATAAAAGAGCTCCTCCAAAGCAGAGTTCTCGTAACTCTCATGGGTCGAGCGTGCCACGTCAAGATGATGGTGCCAAATACCAAGACAACGCGCCGAGTAGTGATGACGTGAAACGGCGGCATGGTGAGGACAAGCCAGAATGGCGTGACAACCAGAAGTCGTACAAACATGGCTGTCAAGGCGGGCTTGGTGGTTGCGCTCGTTGGTGTTCTCTGTGTGCTCAGGAAGTCCGTCATCTCGAGCAGAGGCTCCATCAACACATTGCACCGTCCTGTGAAGACCTTGAGCGTCTCCACAATCTCGTCGAGCGTTTTCTGATGTTTGGTGCTTGTGTTCTCGGAGGACGCCCTGGGGTGTTTATTTGCATTTGCACTTGCACTTGCACTTGCACTTGCACTTGCATGGTCACCTTGCGCGCCTGCAGAGGACGCTGCGCTGGCGCTGGACACATCATTGTGTGGTCGGGCTGGGTCGGCCCAGCCGCTGCTGCTCAAAGGACTGTATCTTCGGCCATACATGCCGGCAATGATGCCCATTCCGATTACTACAGGCCCGGCCCTTCGAACCACGACGTCTCCGTAGAGCACGATGAACCAAAAGGCAGAGAGCAGCAGGAAGCTCTGCCATGGATCGCCCGTGCTCCATGTGAGCAACCCAAGGAACTTGTTCAGGGGCAACAGGAAGGGATGACTATAGGCAAGGGCGCGCGTTACTTGCGGCGGTGTCGCGAGCAGCAATGGGCTTTTTTGGTGGACGAGTATGTTGGAGCGGCGAGCAGATCTCGTCGTGTTGGCGGACAAGGTGACGGGCGAGAAGCTGGCGTGGGTCGGGGGCGGCCCAGTCGTACCTTGCGACTCGTACGTCGAGGCCGAAGAGGCGTCGTCGCGTGAAGACATGGGCAGATCCAGATGCGATAGCCACGGAGAATCCTACTCATCCACAAATGTTCGAGGTCAGTGGCTGCAAGCTGGCTGGAGAGGGAAAACCAAGAGGAAGAGCCCACTGAGGGACAACGATGGCGCCAAAGGGTTGCGGTGGTGGTGGTGAGGCCGGTCTGCGCTTGCAAGCTCTGAGTGACATCACATGCCGAACCGAACATGGAAGGGAGTGAGGGTGAGTGGCCACAACGACCAAGACAGAGCTGCCATGTCTGGTCTGCAAAAGAATCGGTAGGGCCAAGAACGGCGCGGGACAGAATAGAACAGGAAAAAAAAAAAAAAAAAAAAACGAGGCGGGTATGGGAGAATGAATACATGTCACTCACAATCGCAGCCATGAAGAGCTGTGCTAATCGTGACGGGCCACGCAGTTGGAGCAAAATCACCAACTGCAAGAAGCGTTGTTGGATTCAAGGCTGATAGACGGGATATGCGCAAACGTGCACTCTTGTTTCTCGACTCAAAACTTCGATGTCCAAAATGGCCCGGACTGGCCGTCGGGTTATTTCTGGTCCTGATGTAATATTGATGTATCCAACGCGCAGCCGAGGCCGAGCATCATGTTCGCAATTCGCATACACGTGAGAGCTCATCCCATGATTGGCGGCAGCGCGGGGCGAACGGGCTCTCGGGGCAGATTTGAATTGTACCGAGCACGGACTAGTCCATGTTTATTTAGCGTTGGGTATTCCGGCCCGTGTTACCTAATGAAATAAACTGGTTCAAACAATAACATCTGGTATCGCCGGGGACCTGACCACCAACATGTCTGGCCCTGGGAAATGAAAACATTTGGCATTCGCAAAATCAACAGGCATGGCATGCTTCTCAAGCTGATACGTATGGCGGCTAACATGACGAATACTAGGTGGAACTGCTCACATTGTATGCATTCTACGTACTGTCTACAAGGCTCCTTTACTCGACTGTTGTAGAGTCAGTCAACGTTTAAAGCCAATATCTTGTGAAAGAATGCATTATATCAAGTCCAATGCGCTGATGGCAAAGGTGAAAGAAGACACAAAAAGAAATCACAATGACCATGGGAAAAAAAAATCAATCTTCATGTCTTCTTTCACATTTACCACCAACGTATTAGACCCAACGCAAAGGATTCACCCTACACACAAAGGAAGGTATATTGAGAGAACGACTGCGTTGAGATATCCCTAAACCCGCCCTCACAGCCAGACTGTCTGCGCACACAAAAAATAAGTCCTCGCCTCGTCTTAACCCAAGATTCTCTTTTCAACGCAAGCCGTTGCCATCCCAGCGACCACACTCAAGCGTCTCGAAGATTCAATGCTGTATAGCGTGAAAACGAATCAAAGCAATTCAGGGCATCGCTTAGAAAGAGTGGCATCGAAACCCCGTCTTGGTTCTACTCATTTGTTGTCAATTGCATCCCCTCCGTGGTCGAGTTTGGTTTTATGCAGATCACTTGCATGACGTGCAACTGCCTGCAGGATCCAGTCAGTACATTCACAGGCCTGTGCATGAAAAGGTGGAGGACAAAGCCACGTACAGCTTGAGCCGCAGTTGCAAGCGGAGGCAGAGCCAGAGCAGCCACAGTCACCAGCCATTGTGATTCAGGTGTGTGATTGACGTGTTCGGTAAGAACCTCGAGGAGAAAGTTATGTAGCTTGACTGAGAGGTGTTCTTGCGGAGCTTGTAGTCTTTCGCGATGAGGAGATCTTTGGAGAAGGGGAGAAGAGACCGCCCGAGTTGCTGGACAAATGAGGCCTCTTATATAGACGAGAATGCGCGGTTTGTGCGGGTGGCAACAACGATAACGACAACGGCCTGCGAGGCATTTCCGCCGAAAGACGCCCCCACCTGGCTTGGGAGTGGGGCGCCCAAGTGTGGACAAGAAAACATGTGATTTGTCTTCAGAAGCTGTCATGCGCATATACGCAGGGAACAAAGAAGCCGTCCCTGCACACATGATTCGTCTGGACTTATCCCATCATGTAGTACAACTCCGTAAGATGCCACGTCAGTAAACATGTCGTGGTCACGCCATCATCAGCTTAATAACCGCTCGCTCGCCCCGAACGATGCAGCTGGAGCCCATCTCGGACGGGTCGTCAAGCAGCGGCCGATTTGCATCTAGGGTGTGATCCACGTAGGCGCAGTCGTTTAAAAGCTAGCGCACTCTAGATAGGGCTAGGTATAATTTAGCTATAGATATAAGTAGAGAGCTTACTTTATACTATCTATAGTACCTTTTCTTACTTATATATAAGGGGGTAAAGAGATTTTACACTACCCTAGCCCCTTATATATTATTAAAGGCTTTTTCCTTATAAAGAAGTTATTATTATTATTAGATAATTCCCTTTATTTTTATACTTTTCTTCTTTAAATATCTTCTTCTTAGTTTTAAAGCGCTTTATAGCCTAGTTAATTTACTACTTCTTAGTATAGTACTAATATAAGGTAAACTAATAAGTAAATAATTTACCTACTAAAGAAGCTTTATAAAGCCTAGGTTAATAGTAAATTAAATAGTATAAAGTATAGTATAACTTAATTAACTTTATAAGATATTATCCTTACTTTATAAGATTATTACCCTTAATATAAATAGATTATAAAATTAGTAAAATAAAAGTATTATAGCTTATAAAACTATTAGTAAGTATTCTTATAGGTAGAAAGCTATTCTAGTATATAATATAATAAAGTAAAGTATATACTTAAAATAAGTAATATAAATACTAAGCTACTTAAAAAGAAGTTTAGTATAATTAAGAGAAAGGTTATAACCTAGCTACTCTTAGTTACTAATAATATTACTTATAATACTTAGTATAATATCTTTTTAAAGGACTTACTAGCTAGGGGTACTATTTTAGAAGTAAGTAATAATCTAGGCTTTATAGTAGTAGCCTAACCTCTTAAGAATCTAATAGATAAAGATAATAATTAATAAAGGACTAGTAAAATAGTTAAGGATAATAGTATTAATTAGCTTAAGACTATTAATCTAACTAGAGGGGATAATCCCTTTACCTTAGTATAATTAATATAACTTATTACTACGCTTATATTAGAATAAATTTATTAGGTTATAGTAACTCTAAGCTCTAGAGGGTTAACCCTAAGCTTTACTAGAGGGGGATTATTACTTTCTTCTAGTAAATCTACCTTAAGTAGTATACTACTGTTACGTGCTGGTTTTGCACGATAGAAGGTCGATTCCGTCAGAGGGGCCAACGGATTCAACAGGTTATAAGTTGTACTAAGTTCACTTATAAAAGCTACTATTAGGGGTAATATAATATATATAAAGTAAGTTAAATTCCTAAACTAAGATATTAAATCTAGCTTTTATATAGCAGCCTCTATATACTATATATATTCTACTACGTAATAAATACTAGGCATACTAAAAAGATAACTATCCTAGTTATATATAGTTAAACTATAACTAAATTTAGCTACTATCTAAAGTAAATAATATTAAAATATATAGTTATTAAAGTTATACTAAAGAAAAACGCGTTTAGCGCGCTAATTATTATATTTATAGTTATTATTTTATAGTATTACTTAATATTATATAACTCTCCTTATAATATATATTCCTTAATCCTATAATTAAATTTATTATATTAAATAATAAAATCTTCCTATCCTATTATTAGTACTCTATCTTTACTATATTTTATTATTTTCTCTTAGTAACTACTAAATTCCTTTATTCCCTTATTATTCTAAATACCCCTAATTTATACCTTAATATTCTATATTATTTATTTAATCTAGTAATCTAGTAAATTTATTCTCCTTAGCTTATAGCTTTACTACTATAGTAGTTATTACCCTTATAGTTAGTAATACTATTTACCTAGGGGTTACTACCCTTTTTATCTATTTTCCTAATAGTATTAGCAATATCTTATTTATCTCCTATAATATAGGTATTCTTAGCGTTATTTATTAGGTATCTAGCTAAACTACTTATATATTTAAACTAGGCTTCCCTAGTAGTTTAGGTCTCTTACTTAGCGTTAGTAAAGGTCCTATTTTGCCCTAAGGTTACTTATTACCTAATTTTAGTGTTCCCTAATATAATTTACCTTATTACTTATTAGTTTTACCTAAGGCTAGTGTTACTAAAGCTAGTATTACTAAAACTAGGGTTAGCTATATTAGAGTCTCTAGAGCTAGTAATATCTAAATCTATTTTCCTAGGGTTTTTATTACTAGAATTAGCCTTACTAAAGCTAATCTTATTTTCCTTATATCCTCCTTAAATATTTTCTACTTATTTATAAGATTCTTAATTTTTACCTCCTAATCTTATATTACCTTTAATATCTTTAATACTATAAATACTAATTTTATAATCTTCTTCTTATCTTTAGTTTTCTTAGCTATATCCCTTTTTAAAGTATTAAGTTATTTATTAATATTAACTAGAATTTTACTTAAATTACACTAGGAGATCTTCTTTTTATAACTTTTTAATATTTCTAATACTTATTTAAACTTACTTTTAATGCTTTTTAAATTCTCTTCTATTATAACTATTAGCTTATAAACCTCCTTTACTAACTCTTTAATAGCTTTAAATACTATATTTACTTACTCTTTAGTAAGAGTAAACTCCTTTTTTATTTTATTAATTTACTTATTAATAGTATTAACTTTATTAATTAAGTTATTAATTTTACTCTATTTATATTACCTATCTATCTCCTTAGTTTACTAAGATTTAGATAATTTTAGTACTAGCTTATTTTCTATACTAATATAAAGTAAATTTATATATCTAATACTAGCTAGCGCTCCTATAATTATACTATTTACTATACTATATTTATTTATAAAATAAAGAGCTAATATATTAGCTTATAGTAGTAGAGATAATATACTATTATATATAGCTATCTATTATCTATATTTAACTATTACACTATTATAGAAAGCCACTACTACTATTTTTACCTAGTTTTTTACTCTCCTTATTACTTTACACTTTATTAGATTAATAATAACCTAATATATAAGCTTTCCTACTTATCTTACTACTACTTACTTTATTACTAAAGTAACCCTTTACTCTTTAAAAATAGCGAAAATTTAGATAACTATATTTTACTATAATATAAAGTATATATCCTTTAAATCCACTTCTAAACTATTAAACACTATCTTAGCGCCCTTAAGGGCAAATTTATATATATAGGTCTATATTATATTCCTAATATCCTATATCTTTTTCTAGTAACCTACTATTATATATCTAAATTTACTAAAATTAACTCCCTTTATACTTCTTCCTTTATATACTATATTAAATTCTTCTATTACTCTCTTATATACTACTACACTAATATTAGGTATTAGTATTTAAGCGTTTACTCTTAATCTAAGCTTTCTAAATCTAGTAAATAGTAGCTTAAAATTAAGCTTTACTATTTATTTATAGACTTATAATAATCTAATAAAGTACTTTATAAGTATCTCTTTAATCTCCTTATTAAATTTACTTTCTACTACACTATTATTAACCTTTATTTCCTTAAACTTAGTATCTTTATTACTTTTAGGTTCTAATTTTAGCTTAATAAATCCCGCTCTTAATTAGGTTAAGTTAAATCTTACTTCTCTTTTACCTTCCTTAGTTAGTAAGTTTCTAGATTTATCTTCTTTTTATACTAATTCTTTTCTTTCCTTTCTTATATAATTCTCTCTAATTAAATCCTATATAGCTTAATCCCTTATTTACCTTTCCATAGATAAATCTAATATAATATTTACTATATTATTATTATCCTCTATTTGCTCCTCTTTATTAACTATTACCTATATAACTCTAGCCGCTTTATTAGTGCTTCTACTACCTTTCTTTACTAATAGTAATAGTCTATTTACCTTATTTTATTATATACTAGATTTATCTTAATACTATTATAACTATAATTATATAACTTATTATATTAGAAGTAAGAATTAGTATAATTAGCTATTTTAGTTTACTTAATTTAGAAAGCGATTTTAAAACTTTACCCTCTTATAGTAAGTTATAGTTCCTAGCTATACTAAAATCTTATTAATTTACTAGTTATATTTAGCTCTTTTACTATATATAGTAGATTATTATTATACTAAATTAGTAACTATAAGCTATTCTAATAACTAGTTTTATTATTCTAATACTAGTACTTAAATATATAAATAAGCTACTTATATTTACTTATAAAGTATCTAGTTCTATATACTAACCTTATTATTAAATAAAATAAAATCTAGTATAGCTAAAGGGTTATTATATAAGTTTATATATTACCTATAAAACTTATATTTAACTTCTAGTATAATATTATAAGGTCTTACTTAGTACTTTTAGTAATTACTACACTTCTATATTTCCTATAGCTAATTTAGCTCTAGTTCTAATAGTTTTTAGACTTTTATATTATATATAATATTATTCTTAGAAGTAAATAATATTAAGGAAAATAAGACTAAAATAAAAATAACTACACTTATATTAAATTTAACTATATAAAAGCTTTTATATTATATATAATATTATTCTTAGAAATAAATAATATAAAGGAAAATAAGACTAAAATAAAAATAACTATACTTATATTAAATTTAACTATATAAAAGTAGTAGGGTATTAGAGAATAATATAAAGTAAGAGTGTAGTAAGCTTCCCTAGTTAGTATAATAAAATATATATATAAGAAAAGGCCTTATAGCTTTACCCTAACTAGTTAAATCTAACTACTTATAAAATATCTCTATTCCTTTACTATTATTACTCTATAGGCAAATTTATACCTCTCTTTATATACTCTCTTTCCTAATTAACTAGGTTCTTTTTAAGGTATTCTTCTATTATCTTAGCTATATTAACCTATATCTTACTTTTAGCTATCTATTAGTTATTCTTAGTAGTAAATCCCTTTTATTAGATAAGGAATTTTATTTTTATAGTCTTATTTCTTTTAGAGATTTTAACCTAATAACTATAGATTTATTTAATCTCCTAATAGTTTACTTCCTTTAGATTATTAAATATAATTAGTAGTAAAGCTAGTTCTTCCCTATTAAATAAGTCCTTTCCTTATACTAGCTTCTATATTTACACTATAGAAACTACTAAATAGACTTATAAATTTAGGGAGAAATCTAATTAATATACTAATAGGTTTACCTTTTCTAGCACTTTATATAGTCCTACCTTTTATAGTAACTATTTCTTCTTAGGTTTCCTAGGTAATTTATATCCCTTATATAATTATAAATAAACTATATCTCCTATATTAATATTAACTAGTTTATAGTAATTATTATACTAAATTTTAGTAAGGGTAGCTACTATTATAATTACTAGTTAGGCCTTATACTAGTATAACTTTTATAGCACTACTATATTATTTACGCTAGTTTTTATATTAATTATATTATTTAGGGAAAGAAGATTAATAATACTTAGAGAATAAAACCTATATAGTAACTTATTAGGAGCCTGCCCTATACTTATAGCTATAGTATTATTTAATTAATGCTATAGTGCTAGGAGTATTATAGTTTATATTATATCTAGATCTATTACTATATAGTAATATATTATAATTATTACTATCTAGTTTTTTCTTTTAGCTATTTTATTTATCTATAGATAATATACTATACCTATAAGGAGTTTAACTCCTATATACCTAAATATCTCTTTCTATATATTAGATATAAACTTTAGGTCCTTATTACTAATAATTTATCTTAGTAATCCCTAGTCTATAATATATAAGGTATAAAGAAGTAATTCTACCTAAATTTCTACTAGATATATTATATATCCTAGTATTAGAAGGGTTCTCTTACTAAATAAGTAGTTTACTAGATATAATAAATTATATATAGTATATCCTTCTATCTACTATATTATATTAGTAGCTAATACTTCTAGTATATTTATAATAAAATTAAGTAAGATTATATAAGATAGCGTTAGCTTTAGCTATAATAGCTATAACTCCTTAGGTAGCTTTAAATAATTAATTACGTTTTCCTAATACACTATATAATAGGCTATATAATTATAAATCTACTAACTTATACGTAGAAAATAGACTAAATAAAGCTCTACTACTATTTAAGTAATTCTAAAATATTACTATTTATTATAAACTAGTTATAGGATAGATTTAACCTCTATAGTTAGAATATAGAGACAGAAAAATCTATCTTCACTATAGTAGTATAATAAACTATCCTTATATAAGTCCTATCTATATAAAGGAATCTTTAGTCTAACTCTAGTATTCTTTATTACTTACCTTTCTTAGTAAGCTTATATTACTATAATAATTTAGCTAAACTTTTAATTATACTAATATCCTATAATAATTCTAGCTTTAAGACTATTATCTATAATCATGGTTATAATATACTCCTTACTTATAAAATAAGCGCTTATATCTAATTTATTATATTAGCTTTTCTATACTACCTCCTAGTAAGTTACTTTTACTAGTAGTTTTAAAAGCATATCTAGTATTATATTTAGTATCCCTAGTATATAAGTTACCTTAAGGTTAAATTATAATAAATAATTCATAACTTTTACTAGTTTTAGATTAGCCTTATCTAAATCTATTATTAATAATAAGGTATGCTTAATAATCCCTTTTACTAAGGAATAGTTAGTTAATATATTAACTATTACGTTATTAAATTAGACTATTTTCTAAAGTTTTCTAATACTCTATATAATTATAGCTACTTCTACCTTAGTTAAACTATACTACTTCTTAATACTTAATATTACCCTAGAAAGAAATAAAATTAGCTATATTTAGTTATTTTTAATGTCCCTTCTAGGGACACTCTAACTATTCTATTCTTCTTATAATTAGAAAGTATATAATCTAAATCCTTCCTTATAGGCATTAATTTTAAGGAAAAGTAGCTTTTATAGATTATAATACTATAGGGTCTATTTCTTACTTAGGAATGCTTTAATGTCTTTAAAAGCCTTTTTCTCCTACTTAGTTAGTAAAAATATCTTTTACTATATCTTCCTTTTTTATACTAGTTTTAAGATACTAATAATTTTCTTATCCTTTTTATAGAATTCCCTTAATAGCGCTATTTTCCGTATTTATAATAGTTAGATTTATATATTAAACTATAGAATTCTATTATAGAGGAATCTAGCTATCCTAATAAAGGTTTTAAGACTTAATAAATTACTTAGGAAAATTATCTTTTAAAAAGCTTTAAGCCTATTATTAGTGTTAATAATCCTATTACTATTAATAATAAAACCTAGTAGTTAAATAGTAGGATAACTAATAAATAACTTCTTTATAGCAATTATTATCCTATTTTCTTTAAGAATCCTAAGTATAATATTAAGATAGCTTAAATACTCTTTAAGACTATCTAAAAACATAATAATATTATTAATATAGACTTATATAAAATACTTATACTTTTAGAAAAGTCTATCTATAAACCTTTAGGTAAATATAAGGGAGTTCTTAAATCCTATTAATACTATATTTAATGCTTTAAGACCTTAATTTAATATAACTACTATACAAGCTTAATAGTTACTTCTAACTAGTAGTTAGTAAAAAAATCCTATTTTATTAAAAAGAGAAAAAACCTTCTTACTACGTATATTATCTATAATATTACTTTAGTCTAGTAAAGGGTATATATCTAGCACTACTATATTATTAAGTAGCCTTATATTAATTATAACTCTCCCTTTTCTTTCCTAACTAGTTTCTTACTAAACTATAAACACTAGGTATACTATAGCTACTAGCTTATCTAAATATAATATTTTCCCTTTTAGATAGAGTTTATTATATACTTTATTAAGTTTAGTTATATCCTATCCTCCTAGTTTATAAGGCCTAATTAGCCTTATTTAATACTACTATTTATCTATAAAATTAATTCTTATTTTCTAGTCTTCTAGTATAGGGATAATACCTTTATTATAATAAATATTATATTTATTAGTTAGTTAAACTAGTTTACTTACTACTTCCTAGTTAATATTAGTAATTTATACGCTAAATTTATTAGTTATATATAGGATTTTCTCTAGGTATAAAATCCTATATAATAGCACTCTAGTATTAACTTTCTTTAAATTAAGATTATCCTTCTCTTTATTAGATTTATTACTATCCTTATCTTTATCTTCCTTCTTCTCTATAATATCCTTACTAAAATAGGTATAGTATATAAAAGGATTATTAACTAGGTAATTAGCGTTAACCTTACTAGCTATAGTTAGGCATATAACTTTCTAGTGTTTTCTAATAGTAATAATTTTATTAGTTAGATTATAGGTAATTATCTATCCCTTGCTAGATCTATTAAATAGCATATTAGGGAAATACTCTAAATATAATTACACGTAGTATACACTTATTTTCTAATTTTTCTATGTATTCTTCTAACTAATAGGTATATATAAATAAGTCTTTAGTAAAATTAATACTATATAGGTAGTAACTACCTTTTAGTAAGGGACCTTATTTAATAGTTAGAAGATTTCTACTAGTATTATTATACTATAAACTAACCTAAAAACCACCTTTAGTTAGATAAAATCGATTTTAGCCTTATATTTATAAGTAAAATTCGTTCTAAGTAATAATTTTAGTCCTAAATTTAGCATTATATTTACTATAACTATAAAATAGCTAGCAATTTCTATTCTATATACTATCCCTAGAATATAAAAGTTAAATATAGCTATTTTAGTAATAAAAAAGGAAGATTAAACCCTAGATACTAGCTTTAGTTCTTACATTACTTACTTTACGTTTAATTTATGCTATTATAGCCATGCCTTATCTACTAAAATTAATAATATTCCTAAGTTAAGATAGACTTAGTGACTTTTGCCCTTATTATTAAATTTATGTGAAGGGCTTGGGCTTTGCCTAAGCAATAGTATAGTGTATGTAGGCAGGGGGGTAGTAGGGGATAAAAAAGAGGGCTAATATAAGATACCTAGAGGATATAAGGGGAGTAGGGGGGATTAGCTATATAGTCTTCTTCTTCTTTCCCTAAGTTTCTTAATACTATATTAATGCCTTATTATAGTTACCTAGGGGCTAGTTTATAATAATTAAGAAACTTCCTTTAGTCCTTAGAGATAGCTACTAAAAAATATAATAAATAACCTAATAGATATATTAGATATACTTTACCTATAGGACTAATATAATCTAGGTATAGTAATGCCTCTCTTAGACACTATAGTGCTACTTATAACCTACTTTACCTAGTTTAATACGCTCTAATATCTAATAACTAAATAAGGTATAGAGCTTAAGCACCTCTAGGAGTAGGTTATAGTGTATAATACTATATATATAACCTAACTATAGACTATATACTAGCTAAGGGCTCCTATAGTATAACCTATATAGCTTACTACCCTTAATCTAGTCCCTTTAGTTCCTTAGGTAAAGTAAAAGCTAATTCCCTTAGGTAACCTATATAATAATAATAAGGCTTTATTTACTACTTAGAAGCTCCTTATAGAATATAAGCTTTAGGTAGATAAAGACTTTATTAGTATAGATAAGAATAGGTAAATACTTATCTACTAGAATTTATTCTCCTAAGTCTAGGCTTAGGTTACTACCTTTTTTAAGTAAGGTAATCTTTATGCTTTTAATTTAGTTACCTTTTTAAGCTACCTTAAGTCCCTATTTACTAATCCCTATAGGTAGGAAATAGCCTTTATAGAACTTAACTAGATAAAGTAAGGCCTAAGGGAGTCTTTTACTATATTTTTTATTTACTTTAAGGAGAAGCTAGCTATAGTAGGAGGGACTTATTAAACCTATAATATAAAACTAGCTAAACTCTAATATATACTTAATAAGCGCTTAAGGGAGGTTAGTATTAGCTATAGTATAAGCTAGGATAACTATAATACTATAGTTACTTAGTATTATAGTATTATAGTTAATATTAAAACACTTACCTTAGAGAATAAGTATTAGACCTAATATAATCTATAGTAGCCCTACCCTATACCTTAGACTAACTATAAGGGGAATACCCTAATATTAGGGGTTTATATAGCTAGGATATGCTTAGGCTAGTTAAAGAAGTAAGGTAATAAGGATAAGGGCTAGAAGTTAACTAATATACTATAGAGGGTAAAATAGGTATTAGAGGCTAAGTTAGCTAAACGCTACTAGGAGAGGTGCTATTTATATTATAGCTCTAAGGACTACTATATTTAGGAGTGCTCCTTTCTCCTACCTTACTAACTAGAAGTTAATATTAATACCTATAGGGTAGATAAGGAGAGTGCTAATAAGGAAATTAACACTTACCCTTTAGAAAAAAAGTAGCCCCTAAGTAAAGTCTTATATAGGGGTAGGGGGGCTAGCTAGCTACTATAATAATAAATATATATAAATAGTATATAAAGGAGAAAAGGGATATTACTTATTATATAGATTAGCTACTATTCTTAGTCCCTATTCTCTTTAATATATACTCTTATATTAGTATTTAGATTAACTATAGCTATAATTATTATAGTGCTATAAGCAAATTAGTAGTAAGATAGCTAGGCCTAGAGCTTATATAGTTACCTAAATAGAGGTAAGTTTATACTATAGTAGAAATAAAGAAGAAAGACTAGTAATAGAGAGAGAATACCTCTTTAATTACATATATAGTCTGCACTAGAATTAATATTAATAGCTAGGAGTTATTAGTGTATTTATATATTATCCTAGGCTTTACTTAGGATATTATATTTAGCTTACTATAGTTAGAATACTATAAGGTAGTAGTCTATATAGTAGACTAGCTACTAGTTATTAGATTAGTAGGGGGTTTATAAGTATATAAGGCCTCTAAGCATAGTAGGGAGACTCTAGTGTAGGGGATTATTAGTTCCCTTTATACTATAGAAGTATATAAAGCACACTAGACTAAGGACACTATAATAAGGTTTATTACTACTAGTCTTAGGGAGATAATAATAGTATTATAGCTTATAGCCCCTAAGGAGAGGCTAGAAATACTAGATATATTTACACTACCTAGGGAGCTAGTAGACTTTATAGACCTTTTTAATAAAGTAAAGGCTAATAGCCTTCCCCCCTATAGGGGTTCTCTTAACTACTATATTTATTTATATAGGGCCCTAGATAGGTCTAAGCTAAAGCTTCTATAGGGCTTACTATATAATATACTAAGAGATTAACTTCTTAAGGTATAGTATTAGATTATAGACTTAATAAATAAGGGATAGATTTATACTAGCTTCTCCTTAGCTATAGCTCTAGTTTTACTTATTAAGAAGTTAAATAAGGGTTAGTGTTTTTATATTAACTACTAGGCTCTTAATAAAATTACTATATAGGACTATTACCCCCTCCCCTTAATTAAGGAAATACTTTACTCCTTATTCTAAGTATATTAGTTTATAAAGGTTAATATTTATACTGCTTTTTATAAATTATAAATTACTAAGGGTAATAAGTACCTAATAGCGTTTTAGATAAGGTTTAGACTATTTAAGTGGTTAGTCTATCCCTTTAGTTTAGCTAGCGTGCCTATAACCTTTTAGTGTTATATTAATAAGTCCTTAGGAGACATACTAGGAGATTTTATTATAGCTTATTTAGATAATATTTTAGTTTACTTAGGGGGCTTAAGAAAGGACTATATAGCTAAGGTTTACCTTATCTTAGGCTACTTAAGGGCTATAGGGTTATACCTAGACCTTAATAAGTTAGTGTTTACTATAAAGGAGGTCTAGTACTTAGGGTATATTATTATAGTAGGATAATCTATTTATTCTAATCCTATAAAGGTTATAGCTATAAGGGAATAGGCTACCCCTATAAAGTTATAGGGAGTATATAGCTTCCTAGGCTTTATAAACTTCTACTATAACTTTATAGGGGATTTTTTAAAACTAGTAGTATTACTAATCTAATTAACTAAGAGAAATATCCCCTTTTAATAGGGACCTAAGGAGAATAAGGCTTTTAAAAGACTTAAGGATACCTTTATTTCTTACCTAGTCTTAGTATAATAGAACCCTAACTACCTTACTATAGTAAAGGCTAACTACTTAGGTACTACCCTAGGTAGTTACCTCTTATAGTAAGGACTAGATAGCGTTTTATACCTAGTTACTTACTATTTTACTAGCCTTATGCTTATATAGAGGAACTATATAATTTATAATAAGGAGTTACTAGCTATTATATTATACCTTAAGGTATAGTTAGCAGAGCTATAGGGTGTTTCCTAGCTATTCTTAATTTATATAGATTATAAGAATCTTAAATACTTTATAACCCCTTATTTAATAATAGAATAGTAAGCCTATTAGGCAAATATGCTTATATTATTTAACTTCTATCTTTATTATAGACCTAGTATATAGGCTTAATACCTAGATACCCTTTCTTAGTTAGAATAAGACTAGAAGGAAGGGGCCTTAAGGATAGGATATATTTTATAGCCCCTTACTATTACTAGACTTTTACTAGCACTAGAAAGGTAGTAGGAGGTAGTACTACTAATAGGAGAGGTTCTCTTTACCTCTAAGTACTTATAGTTACTTTAGGACTAGGCTATTACCTTAGACCTTACCTATAGTATTTAGTTTAAAGCTATTTAGGAGGGGGCGTAGAAGTTCCCCCCTAAAGTATAAATAAGGGAATAGGTAGTAGATTATTCTATAAGCGCTTATAGGGTGCTTTAGTTCTAGGGGTATACCTAGGTTCCTAAGTAGGAGCCTTTAATAATAATACTTATCTAATAATACTATAATTTGCCTACTATAGAATACCTAGGCTATAATACTATATTTTAGATTTTATAATAATAATTCCACTAGAATAGAATAACATAGGATATTATAAGGTTTATCTAGAATTATTACTATTTTAGTAGCTATAAGAGCTATCTATAATACTAGGGATTACTTAGGCCTTTACCTATCCTAGACTAGTTCTAGTTATAGATCTCTATTAATTTTATAATAAACTTACTAGTATTATCTTAAGAGAGACCCTAGTACCTTATAGTAATTATAGATAGGCTTTCTAAGTTTATCTAGTTAGAGGCTATAACTTTAATTAGAGCTAAGGAGTATATAAAATAATTTAAGGTAGTTTAGTAAAGGTTTTAGGGGTTTCTATAGTCTATTATTATAGATTAAGGATTAGACTAGTTAGGAAAGTTCTAGATAACTCTATACTTCTTAGTAGGAATAGATTAGTTACTCTTTATATCCTATTACCTATAGACTAATAGTAGTATAGAATAGGTAAACTAGGAGGTATAGGTAATATTATAGGTAGCTATCTCCTTTTTATAGTATAATTAGCCTAAGCACCTTATTACTTGCTAACTTATAATAAATAATAGGCTATCTTTAGTTACTAGGGTAAGCCTAAACTAACTACTTAATAGCTATAACCTTAAACCTATTTAATTATAACCTAACTTATCTATTTTTACTATAACTCTAAAGGGGAGGGCTATCTATTTCCTAAATTATCTCTAGGAGGGAACCCTTCTAGCTTAGGCTATAATTACTTATATATAGTAATAATAGTAGGATACTATATTAGTATTAAGATATCTAGTAGAATACTTTTAAGTTAGGGATAAGGTATAGCTTTTACTTAGAAATATTAAGATAAACTAATCCTTATAGAAATTAGATTAGGTAGCTATAAAATATATAGTAGTAAAGGTGCTATTACTACTTATAGTTTGCCTAGATATACTAAGGGGCATATACCTAGTTTTCTATATTAACCTTATTAAATAGGTAATAAAGAACCCTCTTCTAAGTTAAATACTATAGGATTCCTATCTAGGTCTATAATAGGTACTAGTAGAAGATAATAATAAACTTATAAAGAAATACTAGGTAAAACAAATACTAGTAGCTTAAAATACACTAAGGCATAGTAAAAGGCATAATATTTTAGTTAAATAAATAGGGTACTTATAACTAATATAGAAGCCACTAAAGAGTATAGTAAAGATATAAGCCCTTAATAAATTTAAGGTAGAGTAAGGGGATATATAATTCTATAATAGACTAAATTAATTTTAGAAAACTTATTTACCTATTAAAAGCTCTAGTAATATAGGCATACCCTTATTACTACCTACTTCTATCTAAACTATTTACACTACTATATTATAAAGGTTAGACTTACTACTAAATAAACTTATATTAATAGTAATATACTATAAGGTAATATAGTTTAACCCTAAGCTACTTATATAGAGGCTATAGGTTATTTTACCTACTAGTTATAGCTACTAACCTTAGGTTATACCTAGGTTTTAGATAGTATAAGTAAAATAATAATTAGGGAGATTAAAGTAAATATATAAGGGAGGGGTATTACTCTTAGACTTATTAGTAGGAAAATAGGTTAAGTAATTACTAGCTCTAGCTAGGGGATAAGTAAGTCTAATATAAGGATTAATAGGGTTTAACCTAGATAAGAGGTAGGAATACTATTAATAATAGTAAGAAGGTAATTTATTACTTACTTTAATATATTAGCTATATTAATTACTACTATAGTAGTAAGAGAAAAGTGCTTTAAGGAGGGCTATATTTTACTTATAGAGTTCTCTATATATAATGTTTACACTCTAAATAACTTATTATCCTTATTAGAATAGGACACTAGTAACTTATTATATAGAGTTTCCTATACTATATCTAGCTAAGAAACTACTACTAATAAAAGGAATAACTTTAAGTCTAGTTATATTTATAGTAGGTATATTAGTTAAAGGGGAAGGACTAAGGGTAAACTAGACTAGGGCTAGATTAAACTATACTTAATTTAGTAATATAGTTTACTTACTTATAAGGGAATAGAACTTCTAAGATAGTATAGGTATTTTCTTCTTAGTTATCTCTATCTTATTAACACTAGGGGTAATAATATACTCTCCCTTAATAATTTTAGCTTTAAGGTCCTTAAGAGCATATTAAAGTTATAGGTCTATAGATAAGTACCTAATTAGCTAGATATAGGTAATATAGTTCTAATAATATAGGGGATAGGACTCCCTGCTCTTAGTAGGGTAATAATCTATAATACTAGTAGTAAGGGATTATTTAATATATAGCCTATAAGGGCACTAAAGTAAGGAGGGTATAGTATATTACTTATTATCTAAGTCTCCTTCTATAAGGAACTTACTAATAGCTTAGGCTAGGGGTATTATAAGGATAAGGGTAGTAGCTACTTATTTAGTTTATAGTATAGTAGTTATATCTTAGGGGTAGGGTATTTTTAATATAGGAATAATAGGGTAATAGCGTAAAATAGGATATAATAGGATAAGAAGGTATAATAAAGTTATAGTGTTTTTAGAAGGTTATTATATAAGGAAAGTAAGGTTATATTATAAAAGGAAGTAGGATATTTATATAAGTAATTACGCCTATATTAGATAAGTTATAAGCAGGTAGGGGTAGGGCTAGTATTATTATAATAATAATAAGAGGTTAGGTAAGATATAATATATACCCTACCTATAATTAGATAATAATAATAAGGGGTAGCGTAGGACATAACACACACCCCTACTCTTAATAGATAATAATAATAGTAGGCGCGTGTTGCGTTCTACCTATAAGAGGTAATATTAGAAATAGCTATACTATATAACTTAGTTATAGTAAGTTAGCATTAGTATAATAATAGGTAGGTAGAGGGCTAAGGGTAATAGGTTAGTAAGGGTATATATAAAGGGCTTAGGCTTTACCTAAGTAATAGTATAGTATATATAAGCAGGGGGGTAGTAAGGGATAAAAAAAAGGGGCTAATATAAGATACCTAGAGGATATAAGGGGAGTAGGGGGGATTAGCTACGTAGTCTTCTTCTTCTTCCCCTAAGTTTCTTAATACTATATTAACGCCCTATCGCAGTCGCCTAGGGGCTAGTCCATAATAATTTAATAGGAATCTTTAGATATATATTAGCCCTTTTTCTATTATATTTAACTTCTTATAGTCTTACTATAGCTTTAATTACTTATCCTAGGGTAAGTTATCTAGTCCTATTTAAGGTTATCCTAGTAATAGCCTTATTTGCCTCTTTTAGGGCGTTTTCTATAAAATAAGTTTTAATAAAATTTAAGTCTTATCCTTAATTATCCTTACTATTATCCTCTAGGACCTCCTCTTCTTTAGCTATATAATAACTGTATTCCTAGAGATAAGTTTTATATTATTATATATTAGAATTATTATTATATACTATAATATTAGTATATTCCTAGTCCCTTATAAAACCCTTTTCCTATTACTAAAATTATCTAGGCTACTATACTTAGCCTCCTTTTTTTATAGGACTATAGTCTTAGGGTTACTTATTTTATTAGTTTAGTGCTTTAGTCTATTAAGTCTACCTAATTTCTATATACTCTTCCCCTTTATTCTCTTAAGACTTATTTTACTATAGTCTTTAGTTTTATTCTTTAGGAGGTTAATTATACCTATATAGCTATAGTTAGAAATATCCTAGAAATCTTTAGGTATTCCGCTTATTCTACTTATAATACTAGTTTTCTTAAGAGAATTATCTATTAAATAGCTAGTTCTAGTTTACTTACGCTTTATCCTTATTTTCTTCTAAATTACTACTAGATATCTTAGTATTAAAATAGACCTTAAGCTTCTCTTTACCTTTTTTACTTATAAACTAACCTTTACTATATAAGTAGTTATATAAATTATATCTCTTATTATTTACTATAGTAATATATGCTAATCTTATATCTATTTAAGTTAGAACTAGGTATATCTATTATAATCCTAGATATAGCTTAAGATATAAATACACTAAAAGCTAATAGTTAGTTAACTTACTATTTACCCTTATATACTAGAAGATCTTTAATATAAATTTATAGAAAAATACCTCTTTTATAATATTCTCTTTAGTATATTCTACCTTATTAAGCTATGCTATTATATCCTAAACCTAAATACTAAATTCCTTTTATATAGCTATAAATATAGTTAGTATTCTACTAAATATAGTATTCTATTCTACTAAGTTAAGATATTATCTATACTATACTATTACGTTCCCTTAGAATAATATCTAGATTTTTTTCTAAATAATATCCTAATAGCTAGGATTAGTATAATATAAGTAATCTTTAACTACCTATATCTATAATTTAATATTATAGAAGATAGTTTGCTTTTTATTATATATAATAAGGTTATTACTAGCCTCTTCTAGTTTATTATAAGGCTTAAAATACCTAATATCTATAATCTTCTACGTTAAATTTACATTCTATTTTACTATTTCTATTTACTAGTTATACTAATTTTAGTGTAATACTAGGTCTATTCTTCTTTAATTTCTAGAATTAGTATACTAACCTTAGTCTAGAGGGTATAGTCCTTACTACTAAGTCTAGTAAGAACTTAGCTAAGGTTATAAGTATCCTTACTAATATTCTAGCTATATTAGTTATACTAGTAGTCCTAGCTATACTAATAGTCCTAGCTATAGTTATAGTAGTCCTTATTAGTAGTAGGGTAGGAATAATTACACTAATAGTCTAGTTATTCCTCTATTAGCATATATATACCTATTATACTAACCCTATTTATTAGCTAGATATAGTAATCCTTAGTTAGTATTCTATACTAATAGTGTTAAACTTACTAAGGCACTTATGCTTTATAAGCTCCTAATTTTAGTTATTAATCTTATTACTAGCTAGTTTATCCCTAATACTATCTTCTTTATAGCTTACTATAATACCTATTACTATTCCTAAATCCCCTATATTATCCTTACTATATTATATTTACTAGTCTTAGTATAAGAATCCTTAGGATCCTTTAGGTATTCTAAGGGTCCTAGTAGTAAGTCTTTTAGATTTAACTTTATTAACTAATTAGAGGGTTTAATATCCTAAGTAGTAGTATTAGTTTTAGGATAGTTTATAATCCCCTTTTTTTTTTTTTTATCTTTTCCTATACTACTCCTAGTTCCTATAGTAGTAATACTATAAGCTAGACTAAGAGTGTCTTAAAATAGCCTTTCTAATGCCTTACTACTTATTAATTTATTAGGTTTATTAAGTAAGCCTTTAGTTTTAGCTTTTTAGATATAGGATTTAACTTAATTCTAGGTATAATATATAGCTTATAGATTTACTAAATTCTAATAAATAGGGGGGTCTTAATATATTAGCTATTCTTATTTTTCTACTACTTTATTATTAAATTTATATCTTATAAGTTAGTTTAAATTCTCTTAATTATTAATCCTAATAAGTTTCTATTTTTAATAATTAAAATCTAGATTTATACTATTAAAAGCATAAAACTAGTGAATAATATATAGTTTATTTTTAGAGAGTAGGAAGATACTCTAAGGATTAGTATATTACTATTATAAATAGTTAGTTTTAGATATATAGGTTATTTCTAGGCTTCTAGAAGGGTATAATAAAAGAATCTCTAATTACTACTACTTATTATATACTAGCTTTATATAATAAAAGGTTAATTCTATTAGAGGGGCTAATGGATTTAACAGGTTATAAGTTATACTAAGTTTACTTATAAAAGCTACTATTAGGGGTAATATAATATGTATAAAGTAAGTTAAATTCCTAAACTAAGATGTTAAATCTAGCTTTTATATGGCAGCCTCCATGTACTGCATATGTTCTGCCACGTAACAACTAGTTTAGAGAATTTAGAAGAAGAATATAAATTAATTAATAGTAAAAGCGGTTTCTATAGCACTTAAGTTAGTGTTTTCTTAAGTTTAGAAGTAAGAGTACTCTTATATATATACTATCTAGTATAGTAACCTATTAGATAATAAGTTTAAAAAGGTATTAGAGAACTATATATCTTTTTATAAAAGCTATAGTATTACTTAGATATTAAAAGTAATAAGCTAGGTTAAGGAAGATCTAAAGAATATAGTGCTTTAAAATAAGCTTAGAAGTAAGGATAAAGAGGCTTTTATAACTATAGACTTTAGCTATTATTTATAAAGGTAAAGGAAGAGGTTATAAAGGTAGAGAAGGAGGTTTAGAAAGTAAGGTTATAAAGGTAAAGGAAAAGGCTAGAAGGTTATAGTAGAATTAGCTTAGGCGTGAGAATTACTAGTATTTTTACCTATATAAAATTCACGCTGCTTGTGGTTTTATCTCCCTTACCTCGTAGCCGCCTGCCTAACAACCTCGCAGCCGCCTACCTAACAACCTTGTAACTGCCTACTGTTAGGTGCACACGTACGCGGGTGGCCTAATAACTAATTGTAAGGTGTAATGCAAGTGATAGCTAGCATTAGTGGATCTTTTGGTCTAGTAGCTTACTTACACACCTTTAGGTTCTGACATTAATGCTAGCTATCACGGGTCTTCTAGTTATGCTAGTCCTAGGTTTAAGTCCCTATATAGTTAAATTACTAGGCTAGGTATCTTATATTAGGCTTATAGGGCAGGTACAGTTACGCCCGTAGGGGTCACGTACACTAGGTGATATATAGGCCTAGCTATCGTGCGTACTAGGCCTTAGGGGTTTATAATTAGTTAATTATCCTAGAGGCCACGGAGGTCTAGGCCTATCTAAGTTCCTAGGTTGCTGCGTGCTAGTAAGGGGGGCTAGTGTGGCTTAGGGTAAGCCTTATGGAGTGGAGGGATAATTATTAGGTGCACACGTACGCGGGTGGCCTAATAACTAATTGTAAGGTGTAATGCAAGCGATAGCTAGCATTAGTGGATCTTTTAGTCTAGTAGCTTACCTGCACACCTTTAGGTTCTGACACCTACCTAATAATTCCTCCCCTATTAAAGACTTCTATCCTTAGGGATCTTAACGCCTCTCTCTTACTAGTATTGCTAATAACTATAAAAGCCTCTCTTTATAATAATACTTTACTACACTATTAGACTTTCTCTTATATTAAAGCTATTTACTAGCTTATAAGCCTCTTTAATAAGCTAGTATTTATTCTTATTTAATACCTCTAAGTTAAGCCTACCTTACTTTTCTAGTATAATACTACCTAACTTAATAAAGTTAAATAGGCTTATTATAGTATAAATAATCTTAATTTAATCTAGAAAGTTATACTTAGTAATACTATAGTAAATTATCTTAAACTTTTACTTATAATACCTAAAGAGTTTCTTAACTATTACTTAAAGAATAGTATATTAAAGATTAAAAAGCTTAGCCTTTATTTTTAGCCTTTCTTTATTATTAGGATTCTTATTTAAATAATAGTAAATACCTATAAAGGGTATAAGTAAACTAGCTTAAGTATAAAATCCTATATTTATAAGGTAAAAACGCTTTTTATATATTTAGAATAACCTAGTTAGAGTAGTTTAAAGTAGTAGTTTATTATAAATTAATCCCTTAGTACTTACTAATATATATATAAAGATATTATTATTAAAATTTATAGCTACTAGTATATTTTAAGATATATTACTTTTTTAAAAGAAAAATTACTACTACTTTACTACTAGAATAAATATAAGTATATATATACTATTAATAATACCTATTACACTATAAAATATATATTTACTTAGATCTAATATAATATATATAGAAATATAATCTAGCTTTAGTTAATAAATAAAAGTAATATATAAATACCTTATTAGATTAATTAGCTTATAGAAAATCTTTAATACTAATAACTAGCCTAATTTAAAATAAAAAGCTATATTTTACTATAGCTTATTAAATACTATAATTTATAGGAAAATTATAATTATTTACTTAACTAACTAGTTTTTAGTAAGCCTAATATTTATATTATTTTAAAGCTATTAATAGAGATTAAAAACATAGCCTTTAATATATAGAAATATTTTAAAACCCTAAATTAGTAGAAATATAAAGGACTTTCTTATAGAAAGCTATTAAGGCTATTAGTAATCTATACCTTATAGTTATAGAAAAATTAGTATTATTTTATAGTAAGTTTTAAATAAAAAAAATATTATAAAGAACTAATATAGTAATAGTAAGGTATAGGTTATTATTATTATTATTATTTTTAACTAAATTTAATAGAAATTACTCTAAAGAAAAGAAGTTTATTTTTATTAGTATATTAGAGAATATAGAGTATACTAATTTAGCTAGAGAGTATACTAATTTAACTAAAGTATACTAAAATATTTAGTATACTTTTTTTTACTATATTAGTAGTAGAAATATAACTTTTTCTTAATAGCTTCTTACTTATAACTATTTAACTAGCCCTTACTATCTTAATATATTATAAATAGGGGCCTTTTAGAGATATAGTAATTACCTAGGGTATATGCTATAAAAACACTAACTAAATATAGGAAGGCCCTAGTTTTTATGTCTAAAAATAATAAATTTTATATAACTACGCCAAATTTTAAACGACTGCGCCTACGTGGATTACACCCCTAATTTGATCACGGCCCCCTGACCTAAAGGATGAGAGTAGCTTAATAAGAATGGGTGTCAACTTTGGTCTTCATCTTCTCATTGGATGTCGTTCTCGACGGCGGCTAGGTGGTAAGAAAGTCGCTCTGTCACGGTTAACGCACTCGAGTCTGGATTTGCTAGCCGACGTCGACAAGAAGCTTATCATGATTCAGCTTAAAACACACTGGCCGACTCATCTCATCTGGACCCATTTGCGTTCAAGTCTTTGCCAATGTTCCAGAGACGTCGTGGTAATCCACCAGTAAACTGAAATGCATCGTGTTTGAAATCTAGTCTCGCAACACGCACCCATCTGCTCCATGAACAGATGACTATGGAAAGAAAATGGCCGTGATCACGGGTGCAAATGCTTCCTTTTAGCCACAATACATATACAGAGTGTCTAGTAATACATGCCACAGTCGTCCTGGCTCCATGTCCGTCTAGATCTTCCCCGAGATCCAGTCTCTCTCCTTGTTTTTTGACAGGCCCGTCGTGCCAGTGACTGGCAAGCCACGCTTCGTCAACTCCTCCTCAATCACCTTCCATCGGCCAACAGACGTCTCTTTTTCCACCGGGCCGATCTTGCGGCTGTGAACCTTGACATTGGCCAACTGCTGCACATCGCTTCGTCTCTCCAAGAGCTCTGCAAGCTTTGCCGGTTTTGGTTGCTTCGCGATCAACGTGAGGACGTGCTTGACAGTGCGGGCTGCCCCGAGCTTGGCGTCCGGGATCAGCGTGCCGGTAAGTTGGTAGAGTCGTTTCCGGATCTACACCTTGGTTAGTACTTTTTTTTGTTTACACTGGCCAGCGGGTGTCAGAATGATGAGGGTAAAATGCATACCGCAAATTTGAGCTGTTCGTCCAGAACGAGCTCTTTCCATGATGCGCCCCACGCCCTGACCATCTCTCTGGCCTCCTCGGGAGCAACCTTGGCCGCTGCATCAACCTCGTCGGCCTCGGAGACAAGGCTCTTCGAAATGGAAGAGGAGTCTCCCTTGAGCAGAGCCCGCCCGTCTTGCACCAGGACCTCGGCAGCAAGTATCTGGTCGAGTTCGCTTCGAGAGACCTCTCGCCACTTCTTGGTCGACCACGCTGAGAACGAGCCGGTCTCTTGGAGGGAGAGTGCCTCGACGACGGACTGTCGAAGGTACACCTCCATGACGTTCTTGTCCGCCACTTTTTCCGAGCTGCCGAATCCTTTGAACACGCTCTCCTCGCCCCAGTGACCTTCTTGGTCCCACCAGGTTTCCAACGTGCTAATCGCTTCGAGACCTTGGGCATCCGTCGCAGGAACATAACTGGGATCGGCTGATTTCAGCTCCCTCTCAGATGCTGCCTCCGTTCGCCTCGGCGGCAGAGTGAGCCGGGAATTCAGCACGGCCGCAGGAGTCTTGTCGGATCGCCGCAGATGCAATGCCTCCTCGGGAAGGTTCGAGTCACCTTCGGGTTCAACTTCGAGCCTTTGCGTATAGGGATCTTCGGGCCCAGGAGCTTCGCCTTTCCAGAGCTTCCCTCGAACCCATTCCGTGTTCTTCCCCCGGGTTGCGCACGTCGTCGAGATGGCTCGGCATGCTGCGAAAGACGGTCGCGTCGACAGGGGGGCGGGGGCTGTCAATTGCAGAGGCACAAGCCCCCGCATACGCGATATTCTGGCCATGTTTGCGGGACTGTGGTTGGCGCTTGCGCCTAGACAACAGGCCAGGTTGCTCGAGAAAGATTTGACGATGGAGTTGTTTGTGCAAATGTTGCCATCTTGAAGATCGGATGGCCAACTTTTTTTTTTTTGGCGCGGAGCCAGGGGACCAACCAGGCATGACCCACATCCGCAATGGAACTGCAAACAAAACCTATTACTACTTCCTTTCCGTAATACTGCGCCCCATGATGATTCAATATTTATTTTTCACCCTGTCATAGTTCCTCCTCGACAATCCATCCGCGCAGCATCTTATCACGATGGCGCGGACACATGTTCTCGGGCTGCTCTTGGCGAGCCTGTTCGCATTAGTGTCTGCCGGATGTGAGCCTCGCTCCCGCTCGCATTGCGAAAGCCCCATTTACTGACTGGCCTCGTTCTCCAGCTGCGCCCGTCTTCTGCAAATGCACTTGCTTCAAGAACAGTACCATCATTCCCCTCGGCCCCAAGGGCCAACAGTCGGACTCCTCTTCGCACGCGCTTCGATCGAGTCTCTCCGACCTCCCCTTTTTCAAACCAGGCGACTCGACCCCGGCGGGTGCTGGATCATCATCATCATCCCTCGATGACAGCCAGTCCAGCAATTTGGCACCACGATCTGTATCGACGTCTTGCTCAGAGTGCACCAAGTCGTTTTGCTTGAGCCAGGGCATTGACTTCTGCAAGGAAGCCAAGGAGGAGGATGTCGCTACCCTGTGTTTCCAGAGAGATAGTTACAAGGACAAGATCATCGTTTGGGGCTTCATCCTGGGCACTGCTGGACTTTTGGGATGGGCTGCGTTCAAGCGTGTGGTCGAGCACCGGGATCAGAGGGCAGCGCTTTCGCGACAGGATATCAGTTATGGACCTGTGGGCAATTGATGACAATCGGTGTTTTTAGATTCATGATGAAGCATGACTTGTACATGGTTACTTGGCGTCCGTGGAGTCTTGGGTAGCAACTCGGATTTTTTTTTTTTTTTTCGCAGCATACATACATACACGTTGGAATGGTCAGCTTCAATTTGGTAATTGATCACGTATCCTTTTCTAATAAAAAAACGATCTTTGCCAGAGCAGGCGCTCCGTTCATCGAACACTACTCTTTCTATTTGCCGTTCCAATATCCCTTTATATACAGTCGTCGGTTTTTATTTTCGTTGATGAATTCAAAATGTATCAGTCATGCAGTTCCGCAAGACAGACAGGCGATTTTTTCATAATCAACAGACCATGAAATTTCTCGTCAAATCATCAGGTTATCCATGTTCCCCAGCAGCAAGCAAGCAAGCCTCTCAGTCCTCCTCGAGCATGCTAACCTTGGCCTCCTCGTTCGGCGTGGAGCCATTGACGCGACGTCGTTCCTGAACAGCAGCAGCCAACTCCTCAAGCACCGTGATGGTGTTCTCCCAGCTGATACATGCATCAGTGATGCTGACGCCCTCCACGAGGCCGGCTGGCCCCTCGGCAGGGACCTTTTGGTTGCCCTCCTTGAGATTAGACTCAATCATGACACCGACGATGGCCTTCTCGCCCCTCTTGAGTTGATCTGCGATGACTGCGGCGACCTTGGGCTGGTTATTGTGGTTTTTCTGAGAGTTGCCTGCTCTATTGTTAGCGAAAATCGTGGACAAAATTATTCTTTCGTGGGCTTTGTCTCTGTTGCCGGCACTTACCGTGAGAGCAGTCAATCATGATGGCCTGTTTCTGGCCCTTGTCAGCCAATAACTTTTTGGCAGCCTGTACATTCTGCTCGTCAAAGTTGGGCCCTTTGCTTCCGCCGCGAAGGATCATGAAACCATGCTCATTGCCCTTGGTGCGGGTAATGGCAGCCAGGCCTTGCTTGGTGACACCCATGAAGTGATGCTTGGCGGCGGCAGCGCCTATAGCATCAATAGCAACACCCAGGTTTCCGTCAGTGCCATTCTTGAAGCCGACGGGGAAAGACAAGCCCGAGGCCAGCTCACGGTGCAGCTGGGACTCGGTTGTCCGAGCGCCAATGGCGCCAACTGAGATGCAGTCGGCCAAGAACTGGGGCGAAATGGTGTCGAGCATCTCACTGGCAATGGGCATGCCGTTGGAAGTCAGGTCGACGAAGAGCTTGCGGGAAGTTCTGAGCCCCTCATTGATCTGGAAAGACGAGTCGATCTTGGGGTCGTTGATCAGACCCTTCCAGCCGACGGTGGTTCTGGGCTTTTCGAGGTAGGCGCGCATGATGATGCACAAATCTTTGGACAGCTTCTCCGACAATTGACTTAGCAGGGTGGCATATTTGTGGGCGGCAGCGGGATCGTGGATGGAGCAGGGACCGACGACGACGAGAAGTCTGTCACTGCGGCCCATGATGATGTCGGCGGCATCGCTTCTTCCTTTGACTACAGTCTGGATGGCAGCATCGCTCATGGGAATGTCGGCGGCGAGCATGTCCGGGCGAACCAGGGGGTCTTGGCCGAGAACTATACACGGTGTCAGTTCCGAAGGCATCTGCGACAACGTCTAGACACCCTTGAGACGGCATTGAGCTGCATGAGGCATTGATGATTTTATGAGTTGGTGAAATTTTCAGTCATCTCAGCTATAGAGCAGAACGAACATGGAATCAATGCATGCTCGTTTGACGGAAGAGGGTGCACGAAAAGAATGCCACTTGAGCATTGCATGATGCAGTTGGTGACATTTCACTTGGGGGAAAAGGCAATAGGGGACATTCATCATGGTGTAGCACTGACTTCTGGTATCATCGTTGATCAACGGTTGCAAATCAAGCGCAGGCATTGTGAAGTATGAGAGCAGAGCCGGTGATGGTGATGGTGATGGATGTCACAAGGATGGAGGGCTTCTCAATCCGACGCTGAAAGTCCGAGAACCGACAAAGGGTCCAGCTGAGGAGGATATGGCGCGGTGAGGAAGAGGTAATGCGAGGAGAACGAGGAGAAAATATGAGCTGGCCGGGACAGCCTGCAATTGATGCTTAGACGTCAACTGTAAGGGACCGAAAGAATCTTCAATGAGTCAGAAAGTTGGGCACATCGACGACATGCAGATTATTAGCCGCAAGATGACAGAAAGAAAACACCGATCGGAGCGGCCTCGGAGGACCCCACCCATTGTCCAAGGAGCGTTGCTATTCGGAGCTGTGTTTTCTTGCTTACTAGAGCTGTACCCACATTGTTAAGGTAGGGGTCGGTGTAGATGATGAAAATAGTTCGATTTTGGTTAATCAGAGGTGTAGATAGTACCTAACTTTTATACCTAAAAGGTACATAGTATACTATAGTAATAACTAGTCTATAGAGGTACTTCTAATATATTATCTCTATTATTATCTTATTAAGAGATTTAACCTAGTTATTATATAGGCTATATCTATATATCTAATACCTTAAGGAGGTCTCCCTAATACACCCCCCCTAGCTAAGATATTTATTAAAGCTAGAGATTAAAGGTATAGGAAGAGATTATAAATAATTTCTAGTATTATAATTAAATAGGAATCTCTTATAAGCTAATTCTATAATAGAAGTCCCTATATATCTAATCTAAAAGTAGCTTTATAAAGCTATCTATAAGTATCTTAGAGGTCTTTATCTAATTAACCTTAATATTACCTATTATATATTATTCTTAAATCTATATTTAATTTATATTAAGGTGCTTAAGGCTAGTCTAAAGCCTTCCTTCTATATATTTAGTAATCTAGATTATTTACTTATTATTATACTAGATAATTAAGAGTAGTAGTATATAAACCTTAATATTATAAAGTAGTTTTCCTAGAGATATATACTTTTTTATATTATAATTTAGGGTAAAAAGCTTTACTTCTATACTTAAAGTTATTATATAATATTACTTACCTAACTTCTAATTAATTATAGCGCTATATATAATAAAGATATAACCTTATATTAATTTCTAAGTATTAGGGTTATTACTAAGTAAAGTATTAGTACTAGAGAATAGTATATTAAAACTATTTACTTCTAAGTAATAAATATATAGCTTCTTTATATTCTAAGTATATAAAATTACTTCTTTAGTAAGCTTAATATACTTTACTAATAGATTTATTATAAAAGAGGTAAGCTTTAATACTATAAAGGCTATATTAGGTTTTCTAATAATATATAGATATACTAAAGAGCTAATAACTACTCTATAATAATTAATCTCTTTATTAGTAGCTTTACTAGTATTAGTAAGGATTATAGCTATAGGAAGAGAAGTAGGGGATAAGCTCTTTAAATTACTATTAATAATATTAGGAATAAATTTCTAAGTAATCTTTTAAATATATAATTCCTATAATAACTATATCTCTTTAGTATTATAATTTCTAATAATTTTAATATCTAGGAACTACTTTAGGTTACCCTAGTTCTTAATATTAAGACTATTTATTAGTTATTTATAAAGCTTTTTAAATTCTACTTTAAATCTATTAGGGTATATTACTATAATATTATCTATATAGAAAAATAGGATAAATCTACCCTTTATAAAGATATATAGGTCTTCCCTTCTTTATATAAAGTCTAGCTTTAATAGGAATTATATAAGATATAAGAACTATTATTAAGGAGCTTCCCTTAGCCTATATAATACTCTTATTATCTTCTAGAGATAACCTTTTATATTTATACTCTCTAGGGGCTTATAGTAAATAAGTTCTTTAAGCTTTATATATAGGAAGGTATTCTAAATATTATATTATTAAGTATTAAGATTATTAGTATAGTAAACTATAAGTAGTATATATAAAGATTATAAAGTAAGTATAGTAGTATAGTTATTAAAGTTATCCTTTAGTTATTAGTTACCTTAAATAACTATTCTAGCTTTAAACTCTATAACTACTTCTTTTTTATTAGTCTTATATTTAAAGACCTAGCTAAAGTCTATAATTTCCTTTTACTTCTCTAGATTAAATAATTTATCTAGTATATTCTCCTAGTAGTTTAAGAATAAAAGCTTTAAAAGCTTCTTTATAATTATTTTCTTCTAGTAGTTATAATAGGCTAAAGCTATAGCTTAATAATAATAAGTAGGTTCTAGTAGTATATCTTTAATTTATAAACTATATTAAATACCCTATAATACTATAGAAAAAGTAAAAGTAAACTATACTTACCTAGCTTTATATATCTCCTTTTTTTAGTGTTTTCTAGTAATAATATTATCTAGATTAATACTATTATCCTAGGGATAATAATTCTCTATAGCCTTACTACCTTTACTAGTAATTTTACTAGTCTCTATAGTAGTCTTTATATATTTAATTATTATATTATATACTAATTTATTAATTTTATAAAATAGTATATTATTACCTTATATCTAAAGCTCTATATTCTCTATAGTAACTAGTGCCTTATAAGAAAAGTTAGGAGAGGTTAAAAGTATACTAAAAAGGTTATCTTTTTCCCCTATTATATAAGGAGGTATTTTTACTTTAAATTACTTATTTTCTCTTTCTATATTTAAAAGTAAAGAGATATAATTCTTATAATTCTTATTTTCTAATTTTATTCTAATAAGGTCTTAACTAATTTCCTTATTAATATTATTAGCTTTAAGCTTCTTAAGTAGTGTAATTATTAATATCTTTTTTTTAGGCTAATTCTAGCTTTTCTTCTAGTTTAAAGAAGGAGTTCTTATTAAATTAAATATATACTAATATAATAACCTTATAATTATAAAGTAAAGGCACCTATATAATATACTAGGACTTGCCTCTATAGCTAATAAGGTATCTAATATAAGCTTTCTACTCTAACTATAGTATTATATTATATAATTTAATATACTCTAAAGCCTTTATTATTATAGGAAATACTTTATATCTATAGGCTTATAGATATATAATTAAAGGTTTCTAGACTTTTACTATATTTAAGTATATAAAGACTATTTTCCTAGCCTAATCCTACTAAAGTTTATATAGTATAGTTTACTTCCTATAATATTTAAAAGGTATATAATTTAATAAATAAACTATAGTATTAAAGACCTTATTATTAAGATTAGATAAAAGGTTAGCTTTAAGACTTAAAGTATAAGCTTTTTACTTAACTACTTCCTTAGATTTCTTTACCTTTCTATTCTAACTAGGTATTAAGGGAGCTAAATTATAAACTATAATACTAGTAAAGGCTATCTTATCCCTTATATTCTCTATAAAGAGAGCTTTTTTAATATTACTATATAAAAAGTATAGTTAAACCCTAAATTAAGTGCTTAGGAATACTATTATTATATAGAAGCTATTATAAATCCTATTCTTTATCTTAAATAAATAGAAAAACTATATTAAGGTTATAAGGTAGGTAAAAATATACTAATACCTATTATTATTCTAATAAGAAGAGTTATAGTAATCTAGATTAACTAAAAGACTATAACCTAGTTCTTAAGGAAGTCCTTTAGGTATAACCTATAATCTCTATTACTTAGCCTTACCTATAGTATATATCTTATACTATATAAGCTTAGGACTTATTAATTTAATACCTAAAGCTATATTTATAAGCTCTATAAATGCCTTAATACTAGGATAACTATATTATTAATACTAAAAGTCTATATCTTCTTTTATAGGTAGTCTTAGTGCTTTACTAGATATAGTATAGGCTTCCTTTAGATTCTCTAATAGTCTTAATAATATATAAAGCTTATTAATATTATAGACTTTAGCTATAGGTATTATCCCTTAATATAGAAATAACTTCTTCTAATTCTAGAAAATACCTACTTTTATAAGAATTATTACTAATACTAGATTAATATAGAATTCTAGAATAAATAATATAGTCTCTAATACTAATATCCTTATATTCTATAATATAGGATCTATAATAGAGATATATATAGGGCCCTATTCTAAAGCTATATATATTATACCTCTAGCTTTAACCTCTATTATAATATTTCTATTAAATTTAGATTAATTAAACTAGTAGATATTATTAAATATATAAATATTAGCTTTATAGTTATAGAGAACTATATTTTACCTTAATTCTAAGCTATCTATAGTATTAGTTATTAAATTTATACTTTTCTTTACCTATTAACCTTATTTAAAGTATATAAATAATAATATATTTATAGTCTTCTTACTAGGGGTAACTATAACTAAGTTATTAGTTAGATTTTATAAAGGTATAAATATTTTACTATTTTTCTTCTTTAGTTTCTAACTTATTACCTTAGATTTATCTTATAGATTCTCCTTAAGATACCTCTTAATATTCTCTTTAAAGTTCTTTCTAACTTCCTAGTCCTTTAGTATAGTCTCTAGCTTATATATAGCCTTAAATAAATTATAGAATTCCTACTACTTTAAGGTATTATAAATATTATAGTTTATATATCTAAGGTATTTCTTTTTTTCTAATTTACTTTAACTACTTAATTTATTAATAGTAAGTATATTAGCTAACTTTAGTATACTTTATAAAGCTTTATAATCTCTTTTAAACTTTATAATAGCTTTAAGGAAGCTTTAGTTTATATCTTTATTAAGTAAATTATTCTATTTCTTCTAAAATAACTTAAATTTACTATAAAAAGAAATTATAAACTTATATAATATTATCTCCTTAGTTTATTAGGTCTCTAAATCCTAATAATTTCTTTATAGTACCTTTATTATTATTACTTATTTATACTAATTATAAGTACCCTTAGCTTATAAGTAATTATTAAGATATATTTCTATAAGAATTAGTATTTTCTAAGTATTTAGCTTATACTAATCTTAAAAAAGCTTTAATATTCTTTAAGAGTACTAATAAACTAACTTTTTTTTTTCTTTTTAGTATTAAAGTTAAGGAAGTCTTAAATATTCTTTAAGAGAGTCTTATAGATATATTCCCTAATCTTTAGTATTTACTTTAATAGGTTATAATACTTTATAAGATTAACTTATAAATCTCTATATTAGAAGTTATATTTATCTTTTATATTTTTATAAGTAAGCTTCTAATTTTTAATAATATTAGGGTTATTCTTTATAATCTCTAGTCTTAGACCCCTTTATAGGTATATAGGTATTATAGATTCTTTAAGTAGTTTATTCTAATTTAGATTAATATACTTCTAAATACTATAGGATTCTATATAATTCTTAATTTATATAAACTATTTAATCTAGTCCTTCTTTAATAATAATACTATATTTAGAGTTTCTTTAGGTATTATAAAAGAGAACTATACTAGTTAAAAGGAAGTATAGGTTATATACTTTAACTAATTAATATAATAAAGGGTAATTATCTCTTAATATTAGTAAGCATTAAATTAATAATATTAATAAAGCTTATATTATCTATAATAATTAATAATAAAGGTAATTAAAGCCTCCTAGGCTTATAACTATTAAGGTAGGGGTTAGTATAAATAATAAAAATAGTTTAATTTTAGTTAATTAGAGATATAGATAGTACCTAACTTTTATACCTAAAAGGTATATAGTGCGCTATAGTAATAACTAGTCTATAGAGGTACTTCTAATATATTATCTCTACTATTATCTTATTAAGGGTTTTAACCTAGTTATTACGCAGGCTGCATCCACACATCCGATACCTCAAGGAGGTCTCCCTGACACACATACATGTATGTAAGAGTTTCTCCTAGCTGCATTTGGTAATATTACAGAATTAAACCCTGCACTCTAAAGTCTATCCTATCATAGCTTCTAGCCTCTCTAACTATTTACGCTAGCCACTACGCGGTTGTAATTGCGAATCCTTCCAAGCCAGTTCTCAGCCAGCCTTCAAGAAGAAGTCCATAAATACAGTCAGGTCAGCCAGCAACCCGGCGACGCGGGCGAACTCCGCCGCGGCGAGCCGTCGTCATCTTTGCATCCCCATCAGCAGGCATCAGCATCCCCTGATAACTCAGGGTCTGGCTTTCAGCCGATCCAAGTCAAAGTTTGGCGCGAGACGCACACCTTCCATCCAGATAAATACCCTTTTAAGGATATCAAGGGTAAGACCAGACAGACTGTCAAAGGTGATTGGACACACATCAAGCTCAACGGGAGAAGAGCGTGGGTGTACTATGGAAAGAAGACGGTCTACGTTAGTGACATTGAAATCACCTAGGGGTTACATGAAATGCAGCATGTTGTTCTTAAATCGTCGAAGATGTTTCTAGTCAGAGTAGCATAATCTACATTGGCGTAGTGAAAACCACCACTCGAGTTTACCATGCCAGGGTAAGCTAATCCAAGACATCGTATTGCACGTAGGCGCTGCCTCCTTATGTAAGCTAACGCTCGCCACATACGGAAAGCCTTTCTTGGTTTTGCCCACGCCTATAAGTAGTGGTTTTAAACAGTCTACTGCCAGGGGATCAAGAGCCCAGTCAAAGCGATACTGCCCTACGCAGGCTCGACGACCGTCGCCGTAATGAATCAACATGCCAATAATTGGATTGTGCAAGACGCCTTTGTCGATACAGCAAGCGATTCCCGTGACATCCTCTAACCGACAGTTCGTGTAGTACCACAGTTCATTGTATTGGGTATAAGGCGGCGATGACGACGGGCTTATGAACGGCGGATAGGTCTCCAAAAAGCCCGGATCAATATCCCCAGGTACGTTGTTTTCAAGATTTGTGCTTTCGATCCCGAAGTACTTGATCCATTTGTCGTCGCAGAGCGGGTCCCAATCGTTAAAATATATCCGTGACGGCCTCTTTGTTGTTCCGTAGATGCGATAGAACTTAAGCCGGAGGTCGGGATGTACGTTGTAACTCCCAAACATGACCGCTCTTCCCCGGTTTGAATAAAGCTAAAGCGTGAAGTGTTAGCGCAAGCGCTTAGTCTCAAATAGCTCTATAGCATACCACAAATCCTAGGAAGCCAGATCTGGGTTGCTTAATAGCCCAAATCTGCGCCAGGTATTCGTCGGCATCAATAGGCATATACATTCATATCACGGAGGCTAAATCATTATCCAGGTCAAGATAAAACTGTGTCGTGGTGTGCGACTTATGCGCAAGCATCTTTAAAACGTGAAATCCGGAGATAGCGGCAGAATAGCCGTGTGTCTTAGGTGCGTTACAGTCAATAAAACTCATCCGTAAGTTATCGGGTGGTTCCTTAGGAGAGTCACACGTGTCCAGGTCTATTAGCTGACAGGATACACCTGGTGTAGGCCATGCTTGACCAGGTGAAAAGTCACTTCTCGAAGTGAGGGTTTCTGTAGGATCTAGGAGGTGTCTGATTTTCAGGCCCTATGAGGATGTTAACATAGGCAATGGCAAACACGAAACCAGGATAAGCTAACGTCGGACTGTGTGACTAGTCGTGAAAGGCCGCTTTTTCTGGTCAGCTGTTTCCACCATATTCCGCAGCAATCCAAATACAAGGATCGAATATCGCCCTGCTTGGGCAAGCCAAAATGGACATGTCTGATGCCAACATGGTCATATGCCACGTAGATTGTCCGAATAACACGGCCGTGCCGCGCATCCAGAATCCGGCGGCCTTTCGCACCAATCTTCGGGGGCGAGTTCCGTAAGGATCGGAGGTACGAGACACCCTCAATACTCACATATGTCGCGTAGACATCCAGGGTGAGATCGATTGCGGACTTGTACGGATGGACGTGTTGCGCGACATCTTGGCAGGCAATGGCGGCCAAGAGCCGGTAAAGATGTCTTGCGACCATGTAGCAGATCTCCTGTGGCAACTGACGTAAGAAATCAAGACCCAGATTCCTCGCCGCAGTTCGTTTAAAGCGTTCTTGCCGCTGAATCTCGAAGCGCATTGGCGGACTGAACATGTAATCTGTGGCAGCGAGGAAGTCTGAGGATATAGGCAATAGCTTGACGGAATAACATTCGCGGTGAAAACATGGAACTCGGCGACCTTTTCGAATGCAATTACTTCTGCAGCATATGTGGAAACAGGTTCCGGCCTCATCTTCGTGAGTAGTATTACGCCGAAAGCGGAATTGAGTTGTTGCATGATCATCGTCAAGAGCTAGAAGTCGGAAGAGCTAAGAGTAAGCAGTTTACCCAATTTCAGGGGAACAAAAGAACGTGCCTGCGACCACCAATTCGTCTTCTTGTATGAGGAACTGGCAGAGCCTGCACCGAGGTTTGCCTATGCACACATCTCGTATGCTGTCCTCGGCCGTCATTGCCTCTGGTAGTATGGTATCTGAGGGGAGCTGACGCGGCTCTGTGTTGTTTGAGCGCTTGACCCGATGGTGAGAGGTGGAGGATCAGGGCCGCCGCTACACTTAGAAGTCACTAGTAACTACGGTGTGCGGGTCAATACAGGTCGTCTCTCTTCCCCCTCAGAGAGCAGACGCGACTTTGTCTACCGCTTAACCTCGCACTTCACGCACGTTCTTCCAGCAGTAAACATATATGTGTGTGTGTGCTACTGATGTTTACTCGTTGGTGCGGCGGAAACAAGAACTTTACCACTACAAGTATATGGACGATCCATTGTTTCCGGTGTCGGCGCTTGACTTGACGAGTCAGCATACGTTCTCTGCCTCTCGCCCTATACTAACATCGGCGCGCAGGAGAAATTATACCTATCTGTTATTACTTTGGACCATGAAGATCTTTTTTTTGGAGTTAGAAACGGGCGGCTATGTACGCCCCATAGGCAATATAAGATAGTTTACTAGCGCTACTTCTCACATACGACCATACCTACCAGAAAATACGGGATCCCGTCCGCTCTCCCATAGTCAAGCTGGTAAGGGGCAGATTAGTAGTTGGGTCGGTGACGACCAGCGAACACCGGCTGTTGTATGTTTTTTGCTATTTATTTCTTCAACACATGCTTGCATTCTTTAGCCATTTCAATTTCAATTCTGTTCTTTGGGGTTTTGGTCCATTTCGATTCACTTGCTGTACGCGCTAATAATAGTGATTGAGCCAGTTGAGATCTCCACTCTCGCGAGCATCAAAGCTAAGCAGAGGCGGCTACTAAGAGACATGTTTGGGGCTTCACCAGAAATGGGAATCAACATCAATCCATTTATTACACAAGTGTCAATACAAGTTATTTATTCGAGTTGTGATATGAATTGCTTATACTTTCACTGGACAGGCTGGGATATCTCGGAATTGTGGCATTTTCGGTGTCGTTCACCCCTTCCTAGACCACGTTCATTTCATTGCAATGACAACTTAAGCTCATCAAGTATGGAAGCATTTGAGCGGTCTCGGTTCCACCAAGCCAACCAGACGATCCAAGAAGCAAAGCAGTTGACCACGCTTCATCCAATTGTTACGCCACACAGTCTATTTATTGATCTTCATCAGCGCAAAAGGCTACAGCAAGCTCAGCAATATCGCCTGCTACGGCTCCTGCACTGGGCTTGTGGCTTGCCATGACCTACGGGTACGGTGATGGGTTGTAAGAAGGATGAGCTTAGTAAAAGAGACGTGGCGACTCATTGGTGGCTGAACGACGGGACATGCGAGGCAATGGTGAGACGATGGACGCGGAAAGCAGATTCGTATTTTGCCGGTAAGCGTGGCGATAGATGCCTCTGATTCGCAAAGCGCGCAAAGCGGTGCAAAGCGGTGGTGGAATCGATATGATACAGTGTCTTGGGTCTTGGATGGTTCTGGATGGTTCAGGATAATAATCATGTTCCTTCGTCCCTTGCATCGCCGTGAGGTTTTGCTTGACTAGCTTCGAGACCTTGTCGGGCCCACGAAAAGGTGGCTCTGACTCGGTGCTAGTAGAATGACTGGGATGGTTAGTCCAGCAGTCCAGGATGCATTGACTGCTTCGAACCCTTCTTTTGCGATTCAATCTTCGTTTGCCGTCGTGTCTCGCCGAGCATCGTATCTATTGATCATTTCTTGTCTCCAAGAAAGCCTGCTCGGAAGCACGTTGGCAATGTGATGTAACCCGTAACCTTGGTACTTGCTTGGATGTGCCATGGACCCGAAACGTTGATACTCAAGTCAGAAAGCTTTATGTATGTCGTCTCATCTTGCTTTCCTTTCCAGCGAACTTGCACACTTGCACCTTGGTACGGAGTACTTGACCGGCACTCGTCATCTTGCATGATCGACCAGACGCTTGGACTGCGCTGCCCTAATAAAGTCCCAGCCGTATGCCCGTCTGCTCGTCTGCCCGTTGTTTGCCACCAGACACACCAGGCCAGGCGTCCTTGGCGTCGATCGGGCCGTTACAGTACGTTACCAGTGGAGGAGCTGCCTGCAGCCGCCTGCATACGCCGCCTGCATAAGCCGCCTGCATATCGCTGCCCCTGTCTCATCCACTCCAGCCCCAGGCGGCTGACCAGTGACTACCGACTCGCTCGCAGCCTGGGCCTCCGTCGTACTGCCTCAAGTCAGCTCAGCCTTCCACCACCGATCGCTTCTCCTCAAATAGGAGCAGCAAGAACAGCTGAAGCTAGTGCCGCTTCATCCTGTGTATTCTTCAAAATTCCCCCTCCCCGCATCTCCCTCCATCCAGGTTGAGCCTACCCGAACTTGCCACATTACACCACCGTCCGACCATCTACTGCCATCAAGGTGCGCTGCGTTGGTATTGTCAACAAGTCGGCGGTGGTCAGCATCCATCACCAGCACCTCTAGCGTTCGATCATCGTCACGTCTTTAATCAGGTTCTTCTATACAATTTATTGACACTCACGACACACACTTCAGCGAATATGTTTGCCACGCAGCAGTATCTCGATGCGGTGAACTCGGGACGGAAGCGAATCCGTGATGACGAAGACTCCGTCAACGCCGCTACTGGATTCGGAGAGCACAGAAATGTAAGTGCAATCAAGCTCATACTCCCAGATTGGTCAACTCCAGCTTCTTACAGCCTACCAGAAACGTCTCCAATCTCTCCCGCTTCGAAACTCAACCCGAGCTCCTCAGCAGTCCCTGTCTCACGCCATTATGCCGCTGAACGCGAGCCCAGCCGAAGCAGGGCCTCGTCATACCATAGATGCATGGGCCTCAAACTTAATGAACAACTCCAGCTGTCAGTCAGATGCTGAAATGGACATGACGGATACGATACAGTCAACCCCTTCAGGTCATGACGGATCTGCAGCCTTCTCGGCAACTCAGCAAGACCGTTCAGCCGGGCGAATGCCCACGCCAATCCACCCGAGCTTTGCAGCACAAGTAAGGGGACAGTATGGCGGATGGGCTCCAGCACAGGTGAACACGGGGCCCAATGGCGTCGTCAATCTCGGCCATCAATTCAATGGCTTCTCCCAAAACGAGTGCGTGCCAAGAGCAATGAACGGTGATGCGGAGTGGCATGTACTGCAGAATAATCGACGTCTGCCTTCGCCAATTTCCGAAGTCGGTGATTTCGGCATGAACGGCCAAGCTTGTGCTTCGAGTGGCATGATGATGGACAATGAGGGTTGTGTGGACGCACAGTCACAGTTTCCAACCCAGTTCCAGTGTTCTTCATCGTGCCAGCCATCACCTACACATGCCATGGAGCATCCTTACGCCGTGATCGATGCCGATAATCATTTGGCTCTAGCACAACATCCTGATTCTGACGCAGATCCTTCCTCACCATCGCCGGGGCGCAAAGGACACCAGCGCAGCAAACACACGGTCAACTCTTGGACATGGCAACCAGGCATGAAGAAGAGCTTCAGCATAGGCTACCGAACAGACTGTGAAAAATGTAGACTCAAAGTCCCCGGTCATTTCAATCACATTGTTATCACATAGAATGGGATTTCCAAAGCGATTAATATGGCAGATCGGGGGGCTGTTGACGGATCGCGACATGAATCAGCAATGATCGTCTAATTTTCTCGACAACAGCCTAATGAGAAAATATAACCATTTGTGCTTTTTTTCTGGCACAGCATGGTATTGACCAGCTCGCGTTGCTTGCTGGCTTGCGCAATCAGCCGAACCAGACAGTCGGTCGCGGCAGCCCGGAAAACAAATACGCTACACACATTATTCGGGAAAAATGAAGAAGATCTTTATCTGGAAGCGGGCAGTCCAGATGGGCTCTAACTGTTTTGCCTATTAGGATTGGGCTTGTATCACACTAGCGTTTGTGGTTGGTTTAACTGATCATTTCATACGACGAGCGACAGACATCTCTTTTGTATTTGGGTTCAAAGACTTGCGGCGCATTGGCGATTGGGCTGTTTTTGAAAGGGAAAATCGCTCGAACTAATTTTACAGCAGCTGATCGCGGTCCTGCACAGGATCCTCAGCACACATTCTGTAGATTTGTACCACCATTGAAATTGGAATCATGATCTCTTTCCACACAGTCCCTCAAAAGTACATTTAATCATAAGAACGTGTGATGTAACAAACTCCGAATACAACACTTTTCTTCAATGGGGGATCACTTTACGGAGGCGTAGGATGGCGAGCTTCTTCCCATAATGTTGCAAGATAAAATGACTCCTGACGCCAATATGATGCACTATCCGTCTTCAAAGTATGGTACAAGTTTCGTTTTCCGCCCCGTTGCCATGCCTCGCTAGATTACAGAGTATATGTAATGAACAATATCTCTCCTCCGTCCATATTACATCTGGCGACCATCTTGTCTACCACGGCCACCACCCTCGCTTTTCTAGCTTCGACGCTGAGCTGCCTGTCTCGAGACCCAATTGATCCAGGCTTCCACCCTTAATCTGAGCCTGTTTCTCGGCTTCCCAGACATCTCTGGCCTTTGCCTCGATCGACTGGACTAGACCACTCTCTGCGGCCTGTTCTGCAGTTGTGGACGAAGACTCAGCCGCCTTTGATCCACCGAACAACCCAGAAACGACGCCCATTACACCCCTTCCTTCCTGCTGGCTCTTCTTCTTCTCTTCTTCCCCCGCCCTCGAGAACGTAGGCTTGACGTGCTCTTCAAAGTGTGTTCTGTGTGCAGGGGGTGAGAGCAAAGGTGGCAGCTTGACGCCCTTCTCTTGCGCCTCGCGGTTGGCTTCCTCCACAAGCATGATCTGGTCCTCGGTAGCATCGCCCTTGAGGTAGGCTATGCGGGCGGCGGCGAGGGAGTCGGCTTCGATCTTCTTTTGGGCTTCGAGCCACTCGGCGCGGCGGGCACGGTTGTACTGAAGCATGTCCCAGACGGAGTAGACGCTCACAACACCAGCGACAGCTATATATACATCGTCATCATGGTGAGCTCCCTTGCTCGAAGCTGACTGCTCCGGAATTTCATCGGCGGCAACATACCAGTGAAAACGACGATGCCTCCCACGGTCCACCGATGCGCAACATCCAGGAACCTTCGCGACACATCTACCACGCGGTCTGTGCGACTGATTTGCGCCTTTTGCGCCGCAATGTGCGCCCGTCTCAACCGCTGGACTCTCTGTTCAGGTGTCTCTCCGGGAATCCGTGGCGATGGATTCGGCGCAGCGGAGGCGGACGCTCTGCCGGCGGGGGCGGCGCCAGCAGTTTTGGAAGTGGCGTGAGGAATGGTTGATGTGAAGCGGGTTGCGTCCTTGACGCTTCGGGGCCCCATTCTGGAAGACATTGTGAAGGGACGCTTTACACGGGATGAATTGTCAATTGTGATTTGCGTGGGCAAGATGGCTGCCGTGAGAGAATGGATGGGGCCTCTCTTGTCGATGGATTTTTTGGGGGATGGATGGGCGGCAGCTTACATAGTGAATTTGAGGACTGTGATTGGAGCGGGAAATACTCGGGGACACAAGTTCCAGGGGGACTTGCAGAAGTGGGAAATCGTGAGGCAAACGAACAGAATGCTGAAAATCACGAATTTGGAGGATCAAAACAGAGGTTTGAAGAACTTTGAGATTTGGAAATCATGACTGTGAAACTCGGATAGCTATCTAATTCAGGTATATTGGGATTGTCTGCGGTGAGAGAGATCTCGACCTGGACTGGACGCGCTCGAAGGAGTCGTTCACTTGGAAGAGAACGAAATTGAAATCAAAACTCGAACAGACCATTAACGAAAGCATTGAGTCCTCAATAAGAAAATGTACGGACGGATAAGGAACGCCACGGTATTTGGTGTCGGCATGGGTGAAGACAAGACATCAAATCTGATCTTTCCGAGAAGGCAATTGCCGGTAAGACCATGGTTCAAATCCAAATGTGCCACTACCTGGAGAAAATATTTGGCCCATTACCTCCGAGTAGGCACACCACTTCTGTCAAACGTTGGAGCGACGAGCGAGGAGAAATTTGATGCAAATAAACATGGGTTGATTGTTGATCTGGGAAAGATTTCCGCCGCGCGCGTCTTCTTCGCGACGCTGCTCGAAGCAACGATCACAATGAAAAACGTAGAAGAAATCAAAAATTCCGCCTCCCATGGCCCCGAAGGACAATGGAGCAAGGAAACGACTCCGCGTTGTGCAATGCAGGCCTTCCATGCTGAATCCCCCGAATCTTGATCTGGGGAATTCGAAACAAGGTAAGTATGAAGAAGAAGAGAAAAAGGAATCGAAAGCACTGCACCATCCGCTTTGTTTTATACCTCTTTCTTCCTGCCTGGGGCACCAACTTTGGCCATAACCGATCAGGCATCAAAACGGAGCGAATTGTCCGGGGGCACGTGACCCACACATTTGTCGCCTTTCTCGCTTCAGGCGCATTGGAGCAGGGCACACCCCACCTGGTACGTATCTTCCGTAGGGCACGAAAACCCTTTAGACAATTTGTTGAGCCCTCTTGCCCAAATTTCAACGCCTTACCGAACATCGACAACCGGAGCGAAGTGTGATCGCAAGCAGGCACAATGGTACGCATCAACCGTCGAATTGGCAACAATGCTTGCATGATGAGGGTTAAGCATCATTGCTAACGAAATTATTCATCCTCCAGGCGATCAAGCACAACCAAAAGATTGTCAACAACCGTGAGATTCTACCCGCAAACTCTCGACCGACCATGATGACAGGATTGGACAACCGACTGACTTGCGTTTGATAGACTTCCGCAAGGATTGGCAGAGACGGGTTCGCACCCACTTTGATCAGGTATGCGATATATCTGCCCCGAGACTCGATTTGCTCTCTTCCTGTCCCAGATGCCGCGAAACGTATAGTTGGGGAATGGTCACGACTAACAAATTATTCGTGTGACAGCCCGGAAAGAAGGCCTCCCGCCGCGTCGCCCGTCAGGCCAAGGCTGCAGCTCTCGCTCCCCGACCTGTCGACACGCTGCGTCCCATTGTCCGATGCCCTACCATTAAGTACAACCGCAAGGTGCGCGCCGGCCGGGGTTTCACCCTGACCGAGCTCAAGGTACGATATGAATCTGCAATACACGACCAACCACCTCTCCATCCGATTGCTTCGCCGGGTCCAAATTGGAATCACAAGGAGCGAACGGGGGATTTCCAGGATCGGGTGGCCGAGAGGACGCATGGCTCTTGATTTGCGAACTGGAACCATTTTTCTAACTTTTACTTGAACAGGAGGCTGGCATTGCCCGACCTCTGGCCCGCACCATCGGTATCTCGGTCGACCACCGCCGCCAGAATCTCTCCGAGGAGAGCTTGGCCATCAACGTGGCCCGCCTCAAGGCCTACAAGGAGCGCCTCATCTTGCTTCCTCGCAAGTCCAACGCCCCCAAGAAGGGAGACACCAAGACAGACTTGGCCAAGGTCAACAAGGCCGCCACAATTTCTTCCGTCCTGCCCATTGCCCCCACCGACCTTGCCGTCAAGGAGATCAAGAAGAGCGAGATGCCCAAGCCCATCGAGGGTGGTGCCTACACCGCTCTGCGTACCGCACGAAGCAACAAGCGATACCAGGGTGCCCGTGAGAAGCGTGCTAAAGATAAGGCTGAGGCTGAGAGCGCTTCTAAGAAATAAATTAGCAAAAAGGGAACTGGTGTTTGAGGGTTTTTTGCTCTTTGTGCGTCTCTTGGGAAGTGTCCAACGTCGGTTCAAGACTCTATTAGAAGGGAGTTCTTGGCCCGGTTCATGTGGAGAAGATACTCTAGGTCCAGGTCAAAAATATTATTGCATGATCAACCGGCTTTGCCTTGCAGTAGTGAGCCTGTTTTATTTTTATTTTTCTCGCCAATAGAAGCATAACGTGTTTTTTTGGAGGTGGGGATCAAGACACTATTGCTCGTGTAATCGAGATGGAATTTTATGTGACGGACAGGTCTGAAGTCTATCCTGTAGTCCGTACAGACGATGAAATACGTTGCACAGGCAAACAGGCCTACTGTTACAAATTTATGTTTTCTGCTCGTCGATGCCGGACAACGCGCCGAGTTCCATGACGCACCAATCCTTGCAGAAATGCACACTTCTCAGGTGCTAAAGTGCTTTTCCCTAGCTTGACCAGCTCGGTGCACAAGATGAGCGCATTCTCCGCATCCACCTTGGCCATACTCGCCTTCTGCTTGGGATCGACCTGCTGAGGCTCAAGTTGCTGACTTGAGGCTGCAGAGGTCACTTGTACTTGCACCGTGGAGTCTGCCGTCGATTCCTCTTCCAGTTCGGCTGCATCCTCCTCCTTGCTCTCTGCCTTCCGCGCCGTCAAAGTTTCCGTCAAAACTGCCTCGGCGGCCACATCATCCAACAGTGATAGAACAACGGCAGCGCCATCACTCGACCGTGACATGAGAGCGAAGACAAACCACGCTTCAGATCTCAAAGAAGGCCATTTGTCCTGGGTAACCAGAAACCTCAGTGGGTTTTGTACCGCATGACTTGCGTAAAAGGCACTTCTCAAATTTTCTTCACCCACTTTCGACACAGATCTTGTGCCGACGACCAAGGCCTCGGGGAAAATGTCAGACACTGGTGTGGAGTGAAGTACTCGACAGATACCAGCTACACATCGCGCTGCCTCGAGCCGTGTTGGTTCTGCGTCCGATCGTCCGTATAATAATATGATGCTCTTGGCACCCGTCTGCTCATTGTCACCGGATTTGGCTGAAGAGGATTCCAAAGGTGTGCAGATTTGCCGAACGTTGGAAGGGCAGTTGAGAAGCAGTAGCCTCGTCAGAGAGACAGCTGCGAATTGTATTTGTGGCAATGTATCGAGAGAGTACAATCTTGGCAGACACTGTGGAAGCAACAAGTCTTTGAGCTGTGATTTGTTGCCCGGGGGGATCGCGAGGTTTTTCAGGAAAGAGCAGGCGGCATGAAGAAGTTGTGGATCCGTGACATCAGAATTAGACAACAGCTTCACCAATGGCTCCTGTGCCCTGTAGTCCTCCACCAACGCAATGGACGCAGCGTCGGAACGAGAAATGTTGCCCAGGGCCAGGCATGCAGCTGATTGGAGAAAGAGGTTGTTGCCGCGGATCCAGCCCAGCAAAGTCTGAGGAACATGATGGGAGAGGGGATATGAGGGAGCAAATGAGTTGTTTCCAGAGACGTCGGCCAAAGCAGAGAGCAGCGAAGACCGCAATTGCTTCATTTGCGCAACAACATCCTCGTCATCGATATCATCGATAGCAAACCCCACATGCGTGTGGTAAAATGCATCCATGAGCAAGGGCACTTGATTGTCCGAGATCAAGCTAGATTGGAAAGTCTCACAAGCGAGATAAGCCAAAGCCACGGCTACGAGACTGATGAAGTCTTCGACATCTGCTTTTGCTGCAGGCTGAGTGGCCAATGTAAGAAGAACGCGCACCGTGGCTGGGTCAGCAGCAGAGGCTTCTCCTTCCTGGGAAACGAGAAGAGATAGAATCTTGCAGATGTAGGGCACGAACGGTGCGTACTTGGAAATGTGTGGCAACGACAATAGACCGACGAGCTGCTTGCCTAGATGAGCTTTGGAGGCAAGGCTCTGAGCAGGTTCTGCACCTTGTTAGCGACTTCTTTTGCTTGTAGTCGCAAGTATTCAAAGAGTCTCACCATAGTCTACCAGAATGTTGTATATAACAGGTATGTTGAATGGTATCAGATTTTCGTCAGCCACATGTTTCGTGATTGACAATAGGCGATCCTTTTCGACGACACGAGCTCGATTCTCGTTGGTGTCCGCACAGGAGTTTCCTATCAGACGGAGGGCATGAATGTGCAGTTTCGGTCTCAGATGGCCTTGCGCGAGGAGGGTGATGAAGAATTCTAAAATGCCTGAGTTCCCGTAAGGCAGACGCCATGCGACTGTTATACCGGTAAGCTACGTAGGGCAGTGTGAAGAGAAGAGTAAATCGCTTCAACAAGACGCAGCTCGTTCGCAGTAAGTTTGAGAATAATTCATCTTGCAATCAATGAAGAGTGAGAAGGAATTTCATAGTTTAGAGAAACTCACCATCGCGACTTCCATCACCTAGTTTCTCTGCTATCGAATCCAGCTCCTCAGACTTGGTGGACCACAAATCCTTGCAAGAAGACAAGACCGCAGCAAGCAAGTCAGTCCTTTCTTGGAGAAGACTATCTATGTCCGATACCGAATCTGCCTCTACTCTTCCACGGCTGCTTCCGTGCTCTTGGAGAAGAACAGCAACTTCCCGGGAAGTCATTATGGCTGTCTCACTGTCTGTTGGTTTACAATTTGAACCAAGTCCTGGTCTGAGGTCTGAATGGGCAACTTGGGCTTTCTCACTAGTCTCCACTGTGGTTGTGGTGCATAAGCGGGACATCCAAAAAAAAAAACAATTGACGAAAAAAAAAAAATTCAACTGCACGAGGGAACATGAAATCCTGGCCTGTCTTTCTACTCTAACGGAGTGAATCGTTCATATAGCCAGAACAGACCGAAAATACTGGGCACTTGCAAAGCATTTACATACTGAGTACTCCGTACACCCCACTGTAAATCTCCCCAACACGACTCTAGTGGACGGCAGAAGCACGGCTAAAACCGCATCTACCTCAAATTGTTCCGACCACGGAAGCATTCGCCGGAATAGCGCGGCGGCAAAGAAAAAAACAACCGTCGCTCGCAAACCTCACGCTCGGTGTCTTGGTAAGCAAGGGACATTCTCCCAAGGCGTTGCTCATTCACTGCATCTCCAAGGGCTTCACCCGTCTCGAGAACCCAGATAGCCAGTGACTCCAGCCACTTGGCTGACAATCATCTCACAATGGTACGTACGTATCCTAACGGGGGGGGCTCCCTTTCCCGATGCGACGACGACATACCAGCTTCATCATGGCCTTACCTTGCTGCGTTCTTGCAGCGCTCAGCAACTCGGCGACGACAAAGGTCTCTTCCACGGCGGCCCCGTACTAACATGATGACCTACAGGCACACCGGTTTGTCTTCACAGCCTTCCTTACAGGCTCCCGAATCCTTGGCCGGTCCTTCATGGCAGCATACAAACAAGCCCAGGCGGCATCGCAATATCAGCGCGCGGCTGCCAAAGCCGCCGCCGGCGGCGGCGGCTCCCCAGCGGGCGCCTCGCTCTCATCCGGCATGACACTAGACGAGGCCTGCAAGATCCTGAACGTCAAGCCCCCCGCCGGCGGTCAAGCCAACGTAGAGGAGGTCCTCGAGCGATACAAGCGGCTCTTTGACGCCAACGAGCCCCAGAACGGCGGCAGCTTCTACCTGCAGAGCAAGATTGTGCGCGCAAAGGAGAGATTCGAGCGTGAACTGGGGCCTCTGCGAGAAAAGGCCGAGCAAGAAGCCGAGGTGCAGCAAGGATGGAAACCAAAGGTTTACAAGGACAAATAAAGGAATATCGCCTCCCCCCCTTTTCATCGAGCAGCTCCAATGGCGTCCTTGACCCATCGAAACGCACGGTTGGATCATGACGCGTTCAAAAACTCTTGAACATTGGCAAAAAAAGAAATTATACCCTGCAGCATGGTACAAACCTTTCTTCAACTATGCAATCGCGGAAAATAAAAACACGGCGCACCCACCTGGCAACAGACCAAGTCGGGGCTGCCATGGGGAACGACACACCATGGGGAGAAGTGTAAACTCCCCCCGTTCTGTATACATGTACATCTTCACTCAACTGCGGCATGGCACGGCGTTTTTTTTTTCTTGTTTTTTTTTTTGCGGGGTGGCACAGGCTTTGGGGGGCAATTTTGTGATGACTCTTGAAAAAAAAGAAATGCACCACTGGGAGATCAATGCTGTAATATAGTGTACTGTATGAGATTTGAGATTTTGTTCCGCTGAGTGGCAGTGTTGTACGACAAGAAGTTGCAGCAAGTTGCGGGAAATGGGTGGAGCTACTTGATGTTTCGACGCGAACTGGTATGCGTCGACATGCCGGATTAGCCATGACTTGTTCTTGAAAATTGGGTGAAAACATAAATTGTCCATTGATGACTATTCCGAGCACGACGTCCGGCCTGGTGGAACTTGATCAATGTACAACCGAAGTGCGGTACGGCAATAGGGTAGCGCGTATGACTGCGAACTATGTATGTACTCCGCAAGTCCCCGTCTATTGTGGGGATCCAAGATTGCCTCCTACATGGTAGATGCCCGCTACCGCTTCCTCCTCACCAACCCCGTCCAGAAATCAAAGCTATTCTCATCACTCTGCAGCGTCCACGTCTTGCCCGTGCCCCTTCCCTCCGCATCCATCTCCTCGACCTCCAACATGCCCCAGTCCCTCGTGATGCCCAGCACTCTGGCTCCAACACCGCCCTCGGCCTCCAGCGAGATGGCCTGCCCGGTGTGCAGCCAGTGGCGGTAATACCTACGCTCCAGCTTCTCGGTGAAGCCCTCGCGTCGAAACTGCGCGTGCAGAGACTCCAAACGCGCGAGTATCCTGGCGAGGAGCGTCTCTATGCGCAGCGGAGACGCGCCGGGTGGTAGCAGGTCGGAAATGGATGTCGTCGGTCGGGGGTTGATGGCGTTGATGCCGATGCCGAGTACGATTTGGTAGGACCCGTCCGAGTAGCCGCACTGAGAGAGGATGCCACCGATTTTGACGTATGTCTTCGACGAGGCTGGCTTTGTGGGATCGAGGGCGTCTTGGGGAGAGATTTGTTAGCCTGCTGCTTCACTTACATGCTTATAATAACGCGTTGGCACACCAGCATGGGGTATAGGGAGAGAGAGAGGAGGCCGGGGGGACCGGAGGATCTGCCAACTCACAAATGTCATTGGGCCACTTCAACTTGATGGGGAGATTTTCATAGCCCACGTCGTATGATTGGATGGCTTCGACGATGGCAATGGCGGCGATGTATTGAATGAATACTACGGGTCGAGAGGCCGCGAGGTAAGCTGGGTGGTTGATGATGGTAGAGAACATGAGGCCGCCTGGTGGTGCGAGCCAAACGTTGGTTCCGCGCCCACGACCAGCGACTTGGGTTGATGCAGAAAAGGTGAATCCGGTGGGGAGCTTCGCCATGAATTTGGGATTCCTGCTCACGATTTAGTATAGATTGTGCGACGCAGGTTGTCATTAGCCAGTAGCATTGGCCACGGGAGGAACGAACTTTTCGAGCAGAGAGTTAGTGCTGGTGACGACATCACCGTACATAAACACGTTGCCCCAGGTCTCTGCCCCCTCTTCAATCCTCTGGAACCTATCGAGACTGGAATAGTACAGTCCATGGTTGAAGCGGGGCGTCATCTCCGTCGTGGGCGGAGCATTCTCATGAGCGACGATGTGCTTGGTGATTGTGCTGTAGTCGATGATGCCCGTTTCGCCGGTAGGATGATGATGATCCCCCGCGCCATGGAGGGCTCGCAGCAAGTCTCGGACAGGGAGCCCATCTTGATCGCTCTGGATGCGAAAGGTGTCGCCCTCGCCCTTGATGTACTCTCCGTTGTTCTCCTTGTCGATGACATCGGCCCAGGCGCACAGCAATTCCGACACGTGGGAACTGTCAACAGCAGAGAGATGAATATCGGACAGGGTCGGCAGCGCCGCGTTCTCGGCGCTCACCTCCAGCCCGAGTTTGCCTAGACAGGCTCCGAGGAAGTTGAAGCGGGCGTCGTCGTCCTCCTGTAGCCTGCTGACGAGGTCTGCGTACTCTGGAATTCCAGGCTGAGGGGACAGATTTGCGGGCGCGAACCTACAAGAGTATATCAGTAATGCAAAAAAAAAAGAAGAAGAAGAAGAAGAAGAAGAAGAAGAAGAAGAAGGGGAAGAAGAAGAAGAAGAAGAAGGGGAAGATCAGCTGACGCACTCTGGATGCGGTCCCGACAACAAGGCCAAGCCATGGCCAACACGGCACAGAACAAGCGCCGCCTTGCCATGACCCCCATCCACATCAACATCGTCCTCGTACGACGCCAGGACTTCCACCTCGTTGGGCGCCGTGATCTTTCCGGCGTCGACAAACACGCCGCCCCCGTTGTAGTAGGAGGCGAATGTCTCTGCGAGATTCTCCCTGAACGCGCCCTCGGTCACTCTCAGAACAGCGGCGCGGGCACCCCTCTCGCTGTGATACTCGAACCCCTGGAAAGCACCCCCGCGACACGTACCCGGGAAGAAGCCCAGTTCCCGACTCCCCACGACCTCGAGCGGCTTGTTTCCCACCTCGAACTCGCACCTGCTGCTCCCGTAGTAGGCGCCCGCGCAGAGACCAAGATACGCGCCCCCGCGGCGGACGAACTCGCTGATGCGGCGGTTTCCTTCCCCGTTGAGGACCCGGCAGTAGCCAAGGTCAGCGCCGCCCGGGACCACGAGAAGCGCGCACGTCGGTGCCCAGGGCTCTTTGAGAATGACGGATTCCGAGACGGGGATGACGGCGTAGTTTGGTGAGAGAAGACGGCGGAGCGAGTGCATGCATTGCCGGACTGACTCGGATGTGGTGCCGGTGCCTGTATGTGAAGTTGGAGACGTGAGCGATTGAGCGTGTAAAAAAAAAAAAAAAAAGAAGCATGGATTCGCGGAGAAACCAGCTCCTATTTTTCCATTTGTTTCGCGGACTTACCCGTGTAAACGAGGACGTTGAGCCGTGTTGGCGTCATGATGGCTCAGGCTCTCCTTTGAACTGGAGAGCAACAGAGATTTTGACGCGTTGGGGGGTTCGACAAGTCAATTCTCCCACTTTCACAACACGCATCGGGAGGGGCCAGGGCAGCCGTCGTGACAAGAGCAAGGCGAGACCAATCGGAAATGGCAAAGGAAGATGCTCAGGATCCCGGCGCGGCGCAGCCCGTAGATGACGATGAGCCGGATGAGTGGTGAGTGAATTTTTTTTTTTTTTTTTTTTTTTTGCTTGTCGGTACCGTCAAACCCCGACGCTAAGCCGTGGGATGGGATGAGGATGAGTGAAGGTTCCCGGGGAAAGCACAGACTGACGCTGGTAGTCGCATAGGGACAAGAGGATATTCAGCACTGGCTGCGCGGGTGAGTTTCCTTCATGATTTGCATGGCGTCTTTGTCGGCGGACAGAGTCTGACGGATCATGTCGGGACAACAGATGAGAACCTGAAGATGACGGACTGCTACTTTGAGAAGAAGGATTGGAGAGCGTGCGCAGCCGAGGTAGGTGCTTATCTTTTTTTTTTTTTTTTCATTTTTCCTATGCTTCATTGATACAAGACAGCTGTTGACGAGAAATTTCCCATCCGCAGATGGAAGAGTTCAAGCAGTGCTGGAAGAGTCATGGGAACGACCAGCGCACGTCTACCAAAGATGCGTGACTTGTTCCAACTCTCGCACCGCGCACCATCACCCCCTTTGTATTAAGTATTAAAATAATACCTACGTCAGTTGAAGTACTTGATTCACCCTCTATTCTTCGTGTCCTTTGTTGTAAAAAAAAAAAGTGCTTTCAACGAGACCTACTCACGTGCCCCTCCCCCCCGTAATATGACGTTTATAATTTCGCTCTGTCTCTGTACCTTGTGTGGGTCCTCCTATTGTCCCCATTGAAAAGTGCACAAGACGCTGCCCCCAACCCCGAACCCGATTCTTCCTATTCTCGACCCTTCTTTCGCCTTCACCATATACACGCGACAAGAGCTCGCCCCCTCCCTCCCTCACGCCATGCTCCTCTCCAGACGAGCCGTCTCGGCAGCCGCCCGAGTCGTGCCACGAACACGAACCCCCTCCGCCCTCGCCCGTTTCTATTCCGCAGAGGCAGCATCCCCGGCCCAGGCGACGCCGACGTCTTCAGCAACAAGCTACAAATGGGCAAAGCCCAGCCCTGCCTCGGCCACCCGTGGCGCCAGCACGAAATCATCCATCGTCCCCGAAGCACCAGCCGCGTACGAACCCAAGACAACCGCCCACCAGGCTCGCGACGCCTCGCAGCCCGGAGACGCCGCCTCCGTCGTGGACTGGGCAAACAGCTTCCACGGGATATCGTCCAAGCCCGTCTCGGAAGATCAGTTCAAGGTCCTCATGGCGCCCCTCCCGGTCAAGGACATCGAAGTCAAGCCCGACGGAGTCATCTACCTTCCCGAGATCAAGTACCGACGGAGACTGAACGAGGCCTTCGGCCCCATGGGGTGGGGCATGATTCCCAAGGGCGACTCAGTCGTGGGCAATGCCATTGTGACGAGAGAATACGCTCTCGTAGCGGATGGACGGTGAGTCATTTTACAAGGGAGAGGGGGTGGCATTGGAAACAAAGATTGGAACAGGACCCGAGGTTTCGCTAAAACTTCAACCCCGCGCTGGGGGTTTTTTTCTTTCTTGCAGATTCGTCTCCCAGGCCCAGGGCGAAAACTCCTACTTCTCACCAGATCAGCTGCCCTCCGCCGTGGAAGGGTGCAAATCCAACGCCCTGATGCGATGCTGCAAGGATCTGGGCATCGGCTCGGAGCTGTGGGACCCCCATTTTGTTCGGTGGTTCAAGAAGGCGCATATGGAGGAGGCGTGGGTCGAGCACACGACGACCAAGAAGAAGAGGACGTTTTGGTACAAGAAGGGGGAGGTGGAGGTTGCGTACCCTTGGAAACTGGTCAAGTAAAGGGTTTTTATTCTTATTTTTCGCCGGATGACTAAAGTGGGTGCCTTGTTGGATTGTACCGAACGAGGTTTTGTAAGATATTCGAGGGCATGCAGTTGTCTTCTGTTGTGCAGTGTACTACAGGGGCGACAAATTCTCCGTCTGGTAGGGGCAGGGGCTATTGATACACGGCGGCAAAGCATGCTGCTTGACCAAAATTGGACAATCATCGAGGCTGCGAGTGAATGAAGGTTGGCGACTTGAAAGGAAAAAGGTGGCTACGATTTGGAGCCGAGTTGGAGGAGAGGGGGGTTCGAGACCATCCCGGGGCAACCAAGACTCAAGACGGGAGGTTTGATCGTCGTGTGCGAGCGTGTTTATGGAGTGACTCTAGCCACGCAACAGAAATGAAGAAGCCGTGGTGGCCTCGTATGGATTTCTACGCGAATGTTCCAAACTCCTTCCCTAACCCATTCATTGCAAGTTGAGATTCCTAATCCTGTCTTGGCCCGACACCACTGCCTTCTGCGCCCGAGCCCCATCCCCACGGCATCCAGGAAACCCCCCCTCCCGCGCCAGACGATGCGTGTCGACGACGCAGATTCACGTCGTCCTCGGCTCCGCTCTCGGCTTCGACCTTCTCAAAGTCTGTTTCGCTGCGGCTCTTGCTCAGCCCACTAGGCGGTCTCTGCGCGACGGGTTCCTCGCCGTCAACAGCGTCAGCATCAGCATCGCTGCCGTCGCGCTGCATCTGCTGCGCCTCTCGGTCCAGGGCGCCGAGAACAATGTTGAGACGCTCGCGCTGCGCGTCGATGAAGCTGATCCTCTCCGCCGAGCCTCGCAGATGAGGGGGTATGAGCGTGCCCGAGTCGCTCACGTTTCTTCCCGGAGAGCCACCCGCCGGGCCGCCGGCGCCGGTGGCCGCAGAGACGGCATTCGCCAACAAGCTGTAGAACTCGTTGCCGGTGTTGGCGGCGCCGGCCCATCGCGCCGTCGGGACACTGAACCGGGCGAGGAGCGACTGCGTGTAGCCCTGGGGCGGCCCGAAGGACGCAGCCTCGGCGGGGGTGGCGGGATCCTGTTCCGAGGGAGGGAGATTCAGCACGTTCGTCCTGAGGTACTCGATGGCCCGCCTGAAGTAGGTCATGCCGGCGGCCTTGAGGCGGTCGTGGGCGCTGGCGATGAAGTCGTCGATGGTGTTTTCATTGTCCTGGAGGAAGGGGTGCACTTTTTCCTCGTACAGCACGCGCGCCTTGTGTCTGTGGCAGGATGAGGTAGAGGAAGAAGAGGAGGCGAAGGTAGCCGTAGAAGGGGATCCTATTGTTTGAAACAAGATTTAGTTTTTTTTTTTTTTTTTTTTTTTTCCCCGCTGTCAGTGAGTTTGCCATTGTCGTCGAAGACACACTGACCAGAAGAGTATGAAAGAGAGCCACGACTCAACGAGCAGACAGATGCTGAAAACAACCCAGTACATGAGCCATGGGGTCAATTGAGTGGGATCCGACGTCTTCAAAGCCTTGTATGAAGCGAAGATCGGGAAGAGAAAGGACGCGATGGAGCTGTTGGGCATGGAAAAAGTCTTCGCATTAGCACGCGACGCGCGAACCCGGACCAGCGGGCACAAAAATACCCTGGTGACGGCATGCAGATGGATATTGGACATACGATAAAAGCATGGCAAAGAGGTCGAACATGGTGGCGGGCGCCGACGTCGAGGCCTGCCTGTGGCCCCGGGACTATGCAAGGTGGAGGAGTGATGGGGTCGAGAATAGCCTCTGGGCGGCGCAGAGGTTGGAGAATTCCGGGAATCCACGACGCTTGTGTGAGGTTGTATGGGGAAGCGATGCTTTTTATGAAGAGAGCGGGAAGCGGAATCGCCTTGAGGCTTGTTGGGCGTGCTTGGGCGCGTCTGTGACACTGTCTGATGGATGCGCCGAGTGGTGGGCTGGAGGTGGAGGGGCTGGAGGGGTCCGTCCCAGCGACTCGTGACGTTGACGGTGACGGATACGGACGGACGCAGGGAGATGCAAGCATTGCTCCGTACGTGCCCCGCTCTCCAGGCGGAGGGACTGGCAGTATGTATCCAGCACGTCGGCTCTTGTGCTGTGCACCAAATGCAGCAGTGCAGCAATGCAGCAATGGAGATGCAGGTCCTGGACTTCTTTCGTGCCTCTCTACCTACCGAGCACGCATGTACAGCAGCCATGGCCGAGTGTGGTGATGTCTGGATGTCTGATTTGACGTTTGATGCGACCCCACACACTGCACACTCACTCGCTCAAGCAAAAGGCACTCGTGTGACCAGCCGCAATGATCAAAGCTACAGCTGAGCCGAAGCAGCCGGTGAAACCGTCCATTACAAACGCCACATGACTTCGAGAGAGGGCAGGCATAATATAATATTGACGTCCCACACACTCGGTGCATCCACATCTAATCTACGCATTACATCTACTCTACATCGATGTCTGGCGTAACAAGACAACCATCGAGAATCTAGTTCAAAAACGCGTGAAGCGCCTGCACATCCATGATGCCATTCTCATCCAGCCGCGCCGTCTCAACCACCTCGCCATTCACCCGCTGAAATCTAGCCAGCGTAGGAACACCATGCACATTCCAGTTCTTGCGGTACACATTGTCCGGGTCTCTCCATCTGCCAAGTGAACGTCAGAAGAGCAAAACAGCAATGAGTATCTCTTTTTTTCCTTCTTCTTTTTCCCCTCTCCTTTCTCCCCTCCTGCACCAAGGGTTTGCCGCGACTCCCAACACTCACTACACTCACTCTGGCCGCTGTCCGACTTCCACCACGTTCAGCGTATGCGATGAATGTCCCTCAAAAGCAGCCACGACGTGTGGCCACGACGCGCGAACGTCGGGACACCACGGCTGTTTGGTCTCGGGGTCTTCGGACGAGATGAAGATGATAAAGGTCCTGGCGTTGGCGTCGGACGGCACGTCGAGATGCTTTGCGGAGCTAGGGACGGCGAAGTCCCTGGAGATGGGCATTTTCGGACCGTGTGTTCGATGGGCGTGGTTTATAATTTGTCGGAAACAACGTGTCTTTGTGACGTTCGTTGACTGACGTTTTCCAACTAACCCTGACCTGACCCCTTGTGGGCCGTTGTTGCGGGGTACCGGCCTTTTTTTTTTTTTTTCATTTCACACATCGTGTGAATTCGTTGTAGAGCTCACGGATGTGAACGAGTCCGACTTCACCACTCGGTATTTGGGACAAAGACATGATTCCATTCACGTGCATGACGACACTTGGAGATGAAGTAGATCCGCGTAGTGCAGTAGCTACTGGAATACAACTCGGACCAAGTACACCGCATGCACTCACAAGGCGGCATCCTCTTCTGAGGAAGATGAGAGGAGGAAGAAAGCCCAGTTCGCAGGCCACATCATTCACCAGCTTCAGCTTGGCAAAACATCTTGTCCTCGGTCATGCCATCCGCGCCGACGGCCACGCTCGCAAACCCACACTGCGGACTCACGCCAATGTCGGCCATGACCTCGTCGACACTTCGGCCCGGGCCCTGTGCAATAATCTCGGCCGCCTCCAAGACGTGCAGGAAGCGAAGGGGCTCAAGGCCGCCCGAGCGCGGGTCGTCGTACTCGAGGAAGAAGATGTCGTAGTTGAGGTTGGTGTAGAAGCGCTGGGCAATCTTTTCGTAGGACCCTTCGCTGAAGTGCATTGACGTTGAAAAGTTTCCTGCCACTCGTCAACAAGGGGAGATGCTTGGATGCTGGAGTGCTGGAGTGCTGGGATGCTGGGATGCTGGGATTGCTGGGGTAGTGCGTGATAAACTGGACATTGAAAATCAATACTTGGAAAAAAAAAGCCTCACCACGGCAGACATGCAGCCCAACATGCGTATCAGCAGGCCGATCAGCAATATAATCATTGTGCGCCTTTATTTATTACACGTCGAACAGATCATGGGGATCAATGCCCTCGGCCCGCAACGACTTGCCCGGCGCGAGGCGGAGATGGAGCCGGCCTCACTCTGGAGGCTGAAGAGAGATGACGGGCGGATGAGGGAGCCGATGTGTTCGGCGTGGACGACGAGCCTACATAGAGGCTTCCACCGGAGTACGACGGTGGATAATGCATTGTGCTTGACACCGTGTGCAGACGAGAGAACATGAGATAGTTGAGGAAACATCTGAGAAACCAATCGAGGGGGGAAGGGTCAGTCAATTCGGCCCAGAACCTCCCTCTCATCCAATCTCCCCTTCCAGCTCCCTCGCAAAGTCTACCTCGAACGTCAATAAAACAAGCAATATTGTACATTGGCAACGTCTCACCCCATATAACATGGCAAGCATTTGTATGAAGTACGGAGTATCAACGCGCAAAACGCGTCGCATGCCAGACACGGATGAGGGCCCGATGAGCCGGGGATGCGTCCGGGCCTGGGAACCAATGCAATGGACATGGACATGTCGGTGGTCTGGAAGATATTGATCATCTTATCAAGTTTGCTGCTGCTGCTGCTTTTGTTGTCTCCTGCCGTCATTCGTTGTTGCAAGTTGTTACTACGACTCCGTAGTCCGTAGAGCGGTGATGACAGCAACGCACAAGTGGTCTATCCCGGCCACCTCCATAGTTCACACTACTTGCTTGTCTGTACAAAAGAGCAGCAAAATTTTCAAACGCATTTTTTTGGTAAATGCTGAATCGCCTCGTCTTACAGAGGCTCTCGCACAAGTGTAATTTGGGCTGGATGCGAAAGCTACCCTACATCTTCTTTCGCTTATGCAGGGAAGCACGCCAACAACGCGTCTCATCAGCTCCTCGCCGCCTGTGTAACTCGCGCCATCATCAGCGGCCCGTCGGCAGGCGCTCCCCTCTGGCCTAGCTCCTCTTCCTTCCCGAAAGCTGCCCTTGTCAACAGGCGGCTTGGATCCACACAATTTATGGTGAAACTTGCCTCCTTCACGTTGACCTCCTTCGCGTTGACCTCCGCCCAGCATTGTCTTGCATTGTCTTCAACTGTGTTGCTTGCTGTAGCGCCAGCTGCCCCTTGACCTCGCCGCGGCATGTCTACTACGATAATCGCCTCAATGTGACAATTTCCCCAGATAATCCTGCGTCCTTCAGTCAGGCTCGCGCATCCAGGCACCATGACACAGCGGTCATGCTGATTCTGACAGCTACCATCAAGTCGCTGGAATCCGGCGGGCGCCATGAATGCGTGACGTTAGGACGATGCAGCCAACTCGTGCGGAGCGCCTATTCGTTAGTTGGATTCGTATGCTGAAGCTGATGTTGTGAGATTGGCCCGAGGCTCCTCGCTTCGTCGCTCTGGGCCTCGCATTTGCCAAGTAAACAAAACATCTTACCAGAAGCGGTGAATCGCTGTGAATGGTCTACACAGCCCTGAGACATCGAGAAAGAGCCCGTCGAAGTTCGTCCTACGGAGTAGTAATACACAGACGGATCCGAAGCCAACGAGGGCTGTGTGTCATCTGGGCAATGCAAATCCATAACGACTGCTGGCAACAAATGACAAACTTCCCGACAAGGACAGAGAAAGATCCTCATATCAGAGCCAGTCGATGCGGACATCAAGAAGTTGTCCTCAACCCAGTCGGTCTTGCCCGAGTCTCCTCGCACATGCTTGTGGGCACACATAGGTTGGCATTCCTTTCAACTTAACCAACAGCCATCCATGCTGAGTGACAACCTGTCGCGTTCAAGCCTCCTCCCAGGCCCCTCCTGGAGCTCTAGCACTTGCAGATATCCACATCCACTTTGTCTTGAATATTGGCTGCTGCGCAATGAGACACAACATTGATAGCTTCGTCCCGAAGAGGAAACAACAGCATTCTTGACAAAGGCAGAGGCTTGCCAAGTTGCCCACACATCACGCCGTAGCCTTCGTCGACATGGCATGCAAACTTCGGTCCACTAGGGGTGGCATACATTCGAGACCACAATATTGAGTCGTCGCCAATGCCGCACCACAACCTGTTGATCTGGGACGCGTCTCTGCTTTGTTGCTTCGTACATATATAACCTTCGAAATTATCGCTCCATCTTGGTGATTTTATTCTCCTCATCATCACTCAACAGAGCCTCGATTTCACTCACTAATCAGCCCCGAGAGCTTCAGTCATTCCTTCATTACTTGCCTTCTTGCCCATCTCTTCCAAACATGCGTTTTGCAATCATCGCCGCCGTTGGCGCTGCCAATCTGGCCATGGCCCAGTACAGCAACTCAACTGGCCCAACCCTGCCAGAGAGGGCCGGAGACTTCAAGTTGTTTGGCTGTGCCACATCCTCCTCTGGCTTCTCTGGTTTCCAGAATGTTGCTACCACCGACGACATGAGCATCGACATGTGCGCAGCCAGCTGCCCTACCAAGTATATGGGCGTCATTGGAAAGTGAGTTTGAAACAGAACATGCGACCCAAACAGACAAACGGACTAGACTAACTCATTTAAGGGACTGCCTCTGCGGTGATGACATCCAGGCTGCCATGGCCATGAAGGTTGACAACACGAGATGCAATACTCCGTGCCCTGGCAACAAGGCCCAGGCCTGCGGCTCGACCGGCGGCATGCAGCGTCGCCATGATGCTTCTCCCGACAGCCCTGTTTCCGTGTATGAGCGTGTAAACAACGACAACGGCTCTGGGTCCAAGACTGTCACCAAGACTGCCACCAGCACCCAGATCCAGACCATCACATCATGCGCGCCATCCGTCACCAACTGCCCCGTTGGATCCAAGACCACCAAGATCTCGACTCACCCTACCACCGTGTGCGAGCAGCCCCAGGCTTGGGTTGAATGGCACAAGAAGAAGATCGTCTGCTACGGTGACCACTGTGGCCCCGAGATTCCTTGCAAGGCTGGCGAACAGAAGTACCGTGTCATCTGCGAAGGCGACCACTGCCGAACCGAGGCTTCCAACACTGACGAGTACAACAAGCTCGTCATCTGCAAGGGCACTGACTGCAAGTATGCCGAGTGCAAGGGCGATGAGTGCAAACAGAAGAAGATTGTCTGCTTCAACGGCAAGTGCACATACGAGAAGTGCATTGGCTCCGAATGCGAGAAGAAGTATGTCTGCCAGGGTGACGAGTGCAAGCACGAGAAGTGTGCCGGCGAGGACTGCTACAAGAAGATCATCTGCGACGCCAACGGCCAGGACTGCAGGACGGCTACTCCTCCCACCGGCCCTGCCGCTCCTCCTTGCAAGGGCGACGACTGCAAGTATGCTCACCCACCCAAGCCTGCTTCCGACTGCGAGGGCGACGACTGCAAGTATGCTCACCCACCCAAGCCTGCTTCAGGCTGCGAGGGCGACGACTGCAATAACTCCAAGTCACCCAAGCCTGCTCCTTCTGGAGCCATGTCAAACCCCAACAACCCCACTGGACCTCCTGTCGTTGCTGGTGCTGGTAGCATTGCCGCCAACATGATTGGTGCCGCCGCTGGTCTTTTCTTCCTCTTGTAAGGAAGGTTGGCATATCAAAGGCGATCGGACCGTTCCTCTTCAGAGTCATCAGTTCCTGGTGCATTGTGATGATCCAGACATGATTTTTGGCATTGTCTGATCCATGAGGAGTTTCGGGAGTTTCATCGAGTAATCCATGGCATTGGCAGGCAAGGTTATCCAGACCGAAGCAGTGGATATGATGGGCGTGGTAATTTGATTTGGACCCAGTTTACATGTGAGTTAAGTTAGTAAATGGAAAGACATGAGTAACTGGAATTCATGCGCCTGACAATAACATCGCGATGTGCCCTGTGGTACTGTATGACAAAAGTCCCAGCCGAGCAAGGAAATCGACTGTAATACCCGCAGGAGTTTATGCATTCTCATGTGGGGAAAGCTGCGGTTCCATCTCGCGTGCACAATTAATAATTAATTCAGCTCATCGTAATTGTAGTTTCCCCCATCAGAAATGGCTGCATTTGCCGGCATCCGTCGAGTGATCAGAGCTACGCCCATCTCTGGGCATCTGCAGTCACAGTACTCCTCAAGAGATGTGGTATTACCCCTTCTCAGCATGTGTTCGTAATTGCGGAAAGGATGATAGAGCCGAGCTGTTGACTCAAGTCCCAAGCCCGTGGGTCCTTTGCCTGGCTCCGCGGTTGTTCATACCCATACCATACATACATATATGCAGGGATTACATGTAGACTTCTGGATCATGACAAGCCAAAGTACCGAAGTAACGGAGGGGAGGGGGGGGATTTACCCGCCACCTCCGGTTGGCGGACAAGATCCGAACATCCGAGCCTTTGATGATGGAAGTGGCGCTGCGAGTCCTGGCCAGCTGGGACAAGCTGTTGTGTTGCTTGTCGATGCCATTGGACACGGGCTTCCACGGGTTGTCTCGGTCAGTCCCGAGGGCGAGGCAAGGCATTGGGCGGGATCTGTACGGAGTACGGGCTAGATCTGGGATCCCGGCTGCGGCTGCTAGATGATGGGTTGCCGTGTCGAGGCTCGAAGCCCGGGAAAAGAGCACCGAGTGAATGAGTGGCTTGCCTGACTCGGCGGGGTTTGTGGTGACATGGATTTTGCTTGCGCACCACCAAATTGAGCGATCCGAGCTCTGTGGCTCTGTTGTCTGTGGGGTCAGGTCAGTTGCACCAGACCAAGACGTGACTCCCGTCGTTCCTGCCTCCGTCCATCCATCAGATTGATAGCCCGCAGTGCAGTCCCCCTCTCAACTTTGCAAATAAACCCCGTTGGTACCCAGCGGAATTCAGACCTGCTATTTCCTCATCGCCGTCTTCATCTTGTGCATCACTTTCCCTCTGCGACATATCACCCATTGACCATCTCGTCAATTCGGGGATCAGCCGGCAAGTGGGACCGACCAGGTTACTTCAGCGGGATGGTCAGAAGCAGAAGCAGCAGCAGAAGCAAACACAACGGAACACCCGGGCAATAAAGAAGAAGAAGAAGAAGAAGATTCAACGAAACCTGCGATCGCCAGGTCGCTCCGCCGCTCCGCGAGGCACTCAGCCCGAACTCGAACGCGATCAGGATTCAGGGACGCGCCCACTCGCCTGTCTGCGTGCAGTCTGGGAAGCTTGCCCTTGGTTAATGGCCTTTGACGGCCAGAACATTGCACCTCATCAACACCCCCATCGACTTTGCGACTACGCAGGGACTCTCATCTTCCAGTCATTCTTCAACGCTGGCTTCGAAAACACATTCAAAGTCGTCTGCTTTTGCGCTCGGAGAGTCTGCCAGAGCTCACATCATGGAGTCTGAAGCCTTGTCGCAGGGCGCCCCATCAATCTCATCCGAGAATACTGCCATCTCAGTCGCAACATCACAGGAAACCGCCATAATTCAATGCATTGAGAACGGAGAGTACACAGGAGAAGGAGACGTTGATGATGACAACCGCAGCTTAACAGACAGCATTCGACAACACATTGTGGATGGTGGTCTGAGATATCATGCATACCATGCTGGCAAGTACGCGTTTCCGAACGATGAAACAGAACAATATCGAGACGACCTCAAACATCACTTGACATTGCACTTGTGTGAAGGTTCATATTTCCATGCTCCCATCAAAAAGCTTCTCCAAAAGGGCGCTCATGTACTTGATCTAGGTGAATTCCAACGGTTCTCTTCCAAAGTTGATTGTGAACATTTTCTGGATTGTACCTCTAACTGTTCATTCAGGTACGGGAACTGGGAGATGGTGCGTTGAGTGTAAGTAAATCATCTCCACGATAGGCTTACGATATTATTTTATATGACGAAATATTTAGGACATGTCGTTTCTGACAGTCACCGAACAGTAGCCGACATGTTTCCAAATTCCCACTTTGAGGGAATGGATTTGTCTCCGATTCAACCAGACTGGGTTCCCGAGAATGTTTCATTTGTGGTAGACGACGTGGAACACGAATCTGGTTGGATATATCCTGAAAACAAACTCGACTACGTCCATGTTCGACACCTCATCCATTCGATCAAAGATCGTCGGCAGATGTGGGAACGTATTTACAGGTAGGCCTCACCCCCCTCCCTTCGGAGACATTGACTTATACATGGAGGATGATGGCTGATTCCTGGACCTCGTTGCCCCGCATATACAGCCATTTGAAGCCGGGCGGATACGTCGAAATACAAGAGTTCATGTACGTTGCCGCTTGTGATGATGACTCTTGCGATGGCCCTTATGCCGTCCGCGACTTTCTTAACTACTTGGCGGCGGGTTTGCAAGCCCTTGGTTCAGATCTGAACAGTATTCAACATATCGAAGGAGAGTTGATAGATTCTGGCTTTACCGAGCTCCACTATCAAGACTTGAAATGTCCCATAGGCCCATGGGCAAGAAGGCTACGTCTGCAGGAGTGTGGCCATATCCTCCGCGACGTGATCATGTGGGGACTGGAAGGTCTCTCCCGCAGACCTTTCCGCGACGGGCTACACTGGACCCCAACTCAAATACAGATGTTTCTCATTGATGTGAGGAAAGATCTGTCCCGAGAGGACAATAGACTTCCCCCTTTTCACAGTTACTTTCCGTTCCGAAGTATATATGGGCGCAAACCACTTGATGCAACATGAGGTTGGTGAAGAAAGAACCAACCATGGCTGCAGGGGAGATTGAGTACTACAAGACACACAAGACTGGCAAGGTCAAGATGGCAGCTAGGTAGTTTGTCATGTCATGTTGTAATGGAAGAGGACGAAAATCTTTTGTGCGGACCACTGGAAACAGGGTGACTAATTGTTTGCATTTCACTTTCACACATGACGATTTCCTAATGCATGCCGACCCGACCACGGACGACTTGCTCCGTTAAGATTCAGATTAGCTGCAGGAAGCTGCGGATCGACATGATGCTTTGACGTGGGATGAGCATTGAGTCAACTCACTACTCCACATGAAAGCTTGACGACGGCCAGCGCTCCGAGTGCAAGTGCGAGTGCGAGAATGCCAAACTCAAGTCCTGGACTAGAACGCCCGCCGCACCTTGGTCAGCGCCCAAGGTATCTATGGAATGTAAATTTGACACCCGATGGTATCAGAATCAGGAAAACAACGTGGCCGAACAAGCAATGCATTCTTTCGCCTCCGACTATGGCTGTATAATCTGTAGATTGGACTCTGATGAAACTCACCGAGGGCAACACACCCCAACACCCGTGGGAGGGTTGGCCGCTGGCTACCAGTCAGTGTCACTGATGTCACTGATGTTGGCAGGAAATACAGTTTGCGGCCAGGCAAGACGGCTTATACAAGATTTCTGACCGAGCGCGGCAAACTTTGGCGTGTCCACAACGAGGTCTATTATTCAGTGTGTATCACTCACATGGTGGGTACGAAACTATGTTGGCGATGAAAATAAAACCCAAAAAAAACCTTGAAACCATGGTAACTGTGGTGATGAACTCAACTTGGGCGGTCACGATAATTTAACGTTTCCCCACGCAGGACGAGAAAAGTTAACATCTCAGGGACTGGGTATAAAAGGGTGTGGTTTCCCCTAGCCGGGGGCGGGGGTTCTCTCTTTCCTCTTCATCGTGTTGTGTTGTTGGCTTCTCATAACTTCATGTTGAGAAATAACAAGTAACGAGAATACTAAGATACCATTTCATCTTCTGCCCTCTTTATACATAATCACCAATAATAACAAGAACAATAATAACAAGAACAAAAAGAACAACAACAACAACAGAAACAAACACAAAAACCAGAAAGGAGCAGCACTTGTTTAACAACATCTCACTCCTATCATCTTCCCTCTTAATACATCATCACCAACAACAATAAAAACCAGAAAGGGAGCAACACTTGTATGACAACATCTCGCTCCTATCATCTCCTCTTTATACATCATCACTAACAACAACCAGAAAGGAGCAACTTGTATAACAACATCTCACTCCTATCATCTTCTTCCTTCTTTATACATCATCAAAGAAAACCCCCTTGGCAAGCATCATCGAGATGTCCTGCATTGAGAGCGACCGGGCCGCGATCCCGTCCCTCGCCAACCCAGAGCCCGTGGAATCACCGGCCACATCACAGCTGCCGACACCAACGGCAAGCCCTACCACCTCACAGCTGCCGATCCCAACGGCAAGCCCTACCACCTCACAGCTGCCGACACCAACGGCAAGCCCCAGCAGCTCGCCGGCCGAGGACGAGGGGGCCAAGAGCGAAGAAGAGGAGGAGGAGGACGACGACGACGAGCCGATGATGGCTCAGAACCTGGCCCGCTGCCCACGGTGCCTCAGGTTGTTCCCCAAGGGGGCAATGGCAGACCACCGGAAGACGCACCTCCTCAGCAGGGTCGGCACAGAAGGCCAGCTGGTGAGCCGAAGCAGCGCCTGCAGCCACTGCCGCCGGCGAGGCCACCGCTGCATCGTGGCCAAGCGTCCCAGCCACGAGGCGCTGCGGACGGTCCGCTGCCTGCAATGCCTGGCTGACAGGGAGTGCTGCTCCTTCGCAAAGGACTACAGGCACTTGGATGTCCGGACGTTGTCGGAGCACCCTGCCGCCCGTTTGCGTTGAGCCGGCAAGGAAGGCTTGGACCGGGGGGGTTCCCGTCTGTCGGGAGACGGACTCGCACGTTCGGGAGCAACTTGTTCTAACGGACAGTTGACGGGGATGCTTTTTTATTTGGCGGACAGGAACCTTTCTTGGGTCCGACGCGCATGATTTGGAATGGTTTGAGAATCGACGAATGTCGGTATGGGAGTCATGTCCATGGGTTGGAGTTTGGTTCATGATTTGCAATGGTTTGGGAACAGACGAATGTCGGTATGGGAGTCATATTCATGGGCTGGAGTTTGGTGCATCACAGCGTTGGAATTTTTCGAGACTCACCCGGGAGGAGTCAGCTCAGCATCATCATGATACCCGGCGCCGTTAATATATTGTTGTTCGTGGCTCACTTACTACTCTATGGCGCGTGCCTGCGGAGATGTTGAAGGGTATGGTTTTTTTTTTTCTTTTTGAAAAAGTCATGGGATGTGATATGTGTATATTCTAATCCGATTCGTGATACATGGCAAGTCAAGGACGACATGTATAAGAGCGTGGTGACGAGCAACGGCGGTTCAACTTGTTGCCACCGTGGGGTTCGTCCCCTTCCCGCCCTCTTTCTACATCCCATGTTGTACGACATCGACGAAAGGGCGTGTCCATATCCAACACATCCCGCTACTCCGTAGACAGAATCATATCTGCCTGCGTGTCAATCAACCATGAAGAGTCATGTGATTGGCAAGAGAGCTTGCTATGCAGTGACTCACGCAGGTCGGGTGCATATGACGCACGTCTTTTCTCTTTAATGTGTCCAAGGGCTGAAGCACAGAACCTCGCGTGTCTGTGCACGAGAACGCGTGCGGGATATGCCCGACGGTGGCTGTAACGCATGCCAGCTGAGGCTGGGGGGGGGGTTGGCAAAACATGGTGTTTGCAAAATCATTGCGGCAAAACGGGACGTGCATCCGCTCTTCGGCTGAGAGTGGGGCTCACGACAGGCGGGTTGGCGCTTTCCATCAAATCTGAGGTCATCACGTGAGTTTGACCTGGGTTTGAGCACCCGCCACTTTGCACTTTCCCACGTGGCGGAGTGGCTGGACCGGCATTTGACCCTTGACCCGGGAAGAATGAAGCTCATGAATTGTACATCTCGGAGACAACGGGCGGGCGGTATACTAGGGATCAGCGCTGCATCTGCATGGCTGTTGCTCCTGTAGCTCTGGCATGAAGCTGATTGGGGCATGGGTGGGAGTGCTGACTGCCGACCGACTGCTCGGTTAGCTGAGGTAGATGCACACAAAAACAAATAAAAGCAGGACAAAAAAAAAAGCATCATCGGTCCATTGCCAGACTATGCCAGATAAGCATGTGTAAGTGTAGTCCGTAATAAGGCGCGGCCCCTTTTTGAATCTTGCTCTCCGCTCACACACATTGGACGAGCCGGAGGGGGCCGACTGGGCACTGGTGCAGTGCAGTAAGGCATCGAGAGCTGCAGTAGCTGGAACCACAAGTCGTTGCCCATCGTCAGCACATATGAAGCTGGGTGGGAGAAACGGGGGCAAAGCTCATTCGTAACTTGCTCTCGCGCCCGCATACGTGCTCAGGTCGAGAGACGCAGGTTTTCAGACACGACAGCACACACATAGGTGATGAAAGTACGATCCAGATCTCCGGGCTCATTGCTGTGCATGTACGTATGTATGACGGACGGGACGGATAACTTGATTCGTCAAAACAAATCAACTCGTCGCTTCCGAGGAGGTACGGAAAGTGTAGTCGAGCTGTTCAGATGAGGCTGATGGTGATTTTACGCCAAATCTGGCAACCAGAGAAAGAGGGGAGAGAAAGGACCATTTCTCCCATGCCCACGCAATAATTGATAGAGCGAGAATACAAGCCAAAAGTTGTGGCGCACCCGTCCGACCGCCATTACGCCTTCACCATCCCGTCCACACGTACCTTGAACCGTTTTCATGTACTGTCATCAACGGATGATTATCCTGTCTATGATAGTCCAACGTTCCTTCGCGCTGGATCATCTTCGCATAGGGTGCAAAGTCGGGCAGCCGGGGCAACGACAGTTCGAAAAGAGTCGGTCAGTACCGTGTCTGACAAGAAAGATGCTTGGACGTATGTAAGAGGCAGCGACCAAGAGCCCTATTTTAAGGTGGACACTGCAGCAGCTGCTGTTATCGTCAGTGATGCAGGTCAAAAGGCCATGTCTGGTTGGCCGCCTCTGCGACAGGGGCATTGATCTGTAGGGACGCACGTCTTTCCACCCATGCGACGTGGTGAGGTCTTGTGCCAATCAAACTTGGTTCGCACAGTAGCGCATTGCCTGATTTGATAGAAAGGCGCCTTTGGACATCAATACAGGAGACTTGAAGCCTTCGTTGGGAGACGATGCGTAAGGGCAAGGCGGCATACGGAGTAGCAGACATGAAAAATAGCGGCGCCTGTTGTGCTAATGAGTCACAATGCTGTTTCTTTTCTTCTTCTTTTCTTCTTCTTCTTAAAACATGGTAGCGCAGCCAAGTATGTCGCGCAAAAGAAACAATCTGTTTGGAGTGGCTCCTAGACGCAAAAAGGCTGAGTGAAACTGTGGGAGCCCGAAAACAAAAAGGATGTTTTCCCCTTTTGCCAATACCTACATACTTGGCCCCCTTGCTCAGGAGGGCCCGGGAAAGCACAGGCAACTTCGGCCACCGGGCTAGTAGTCTTGGCGACTAACAATGGAGGGTGTGATGGCAGGGTGCATGGTGTGGGATTTCTAGAATCGAAGTGGCCGGACACCGTAATCCGTACGGGGTCTGTAATCATGGCATTTGTGGTCGTCGTGTCGAACCTACTCCGTACTAGTCTGCTAACAACGGCAACCTACATGCATGGGCTCACTGGCCAAGCACCAGAGTCGTCTTCGGGTATCGTAAAATGCATCATGACAACAGCCACCACTAAGCTCGCAAAGTCTCCATACAGTCCGTACAGTGCACGGCGGCAGCTGCAGTGGAGCGAGCAGGGAACGGGACGTTGCGTGTAGCTTCCCGTCGTGGTGGAACCTTTGTTCTCCTGTATCAACGTGATCCTGGGCCCACTCCTAGCCTGTTCGGAGCCTTGATCAAGAAAGACCATTTGGAGATAACAGGTTTCATGCAATCCAAAGCGGAAGTATGTAATATGTATGCAGCTTCGTTGGGAACAAGAACGCCTACTCCCATATGTAAGCCAAAGGCACCGTGGTCTGGGCGAGATCAGAGGAGCTCAGCTTGGCCGTCATCTGTGAATACACAATGCTCTTAATTGTAGCCTGTAGGTAGATGAATGAAATGCAGGCCTGCGTAGTAAAGCGAGGCAATTTGTCGCCGACTGGTGCTGGTCAGACTGCGGTCCTGGTTTTGAAAAATCAGCAAGAATCCAGCACACGTTGGATCGTGCCCACCAATATCGAGGCAAAACGTCAAACGCATACGCATGCCCGAGGCTGTGAGATACCGAAGGCGCCGGAAAGTGATACGAATACACCAGACGTCCTAAACATTCCATGGTGCCACTCGCATGGCCTTAACCTTCAAATCGTAAATAAACAAGCAAGACCAAGACATTGGCACGACACCCCCCCATCTCGAGGGAGACGCAAACAAACTCTGCTGCGCGTGGAGTGGGTACAGCGATGAGTCGACAGTTGTGCTGATTCCTAAAATTGAAGGAAGTGCGTGAGCGTGACAAAGATGGGAAAGTGCGATCGGTATCACCACGCGGTGCCGCGTACGCGCAGTGGTTTGCACAACCGGCATGCTCTTTTGGGTCACGCTCCTTCCCGCCAATCTCAGGTCGTCGACATAAATCAACATGTTTCCAATTAATGAGTAAGTGGCAACATCGATCCCTTAACAAGGCAGGCGTCTGCTGTGCCCAAGGGATCCTGGACCATCACAATGAGAGCCTCTCTCTACTCCGTACGAGCCTGTCAAAACAACGACACCAGACCTGTCGTTCAAGCTGCAGCTTTTCAACGCACGACATTCGTGCACATGTGACATTTCGACTTTCGACCATTCTGGACCAAGTCGACTGGCCTGGTACTGGTACACCTTTCACTACTCCGTAGAGAGAGAGAGAGAGGCCTATTCATCATCTCCTTGCTGCGTCTTGGTTCACAGCGTCGGCTGCCTTTTGCGGCGAAATGATTCACAGGGATTCCATTCACGCTTGCTGGGAAACGTTTGCTAGTAGGGGAAAATTCTGTTGTTGGCGAAGATCATGACAATCTGCGAGAAATGAAGCCTGGCAGGTCATTTCGCTAAACGTTGTTTACACAGGGGACATGCCAGGGCAGTTTTGGCCGGGTGGGCGAGGGTAGGGCAGGGCAAGCATCCAGGGCCAAGAATTTCATGTTTTCTCTCGAGCGAGAGGAAGAGGCAGAAGCGGCGGTTTGTACTGATTACGACGTGGAGGGAATTATGAACGAGTTTGACTATATAGAGGGGACAGCGGGAAACCGAAACAACAACGCGGCCGCCAACAGTGTTACTGTATAGTATTATAATATTCGTGTAATCCGCAACAGACGACCAACCAGCCAGCCAAACGGGTAGTTCCGCGCACGGAATATGCTTTTGTGATTTTTTCATCTTCAAGGGCCAGGCCAGGCCAGTCCGGTCCTCGTAGCGATAAGGACCGGCTAGCAAATCTCTGCGAGCTTATTACAGGGACCTGGGGTGGGCTCTCCTGAACCGTGCGTTCGCACAAATTTCAGCGGCACTCAGCCTCCGTACATTATCTCGCCAGCGCTGCTCCAAGTCTTGGCTTCGTTCTGGCCAACATATCGGTCAGCCGGTAGGTCACAATCAGCAGGCGAGGCCGGACTGAAACACGAGACGATTTACATATGGCAGGTCATGGATCATGGATCAGCGAGATTGGGGCAAGCCGGATGATACAAACACGGGAAGATGGTGGATGGCCTAGTTCCGCAGCGTGACAGGTCGTGCTGAACGGTGCCGAGTGGGGAATTCCAGCACTGTGTGGCTTGCGGCGGAAGCTTCCACCAGTGTCGGTCGCCATTGAATAAATATTGTGATGATGAACCTCACAACATGGCGTCTCGATGCCCGTTCTGTGTGACTATGAGTCAGTGAGAGGCGCTAGGCAGGCAGGCAGCCTCGTTGCACAGGCCATGATATTAGTGAGCGACCACTCCGTAATAAATTCTGGCAAAATGATTTCACTGGGGGGGCTAACTGATCGATGTTATTAATATTGCATACACGCACGCACGCACGCCTTGTCGCATGCCGGCTCGGCCAGACTTGTACCCCCTGCCCCCCCCTGTTTTTCCTTGAACTTGAGCGGACCCAGGCCGGCCAACCGTCAAGAAGGAGAAAAGATGCGTTGCCCGCTCGCTCCCTCGACTGCTCTCGCCACCTGAATATTATAAGTAGATGGTTCCAACTCCACCCACACCTGCGTCCCCTCTCCCTCTTCCTGATTTCTCCCAGGACTTTTGGCATTTGCCAATCAACAGTATCTAGAAACCATTCACACACAGCTCATTAAGGCGCGTCGGTATTGATCCGGCGTTGTTTCTGTCACTCATTACTCACTACACTGAACAAAACGAGTCGCTGGCTACTTGATCAGCGTTCCTCTAGTATCGCCACGGCCAGATCTCATCAGGTTGGCTACATAATTCCTCTACCCTGAGGAATCCCACAGTCACAACCTCGCCCCGGTCATGTTTGCAGCAGCAGGACAATTTTTAAACCCCTACTCTTCCGACCACATACCGAGGTGACGTGCCTAACGTCCACCACTTCTACGCGCTTTGAGCGAAGGCGCGACTACGTCTATAACCGGACAAGACAGCAACTTTGGGATCACGATTTTGCCGACATCATTTTTGGCAAGACGAGGGACACCTCGACACCACTCAACATAATTCCCGCCGCTCCCTGTGGTTGGCCACGCTGGGCCAGAGCAGCTTTGAGGGGAAGCAACGCGTCACTGCATGTCAAGGCGACATAGCAGATTTCCACAATCACCATGAACTACCCATCACCACGAACACCAGGGTCGACTCCGATGCACGACTGGGAATATTCCCGAATGTCATCCGCCACGCCTACACCGTCTCCGCGACCGAACTGGTTCGACTCGTCGACTCCGCGACGGCCTGCGACACGAGCTGCTCATACGAGAGCCAGCAGTTACTCGCAGCATGGTGGTCTTACGCCCCGGACGCACCTGGAGTCCCCGAGATACAATAGCTATGGAGACTATTGTACGGTAGATGTGAGTGCCAAAGATTTCCCGTCGTCGCGCCGGACCTCGGCCCCATATCAGACTTCTCCCAGGCGCGACCGCCGGCACTCGTATACCTATGTCCGGGCTTCCACTCCCTATGGAGAATCCGACGAGGACGAGATCATCGAGACTCTGGGACGCACCTACGTGCTACCTGCCCAGTCCCGTTTCCAGAGTCGCCACACCGCGCATGCCTGGATGCACGATGGAGGACGGTACACTAATCAGGGCGCCCATCCGCAGAGCTCTCCATACTATGCCGACCCTGCCTGTGCGCGCGCCTCACCATACGACTCACCCCAACAGCCTCCACCGCAGGCGCGCCCACCGACCAGCCATGGCCACGCCCGTCGGTCGTCTGCTTCAGTTCCACAGCGGCCGTCGACTGTACGGCCCACCACAACAAGCCAGCGATCCAAGCCAGCACCGGCGGCCGCCAAAGCAACTGAAGCCGACGCAAAGAGACACAGGATTCCTGCCGGATACCAGCTTAAGAACTGGGACCCCAACGAGGAACCAATCCTCCTACTTGGCAGTGTCTTTGACGCTAACAGCTTAGGAAAGTGGATCTACGACTGGACCGTCTACGCTCATGGGGCTAGCAGCCCGATCGCAGATATGTCTGGTGACCTGTGGCTTATCTTGATCCAGCTGGCTGGCAAAATGAAGCGTGCCGAAGAGGTTGCCGGCCGTGTTCGCAGCACAGAGAACAGGGACATTATCAACGACTTCATCGACGCAGGTGAACGTCTCACGGACAAACTTCGCAGCCTCCTGAAAGCTTGCGAGGCGCCCATGCTCAAAGCTGCCAAGAAGAAGGGCTCCGGATTGGGGAAGAATTCCGGAGTTGAATTTGTCAATACTCTCTTTGGTCGCGAAAGGGAATTGAGCAAGACGGAAAAATTCATGCAAAGCGTGAGACTTTTCAATCTCCGATTTGACGCTAACTGCGAGGAGATCGTTCAGAATCCCACGGTCTGATGATACCCTTCCGCTGTTGTGGCCCCGTTGTGGATCGCTACGCCAGCCGCCCGCCCTTGGCCGTTCCGTAGGACCCATTTCATATCAAACCGGGGGTTACCTCTATCTCTTCCAACCCTTTCGTGGTGAAATCGGCCTTGGAATTCTGAAACCTCCTGGCTCGGCTTTTTTTTTGTTTTTCCTTTCCAAAATGCCGGATGGACACACCTGGAGACTGTATATTATATTACATTGAAGTTCCTTTTCAGCCGCACGGACTCATACAGGATTTGCGGCCAAGCTCGCGCGGACGAAGTACTCTTTCTTCTGTTTCACTCTCCTTTTTCTTTTTTCCTTCTTCTGTCGTTTTAAACCTGGAAACATAACCGCGACCCTGGATTTTGTGTTTTCACCAAAAAGTCATCAAGATATCGAAGGGGCGACCTGTACCACCAGATTTGCACACGCGACACGGAGCAAGGGGCATTTTCCTTTCTTTATCTAGAGATACCCAACGTTTTCATTTTAAGCGTCGCAGGATTGGACGAAGAAGCTGCGCACAGATGGGAAGAGGGAAATGCGTTTGATAATAAATTTACGTTTGATTGCTTCGGAAAGGCAAGTTGCAAGGTTGACGGATTTTAGAATAGACAAAAGCATGATTCTCAAGAGTTGCTGTCCTAGTGCTTTCCAACGTGACAATGAAGACCATGAATGGTCCACTTCCGTCTGCCACCAGACTTGGGAGATTCCGCCGGTCCGCCCCTTGCAGTCCGGCCCCGTCGCTGCCCTTGCTAGCACCTTTGCTAGCAAATCTGGTCAGATGTGTTGGATGGCAATCACGGCGAGAGGAGTATGATCCAGATGGAAATGGTACTGGCAATGCCGAGATTCGGCGGTCGTTCTTGGGCCATTCTGGTAGGCTAGCTAATCGTGATGTTACATGAAGGACGTGTCACGTATGTAGTGCGTGGTGGACTGGTGGTGCATGTGGCTGGGACACGGACCTAACCAGCCCCCTTGCGCCCCCCTTCCCCCTTCCCGGTGCCGCTGTGCCTTGTTGATCCGTCTACCTGTAGGAACCTGTAGGAACCTGTAGGAACCCGTAGGAACCCGTAGGAACCCGTAGGAACGAACATGCGGGCACAAGCGACTCGGCAGCGACTCGGCAGCACGTACATATGTACGGGTCCGTATGTGACGTTTGAACGAAAATAGCTCCCACTGCCTCGTTCGCGAGTCAAACGCGACAACTCTCCCGAGTCGTGATCCCGTCTTGGCAGACGGTTCAGTTGCCGGCCACGCCTGTAGATATATGTACAACATCTGGACGTGTGTATGTTGTATGCCGTACTCCGCATGTACTTCCGTGGTTTCTCGGGGAATCAGTCGGCCTTTATTGGACCACCCAAGTTGGTTGCAAAAGGAGGAACAAAGGAAAAAAAAAAAAAAAACCGAACGAGGTTGGGTCAGCCGTTCACTACTCCGTACGGATTACGGATCAGATCTGTGTTGATTTCTTCTTCTTACATTCTTATCCGGGCAAGTCGTTTCAGGAAAGCGCCCCAGGAAAGGGGGTCACGTTAACTTTTTAGTGCATGATGGCAGAAGGCCGCGTGTTCGAGAACCGACTCGATTCGCTGTACAGGCGCCTTGGCTGCATCGGGCTCGGCTTTTCCCTGCAAGCACTCCGATCTCGTTGGAGCGGAAACCTGTTCCGGCTGGCACATTTTGTATTGCCATTGACATCCACGCCTTGTTCTTTTTTTTTTTGGAGCGGGTTCAAAACGCCACTTGCACCATTGCTTAGTATGTTGCGTCCCGATCCCGTGCATGTACTCGGTACTCGGGGATTACCCATCCTCAACACAACGGAGCCCGGGGCGCTTAAATGTGCGCTTGCATGCCATGACGTGACATGACATGCATATTGCCTGGCCCGTCCGGAGTACTACGAGGATTACGGAGTACTACTTCTGCTCGTAGCGGGAAGGACGGAATGGATTGTGGAAACGGACCAGTGACGGGGGGGTATGGCTGGCCATTCGGAACATGAACGCCCATGCACGTTTCCCGCGATGGGTTGCCGTCGAGGTCTTGTCTCATGCATGTGATTTGTGATGTTCTGAGGGACAAGAAAACATGAAATGGTTCAGTAAAATGGATGTTGATTGGATACGGGATTGCCGAGACAGTGCCAGTGCCAAGTAGACCGACTATTTCATCTCCGTTTGCAAATCGGAAGTGGCTGTTTGCGCGTGGCATTTCGTGTGGCATTCATTTCCCTGCAGGCGACCGGAGCTTCATCATCACCTTGTGCTTCCATGCTTACTGCTGACACGACAGTTATTCGGTCAATCTTTTCGCGCGCAAAGCTGTGTAACTCGTTCGCATGGTCAACACGAGATGGCGAGGACATACGCTTCGCCCTGCTGGTGGCAATGTGTGGATGGACGCCTCGGGGTTTGGGTGTGACGGCGATTCCAAGTGACCAGCTTGCCTTGTACTCTTCGACCATGGAAGGACCCGTGCTTGGGGAGGGAACGTGTTGTATCTGCTTCATCGTATTGGGCGATGGAATGAATGGCCTTTGACAGATATCACCATGACTTCTACTCCGTACGGGATACATTACTTGGTCTAGAGCCAACATCGACGGCGGGGCCGAGGGACTGGTTGCATGCGCGCATTGTGTCACGGACTTTTTGCGTACCTGTAACTGGATCCTTGGACCTTGACATGGCGCGGTGTCAGTGCCGTAATCGTTTCGAGGCTCGGGAACCAAGGTCGCAGAATCGGCCGCATATTGGGGTCCTTCCGAGCTCGGTTGTTGATGACAGGTGTATGAGAAGGGGAATGCACTTTTGTTTCGTGGCACTTGAAGCTTTTTGCAGAGAACCAAGAACCAAGAACGAGGAAACACACAAATATCGTAACTGTGTGCGGTCTATTCTGCGTCGGAGACAACAGGGCGGGAAGTCATGATGAAAAAGAAATGCAACTCCCCTTCGACTAAAAGTCGCCGCACCCACCTATATTCCAAACCGTACTCCTCGCTGCCAACTCGCCGACACCCAAAGGAACGAGAGTAAGAGTAAGAGTGACAGACACATGTAGAGTGAATCACTTCCAAACACTCGAGCTCTCAGTTCCAGACTTCTTTCCCTCCTAATACGTCTCACTCAGCCCGTTATGCAGGCCCTTTGATGCTCCAACACTCCCGGCGCCGCTTCTCCTTCTTCGGCTCATACTGACAGTCATTCGCTAAATGGTCGATAAACCTACCCTTGCGGTCCTCGAAGGGTCTGGAGGAGCGTCGAGATGAGCTCGGAGGCTTCAGACGAGTTGGACAGGGTGGGATTGTTTTGGTTTTTGGGCAATATATTGCCCTTTGTTTCCTTTCTCGTCGTCTTTCGGGCAAGTAGTGAAAGCCTCTTGAGTCCTACAGACGGACACACATGCAATCCACTATCGTGCAACATGCAGTACATGGCCCAGATAAGCCTTTCTGTCGCCCAAGTCCCATTTCCGTGGGCGATGGCCTCAAGCTGCTACAGCCAACGGCGACTACCGAGTGCATCTCTCATGGCGTCCTCTGACCACGCTTGCATGCGTTAGTTGAGTGCAGAAGATACGGGCGAGTGGGCAGACGGCGCATCTTCATGACAGGCTCACGTATCGTCACACAATTTTTTTTTTTTTTTTTACTTCCAAGCTTGTCGCATCGATGTTGGCGTTGCCGAGCGTTGCTATTCGGAGCTGTGTTTGCTTGCTCCTAATCATAATGCACTTTGAAGTGCGGGGTTGAACCATAATTACGTGTGTTTTCTATGGGAGGGTGTGGTAATCAAGCCACTTGACTAAATCCAGCTAGGATAAATCCTTATGTGGGTACAGCGCTCCTCCTACTCATGCCACCTCGAGGGCAAAGCTTATTGTAATATGCGTTCTTCAATGCACAGCCCTGAAAACCTGTTCGACCAAAGCAGACATTGAACCCTTATTTATTCATCTCCCGTCCTAAATCGATCAACATGTTATTGTGACACTCTTGTCGACATCTGTACCTTCCCCAGCTGGTTGGCGCCCACGTTACTTGATAATTGACTATTGACTCTTCTTCTTTCCATCTCTTCCCTTCCCCTCATCAACTTCATCACCATGCACTACGTGCGACTCAAGGGACCACCGAGAATAAACGTCCTCGCAGATGGAATTCAGACGACACTGACGTTTGAGATTGCGAACGACTTGGGTGACGATCTCCTAGGCCCCGCGGACCCCGTCAGCATCACCGTCGGGGCTCATGCAGAATCGTCACGCTACGACAACGTATCATGCGCCTTGACCGAGAGGCTCAAGCTGGAATGGGGAACGGGACAACGGGTGCTGAAGCCGACTTTTAAGCTGCCGCAAAAGATTGAAAATGCCATCGCGAGCGGACATTCGGTATCCGTATCTATCGGGTCCGCGAACCCAGACCTGGCTGCCGACAGCGTCTACAACATCCTCATGTCGTCCATCAAGGACCGCGGAGAAGGCGCCGACGGGCTCATATCAACCGTCACGGTGGGCCTGAGCGGACCCGACGTCGACCAGGATGCTTCTCTTCGTCGAATCCTGCTGAGTGGACGCGGGGAGCCGCCGCAATACCTCATCATCGGTGAACAAATCGGACACAGCATCGCCCGACATATCTGGGATGCCGGCCTCGTGTCTCTATGCGCCATCGCAGGAACCTTCAAGTTCCCCGACCTCGCGCCCAGCCAAAGCAGCTGCATGACGAAAGTACATCAGATTCTCACCCAGAGCAATGGAGTCAATGTCCTCGAGCTCGGCTGTGGCGTCGGAATCCTGGGACTCGGCCTCAGTGCCGTCTTTCCCAAGGGCGCGGGCGATTGCACCATTCTCATGACCGACTGCCACGATGCAAAGTGCAGAGCGCGCTCCAACATGGGTCTCCTGCACCAGCAGCGATCTGGATCCAACCTCGGCTACGCGCAAGTCATGTACGAGAATCTGAAATGGGACAACGGTCGCCAGGGACGCTTCGGCTCCAAAGCTCAGGACCGTCGCTGGGACCTCATCATGCTGAGTGACTGCACGTACAATGTCGACAGCATTCCCGACCTGGTAGGCACTCTGTCTGCCGTACACCGGCTGAACAAGGACTTTGACCCCGACGATGAGACATTCTCGACAAGGGTCTTTCTTGCAACGAAGCCACGGCATGACGACGAACTGGTTCTCTTTGAAATGATGGCCGCTGAGGACTGGACCATCGCAGACAAATTGGTCCTGTCGCTCCCTGTCCTGGGACGTGAATCAGAGAAGGTGGAGATGTACCTCTTTGAGAGGGTTTGAATACCCCATGCTGGACAGCGATATGGCGTACGGATACGTGCAAAAGCACACTTTACCACCTCGGGATCGTGATAGCATACTTATGGCATTGGGCGATGATAGTAACGGAGCCCCAAGATGAATTCTTACCAATGAGCCGTCTCGAGCTCCGTAAAAGGACCTCACTGACATGCATTGTATTTGCGGGTTGGATGTCTCGGTGGAATATACCCAAGAGCAGCCTGAAAGAGACATGACATGTGGCCGCATTGTATGGAAGTTTTGTTACAGGATGATGTATATTGAACAGGTTGCCTCTGGACAAGGCGCTGCGACGGTGGACTTGGCATGGTCTGATAGCATAATGCACCCCCTCCAAAAAGCCTAGACATGACCATGGAATGAAGTCACAACATGCTCAACGGACAAGACAGTCTGGAGAAGCGCGGGAGACGTTGCGGGACTGCTAGATTCCACCCGAATGGCCAAATGACCAGATTCGAAAATGGAGATTCTGCGAAGAGCGTATTGTAACGAACCTGTTAGATAGAGAACCATGGAACACGCAGTCTATGACCAGACCAGAGAACTGCAAGACTCGGACGGAACAACGAACGAGGGCCCCAAGCTGTAGTTTGGACTCATTACAGCTGTGGGATGCTAGGACAGTTCATTCCCCCTTCAGTGAAAGATGGCATCCACGTATGCGCGCAGGCCACTGACTCAGTGGAGGCAGTTTAGCAGCTGTGTCAATTACACTCCTTCTCCTCGTCGTCCCTGTTCATGTTTCGCTCTGTTGGACAAAAGAGATGATAGCCGCAAGTCCTGTTTAACCTTCTACCCTTGGACCTTGTTCGGCCTGCATTTTCACTAGCCGCTCCACCCTCGGTACGGATTAATACAATAACATAACAAGAGCTATTGAATTGAAAGAGCATCTAATCCGTACCCCCGCCCACATGCTCCTCTTTGCCCCCTGTGACTGACTGAACGGCACGGCACGGCATGGCGTGTTATTAGTGGCAAACGTTTAATTGACAGGCTGACCAAACTGGACTGACTGGTGGGGACGGCGGGTTATCGATCCATCAGGTAAACGTCGACGGACAACTCGACGACTTTCTCGTTCCATTATCATGTCCATGACCTCACTCACGTATCCCCACGACATGAATGCGCCAACTAATCATTGCTCCAGGTAAAAGTCGGCGAAATACAGGACAAATTGCAGCAGCAGCAGCAGCAGCAGCAGCACCACCACCACCACCACCACCGTCACATCCACTCGGAGCTCAGAGCGCCCACGCCATGTGTATAGTGCTCTTCACAACAGCCCACCCCGACTATGCCCTCATCCTCATAGACAACAGAGATGAGTTCATCCTCCGCCCCACATCCCGACCACACTGGTGGACTCACCCAGCGACGGGCCAACAGGTCCTGTCATCGAGGGACCTGCAGCGTGCAGAGAAAGGGACATGGATGGGCATCACCAAGAACGGTCTCTTCGCCGTGCTGACCAACTACCGCGAGGCCAACACTCACGACGCGAGCCACCCCGTTCACGGCATCAAGTCCCGCGGCGGCATGGTCACGGCCTGGCTGGCCGGACTAGGCGACAGCGTTAAAGACGGCGTGCACCACCTCGTCAAGGACGGAGGTGTAAAGGGCGTAGGTGGCTTCTCCATGGCCTGCGGGAAACTGAGGAAAAACAACGCGGGCATCGCCATCGTGAGCAACAGGGCAGCGCACGCAGACGAGGTCCCTCTTGTTGCGCGCCAGCGCGGCGAGACATGGGGACTCAGCAACACGGCTTTCGATGCCCGAGTCAAATGGCCCAAGGTGGAATCGGGAACAGACTTGCTCCGGGACACGATTCAAGCCGCTGTGGATGCAAGATGCAGCGAGGACGACCTGGTTGCTAGCCTGTTTGGCATTCTCGACATAGATACCTTTCCTGCCACGGAGCCAGACATGCCCTTTGAGCAGATGACTGCCTTGTTGAGACACACCATTTTCGTGCCGGAACTGGGCAACGAGGCGCACAGGGAGGCGATGGAGGAGGCGCGAGCGAAAGGAAAGGCGGAATGGGCAGAGGACGAGGGCTCCTTGAAGGCCGTCGAGGAGATTCTGCTGGAGCAGCAGCCCGAGGTGAGTGCGCCGGCGGCCAATGGGTTCGCGACGGGGCTGTACGGCACGCAGAGGCAGACGGTGATGCTGGTGGATTGGCAAGGAAGGGTCAAGGTCGTGGAAAGGGCGCTGTGGGATCGGAATGGGCACAAGATCCCGAGAGGCCAGGGCGATGTCGTTCACGAATTCCAGATTGAGGAGTGGGACGAGAGCTGAACACGGACTGACTGGCACTGGCATGCGAACAAAGAGATCAAAGGAGATCCCAGGAGATGCCGAAAGATGTCTATCGATCCCCTCCGGGCCACCTCGCGAGCTATCAAAAGGCAGGTCAAGACTGACTGACTGACTGACTGACTGACCGACTGACTAACTAACTGACTGACGCCCGAGCATCCAAAACGCAGCTGCGAAGCGGCCGTCTGCCCGTCTGCCACCTGCCCGGCAGCCACCTGCCCGACAGCTGTTACCGTAGCGAGCACCTCATTTATTCCGGGCCATTCACCAGCCGAGAAACTCACAGTTCTCGTCGCTGCTGCTCTTTTCTCCCCAATCGAATCATGGCTGCTGGAAACAAACATAAACAACATCTGAACTCAACTCTTTTCCCCGAACCAGGGTCCAACGCGTCTAAGCGGCTTTCATTGTTGTCCATAACAAACCCTTCTTTCTTGCATCCCGAACTTGTCTTTTATTGCTAGGGTCTTGTTTCAAACCCAGATGCTCGACTTCTTGGTGCGGTGCGCGTATCAGCCGAGCGGCCATCGCATTACTTTCTCGCTGGCCGTATTGCTGAATATTTGATCAACAACAACCAATCATTAGCTCATTGAGCTGGTTTAATACTATATTCGAGACTTGGTCCCATTCATTCGAGACTTGGTCCCATTCTATACTGTTGCTGTCCTGCGATTATAATAGCTGAAAAACACCGAATAATTGGAGACATTCACAGGAATGTCAATTCGCGCTGCACCCATGCCCAAACGTCCACTACAACGACCACTCATTTCGGCACCGCTGGGCCCTGTGAAGACTTCACGTGGTCCAGACCTTGTACGCAGCGAGGGTTTCGAACTGGTAGACAGCATCCAAGACTGTGAATCTGCTCCTGCGACCCCTGCGGTGTCAGTCGCGTCTCGGCGATCGAGGCGCATATCTGCTAGTTTCTTGAGCACGGCGGTGCCGTCTACGAGCCCCATTGTGGCAGAATCCGGCATCAATGCCGTTACTCACGTACAATCTACCAAGGAATCGAAGGGGTCTTTAAGCAAACGGCCAGCGCTTTTATCTCTCTCGACGAGGTCGCTTCTGAAACAGCCTTCAAGATATACATTGGTGGCCCGGACAAGTCTTGTCGAAGATGGGGAGAATGCCACTCCTCTCGGAGTCAGGGGGGACCAAGGCGTGAAGCCACCCGACTCACAAAAGATGGGGGGTAAATTGCCGAGATCGAGGACCATGACGGTCCTGCACGGGCTCAAGAAGTCCTTCTCTCGGCCGAGCTTAGCGGCGGTCAGGAGCTCTAGTCTCGAGAACAAGATGACGCCCAGGAAAACCCCGTCAATCGCCAAGGAAAGCGACTCGGCACCCAGTCCCTTGACATCGTCATCGTCATCGTCTGAGACAACTCCAACCCCCACATCCCATGCTGCTCCTGCTTCAACTCCGGCCACCCCTCAGCCCGATGTCAGGTACATCGACACTGCTCAAAGCTCAGAGTACTGGTCCGGCCGATTCATGGCATTGCAAGACCGGTTCCTGTCCGAGAACCTCGACGACGACTGTCTGTCGCTATATGCATCCCGAGTTGACAAGCAGTGGCGAGAGCCAAAGCTTGCGGCGTTGGGCCGCCAATCTCTCATCACATCATCTCGCAACAGATTGACATATCTCGCCCCTTCAAATACAACATCTGCCCTGACAACAATTACTTACAATCCCAGACGGCGACTTGACGAACAGGATGATGCAAGGTGCTGTCGCATCTTTAGTCACCTTGACTCGCTTTGCAGCACAGCCGAGGCCAAGAAATCGCTGCGGTCATGGCAGCAGGCGTATGCACGTCGCCTCGGCTGCCCTACATTGCTCTCCATGGAAGGAAAAATGCATAACACGGACCGAAAAAATATGCCTCTCGGTAGTGTGGGTAGTCGACTTAAGAGTATCGAAAGACAAGGTACAATGGTGAAGGAAATGCCCAGTCCTGTACGTGGTGCGTTTGCCGTCAAACTCGCTTCAAGTCGTGGAGTAGCTGTGTGTTGAAGATGAGCTCTCCTCTTCTTTCTTTCTTTTTCTCCCCTCTCCTTTCACCTTTGCTTGGCTGGTCTTCTTCTTCTTCTTTTTTTTTTCTTTGTATGAATGACATTGGGTTGTCGCCGTATTCGTGTTTGGCTTATTTTCTTCGTTATCAGCACCCTTTCGGCGGTATAATTGCATGATGGGCCCGGCTCACTCTTGTTTTAAGAAACTACTTGGAGACTGTTGGCTTTTTTGCCCCTTTTGGCACTGTTCTTTTGATGGACTGCAAATTCTCCCGGCATGAATTGATTATGGTTATTGGAGACCGTGTTTAGGTTTTGGAGAGAAGATGAAGAACCCTGTTGGCGAGGCAGCATGTTGCTTTCTTTCCCATGATTGAGTTTGCTCGAGCCGAGTATAGCATTAGGTGTTCACGGACTTTCAAAGGGAGTGCTGATAAGCCCAGTGGCGGCTGGTCAATATAGTTAGTCTCTGGCTTTTTGTACAAGTTGCATACAAGACACTCATTGGCTTGGTTATTTCTTTTTTCATTTAATTCTTGTACATGGACCGTGTTTTGATCCATCCGGAATTCTCTACCTAGGTATCAATCTCCTTACCCAAAGTCGCCCAACGCCGTCGTTTTTCCCCCAAATAAAATGCATGGTCGAGGTCCCCGTGAAGATGTTTGTCATGATGACACTGTTTGTCCCCCCTTAAACCCTTCTCATTCCTTGGTCCCACCTTTAACAAATGCTTACTCGAACCGTTTCCTGCTCTTCAAGTAATCCCTAATCTGTTCGTACTTGTTTGCAAAAAACATGCCCGACTTGTCACTTCTCCAGACCAAAACACCAATCTCCTCGGCAAACCGCGCCGTGTCCACGAACTCCTTGTGGTCTTCAAAGTCGCGGAAAAGAAAGCCCCCTGTTGTCTTCATGCGCTCGTTCTCCAGCTGCCATAGACGGATCTGGTCGACCACTGTGGGGGGCAGGACGGGCTTGTTGGTCATGGCGGCGGCGCGGTACATTTGCTCGTGGGCGTGGGCGGCCATGTACGAGATGATTTGGTCGGCGGTGATGCCGAAGTTGATGGCTTGGCGGATGGAAGTGCGGGTCACGCGGCCGGCGACCATGTCGGGAAATCGCATGTTGAGCTTGCAGAAGAGGGCGAGGACGGCAATCTGCAGCGTGGACTGGGTGTATGCGTAGACGCGGTAGTTGGTTTCGACAATGACGCTGCCTCTGCCGTCTCCAGATGAGCCGAGAGGTCCGCCGCCGTTGGAGGCGGTTGCAGAAGAGGAGGGTGGTCCCAGAGCGGCGGCCGTGGCGGCGGCGACACCGTCGCTAATGGAGCGAAGACTGCTCCCTCCGCTGGTGAGTGTCGTGGCGAGTCGCGTGGGGAAGAACATGGACCGCTTGTGCTGGGGGATGTAGATGAGACCGAAATCCAGAAGAGACGGGAGCATGTTCTTGCGCTGCTCAGTGAGCGCGTTGGTGTCGTAAGCGCGGCCAAGTTCCAGACTGGCCAGGACGAAGAGAAAGGAGAGCATGTCGACTGTTTCGGGGCCCGCGGCTTTGTTGGTCTCGCTGGCTTCGAGCCACAGGAGGAGTAGTGTCCACACCTGCGCATTCGGTTCCTGCAGCAAGAATGTGAAGCCGGCCTGTGTGATGCCGATGCTCCCGTTCGATCGTCTGTCCACCAGCCGCCCCGCGATTAGAATTTCCTTGACGCTCTTGTTCGGCCCGGCCACATCTCCCGTGCTCTTGTAGCCGACGCTAGAAACGACAAAGTGCAGGATGTCCTCCCACTTCTTCCGTGCGTATCGATCCAGAAAGGGTAGGTCGATCTCGGGTGGAACTGCGAGTGTGGACGGCACGCCAAACGAGTTGTGTTCGCCGCCACCGGTGAGGGCTAGTCGCAGCGAGTTCTTGAAGTTCAAGGTGAGCTGCATTTCCTGTGGCTTCTCCTTCGACGGCACCGATATCTGGATGATGTGTAGACCTTTGAGCGTCGTAATCGCACTGTCTCGTTGCCTGTCGGGTTTTCGTTGCTGCCTGTTAGAAACACGACCTGTTGTACGTGATGCGTCGCATCAACGGCGCAGAGAATGTAACCGTTGCCAAGTTTACCTTTTCGCGTCTGGCTTCACCCACAAGTCAAGGTCGCTGAGAAGCATGGGCTTGGGCATGTACAGGATGCGCATGACCAGAGTTTTTGCTGGACGACGGACAAGCAGATACTTGTGTTAGTCTTTTTTTCTCGCCGTCTTTGATGATGAAAACATCACATAGTCATAGTGGATGTACCTAAATGCGGGAGCATGCGCCGGAATACGGCAAACGCTGTCGAGGGCTGCTGGTACAGCTTCCTGAACGTAGTGCCAGGGAGCTTCTCGAGATAGTCTGCGAGCTGCAGCGACGGCGCGGGGGTGACGGACATTCTGGCGGGTAGACCAATCCGTCGTAGGCAAGGTGATTGTTGTATAGCTATATCATTATAAGTCGAAGTTGTGGTGGTCCACCGGTCGGGTATGGATAGTTGAGTAACAAAGTGGTCGTTTGGTCGCGATGATGAAGAGACGAATTAACGTTTGAAGGTCATGGTGGATCTTATCTAATTCCTGGGGAAGTTGGAGCCTTGGAAATCGGGCGACGGTCGGGCCGTGCGACAGTCCATTGAGACTGGGTATGAGAGGAAACAGAAATCTGCGGGACTGGCGGGTCATGCATGACCTCTTCATCGGTTAATCGACAGCATAGCTAGAAGTCAGTGCTCACACGATTTTTCACAAATCTACTCGTTTCACATGAGTTGCTCACAGTATCGTTTCCACTACACCTCCGTGCGCCCGCGTCGCATGCATCTGCAAGTACGGAGTACATGAGCGAAGTAGAATAAGGTCACGTGATCCTATGCCGCCGTCGCCCAGTCTTCACAACCAACCAACCACAACGCCCATCCGAAGTCTCGTTAATCTGTATCACAGCCGACTCATCGTTCCCCCAAGAAACCCAGCATTAAGAATTTTTTTTTTTTTTAAAAAAACCCCCACAACTTCCGCAATGGCCAAGAAACTATCACCCACGGCCTTCACAAAAGCTGTTCGTTCCCCGCCAGGCCCCTCACCTCCTGCAGTGCAACTGCCTCGCTAACACGCAGCCAGGTGATGAGGTCTTTCATGGCCGAATCAGGTCTCGAGCCAAGGTCAATTCACTATCCATCGCACGCCACACCATAGACAAAGTGCAAATGGCATACTGACGGTTGCTATAATTTTGTTCTTCTTCTTCTTTGAATGAAAGACTTCTTGGCCCAAAAAACGTATGCATCGACAAGACTGAGCCGAGCGGTGAGCAACCCACTTCAATCGCTAACCGCTTGAAGTTCAGAATACTAAGCGCCGAGGCCGGCCGCGTCAACTTCGAGCTTGACATCCACAAAGATCACACGGTTTGTGCTTCCCCCCCCGCCGCCCTTCCGCGAATCGTACCTACCTGACAAACATTGTGAACAGAATCGTCTTAATACTATTCATGGCGGCACGCTAGCCAGTCTCGTTGACCTGGGGGGCTCGCTGGCCGTGGCATCTACGGGACGTTATGCAACGGGTGTGTCTACGGACCTGAACGGTAAATTACGTCTCTGGCTTGATCAAGCAGTCTGGTGGAATGGAGCAGTGGTTGACTGCGTGCAGTGACGTATCTCTCTCCTGGCGGGAGACCCGGCGATGTCCTTGGAGGAACGGCTACTTGCGACAAGAGTGGGTTATATCGTCGCCGAGTTCTCCTCAAGAGCGACTTGTTAGCTGACGCATCATCTAGTTGGCAAAACGCTTGCGTATACGACAGTAACGTTTACCAATAGCAAGGGCCAACTGGCTGCCCGGGGCAGTCACACAAAGTACATTCTTGCCAGCTCCTGTCCATGATGAGAGGAAAATTGATGGAAATGACTGACGTGTCCGCAATAGATATGTCGCGGGCACGATGGGAGAAGCAGGCCCCTATGTTGCACCACCGGAATTCTCGGAAGATGTGGAATAGAGTAGCCAAGATGATGGCATGAGGCGTAGAAAGTAAGAGGGAAAATGCGCTGCGCTTCATGAATTGTATAGAGCAGAAAAAAAGCCCATGGATTCGGTATCTTGGAATCCAAATAAATGCAACGGAATTGCGCCTTCCGTACTCCACCCCTTCTACGTACGACGCCATGAACCGTGACGTCACCCTCCACCTCTCCGCCAAATTCCTTGAATTCCTCATCCACTCCGTTCAACCACGTCACTGTTTCTTGTTTCGCGCCCGCCCCGGAAATACTGGCGTGTATAAAAAGCCCGTGTAGACCTTGATCCGTAGGTAGATGCGAGATATCTATCGTCTCGCCAAAATCCACAGTCACCCTGCGCATATTCCCCCGTTCACCATGTCAATCACGTCAGGCGTGTCCGGCATCTTCACATCCATCTACGACCTGTTCGCGTCGCTGCTCGCCACCATCCTAGCCTTCCTGCAGGGTGCCGTGAGCGCCGCGCAGGGCGTCATCGTGTGCATCGTCAACGCGGTGCAGGACATCATCTCGCAGGCGGTGCACTTGACGAGCGGCGTGACCAAGTTTGTCGCGAGTACGTATAATCCCGTCTTTCGGACGATGCGCGCTGTAACCTTGCTCCGCTGGCTGATAATGTTGTCCGTCTCCAGGCAATTTCATCGCTTTGGCCGTCGGTGGATTGCTCGCGTTCGCCTACCTGCGCTACTCGGCAAACAGCAGGCAGGCCGTGGCTGGCAAGAAGACGCAGTAGAGCCCCGTTTCAAGTACCATTTTTTGGGAGCAAGTGTTCCGTTTATGCGGATGGGATGGAGACATGTAACTGGTTGGTTTGCGGGACGCATGAATTCCGGAGTTGCGCGATGAATGAATGGGCTTCATTTGATGCCAACAGCAGGTGGGTTTCAAAACTTTTTCACACTACCATGTGTGAATGAATGATTGGTTGCGGAGGGATATCCGGATGGCAGGGCGGATCTCAGAGGGCTGCCACGAGGCGTTGCCAGGTGCTGGACATGATGGACGTGTACCGAGTATGAAAAGTGATGCCGAGTATGAGTGAAGTCCACCATGTTGAGGAAGAGCGAGCTGCGGGGTGAAACCCCCTGTCGTTTTAACCTTGCAATGAGGCAAAGATCCTTGGAAATATCACGACTCCATCATGACCATGTCGAGTTATGAATCTCGGGTCAAGACAAACCTTTTCCAAGTTTAAAAAAGTGCCTAAAGGTCGTCGTCTAACTGGTGGCTGTTATTTGGCTGATACAGTGGGTGTAGCTCGAACACGTCCTCACGCCCATCACCATTTCCGCGTGTCCATGTGATAGACACGCGTGTTCCCGCACGAATTGTACAGCAGTAACTGTCTATCATTTCAGTTGAATACTTAACAAAAAAAAAATCAGTACATGATCGTAACGTCATAACCTAAATATACTCCCAACTCTTGCATTGTCATTCCGTCCAGTTTAATCCCTCCTTCTTTAGAGTTTCCCGAACGAGCAACGTCTGTTTGTCGGCAATGTTGACGCGGTATACACCACAACGGCCTGCTGCAGCAAGGATTTGCCTGATGCTGATTCTTTGCCGACGACGTGCGCCTTGAAGCGATCCTGGTTAGTGCAGAACCAAAAACGCTGCAGTGACATCGTACAGCCCTCCCCAGTCTCCCTTTGCGCGGCGCACGCCTTGCTCCGCACGCCTTGTCCTTTATGTGAGGGTGCTCAGCATCGCTCGAATGAGAGCTGGGGGAGGTCCTGCGCAGCATCTCATCAGCCACCGGATCGGTACAGCCACAAGCGCAAGTTACGATGAATGTGCGCACCTTCATCGGTACTTTGGTACGCTGATGGACATCCTACCTTTCTTGTCCTTCTCGATCCTCGGAGGCTTGGGTCGGGCCACCGTCCGTTCCACCTCCTCTTCATAAATGACCAACTCGCCGTTCGGCAGTCTTTCGGTGCGGACCACTTCTCTTTCAACCTCACCTCGAGGTCGATGCACCAATTGTCGCTCCAGCGCCTTGATTTCAGCGCGAATATCTCGGCGACTTCGGGATCGCGACCGTGAACGAGGCACCACAACAAGCGCTCCTTCATCATGGTGATGATGATGGCGATGGCGATGATGACCGGAGTCCCAGCTGCTAGATGATCGAGTGGGGGATGATTCACGGATGACAGTTTTGTCGACGTATTCCACGGTTTCGGTGGTACGAGGGGCAGCTTCCACAACGACAGGTCCCGGCGCCGGAGCGGGAGGAGGAACCACGATGGGAGGAGGGGCCGGGGCGGGAGCCACGATGGGAGGGGGTGGTGGAGGATGAGGAGCTGGAGACCGGCCAGTCTCTGTCCGTCTCTCTTCATTCCGCTCCTCAACTACGTTACCAGCAGATGAGCGAGCGTTGGCAACTTCTTCGTCCACTAAAAGCGTATTAGGATTTTCGTTATGCAGTGAGATGCGCGAGAGCAGAACTGACCTCTGTTGTACTCTTCACTCAGCTTAAGTAACTCGTCAATATTTTCTTGACCCAAAGCTTTTTGGACGATGACTGTGTTTTCCTGAATTGAGGAGGGGGGGAGTGTTAGTACCTCCACTGTATAGCGTAGTCGTTCATGTGGCCGCTCTCACCTCTTCAACATAAGGATATCCAAGATCAATAAGAGCTCGTTTAGAGACCAATCGTACGGGAATCTTGGTCTTTCCCTTTTTCGGATACTCGCTGTGAACAGTTGTACCTCCTGCGCTGCTCGAGGATCCGCTGCTTGAGGAGGACCGGGAACTGCTGCGATTTGTGTGGCTTCTGGTTGCTCGGGATTCCCTGCTCCTGTCACGCCTGTCGCGTTCTCTTATAATTTCTCGCTCTCTCACTCTTTCAGGCATCTGCCTGTAATCCTCATCCAGGTGGTAATCCGGCTCTGAAGGGCGGTAATCGTCGTAGAGGCGGTCCTCGCGGCGTCCGGGAGGAGGGAGTCCGCGAGCCTTGGGCAGCGGGATCGGGGTATAAGGGGGAGCACGATAATCATCTCTATACACGTCCTCACGTCGAGCCGGGGGCGGATATTCTTCACGTTGATCGAATACAGATCTAAGGGGGCGGCGATTATACGTATCAAGTGAAGATTGTCGCCGCAAGAATGATGGTCGACGAGGGGAGGAATTTCGATAATATTCTCGATCCCTCTCTTTCTCCATGACGACTCGGCGATCAAATTCTGGCTGCCGAGCAGGCTCTCGTCTCGACTCAAATCGAGGTTCTTCGCCGTAATACCGTCGGTCACGCACATAATCATCATCGTAATACCGACGACGGTCAAAACGCTCTTCTGAATGTTCTCGGCCACGACCACTACCCCTCGCGGAGTATCTATCTTCCTCGAACCGGTCTCGCTCATAGGCGCGGTCACGGTCCCAGCGTTCACTTCCCATGATGACTGTGTACTGCGTAGATGATAGTCGGACTTGGGTAGGAGAGATGGAGAGAAAGTGTGAAGCAGTCGCTGAGAGCGATACGCAGCTGAGAGCGATACGCAGCTGAGAGCGATACGCAGCTGAGAGCGATACGCAGCTGAGAGCGATACGCAGCTGAGAGCGATACGCAGCTGAAGCTGTGGCAAAGGTGAAAGAGCAAGCGAAGAAAAAAGAATAGCTGATTTTGTGTGTGATGAAACCAAAGGGTAAAGTGGACAAAGCCAAGCCAAGCAGCAAAGCCAAGCAGCAAAGCCAAGCAGCAAAACCGAGCAGCAAAGCAAAAAGCGGGCAGTGCGCAGAAGCACCCGTGATGGGGCGATGACGTTGACGGGTCGAGCCCCGCTGAACTGACCAGTGGTGGGCGGCGGATGGCGGTATTATTGGTTATTATTGGTCTGGCTGGTGGCAGGTGGGTTGTTCCAGGCGGTGCCAAGGTTGGCAAGAGCGAACGGCAGATGAGCAGCAGTGGCTCTGCGAAGTACTCCGTAGACGAACTGCTTGATGCTCTCTGCGCGTGACCGTTGACACTTGCTGAGAGAGCACGTTGCCGGTGTACACTTGACGGAAGTCGAGAGGTGGCAGATGACCTGCAAGGAGCTTCAACGTTTGGATGTTGCTTTATCTGAGGGCGTGGGAGCGACACCTGATGTGGCCATTATGTATTATTTATTACTCCGTACGGAGTACTCGGCCGCAACCCGTCATGACAAAGGAGGCTGGTAGGCTGACAGGCTGGCAGGCTGGCAGGCTGGCATTGCAACCGTGGGCTTTGACTACTCCGTACTTCGTAATTGTGCCTGCCCATTGGGTTGTTCCTTGGAGGCCTGAGTGGATCTTGGTCAATCGAGGTCCACCCATGTGCATATAATTCTACTGTTATCGACATGGGGTTTCAGCCTTGGACTTGAAGTCTTTTGTTCTGCGGTTCCTACATGTACACAGTACTAATAAATACAATAAGCACAATGCTTGCTCGCTTTCTGGCATCGCAGATGCACTCCAGCTTTCATCAAGAAGTTCCGCGATGCCATGTGCTGGATGGCAGGTGGCTTCCTCCGTGCTTCCTTCCAAGCTCGTCGGGGCGGCCCTTCCGCATTGCTAAGACTCTAAGACTCTTTTGTGTCAAGCGCCACCGGACCAGGCCTGGCCTGCTTCCCCTTCCTCGAAGTCGCATCTCATCTCGGTTGCCCCACCCCATCTCGACATTGCCGAACCCAACCCAATTCATCTCGTGCCTCGTGCCCTGGCTGCTTGGGTATGACACCTTGTTTCGAATTAGATGAGCATTGTGCATTTTGCACCTCGGGCTCGGCCTCTCCGCGCCAGTGCCCAATGTAGACAGATGGTCAGTCTGCCTCTTTTGTGCATGAGCCTTCTCTTTCTAGAAGGGCTTTCGACCAGATTCATAGGATCCGCCATGGATCATGTCACTACCATCAACTCCGCGTAGAATGATGAGGTTGTCCATTCCCTCCAGGAGTTGGGTACAAATTCAGATACACGCTCAACTGAACCCAAAAGGACTCTTGTGGTGAGTTTCGCGGCATATGCGCATCTTCAGATCCGGTCGCGGGATGATGTTGCCAACCTTCAACGAGACTGTCCAATTCCTCGAATGAGGATAACTCAGCTGGGCGACAACGCATTCACTGCAGCCATCAGACTGTTCTTGTTGCAAGTTGGTGGCACTTGAAAACGCAATCGATGCACGAATCTCTCTTCCGCCTTGCACAACCTACCAAGTACCATTTTGTGGGATACTGAATGCAATCCAGGCTCAAAATCGGCTTGTATTTGGGCTTCCTTGCCTCGAAGCGGGTAGCTTGACAGATCTAAATGGCAAGTCATGCTCGACTCTCGAGATGGCAAAAATTAGGCAGCTGGCCTCGTCGCGATGCTGTGATTCCTCGAGATCGACAACACGCGCGCCTTGTCACCTGGTTGGGCGGGGTTAGGACGAGGTTCGCCTGGGAAGCAGCTTCCATGTGTGAACTATCATCTGCTTCCCTCAATGCCAAAAGCCGTACGGGGTAGTACTGAAGGTTTTCCGATTTTCATCGCACTCACTCACTCACTGACTATACGCCCCCTTCTTGCTCCATCATTTACAAACAACGACACAACGCTAGATGGATGGCACTTCCTGTTGGCATGATTTGACCGCCAGATCAAGTGGTTTTACCCCTGGCAAGGGTTCTGCCAGAAATGAGCTCCTTCCCTTATTGGCTTCAGTGCCCACTGCCAACAGACCCGACCGCACCGGAATACTCCCTCCGTACTCCGTACCAGACAGACTTGAGTATACTTGAACAAATCGGCTCCCATTCATGTCCTGCAGCATCACTTGTCACCTCACAATTCCCCTTCACATATCTCACCCCGCTGCTGATAGTCTCTGTAGCAACTTCTTCTGTCACCCGCCATCATTTTATTTCGTTGCGCAGACCTACAACTTCTGCAAGCTGCCAACACGCGACATCGCCCCCTGAGCAGCCGCAAGGCTGGAAGAGACAACCGCGTCGCAACCTGGAAGCTGGAGCTGCAAGGCTTTGCCAGGTCATTGGCTTATATTCAAGCTGCCTAATTACGTACTCAGTTCCTCCGAAGCTCAATATTAAGCTTTGATGGATAGGCCCAGAGATCGCCCAAGCGGCATCCCCCGCTTATCGCGACTACCTGTCCCTCGCTCGAGCATCCCTCAGCCAGCTCTCGCGACCTCCACGACACCCTCACTCCGGTCGAGACCATCCAGAGATGGCTTCGGTGGTGGGGAGCTGAACCCACCAAAGCTTCGAACAGCTGCATCTCGAGAATTTCGGCGCTCCGGCATCGGCAGCATCAACAGCCTCGGCGGCCGCGAGAGCCCTCTCAAGACCGCTCCATCACGAGAACAGTTGCGTTCCAATGAACAGCATACAGTGACAGAAAAGACGAGAGTACAACCCAGATCAACTCCCAGAAGAACGAGTGTGCAAAGTCTCCAAAAACAATTCGATGCGACCACGACGAATCCTGAGGCGGAGCTGGCTACCGGCTCTGACCTTTTCGAGGACGATGTGCTCAATCAGTCTCACACGCAATCTCGGCCATCCCGGAGTCCCGAATTATTGCCTCTCGATACTCTCGGCATCACAGATGGGGTAGACGACACCGGTGCCGAGGCGCATCACGACAATGTCGCTGCTTTCCGTACACCAAGCGCCCGTAAAATGCAGCCCCGGCCTTCATTGTCAGAACGTACCATGGAAACCCTTGCCCAGATTCCGTCATCTCCGGCGTTGACCAAGAGGCCCTCCTCCTTTTTTGACCAAGGACGACCCAGATCCCGAGCTGAGGGTGGAAGTTCGCGGCCGGGATCCAGTTACAACTCAGATGGTACCGGGAGAGCTTCATCTAGACAAGGCAGCCGGCCCGGATCAAGTGCCGGCCAAGATGCCCCAAGTACACCAAGCCTCCGTGCCTCTAGTATGTCGTTCAAGACCAACCTTTCTACCATCAGCGCAACGCCTCGAAGAACATCTGCGATCGGACTGGCCAAAACTCCTCTTACCAAGGCAACACCGAGCCGTACGTCACTGACGTCTGCTTTTAATCTCGCTGCTTCTGATATACCACCTGTGCTAGATATAGCTCCAAGCCCTAGTACAAATCGGGCGGCATTTGGAGGCACTCCTCTCAAATCTGGTTCTAAGACCATCACAGGACCATCACTCAAGTCTCGCAAGTCGACCCAAGGATTGTTCAAAAAGCGCTCATTACCTGCTATGAAAGAGTTTGCCGGCTCGACTGACAGCATGCATGTGCTGGGAACCACATGGGATGGCTCTGTTCCACCTCCGACAAGTTCGGCTGAGTCCAGCGCCGTTCAATCCGCAGCACTGACGAGTCGCAAATCTTCAGCAGCATTACGCGAGCATATCGCCAAAGCAAAGGCTGCTAAGCGTGCCGTGGCAAGACAGCCATCAAATAGTCAAGAGTTCATCACCAGTGACGACCGGCCTGTTGTTTCCAATGACGAGCTCGAGCCGGGCATCGAACATGACGATCCTTTCAATCTTCGAAAGGGCGAAAAGCCCGGCACAAAGGTGCTCCAGCAGAGAGTTGCCTCTGCCCGGACGACAGGGCGATTAAACATTGCCGCGCTAGGGCTGAAGGACATCCCGCCAGAAGTCATGAAAATGTATGACTCGGAGAGCGTCAGTGGCCACGGGGGCAATTGGGCCGAGAGCGTGGATCTTACAAGGCTTGTTGCAGCCGACAATGAGATCGAGGAGTTCGGTGATGACGTGTTTCCTGATAAAAGTCTGGGTGCATTCGTCGATGATGACGACGACGACGACGACGAGAGTCAGAGTAATATATTCGGTGGGCTGGAGACGCTTGATCTGCACGGCAACTTGTTGTCCACTGTGCCCCTGGGCTTTCGTAGGCTCGCCCACCTCACGTCACTCAACCTTGTAAGTGCGACCGCGGCGGCGCATATCATGACTTTGTACTGACAATTCGGCGCAGTCTTCCAACAAGCTTGAAAACAAGAGTCTTGAAACCATCTCCCAAATTACATCGCTTCGGGATCTCAAGCTCTCCAAGAACCAGCTCTCTGGTACGTTGGACCCTGTATTGCTAAATCTCCACGCCCTGGAGATGATCGATGTCCACGGTAACAACATATCGGCGCTTCCGGCTGGTATGGAGACCATGTCGCGCTTGAGGATTTTGAACTTGAACGAGAATAAACTGGAAATGATTGCTTTTGACAGCTTATGCAAACTCCCGTTGACGGAGTTGCTCATCAGGAAAAACAGACTCTCCGGAGTGCTCATCCAGCAACCCATTGAGGGTCTTCCTCTTCTGCAAACTCTAGATGCATCGGCAAACCAATTGACGCATTTAGTGCCACACGAAAGTAAAATCAGCCTCCCCGCCATTCACTCGATATCCCTCTCGGTCAATAGACTGCAATGCCTCCCCGATATGACGGGATGGACCAGCCTGCTTAGATTAAGCCTGGATGAGAATCACATCGCCAGCATCCCCGAGAGTTTCACCACACTCCAGAAGCTTCGTCATGCGGATTTCGCGAGCAACGACATCCGCGCAGTTCCTCCTGAAATCGCAAGAATGCAGGGCCTGACCATGATTCGCTTGACTGGCAATCCATTGCGAGACCGCAAGCTGATCTCAGCATCTACAGACGAGCTAAAAGACATGTTGGCTGCCCGGCTTGAGCCTCCTCCGCCCTATCAGGAGCCTAACGATCAGTCAACAATGGCGGGGTTTGTTGGCGACGGCAGCGCAATCGACAGTAAGCTCCGACATGCTCCTGGAACTTCCTCGATGGTTTTGCATGATGATGACCCTCGATCAGATGTGGAGGACGACTTTACAACGCCGCCAACATCTGCACCGCACACGCCCACGCGGTCGCGGTCGCAGACTGTTGTCAAGGACATGTGGTACGTCAAGCCCGGGGGACTTTTGGACCTCTCGAGATCAGAGATGTCCAGCTTGAATCCTCAGACCAGTTCTGCCGTTGCCTCTCAAAACCAGGTGCGGCAAATCCAGCTTCACCACAATCCAGTCGCAGTCATTCCGATGTCGCTCGCTGCCTTTGAGTCAACCCTATCATTGCTGTCACTGGCGCACACTCAACTAGCAGGCGAGTCGTATCTGACCGAGACTCTGGAACTTCCAGCTTTGCGGGAGCTGAGCATCATGTCGAACCAAGTCACAGGTCTGGGCGCGTTGACGCGGTTACTCAAGGCTCCAGCCCTGGAAAAGATTGACGCTACGCTCAACCGAATCACTGCGCTTCCAACAGACTTGAAACAAGCTTTCCCGCAGCTGTCGGTTCTCCTAGTCCCAAGCAATCGGCTATCCGAGCTAGATGCAGACTCGATCAGAGGCCTCAAGATTGTCGACGCGTCAAGCAACGACATTGGTCAGCTGAATCCCCGTCTGGGTCTTCTTGGGGGCGTGGACGGCGGCTTGCAGAGACTTGAGGTGACTGGCAATCGGTTCAAGGTGCCCAGATGGAGTATTCTGGAGCGAGGCACCGAAGCAATATTGCGGTGGTTGCGAGCAAGACTACCTGCTGAGGAGATGGCGGCATGGAAGGCGGCCAATGGAGAGGAGAGCGGTGACGATGTAGATTAGACATGGGAAAATGTACGTGTCCTTTTTTTTTTTTGGCACGTACTTGTCATATTAGATAATGGCGTTATCACTTGGACTTGTCAACATTAGCGTATTATTCCCTCGGCAAGGCAATGTGATGTCCGAGCGAGCTGGAGGACAAAATAATCGTGGTGTGTGTGCTGTCTTTTTTTTGGCTTTCTGGCTTTTTGAAGAGGGAGTGTTGCCATGGCGTCTATACATGCAACAGCCCAGCCTATGCGTATGCGTCAGAGCAAGTGCACACTGAGCAGGTGCTGAATCCTGAATCCTGAATCCTGAACCGTGAACCCTGAACCGTGAAAATGTTCACAGGCAAGCGGCATGGTCGCAATTTCTGGTTCAGACCCAGAGTGCGGTGACGAGGAAGGAGGAGAAGGAGAGCTCAGGGCACGGAGACGGAGCCATTGTGCGTCGTCCAAACTCCCCAGGCTCCTAGAAGTTTTGTCTTGATCATTCATGCAAACTACCGAATTATCCATCAACTTATACGGCATAAGCACAGCGTAACACACACGCGAACCAACAAATCCTATTCTTATAAGTCGACTCAAGCCAATGCCTGTCTCATGAGGAGCCATCACAGCAATGCACTTGGATCTGGTTCAACAGAGACAGTCACATGCGCATGTGCATTCATCCGGCGACGAAAGCATGACCGGATTCGTCACAGCCACGGCATGTCCAATCTTGGCGTCATCGTCGTCGTCGTCGTCGTCGTCGTCATCGCCGTCGGCACGGTCAATCCTGAAGAGCCCGGCATACTATTATGAACCGGACAACATCGTCAAGGTGCTCATCCCCATCTCGATACTGGGATGGCTGGCGTTTGGGGCCATCTGCATCCTGTGCATCAACGGACACGGACGGGCGGGCCGGTGGATTCCCGAGTGGTATCTTGACTCGGAGGGGACGAGGTGGGATAAGGCGGCCGTGGGGGCGTGGTGGCTGGCTGTCATGTTTGGATGGCCGGTGATCCTGCCGTGCACGGCGGTGGGGAGCTTGTCGCGGAGGTTCAAGGGTTGGCGCGCGGAGAGGCGGAGGAGGAAGGCGGAGAGAGATGCTGGACTTATCGCTTGAAGTATGCCGAGTATATGCTAGCAGTACGAACTACTACGGAGTATGATGGGTTGATGTTTTGTTTACGCGGAGTCACGATAATACATGCGTGCGTGGTGGGTTTTTTTTTTTTGTTGAGGACAAAGCTATTGTCTTGCTGGACCGAATAACCGTACATATGTACATATGTATTTACACCGAATGCGTTGTGCATGAAAGGGAATTATGGGGACTTCTGTGGGTCCACATCCACATCCCAGGCAGCCGCTGGACTTCAAGCTCCAAGCTCTCCCCTGGCAACCAGCTTGTCGACCAGCTGCCAGACAGAACTGACCTGTTCAGCAGCAACATTATCGCACACAATAATACACATGACAGCCATCGCCTTTGCTACTGCTTCAGCCTCGTCACTCCCCTCCATCCGCCGGCGCTCGGCTCGGGCCCCTGCCGATCGGCGCTCCGTGCTCCAGGCTGCTGCTCGTCGGGCAGACGACCAGCAATCAAAGTCACCCAAGCGTCATCGGTGCCCAACTTTCGGAGGGTAAACAAGCCGTGACTGACTCAACACATCATGGCCCCCGACGCCGAGCTCGATGCTCTCCAGCCCAACGGCATTGCTCCCAGTCCTGATCCTGATGATGCATTCACGCCTCAGGAGGCCGGCCAGCGAACCATGTCGTCGCAAGCGACTCTGCCGTCGACCGAAGTTCCTGCATCGCCCATCGATTCTGATCAGTCTTTCAGAACCGAAGTCAACGATGATAGGACGGCTGCCATGGTGATCCCTTCATCACTTACCCCACCGCCGTCTACGCGAGTCGCCGCCGCCCCCGACGAGGCCAAACGAACATTTTCGCAATCGCAACAATCCGCGTTCTGCTCGCCCCCAGCCACTATCCTCAAGACTCTCCGCGATCGAGAAATCGGCTCCGACTATGCACCGCCGGCCCCTCACCGGGTTCTGGACGCTTCTGCCGATGAGCTCAGGTCCATGTTGCAAACATGTATTGCCGAGCAGCAAAAGTTCAAGATGGAGACGGCACACCACAAGCTTCAGTACAACTTGCTCAGTCTCCAGGCCGAGGACGACGCCAAACGTTCGGCAGTCGAGCACGAGATGATTCGGCGGGAGGTTGATGCATTACGGATGGCTGAGCATTCGCGCCAGGCCAGAAGGGAACTCGGCACGACGTCAGACTCCATGCAAGCCAAATACTTGCAGATGAAACTGTGGTATGAAGCTGCCATGAAAGAGAACGAGACTCTCCACCACCGGCTGAAGGTGGCCAAGAAAGTGATCCGGCAGAAAGAGGAGGAGACCATCAGCTTGGCAGAAGAGAGAGACATGCTTCTCACCCGCATCAGAGAGAATCGAGAGCATTTTCACACGCTGTGCGGTCCTGGAGGCATTTATCACAGCGCCACGACCCCCAAGGAACAAAATGTATCAAGCCCGCAGCAGTATAGGGCATACCACGGAGCTCAACACCACACTCCTCGATCGGCACGCAGAGACGAAGCAAATGGCCGCGAACATGGGCTCTCGGCTCTTCTTCAGGCCATGAGCCAGAGCCAGGACCAGAATACCACGGCACCGTCTACCCCACTCACATTACATAGAGCTGTCCAGAAAAATCCGGGCAGACACAGTCGCAACGCTCAATCCATGTCCTCGTTGCCGACCACGCCCTTGGAGCGATGCCGAGATGGTGGCAGCGGCGGCCTGTTGCCTTCGATTGACCTGGTTCCACAGACGGAGCCGCGGCACCGATATTATACCGAGCAGCAAGTTGTGCCTATAACGCCCAGCCCGAAGCAAGAAGGGAGACGAAGGAGCCGGGAGAGTACCATTTCAGCCGACGACGACAACGAGGAGCTAGCGCGGCAAGCCTTGGATTCCGTGGGGGGACTCCAACCGTCTGCGTCTGCGTCTGCGTCTCGCACGACGACGGCGCCATCTCATGGGTCCCGCCAGCAACGAAGAATCGCGGGCGTAGACGACGGGGAAGAAGACGACATCTTTGACAGTCAGGCCAGCCAGGCAGCGGCAGAGATGCTGCGGCGGCATCCTGGGCAGAGTTTTGAGGTGGCCGCCAGCTCGGCAGGGTCCCTCGAAGAAGCTCCGGGGCCCGCAGAACAGTCGGCCAGACTACAAGCAAAGCTGTTGTCAAGTTCACGTGGTGATGCCATGGACAAGCGCAAGTTCAGTGGAAATTCTACGTCGGCTGGAGAGGCGCACGCGCGACGCGGGCACGGAAGTCCAAGCAAGAAGGTGAGAATGGGAGCGGGAGCGGGAGCGGGCGCTTTGACGGATGAGCAACGTGTAGGTCTAGGAATCCAGTACGGCAGGTGAAGACGGGGGATCTTTGCCGTGCCACAACAGGGACGAGGTGTCACTGGCATGTGTGGATGGGATTTTGGACACGGGACTTGTAGCAGATTTGGATATTGAGAAGTCGGGGGAAAAGTTTGGCGTTGCCGGGACGTCTGTTGGAAAGGATGTATGCAGCGGTCACATTTGAATTTGGATGATGAATTGACTATTAGGACAATAGTCCCGGGCCGGAAGAATGTCGACTCAAGCATGTATTGCAGCCTTGATTGATGATGAGTGACGGGATGGATGAGTGAATTAAAGCCGAGCGCCTTCCACGTGCGCTTGGGCGCCAATCCACCAATCCCCTTTGCAAAGGCCCGCTCGGCTCGGGACCAGGAAGACACTAGCGGAAGGGAGGGGGGGGGCTCCCGTCGGCAACAGACAACGGAAGAGTTGTTTCCGAAGACGGCTCGCAGCATCGGATGCTAGTTCATTCACTTCGTTTCCCATGCTCCCCCGACCAATTTTTACCTCTTCTTCCGTCTTGATCATTTGAGGGAAACCCAAAAAAATCTATTGAGAGCAAATACGCATCGATTTCGCAAAACAAGGTCGGTCTCCCCTCCTTTTCCTGGCTTTTTATTCATATTTTTTTTTTCTTTCCCCCCAAATGGCCACCCACCCGAGGGGCCTGGCCGCGGTGCTCGCCAAGGCACCGACCGACACGGTGATCCTCTCGTCGGTCCGCACGCCCATCTGCCGCGCGTACAAGGGTCGGTTCAAGGACGCGTACCCCGAGGAGCTGCTCGCGGCGGTGCTGGGCCGGGTTTCGGACGAGGAGGGCATGGCGGCGCTGGTCGAGGACGTGGGCGTGGGCGTGGTGCTCTCGGAGCTGGGGGGCTCCAAGGCGGCGCGCATGAGCATGAACCACGCGGGGTACCGGAGCGAGACGACGTGCCTCTTCACCGTCAACAGGGCCTGCGCGTCGTCGCTGCAGGCGGTGGCGACGGTGGCGGCGCACATTGGCGCGGGGGCCATATCCGCGGGCGTCGGCGCGGGCATGGAGAGCATGACGCGCAACTACGGGAGCCGCGCCGTGCCCGTCGACCTGTGGCCCGCGCTGAGGGCGTCGCCGAGCAAGGACGCGAGGGACTGCGTCATGCCCATGGGGTTGACGTCGGAGAAGGTGGCGCGTCGGTACGGCGTGTCGAGGGGGACCAGGACGCGTTTGCCGAGGCGTCGCATCGGAGGGCCGCGAGGGCCCGCGCCGGGGGCCTCTTTGACGCCGAGATTGTGCCCGTGACGACGCGCTTCCGGGAGGTGGCGGACGGGGAGGCGGGCGGGGAGGCGGACGTGACGTCGACGACGACGACGACGGTGACGGTGACGGTGACGCAGGACGACGGCATCCGCGAGTCCATCTCCCGCGAGTCCCTGGCCAGGCTGAAGCCGGCGTTCGACCCCGACGGCGCGTCGACGGCGGGCAACTCGAGCCAGGTCTCGGACGGGGCGGCGGCGACGCTGCTCATGCGCAGGAGCACGGCGGCGCGGCTGGGCCTGTCGGGGCGCGTCATGGGCAAGTTCGTGTCGGCGGCCGTGGCGGGCTGCGCGCCCGACGAGATGGGCGTGGGGCCGGCGCTCGCGATCCCGAAGCTCCTGGCGCGGCACGGCCTGCAGAACAGCGACGTGGGCCGCTGGGAGATCAACGAGGCCTTTGCCAGCCAGGCGCTGTACTGTTTGAGGGCGCTGGGCCTCGAGGCCGCGTGGGAAAGGGGCCGCGTGAATCCGACGGGGGGCGCCATCGCCCTGGGACACCCGCTCGGCGCGACGGGCGCGAGACTGACGAGCACGCTGCTGCACGGCATGAGGAGGGACGGCCATGATCTGGGTGTCGTGAGCATGTGTGTCGGGACGGGCATGGGCATGGCTGCCTTGTTCGCGAGGGAATAGAAGGCATCTCGCATGACACGTTTGTTTTATTCACAAGCCGTGTCTGTGACGTGGCTGCAAAGCGGCATCGTCCTGCCAGCAAAACATCATGTTGCTTATAGAACTACGCCCTATGGAATATACTCACGAAATGGCGAACCGGCAGCCTTGCAGTAGCGTAAGTAGTTGCACACAAAATCCCACAAGCCACCGGGTACTTGCATAAATCTGAGAGATGGACGTCGTCGCGGAGCAGCCATGACGTATGTATCTTGACCGCATGTGGGAAATCGGAAGGAGCTGCTCTCTCTCCCCTCCCCACCTCGGTGGAATCTGTTGTGCGTGGGCACGTGACGTGGAAAAAGATGTCCCCTGACAACGGGCATCTTCAGCTGCCTTGTTACGGTTGTGAGCGCGTTACACGCGTTACGCGCGCATATAATTCGTCATGGACGATCTACCCGCCATCGGGCATCGGGCAACAAAATCTCCATCCGTACGAACTCGTCCCCTGTGGGCCCGTGGCGTCGTTTTAGCGCAGCTGCTGCATGCATGCACGCATGCACGCACGCCGGCAGGAAGACACAGAATCGATTGCTTGTTGGCTGCTGCGCGGTTTCAAGTTTTCCGGTCGAAAATCAATCAGAGGGAAGAGCCCCTGCAAGCTTGAGCTGACGATGACGAGGCCTCGCGCATTTGGGGGGTCCGGTGCTCCGATGTTACAATCTATACAATGTATGTAAACATGCGTCCGCGCCTCGGGGTGCGAAAAAAAAGTGGTGAGTGAGATTGCACATGCAATCCTTTGTCACTGAATCCACCCCCTTGTCGTCGTATCTGCCGAGCCTCGTTTCTAACAACCCCTGTCGACCGGGCTAGCCAACCAGAGGTGGCGCTCGGCGAAGCGCCTTGCCAAATCTGAGGCCGGGTCATGACAGACGGAAATGCGTCATGGCGTTTTGTACTTTGTCTTTATCGCACCGCTGCCCGTCCATCGCGGGGCCGGCCTGGCGCCCCCCCCCCAACCCCTAGTTGACGAGAGCCGGGACCGGGGCTCGTCGATTATACATAATAGAATCGTCTAAAAAGTGGTCCATTTTCCACTTCTCCTCACTGGCTTATCGTCCGGCTCCTGCTTATAAGTTGCCGTCTCCTCCCGACGAGATTTCGAGGGAAAAAAAGCGCAGTTCCCTCCATTCTCACAAATTGACACATTGAGATCCCACAGCTTCTACAAGTAAATCTCCCACCCCAAACAACTGTTGCACATCGTCCATTCGAACTCTTCTACCCTTCTTGCTCTCCAACAGCACCATACCAACTCGCAAATCACCAACCAAAAAAAAAAAAAAAAATACCCTTCAACCACCATGCCCGCCTACGAGTACTGCTGCAACTGCGGCGGCATGATTGTCATCAGCACCACCTGCACCTCCTGCGGCCACAAGCAATGCACCAAATGCCCCGCTTCGTAAAGGGGGCAACAAGAATTCACCCTTGTAAGAACTCTTGTCTAGATGACTACCACAAGACAGTTGGTAAAAGAAGGCTATAAGACTGGAAGATGCTCGGGGTGAGATTGACATTGCTGCATGCTTTACTGTCTCGTGGTAGTCATCTAGGCAAGAACTCTTCCAGACAAGGGTTACGCCACTACTTACTGCTACTATTCTTGTGCGTACATGGTCACATACGAGCCACGGTTCCCCGTTGCCCGCCGAGCCCGGATCGGTAGAACTCGTGAATGAGCCCGGGCCGTTAAACTGTTCATTTCCATTTCCTTGTTACGACACCCGCAGTACGGTTTCCACCTCTTCTTTCTCGTTTCCTACCAAAGCCCAAGACATCATGATACCCCGGGGGCCCCGTGGTTTGTGTCCCGGATCGCAACGAAGCGCAACTACCTTTTTTTCCTTCCTTCTTGATTCGAGTCAAACAAGGAAGCTGCTCATCTCACTTCTCGGCGCATTGACTGACTGACGACCAAGATGGGAAACGGTGGGACTTGACGGAGACTGGTGGCTCGGACACGGCGAATTGCTGTAGGACTCGTTGCGTTGCTACTGGCATCCACACCGACGGACTTGGTTGCCACTTTTCGGAAAGGGAAATGGTGTTTTCTGTGCAAATATCTGGAATACAGGCATATCGGGAAGTGCGTGTTAGTATTTGTATGAGGGACTCGGTGCCGTTGATGACGCATTCAAAATATATCCAAACTCACCTTTGCTTCAGTACTCGTCTCTCTCGTGGTCCATGTTTGCTCGTCTTCTCTCTGATTCGTGGCCTCGTAGTATAACGAAATATCCAAACAGGTCAAAAACAGAATGCGCACCCATCAGAGCGTGGCTGCAGCCAATCTCTTCGGGTCCGAGATGCCCGTCTCCCACAACCAACTCTCTTCTCTTGGGCCCCGCTCCGTATGAAGCATCCCGATCTTAAAATGACCTCTTAATGACATTTACCCCCCTAATATACCCACCCCATTTCCACGTCAATGGGTCCCATCACATGAAACAGAAGGGGAGACTGAAAGGATGCGCGATGCAATCATCTCTATCGCCTGCCCCTCCAGTGTTAGACAGGATGAGGTGGGAGCAAGGAAAATGTGATGCATCACCATGCAGCTTCATCGTCTCGTCTCGACTACAACAAGTCCTACTGGTCACTTGGAGCCTCCAGTAGAGAGACACAAGGGAGGGGGAGTCGTTTGCTCCCACGGCACTTGTTTGCCATTCACAATCAGATACGGAACAGACATAATAGACATGGAACCAATTTGGCAATTGTTTGTTTGTCTGTTTCCTTTGCTCAATACACCACCTGTTCCTTCGTCTTTGTTTCTTCTTTCTGATCCCGTAAAGCCCTTGTATGCGACTCGCCAATATCCTCGAATTAAACATTGTGCCTCGTCCATTCTTCGACGACCCTTCCTTGCTTTCATCTTGGATTCGCTCGCGCGCAAGTTTGGACGCCAAGAAGGCGCAAGATCAAAGTCCAGCTTGATCTTTGGTTCCGGGAGGCGCGTAACCGACCACTGGGCATGATCGGCGTATTGATCAAATGTCTTTGGGGAGTGGCAAAAAACACACCTAAATCGAAATACGTACATTTGCATTAAAAAAAAAAGGAAAAGAGCAACAAAAAGCCACACGACATGTCGGATTGTAAATGTTTCCATATGAATGGCAACTAAAGTTTAAAGAGAAAAAGTCGGAGAGTCGCAAAAAAAGGCCGTACGCAAGGCGCTCGGCCGCCGACTCGAATCATCGCTTAATGAGTTTAACTGACTTGGAGGGCCGTCATTCGTAGTACAATTTTGTCGTTTTTCTTTTTTTTTTTTTCGGATTGGGTTGAAGGTGCGCTCCAAAGTAGTGGGAAACGTAACACCGGGAGTCCCCAATGTGAGTTTTTTCGTCGTTCCGGCCACAGCTGGCCATTTTGTTGCAACAAGATCTCGAAAGGGCTCTTGAACCTAAATCATACCGCCTGGCAGACTGGCGCTGGATATGTTGGAATGTGGTACGGGCGGCCGCACAACCCTGGGTGGACTGTGTCGTAGCTGACCATTGGCATGCTGGCGGCTTCGGAAATGATCGCCAGCAGTGTCGTCGTCTACCACATATCCATCTGTCATGCCAAAGGGACTGTTGGGAGACGTGCCTCCCGAGCCTTCATCGCTGGATCTTGCAAACCCATTCTTCCGACGAGGGTTGATGGGTGGCAGAGGGGGCGCTGGGGCACTGCCATGCAAGTTGGGAGTTGACGCAGCTGCCCCAAGCAGACTGCCATTACGACTTCGGCCATGTTGATGATTTTCTTGAAGCGTAGGACTCATCATGCCAGGCGCGTGGTATCGGCCACTTGATTCGAAAGTGCCAATACTGTGACTTGGGCTCATTCCTGCTTGAGGAGGTCCATTGGCCATGCAAGGTGACCTGGTGGGAGACTCGGGCACTGCACGTCTGGCGTCTGAACTGGTCATGCCGCTGACACCCGTTTTACCAAAGTGTTCGTCGTAAGTTGCCGAGCCATTGCGGAGTCTAGGACCTCGACTGTAGTTGCGTCCGCCGTTGCTGGTCTCGGAACCACTTCGGTCTCGTTCCGATGTGGCTCGTGAGCCAGCTCGAGAACGGCTGCCGTAGTTCGGATCATCCCCGCGTGGCATGCGGTTGAATAAGGCTGGTGGAGGTCCGTTCTCATAAGACGTGACTCGATTGTTGGACGAATGTTCCTGGGGGGGACTCGACTTCTTCCCATGGCGCTGCTGCATTTCCAGCTCCTTCATCTTCTGCAGGTCTCGACGCGCTTGGCGGAACGCCTTCAGTCCGGCATGCATATTGTCCTCTGGTTGTGCCGCAGCAGTGACACCTTGGTCGGTAATTTCTGCACGGTTCCGCGGTCCACTGAGACTGCTAGATGCCTTGCCGTGGGGTGGGGAAGTATTACCTGGCATCTTCGGCTGGCTGCCAGGTGTCTTCAAGCCTTTTGCACGGCCTCGCTCTTTTTCGCCCTTGTCGACCATGGAGCCACGACTGGATTTCGACCTCAATATTCCAAGACCCCCGGATTTGGACGAGCTGAAGTCCCTGTTTTGTTCCGACTGGGGAGGTGTCGGTGGAGAGGGACGATCATTGTCTGATTCAGCAAAGGTGGTGAGCCTCTCACGCACACGCCGGGCACCGTCCGCCAGGTGCTGAGCAAAGTCGTCTCGGTTACCGGATCCTGCCTCATCAGTGTTCGTGTCCGCATCTCTCTTGGGAGAGATGTTGCCGTTCGACTCTGTCTCGTGGTGTGCAGCGCCATACACCGACGAAGCTGTACTATCATTTCGTAGGTGGTGCCGGACCATACCACTCAGGCCGGCGTTGGGGCCCAATGTCGGTGAATCCTCCGGCGGCTCGAGTTGGAAAGCTGGTGAGAGGGAAGCTTGGCTATCCATGTCTTTGGGCGAGTTGAAGGAGAGGGGAGTCGGGAGAGCTGATTTGCGAAAGGCAGGGTGGTCATGGTCGTCAGGGCGTTCGATTGTGAGTCGAGGCGCGGTAGCAGACAGTCCTGGCCGGTTATCTGCGGAATCATCGTCACTGTCATCAAAGAAGGTGCTGCTGCTATGCTCTTCACTCCGGACTGGAACTTCACGCAACGGCGCTTTCCGTCCATTCCTCTCCGCCGTGGTCCTCTGTGCGGATGATGACCTAGATCTATCCCGCACAGATGATGTCGCTGAGCCCGTAGTATTCCTCGAGGTGGGAATGTCTCGTCCCTGTTGAAGCTGGCGTTGCCTCTGGGCGTACCGAGATTCGTCATACTGCATCGCCGGTCGATTGAACACACCCATCGCCGTGGCCTTGCCGCGATCGCCCGGCTGAATGGAAAGCCCGGAATGTTCCTCCGTCTCACTAATGGGGGGGCTAAGAGGTGGGCTCGAACCGAAGTTTGGCTTCTGTTCAAGCCGCGGGAACTTGCTGGTGATAGAATCCGCCGGGCTCATCTGAGAGGAACCCATCGCAGAAGGGCTGAATGAGCGCAAGTTGGGTGCACTTGCTTTGGAGATGATTGGGCGGCGATCCGCGGCTCGTTCACCAAAATTACTGGCTGTCGGCGAAGGCATTGCGGAGGCTAGATCTGGCGTTCGGGAGCCAAATGGCCGCTGTTTCGACAAAGTGTCCATTCGAGACAACGCTGATGACTGGTGGTCGTGCAAATCTTGGGTTAGTCCTTGTTCATAGAGCCGCCGTGTCCGGGTCACACTACGCTCGAGTCCTGGCAGATGTCCGGTAGATTGTGCGTCCTTGATAGAAGACGGTTGAGAAGCAATCGAGGTAGCAGCCGTGGAGTTACGGGCAGCTGAAGGCGCCGAGGATGTTGTGGAATTCGTTTCTCGACGCCGGTTGTAGTCAAAGGTGGGTTCCGCTTCCAAAGTGTCGCTGATCTGCTCATCCTCGAAAGATTTTCGCTCCCTCTCTGCTTGTCTCCAGCGTTGAAAAGAGGACTGTGCCACATCATCATCGTACAACGCCCTGCCAGACATACCAGCTCTCGATCCAGCCGCCAGCTTGTATATCTTCTGCCGACCACCAAAGAGATTGTTGCCTTCGGTTGGCTTGGCCCGGCTCATTATGCTGCCTGTCATTGATGAAGCATCGTCTGATTGATACGAGTCAAATCGCCCCGTGTGAGGGGCTCTGAGCGACTCGATTTCCGCAATATCATGCAGTCCGCCTCCTAGAGCACCAAAGTCTGCCAGTCTGGACTGTCGTTTCGGATGCAGGACACTGTCGTCACTAGCTTTTCCGAGCTTGCTGTTGGGGTCGTCTTGTTCTCGAAGCATTGAAAAGCGGGCCGATAGACCTGTCATGAGCAGACTGGTGCGGAAGTCATCACTAGGGGGCAGTGCGGCAGCGAGGTCGACCTCCCTCTTTGGTTCGTCATCCTGCGTCTTCTTCTTCCCAAACATCCTAAACGGACTGGAGGACTCAGCATCAATTGACGGACGCCCGCCAAGAGAAGCGTCATCTCTACCCTTTTTTTTGGTTCGGAATACATTCATCTTGATCGGCTGTCAATAGAGAACGTTATACAAAGGTGGAGTCTTGGGCTGTCGCGGAGAGGTATTGCTCAGATTTGAAGCTGACGGAATTTTGATTGATCTTGGTTTCTCGGTTGGTTTGTTTTTCCTCCGGATTCAACTAGGAACGCTCAGAATCATCGGATTGCTACAGAAGATGGTCTTTGAGCGTTCTCAGCTTAAGCAATGGTGCAACGGCGGTGTACTATAAGCTACGAGCTGGCGTTAGTGTTCGGTCACGATACAAACAACCATGTTTCGCGAGTGGACTTGCACAATGCAAAGTCCGAATGCCAAGGAGTGTAATGGTCAAGGTTCTTTTTTTCTTGGCTTTTCGAGGCCAAGGTCATCAACACACGGTAGGCAGTAATATGATTGGACGTACCTGACGGGTTGTATGAAAGCCTTTCTTTGCAGGCAATGTTCACGATTGACAGAAGGTGCTGATGTTGCTGAGAACTTCTGTGGCACCCAGACGTTCTATAGCGATTCAACAATTGACAGCACGACGGTTCGAGGCGTCATAGGCAAGGTGTATCGACGGCGGCAGCGAATATAAGATTGGATTTTCTGTTCGAGTATTCGTCGGTGAAGACAAGGGCACCAAGAGCCCCCGTTCTGATAAATGGACCGCCTTGTGGAGGTGATTCGCTTCTTCGTGCGTCAAGCAGATGGAGAAGCAGACAATGAGTCGAGCAGCGTGGGACAAGATCACAACAGGAGGATCAAGATCAGGAGAAGACTGTGCGTGGTGGGTGCGTGGTGGGTGCGTGGTGCGACGGGCGTCACCGGCGTGTGGAAGTTCGGATGGTAAATGATGGACCAGGAGAGTGTCTCAGCTGTCGGCGCAACTGGTCATGCTCGGCGAAACGAGCTGTGGTGGTCAAATGCCAAAGAGGCAGACAGTCATAGAACGAATGTCGCACAAGTCAAGTCGTGAGCCCTTGGAAGTGAAGGAGGAAAAAAAGAGCACGGGCAATGAAAATGGGACCGTGACAGGATTCTCGCGGGGTGCAACGACAGACGGCCTGGGGAGAGGAGAAGGAGAGGATTGCTGGATTGCCGGGAGAGACTGGATAATTAGATGGGGAAAGCAAAAAGCAATGCAGCACAGCACAGCGCAGCACAGCGCAGCACAGCAACAGGTTTTTTTACCTGAATAGAACGAGTGCAGCAATTCCCCCCTGGGACGGACGGGGACCAGACGCCACATTCGAACAGACCAGACTGGGGATCTTGGGGATCGGCAGGCAGACTGACCGGATTGGTTAGGGGCCTGGGAGCACCAGGCAGAACAGCAGCGAGACCAGAAATTAGCAAGCGGAGCCAAGTTGAGGGGAGAGGTGTAGGGAGGCGTGTGCCAAGCTGTTTGGGTGTCTGTCTACTAAAGTAGGTTCGACGGGTGGCGCCCGTGCCTGCAACTTGGCAACTTGGGCATTGATGGGAGCCTCACGGTCTGGTCTGGTCTTGTGGTTGGCACCTGCGCCCTTGTTGTTGGGAAGCGACTAGCACGCGAAACTTGAGTCGAGCGGATGCTAGCTAGTAGATGCTTGTACGCAGAGTTAGGGGGGGGGGGAAGGTGCGAGGCACTGACCCACCTTCTAGCTCGTCTACCACATCAAAAAGAATTTTTTATTAGGAAGGGTTCTGCCCTTCTTTCTTACTACTAGATAACTAGAGCTTAGATAATAAAAGTTTTTGTTTTTAAAGTCTTAATTAAAGCAACCCTATTTTTAGTAACTACACTAGGAGAGGTAATTAAAAGCTTCTTTAAGCTTTCCTAGAGTTAAGTTTTTATTCCTTTATTATTACTAGACTAGGGTAGTCCTTTACCTATATTATTATTTATCCTAATCCCTATTTATCCTCCCTATAACTATCCCTATTATTCCTATATTACTATTATTAACCTAGATTCTTAGGGATTAGAAGATTTACTATAGAATCCGTAGATAGCAGCAGTATATCTATATAATACTACTAAGTTAATAGAGTTATTATTACTAGAAAGCGTCCTAGTAAGAGAAGACTATTTCCCTCTTAATAGAATAGATAATAAAGCTATAGTTAAACTTACTAGCTTCTTTAAATAACTTACTACCTTACCTACACTTAAAATACCTACTAAATTACCACTTATAATAGAGTTATATAAGTTACCCTTATCTTAAGATATTAGGACCTTTAATAGTTTTACCTCTATAGGCTAATAGTTAAGCTACCTATAATAGATATTTAAGACTATTAATAAGAGTAGGGATATTAACCTAAATACTTTTATCTAAGCTATTAATATAGCCTTAGGTAGTAGAGCTACTACCTTTATTAATAGCTTAGAATAGTTAAGGCTAATTATCTTAAGGGCTAAGAATAGCTTAGCTACTACTAGGGATTTATCTACCCTCTAATAGTTACTCTAGGAGCATTACCCTCCTAATATTATTAATAAAGAAGTTAATACTAGTACTAATATAGAAATTTAATAAAATAAGGGAGAGGCCCTTATTATATATTACTCCTATATTTTAAACATACTCTATTAAGCTAGTAGTTAGGATAAGCTACTTACCTCTAACTACCCCCTTACCTTAATTAAGAGTTATACTTTTTATAATTTTATCTAGTGGTTTATTTAAGGGTTATATAATAAGTTACTTATATAGGAAGTAATTAGCTAGAATATACTAGCTACTAATAGCCTTAGAGAGGCTTAAGAATATATTAAGTAAGCTACTACTATCTTAGAGGTAAAAGCTAATCTTATAAAGATAACTATAAGGGATACTAAAATTATACTAATAGAAGAATTTATTAAGTATTAGAGTAGGTATTTTACTAATAAAGTATTATCCTAAGTATATAAGTTACCCCTAGGTTTATAGAAGTATTAGGAGAATAGAGATAATAGTCTACCCTAGTTAATGCTTTAATTACTTAGCTTTAGCTAGTAATATTATACCTTAGACTCTTAGGAATATGTGGTTTCTCTAACCCCTAATAGTTTAATAGGTACTAGCCTATAATACTAGTTAATTAGAATCTAACTTAGGGATTATATCTATAGCCTTAGACTTAAGCTTAGACCTAGAATTAGAATAATAGTAATATTAGAAATAGAGTTCTAACTAATTAGTAAGGTACTACCTACCTTAGTGTAGGAACTTAAAGGGTAAACTTTACTCCTCTACCTTAGACTAATATAACTAATTTATTTTAACTACTATAAAGTGCACTTATAGTAGTATAGAGTTTTAGTTCTTAAGGGTATACCTTAGAGTTAAGACCTATAAGTAAGTTAAAAAATTAATATATTAATAGCACTACCCTATTGCCTTATAGAGGTACTTATTTTAAATATAGGGTTACTAGATATTACACTATAAACTATACTATAACTAGAAGTAAGTTATTATAATAATAGGAATTATCCTAGTTAAAGTTAATAACCCTTCCTCCTTAGAATAATAACTCTTAGGTTCCTAGGTAAGCTTATGCTTGCTTAGCTTAGGTGTATTTAAATAGGGATAAATAAAGCAATATTAAAGTGTCTAGAGTTATTAAAGAAGTAATAGATAAGTCCTTAGTTAGAGTTTATTATGCCCTAATTAAACCTAGATCTACTTCTAAGTTAGTTATACCTATAGAGGATCACTAGCTTATCTAACTTAAAAAGAAGACCTTAACTACTTCCTAGTAATTAATAACCGCTATAGATCTGTAGAAGCTTAGAGCTTATTAAGCTAATATAAACGTATAAGTAGAAGATATTACTAATAAGGATAATCTACTAAAGCCCCTCCTCTAGAACCTTAAAAAGGCTAATAAGGACACACTTAAGTCTATTACTTAGGGTGCCCTTTAGGTTATAATATTAATCTTAGAAGCTACGCTACCCTTAAAGAAATAAAAGGGAATGCCCCTTAGTAAGATACTAGATAATAAGACTCTAACCCTAGAAGTAACTCTATTAGTAAAGGAGAAAGTAGTTAAATAAAATATAAAAGCCTTAAGCGAGATTTAGGGACATAAGGGTCTTAGCCCTATTAACTAGAAGGTATTAGCGAGTTATATTTTAGTCCCTATCTCCTTAATAGATCTATAGTAAATTAGTCTAGAGCTATTAAAATAGTTTTAAAAGCTATTATCTAGGGTAATAACCTCTAGGAAATAACTAAAGAGAAAGGTATTATTTTCACTAGATATAAGTTCTATTTAAGCAGTGTCTAGTAAGGGATAGAAGAGCCCTATATTAGATAACTATAACACTAAGTTACTCTAAGAGCATTAGTTAGGTGCTAAGCTATTTAGGATTTTAGTCTAAGCTTATATAGGATACTAAAAAGAGTAGAACTTTAACCTTAAGCCTAGATAAGCTATAGCTAACTAAGGAGCTAAAATTAACATTATATCTTACGCCTTTATACTATAGGAGAATATACTAGTCTATAATCTAGGATTAGTAGGCTTCTAAGGGCTTTAAATAATTAATACTAATAGATAGGAGAATATAGTAACTTACTTTATATTAATAAGGGTAGTCTACTATAGGGTTACTTATTTAGTTTAGGCTGTGATTACGCTAGACTATTAACCTAAGAATTAGACTATACTAATACTAGGACTGCCCTGGTTATATAATATTAGTGTAAAGTTTAATATCCGGAACTCTAAACTTATAATTAGAATCAAAGAACACGGGGATAAGGTTAAGTCTATTAAAGGACCCTTAGTTACTCTATCTAACTAATAGAAAGTAATGCTCTATCTAGCTAAGCCTATAATCCTAGAAAGGTATATTAGTTAGGATAATGTGGATATGTCCCTAGATAATGCGTTATTAGGATCTAAGGATAAGGATAATTTAGATAATTTAGAAAACTAGCTTACCTAGGATAACCTAGTTAAGTTAAAAAACTAAATCTAATAACCTAGGATAGGTATCTAAGTAAATTATATTATATAGTTCTGTTTATTTATTTTTAGGTTAAGCCTATAATGTGGTTCTCTAGGCATGCACCCCGGATTACCTGCCCTGTTTTAGTATAAGAGGAATATTAACTTATAAACTAACTTAGTCTTTATGTATACTTATTAGAAGTAAATTTACTTAAGAAGGATAAGTACCCTATAGGATAGAGGACTAATAATAATAAAAAAACATTCTAATAGATAAAAGATAATTAGCCTAGACTAATTACATAGGAACCCCTATTATTCCTATTTTTAATAAAATAAAGAGTCTAGAGATAAGAGATAGACTAGGAAACCCCTATTAAGATAGTGTTATTATAGTTTAAGGGTTATAGTATAACCTTAGGCCCCTTAGTTCTAAAATTAATAGTAGAAGAGATTATACAGACTTTTTATATATATAGAGATTTAAATGCTTTATTAATTACTAATATCCCTATAATAGACCTCTATGTGTATATACCTTAACTAAAGGAGAATGTAAAACCTTAGGTATAATCCCTAAAGAGAAGGTAATTAGAGCCTTAGAAGTACTAGTTAAATTAACTAGTTATAGAGGGAATTAAGTCTAGAATATATAAGTATATAATAGCTATAAATAGGAAGATATTAGATTAGTGTGTAGAGCCTATGTTAGTACTAAAGGATAAGTCTAACCTATAGGCTAAGTAATAACTTATATATAACTATTCTTATATTAAGGAGATAATACCTAGTAGTTAGTTACTACTACTAGCTAAAGTCTATAATTAACTTTTAGATCTAAGGACTAAATCCTACTATATATTTAACCTTAAGTATATATACTAGTTAATACCTATAGCTCCTAAGTTAAGGTATGTGTTTACTTTTAATATTCCTAGGTTTAGTTAGTTATAGCTATCTTAAATACCCTAAGGCTCTTAGTTAGTAGGGTTTATAATAACTAAGGTATTAAGGATTATGCTTAGCCTAATTCCTTTACCTTACCCTAAGCCCTCTCTTACTATACCTTAAGTCCTAGGTAACCTAAATATATTAACCTTATATATAGATAATATTTTCTATAAATATGCTTTATTTAAGAAGTAATAGTCTTTTATTAAAGATTACTTACTGCCTAGACTATTATAGACTCTATTAAAGCTAAGTTTTAAAAAGGTTTCCCTTAGGATAAGCTTAATTATTATAGTTAGTTAGGTCTATAAGGTTAGAGGGAAGATATATATTAAACCGGATTAGGCTATAAAGCTAAGAGATTAGCCTATACCCTTAACTTAGTCTAATATCTATTCTTTCCTAGGAGCTATTAGCCTATATAAATAATAGATTAAGAATTATGCTAAGATTACCTAACCCCTAAATTAATTAACTAGGGATATAAGCTAGTAATAGGGGGACTCTAAGGCCCTATCCTTCTCTATATTAAGAGAGAAAGCTATAACTACTTTAAGTATATATAGATATATGTTTAATCTACCTACCTAAATATATTTAGACACTAGTGGATTTAGTAGAGGGTGTATAGTCTTATAAGTTTAAGATAAAGTACCCTATTCTATCCTATATAACTTATTCCTATTTACTAAGACTTAGAGGAATTATAATACTTATAAATAGGAGCTTTATACTATTATTAAATTCTATTATAAATATAAACACTTTTTTAAATTAAGGATAAAGTTAATAATATTTACAGATTATAAATTACTTATAATATTTATAACTACCACTAGTTATAAGGGTATCTATACTAGATAGGTTATAGAACTAAGATTATTAAATATAGAGATTTATTTTATTTAGGGAAAATAGAATACTACTACTAATAGGTTATCTTATACTATTTTTTTATTAGATAACTACATAGATAATCTAATGGAGTTTAGATTATAGGATATGGCCTAAAACTAGTAGGTCTAGAAAGATAGAGCTAGAGGATATAAAGAGATATTAAAGACCCTAAAAGCTACTAAAACTTATAAAATATTAATGCTTAATAGGTTAGGTCTAGATATAAGATAGGTAGAAGTATTACCTAAGGGTGAGATCCTGCTAAGAAAATACCTAAATAAGCCCTAGTATATAGAAATTATAAAGTACCTAACTACTAGATAATATAGTAAGGGAGAATTTAATTATTATACTATATAAAAGATAGTTATAAAGACCTAGTAGTATAAGCTAAAGAATAGGGTCCTTTAGTTTAAAGGAAGATATAATAAGTAGTGTTATCTAGTAAGGGAAGAAGTTAAGGATACTCTCTAAGGTGCTTATAATAAGTCTAGACATTTTAGGGCGGATTTAACCTAGAGAAGGCTAACTTAGACTATATTCTAGCCTAGGATAGGAGTAGATATTGTGGATTATATTTTAGGGTGTATACTATATATATAATACGCTTCTTAAAAAAGAAAGGCACTAAATTAACTAGTGCTAGTAGATAAACTATTTTAAGTTATAGGGATAGACTATATTAGACTATTTCTAAAGACTAAATAAAAGATTAAATATATACTTATTATAGTTAATTATTTCTCTTGGTTTATATAGCTATTTCCTTATAGATTAACTAGTGCTATAGAGGTAGTAAATTATCTAAGGGATTAGATAAATAAGCTATTACTTGCCCTAGAGGGTTTTTACACTAATCCTAGGCCTGTATTTATATTAGTAAAATTATCTATATTCCTAAGGAGAAGGGGAGTAAGTTTATTAAATACTCTAAGATAATCTTATAAGAGTATTAGACTAGTTAAAGTCTTAAATTAAATTTTCTAAGGAGTATTAAGTAAAATAATAACTAATATAAAGAACTAGGATCTTTAACTTCCTAAGGTAGCTAAGGCCTTAAATTACAGATATATTAAGTCTATAGGCTATTCTCCTACAGAGGTCCTATATAGTTTAACTTAGAACTAGAAGGTAGAGTTAAAAGCTTTTCTAACTAAAAGTTCTACTAGCTAGAGCAATAAGTTTTATAAGACTCTAGTATAGCTATTAGAAGGATCTCTAAAGGGGGATGCTATAATATACTTTATAGGTTATATTAAGTTATATTAGGGATAAGTTATAACTAATAGGAGCTTAGAAGCTACTGCCTAGAGGAGTTAATATAAATAGAGAAAGGTTAAGCTATTTAAACTAGGTAATATAGTAATAGTGGTTATAGAAGGGAAGCCCCTAAAGTTATAACTACACTAGTAAGGGCTATTTTAAATTAAGGTTTAGACTAGATATACTTCCTACTAACTTATTAACTTAGATAGGTTAAAATTAAGAGAAGGTTATAGTTTAGACTTCTATAAAGATAGTCTAAAAGCCTATGCCCCTTAGACTAGCTATCTAAAGATATTATAGGATTAATTATTAATAGGAAGGATAAGATTACGGCGATAAGAGTAATAAAGGGATCCGGAGGGGTAATATAGTATAATTAGTGAAGCTAGGATTATAGTATTAAAAAAAAAAAAAAAAAAAAAAAGGAGGAAAAGAGAGATCTACAGGGTATTAGGTAGTAATAGGTAGGAAAAAGTAAGTTAAAGGTAAATTTAGGTTAGGGAATAAATCAGATCGCCATATCCACCTCCTTCTCTCTAATTCTACTTTCCCTTACCTCTTCTACTTTTATTTTATTTAATCTTCTTCTTCTTAAAATTTACGCTATAACTTAGAAAAATTAAGCATAGTAGTTAACTACTAAGCTTAAGATAATATATCTTTACCCTAATTCTATTATACTATTTATTTAACTATTAGAATTATTAACTATCTAATTTTCTACATATAGTTTAACTAGGGACACTAGGTAGAGTCTCCCTACTTATAATAATTATAGAGGTTATAAATCCTACTAAACTATTAGTATAAAGGCTAGAGTTTATAAAGTAGGAGGTAGCTACACTAGCTAAGGGAAGTGCTAACCTTAGGGGAATAGTAGTAAGAAACTAGCTAGAGCTTAAGTAATTTAAGTTTATTAAAGATCCTTCCTACCTAGCTATAAGCTATATTTATTAGAAGGCTAGACTATAGGAATAGGTTTATTATAATATTAGAGAGGTATCTCTTAGACTAAAGGGGACCCTTCTAGTGATTAAATATAAGGGTAAAGTCCTAATAGAGATAGTAAGCTAGATAGGAGGTGATAACCTGTTTTCTAATATAGGTCTCTAGCAGGGAAAATAGTGTTGCCTACTACTAATAAACTAGTCCCTAAGTTTGTATAATCTTATAATAATATTAATAGTAGAGAATCCGGTTATAGAAAGCTCACTATTAGTGAGAACCCTAGGAGAGGGGAAAGAGGCTGTGGTCAAAGGCCTAAAACGAGTTTTCATTGGATATTATATAGATTACCTATATCCTATAGCTATCTAAATCTCTAACTAGAATTAAAAGGCAATGTTTAATAGGATAGATAACTTTATAGTTAGAAGCTACTATAACCTAGTTATAGGTTATTATATATCCCCTAAGCTAGTAATCCTACATTAGGATATACTTATTAATAGGAATATAAAAGTAATTAAGGGTCTAATATAGTTTATAGCTAGTTAACTATTAAGAACTTAAATAACTAAGGAGTTAAAGAGGCTAGGGTTTAAGTGGAAGTCTCTAATAGAGAAAGGAACCCTAACCCTTTAAGCCCTATTAGATTAGTGTAAATAGATTTGTAAATAATTAGTAGTAGGAAAACTAATTACACTATTATATGCTTATAAAAACTAGACTATTACTAAACTAGCTAACTTATTAGAGAAATATCCTAAACTTATAGGGCAGATTACCTAGATAAAATAGCCTACACCTTATAATAAGAGAACTCTAGGAACCTTCTTAAGTATATTCCCTTTTATAGCTACCTTTAAATTTCTAGACTCTATCCTAGAGATAATAGTAAAGTTTATAAAAGTATACCCTTATAATTTATTCTATACTATAGGACTTTTTATAGCTTTTATTATCTAGGATAATTTAATTAACTCCCCTACTAGTAAAATAGAGGTATTTCCTAAGGCACCTAAGAAGGTAGATAGAAAGATAATTCTAGATATAAAACTAATTAGAGTTAAAGAATTCTACTTATATTTCTAGCACTAGTTAAGACTATACTATAACCTTTAACTTTTAAAGTTTCTATATCCTTTTTATAATATACTATTAATAGTAATAAGGGTCTATAAGGTAGTAGGAAAGCCTATAAGGGTAAAAAACGCCCTTAAAAATAATAATATTTAATAGGAACTATATCTAGTGGTTTTAAGGAAGATAGGCTTGCCTCTCTTATTTTAACTACCTATAACTCCTTTATATTTATAGGATAATATCCGTAGTATACTATATAAAGTACCTAACTCTAGGAGATTAATATAGGAATAGCTATCCTTAGTGGTGTAAGGCCTCTAAGCCTTAGGGTTATTCTACCTTATAGGGATACTACTATCTATAGTAAAAATAAAGAAATAGAATATATTAATTCTAAAAGACTTTCTATAATAGTGCTATTTAACTAGTGCCCTAGTTTACAAATTAGGAGCTAATCTCTTATATAAATCCTAGTATATTAATATAATCTAAATAGGATTAAAGAATAGGAATACCCTATATTAACTATAGAAGGTAAATTAGCCTATTATAATAGAGATACCTAGTAAACCTAGTAAGGCTAGGAAGATTATAACTACTATAGTGGGCAATAGAGGACTAAGTAGTGTCCCTTTAAACCTACTACCTAAAAAACTAACTAGGAGAGATAACTAGGAAAAAGGCAATGCTTATAGAGATAAGCCTAACCCTAATAATACTAGGGGTAGAAACTATAAAACTAGAGAAGCTAGTAATAGAAAATAAGATTATAAGGATAGGAAGGATAATAATAGGAAAACTAGTAAATATAAAGAAGGTAGAGAAGAGGATAAGAATAAGGGTTTAACTACTAATAGTAATAAAAAAACTATAGGGAAGAAGCATAAGAGGCCTACAATAGATACTAAGTCTCTAAGACCGCAACCCCCGCTAACTAACCTATAACTACCACTAGTGTTTAACACTAGGGCTAGGATATATTCTAAGGAAGGGATATTAATTATTATAACTAAGTCTATTTAGGTTAAAAGAACACTCCCTAGTAAATATTCTTATTAACTTTAAGATATATTTAGGATTAGTAGCGTCTAAGAGTCTAAACTAGACACTATTATACTAAACTTAAACCCCTTTCTAATATATTATATATTTTAGGGTAATTAGAATAGAGCTAAATTAACTAAGACTCCTCTTAGCAAAATACTAGGGCTAGCTATAAGATAACTTCTAGTCTAAGAATTATAGGATTTAATAAAGCTAGCTATTAACTATAGAGTTACTATAACTCCTAATTTATTTATATTTAATAAACGCAAACTCCTTCTAAAGGGTATACCTAAGTTATCTAAGATCTAGGTTATAGGTGTTAATAGGTATAATAATATAGTAACTATATTTAGACTAATAGCTAAAGCTAAGGCTAATCCTCTACTACCCCTATCCCTAGTTCTACTACCTAGGATTAAAGTATCTAGAAGCTAACTTAAACTTCTTTTAAAAAGACCTTTCTATAGTTACTCTATAGAATTACTAGGCCTATAGTCCCTATAGATAAAGAGCTTAAAATCTTAGCTTCTTAAGAATTAATAAAGAGGTAATAAGGGTAAGATATAAGCTATTAAAGTGCTTATAGTGATTTTATTTATATATTAACTATTATACACTGCTCTAGTAGAGTTAAGGAGATTAATTAATATTTATAATAATAGTATTAATAATATAAAAGCTAGAGGGCTAAACCCTACTAAACTAAAAGATACTAGTAATATCCTTACCTTTATATTAGATAGAAAAGAGGGAGGCTTTATTATCTTTAAGGGATACTTTAGGCTACTAATACTTATATATAATAGTAAAGCTACTAGTTAATTAACCCTATAGGCTAATATCCTAGAATATTATAATTTAGAAGAATCTAACTTTACTAAAGAAGTTATAGAGCTTATATTTAAACTTAATATAGGGCTTTAATCCCTATAATGCTTTAGGCAGGATAGTATAATAGGCAAACTATAAGATAATTTAGGGAAATTAGAGGAAGTAATAAGGTATAATTACCTATCTATAGAGCTAGTAGGTATTTATAAGAGTTTATTCACGGATTTTACAGTAGACTATAATAGTCTAATTACCCTAAGGGAAATTAAGGTATTAATGGATTTAGCTATCTAAGTTAAGGGATAATTACTAGTATTACTAATATTTGCTCTTTATGTTCTTTTTTTTCTTTTCTTATTTTATAGTTAAGGTAACTATCTAGTGCTAGTGGACAAGTTAGGGGGGGGGGAAGGTACGAGGCACTAACCTACCTTCTAGCTTATCTACCACATTAAAAAGAATTTTTTATTAGGAAGGGTTTTGCCCTTCTTTCTTACTACTAGATAACTAGAGCTTAGATAATAAAAGTTTTTGTTTTTGAAGTCTTAATTGAAGCAACCCTGTTTTTCGCAGTACGATTCATCTGGCTGCTCTCTTGCTTTTTTCCATTCTCACCCCGGAACAGGGACGAGGGGTGAACGCGACAAGGAGACCGACCGTCATGATCAGATCGGACGGATAAGCTCCCACTGCCGCCGTGCCAGTTTGCCGCAAGATGCAATGTGACTCGCACCTGCATACCTTCGTTCTACTCCGTGCTTCCACGTAATTATTGCAGTGCAGGTCCTTGTGTGACTGTGATACTCCATACTAGATCATCCTTCATCTTCTCATGTACCAAGGTCCCACGACGACTCGAAAAGGTACTGCTTTGGTAGACAGGGAGGGAGGGAGCCAGGTCCTGTTTTCCTAGGCAGCCACATGGCGATAAATTGCCTGCCCATCTCCCCCTCCCACCTGCTGGAGTGGACGAAGAGGGTCTTGGTGTAAATACATACTGTTAGGAAACGCGTACGGAGTACATTCCAGCAACAACAATACGTACCTGCATTCGATATTCAGACATTGTGTTGCCTTGGTCCTGCTTCCTAGGGTCCAAACACTTCTTTTTCGATCCATATAACCATGCGATCTTGTTTTTCTCCTCCCTTCTGCCCCTCTTTCGAGGTTTTTTTTTTTTTTTAGCCCTCCCTCTCTCCACCCTCTTACACCCCCGGGAGGTGGCCCCAATCAAGTGGTTCCTGTTCCTGGTTGATGTGTCCAAGGAAACCCCTGCAACGCCCCATGCGCCCCTATGGCTTCCTTAATTGTTAGGGCATCTGCCAGCTAGTGGAGATGCATGTGCTGGCGGATCCTGTTCTGGTGCTCCTGCGGTTCCTTCCTTGCATGTACGTTCCGTGGCTGTGGTGGCGTTCAAGCACCGCAAGGAGGCTGCGACGACTTGCAAGCATAATGGATCCTGTCCGAGCACAATGTTGGGTACGGAATATTATGCGAAGGAATGATAGGGAAGGAGAGCACTTCAACTGCAAGGAAAGAACAATGCGAGGAAAGGGCGAAAGAAGCAGGGCACTGTGGTCTATGGTTCCTGTATCAAAGAGTATTGCTATTCGTGCGGCCAGAAATTGCTATCGGTGCGGCTACCTCGCTTTTGCCTTATATATACCCTATTATTTTTTAGGTAGTAGTAAAATTTTTTTAATTTACTCCCTTTACTATAGTTTATTACTATAGTAATATATAATATTATAGAGTTAATTATAATTATTAGAAGTATTAAGTAAAAGCCTAGAATCTAGTAAGCTCCTTAGTAGCTTCTAATACCTTAGAATAACTAGTTAGGCTAGGTAAAGTGTATACTTTTAAAGAAAACACTAGAAATTATATTTTTAAGCTACTTCCTAGTGCCTAAATTAATTACTTTAATAATTTAGAAGTATCTAATCTATATATACTATAGTGTGAAATAGCGGGGGATATCTAGGAAAAATAGAAAAATTCTAAATCCGGAAGTAAGTGGGCCAGCCGCACCGATAGCAATTTCTGGCCGCACGAATAGCAATACTCGTATCAAAGCAGCCCGCGGGCAAGGATCATGCGTCAATTTGATTAGCACCAAATGCAGAAGACGGCCGTGGAGGGATCAAACGGGACTTTTCGATGGGTAATTCGGGGTCGCTTGGTCATATATATGGCTCCGAGCTCGTCTATAGATGATGCAAGCCCCGCGTCATTTTCAGACTTCACTCATCCCCGAATGTGAAGATTACAATGTATACATGAGCTGTTCAACCAATAGCCACTTCCATCTCTCCATCAGTCAGAGCTTCCTCGGATCGAGCTGCCACTGCTATTGCCAATGTCGCTGGCATTTCCCGTCAATTTACTTCCTGCTTGAAAGTCAGCCTCCTGTGAGATGATGCACAACTGAGACCCATCACAAGATCAGGCTGCTTTACCCCCCAGGCTGACCATGAGGCTGACCAATCGGTTTATACTATGCACCTACCCACTGTTCTTTTTATGGGTCGGCTTGGGTCCTCCTCGCTAACTAGGGGAATTTATGGGTTGGATATCTACACCATCGAATCATAGGCAGATATACTACCCACAAGTACCCAAAGTTAGGGCCTGGACCCTATTGTTCATCGATTGAATCGCCCTGGCACCGAGCGGCCCGCGCTTGGCTTAGCCTTGCAGTCGAATGCAGGGGTGCGAAGAGCATCATGCTTCTTTCTTTTTTTTTCCATCAACCCTTTTCCTTTTTTTTCTCAGCTCTTCATGTTTTACGCAGCGGATGACGCTAATTGTTCGGAGGAGCAGATGAAACCCTGTGTGTGGGCACCACGGAGGACTGCCTCTGTATCCAACATTTGCTCTACGATTTAGTGGGAGCATTGTTCAACTATCCTGCAGGGATAGATGCGTCAGGACATTATTTGTCAATGTGCCGCTGCGCAAGCGTCTTTAATTCGCTGATGACGTACTCCGTAGACGGGCTCGTCTGCTTGTCGACTTGTATCTTATACCGAGATGCAAGTTTGCAAGTGACGTCAGTTCCGAGGACACAAGCAAAAAAAGAGTGTGTATAGATGAAATGGATATGTTTGCAAAGTCCCGCCCAAGAAAGACAAGTCGTTGCACACCAAACCGACATTTTCACCAATCACTTTACCAAGCAAGTCATAGTACGGCGCTATAAGCCTGGACAATGGAGTTGAGTCGCAAGCTACATTCCGTTGGTCGCGCTGCTACATACCTTATTTATTACCTGCTGAGTACCACGGAGAAATGCTACTCACACCCCGCATCGCGTGTCGCGTTGTCGTGTGTCTTTCGGATGCGAATCGGAGCTTTACTTCCTCAAACACTTGTCTTGGGCGCTGATGTTAAATTCGGCGTGGGAATTCTGCACTGGAATCTGTGGCACTGTGCCGGCAATTACAGGTAAGCAGCTTCGTATTGGCTTTCATCCTCCAACTTGCCAAGGTACTCGTGCGCGCGGTGAGGGAGAACCGGAACGTGGCATTGTTGATTCTAACCCGATTGCTCCTTCCCACCCAACGCACAGCTGTCTTGGCATGGCTTGAACTGACTCATCAACTGCCACTGACTGTCTGCGACTTGGGCTTCGTCCCATGATGATCGCACGGGCTGGTTTTTCCCTCACGCCATCCCTATTCGCTGCGAGTACATGTAACTAAACACGCAGTAGTAACTAGGCCTAAAATGGAAGATGTTTCTCCGTGCATATTTTGTAAGGATGAATACATATCAAAGTTCATGCTGGCTAGACAATCGCATCAACAAGCTTGCTTCACCTGTTTCAAGACCTTTGTCAATCACGACCTTGATGAATCAGGGCCTGCTGCGATAGAACGCGTAGTACTCTATACTGCGTCATGTACTTATAAAAGAAACAAACCATGGGAGTGGCGATGCGTAGAAAGACGGATGCAAATGGTACCTCTTCTGTTTTATTTAGGCCTACTTACTACGGAGTACAGATCCGCACTGCGTTTAGCTGCTCATTAGCTGCAGCGCGCTAGTTCAGGGGAAGGTCAGGCACAGTCATTTGATTGGCTCGCGGAGTGCGAGGACCCTTGCCGCAAAACGGGAAAGTGGGACTGACAGTTGTGCAGGGAGCTGTGGCCCCTCCCTTCAATGGAATCTATGATTACTCGTAAAAATAAGCAAGAAAGCAAGCAAGGAAGCATCGATGCATTGGCCACAACCAATGAGCAGCAAAAAAAAAAGTTTCAATAAAAAAATTATACTTATACCTATTCGAAACTACGTAGTCGCGTGTACTCCGCACGACATACAGAATTTCATCCCCATTCTCGTGCCCGCTGAAAGAAGCGAACATCAAAGCCACACCCCGAGTGGCTGCAATGGACGAGGCCGACCGCGGCGAGTCAAAAAAAAAAAAAAGGTTGAGTTGGTTTTGAGGGAAATATCGAGAAACGCATATAATACAGATATAATCCCTCAGGACGTACATCACGCAACCTCTGTTTCACCAGCGACCGAAAAAGGAGACAGGGATGGGATTTGAAGAAAGAAAAATGGCTCGTCTTCCTCATCACAGCCAGGTACCAGGTTATTTTACCATGGTCAGGATTATAAAAGTCCGAACCAGATACCCGAAAACCTACTCCATCATCACTGGAGAAAGAAATGAGGGAAATGAAAATGATCGAGGTCATCGTCGTCGGAGCGGGCATATCAGGGCTCACCTTCGCCGTCACCCTGGCGCGCTATCGAAATGTCAAAATCACAATCTTGGAGAGAGCAGCTGTTCTTGAAGATGCAAGTCTTCGATGACCCCTCTTCTTCTCCCCCACCGGAAAAAAAAAAGGGAAGAAGAAAAACGCAGTCACCATGAGATATTCTAACAAATGACAGACTGGAAACGGTTTACAGATCCCCTGCAATGCCGCCCACGCGATGCGCTGCCTGGGCTTGCTGGAGAAACTACAGGTCTACTCGAAACAGCCCGCCACGTCGTTCATAACCTTGGCCTATTCTGATGGCAAAGAGCTTCTGGACCGAGACTTGAAGTATTGTGAAGAGCTCTACGGGGCACCGTGGCTGTAGGTGACGCGGGTTGTGGCACAGAAAATGAAAGACTTTGTTTCGTCTTGTTCAAGCTGTCGTTTTACAAATGGAACAAAAAAAAAAAAGGTTGCTGACTCGAGGTTTCCTGAGCTCAGCTTGATGCACCGCGCAGATTACATGCGCGTCCTCCGAGACGAAGCAAGCCGACTTGGTGTCGTGGTCAAATCCGGCCATGAAGTGCGTCACATTGACTTTTCCACACCTGCTGTGACTCTCGCCGATGGCCATGTCTTCAAAGCAGACTTGATAGTCGGCTCTGACGGTAATTCACAATACCACTTGTTCCTGTCGGCATGCAAAAGATTTGGCTCTTTTGTCAAAGAAAACCCCGAGCTGACCATACCTACATCACAGGAATCCACTCGACGGTGCGCTCGCTCATGCACCCGTCCATCCTAGCACGTCCAACAGGCGAGTATGCCTACCGCGCGCTCCTCAAGCGATCGCAGCTGTCCTCTCCGTCCTTGAAGCATATCGTGTCGAGTCCCGGCGTGATCCGCATGTGGCTGGGCCCCCAGGCCAATGCCGTGCTGTACCCCCTTCGAAACGGGAGGCTGTTCAACCTCGTGATTCCCATTGCTGACGCAGCATTCAACGCTTCTTTATGCAAGGGGGACGACCTCCTCGGCGCTGTAAAGAACTGGCTTCGAGGCTGGGACCCCGTCCTGTTGGAGATGCTCGGCCAGGCAGACCAGCTGGTCCGCTTCCCGCTCCATCAGGTCCAGACCTTGCCGTACTGGTCTCGAAGATCGACGTGCGTCACGCTCGCGGGAGACGCGGCGCACGCCATGCTTCCTCATCTTGCACAGGGGGCAGCCGCGGGCGTGGAAGACGGATTCGTCCTCGGAACGCTCCTGGGTCGCTGGGCACAGCAGACGACGGACACGTCGGATCGAGCGCTTGTCCAGCGTCAGATCCACACACTTCTCCGGTCCTATGAGAAGTTGCAGCATGAGCGGACCACGAGGATTGTTTCCATGTCCCGCTTGACAGGGACACTGGACCATCTTCCCCGGGGGCCGGCTCAACGGGCCCGAGATGCCGAGTTCACGTCATTTGTTCCCGAAAAGTGCGTCAGCGGGATGCCCTGGATCGACGCAAGGTGGAATAGAAAGTTGTTGGCGAGGAAAGTGGACGAAGTTACCGAGCGTGAGTTTCAGAGCTTGATGAACGGAGGGGGAATCTCAAGCCATGAGCAAGAAAAAAAGGACATGCATCAATTGCGATGCAAGCTGTCGTTTCAATAAATGACGATGCATGCGTGCAAACGCCTTATATAGGAAAAACATGCTTGGAGAAAGCTCTTCATTACTTTTTCCATGTCTAGATGATCGCTGCTCTGGTCTACATTTGTATACATTATGCTTCCAATCCCATTTATAGCAACCCTTTGACGGCAACTTCCAATGACAGAATAAGTGTAAAAGCAGAGAAGCGAAAGCAAAGGAAAAGTAGACAAATGGGGATCAGAGAGCCCGTCTTCGCTAACAGGACAAAAAAGTATGTACGTCAACGAGATAATGGTGTCTCTATATGCGCCGAATTGGAAAAAAAGGAAAAAAAAATCCTTGCCATTCTACTCCTTCTTTTCCTTCTTTCCGCCAAGCTTGTTCTTGGGCATTCGAGCAAGCCAATACACAAACATGGCGGCAACAATGTTGAAAATGACGTACAACCAAAGCAAACAAAAGTTGCGCCAGCGATCGTTGTAGTCGCTGCTCACGCCAGCCAGAAACTTGTTCGTGTCACTGATGGGACAATATTGGCAAGTGACTCTCTCGGCGTCGTCTGAAAGCTTGCCATGGAACACTGAGATGTAGTCTCCCATGTATTCGATGCAGCTTTGGTTGGCAGGCGGCTTGAAATTGAGCAGCTCGTTTGAAGCGCAAACGACTTCGGTATTGGCCACACCGGTAGACAACATGCCTGAAACGATGTATGTGAACGGAGAGACGCGGTACATGAAAATCCAGAAACGGGGGAGGCTGTCAGGGGGGGCGAGAACACCGCAGAAGATCAGGCAGAGGGTAAACATCAAGTTGGCAAGGTTACCACCTGCTTCGGCAGACTCGAATCCAGCGACGATGAAGGTCGAGAAGGTACCCGTGAAGAGCATAAACATGAGAAGAAATAAGAACATGAGGGCTCCACGTTCGGTGACGGCATCGGTGGGGATGGCATTGCGGTAGAGACCGACAGGATAGTACCAACAGAAGTACATGATGACGGCCATCAAGGCATTCCAGGGCAGTTCGACGATAATCTGGGAGAGCATGAACACCTTCCACGAGTATACTTTGGATGGGCGCTCACGAGCCTCATACAACGATCGCTGGATGATGAACTGCGGCATGGACTGCTGAACGATTTGACCAAAAACGGTGAGAAGCTGAAAAATGGAAAACATCTGGTTCTGGAGACCCTGGATGCTGTTGGGGGCCTTGAAGAAGATGAAACCAATGAATAGAGCGACGAGCGTGCAGAGAGCGGTTTTGGCGTAGATATAGACGGGGGTTCTCCAGTATTGCTGGAAGACGCGGTGAAGGTTCTCCTTGAGTTGAACCATGAATGGGGCAGCAAATTCGCGATAGCCACCTGCGTCCTCCTCGACAGGTGCGGAGGCAATCGATCCTCGCTTCTCCCGCTTGATCGCTTCGAGTTCTTCCTGTACATTCTGATATTCGGGACTGTCGCGCCAGGCCTGGAACCAGTCAACGTCCGTCGTTGTGCCCGGGGCGGCACCGATCACTTCAAGCATCCACTCAGCAGGGTTGGCAGCTTCAGGGCAAGCGTGTCCACCATTTCGCTCAAAATAGCTGGTCAACGTTTTGGAATTCTCGCCAATATCGCCAAAGTACACAGTCTTTCCACCCTTGGCCAAGAAGAGAAGTCGATCGAAACGCTGGAAAAGCATGGCGGAGGGTTGATGAATGGTGCAAAGAACAGCCTGGCCAGCCTTGGTAAGCTTCTCTAGAAGATCCAGGATGGCCCAAGATGTTTGCGAATCCAGACCAGAGGTAGGCTCGTCCACAAAGAGTAGCAAGGGGGGTTTGGCGGCCAGCTCCACGCCGATTGTGAGACGCTTGCGTTGTTCAACGTTCAGGCCCTCACCGGGAACACCGACCACGGCATCAGCGTACTCGGTCATGTCCAGCAACTTGATGACCTCGTCGACGTAGGCCAGCTTCTCTTCCTTGGGCACGTGGGCGGGCTGGCGAAGGAGTGCACTAAAGTTCAAGGCCTCGCGAGCTGTCGTTGTCTGCAAATGCAAATCTTGCTGCTGGACGTACCCAGTCTTGCGCTGGAAGGACATGTCCCGAGGACGTCCGTCCACAAGCATCTCGCCCGTGATAACACCCATGGAAGTTCGATCAGCCAAGCAGTCCAGGAGAGTAGTCTTTCCTGCCCCAGACACACCCATGAGTGCGGTTAGAGTACCAGGCTTAACCCATCCATCAACATGGTCCAGAATTCTTCGAGTCTCATTCTTGATTTTGACGTCGTAGCAAACATCGTGCCACTGGAAAACAGAAGTCTGCTCTTGAAGCATACCCGCTTCTTTGCCATGCCCGTGACTCCTTTCAGCAGTGACAATTGGACCAATGTTGGCCATGGCGGCTTCGGGGTCGTGATGTCGTTTCTCGGCTTCTTTGGCGGCGGCGGGCCTGTGACCTCGGCGGTACACCAAGACTTCACCCTTCGATTTCTTTTCCGAGACAAGCTCGGCAGCGACCATGTAGCAGACGAGGAAAAAAACAGTGAATGCAATAACGATGCCAAAGTTGCGCCATCGGTTGTTCCAGTCGTAGTCGAAACTCGAGCTCGTATATCTATCACCATCAACCGAGTCTTGGCCTGGCAAAGCACCAACAGCGGAGCAAATTTGATTTTCAGGGTTCACGTTGGCGTACTTTTGAAGCGTAGAAGCAACGATGCCGCTTGGAGCCACATCAGTCGGAACGAATTGGGTGCATGTGAATTGTCGGTTATGAAACTCGTTGACCATTAGGGCCTCAAAAGCGTAACCAAGCGGGTCGATGTAGCTGAGCCATCTGCACCATCCGAGCATGTACTGTTTGGGCAGGACGAATCCAGTGAAGATGACGAGATCGAGGATCAAAATAGCCGCTGGGACGAGAGCTTGGAATAGTGTTCGAGATGCGGAGCCAATGAATCGGAAGATCATAGACATGACCATGACCGTTGAGAAGCTGATGAGCAAGAAGAAGAAGAATGCACCAGGTTCCCTTCGAAGGTTGGTCAAGAAATAAAGGGTAACGTTGAATACGATTGCGTTTACAATCTTATATGGCATATCGCAGAGCATGGACGCGACAGCTTCAGCTGATGGATGGTACAGAGCATATCGTGAGTGCTTCTCTACGATAGGGCGTTGGGCATACAGTGTCAGAATCTACCATTTTTCTCAGTTAGCAACCGAATCAGATTGTAGTTGAGTTGATGGGGAAGGCGGGGGCGGATAGAAGAAACGGCGCATACCTCGAGGGCAGACGCAAACGCGTTCATCAAACAAGCAAAGAAGATTAGGGCGCCACGTTGAAAGAAGCTGGAAGACGTGTCGTTGAGATTGTAGAAGACGCTACCGATGATGAGAGCCATGACGAAATTACCAATGAGAGCACCGACAGTGAGACTTGGATCTCCGGTCAATCGCTTCCAACCGCGCCACAGACACAACTTGATCTGCTGAGAGTATGACAAGGTAAAGGGGGACTTCTTGCGTTGCCCCTTGGCCTGCTGAGCGCGCTTGGATTCACGAAAGGCGTCCGCATCGGGCCCATCTACGGGATGGGCTTCTTTGTATTCCTCGATCTCGGCCTGCAAGGCCTTGTACTCGGCGCTATTTTTCCAAGCAGTGGCAAACTCATCTGGTGTTCGCGGCGCTTTACCCTCGAAGCCAGGACGTTCGATTCGCTCCATGGGCGACGTCATGGAGGTGAGGAAATCGGGGGTAGTTTGGCGAGCAGGGCATTCAAAGCCCAAATTGACAAAGTATTGCTTAGCTTCATCGGCGCGGCCAAAGAAGATTTGTCGGCCTTCATACAAGACGGCAGCCTTATCAAATAAATCATAGGCGCTTTGAGGGGCCTGGTAGATGGATACACAAGCTGTGCTACCAAATAATTCGGTTTGAAGGCGAAGTGTGCGGCAAAATTCGATGGCATTGGCCGAGTCGAGACCTCGCGTCGAGTTATCCCAGCACTGGAGGGGGGCGCCGGAAAGTGCAGCCTCTGAAATGGTGACTCGCTTTCGCTCACCACCAGACACACCACGAATATATTCGTTGCCGACACGGGTGTTTACGGTGTGAGAAATACCGAACATGGCCATGACAACATCGCGCAGGTGATTGGCAAATTCATGTCTGTCTAGGCCTTCGGGAAGCTGGCGTGGCTGGCGAGCTCGCGCAGCGAAGGTGAGGGTATCGCCGACAGACAATTGAGGGAAGTGAACATCGACCTCTGCGGTGTAGATGGCTTCACCACGATGTATTGTGTGCATCTCCTTGGCCGAAATACCTATTTTATACCACGGTCAGCTATGGCTGGTCATTGTTGACAGTGTTGCTGTGAGTAGTGGTGGTTCGGGGTTCGGGGTCGGCATCTTCCGCTGTCAAATGTTCCACGTGGAATCTGAAACCACCCAGCCCACGTCATGTCTCGGGAGAGCGATGCGACATGATCGCATGATCGCATATCCGCCGATGGCGTGGGTTTAAAGGGCCGGATTCGGTTCACGATTGCAAGCAAAGCCCCGCCACCTTCTTGGTTCAACCATTTGGTGAAAGACCATGGGCTTTTTGCTGCTCACCTTGGTAATTGAAGTAAGAACCATCGCCCGTATAAATGCCGTTCATTTCTCCGGCAATCGTCTTGAGAAAGGTGGAGCAGCCAGATCCAGGCGGGCCAAGCACGACCAGCATCTCACCCTTGCGAACTAATCCATCAAAGTCGCGGAGGATATCGATGCGCTGCTTCCCGCCGCCAACGAGCTGGCGAGCAACGCCTGCTAAAGACAGCCAGACATTGGCAACATCTTTCTGATAATCGGTAGGCGCGCCGAAACCGTGGACGTTGAGGTTCTGGAAGCAGACGCCAGATGATCGAAAAGATTTATTGTCTTGAGAAACCAACTCGACAACAGCCTTGGCCCACGCACGGCCGCTGAAGTTGGGCGAGCTGGGATTCAGCGGAGAGTCTTCTTCAGCGGTGAAGGGGTTATGGCCTCTAGCACCGGCAGCTGAGGTGCGCGAGTAGGATCGTGCCAGAGTCTGGACAACCGATGAGCGGCGGATCATTTCCGCCTTGACAGCGCTCTCCTCGTTCTCCTCGTCCTTATCGATCGAGACAGCCGAGGATGCGAAATTTTCGTCATTGCGCCCATCGGTCGTGAATGTAGATTCCGTCTTGGTCGGGTCATTGTTGGTCGCGGCCTCAATTTCCTCCTCGTGTGTCAAGTGACGGGCACTTAGAGGAACTCCCTGGCTGTTCGCCGTGGAGTCGTAATTTGTGTTCATGCCGTACATGGCGGCGATGCAGGCTGACGGGCTGGTTGGCTGGTGGCGGCTCGATCTAGAAGGGCGTCTGATGATGCACACTGTTCCCAGCTGCAGCCAAAGTTCTGTTGCCGACGAGACAGCGGGACCTGCCACTATTAGTCTGATCGGAGCAAGGTTTTGAACGCAAGCTTGGACGATTAGTTGGACTTGGACGATCTCGATCCATGGGATGCCATGGGATGGATGACGGGGTCGCCTGCGCTTTAAATACGACTTGTTCACAACTGAGGAAGGAACGACGGACGGGGCGGTGCGGGCTGATAAGCTGACGGGGATCCGGGGAGTCACTTAGGGCAAGAAGTACTGAGAGGGGTGGTCGGAGGAAAGAGACGGAGCCATTCAACCAGTCAATGATGACTGTGGCGCGGGTACCATGGATAGACTTTGTGGGAAAAAATTTGTGGAAAAAAAAAAAAACACAATACGCAAAACACAATACGCAAAACGCCGGAAAGAAACAAGACTCCGGCACGTCGCAATTGTACAAGACAGGGGTAGCGGAGATTTGAGCGAGCGGAGATCTATTTGCACACCCCATGGGGGGTTGAGCGGTCGAGCGGTCCTTATTCCCACAATGAGATGCGAGGGGGGGGGATTATGTAAGTCGTGCTCCGCACTCCGCACTCCGTACACCGTCACAACAAAGCGGAACGTGGCCCTGCCGTCGTCGTCGTCGTCACCACAGCCAAGCGGCTGCGCTCGGGGCCATTTTAGGGAAAGGCGATGCCGTGCACAGCGGACCAGGCGTTCCTTGGGCGGCCCCGTAGCGGACGCCTTGTGCACCCCGACGCACCCCGACGCACACCGCGAGCGGTCCTGTGGTGGGTTCACCTCGGGGTTCACGATTAAAATTGTTGATCAACTTGACACGCCGGCAAGGCGACGAAGCCACGCATGCCTTTGAGTTATCTAGAGGTGAAGTGGCGATCGAATCTGTAGACCAAGACGGGCGAGTTAGCTTCTGCTTCTTTGTGATGACTCGGCCTCACTCTGTTTGCAATGGTTGCCTCGCATCCATTACGCTCGTGCCAACGAAGGCCACTAGTGTTGGCAGCTGGTTCCGGTCGCACCGGAACACACCACGACAAGGTCTAGTCATCCGGATGAGTCATCCCCAAAAGCGAGCCTCAGCTCCAAGCGACCCGGGGGCGGGCTGTCGGGTTGCTCCAAGAGTCCGCGGACCTCGGCGTTCGAGCATCGATATGATTCGCCGTCCCACAGATCTGTGCGACGCGAGCGTCACAACGGCCTTGTTCAAAGAGAGTGAGCCGGTTGTTCGTTTCAAGTTGACGTTGCTTATTCTTCTTTCTTTGCTTTCTTTTCTTCTCCTTTTTCTGCACGAGTTTCATTTTCACAGGGGGTTCGTAACAGATCGAGGGAACATTCCGCGTGCTGCTGCTGTTGTTGTTGTTGTTGTTGTTGTTGTTGTTGTTCAATTGCCCTACCTGAGCACTAGTGCCCGTTGTATCCGTGCCCATGTGAGATCTGTCACTTCTGTCTCACATTAGCCTATCTGCCAACCTGTACTAAAGGGGTTTCAGGGTGCAGACATGAGATTCTTTGTTTATCTCCTTGAGGACCGTAAGACTACACTTGCGTACCGACCCACTTATATTACCCAATCAAAAAATGGTACATTTCATGCACTACTAAATTATATGCTAATATATGTAACTTCGATGATTGCCAGTACAAATGTCATAGTGCAATTTAGTAGTGCATAGAAAGTACCCTTTAATGCGATGATTTTAATTGGGTGAAATAAGTGGATCGGTACGCAAGTGTAGTCTTATGGTCCTTAAGGAGATGAGAGTTTATCATTCCCGTTGCCTACGCTATTGTATGTATCTGTCAGGGAGACCTCCTTAAGGTATCGGATATGTGAATGTAGCCTGCGCAATAACTAGGTTAAAACCCTTAATAAGACAACAGTAAAAATAATATATTAGAAGTACCTCTATAGACTAGTTATTACTATAGCATACTATATACCTTTTAGGTATAAAAGTTAGGTACTATCTATATCTCTAATTAACTAAAATTAAACTATTTTTATTATCTATACTAACCCCTACCTTAATAGTTATAAGCCTAGGAGACTTTAATTACCCTTATTATTAATTATTATAGATAATATAAGCTCTATTAATATTATTAATTTAATACTTACTAATATTAAGAGATAATTACCCTTTATTATATTAATTAGTTAAAGTATATAACCTATGCTTTCTTTTAACTAGTATAGTTTCTCTTTATAATACCTAAAGAAACTCTAAATATAGTATTATTATTAGAGAAAAACTAGATTAAATAGTTTATATAAATTAAGAATTATATAGAATCCTATAGTATTTAGGAGTATATTAATTTAAATTAGAATAAACTACTTAAAAAACCTATAATACCTATATACTTATAAAGAGGTCTAAGACTAGAGATTATAAAGAATAACCCTAATATTATTAAAGATTAAAAGCTTACTTATAAAAATATAAAAAATAAATATAACTTCTAATATAGAGATTTATAAGTTAATCTTATAAAGTATTATAACCTATTAAAGTAAATACTAAAGATTAGGAAATATATTTATAAAACTCTCTTAAAGAATATTTAAGACTTCCTTAACTTTAATACTAAAGAGAAAAAAAAGAAGTTAGTTTATTAGTACTTTTAAAAAATATTAAAGCTTCTTTAAGATTAGTATAAGCTAAATACTTAAAAAATACTAATTCTTATAGAAATATACCTTAATAATTACTTATAAGCTAAAGGTATTTATAATTAGTATAAATAAGTAGTAATAATAAAGGTACTATAAAGAAATTATTAAAATCTAAAGACTTAATAAACTAAGGAGATAATACTATATAAGTTTATAATTTCTCTTTATAGTAAATTTAAGTTATTCTAGAAAAAATAAAATAATTTACTTAATAAAGGTATAAACTAAAGCTTTCTTAAAGCTATTATAGAGTTTAAAAGAGATTATAAACCTCTATAAAGTATACTAAAGTTAGCTAATAATACGCTTACTACTAATAGATTAAGTAATTAAAGTAAATTAAAAAAAAAGAAATACCCTAGATATATAAATTATAATATTTATAATACCTTAAAGTAGTAGGAATCCTATAATTTATTTAAGGCTATATATAAGCTAAAGGCTATACTAAAGAACTAGGAAGTTAGGAAAAACTTTAAAAAGAATATTAAGAAGTATCTTAAGGAGAATCTATAAAAAAAGTCTAAGGTAATAAGTTAGAAACTAGAGAAGAAGAGTAATAAGATATTTATACCTTTATAAAATCTAACTAATAACTTAGTTATAGTTACCCCTAGTAAGAAGACTATAAATATATTATTATTTATATACTCTAAATAAGGTTAATAAGTAAAGAAAAGTGTAAATTTAATAACTAATACTATAGATAGCTTAGAATTAAGGTAGAATATAGTTCTCTATAACTCTAGAGCTAATATTTATATATTTAATAATATCTACTAGTTAAATTAATCTAAATTTAATAGAAATATTATAATAGAGGTTAAAGCTAGAGGTATAATATATATAGCTTTAGAATAGGGCCCTATATATATCTCTATTATAAATCCTATATTATAGAATATAAGAATATTAGTATTAGAGACTATATTATTTATTCTAGAATTCTATATTAATCTAGTATTAGTAATAATTCTTATAAGGGTAAGTATTTTCTAGAATTAAAAGAAGTTATTCCTATATTAAGGGATAATACCTATAGCTAAAGTCTATAATATTAATAAGCTTTATATATTATTAAGACTATTAGAGAATCTAAAGAAAGCCTATACTATATCTAGCAGAGCACTAAGATATTAGGAGCGTAAGGAATAGAGACAGGATTATCATATAATAGAGCACTAGTAGGACCTCGGACCCACTAGGTTAGGGAGGGGATAGCTAGTAGCTAGATAGTTATATAAGCATAGGGCAAGGTATTTAGTAAGAACTACCTATATTCTTATAGAAGGTTAGAGCTTAAAACCTTTATATACCTACCCCTAGGTAGTACCTTTCTAGCTATAACTATAAATCTAAGCTATTACTCTATTTTATTATCTTTTAACCCTTAAGTTATAATAAATTAAGCTCTTAATCCCTTTAGGGTAATAAACTATTAGCTAGATTATAATATTAGTATACTAAAGAATATCTATATAAAATATACCTATACCCCCTAGTAATAATACTATAGATAAGTAAGGTAGTAGTAGTATAGTAAATACTTAAATAATAAATACTAATAATTAAGTATATTAGATATTACCTAAGACTAATCTAGATAATAATACTAGAATTAAGAATAATAGTATTAAGAAGGTAGTATAATAGTATTATAATATTATATAAGCTAAGCTATAATATATATAGAAAATATAGGAAATTCTATAAATAAAAGTAAAAATTAGAAAGCTTTAGGTAAACCTACTATTAATTAAAACCTAGTAAGGACCTATAAATCTACCTCCTTAGGTTAGACTAACTACTCCTATATTTACTTTACTAATAAGTATTAAGTAAGTAGTAAATATATACTAATATAGTATTATTAAGATATAGCTATAAATACTATTATATAAGAGAAATACTTATAAAAACCTTTAGAATTTCCTAGTAAACTTAAATATATTATTTAAATTAAACTAATATACCTTTTATAATAATATAATAAAAGTAGCTTATACTAGTAAATACCTTACTAATAATATAAAGTAATAATAAATATACTATATAGCTATAGATAGTTATATAAAATATAAGAACTATAATTAAGTAAGCTTTATTATATAGCTAAAGACTAGAATAATAGATAAAAACACTAGATACTTAGAAGTAACTAGATTATTACTAAATCTTTAGTAAGGTAATAGCTAATTATTTTAAGCCTTTATTAGAAATTAGACTAAGGTTAAATCTAACCTACCTAAACTAATTCTAATATAACTAAGAATCTATATATTTATTAATAGTCTTAATAATACTATAAAAAAGTAAATACTTAGCTAGGAGTTTCTAATTACTTAAAGCTAGTTATAAGGCTAAGGTAAGAAAGTAAAGGTAGTAATAAAACTAATATAAAGTTATAAGAAAAGTTAAGATAATAAGAAAAAGTAATAGTAATTAACTTTACCTATAGATAACTTATAGTAATAAAATAAAAAGTAAGTAAAAAGATTACCTATTATATATTATAAATATAGAAAGCCTAGATATATCTTAATAGCTTACTATTTATTAGACTACTTTATTTATAAGAGTAATAAACATACTATAGAGAAGTATAATAATAGTAGTAATAAAGTATCTAATTCTAATAAGATACTACTTTTATTTATATAAACCTAGAATAAGGGGCTTATTATAGATAAATTAGTAAATCTAAGAGTTAGAGTCTATATATCTTTATAATAAGATTACTAGTAGGTAGTAGTAAAGATACTAATAGATTTAGGTATATAATTCTTAACTATATACCTAAAGTTATTATCTAAGGAGAATTAAAAAAAAGTTAAAAAAATAAATTAAAACCTTAAAAGTATAAGTAAGAATATAGTTTTATATTAAGGAATTCTAAGAAAATTAGTATTAATAAAGAATAGTATAGGGTTTATAAAGGTTTACTAAGTTAGCTACTTTATTACTAATACTAAAGAAAGGCTACTACTAGGTATAGATTAAATTAAAGAATATAAATCTATAGTAATATATTAAAAAGAGAAGTTTTAGAGATACTTAGTAATAAAGAAGTGCCTCTTATATACTTAGGATAAGTAAAGAGTATATAAAGTATTAAAATAGTTAGTAATTACTCTAGTACTAGGTTTAGTAAAAGTTATCTTAAATAGCCTAAAAAATAAGAAAAGAAAAGAACTAGAAAAGAACTTACTAATAGACTTACTAAAGCTAATTTAGAAAATAAGTAGTAAGGAAGTAGTAATAGTCTTAGAGTATACTTATAAGTTATATAAGTAATATATTATAGCTAACCTAAGATCCTTAAATAGTCTAAGTAATAAGTAACCTATAACTAAGTAAAGGCTAAGTAATAATATAAATAAACTAGAGCTTCTAAAGGAATACTTAGAATTTAAAAATATATTTAATAAGGATTTAATAGGAATACTTCCTAAACTAAGGGGCTATACTTATATAATTAAATTAGAAAAAGGGAAAACACTACCTTAGGGACTAATATATAACTTAGCTAAGAAAGAGCTAGAGGTACTTAGGGAGTATCTTATAGATATATAGTAAAAGGAATAGATTAGAAGATTAGTTAGCCTAGCTAGGGCTTTAATTTTATTTATTCTAAAGAAAGAAGGGAAATTAAGGCTTTATATAGATTATAAGGGCCTAAATAAGATTACTATTAAGAATAAGTCCCCTTTATTACTAATTACTAAAATTCTTAATTACTTAAAGGGTATAGTTATCTAAATAAAACTTAACTTAATAGATATATACTACTAGCTATATATTTACTTAGGTAATAAGTAGAAGATAGTGTTCTATTATAGATATAAGCACTTTAAGTATCTTATAATACTATTTAGATTAGTTAATATACTAGTAACTTTCTAGGAGTATATTAATAAGGTCCTTAAGGATATTATAGATAATATCTATATTATCTACCTAGATAATATCCTAATCTATAGTAGTAATATAGCTACTTATATAGGCTATATTAAATAAGTCCTAAGTAAACTCTATAATATAAAGCTTTTTATTAACCTAAAGAAGTGTTAATTTTTAGTTATAAAGGTTAAATTCTTAGGATTTATTATATCTAAGAAAGGTATTATAATAGAACTATTAAGGGTAGAAGTAATTATAATATAGCTAATACCTTATAGTGTCCTAGATATCTAATTATTCCTTAGGTTTACTAGATTTTATTAATATTTTATTAAGTAGTATAGTAAAGTAGTTATTCTATTAATAAACTAACTTAAGGGGGGATAACTAGTAACCTTTAAGCTAAAACCCTATAAGCTAGCTATATTTAGAGAACTCTAGAGATTATTCTAGGAAGCACTAATTTTAGTGCACTTTAACCTACTTACTCTATTAAGAGTAAAGATAGATATATTAGGTTTTACTATTAGAGTAATACTTATAATATTAGTGCTAGGTTACTAGTACCTAGTTATATATATATTAAGGAAGTTAACTAATACTAAGTTACACTACCCTATACTAGATACTAAATTATTAGTAATCTAAGAGGCTTTTAGGGTATAAAGGTATTACCTAGTGTACTTAACTTACCTAATTATAGTAGTAATAGATTACTTAAACTATAAGTACCTAGCTATAAAGCTATAGCTAACTAGTAAGTAAGTAATAGCGCTTAATAAGCTATGCCTATTTAACTTTAGAATTAAATATAGGGCTAGTAAGTTAAACCTTACTAATATATTATTAAGAAGGGTAGATTATATAAGTAAGGATAGGAAAGTAAAGGTAGTAATCTTATAGCTACTAAACTTCTTATCTAAGTTTATAAATACTAATTAATAGAAACTCTATAGTAGTAATAGAAACACTATAAGCTCTATTATATTATTATTTAATATAGTAAATAGTTAGTTATAAAGACCCTATAATAGTAATAGGAATATCTAGGGTTTTAAGAAAATATAACTTAGCTATATTTTTAAGGAAGCTATAAAACTAGATATTATTAAAAGGGGTATTCTAGCTAGTATAGTTACTAGTAAGTAGTAAGGGTACCCCTTAGAAATACTACTTAACTATAGTATACCTATAAGACTAAAAGTAATTTATAAGCTAGCTACTTATAAAGATATTATAGTAAGAATCTAAGCTATATAGAGAACCTTTTCTAAGTTTAACTCTAATACTTAGAATAATAGCTTAGAATTAGATATTCTAATTTAAGTATTATTATTAGGTATATAGTAAAATAATAAGTTTACTATATATTAGAGAAAGCTACTTAAGAGTAGTAACTTAGAAGTATTATAAATATAGTTAATTAGACCCTCTAAGCTATTAATATTTAAGAGTTAAGTTTATATTTCCTAGGGGATAAGAAAAGAGATTTTACTACTAATATATAATAACTCTATTACTAGGTATTAGGGAGTTAGTAAAATACTTTATTAAATTATAAGTTAGTATTACTAGCTATTAATAAAGAAAGATATAAAGATATATATTAGTACCTATATAAACTATTAAGTTTTAAAGCTAAGGCACTATAAGCTATATAGTAAGTTAGCTACTTTACTAAAGCTAGATTACCCTTTTTAAGAACTATTAATAGATTTTATTACTAGATTACTACTAGTTAAAGATACTAACTAGACTTATAATATAATCTTAGTAATTATAGACTATTTTATAAAGTATAGTATCTATATCCCTATTTTAATATAACTAATAAGTAATAGGTTAGCTACTATATTCCTAGAATATATCTTTAGAGATTATAAAGCCCTAGAAGGTATTATAATAAACTAAGGTTTTATATTTATAAGCGAATTCTAGATAACCTTTTACTATCTTATTATAACTAAGTGGCTACTAAGCACTACTTTTTACCTATAAATAAATAGGTAAATAGAATAATTAAACTAGGTTCTAGAATATTATTTAAGAGCTTTCTCCTATACTAAATAAACTAACTAGGCTAATAACCTATTAATAGTATAATTTATATATAATACTAGTAACTATATAACTTATAGCTATATACTAGTAGAGGTATTATAAGGGTATAACCCTAGGGGCCTATAGTAAGTAATACCTAATATTTTACTTATAAATAATTAGGCTAAGAGTAAAGTATTATTACTAAAAGAGAAATATATAGTAATTAAATAGCTTCTAATTAACTTATAAGCTTAATATAAGAAATACTATAACTAAAAAAAGACCTTAAAGAGGTTTAAAGTTAGTAATTATATTCTACTATTTATAAAGAATATTAACCTAAGATAGCTAAGTAGGAAGTTAACTATAAAGTACCTAGGCCCTTATAAGATTATAAGGGTAGTTAGGAGTTATAGGCTAGCTTACTAGCTAGAATTACCTACTAGAATATAGTTATATAATATATTTAATATTATAAGCCTTAAACCCTTTAAAAGAAACCTAAGTAATATAATAAATACTTCTTTACTATAAGATAATATTAAGAATAATAAGTAAAAGTTTAAGGTAAAAAGAATTATCTTATATTATTATAATAGTAAGTATTATAAGTACCTAGTTAAATAAAAGGGCTATAATAGCTTAGAGAATTTATAGGTATTAAAGAGGGATTTTATTATAAGGGATATTATCTATAACTATAAGTAGTAACTAGGTAGCTAGGTTATAGTAGTAAAACTACCCTTAGTAAATAATATAAGGTAATACCCTATAAATATAGTAAATAATATAGGGTAATATTCTAAAAAGATATAATTATATTACTCTTATAATTATAGTATAACTACCTAGTAATAATTACTTAAAAAGCATTCTTTATCCTTACCCTTACCCTTATTTTCCCTAAAGACTATAGTAATAATAAGTATAGGAGCCTTTAGAGGCATAGGGGCCTTATTATTAGAAAAGTTACCTTTCTTATATATAAAGATATAGAGCTTTTTAGATAACTTAGAAGGACTAATATAAGTAAGAAGCCTAGAGGTATAAGGAGTAAATTACTAGTAAGTTAGTAAAAAAGTGCTTATAAATATTTAAGAGACTTACTATAGGGATATTCTTATATATATAGTAAAGATAGTTTATAATATTAATTTAGACCTTAAGATTAGTAATATTAGCTAGCTATACTATAGTAGTATACTTATTATACTTAGCTTCCTAGGCTACTTTAGTAGCTACCTAAGTATAATAAATATACCTATACTTATTAGTATTTTTAGTCTTTAGAAAGGTATTATATAGTTTTTACTTAGTATAAATAAAAGAGTATTAGTATATTAGTAGTAATTAAGTTAAGAGAACTAGGGATATACTTACTTTATTAAGGTAGTAGTAATCTCCCTTAGGCATAGCTTTAATAATATTAAATAGCTTTTTATAAAGCTATATAATTTAAGTAAGGTATTAGTAGTAGGTTAGTATCTTAAGACTAGAGATTTAGAATAAGTAGTTATACTCTAATATATATCTTATTATTTTAGGTATAATAGGTATATTTAGCTAAGTTTACTATTATAGGTTAGTAACTATAAGAAGTAAAGAAATAATAAGATTATACTATAAGAGTTATTATACTCTATAGGAAAAGGTTTATTCTCCTTAAGATATTAAGGAATAGTATAGGTACTATTCTTAGGTTATATATTTTATATAGTAACTTACTAACTACACTATATATATAGAATTTTAGTGTTACTAGCTATAAGTTAGTAGTAATAACCTAGTAAAAAAGTAGTAAACTTATATAGAAATTTTAGATATTATTCTCTTTTAAGGTAACTTCTTTAGTAACTTCCCTAAGGGTTTATTTTATAAAAATAAACCTAGTAGTAAAGTAGGAGTTAATAAATAGATTTTAGATATTATAAGCTAGCTATAGGTTAGTAATAAGGAAGTAGTAAAGGGAAGATAAGTAAAGATAAAAAAACTTATAATAGTTAGATAGTATATAAGGGAAAGGAAGTATATATATAAGGGGGGAAGACCTAGTCTTTTTTATATTAACTATAGACCCCCTAAGTAATCTATACACTATATATAGCTAATATAGGGATTATAATATTTACTATTATTATTACTATTTATAAATATACTAGTAGCTATAAATATATAGTAACTACACTATTATATTACTAAGACCTATAAATAAGTTTATTTATATATATAGTATCTAATACCCTATTTATTTAACCTAATTATAAAATTTAATATAGGGTATTTACTCTCTTAGAACTATTAGCATAAAGCAAAGAGTATTTACTTTACTATATTAGAGTAGTAAATAAGTTACTATTTAGTATTAATAAATAGGGGGATAATAATATTTACACCCTAGTATTATTAGTGTTATTATTTTTAATAATATATTACACTATAATATATTATACCTAACCTAAACCCTCTATTAACTATAGCCTCTAGGACTATATAGTATAAATGCCCTAAGTAAGTAGCTTATTATATAATTAAGGATAATTATATAAAAAGGGGGTATTATATTAGGAGTATAAGGGATAGAGATAGGATTATTATATAATAGAGCACTAGTAGGACCTTAGACCTACTAGGTTAGGGAGGGGATAGCTAGTAGCTAGATAGTTATGTAAGCGTAGGGTAAGGTATTTAGTAAGGACTGCCTATATTCTTATAGAAGGTTAGAGCTTAAAACCTTTATATACCTACCCCTAGGTAGCACCTTTCTAGCTATAACTATGAATCTAAGCTATCACTCTGTTCTATTATCTTTCGACCCTTAAGTCGTGACAGGTTCTAACTAATAGTAGGTTTACCTAAAGCTTCCTAATTTTTACTTCTATTTATAGAATTTCCTATATTTTCTATATATATTATAGCTTAGCTTATATAATATTATAATACTATTACACTACCTCCTTAATACTATTATTCTTAATTCTAGTATTATTATCTAGATTAGTCTTAGGTAGTATTTAATATACTTAATTATTAGTATTTATTATTTAAGTATTTACTATATTACTACTACCTTACTTATCTATAGTATTACTACTAGGGGGTGTAGGTATATTTTATATAAATATCCTCTAGTATACTAATATTATAATCTAGCTAATAGTCTATTACCCTAAAGGGATTAAGAGCTTAATTTATTATAACTTAAGGGTTAAAAGATAATAGAATAGAGTAATAGCTTAGATTTATAGTTATAGCTAGAAAGGTACTACCTAGGGGCAGGTATATAAAGGTTTTAAGCTCTAACCTTCTATAAGAATATAGGTAGTCCTCGCTAAATACCTTGCCCTACGCTTATATAACTATCTAGCTACTAGCTATCCCCTCCCTAACCTAGTAGGTCCGAGGTCCTGCTAGTGCTCTATTATGTGATGATCCTATCTCTGTCCCTTACGCTCCTGACATATAAATAATATCTACATTATCTACCTAGATAATATCCTAATCTATAGTAGCAACGTAGCTGCTTACGCAGGCTATATTAAATAAGTCCTAAGCAGACTCTATAATATAAAGCTTTTTATTAACCTAAAGAAGTGTTAATTTTTAGTTATAGAGGTTAAATTCTTAGGATTTATTATATCTAAGAAAGGTATTATAATAGAACTATTAAGGGTAGAAGTAATTATAATATAGCTAATACCTTATAGCGTCCTAGATATCTAATTATTCCTTAGGTTTACTAGATTTTATTAATATTTTATTAAGTAGTATAGTAAAGTAGTTATTCTATTAATAAACTAACTTAAGGGGGGATAACTAGTAACCTTTAAGCTAGAATTCTATAAGCTAGCTATATTTAGAGAACTCTAGAGGTTATTCTAGGAAGTACTAATTTTAGTACACTTTAACCTACTTACTTTATTAAGAGTAAAGATAGATATATTAGGTTTTACTATTAGAGTAATACTTATAATATTAGTGCTAGGTTACTAGCACCTAGTTATATATATATTAAGAAAGTTAACTAATACTAAGTTATACTACCCTACACTAAATACTAAATTATTAGTAATCTAAGAGGCTTTTAGGGTATAGAGGTATTACCTAGTGTACTTAACTTACCTAATTATAGTAATAATAGATTACTTAAACTATAAGTACCTAGCTATAAAGCTATAGCTAACTAGTAGGTAGGTAATAGTGCTTAATAAGCTATACTTATTTAACTTTAGGATTAAATATAGGGCTAGTAAGTTAAACCCTACTAATATATTATTAAGAAGGGTAGATTATATAAGTAAGAATAGGAAAGTAAAGGTAGTAACCTTATAGCTACTAAACTTCTTATCTAAGTTTATAAATACTAATTAATAAGAACTCTATAGTAGTAATAGGAATACTATAAGCTTTATTATATTATTATTTAATATAGTAGATAGTTAGTTATAAAGACCTTATAATAGTAATAGGAATATCTAGGGTTTTAAGAAAATATAACTTAGCTATATTTTTAAGGAAGCTATAAGACTAGATATTATTAAAAAAGGTATTCTAGCTAGTATAGTTACTAGTAAGTAGTAAGGGCACCCCTTAGAAATACTACTTAACTATAGTATACCTATAAGACTAGAAGTAACTTATAAGCTAGCTACTTATAGAGATATTATAGTAAGAATCTAAGCTATATAGAGAACCTCTTCTAAGTTTAACTCTAATACTTAGGATAATAGCTTAGAATTAGATATTCTAATTTAAGTATTATTATTAGGTATATAGTAAAATAATAAGTTTACTATATATTAGAGAAAGCTACTTAAGAGTAGTAACTTAGAAGTATTATAAATATAGTTAATTAGACTCTCTAAGCTATTAATATTTAAGAGTTAAGTTTATATTCCCTAGGGAATAAGAAAAGAGATTTTACTACTAATATATAATAACCCTATTACTAGGTATTAGGGAGTTAGTAGGATACTTTATTAAATTATAAGTTAGTATTACTAGCTATTAATAAAGAAAGATATAAAGGTATATATTAGTACTTATATAAACTATTAAGTTTTAAAGCTAAGGCACTATAGGCTATATAGTAAGTTAGCTACTTTACTAGAGCTAGATTACCTTTTTTAAGAACTATTAATAGATTTTATTACTAGATTACTACTAGTTAAAGATACTAACTAGACCTATAATATAATCTTAGTAATTATAGACTATTTTATAAAGTATAGTATCTATATCCCTATTTTAATATAACTAATAAGTAATAGGTTAGCTACTATATTCCTAGAATATATCTTTAGAGATTATAGAGCCCTAGAAGGTATTATAATAGACTAAGGTTTTATATTTATAAGTAGATTCTAGATAACCTTTTACTATTTTATTATAACTAAGTAGCTACTAAGCACTGCTTTTTACCTATAGATAGATAGGTAAATAGAATAATTAAACTAGGTCCTAGAATATTATTTAAGGGCTTTCTTCTATGCTAAATAAACTAACTAGGCTAATAACTTATTAATAGTATAATTTATATATAATACTAATAACTATATAACTTATAGCTATATACTAGTAGAGGTATTATAAGGGTATAACCCTAGGGGCCTATAGTAAGTAGTACCTAATATTCTACTTATAAATAATTAGGCTAAGAGTAAAGTATTATTACTAAGAGAGAAATATATAGTAATTAAATAGCTTCTAATTAACTTATAAGCTTAGTATAAGAAATACTATAACTAAAAAAGGACCTTAAAGAGGTTTAAAGTTAGTAATTATATTCTACTATCTATAAAGAATATTAACCTAAGATAGCTAAGTAGGAAGTTAACTATAAAGTACCTAGGCCCTTATAAGATTATAAGGGTAGTTAGGAGTTATAAACTAGCTTACTAGCTAGAATTACCTACTAGAATATAGTTATATAATATATTTAATATTATAAGCCTTAAACCCTTTAAAAGGAACCTAAGTAATATAGTAAATACTGCTTTACTATAAGATAATATTAAGAATAATAAGTAAGAGTTTAAGGTAAAAAGAATTATCTTATATTATTATAATAGTAAGTGTTATAAGTACCTAGTTAAATAGAAAGGCTATAATAGCTTAGAGAATTTATAGGTATTAAAAAGGGATTTTATTATAAGAGATATTATCTATAACTATAAGTAGTAACTAGGTAACTAGGTTATAGTAGTAAAACCGCCCTTAGTAAATAATATAAGGTAATACCCTATAAATATAGTAAATAATATAGGGTAATATTCTAAAAAGATATAATTATATTACTCTTATAATTATAATATAACTACCTAGTAATAATTACTTAAAAAGTATTTCTTTATCCTTATCCTTACCCTTATTTTCCCTAGAGACTATAGTAATAATAAGTATAGGAGCCTTTAGAGGTATAAAGGCCTTATTATTAGAAGAGTTACCTTTTTTATATATAAAGATATAAAGCTCTCTAGGTAACTTAGAAAGACTAATATAAGTAGGAAGCCTAGAGATATAAGAAGTAAACTACTAGTAAGTTAGTAAAGAAGTACTTATAGATATTTAAAAGACTTACTATTAGGATATTCTTATATATATAGTAAAGATAGTTTATAATATTAATTTAGACCTTAAGGTTAGTAATATTAGCTAGCTATACTATAGTAGTATACTTATTATACTTAGCTTCCTAGGCTACTTTAGTAACTACCTAAGTATAATAAATATACTTATACTTATTAGTATTTTTAGTCTTTAGAAAGGTATTATATAGTTTTTACTTAGTGTAAATAAGAGACTATTAGTATATTAGTAGTAATTAAGTTAAGAGAACTAGGGATATACTTAATTTATTAAGGTAGTAGTAATCTCCCTTAGGTATAGCTTTAATAATATTAAATAGCTTTTTATAAAGCTATATAATTTAAGTAAGGTACTAGTAGTAAGTTAGTATCTTAAAACTAGAGATTTAGAATAAGTAGTTATACTCTAATATATATCTTATTATTTTAGGTATAATAAGTATATTTAGCTAAGTTTACTATTATAGATTAGTAACTATAAGAAGTAAAGAAGTAATAAGATTATACTATAAGAGTTATTATACTCTATAGAAAAAGGTTTATTCTCCTTAAGATATTAAGGAATAATATAAGTACTATTCTTAGGCTATATATTTTATATAGTAACTTACTAACTATACTATATATATAGAATTTTAGTATTACTAGCTATAAGTTAGTAGTAATAACCTAGTAAGGAAGTAATAAACTTATATAGAAATTTTAGATATTATTCTCTTTTAAGATAACTTCTTTAGTAACTTCCCTAAGGGTTTATTCTATAAAGGTAAACCTAGTAGTAAAGTAGGAGTTAATAAATAGATTTTAGATATTATAAGCTAGCTATAGGTTAGTAGTAAGGAAGTAGTAAAAGGAAGATAAGTAAAGATAAAGAAACTTATAATAATTAGATAGTATATAAGGGAAAGGAAGTATATATATAAGGGGGGAAAATCTAGTCCCTTTTATATTAACTATAGACCCCCTAAGTAATCTATATACTATATATAGCTAATATAGGGATTATAATATTTACTATTATTATTACTATTTATAAATATATTAGTAGCTATAAATATATAGTAACTACACTACTATATTACTAAGACCTATAAATAAGTTTATTTATATATATAGTATCTAATACCCTATTTATTTAACCTAATTATAAAATTTAATATAGGGTATTTACTCTCTTAAAACTATTAGTATAAGGTAAAGAGTATTTACTTTACTATATTAAAGTAATAAATAGGTTACTATTTAGTATTAATAGATAGGGGGATAATAATATTTATACTCTAGTATTATTAGTATTATTATTTTTAATAATATATTATACTATAATATATTATACCTAACCTAAACCCTCTATTAACTATAGCCTCTAGGACTATATAGTATAAACGCCCTAAGTAAGTAGCTTATTATATAATTAAGGATAATTATATAAAGAGGGGGTATTATATTAGAAGCGTAAGGGATAGAGATAGGATTATTATATAATAGAGCACTAGTAGGACCTTAGACCTACTAGGTTAGGGAGGGGATAGCTAGTAGCTAGATAGTTATATAAGCATAGGGTAAGGTATTTAGTAAGGACTACCTATATTCTTATAGAAGGTTAAAGCTTAAAACCTTTATATACCTACCCCTAGGTAGTACCTTTCTAGCTATAACTATAAATCTAAGCTATCACTCTGTTCTATTATCTTTTAACCCTTAAGTCGTGACAAATAATAAGTAAATAATCTAAATTACTAAATATATAAAAGAAAGGCTTTAGACTAGCCTTAAGCACCTTAATATAAATTAAATATAAATTTAAGAATAATATATAATAGGTAATATTAAGGTTAATTAAATAAAGACCTCTAAGATACCTATAAATAGCTTTATAAAGCTACTTTTAGGTTAAATATATAGGGACTTCTACTATAGAATTAGCTTATAAGAGATTCCTATCTAATTATAATACTAGAAATTATTTATAATCTCTTTTTATACCTTTAATCTCTAGCTTTAATAAATATCTTAGCTAAGGGGGGTATATTAGGGAGACCTCCTTAAGGTATTAAATATATAAATATAGCCTATATAATAACTAGGTTAAAACCCTTAATAAGATAATAGTAAAGATAATATATTAGAAGTACCTCTATAGACTAGTTATTACTATAGTATACTATATACCTTTTAGGTATAAAAGTTAGGTACTATTTGCATCTCTAATTAACCAAAATCAAACCATTTTCATCATCTACACCGACCCCTACCTTAATAGTATCTCTAGTTTACCTTTATCTAATTGGATACATACAGACCCTGGTTGACGTGACTCCACAAGGTGTATGACCTCTAAGGAGATGCGCATCTTTCCTCGACTCATTTGCTCGTGACGCATCTGAATTACCTCTCGTTGAACTCTGAAGCGCGATCCGGAACCAAATACGTACACTGTGTGACCTTTTGTCTAGATTCTGAATTCTATCCTACCGCGCCACGTACGAGGCATCTCGCTGTGTTCTTCTTGACGAAAGAGTTTGGCTCAAACATCCGCAGGTCAGCCCTGTTTCGTTGTCCATCTTTCATTGATTTGCCGAAGTTTTCCGAGGCATTCGAAGGCTCTCAGAAGTCCATGCTGACGCCCTCGGCGTAACGGGGTGTGTATAGACCCCGAAGATGCGCACGGAAACTCCGCACATCATCTCGCTAGACGCTTCTTCGCCGAGGATGACTTTCCCGCCCATAGATACTCTGTACGATAGGACGCTGGGTTTGAAGTAAAGGGGCACTTATTGGTTCATTTGACGGGCTGTTCAAGGGCAGGATTGGGGGACTCGAGGAAGTGACGTCTTCCAAGTTCAAAGTCTGATATATCCTGAGTTACTCTATCATCTGGCCTGTTGAATTCAACCCGCTCAAAAGCATTTGAAATTTGATGCAAGATGTCCTCGATGCCATGGCGTCTTTAAGCCTACCATGTCGAGCAGCGCTGAGGCGCTGTCCGTACGAATGGTGCCAGCAATCTGAAACCCGCCTCACGTTATTGGTGCAGTCGCGAAGAAACAACCCTGTCAAGATGCTCCGGTTCGCTGAACGAATGCGCACTGGTGGAAAGTCTCATGATATGAGAGATACAAAAGAATATGTTGGACGGGATGATCAGGAGCAGACGCGTGCTCCAATTCTATCTAATTTGCTTACGACAGTTTCTTGGGTTTTTTAGTCCATCAGAGCAGACTAGATTATATCACAGGAAATTGATACCGACGCCCATCTGAAGACCCTTGGTACCTACTTCGCCGCGACGCAGGATCAAGGGTAAGCTAAAGTTAAGCTCGAATCGTGCCACGGGGTGGGCGTATACGAGCCCAATTCCAGCCGCCATGCTTGGCGCTCCGTTCAGGAGGTCACCAACTGCGCTCAGCATGCCATTTCCAACGCCGCGGGCGCTCATTTGCTGCAATCCAGCCGCCTTATTCTTGCTGCTGTCCTTGAGAGCCACGAGCCGGCCACCGTTGACAAACGTCTGGAACCGTAACCCAGACTCAGGCCCTTTGTAAGGCAGAGGCAGGAGCATGTTGACACTTCCGGCTGCGAAAAGATCACCACCAACAGCGTCCTGGCCATCGTGAGGCCCCAGCCCGCCAAGCTTGAAGCTGCGGACATCGGTAGGTCCCCCAAGCTGGAAGCGATCATTCAGGCGACTAGGCAGCGAATTAGTTCCGGAACTAAAACCCAGAGGCAGTGGATAAAGCATGCCCATCCTCAAGCCCGCTCCTATTGATGCACCTGAGCGCTCTGCTGAGCCGGGCAGAGGAATGGGAATCGCGCCGCTCATCTCAACCTCGCCCTTGGAGAAGGAGACATCGCCTCCAAGAGGGCCTACACCGGCCAGCTCCCAGCCAGAGCGCAACATGTAGCCCGACTGAGGGAGTTGTGGATTGTCTCGTCTTTCTCTGTAAAAAGTGTGCTTGACAGCACTCTTGATGGTATCACCGGCATCTCGGCGCACTGTCGGGCTGGCAGTTTGGCCCAAACCGGTGATTTGGCGCCATGCGCCGAAATATTCAACCGAGTGGGTATCTCTTACGGCATTGATCCAAGAGAATCGTAATGAGCCGCCCTTCACAACCTCTTCATGTGAAGCCCAGGGCTTTTCTGCTGCTGACGCCAATCCTTCCAGCGAGATTCGCTTATCAGGGTCGCTCAGCACTGGAGCACTCAAGTTGGCACTGTACGCCGATCTCGTTCTCGTTCCAGCCTTGGCGTTCAAGGTGAGCATTTCAGCGCCGCCAAACATGTTTCTCCATAGCAGCGATCCGTATGCTGAACCTTCGCCGTTGCCGACATCGGTACCGGTCTGGAGCTTAAATCGTGGCAATTCTTTCAGTCCAATGGATACGTTGATATCGGTCGGGCTCGAAGAGTGATCGGCTTGACTCGCTTGGGATAGGTACACCTCGGGAGGCTCTCGTAAGATTTCTGCAGACATTAACAACTCTGAGCGGCGAATTCCAGTATCACGAACTAGACATACGAAACCCTGAGAGCTTCGCGCTCGCAATCTGTAGTTTTCCCATCACTTCTCCGACATTCTGGGGGGCGTTTGGACTGCCGCTGAGCAGAGGGGCGAATATGGGGTCAAGGAAACCTCGTCGAATGTTCTTGGCGCCGTTGACAGAGATCTCGTTGACGGTCATGGGCATTAGCATTTGATCTGCTATCTAAGGGCTGTTTGTCAGTGACACAGCTTCGCGACGTAATCCCTGGGTGATTCTCTACCATCTGAGCAACCCTCCGCTCCTTAGCCTCATGCTCAGCATCTTGAAATGCGGGCGATGCCTTTGCAGAATTGAGTACTTCGTCACTGCTCGACCGGAGCTTGTCAATCGAGCCGGGCTACTAGCTTGTTAGCTCGCCGCAAGTTGGCTTGTGGAAAGATGTTCGAGGTCAAGAGTACTGACTTGTTTCCCGGAAGCGCTCACATTCGACGCCATGCTGAGTGACGAGGCGTGACACAATGTACTGCAGAAGCAAAAACTTGGGGGCGTCACCTCAACCAAAGGAAGCTCTAGTAACTTCAATCCCAAAATTGCAGTGCCTGTCTCTTTCGGCAAGCTTGTCTGGTTGCTACGCCACACCTCGAACAGGGGTCTCATCTGCCACGGTTACCGAATGTGGCTGATGTGGCTTGTGCACCGCCTCTCATCATTGTTCTCGATCCCGGCAAGTCCGGTTTAGGCGCCTTTTTGACGAAGGCTTGACGACCTGAGTTCCAAACCGACCCATTTCTCTGCTACATCTTACTTCTTTCTAACTGGAGATCGAAACACACCAAGTCCGTTCTCTTTCGTTGTGTTCATCAGCGATTTTGTTTACCCTTTCGACTAGCATTCATAAAACCATTCCTCTTGGCTGCCGATACATTCGCGACGTAATAACGCGCACGCGATCTTCTCCCCTGTCCATCTGGCTTTTGGGTGACGTATCCAAATCGGCTTTGACGACATCTTCGGCGTCCTCCTCTCAACATCTCCATGGCCAGCAAGGCAGCACAAAAGCGGGTGAGTTTCTGCATGCGCGACTCTGTCAGGTCTCACGATCAAGGGCCTCTCGCTAATCACATGGCACAGTTGACCCGCGAGTACAAGACCATCTCCGAAAATCCGCCACCATATATCACAGCCCACCCCTCCGAATCCAATATCTTAGAGTAGGTGATATTCAGTCCTTCCCTTGCACCGAAATCCTTCCTCAACCTCTTCGTCACTGACAGATGGCAAACAGATGGCACTACATTATCACGGGTCCTGAGGATACACCGTACCATGGCGGCCAGTACTGGGGCACTCTCATCTTCCCCCCAAACTATCCATTTGCGCCACCAGCCATACGAATGCACACGCCGTCAGGACGGTTCCAACCATCGACCCGACTCTGTCTATCGATATCAGACTTCCATCCCAAGTCATTTAACCCTGCTTGGGAGGTTTCGACGATCTTGACCGGTCTCCTCTCCTTCATGACGAGCGACGAAATGACAACCGGCTCTCTGTCGACGACACAGGCGGAGAAGAAGTATCTGTCATCACGCAGTCGCTGGTGGAACTCCACGGGCGGTGGTTCAAATGCCAAAGCAACCCCGGCTCAGAAAGGCAACGTCAAGGCCGGCGATGGCGGTGCCAAATTCCGCTCCCAGTGGCCCGAGGTTGACGTCGAGAATTGGGAGTGGATGAAGAAGAACAAGGTTGATTCTGCTACGGGCAATCGCCTCGATGGCGATAACGGAGCTTCATGCGGACCGCAGCTGGGCATCGCGGGAACTAGCGGCCACCAGGCACAGGCTGTAGTGGATGCTGTAGTCCAACAACGCGACGCTGGGCGAGGTTGGCTTTATCGAAACAAGCTTCTCGTGGCTGGTGCCGTGATATTTGTCTACGTACTTATCGCGAGACTTGTGAGTGGCGAAGGTCTGGCATAGTGAGAGGGGAAAAGGGAAGGTGGCAACTCGAAGATCAGTCAGTGGTGCACGGTCGACAGGTTGCAGTGGCTTGGTCGTCGCCCAGCTTCCTTCTTCTTCTTCTTCTTCTTCTTTTGGATGTCGAGCAAGTAAGCTGCCTCGCCATGTCCATATACGAAAGGACTCGCGTCTTGCATCAGAGCGTTTTACATGTACAGACTCATAGTTCACTCATGCGTTCATTACTGGACAGTTTGCATATAATATTGTAAAACTGGATCAGTCTCGTTTAGTTGGTAGATTCTTCAAACAGTAATACCATAGGCTAGGTGCTTCCAATAATAAATGCCACGGTGATGGCGCTGCCTTTCGCACGTATGCTTTTTCCTGCGACAAGCTTTCCATGGACTACCTTGTCCTTACAAATATAATTGCGTCGTTGCTTCCTTGCTTCTCATATCGACAAGCCGTGCAGGTCGTCTGCATTTCTTTTCCCCCATCAGACACCACGCCAGCCTTGACTGCAGGATATAGCCCATTGACCAAACACTTGTCATTCTTCTGCTGCAGTTCGGGGCACGTATCGAAGTACATTGTCGTTGGTCGAGGCCTCGGCTTGGACTTTGGCCATTTCACCCAAGCGACATTGCGAATTCTCCCGACTTGGTCTCCAGCAACTACTCCGTACTGAATGTGAGGGGTTGTCTTTCCTTTTGGAGGTACATGTTTCAGCCAATGACACCGTTGTCCCCGCACAGCCCTACACCCTAGCTTCGGAATCATGCTGGCCACGTACTCTGCTCCCCCTTGTGCCGTCCGTCCCTTTTCTGATATTCCGGGGCCAATGGTCGTTTTCGTATGATGACATAGCATTGGACCATCGAGCAAAGCCAGCTTTCACTGGACACTATCATGGTTGCCGTTCATCCTCCGGGTCCTAAAACGGTCGCAATTGTCGGGGCGGGACTGACCGGGCTTCTCGCAGCGCATGGCCTGCAGCAGGTGAGATGCAATCGGCCGTTCTGGTCAATATTGCATTTGGACAACTTTGCCATTTGCTAACCAAGACCTAGTAGAATGGCTTCAACGCCGTCGTCTTCGAACGAGAGGTCAGTCTCGATGAAAGACAGCGTGACTGGACCATGTTGGTCCACTGGGCTATGCCCATTTTCGAGAAGCTGGTTCCCAAGGATATTCTGGCGGACCTGCACAAAGCTGTTTGCAACCCATATTTAGACTTTGATGAACAAGTAGAGAGCCTTCCGTGCTACAATGGCGTGACGGGGGGTTTGCTCTTTCGAAGCCCAACACCTGGTGCCAGGCGAGTGACTCGCCGAGCACTTCGCCGGTTGCTGGCACGGCGCCTTGATATAAGATGGAACAAGACTGTGACCGCTGTGTCATCGACTGAGAATGGCGTGCGAATTTCTTTTGAGGGCGAGGACAAATTTTATGCCGATTTTCTTCTTGGGGCGGACGGTTCCTCGTCCAAAGTAAGAGAACTGCTCCTGGGGTTCGAAACGGCCCGTCCGCGCCCGTCCGGATTTCTCTTTGCAACTGGTATCACGAAGTACGCTGATGCCAGGAAAACCAACGCCATAGTTGAGGCGCATCCTGTAGCATCTCTTATGATGGGAACTGGGTCTGTTGGTGCCGTCGGTGGTACGTCTTCCACCCCCAAGCTTCTTCTCTCTTCTCTCCTGATTAGTAAAGCTCACACATTCCGTTTCGGATATGTAGTCATGTCAATCAGCGATCCAGAAGATGCGTCCACTTGGACTACATTCTGGACCAAGATATGGCGGGCCGAGTCCGTAAAGCTTAGTGGCCAGGAGGCCCTCGAATATATCGAGAACAATACGTCCCCGCTGCGCGATGTGTTCCAGTCTGCCATTGACTGGACACCACGGGACAGTAGTGTTCACATTGATGAAATGAAATACTGGATTCCCACGCCGTGGGATAACCTCGGGGGAAGAGTGACTCTGGCTGGAGATGCCGCCCATCCGATGCTTATATGTATGCAAATCATTCGCCTCTTGTCATTGCCATTATTTCAATGATAGCTCGGTATGATGACTGACCGCTCACAGATCGAGGGCAGGGGTTTCAACATTCCATCACAGATGTCAACAATTATGTAGAAACATTGACTCGGCTGGAATCTTTGGGCGACGACGCAGCCCTGAGAGGGGAAGCTTTGATGAACTATGACGCTGAGATGATAGATAGAGGCTCGAAAGCGGTCCAGCAGTCTTTGGAGGAAGCGGAGAAATCTCTTGACCCAGAGAAAATCAAGCACATGCTTATGGCGACAAAGGGGCACGTTAGGAGCGCATGAATGACTTCGATCAAAATCAGGGCTGTTTGTTTGGAAAAAAAAAAATTCAGGAAGGTCGCAGTAGGCTCGCAGTAGGCGTCAGAGAGAAGGGGAGTGGGCCAAGTCTTTGACATGTAGGCTTCTGGTACAGAATGAGCGATGCAGGCTGCATGTTACGTATGTCATCATGTCGCACAACCAACACTGCCCCCCCCCCTGGATGTGGCTCCAGATGTCGTCTGATCTTTTGCATGTCATGATGTCGCACAACCAACACTGCTCCCCCCTGGATGTGGCTCCATATGTCGTCTGATCTTTTGCTTGGCGGTTTGGTCGGTTTGGTTTGGTTTTTTTGAGGAAGGAGCATGACAGGTCACTTCGGTGTCCCGTACCCACCAGATTAGTTGGCGTGCCACAATCTGCATTGACGAATGCTCATGCGCCGAACCGAGTCCCGGTCTCAGCTGGCGAGTCCCGGTCTCCGCTGGCCATAATAAAATCGTGACTACATATGCGCCACCTCTGACCGTTGCATGTCGAGTCAGAATCGAGGAGTACCCTTGACCAGTACCCTTGACCAGTCTTCAGTTTACGATCCCCATGCGCCATAAAGCCGGCGTAGGGCCCCGCGGCTGCGCACAGAGGCCAGAGCTCAGAGCACTTGACGGCAGGCCAAACTGCTTGATAATCGCCAAGTATTCAACAAGGCAGGATCGGTCAGACGGCCAGACCAGACGTCTTAGGGCTCGCCCGGTGGCTGGCAGCGCGCTGTCCGGTGATATCGGTGATGGCTTCGCCGTCGTCTCGCGACCCGGCCAAGAGTGTCGCAATCGATACCAGCGCCAACTCTAGTGCGAATGACGAATCTGAAGAACATGACGAGGAGAGTTTGAGAGCGTCTTCCGACTCTGCGGCCGTTCATGCGATACAGGCGCCGCCTATCGAAGCGGGCATTGAAACAGACGATGATTTCGATCTTGCCGGTGATCTGCTGGGGGGTGATACTACAGCAAGCCTATCTTCAAGCATCTTTTCCGCCTACGCTTATGAACGCGGTCGTCGCTATCAAATTTTTGGTGATGGCCGGTACCCTATTCCAAACGATGACTTGGAACAGAACAGAGAAAATATGAAGCATGCCATGCTGATGATGCTTACGGGGGACAAACCATTCTTCTCACCTATAGGGGATCACCCGCAGAAGATACTGGACATTGGGACGGGTACTGGTGAGTAGCGAGTCCGGCTGGACACTTATGCACGTGCAAGCTTACTGACGGGATTCGAACAGGGATCTGGGCAATAGAAGGTGTGTTGGCATCGTTTTATTGACAGCTTCAAGAAATTGTCTCAAAGAGTTGGCTAACACGTTTGCCCGTAGTTGGAGACAGATACCCGAGTGCACAGGTCTGTGGTATCGATCTCACGCCGATCCAACCTGAATGGGTGCCCACGAATGTATCCTTTTTAGTTGACAACTGCGAGCTGGATTGGATAGAGAGGGATGTCGATCTCGCCCATTTCCGGTTTATGGTCATGATATTGAAGGATATATCTACAGTTCTCGGGCATGCCTTTGAGTGCGTACTGTTACGTGAATGATAACTTGCTTGGTCCCGTGTGCATGGTGGCGACTAACGTGTCCTTTTCAATCAGGAGCCTTCGTCCCGGAGGGTGGATCGAGCTACAGGAACTACAAGGAGTACCACTCTGTGATGATGGAACCATGACCGACGATGACCCTGTCAAGTACTTGTACGACACGGCAGGAAAAGCTTACAGCAAGTTTGGCATGAGCACTACATTACCGGCGGAGCTCGAACCCCATTTGCGCCAGGCTGGATTCGAGAACATCCACTGCCAAATCATGAAGGTGCCTATCGGGCCGTGGGCAAAGGAAACGACAATGAGAAATGTCGGCCTGTACCAAAAAATGGCAGTCTTGGACTTTCTGCCGACATTGTCAGGGCGACCATTCAAAGCATTGGGCATGTCGGAAGCAGAAGCCGAGGTGACTGTTGCCATGGCCAGGAAGGGCTTGGACGATGCCAATGTGCACCGTTATTTTAATTATTATTTCTGGTATGCGCAAAAACCAGGATCATAAGAAGGCGAGCATAATTTATGATTTTTCATCCTGCTGCCACCGGGATAGCGAGGGGCAGCTGGGAAATACGTTTCAGCACATCCCAGGTTACCACAAATTGTAACTTATGGTTAGGCAATGTATCGGAATTGACGAATAACTGTAGAAAAGAGGCCGCGATGTCGAGCATCAAGTACCATGCAGTGCATGTTGCTTTGTGCACAGTACATCATACCGTTACAAAAATTGGGGAAATTTGCCAGCCCAGGGTGCTTGTATTATGAGAAGCTACAATATAATAAGAAGTGACTCTTGAATCCAAACCACCAGTGGTGTAGGGTATCGAGATGCTCACACAAATTGACATGACGTCTGTGCACTAATTGGCAGACTGGTGGCGCTGGTCCCATTTTTAAATTTTCAATGTTTTATTATCAAAGCAAAAAACGGCGTTGAGCAGGCATGGGGTCATACACATCGCAACGACAAAATATCCAACCACTTTTCATTTCCAGCCGACTTCTCCTCCCCCCATCTCGCCTTGCGCCCACCAGGCCACGATCTTCCTCTTCTCTCCCTTCCACCTTGGCCCCCGGCGACGTCTATTGAGAGGTGCAGTCGACCGTGCATCCTCTCATGACTGACCCTGTGCGTTTTGGTCGAGGTGCTGAGAGCTTTCCCCCCCCTACTGCGATTGTGCGAGCCGCTCTCTCTCCGTCTCTCCCAGCCGGCGATCATCTAAAAAAGTCTGCTCCCGAAAAGTCGGCTTCCCGCTGCTCGACCCACGAACCCCCGTCCCCCGTCCCCCGTCCGGAGATAGCAATACTCAAATCATCACGCATCCATTAGCTGCATTGTTGTTGATCAACTTTGAACGCAACCATGGCGCCACCGAACGGCTCTGTCAAGGGCCGCAAGGCTCGCACCACTGCGCAACAGCCTAAGCCTGTTGTGCCCGCTTTGCCTCTGACTTACGTGAACCGGAAAGCGGCGGCTTCGGGCAGAGACCCATCCGTGACTACCAGTTCTGCGGCTTCTTCTGCGACTGAAGTGCGCTCGCCAAGGTCTCAGGCTCCATCAAATCAACCCAATGTTACTGGCAATGCGCAAAGCGTATCTGCAGAGAGCGAAGGTATTTCCACTGCCGCCACCTCGCAGGTCGACGTTGAGTCGCCGCCGCGATCCGGGGGCTCAACTAGTGAACCCGCGAATACAACTGGGCAAGTCTTTACCGGTGAGTTTGTATCATGATTCATCTTTACTAAAATTCTGTCTTCACAAATCTAACTCCTGCGCCCCCCCCTCCTGCAAGATGTGGTAAATCATGGACGCAAACCCTCCTCCCATGAGACAAGTAGCGGAATGTCTCCCGTCACATCAGCCAAGAAACAAAACGGAAGCACGCACTTTGAACCAGCACCGGCTGTCGATCCTTCGATCCTACGAAGCAAATCCGAAGCAACATCTGAGACATCGGTCTCTTCATATGCGCCTGCATCGAAGGGTGAGCCAGACAATGAAGCCTGCTTTGGACTGACAGGACCATGCATCTCCCAATCAACGTGGCTTTGGCTAACCTGAGACCTAGCAACAGTTGAGCATGATATTTCTGTCAAAACTGCCAAAGGTCGACCACCACCAGCGGTTTCACCCTCACGATACCAGATCCCACCTCCCTTCCAGCCTGCTAACCGTCCGTATGGAAACATGCCCAATGGTGATATTGTCCGTGGTTCGCGCCCCCCTGTGCCCAATGGTCCGGCTCGGATTCACCATCCTCATCCGAGCAACGGTAGCATTCATTTCGGCACCTTTCAGGACTCCCAAAACACTTCGCCGGCACCCCCTCATTCCGGTGGTATTGTGCCCCCTGCCTCAATCCCCGCGGCGGATGGCCGTACAGCATACATGCCACCTGCGAGTAATGGGTTTCCTCCCATGATGCCATACGGGGCAGATATCATGCAGCCAGCGAACTTTGATAATTACGGCCGTCCAGCCATGGGCTTTGGTCCCATGGATGCCTTCCCGATGTATGGGAACAATTTTGGGCCCTCCACGCCGCACAGCTTTCACGACTCCCAATCGTCCGGCCAGCCTGAAGACAATGCCATCTATCACCAGTACCCGGCGAATGGACATCGAAATGGAGGAGGTGCAGGGCTCGGCGATCTGGATGGGCCTGCTCACAATCAGCATGGGAGAATGTTTGTGCCTCCAGAATACCCCAGAATGGTACAGGGCCACGGGCCCTATCCCCATCTAGTTCCGCACGACGATAATGCTGGGGATCGTCTCGTCGAGTACATGCGGCAGCAGTTCGGCGATCCCGAATTGGCGGACCATACTCTGGAACTCAGGTACCTGGACGACAGAGCAGCTCCTGTTCGGATCCCCGGTCATCGCCTGGTTTTCGCTCGCAGCCGCGTCCTCGGTTCTCTCCTCAGAAAACAGACGCTACAGCTGACATCGGACCGAACTTTGCCTACACTTCTCCTTGAAACTGGGGACAAGTGGCTGAGGTCTGATGCGTTTTACATGAGCGTCCAGCGACTTTATGGACTGCCACTTCTGCCGCTACCACCTCGTGGCCGCCCCGAATCGCCCAGCATCGCCGATGCTGGTACCACTCACGACCAGCTCGAATTTGCTCTATCTTATGCTGCCGCTGGCCATCTCTTGGAATGGGCCCCGATCGTCCGACGTGGCTGCGAAGTGGCGACTCAGCTACTGGATTGGCATTCTATGGAAAAGATGATCGAGTTTGCTCTCGAGGGCTATGTTGACAATGGCTCTGGCGATTCGTTCAAGTTTGGTGATGGGTCCAAAATCCTCCTCAACGCGGTGGTGACTTTCATCGTCCATAATCTGCCCCCAACCTTCAAGCTCGATGTGTCATCAGAGGATCCGAAGCAGTATGCCCGACTGCCCGAATGCCCACCGCCACCACCGCCGCCACCGCCAAAGACTGCGAAGAAACCAGCCGCTGTCGTCGCACGAGGGTCTTCTGTTCAGTTCGGCAAGGGACGTCGATCCCAGCAGATCACAGGCATCCAGTTTGGCGATCTATCTTTGGGAGAAGAAGTTCCTGGACCCGAGTCACAGACGCCCAAGGCTGCTCACCAGGCCCAGCCTGTGGCAAACGCCGTTCTTTCTCGGGCCTTGATCAATCTTCCCTTCTCTCAAGTCAAGATGATACTCGAATCGGCGGGCTCAGGCAACGTCGACGGATGGGCTAACGCGGAGTCACGCTACCGCATAATCCGAAGTGCTGTCGAGGAGCGCGAGGCACGTCGCCTACGCGCTCTCGATGCCGTCCTTCGGGGGCGAGTCCCCGAATCTGACCGCATTCGGGCCGCCCTCCGCAGTCCTAACCCACAGAGCATGGGAGCTTGGAGTGCGTTGGGATGGCAGGAAGAGATTCTTCCCTACGGCAATGCTGACGGACCTGCTCTTGGACGAAAGTGGATCCCACGCATGGAAATACAGAACGACGAAGCTGCCGCTTACCCATGATTACGCGCACATTTGCTTTGATGATTCACGAAACGTTACCAGTATTTGCACATCGCATTTGCACTGGAAATTGAAAAAGTTGACACATGCGTTCTCGCGAGAGATGTAATTACATTTCTCTGCCATACATACACATAAGGTCCGAGGCTCCTGATTACAGGCCGACTCGCCATGTATCTCGAGCGGATCAATGTTTCTGTCTTTTGAGCATGCTTTTTTTTTTTTTTTTTTTTTTTTGCGATAGCGGATGAGGCGAAAGAAGGTACAGAGAGCGACGAAATATCAAGAAGACACTTGGCATGTGGCTTGGAACATTGTCGCGGGTCTCTTTTCGTCTTCCGAATGATGGTTATTGGAGGCACATGTCTGGCTCCATGTGTGTCGTGATGGGAGCTCTTAACGTGTCCGGGGGGGCAGATTTAGGATACGAATGTGAGAAGAATGTTACATCCGAGCACTGTGTGATCCAGGGTGCGGTAAACACCAGGCTTGGCTTATCTTGTGTCATGGACAGGGTGTCCGTCCGCCTTGAGCGGGTCGATGAATTTCTCAATGGCGATTTTTGGACCATGAAGTCGGCACGACCAAGATTAATCTGGAAGGTTCGAGAAGATCGACAGGGAGGGGAAGGGAGCACGAGAGCAAAGGGTTGAAGGGCGAAGAGTTGCGGGCGGGGTGTGACTGGGATGGCACAGCAAGAAGGGTAAGGGCGATTATGTAAGGTCGCTAGGGAATCGGGGAAACGGGGAACTGGGGAACCGGGGGGAGTTGCATTGATGTTGGTTGGTTGGTTAGTTGGGTGGGAGCGTTGGGAACGTTTGCTCCTACAAGAGCAGGAGCCTCTTGCAGGAAGGCGAATACAGCTGAAAGAAAATGTCTGAATATTTGGTCTTCCCTCTGAGGCGCGTGTGGGCGCGTTTCGACGCATGAAGAAGAATAACAAGGAGGAACAGACAGAAACTTGATGATGAAAATATTGTTGTTGTTGGAGGGCGACGGCAGCGGGGATGCGGAGTGGGCCCCAGGTGGGGTGGTGCTATCGACAGAAAGATACTCGGTAATACATTGTAGAGGCCGAGGTCCTGGGGCCAGACACGGGAGCATTTATTATTATTTCCTTGCCTTGTCCTCAGGAGCTGATTTTTGCCCCCCTCTTCACGCATGCACACAACGACACACAACGACACACAACAACACACAACGACACACAACGACACGCAACGACACACAACGACACACAACGACACACAACGACACACAACGACACACAACAACACACAACGACACGCAACGCATCAACCCACCTCTGCAACGTCGTCCTGCTTCGGTCCGCATCGCCGCCGCCATGGTTTCTTCACCAGGGCCGTCATCGGCCAACAAACACGCATCAGTCGACCCGGTGCTGCGCAACACGCTGCGCTACACCATCTCGGCGCGCGAATATGCCACGCTTCACAAGTACATCCTCTCGCGGTCAAGGACGCTGCGGAGGGCCGCTCCCACGCCCGCCTCGGTCGACAAGGCGCTGCAGCCGCAGCAGCCGCAGCAGAAGGGGACCGACGACTACAACGCCAAGGCCGTGCGGCACGCGCTGCGCGTCTTCCTGGCGACAATGGTCGGCATCAAAGGCTGGGAGGCCATCTCCAAGAGACTGGGCGACGGACACGGACACGGACCCGGGCCCGGCAAGCAGCCATCATCTCGCAGGTCCCCCGCCCTGAGACTGTCCGCGTCGCTCTCCTCCATCATCCTCCTGTACAGGTTCCTCTTCCGCTTCTTCTCGCGGCTCCGAGCCCACCTGCTCGACGCCCAGGTCGAGCCGTTCCGGCGGCGGAACCCGCGCACTGTCGCGGCCTTGACGTCCCCCTATGCCCCGGCCGTCGGCGCGTCCCTCGCCGGTGTCGCGCTGGGCGTGTATCCCTCGCAGCAGCTCCGGCGTCCGTCGCCATCTACGCCATGTTCCGCGCTCTCGAGTTTGCATGGAACATGTGCGAGGCGGGCGGCCTCGTCTGGGGCCTGAGGAACGGCAAGAAGCGCGAGCGGCCGTGGTGGTTCGGGAGCTGGTTGCTGCAGCCGCTGGCGTTTGGTCAGCTGCTGCATGCCGTGGTTTTGGACAGAGACTGCTTTCCCGCCGTGAGTGTTGTGCGGCATTTCTATTTTTTTTTCCTATTTTTTTCCCCCCCCGCTGCTAACACGGGTCCGTAATCATCAGGCCTACGGCAACTTCATCTTCAAACACTCGGACGGCTACATCCACCCCTCCCCACCAGAGCCATGGTCCTTGGACGGCCACGCCCGAGCCCGATGGCCGTCGACGACCGACATCGTGGAAAGTCTCGCGCGGATGGCCCGCCTCAACTGGCCGCCGTACATCTCGCCGACCATGTTCCCCGACAAGGAGGAGGTCCTCCCGGCCTCGGTCAAGGTCGTCTCGCCCCTGACTTCGCGGGCTCACCCGCTCATCACGTCGCTGTCCTGCGCGACGCTGCACCCGGACGACCCGTCCTGCTCGCGGACCTACCTCACCTTCTGGCTGGGCTCGTTCCCGTCCGTCGCGCGCTTCTTCCTCGTCGTCTACTCGGCCGCCACCATCGTCCCGCGGCCCAGGGCCCTCTACGACTTCCCCGTCACCACGGCGCGCAAGATCATGGCGCGCGCCCTCCGCACCTCGACCTTTGCCACGGGCGCCATCTCCACCGCCTGGGCGTCCATCTGCTTCTTCCAGAACTACCTCCCCGGCCGGCTCCTCGCCACCCAGCGCTTCTTCCTGGGCGGCTTCCTCGCCGGTCTCTGGGCCTGGGTCGAGCGCCGCCACGGCCGCGGCATCTTCCTGTCGAGCGCGCGCGTCAGCGTCGACTCCCTGTGGAAGGTCGGCGTCAAGAGGCGCTGGTGGAGGGCCGTCGGGGGCGGCGACGTGTGCGTCTTTGTCCTGGCCCTCATGCTCACGGGCGTCGTGTACGAGCGCGACGCGAGCGCCATTCGCGAGGCCGGGTGGCGCAAGGGCTTCAGCTGGGTTCGCGGCGAGGGCTGGAGAGACTGGGCCATCGAGGAAGATGATGAGGATGAGTATGAGGAGAAGAAGAGGAGCGAGGACGAATGAATCAAGGGAATCAAGGAAGGCGTCGTCTATTGCGCTCGCGAGTTTTTTGTACTTGTCTGCGGGCTTGGGCGATGAGATGGATGGATGGGTGGGCGGGCTGTTTCGATATACATTTCTACTACGATCTTGCAGCTACAGTGTTAGCAGAAGCAGAGCAGAGTGGAGTGGATGTTTTTTTTATATATTTTATAAACATTCTGCTAACATCACCAAGGGATGTGTTGCACTTGTGCGGTTAATAACGGTTGAACGGCGGTGGTGATTGGGTCAGAAGCGAGATCGGGTCCCGTTACGGCAGAGACTAACTGTATGGATTATGTAAGTATAGGCTTAGTCTCTTGATTGCATTGTGGAGCCTTCCCCCCCGACAAACTGGGGAATAAGAAGCCTGTTGCAAGCAACAACTACACAAGACGAGAGCATGTCTATGCCTTTGTCCCCTTTTGTCAGATAATCTATAGGATTGCTACACTTGCCAATTTAATCCATCATTCGAAAGCCGCATTAACCCTACACCGCATGGCCTGGAAGCGCTCGTAAGACAGTTAAGCTTCAACTACACCCCTGTGATGCTTCGCACACTACGGGTCCGGCTGCGTCTAGTTCGCGCTTTCCAAGCGCAAGCGCCGCACCACCGCTTCACGAAGGCATCTCGGCCAACTCGGGCGAGCAGCCATGCTGCGGGCTACGGTGCGACTGCTAGCGCGATTGCCGCGATAGGCGCCTGGTGGTCGATAGGCACACCCGATGACGCGCCACGTCTGGAGAGTCGACCAGACCAACGTGTCGTCGTCGAGCTCGACCCCTCGAAAGCCGAAGTAACCCGGATACTTTCACAAGAGGCGTATTCGTTCATTGCCAGGAACGTGCCCGGCGTCGAGAGATATGACGGGGCCCGGCTAGCTTCCAACAGCCCGTGTGAAGACGGCTTCACCCACGGCCTCGTCTCACCCTGGCACAACGGCAGCAGTCCATGGGTTGCTCTGGCTCTCTTCGACGGGCATTCAGGCTGGCAGACAGCCGACTTTCTGGAGAAGAATCTGATAGCCTCGGTGCGACACAGCCTGAGCCGGATCAAGCCACCTCCAGACGGAGGGGCTACGCCCGAACAAACACTCCAGGGCGCCATCATGAGAGCGTTCGTCCATCTCGACAACTCCATCATCAAGACAGCCGAAGATGGCTCCGAGAGCGACCAGCCTCTGCAGGAAAAGGTGCGGAGATTTGCCCCTGCTTTTGCCGGCTCATGCGCTTTGTTGTCGCTGTACGATCCCACGACCAGCAGACTGCACGTGGCTTGCACCGGCGACTGACGGGCGGTTCTCGGACGACAGAGCCCAGAAGGCAAGTGTGAAGCGGTTCCGCTATCTACGGATCAGACCGGCAGCAATGTGGCCGAAGTCGCGAGGCTGAAAACGCAGAGCACCCGGGCGAGCAAGGCCTAGCTCAGGACGGCCGGGTTCTGGGGCTCATGGTCTCGCGGGCCTTTTGGCGACGGGCGATGGAAAGTGCGCCTTCGGAAGCCGCCAGGAGCTACAGCAGGAGATTCTGCGGGCCCGGAGCCCTGCCGGCAAAATATGAACATCCGGACACCGCCGTACGTGACTGCCGAGCCGGTCGTGGACAACGACGACGCTTGAGTCGGGCAGGCCTTCCTTCCTGATCCTGGCGACAGATGGCATGTGGGATCGCTTGTCCAACGAGCAAGCTGTCGACCTCGTGGCAGCATGGCTGGATCCCACGAGATCCCCTGGGGCTTGCCCTCACCCCCCCCGTACTCCCGGAACCGGAGAGACGATATAACGATCCAGGTGGTATTCTTTAATAATGCTATAGTTCAGGCAAATAGATAGGAGAAGCAAGACTCTGTCAATAACGTCTCGGAAGATTGAACTTGGTAGTACGGTGCTTGGAGATGAAATTGCTCGCTCTGTTTAACCGGCCAAGGCTAACAAAGGGCCGACAAAAGAGCCGAGGTTGCTAACAAGGCAGCCAATAATATTCCATGACCCTCCTAAAAACGGTCAAGCCTTATGCAGTGTGTCTATGCAGCCTGACCAAAGTCCCAATACGTGAGTCAAATTCAATCGAGGAACAACTCGACGTCTACGATAAAAGACACCGTGGTCGTCTCTACAGTGTCGCCGTGGCCGAACACAACAGCGCCACCAAGCTGGCACCCAGCGAACATTTACGACCCCCATCTTGGACGCCCACAAATGATTTCCCACTTCCACCCTTCTGGAAAGGAATTCGCATCATCGTCTTTATCCTTGGCATTACAAAACGGAATATGTGGTGACACTGAATACATACAATGCTGCTTATTTTGGGCGCATCCGGGGTATCCGGGTCGCCGCCCGTCTGCTCTAGGGGGTTTTCGGCTCCTCTTCGGGCATCATGTTTTCAAACGCGTAAACGTAGCGACTCGGCATATTAAGTCAGCAAAGGGGTACCACCATGGCCAAGAAGTTGAGGGTAATGTGAGTACTTACTGACTGGGCAGGATTCGGGACGAAACCGTCTGGCGTCGGGCAATGCTTTTCCGTTGCTCCAGGGGGACTGAAAGGATGGCGCCGGGGGAGTCCCTTATAAATCCATTCCCTACTCGACAATCACGACGACTTCTCTCCTATTCGAACCGTCATGTTGCCGAAAAATTACGGCAGATTCAGTCAGATGACTGGGAAAAGGCCTTATCAAAACATGCCACGTTATAAAGGTGGGCGTTGGATATGCGCTTCGAGGAGAAATCGGCAAGGACTGCATGTTGCAGGAGGGGAACTTCAGCCAACTTCGCATATTCATCTGCCTGGTCGTGACAGAAATATTGATCCGAATCTGTGAAGCCGCAGAACCAAAGTATGAGAGTTTGCCAGCCATCAACGCCTCTATTAGGAAACGCGCCATGTTTTTGGCTTTCCAATGCGGGAAAGCGGTCGCACATGCCATGCATGCATTATGCTTTGGCGAAGCGTGCTGGAGCGCACAAGTGAGCCAAGGTCGCCACTTTTGCACGAGGCAGGAAGCGAAGACGAAGTCCGGTCAATCATCTGGGTTGGTGGGAAACATCACTCCTATGAAGAAACGGATCAGGAGCTTGATGGCCTTGACGAACAAGCTACAAGCTACAAGCCACAAGCCACAAGCCAAGCCGTCTATTCAACGCCTGACGAAATAGTATGTATATAGTATATACTAAGCACATGCTATTTTACTGGTTAAAAGGCTTTACCCTACATACAAGATACCCTTTTTAGAGCCGAGATTTACTGTAACCCCCGCTCCTGCTAGGAGAAAGAGCCGAAATGTACGGGGTATATATATGCATATACATAGATAATACATAGATATTTCCAATCCAACTGTCACTAACAAACTGGGCCAAACAGTTTCTTTTCCACTCCATCATATTACTTACTCTACTCGCTCTCATGAGACATGTCGCGACAAAAACCACCGGCTCACACACTACACTGGAGATTCATAGTCCTCATGGAGCAGGAACCTTGCTTGGATCCCACCACGGGTAGAATCTCTCCCCCTTGGCCAGCTTTATGAGCGTGCAAGCATCGCCTTCGCAGCCGGCACTGGGCTGTTTGTTGCCCCACCAGTCAATCTCGACGCCAACCCACTGGACCGAAAAGAGCATGATGATGGCGGAGACGGCGATGCCTGCCGACAGGGCCGCCGACAAGACAAAGTTGTACTTGGACCAGAACTCGAGATAGCGGCTGCGGATGTAGATCCACGAGAGCCAGGCCACAGGGACGGCGGGGAAGGAGTATGAGAAGCCTAGAGGAGCGCCACGTTAGCCTTTCAGCGGGGACAAAGAGGGAACAAGACGTACTGTAGGGGGCCCATTGCAGACCGCCGGCAATGGCAGCAACAAGATGCACCTGACGCAGGACTCGGTTGTTGGGCATGAGCTTCTTGAGACCAAAGAAACCAAGAACGAGGATGATGCCAGAAGGGAATCCGAGGAGCAGCCACTTGTATTGTCCGTGGATACCAAAGACCTTGATAGGTCCAATGGTTCCCCAGAGGACAGAGGCCGTGAAGAAGGTGTTCAGAGATGGACATTTGAATCGCATGGGAGGATCGACTGTGCATACGCCCTTGATGTCCATCTATAGGACGAGTTAAAACGTGTTGCATGTGAGATGGGAAATTCTGCACACGGTTCTCTTGACGGTGGCAAACCAATGTGCGGGGGAAGACAACATGAACAACATACCTGGAACTTGATGACACCGGCGCAAATGACGGTTGAAATGAACGTGGCTAGTATCTGTCCAGCAAATGTAACGCGAGGGGAATCTGGCGTGAACATCGTCAGCATGGGACTAGCATCATCTTGTTCAAAGCATCCAACCATCCATCTTACCTTGACGTAATGGGCAATCTTTAAATCATTAGCAAACGAGAGCGCGTGCGCACAAGTGACGTAACTGAGTCCATGGTCAGCCACCGCTTCAGACTTTTTTTTTTTTTTTTTTTTTTTTAAGAAAAAGAAAGAAAAAGAAATGCCGGACGCTCGATGAATGGCAAACGTTGTAGCAAGCGCAGAAAAGACGACTTACCCGTAGGACTTGAAGAAGTTCATGGCCAAAGCATTACCCTCGACAATCGCTCCGCCGATGAACTCGGCAAGCACGTTCAAAGTGACTTCGATACCGGTCATAGCGGCGACGATGCCGATAGGAATTACAAACATAAGACAAAGCCAGATGCCATACAAGACGACAGCGGGGGACGTGTACGTTGGCCACAGAGCAATGCCAAGAACACCACAGACGATGGAGGTGATGAGGACGGCAAAATAGAACCATTCGGAGACTTGATTGAGCATGGTCAGTTTGAACGCCGTCTCAACTTGATTCTGTTGACTCGTTGAGCGTACCTTCAGGGTATGCAGCCATGAGGCGGTTGTGGATGTCAATGTATTCACCATCCGTAGCACGCTGATTCTCCCGCTCGCTCTCGGACTGCTTCTTATTGCGTTTCCAACGCAGACCTCGGAAGAGATTCTTGAACCCCATCTTCAGCTCATATCGGTGGTACAGCATCACATGGGTAACGACAGCAGAGTAGACGGCGAAGAAGAGACCGTAGAGCAGGGAGTTGGCAGCGCTCATGTAAGGAGCTGAGTAGCTGCTATACTTGTTCAAGTCGAACATGCCGCGCTCATCAAGGGCTTGAGATACGTTGTAAAGGTTGCCAAAATGGTCGAAAACACGGTTGCTGTTTATGGGGAGGTAGGCCGTGTTCCACGTGTTGGTGTACCAGGCGCCGAGGATCATTAGACCCGTGATGAACATGCCACCAGCAAAGTTGAAGGTCGAGAACGAGGGAATCATCTACATTTCAACCCGAGTTAGAGGAGCTTTCAGGTTGCTGCTTCTTCACGGTGAGGGGGGGGGCACGTACCAGAGGGTCGGTCTCGTTGAAATTGAGGACGTTCCAATCGAAGGTTGGGAGAGGATTGAAAAGCTAAGTCCCATGTAAGCACTATGACTTGAGACAGGGTCTTCTCCTTTCACTCACACCGAGGCCATTTTGCATGCCGGTCAAGATGTTCAAGTGCACATTGTCAGGTGCGATCCAGGTCATCCAGGAGAAGTATGTAAGCGCCTGAAAGATGTAGTTGGGGAACCAAAAGTACACAAACATGGCGGCGAAGGACATCATGAAGAAGCGATAGCGGGAGATGTTCCAAATCTTGCCAAAGGGACCCTTGACTGGGTGGTTCTCCTCATTATGCAGCGCAGTGTTGAGGGCTATAGTAACCAGCGATCGAGGCCACACACAATATGACGGGTACACCAGGAACTTTCTGGTCAACCCAGCAAGGCCGTACCCGATGAAATTGGTGGCAAAGCCATTGAGGAAGATGTAAGAGAAGCTCCGGGCGTACTGTTGGTTAAAGTACTGGGGCAGAACCTGTGTCCAGATGATGTGCTGAGTGTAGGGCAAGCTTCTCGACGTGTTGGCCATGATGGCGATGAGCATGTGTTCCTTCTTGTTGAATCGCCCGGGATTCAAGTTGATGATATGCTTGGTGAAAGGGATGCGCATGTCTACTTTGGGCATCCACTTTTCCCATGCCTTACCGACCGGGTAGGCCAGAAGCTGAGCCATGTTGGTGTCAAAACGAATAGGGGGTTGACGGATAGAGAAGAGCTGATTGACGAATGCCAAAAAGCAAGAGAAGACAATCCCGATAGTCCAGGCACGGATGGTGGAAACGGGCAGGGTGGGATCGTCATGGTTGTCAGTGACGGCGCGCACCTCAGCATAAGGACTGTTGTTGGTGATCAGAGCTGCCTCAAGCTTCATCTCTTGGACAAGTCGCTCATGTTTTTCGGGGTTCTCCGTAACGTCATCGTTTGCTTGTCTCACAGTTAACAATTGAGCGATGGATGATGGTCAAGGAAAGATGAATAATGGACAGTAACGAACCCATGAACTCCTTGATCTTCTGCAATATTACGTGGGGGAAATTCGGATCTCCTCCATGAATAGCCAAGACGTTTTTCATGAGCTGTGCCGAGAAGAGTCAGGCATCGAGATATCATGAATTCTGGTAACCCGGGCTTCATTCTTTTGACTCACAGCTCGGACTTGCTCCAGGCTCATGGAGGCGGCCAGCTCTTTGGCCTTGAGAAGATCATCCTCGGTTGCAGTCAAGTGGCTGAGACTTTTTGTGTGAGAGCCAAGCATGAATTCGCCATTCCAAGAGCCAGGCACTCTTTTAACTCACCCTTGACTGGTTTTGGTGCGTTCGTCATCCTCTTTACAAAGCTGTTGTTCGAGGTTAGGATTTGGACTTGGAAGGCAAGATGGGCCACGAGGCCAGTACAAGGAAAAAATAGCACAGAAAGCCAGGAGTAGAACGCACAGCACGGTCCACGGTATCAAAGACCTCGGTCTTTTCGAAAAGCTGAGACTGCTGCTCTTTGGTCTCCGTCTTTCCCATGGCTGCAGTCGACGTGACAGCAAATTTATAACATCGTTGTTATATTGGGTATCAAGTCCATGAGAGGCACAAATATGGGCACTTCACTGAGTGCTTAGGGCGGGATGGCTCTCTTCATATCGAATGTTGCGTGACATGTTCAAGGAGGCCATGGCTTGTTTGCTGTGCTAACGAGGCGTTAGTGAATTTGGTTTGCCTGCTGCTTGTTGGCTCAAGGTTTGCATGTTGCACTTGCGTGGCTGGCAGGGATGGATGCAACAAGAAACCTTGGAGGGAACCAGCCATGTCGTCTCCACCTCCGAAACTGTACCAATCTGCAAAGTGATCGTGCGACCTTGATATGGGCAAAGGGTCACCTACCCTATGAATCGCCAAGAGGTTGTTGTTGTTTGGACCCACGCGGCGGGACTCTGTCAGCCACCACGAGAAGCTTGCCTACATAGATCCCGTCGGGAGGAACATCATGCCGAAAAAATAAACACTCTGGCAATTGGCAGTGAGGGGTCCAGCTCAGAAGGTACATAGGAACATGGTTTGCCAGCCTGCCAAGGAACTACACGGCACGGCATGCCCTCGTACACGTGTGCTGTGGTGTTGACATGGCACACAGTACATCCCATCTCAGAAGTGATTCAATGGCTATGGGGGGTTGAACGAATCGGAGAAATAAGCGCATGCGGCAGCTGCTATAAAGGGAGATTCCCTGGCTTCCTCCCGCGGTCGTCGGCCATCGACTTTGCCGCTTTCGAGGCGGAGAAACGTGCAAGATGCGTGAGCTGGGACTTGGTAGCCATCGATGGCGACTGACTAATTCTATCCGTGAGCGAAATATATCAGAATATGACTGCACTTGGGATCCAGCCGCCGGCTGTGCTTGACGACTTGTTGTTCGATCAGTAGTAGTGACGCTTCTGCAACAAATCGCCCGTGTATGACGTTGTGAGGTGACACGGAAGGGAGCCAAGGGACTTGAGCGTAAGCACCGGACGTATCTTTTCTGATACCGACCATTGCTGGCATTGCGTCTCGTAGATAAAGTCGGAGACAGAGAGTCTGTGTAAATTAACAAGAACTTGAAACGCGGAGGAAGGAGCGCCTAAGCGCCCGCAGAGCGGATGAACGGGAGGTGCATTATGCAATTAGGAGTTTCCACTTTTAGTGCCACGCGAAGCTATTATCGCTGTGCGGCACGTGACTTTTAGCAAAGATATAATCAGAAGGGATAATTAAAGGCAGAAGATATAATTAAATTAATTATTCTTCTATTATATAAATAGAAAGGTAAAAGCTCTTCTTGTATAGAAAGAGTAGTTATAGTAAATCTTATATACTTCTTATTCTAATATTATATATTCTTTTAAGGTATAGTTTAGCTTCCCTAATATAGTCCTATGTATATAGCGCGTATAATTAGTTATATTCCCTACTACTAGGTAACACACCCCCTAATTAGTATTAAGGTTATTAAGACCACTAATTATTATATTAACTAGCGGATATATAGTATTTATTATTATAGGTAATTCTAATATAAGATTAAAGTAAGCTTTCTTACTTTTATACCTATACTCCTTTCTTATAAAGGCTCTTCTACCTTAATATTTATAGGCTTCCTTTTCTTACCTTTCTAATATACTTTTTATTAATAGCCCCTATATTTTAATTAATATAGCTCCTTTCCCTTTTTATATATTAGCCTAGGCTTAAGAGGAGGTAGATTCCTAGGTAAATTTAACTCCTAAGTAGTATTAAGCCTATATTTTAGCTAATTTAGCCTTAAATTTCCCTCTAGGTAATAGTGCTACCTATAAGAATCTTTCTCCTTCCCTAGCTAGCCCTAAGTAGCCTACTAGTAAGTTATTATCTCCTACTAAGGTAAGAGAAGAGTATACTATATATATACCTTTATAATCTTTATATCCTATTAGGGTATAGGTCTAGGGTAGGTATATAAGGTATAATCCTCTATAATCTTTATAGAAGTAAATAGTTTATTTAAAGCTTTACTCCCTCTCTTACTAAGCGCTAACTCTATAGCCTAGTAAACCTAATCCTTATAGTGCCTTATAGGATATACCCTATAATAGGTATATTTAAGTAGGTATTATAGGTAAGGGTAATCTAGGTTACTACTATAAGGTTAGGTCTAGATAATCTTAGAGATACTACTTATATAAGGTTAGTAATTACTATTATTAGCCTTTATATAATACTTATATTCCCCTTACTAAGCGGATATTATTAGCGCTAGATAATAACGCTAAGGTAAGGCACTCTTAACTACCTCTTCCCTTGCTTATCTTCTTATAACTATATAGATAGTTAAATAGTGCTATAAGGCACTATAACTCTAATTAGAACTTATTATAGAGCTAGATTCTATATATAATAAGGTTATTCCTAGTATTAGGGCTAAAGCTACTATTAGGGGTTCTTTAGTAGCGTCTAAGGAGAAGGTAACTATAGTAATAGCCTATCTTAAGGAGGTTATTTGCCTTCTTATATAAGTCCTATCTCTTTCCTTTATTTAGAATAGCATTTATATGTATATTTTTATATAATAGTGTTTTAGAGTTTATATTCTTCTAATCCTATTTACCTTAGTAGCGCTTTGCTTACTAAGGAGGGGGCCTTTATGTATTTTTCTAGGGTAATTAATTTTATGCCCCCTTATTAATATTCCTACGCTTCCTTAGTAACCTATATGCTTTAAATATTATATTATATACGTAGATCTACTAACCTAAGTATTAATCTAAAGTATTTAAATTACTCCTAATTTAATGCCTTTATAAATCTATTAGCGGGCATTTTAGCTATTAGTAAATATATAATCTCAAAGCTTCCTCTCTTAAATTCTTACTTTAACTATATATTATAAATATTAATATAATATAGTTAAGTGTTTAATCGCTTGCTCTTATTTAATATAAGTTAAATTATTTATTAATTATTATAATTAATAACCTAGTCCTTATAAGTATTAAATTTAATATCTCTAAATAGGCACTATAGACTTATAGTCTTCTTTGCTATTTATTATAGAGTAAGTAACTTAGCTTCTATTATAGATATAGTTACTGTTATTTAGTGCGTAGCTTTCTAGATAATTAGTCTACTAAATAGAGTAATTAGGTATCCTTATAATAACTTATATATCTTAAGATTATCTATAAATAATATATTACTTAAGATCTAAAGAGCTTAAAGTTTAGTGCTTATACTAAAGTATAGCGTGAGTTTATATATTATAAGTAAATAGCGGATAGCTTAGTCTATAGTCTTTATATGCTCTAGTCCTAGATTTATAAGGTATTATAATAACTTTACTACTATAAAGGTAATATCTAGTCTAATTATAATTATGGTGTATAGGATTAACCTAATCTTCTCTTAGTAGATCTTAATTACCTACTTCTTAGCTTTACCCTTAAACTTATAATACTCTACTACTAGGATTAGTATAGTAGGGAAAGTGTCTTTTCTTACTTACCTAAATTTCTCCCTAATCTTACTAATATATACCTTATAACTAAGATATACCCTTTACTATAGTTAGTCTCTAATAATCTAGATTCTAAGAAAGAATCCTACCTTACCTTTATTATCTAATTTATATACCTCCTTTAGTCCCTTAGAGATCTAGTTAGTAATTTTCTTATTATTCTTATAGAAGGCTATAAGAATATTATTAATAAAGAATATAAGAAAGATAGTCTAATCTTTTATATAGAATAAGTAGGGCTTCTCTTAGCTTAACTTAAGCCTAAGCTTCTTAAAAGACTTACTTAGCTCTTTAAACCAGAGCTATAAAGAGTCCCTTAATCTATATAATACCTTAAGTAATTCTATATACTCTCTAAGTATAGTAAAGCTATTAGGAAGTTTATATATTATAGGAATTCCCTCTTTTTTATAATCTATATAGAGAAAAGTATTCTTAATATTATACTACCTAGTCTCTAAGTTAAACCTAGTAACTAGCGCTATAAATACATAGAATATATATATAGTAAGCATTATAGTATAGGTGCGTTTAATTATTAAGGTATCCTAGAGATCTTTGCGTATGTATAAACATGCCTTATAATAGATTAATATTCCTTTCTTATTAAACTTATAAGAGAATACCTATTTTAATAGTAATAGCTTTAATTAAGCTATAGAATACTTTATCTACTACTATATTCCTTATTCTTTTAGCTTATTAATCTCTTTATTTATTATATTAATCTATTCTTCCTTAAATAGATAATCCTTTACTCTTTTCTATAACTTTAGAGGTTTAGCTAGGTCTAATTAATAAACTATCCCTATTTTCCTCTTTAGTTTAAGGAGTAATCTACTTTCCTTATTATAATGCGTATTAATTACTAAAAATATAGTTTTATAGCTCTTAAAATCCTAATCTCCTAGAAAGAGCTTATAAGGGTCTCTATCCTTAGTCTTCCTAAATTTAGTAAAGAGGTCTTTTAGGTCCTAGAGACTATTAATAAGAGCTTTACTAGGTCCTTTTCTTTTCCTCCTTAGTGCTAAAGTATAAGAAGGAATCTAGCCCTACTCTCTCTTAGTTTATAATCTTAAGCTTATTTATATACCTTTATATATTATAACTATTCTAAGGCTCTTTTCTATAATTTCTAGCTATATAGCTAGAGCTCCCTTTAAGCTCTCTATATAGGTAGCTATTCTAGCGTCTACTTCTATAGGTTTATTTTATTACTAGTCTACTTTATTTACTAGCTTAGGTAGTTAATTACCTATTAAGCTATTAATAACTTAGTCCTTAGTATTATATACTTAGTGTTCTAGAACCTTATAAGGATATTAGCTCTCCTAAGCCCTTATAGTGGTATCCTACTTACCACTTATTAGATCTATTATTATATTACTTTCTTAAGTATATAAATCTAGAGCTTTATGCTCTATTTTACTCTTCTAAGCGCCTAGATTAGGAGTCTCCTACTCTCTAATTAGTAGATCTAGTAATAGCTAAGGTATTTAAAGTCTAATATTCTTATTAAAATAAATAGCTTCTCTTTTCTTTAGTTATAATTAAGAAGTCTATAGGGTATTATCTACCCCTAAGTTTAAACTCTTAGTCTATTCTATTTAAGGTTTAATTAGTGCTAGGAAAAGATTTAACTTATTATCTAATTCTATATTAATCTTAAGGACTTAGAATTACGCTTTAAGTTTATTAATTAAAAGCTTAATTACGCTTTCCTATGCTATATTATAAAAAATTAACTTATTAAACGTAATATTCCTTATTATTATAACCTTTCCTAGCTTTAGGATCTAAATATAATAAATATTAGAGGCAGAATACCTAACTAGATATCTAATATAACCCCTTAGATATGTCTTATAGAACTATCTATATTTATTAGCTTTATAATCCCTTTTAAGGGGATAGGCGCGGCAGCTATATACATATAACCCGCTCTAATCTAGCCTTAGGTTAGCTATAGGCTCCTATATTAGTAATTAAGCATTATTATAGAACTAGCTTTCTAGGGTTTCTAGCGGTGTTTTCTAACTAGATTATTAACTAGGACTAATATTATATAGGTACGCTACTGCTTATATGCTCTCTAACTATAGGTTTAGTAGTAGCCCTACGCTTATAAGTATTATATTTAACTATAATATAATTATCTACCCTACTCTTTCTATAGCTCTATTTAGTTTATAAGTGTATAGAGGTATAAGCTTAAGATTAATGCCTTATAAGCGTGCCTACGTTTAGAAGATTATATCTATAAATTAGCTAATAATAGCGCCTTTATAATCTTACCTAATCTTTGTAATTAATAATCTAAATTATCTTATAACCTATTATTTAAAGTAGATTAGTATATTAAACACTATTACTTATGACTTATCTAGTAATATATAAACTTAAATTATACCTAAGAACTTATCTTTTATAACTAGTAACTAGTTTATACTATTATAACTAGTCTTATAGTCCTAAAGGTCCTAATAGATCCTCTAGAATAGTCTTAGTAATATATATTCTAGTGGTTTTCTTAAAATAACCTAGCGGGCATAGACTAGAGTATATATCTTATAGTCTCTACACTTTATTCTATATAATTACACTTCTCTTATATAAGTGTAACTCTTAGTGAGAGTATTCTTTCTAAGGTAGCTAGAATATAAGTGCTATAGTTCTTTAGGGTCTGCTTATATAGGGCGCGGGTCTCTGCTTAGTTAACCGCGTTATAAGCGTTATTTATTTCCTTCTAAATTAATTATTAAGAATATCACTAGTGCTATAGCTAAATTCACTACTTACTTAGAACTATTATAAGAGAAAAGAGGCTTATATTAAAGAAAAATAATATTATACTTCCTCTTAAGTTTAGCTAATAATAAGCTCTTATAGAAGGGTCTAATATATAAGGAGTAGTCCGCTCTATAATACTAAATACCCTTCTTCTAAAGAAGGCTCTCTAATATAATATTTATATAAAATCCTTCTATAAGTATAATATTCTATAAAGTAAGGTTTTCTATAAGTTCTCCCTTTAGCCTATTAAAAATATTCTTAATTATATAAGTGCCTCTTCCTATAATCTAGAAAGAGGTTATTCTAGCCTTAAGGTAATTATTAAATATTTCTTTAAAGGTTCTAGGCTTAAAGTAGTTTATACTATTAATAATATAAAGAGCGCTATAGTTATTAAAGAGGGTGCTCTCTAAGAGCATATATTTTACGTTTTCTAGTGTAGTATAGCTTCCCTTTAGAGAAGCTATGCTCTCTAGAATCTTTAGGTTAATAATTACTATAGTAATAGTACTAAGTAATTTCTCTCCTTTATAATCTTTAGTGCCTTTTACTATCTACCTATTCTTTACTACCTTAGTATGTAGGTTCTTTTATTCTATACTCTTATAGTATTTCTTAACCTTCCTATAGTTAACCTTTATAGAGAGCTTATATCCCTATACCTTCTTACTAGTTACTATATAGTATAAGGTATAGTAAGCTTAGGGGGACTAAAAGTAAGCACTTAGTGCCTTACCTATCTAATAGGGGCACTTCTTTAGACTATTATTCTTTTAGTCTTACTTCTTATTACCTTAGTTAGAGCATTCCCTAAGAGTAGTTATATAGCTCCCTTTACTAGAATTAGCATATATAGTTTATATTGCCCTATAGTATTAAGTGTACTTAGCTATAATACTTATAAGAGTAATATCTATAGGAAGAGAGTCTAAGGTCTATACTAGTTATATAATCTTAGTTTTTGCCTATTTAGGGTTAAAGCACGCTCTAATTACTATAATAAAGTTATAAATTATATTAGGACCCTAAACTTTATTAATCTTATATATTATAGCTTTCTAGTATAGCTTTCCTTATTACTTATTCTAATGCTTAAATTATATATTTATATATTTAGCGTTATTAAGATATACTATATACTTAGCTATAACTTCTACTTTAATAATAACTTAGCTAGGTAAGAACTTCTTCTTAAGTTTAATAGAGATTTAGTAAAGAGTTAGCTTCTTATTATTAGTGTTTTCCTCTTTAATCTTATTAATTACTATTATATAAGCATTAGGATTAATAGTACTAGTAATCTAGGTTTTAATAGTCCTCTCTCTTAACTTAGTTACCTTATATACTTAATACTTAGATATATACTAATAAGAAAGGAAGGAAAAAGCCTCTTAGAAAGTAAGCTTAGTCTTCTTACTTCCCTAGTTCCTTATAATAAAAGCTTTATATACCTCTAGTATAATTATAGAGAGCTCTTTAAGATAGTTAATATTAAGCTTTAGAAGCTAAGGATTAACTCTCTCCTAAATCTCTTAGCTCTAGGTAGCTTACTTTAATGCTTTATATTATTCCTCCTATTTATTAGATAAGACTAACTTAATATTAGTCTTAAGACTTAGGTAAGGAGAAGTTAAGGTATTTATTATAAGCGTGGATTAGTAGGTAGGGCGTAGTGTACACATAGGTCTTATATATAGGGGATTTAGTGGAGTTATAGATATATACCTTCTAGGCTTATAACTATTACTATATAGCATGTAACTTTTAGTAAAGATATAATTAGAAGGGATAATTAAAGGTAGAAGATATAATTAAATTAATTATTCTTCTATTATATAAATAGAAAGGTAAAAGCTCTTCTTTTATAGAAAGAGTAGTTATAGTAAATCTTATATGCTTCTTATTCTAATATTATACATTCTTTTAAGGTGTAGTTCAGCTTCCCTAATACAGTCCTACGCGCATAGCGCGTACGATCGGTCATATTCCCTGCTGCCGGGCAACAGCTATAGAAAGATCTATCATTGGCCTGCTGCTGTGCTTCCAATATAAGTTGATCTTTATCCCAATTTTCTCCGCGCCGCATACTATAATAATGTAGCGCCCATGAGCAAATGGCGTTCGTCTTGCCAAAAGTCCCCAAGCCCCCAAGCCCCCAAGCCCCATGGCGTCGTGTGACTCGTGTCTGTCTGGCAAGCAGGGGTACAGTCAGTCCAGTCTCGCGACGCCACGGAGATGGTGCATTGTTCCGCCATCGCATCATCTTTTGCGCCGTCAAAAGCACCTGGGTGTTGACGCTGGCCGTCATCGATGACGCAGACATCATTTTGAGAATGCCTCCTCTCCCTTTAACTCACGTAACGTGGGCAGATTGATGGACTGCAACGACTCCTCCGTGGAGCCTACAAAGATGGTCAAGGGACATGGATCGATTCACACGGTGAAAATCACTACACATCCGGGGTGAATATACTTGCCTGCCAGCATCGGCTGCCAATGATGAATGGAGCGCAAATCGGACTCACATGCAACTAAGTACTGCCATTTGGAGCGTACCGGTTCACTACCTGAGAGAAGGAGAAATGATGGTCAAACTATAGTCAAGCCGTCGGATAACATAACTCGTGACCAGAGGAGATCCATAACCCATCAATTCGCTTGCTCAAATGCCCCAAAAGATGGCAAGGAGAAAATCCCACCCGTCCACACTCAAGAAGCCACTGCGAAGTAACCGGTTGGCCACCCCTACCGGCCTCCCTTATTCGACAAGATGGCTTTTGACAGTCTTGCCCTCAGGCAGCTTGAAATGTGTCACAACACCGCCCCAACTCTCCTCGCTGTATCCCTCCTGCACCTTCTTACACGTCCTCAGGCCCCATTCCGTCACGCCAACCATCAAGCAGCTCTCAAACATGAAGGCACAGCTACCACTGCCAACCTTGACAGGCTCCAGCTTGGCTGCCCGGGCACCCTCGTGGCTCTCCGCATCAGGGCCATGCCCGCTCATCACATTATGCAGCGAGGCACCACCGGGCACGAAGCCACCAGCCCCGCCACGCTTGGCGTCATAACCGCCACGAATCAAACCCATGAACTCGCTCATCGTGTTGCGGTGGTACCATGGTGGACGGAAAGTGTCTTCGCCAACGAGCCAGCGCGGCGGGAAAATGACAAAATCAGCGACGGCGGTTCCAGGAACCGAGGACGGCGCAGAGAGGACGGTGAAGATGGACGGATCGGGATGATCAAAGGAAATGGTGCCAATGGTGTTGAACCGGCCGAGGTCGTACTTGTAGGGATAGTAGTTGCCCTGCCAGGCGACCACGTCAAAGGGCGTGTGGGCCTGCGTCGTCTGGAAGAGGGCATTGTTGAACTTGACGGTGACGATGTGGCAGTTGACACCCTCGTGGGCTGTCGCGCCAAAGTCCTGGGTGAAGTTGGCGACGGGGGCCATGAAGTCTCTGGCGTTGGCGAGACCATTTGATCCAATGGGTCCCAGCTCGGGGAGGTTGAAGTGGCCCTCGTACAGCTCGAGAGCATACCCGCGAGCCGGTCCTGATGCAAGGCGGACGTTGTACTTGACTCCGCGCGGGATGACGGCGATTTCCATCTGTCGGACGAGTAGCCAGCCAAACTCGGTGCGGATATCCAAGTCACCTTCCTGGGGGACAATAAGCAAGTCGCCGTCCGCAGAGTAGTATGCTGTTTTTTCGTCCATGTCCCTGCCTGCGGCGTACACGTACATGCCGAGACCCTGCTTCTGCGTCGGGTCACCAGCGCCAGCAACGAGCTTCAGCCCCGAGACGAAATCGTGATCCTTGGATTCGTCGTGGCTGAAGGGGTCCCATCGCAGCTGGTTAGGGATGAAGTGCATCTTGGAGCTCTCCGTCCTGACCAGCTCAGGGGCGATGCCCTCGGGAGCGGGCTGATAGGGCGGGTGGGCGCATGAAGGCAGGATGCGGTACAACCAGGTCTGTTTGTTGTCGTGCCTGGGGGCGGTAAAGGCCGTACCGGAGAGCTTCTCGGCGTAGAGACCCAAGGGTGGCTGTTGTGGAGAGTTGTGGCCGATGGGCAGCGCGCCCTCCACGGCTTCTGATCTTGTCCGGGGGGGTTCCGTCAGTTCTGGGAGAAATGAAAATGGTGCATCGCGGGAATCAGATCAAACAAGTGAACCTCATCACCAACTCCTACTTTTTGCTGCTTCACTGTCACGCATGCATATTCCAAATCCAGTAGAAAGAAGAGTGACTCACTCAAAATGACTATTGAAGCCGCATTGATAGCGGTATTTCTCCCCCGTGCTGAATTCCGTGACAGGCATGATGAATGATGTGGGCTATTCCGAGGCAATCTCGCACGACCAATGGAGCAGAGAAGAAGGGATTAGAAGAAAAAATACCAGCAACACTTTTGATTGTGGTTTTGCCGGCCAAGGAAGCTCGCGCGGGCTACCCCGGGCGGCTCATAGCTAATCAACGATGGCAATGACGAAGGTAACCGCACGCCGACGATTTCTGCGGCATCGCCATGACCGCCATGACGCCAGGAGGTACATGTTACATATGGTCGGAAGCTCGATCCGCGGCATTTCCGCCGTGGGGAACTGCACGGCAGCGCCATGACATCGGCCCGAGAGTAGCCGCAATTCCTTCCCGGAAGCAAGTGACTTTAATACTCCGTAAATAACGCAGGCAATTCTCAAACAAGTGTCAAGCGCCCAAAAAGACCGGAACCGCGTCGGCTTTCGCCAAGGGGTGCACGACCAGAGGCAATGACGACTAAGGTTGACATACTGGATGTGTGTATCGACAAACCTCGCTGCTGACTCTGTCAGTTCCTCATTCAAGATGACGAATTAGTGGTCGCAGGGTGTGTGTTTGTTCTCTTTGGCGCATTCAGCCTCGCTCTTGGCTTGCTCAACTTCTAGTTCTCGACGAGCATCATACGAAGATGAGGCCGGAATCCATTTTCACATGTGCTGCACTAGTGTCTGCTGCACTAATTATAGTCGCCAGATTCCCCGTCTCCATCTCGAATGCTATCCCGTCAAGCTGTTGCCGATATCCTCAAGTTTCCTCGCCGCCACCGATTATTCGCTCGGTCCGCCAGAATGCTTCGAATCTGAACGGCAAGATCGCATCCAACGGGGGCCGTGGTGCGGAATCTGAAAGCTCGGTTTCTCACGCGAATCCGCCACTTGAGCTCTGCTACATTATTGCTGGATATGTTTCCCCGGCGATAACTGACTGCCGTCGCGTGCCAAGACGTTGCACGACAACCTCTATCCTTCCAATTCCACGATCGACCTTACTCAAGATGTCTATACATGAGTATTGAGGGTATCTCCGTACCTCCAACTTCCAGTCTTGCAAAACCCACCTCCGCGGAATGAAGGGAGGGGACGACGGTATCTCGATTCACGGCAAGGCCACAAAAATCCGGGCAAATTCATGTGGCATACGACCATATTGGCATCAGAAACATTCATTCTGAATTGCCCGAGCGCCCGAGCGCGATCTTCCATCCTCGCATTGGTGTTGTCATGGAGTTATGGTGGAAACAGCTGGCCAGAAATAAGTGGCCTTGTGCAAACATTGACCTGACGTTGGTTCATCCTGGGTCCCTTTTACCATTCACTGCCTGCCCTAACATGGCCTAGGGCTTGAAAGTCAGAGATCCTGCGTACAGACTCCGCTTAAGTGTGGCGGCCTACACCAGGATTAGCCAATCGACTAATAGATCTGGACACGTTTGACTCCCCACCAGATAACTTGAGAATGAATTCCTGTTGATTGCAACACACCTGAGACAAGCGGCTACTCTGCCGCTGTTTCTGGATCCCACATTGTGAAGTTACATGCGCACGATTCAGATACTAGCACACGGTTTTGCAAAGACTTGAACGATGATTTAAGCTCTGTAATATAGATGTACATGCCTATCAATACGAAAGAGTATCTGGAACACATTTGGGCTGTTAAGCATCCCGCTTCTGGTTTTTTAGGGCCGTGATCCACGAAAACTCTGCTAAGTTAGCAGAGTGTATAAGCATGTATAACAGACACGCTAGCTATTTTTAGTAGTAAATTTATATAGAAAGTTATAGAATTAAGTCTACTTTATATTTACCCTTATTTATAATATATTACACTAGTAAGGGGCGTGTAAATACCTATAATAGGATTAGATACTAAGAATAAAGGGAATTCTACTGTTTTTTAGCTCTTATTTTTATAGAGTGTAAATTACTTTATAAACTTTATAGGGAGTATTATAATAAAGTTAGTAAAGCACTATAATAACCTTTCTTAGGGATTATAACCTCCTATTTAAGTACCTTATTATTAAAGAAGATAATAATAGTAATAATCTTTATATTATAGTATTAATTCTTATATATTATAAGGCTATAGTAAGAATATAAAGAGTGCTCTATTAGCCTTATTAACTTTAAGAGTATATCTACTATTACTATTATAATAATACTAAATTTATAGCTCTTAAAGAAAGCACTTAATAGTTACTAACTATATTATAGGACCTTTATTATTATATTCTTTAGAAGCCTAGTATTAACTTTATATATCTCTTTTAAATACTAAAAGAGACCTTTCTTTAGCTCTATAGCTAGCTTTAGAATAATACTTTAATTAGGGATTTATAATACTAATTAGTTAAGTAAAAAGTAATAATATTCTTATAGATTTATGCCTATAATAAGCCTTAAAGAAATATAGGCTATTAATTTTATCTAAGCTAATTATTAGTATTATAGATCTTTTATAAGTTACTTAATCTAATAAGGAAATTATATATAAGATTTATTTATTAGCTAAACCTAGAGTTTATATTACCTTTTATAGAATTAAATTATAGATTCCTTTAATTTAATAGTATAATTAGCGCTATTAATAGTATATATATTCCTATATATATTCTACTTTTATAGTAAAAGAGGTTTTAGTTAAGAAAGAATAATATCTTATAAAATATACTTATAGCTACTAGCTTTAAGGGATTATTCTAATATATACTACCTAGCGTAGAAGGTTCTATTAATAATATAACCTTAATATAAATAGCCTTATTAAAGTTATTTTTAATACCCTAATATTACTTTTATCTTAGAGATATAGGATTTAGTATATATTAAAGGCTAATTACGCTATTTTTAAGAGTTTAGTATTATCTATAAAACTAGGCACTTACTAGTTAATAGCCTATAAACTAAGAAGAGCTCTTTAATTATTAGCACTTATAATTAAGAATAGTTATTAAGTAAGTCTTTAGGTAGTATAAGTAAAAGTAAAAGATTATTTACTATAGTATAGCTAAATATAAGTTTCTAGTGTAAATTAAGATAATCTATACTATTACTAGTCTATTTAACTTTATTAAAATATATAGGAAGGAACCCTATAACTTTAAAGCATGTAAAATAGAGTAGTTATCTCTAGATAAGTATAAAGCTCTTTAAGTAGCTACTAGGTAAGCTAATAAGGTAAATTAAGGCTTAATAGGGTTATAGATTTATAAATAAGTTACTAAGTAGCTTTAGGAATAATATTAGAGTATAGAATAGGTTAAGAATATATATATTAAATAAAATTAGTAGTATTATTAATAAATTCCTAGCTTTTATACTAATAATACTATAGATAAAAAGTAATAATATATATACCTATAGAAGGTATTAATACCCTTACACTTCTATAACCTAGCTAGGCCTAATACTAAAGTTTAATTTAACCTACGCTTTCTTTATCTCCTTTAAGAATAATATATTCTAAATAAGAGTATTTATATAATTCTCCTTTAACTATAAGATAATTTAAATTACTATAGCTATCCTAAGCTCTTTACTATATAATTAGTAGTCTTTAAGTGCTTATATAATATCTTCTATATTTATAGACCTTAGGGAAAAGATATACTACCTAAGGCCCGCGGTATATAGCCTAAGAATATTTAATATTACCTCTAAAAGCTCTATTACCTATACTATAGCTTTTTACTTCTATAAGCTCTTTAGTAATTTATTTAGCTATAATCTAATAAGTATAAACCTAGTAAAAGGGTTTAATAAGTAGCTATAGGCTAGCCTCTAAGAACTATAACTAGTGGAGTAGCTATCTCCTATAATTTTAGATATATCTAGTTAAAGTAAAGAATTATTATTAACTTTAAAGGGATTATTATTATTATAAATCTCTTTAATAAAATAAGGATTATTATTATTAGTGCTTTATTATAAGCCTCTAATATCCCTTTTATTATTATCTAGTTTTAAAGAGTAGCTACCTCTTCCTATTTCCTCCTTTACTATAGCAAATCCTTTATTATCCTAAGCCTTAAGAATTCTATTACTAGCTAGAAGGTCTAGTATAAAGACCTTTACTTACTCTATAGCTATAAAGTTCTTATTAATAATTAGAGGCTTCCTTATAATAGCCCTCCTAAATCTCTTATAAACCTCCTTAATAAATTTAATATTCTACTTACTTATATAAAGCTTTCTAATCTCTTTATTATAAGTTATGCTAGATTATAACTCTACGGCTATGAGAACAAAGGATAGCTAGGCAAGAGGTATAGGGGCACTTGTGTTACGTGCTAGAATTGACAAGTGGACTGCCACTTCGGATGTGGCCTCGTTGCCAAGGATGTGTGGCCTGCACGTGACCTAGAACCCCTATATTTGACGATAGCTCTGCCCTCTAGCTAGTTAAATCAACAACAACCTTAAACACTCCTTTTATAATATATTATATATCATAATAAGTAGTAGCAATTGCTCTTTAATTATTGCGCACCTCTAGCGCTTTTACTGCTTAATAAAAGCCACTAAACCGACTAAGTTAACCAATATACTAAGCCTATTAAAGCTATCCCTTTTACTAGGCTTGATAGTCCCTAGGCATCACGCCTATTGTCAGATTCGTTGACCTTTGATTTGTTGACTATTGATCTGACCGTTAGAACTGTTAACCTTCGTTCTAACCGTTAGATCTATTAACTTCAATCCGACCGTTAATCTGACCTTGATTTCCTCTAGGCATCGCGCCTATCGTCAGATTCGTTAACCTTCGTGCCGACCTTCAATCCGTTGATTTGAAGACCTTCGATCCGTTGCTCTGAAGACCTTTTGATCGTGCGAATTTAATCAGTCCAAAGACCTTTGACCTTTAATTCTTTAACCTTTAATTTCTTCGACCTTTGATTCAATTTAATCGATTCGTTAACCTTCGTCCCGACCGTCGATCTGATTGAATTGAAGACCTTTGATCCGTTGATTTGAAGACCTTCGATCCGGTTAATCCGAAGACCTTTTGATCGTGCGAATTCAATCAGTCCGAAGACCTTCGACCTTCGATTCTTCAACCTTCAATTTCTTTGACCTTCGATTTAATTCGATCGATTCGTTGACCTTCGTCCCGACCGTTGATCCGTTGAATTGAAGACCTTCAACGTTTAATCCGTTGATCCGAAGAGATCCGATTGAATTGAAGACCTTTGATCCGATTGATTTGAAGACCTTTTGATCGTGCGAATTCGATTAATTCGTTGACCTTCGTGCCGACCTTCGATCCGTTGATTTAAAGACCTTCGATCCGATTGATTTGAAGACCTTCAATCCGTCAGTCCGAAGACCTTCGACCTTCGATTCTTCAACCTTCGATTTCTTCGACCTTCGATTCTTCAACCTTCGATTTCTTCGACCTTCGACCTTCGATTCAATTCGATCGATTCGTTGACCTTCGACCCGACCGTCAAATCTAACAAATTCGTCAATCCTAATCCAATAAAGCTTGCTAGATATAATGCTTCCCTTACACCAGCTAGATCAGTGTGAGCAATAGCGATTATAGTAGCTTTATAAGCAGGATTATCAGCGCTGAACCTGTAGTATCTATAGGAAGACCTTCCCTTTAAGAAATCTAGTCTTTTAACATCTTAAGGATTTATGCCCAGCCAGTCAGTAATATCAACAGGTTCAACAGCAACTAGAACAGCAGCTAGACTAACGGCTACAGCAGCAATTCCAGTGGCAATAAGACCAGCATCAACGGGATCTTCAGGACCTAAGGACCTGTTATCTATAGTAGTAGCAGTAATTGCAGTAGTAAATTCAATAGCAATAGCAGTAAATATAGGATCTTTAATAGTAGCTAGCTATAGAAGAGGATGACTTCTAATAGCTTAAAGACCTTATTATAGAAGCTTTTAAAGAACGCGATAACCTTTGAAGGCAGCTAGCCTATTAGCAAATTCGTTAGCTAATTCAACAGCCTGACCGAAGACCTCTGCAAAGCTCGTTGCCTGACCCTCTGCAACGCTTGTTGCCCGGCCCTTTGCAAAGCTTGTTGCCTAGACCTTTGCAAAGCTCGTTGCCTAGACCTCTGCAAAGCTCGTTGCCTAGACCTTTGCAAAGCTCGTTGCCTGACCCTCTGCAACGCTTGTTGACTAGCTAAGCTATTAATTATTAGATCTATTAGCCTGATTAATACGACTATCTGTACGACTACTAATCTAATAGCGATTCGGACTATCAACCTAACCGTCAACCTGACTGTCAACCTGACCGTTAACCTGACCGTCAATCCAACGATCAATCCGACCGCTATAGTTACAGATCCCGTAGGGCTAGTTATCAATTTAATGACCGATTCAATGACCGATTCGATAACCAATTCGATGATCAATTCGATGACCGACCCGATGACCGATTTGATGACCGATTTGATAACCGCCGGACCTAACGATCTATCTAACTGAATTCCTTTGCAAGAGCCTGCTTCCTAGCTTATTGCAAATTCGTTAGATCTTAGATAGCTAGGACAGCTATCTCTTTTATCCATAGTGCCCGCATTTATTACGTGCTAGAATTAACAAGTGGACTACCACTTCGGATATGGCCTCGTTGCTAAGGATATGTGGCCTGCACGTGACCTAGAACCCCTATATTTGACGATAGCTCTGCCCTCTAGCTAGTTGAATCAACAATAACCTTAACACTCCTTTTATGTTACATTTTATATCGTAACAACTTGTGTATTTACTAAAGCTTGCTAGGTCTAAGTGTTATGCACGCAAGTCGCTAGCTTTTATCTAGTAGCTTGCTAGTATCACGTAGACCTAGCCCTAGGCCTAGTATACCTATAAGGTATATATACTATATTATAGGTAGGGCCTTATAATTACCTCCTTACTTATAGCTAGGCTTCTAAATAGCTTTTACTAGCTACTTTATAGCTATTTACTAACTAGTAATAGCCTCTAAAATAATAATAAATAATAGATAGGGTTTAACTATAAATTTACCTATAATTCTTTATTATATTATATACTCTTCCTTTTTATAACTATAGTAATTTTTTAATTATTTCTTATGCCTTTAGTTTCTATCCCTTCCTAGTCCTTAATTACTATATATTTATTATAGAAAATAAGTATATTCCTTTAAAAGAATATAACTATATATATTATTTATACACTAGATATGCTAAGTTTAAGAAATATCCCCTAGCTAAGCCTATATTACTATAGATTAACTAGTAATTTCCTTATAATTTATTTATAAATTCTTAAAAGATAAAATATTCTAAGTGCTATACCTAATGCTATAATTATAGTAATTCTTATAAGACTATAAGTATATTACTCTTTCTATATCTTTTAGTCTTATTTTACTAATAAATTCCTATAGGCTATAGCTATAATAAGGGGTAATTTTATTAATCTCCTTATAGTTTTAGACTAGGCCTAAATACTTATAGATATCTATAGTAATATAGTAAAGGAAAACCCTAAGGACTACTTATTTTTAGAGGCCTCTTACTTCTATATTACTAAGTATTACCTCTATCTAATAATAGGGTTTAACTATATAAATATATTATACTATATTACTTTTAGCTTAATTAGGGCTATAAAGGTCTATTAGGTTTATCTTTTTACTATATATTTACTAGTCTTTTACTTATATTTAGTAGTAGTATACCTTTATTATATACTAATAGTATATAGTGTTATAATAGTAGCTACTTATTATAATATTCCTAAGCCTAATTCTAGGGTATATAAGTATTATAGTTATTTTACCTTACCTTACTATATATTTACTAATTCTTCTATAGCTAAACTACTATAAACTTAAGATTATATAAAATATAAAAATAACTTTATACCTATAATACTTAGACCTAGGATATATCCCTAGGGAATAGTAAAATATTATTTTATACTAGTAATATACTAGGTAATTACTAAGAATAAGAATAGTATTAAGTATTTTATTTATAAGGGTTAGGCTTTTTACTATAAAGGGGTAATAATAAAGGGGTTTCCCTTAACTCTCCTTATACTTTAGGTATATTTTCTTTTATTATTTAGTAAGTAATCTAAGGTAGTTTATATAGAAGTATAATAGTAGCTAATAAGGCTAGGCCTTTTTTATTATAACTCTATATCTCTTTACCTATAACTTACCTATATATTACTACTTTTCTTATATAATCTACTTTAGTAAAACACTTAAATTATATATTAAGCGCCTTCTATATCTTTTACTAGAACCTATTAGTTATATTTACTTAGCTAACCCTTTTATTTTACTAGGTATTTATTATCTTTATAGGTTTTCTTATAGTCCTTAACTTCCTTAACTTTATACTTATTTTCTTTATCCTTAAGGTCTAGTATTAGTATATCCTTATTCCTAGTATCTTTATAGTAATTCTATAGCTCTAATAGGCTTATATAAAATATATTATATAGCTATCTATACTTCTTAGGTAATACTAGTCTATATACTTATTTCCTTATAGTATTAAGTACTTAAAAAGGCCTAATAAATCTAGGGGTTAGCTTCTATTTTATATTCTTAAGCCTAATATTCTTTACTAATAGTAATACTAGGTTACCTTAATATAGTATTAATAGCTAGTAATACTAGTTATAGTACTTTACCTAGGTTTTAGTAGCTTTAGCCTAGTTTTCCTTTAGATACTCTCTAGCTTTATATAGTTTTATAATATATATATATACTTCTAGTACCTCCCCTTCCTAGCTCTTACCTCTAAGAGCTAAATAAAACTTAGGTAAATAGCCTATAAGTAAGTAGTTTAAGGAGTAGCTAGTGCTCTTATTTACTATATTATTATAAGTAAATTAAGCTATTAGGAGTAGCTTAAGCTATATCTATTAGTTCTCTATAATAAAATATTAAAAGTAGTACTTAAGTACTTAGTTTATTCTTTTTATTTACCTATTAGTTTAGGGGTAAAATACTATAGAAAGCCTTTACTTTACCTAAGATAAGTAGTATAGGTCTAACTAGAATTAGCTTATAAAGACTAAACCTCTATTAAATATAATGCCCTCTAGGGCTCTAAATTATAGCTTAATCTCTTTGTGGAAAAGTTTTGCTAATTTAGCTATATTAATAGTAGTAGTTATAAGTAGGAAGATAGAATACTTAGTAAATTAGTCTATAATTACTAGGATTATATTAGTCTCTTACTTACCTACTTACGTAATAGGTAACCCTATAATAAAGTCTATTAAGATCTTTATTTATAGTTACCTTAGTATTAGTAGTAATTTAAGGCTTCTATATAAGTAATACCTTTTAGCTACTACTTATTAGTAAACCCTATAGCTTATAATATAGTCTAAAATAGACTTACTTATAGCTAGCTACTAAAAGTAATGCTTTAGTAGCTCTAGAGTATACTTAGTTCTAAAGTAACCTACTAGTAAATTATTATAGTATAGCTATAGAAGCTTCTATTATAAAATAGGCTCCTAGGGAATAACTACCTAGTCTTAGTATAATAGAAGACCCCCTATACTATATAACTATAGACTAGCCTTTCCCTTCCCTTTTACTAAGGAGTTATTAATCTTACTATTCTATCTTTATAAATCTAGGTCTTAATCCTATGCCTTTTATAGTAGTTATACTAATAGTTTATTTAGCCTAGATTAGTAAGGATTTAGTAATATAATAGTTCCCTATATCTCTTATACTATACTAATATCTTAAACACACACTACCTTCTCCTTAAAATCCCCTTTAGTTAGCTAATCTTTTACTAAATTTATAGTAGCTAACTAGCTTCTTAACTAGGCTACTCTAGCTATTCTCTCTATAGGGGCTAGGGTATTTTTCTTCCCTAAAGGTATTTTACTATATTTTCTTTAATATATTAGTTTCTCTTTTTCTACTATTTTAGTAAGTACTATTTTCCTTTAAAGTTCTAGTAATAGTACCTTATTTATTAGGGGTTTACCCTTATAATTAGACTTTCTTAATAGTGTATTTACTAGGTTACTTTTCCTAGGTCTATACCTAATTATAAAGTAAAAGGGGTAAAGAAATATATACTATCTTACCTACCTTTTATTTAACTTTTACTACCTTATAAAGGTCTATAGGTTATAGTAGTCTAATAGGACTTTAACTAGGCTTACTATGCCTTTAATATAGTATTACTAGTATTTAAATAACTTTACTATAGTAAGTAACTCTTAATTAGCTATACTATAATTACACTTAGTATTTATAAATTTCCTTAACTAAAATACTACTAGATACTAATAGCTCTTATTATCCTATTAAGATAGGATTCCTACTATTATAAAGATTAAAGTATTTATCTTAATATATACTAGTTAACTTAGGTTATAATAATAGAGAAGAGGCGCTTACTAAAAGGCCTCTTTTAGCTAGTTAAATACTAGCTATTCCTTTACTTTAAATATAAACTTCCTAGTTTAAATACTATTTTAACTACCTTTTATTAATATATAAAGAGATACTATAATCCTAGAGTATTTATAAATAAACTATTAGTAAAAGTTATAAAACCTAAGGAAAGACTATATATTCTTAAAGCTTATAGGCTCTTTCTATTCTTAGATTATATTAACCTAGTAAGTATCTATTAAGATTCTATTAACTAATAGAATAAACCCTAGGAACTTTACTAACTCCTAGTAAAATAAACACTTTAAGGGTTTTATATATAACTTTACTAATCTTATATATTCTAAAACTTCCTTAATATATATAGTATATTTCTCCTATATCTTTAAAAAGATAAGGATATTATCTAGATATACTATATAAATAGTATTAACTAGCCTATAAAGTACTTTATAAATATAACTTTAAAAAGTAGCTAGGGTATTAGTTAACCTAAAGGGTATTATAAGGTATTTATAGTATTTATAATAAGTATAAAATATAGTCTTTTACTTATTACCTCCTTTAATATAAATTTAATAGTATATATCCTTAATATTAATTTTTAAGAAATAGTAAGCTCCTTAGCACTAGTCTAGGATCTCTAAAATTAGGGGGAGAGCGTAGTAATTCTTCTATATTACTTTATTAAGTCCTTAATAATCTATATATAACTAGAGTATCCTATCCTTCTTTAGTATAAATAGAATAAGCATGCCTATAGGGCTCTTAGAGGGTCTTATCTAGTCTTTTTATAGGTTTTTATTAATATATTTATAGAGTTTTTTTAGCTTACTTTAGGAGAGAGAGTAGATTAGTCTATATAGAGGTATAGCCTTAGGTACTAGGTTAATTATATAGTTAGTCTTTTTTCTTAATAATAAGCTTCCTACCTTATCTAATATAAATATATCTTTAAACTTATATAGTTTTAGGGGAATATCTTTAATAATTCTATATACTTTTACCTTCTTATTATCTTTAAGGGTAATAAACTTATCTTTTATAACCTCTATAATAGTATATATAATAGTCTTATTATATATTACTTTTATAAATTTATAGGGAGTTAATAGTAAAAAGGCTACTTTTTCTTTCTTAAACTACTATTCCTATAAATATAAGTAAAGGTATATATATTCTTCTATAAGGGTATATATTCTAATTAATATAAGGCTTCCCCCTACTCTTAGGTCTTTATTTATAGCTATATATAGTAGCTTAAGGTCTCTTTCTTCTTCTCTTAAGTCCTTAATTATAATAGATACCTTATAGACACTATATTAAGGGACTATAAGGGCTTTTACTACCTTAATAATAGGTACTATAGCCTTAGCCTAGTTAAGTTTATAGGTTCTTATAAACTTAATACTAATTATATTAATCTTAGTATAACTATTTAGATTAGCTACTATTTTAATATCTTTATACTTATAGATCGTAACTAGTGTATAAAACTAATACCTTATTAGCACCTTAGTATTAGAGGTAAAGGTAAGGGTATTTACTTTTACCTTAGGGAGTTTTCTAGGCTTTCTTAGGACTCTTTCTTAGGTTTTTTATAATAATATATAAGGTATTCTATACTATTATAGTTATAATACTATATCTTATCCCTAAGTTTAGTAGTATTTAGGTAGGTAGCTAGGCCCTTCTCCTAGTCCTTATTTCTTTAATCTTTATAAGGTCTATAACCTTATAAGGAGTTATTCCTATAGTACTAGGGATTCTTATATAGGCCTTTATCTCCTAATTACTTAGGCTTTTACTTATTCTTTAGTATAGCCTCCTAGAATTACTAGGTAAGTTATATAACCTTTTCTTAAGTCTTATTAGTAATAAAGGTATATAAGTTAATATAATCCTATAGGTTAAGGAGTAACTTTATAAAGAATATAAGGGTATAAGTCTTTTCTAAGGCTCTTTCTAGGTATTTCTTTAGTAAATCTAAGAAGATACTAAACTTAATAAGGCTTTAACCCTTATATTACTTTATATTCTCTAATTATATTACTATTTATATATTATAATTAGTAAAGTCCTAAAGTAATATAAGTATTTAAGTCTAAAATTTATCCTAGTTATCTTTAAGGTTATCCTAGCTATTAGCCTACTATTCCTTAAGGTATCTATTCTATTTTACCCTATAATTAATATATATATAGTTAAGTGTAAAAAGGATTTTCTAGTAGTTATATTAGAACTTCTTCTTTACCCTATTAAAGGTATAGTTTAGGTTATTAATCTATATCTTATATCTCTATAGGTTTATAAGGTATTAGAGATTAGTAATATTCTAAACTTTAACCTCTTAGCTACTATAGCTTAAGGAAGTACTAGCTTTTTACTACCTTTTTAATTATTCTTCTCTAGTATTATACTATAATAGATCTTAGAGCTCTTACTCTCTTTCCTATAGTTTTTAGAGTTCCTTAAGCTAAGTAATTTACTTTACTATTACTATAGCTTAGGTATAAATAGTAAGGGGTATATCTTTAGTTATAATACCTATAAAATATAGTGTATTCTTAGCTATAGTATTACCCTTATCTAGTAGCCCTTAGTTATTATCTAATATTACTCTTACTAATTAGGTAGTTCTCCTCTCTATATTACTCTTAGGTAGCTAGTAAAAGAAGCTTTAGAATTATAAGAATAAAGGATAGCTAGGTAAGAGATATAAGGGCACTTATATATTTACTAAAGCTTACTAGGTCTAAGTATTATATACATAAGTCGCTAGCTTTTATCTAGCGGCTTACTAGTGTTACGTGGACCTAGCCCTAGGCCTAGTATACCTGTGGGGTGTGCACGCTGTGTTATGGGCGGGGCCTCATAACGGCTTAGAATACTCGCCACACCTTCTTAAGCTATGTATAGTAATTCTTAATAAGCCTTACCTCCTATTAATAATTTAGGAATTTAAGGGTAAGGGCAGGAAGAAAGCCCTTAAAGAGATCTCTTATAATACTAGGCTTCTTATTATTAAGCTACTACTTACACTAAGCTTTAAGTAGTAAGTTAAGTAGGAAAAGTATCTCTTTATTAGACTAATAAAGCTAATCTATAGTAGATGCCTGTAACTAGGTAGATTAGGATATAATATTAATTAATATTTAAGTTATAAGGTATTTGCTAATAAATAATAATATAGATTAAATTTTTTAACTATTAATAGAGGGAATATTAGTTATAAGGGGCTTTAGACGCGAGGGCGGTGAAAAAAAGCCATAACATATAAGCTCGGACTGTATAAAGTAGCCGCCCTATAGTGATCCACATATAAGTTATACTGCGGGTCGTCCCTGCTAACTTAGCAGAGTTCTCGTGGATCACGGCCTAGGTTTCACGTAGCCTGCTGGCCTTCCACAGCCAATCAGGACCACTTCGGCTGGATCGCGCGGTGGAGCGTACGTTAGGGCAAGTATCGCCCACAACCTCTTACTTATGAACTTGTCCTTTACATGCAACAATACCCGTCAAACATTACAATTGTAACATAGCCTCCCCACCGACTAGAGTTCCACCACATTAACGTGACGGCAAACAACCCGTCGCGGATATATGACAACGACTGGGACCCGCTCTGCGACGACAAACGGATCAAGTACGTGGGGATTGGCAGCATGATGAGTGATGATGACGACAACCGACCTGCAAAGAGTGACCGGTCCTCTCCAAACTCCACCTATTCACCCTCACCTACGTCCGTATACTTACGCCTCTTACCCGTCCGCCTTATACGCAGTACAACGAAATGTGGTACTATACAAACTGTCGATTGGAAAACGTGGCAGGCATTCCATGCTGCATCGATAAAGATACATTACACAACCCGACCATCGGCATGCTAATCCATTACGATGACGGTCGTCGATGCTTGTATAGGGCAGTTTCGCTTTGACTGGGCACTTGATCTCTTGGCAGTAGACCGTGCAAGGACACTGCGCATTGTGTTGGGCAAAACGAGGGAAAATCGTCGGGACGCTGGCGCCTGGAGAACGGAATTGATGCACGAAAAAAAAACAGGCACACCCGACTGGCCACTAATTTGTGCCTTTATCATCCTGGAGAAGTTCGTGCTTGTCCAAATAGTCCGGAATCTCTTCAATTTCGGAGCCAGTGGCTACCGTAAATATGAGTCGGAAGAATGGAACAAGAAGGGATGCGTCCCGCATCTGCTTGTACATGACATGACCCAGCCAGCCAAGAATACCTGATCGCAATATCCCAAGCGCCGACTCGCAACGAAAATAGCGAAGCCAAACAAAGAAAATGTGGAGACACTATGGGAACAGATATCAAGGTTGTGGTGAGTAGATTACTCTTCCTCCTCCTTCTTGCCCTTCTTCTTCTTGTTCCCACCAGCGAAACCGCTCGCACTGGGTTGTGACTGGAGATGGACAACCAATCGTGTCCATGACTCTTCCTTGTCCCATTCGAAGCCAGCCAGGTAGGGCTTGTCGAGCTCGTCATCAGTCTATCGGCCGTCAGCTTCACTGTTCAGCTATCGTTACGAACCAAAGTGAATAAGAATATGTAAGATACGCACTCGCTTCTTGTATGCCTTATGAATGGCATCCAATGCATCCTTGATGGTAACGCCCTTCATGTTCCGTGCTGTTACTTCCATTCCCAATGGAAAGTGCAGGTCAATCTTCTTGACGGGGGGTTTCGTCAATGGCAGCTTCAGAATGGCGGGGTCCTCTACTGTTGATGAGCTTTTGTTGATTTTCCTAAGGGTGACGCATGTCAGTACGAACCAAAGAGTAGGCCAAATGAGAGTTTAGCGAGTTTTACTGAGTGACATACCAGCCCGTTTTCTGTGTCTCAATGGCAATCTCCAAGTCGATGCCATCCTGCTCTATTGTGCACAATCCGCAATCAGCACTACGAACGACATCGATCCCAGGCAGCTCCTCCAGTCTAGAAGCCTGAGTGGGAGGTCAAGCTGTGCAAGCTAGCTCACCGAGATCATTGATGTTCATGACACCAGCAGCACTGGAACTTTGCCTCCTATGGCCCTTCTCCTTGGGCGGTGATGATGACAAGCCTTGGACGGCGGAGTCGACCTTGGTGAGTGGTTCCGACATGTTTACGAGTTGGAGTGTGTGCGTGCGTTGATTATTGACAGCGGAGGTATGCTAGATTGCTCAACTCGTGATTGGGGTCTGATGTGTCCGTCAGTTCAAGCGCGATGGGGTATTTGCGATATGCAAATCACTTTTCTGAAAAGTAAGCATGACATATGTGTAAGAGACGAACCTTCTTTGCCTGCGAGCCGAAGTGGTTCAATGGGGTCCTACAGAGAATCAAACGATGATGAAAGAAGAGAAGAGAAGAAGAGGGGGAAGGGAGGGGGGGTGGCTATTTGTTCTCGGCGGCCTGGGGTGGTTTGAGGTGAACCCAGCTGTTTCCAGTTGCCCTTTGCTCTTTCGTCAGGCCGGGCGGGGTAAGTGCTTCAGTGCCGTCAGTGTTCACTAGAAACAGTGGTTGGCATGGTGTTCACGGGCGAATCACTCGAGTGCTCACTGCTTAGGTACGTACGTATACAGTATGGACAGAGCCCTGGCATGCACTGGGGTTGGTCATTGGGCTGGACTCTTGAGCAAAAGGGCCATCTTGGTTCTGGAGACTACATAGAGGTCTCGCGAGCCAGACCAGACCTGGGCGTGACCCATAACCCGGGTTACCTTGTGGCCGTCGAGGTACTGCACAAGTAGATGAACCAGATGAGACGAAGAGGATCGAGTGCGACGATTCGAGTGGGCGGGTGGACCACAGCGTCCACCCGTACCAGGTCTCAACCGCTGATCTTGGCTGCTTGCTGAGCACTTTTAGGGGGCCCGTTGGGGCTTAGCGCTGCACCTGTGAGCAGCTATCCTCTGGGGTAAAAATCCGGGGAAGCCTGTCATTGACCCACCGCTGGGTGGTCTAACCCTCAATTACCCTGGCGGAGGATCGAAGGGCTTTCGCTTTGCTATCTATCTATGCCGTCTGCCTGCATCGATGAAGTTTGGCGGGGAGCAAAGGGGTGGTAGGAAACAAGCAGTGATAATAATCCTGAAGACTGGACGCAAGAGAGCGAGAAGGGCGAGAGCTGATGAGGCGTGCCATGGCGTGCCATGGCGTGCCATGACCTTTTGAGGGGAAACCCAGTGCGACGCAGGATCGACGGCCCCCCGCTGGCCGGAGAGCTCGGAGATCAAAGCACTTGCAAGCTAGCCCTCAGCATAGCTCGCACAGTGCCGTGCATAACGGTGACTCGGCTAAAACCTTGCCTTCGTGGTGCCCTCGTGGGTTGCAGCAACCTGCAGCAGAGCTTCATCATCCGGCGGTCATTGGCTGTCCGTCGACGCATATGTAGCCAACCACGATTCCCCGCGCCTGTACCTGACCTTGGCTCGGTGTCACAATTCTTGTTGGATGACGGCACCTCGAAACTTCAATTCGACATCAGTTCATTTTGGAAAATCATCACCTGTTCAATGTAAGCATGATGAATACTTGTTCACTTGCTAATATCATGACACTATTGGATCCAATTAATAAGCTCACCTTCCTTGCCGATCCCTTTGACAAGTGGTAAGGCCTCAGGCAGGAAACGGGACCCACCCATATTCTGGTATGAGTCGTTTTCACGGAGTATGGTGCCTTATTCTGACTTATCCACATCATAATCAAAGGAATGACGAATGCAGCGGTGGACCTCAATGGCACCTGACAGGGAACGAGTTGGCCCCATCAGGTGCTTGTAGCGGGGACCTCGAGTCGGAGAATCGGTCGGATTTCAGAATATGCCACCGTAAATAAAAATAAGAGCGACGTCCACTGTCCGAAGAGTTTTGTATCTGTGGATGCAACCCTCTCTTCCATGTGGGCATAGTTTGCGACGAAGAGAAATGTGATACTCACTCACTTGGGTTGACGTCGGGTGTTGGGCTCAGAATCAACATGAACAGTTCCATCTTGTCATATCATGCATGCATGCCTGGGGCTCTTGAGCTTCTTGGTTCGAGCTACCCGGGACTTGGCCGCACGTACAGCAGCTGGATCTGAATGGGACTGCCCAATGGCATCCTCAATTTCAACACTGCTTTTCAACGTCTTGACTCTCGCCAAAGCTTGCAGACGAGTAACAACGTGCCAACCGTGTTACGAGGCAGGTTGTTCCCCAGAACGTGCCGGTGCTTAATACAAGGCTTTGCAAAGTCAAATGGCAATATCTGGGTCGGGGCTATTTCTACAGCACAATCTTGACAACGGTGCAACAATCCACATTTCCACGCAATAAACCCAGATAGAATTGCTGACTGTGCACGCGCGTACTAAGCATCTGCCACGCAATCTGATCTTGAATGCGAAGGGGGCATGGCGGCTCATTTGGACATGTTTCGCCTTCATCCCGCCGAACATGGCCGAAAACATGACTGTGGGATCGTCGCACGGGAGAGAAAGGTAGGTGCGACATCTTTGCTCACAGAGAAAGGGGGCAGGCAGCCACTGATATTTAATGGCCGCGCTTTCCCACTTTGGCAGAGGGAAGGGAGGGGAGGGGACGCGCAATTCATGGCATGCGCTACGTCAGTCCTTGGCGTGGCCTCGACCGAGGCGGCACTGCGGGCCACCTGTTGATCCATCCAATTGACCACACAGAATGCCGCCAGGACAATGGCTGGACCACGAGTGGACTGGCCGACGAAGAAGACGACGACGACGACGCTTCCTCACGTTGCTGCCCTCGACCCCCCATGATGCGGCGAAAGCACTTGTTGCGGCTGGTTGAACGAAAGAGACCGCGTGTTATAACATCATGTCTGAACTCCAACATCTTTTGCATTGTCTTTGCTTTATTCATATTAAACCGCATACATTTCGTTAACTCTTTTTATGCCTATTTTCTGGTTTGATCCTGCGCTCTGTACCTTTTCACTTATTGAGAGCTGTGTCAAAAAACGGTGACATCCTGTTTTTTTTTTTTTGGTTCCCCGAGTTATTCCTCCATTTTTTGACCAGGTTCTTCAGTCCTGTATTCTGCCTCCAGCCTGTTCATTTCACTGCGACTCAACGACTCTCTCCAGAACCTCTCCATCGCCTTTGCGACCGACCGACCGCAAGTCCAGTTTCGGTCTCTCCTCCAGTCATGAACAGACATGCCACCGCGCTCTGGCTTACCTGACAGTATCAAGAGACCAGAGATGTTGTATCATTGGCCGTACAAACCTCCTCTGCCGACGCTGCCATTGCCAGCATCGCAGCAAGCAGAATCGACAGAGGTCAAGCTACCGCCCCTCATAGCTGGGTCCTTGAGTGCCGCGTTCTCAAAAGTCCTGGCTGATGGTCTCGAAAATGAGCTCCTCACGTATTACTACCTTGGCGAGCAGAAATTCCCTGTGAACCTTGACCGAGTGCTCGACCGTCTACTGGCCGAATTCACCAGAGAGCTTTGGGGTGAACTCTACCAATATTATCAAGAAACAGGATCTGAACCCTCAAGACAAGTCACTCAGCTATTTGAAGGACCTATCCGACAATTAATTCTGATATGGAACGGTCCCGAGGTGTCGAAGTGCATACTCGACAAGCTCGCGCCTGGCCTATCTCAGAGAAAGCAATCATGGTCACTGAGCTCCGTAGGCAATGACTTGCCGATGGCGCTGCAGCTCCTGTGTAGCTTTTGGCATCGAGAAATGTCATCGCAATCGCCCGGAGGCTCTCCTTATGAGATTGCCCGCAAGCTGCACACACAAATAACAACTGGAACCTCGGCCAAAAATCTCATTGCTGCCATTCGTAATACTCTAATGTCTCCACATTACGTCCAGGTGCACATCAACGAATCTGCCATGTGGAATCTTCTTTTGAAAAAACCGTTTGCTCCTCCACCCAACGGTCATCATGTTGCTCAGTTCAAATTCGACTGCCAGCTGTTTGGACCATTGGATGGAATAGCAGATCCACAGCTTGTCAACATTGGTTCCTTGCCAGCCATCACGGGCACAGCTGAAGAATGCGTGTACACCACCGTGTCGGAATATGTTGACAAGGCATGGCCCAAACGTGGATCGATAGTGTTGAAATGCCTGGAGGAAGCCCTTCGTAGTGCGTCCTTATCCCTCCAACAGGGGGAATCCATGTCCGGTCTTTCGATATGGGACGAAAGCGATCAAGATGGTCCCTACTGCCCAGGCCTACGGCTAGTTCACGTGGAACTGGAAAATGCCGCCATTCGTTTGACAGTTTCCGGTTGGGCCCATACCACGATTGATATATTTCAACAAGTGTGCTGGCTCTGTGCAACACTGAGTGCTTCCCCATTTCCTGGCGCAATTTCCGAATGTGTCACCTCCATATCCGACTGGACATATTCGAATCATTCAGTCTATGTCAACTGTGGCCTGGAACACCGGCCTGTCCCCGAAGGCGAAGGTGCACCATGGCTACAGCAACTACAAGGAGCGGCTATAGCGAGCGGGTTTCCTGTCCGAGGTTTCGTTTCGACACAACTGTGATGCCAAGGCCCAGCCAGGCGGCTTGCGGGCCCTGGAAATCCGGTATGGCGACGATCCAGCCCCGGTTCAACATGCCTTCTGCTACGAGGACTTGGAGCTGGGCTGTGTCGGAATACACGGCTGGGTAGCGCTTCGACGCCTCCTGAAAGGCAAACGACGGCGCGCAGTTGATTGACACGGCATCCTCTGCCACGACCAGAATGAGAGATATAAAATGTCCGTCAACGACAGCGGTGGTAGAGAAAACGAGAAAACGAGAAACGAGGATGAAATGAGTTATCCCACGCATTGGAATTGACTCCAACTCCAGGTCAACTGGACGGCATGGTTTGTTTGCAACAATGATTTACAAGACCCGGTCTGTACAGTCTGCCATGTGTGTTGTTGCATTTGGCCCTTTTTTAGGCTCCCAGCCAAAGCGAATAATGCACCAGACGGCTTTCGCGGTTGAAGAATGATGTTAGGTATGTCAGGTCTTATTTCTGGTTTGGAACGGCAGACCTGTCTTGGTTCTCGTCTGCCGTGCCGTGTCCGAGTCCGGAGCCGAGGCGACAGCGGGAGAATTGTCTCATTCCACAACATGAACTTTTCATCACTCAATCGATTGACGTCGAGCGTCAATGGGGCGTGGGCTGATTTCTTATAAAAAAAAATAAAGAAATAAAGAAATAAAGAAAGCATGACACGTCGAATTTCGGTGCCATTTCTTCCGAGCCTGGTTCCATGGCATAGAATTGAGCTACGTTCGGCAGCGCGGGCGGCGTGGTCAGGTATCTACGGGTATATATGTGCGGCTGGGCCCGAAACAATATCATCGAAACTCATTTTTTTTTAAACCCCTTTGCATCTTCAGCTGCATAGGACGGGGGCGCCCTAATCAACTGCTTCCATCTTCCGGTCACTTTCTCATTCAGAGCCGCCATTAACGTATATACTAGAGGATCCCAGATGAGAGGCCACTTGAGATGATGACGAGATTAATGACCCGGGGTAATGATTCGAATAGAGTATTAATAGAGTGGCACCGGGGAGAAGCGAGATTGACGGTGGTCGCAGCATGCTCACCCCGAACTCACCTTCACTTCACAATGCACATCACCTTCAACCCTAACAACGTGGCAAGCGCCGCCGCAACTCACTGCATAATAAACGCAATAAATCCGAGCTCATTCGTAAAACTCCATAGGCCTCCTGATTTCTCATACAAGCCTACTCCTTTCCCGCCACATCTTCTCTCTCACCTAGCCGACATCATCTCAACATCATCTCCAATTATACACCCACAACTTTTATATTTCTCCCCCAACTATCGGCACCATCCCCATGGATCCTCGTATTTGGCACGGCGCTCTGAACACACCTCCTAATTCCCGCAGACCCTCCTCCTCCTCCTCCTCCTCCTCCCCCTCAACATCTAAAACACCACAACCATCAGGCATCTTCAGAACTTCAATTCCCAAGTCCTCATCAACCAAGTCAAACGTCCCCAAGAGCCCTTCCTCCCTAAGAAGAAGAACAAGCACCCCCAAGACGCCCTCAACCACCCTGTTTCAACAGGAATCACCCACCCGGTCCCCATCCTCAAACCACCCTCGCCCCCCCCTCTGGCACCAGGTAAAAAGCACAATGGAGAACTTGAATCTCTTACGCCTCAAGTGCGACACCTACAGAGCCAACCTCTCCCTCGCAAAAGTCACAAAGGAGAAGCTCGAGGGAAAGCTCGCCGCCGCCAAGACCACCATCGCCGACCAGAACAAGAACATCAGCACGCTGACGACCCAGCTCTCCCGCGCCCAAAAGGAGCTCGAGAGCGAGAAGAGCCGCGTCGCCGCCCTCGAGAAGCAGGTCCAGGCCTCCGAGGCGCAAAAGACGTGCGACGCGCTGCGCAGCCAGGTCGACAGCAAGACGTACCAGGCCCGCGTGTACAAGGTTGCCCTGAAGGCGGCGCTCAAGCTCCCGGGAGTTGCGTCGCAGGCGACGTACAGTTCGCTGCTGGAGATGACGGAGAGGCAGATGCGGAAGACACGGGAAGAGAAGCTCGCCGACAAGGAGGAGATGGAGAGGCTTGCTCGTGCGCAGGAGGGGGAGCCTCGCCGTGACTACTGCCTGGCGGAGAGCGCCCTTCCCAGAAACGACACCGTGTGTGGCCTCGCGTCCGAGAGGCACGGGGAGGTGGCTGCCGAGGAGCCGCAGACACCAGGGACAAAACGAGGTGCCGAGTCGGACTCTGACGGTGCGCCCATGGCCAAGATAAGGAGGTTGACGCCTCGACAGAGTCCCCGAAGGATAATCCACGACGATTAAGCATGGGAGAGGGGCCATTGTTTACGAAGCTGGGTTTTCGAAATTGGGACAGGCCAGAGTTGCCTTGATAACGTTTAAATGGAAGCATGATAGGCTGGGTTGATTGAAGACGATTTGCTTGGGCGAACTTAGCCGAGACTCGGCGGCACACGTCATACAGGGACAGTTTGGAGTTGGGTTCGGGTTCGGGAGTCATCACATAACATCAACCATCTGGTGCGTGTTGCGCAGAGCGAAGGCGGGAATTATACTACGAAAACGCGGTAGAGACGCGAGTTGATTGTGGCCATGGTGACTGTAGCTCAGTCATGAGCACTAGAAGCTATAAATAAATTCAAGGACAAAACAGGACGAAAACTTGATCGCTCGCCCCAAGCTTTTTCCCATTATGAATCGTCTGCCGTTTGATGATGTCATGAAAAAGGAAAGATTAAGGAAATTTCACATACAGAACCAGCCCTGGCATGCGTTCATTCGCTCCCTTTAACGCCCTCTGCTCTCATCATTATAGCTAGCACTCGCCCCCCCATGGGGTTCTGAATCCAAATATGCCTGCCCTAGTCTTCGACCCAGCATAGACCGTAGCGCTACGGTTGATGCTGCTGACCAGCTACACCGGCACTTGCAGCGCTCTCACCGACCTTGACCTCGTCATCTGGCACTCCGATTGCCACACTGCCCGACGCACTCGCGATACTCTGCGCAGTCAAGCCGCGCTCTCGATCTGGCCGTTGGGGCACCATGTTATCACGAGGACCAGCGATGCTCACTCCCCCAGAGGGAGCCACACTCACGCTGGCGGTCGTACTTACGCTGTCACTTCTGGGACGGCCAACGTCACTTGCTCGTCTGCTGTGAACCACTCGCTCAAGTTCCCTGATGCGTCGTTTGAGGGTCTCGTTTTCCTTCTTTGCAGTCTCGAGCTCGTTTCTGTAAAAGGCGGTTTCTTCATATCTGGAAGTGGCCGGCATGAGGCCAGGGCTCATCTGCTCGCCATGACTAACGCTCCCGGGAGTAGCAGCGACCGAGTTCATGGAAACCGACGGTGCATGGGGCACCCGTTGGCTGTGGAAATAGCTGGAAGGATCCAGAGCGCTTTGTTGTGGACCCGGCGAGTTAGTACGACTGATACGGGAATGGGAGCTCTGTCGCGAAAGCGGCATCGACTGCGCCGATCGTGGGACAGGGTGTCGCGCCTCATGCCACGAAGCGAGCTGCAACCCGGGATTCTGTGATGCCGAGGAAGAATTTCGGTGGTGTCTTCGTGACGTGGGAATCGTGAATCCGGAGCCGGAGAGGAGGGAGGATTCGGCCATGGGGTCGTGAGCAGAAGCCGAGGCCGATAGGGATGAAGCATTGGACACAACCGAATTGTTCTGGGCAGCCCGGAGGAGGGACAGTTCGCGAGTCAATCGGTTTACCTAGCATTCATCATGTCAGACACAGCCACACGTCCGAGGAGAAAAGCTTCGTTGGTTACTACCCACCACCGCTTCCTGTTCTTTCTCCAGCTGCATATGTAGCTCAGATGCCGTCAAGGGACGGGGATGCCGCAAGGGTCCAGGTCCAGGTCCTACCGAAGAATCCCCAGATGACGGCGGTGGTTGGGGCTGCATTGGCCGAGTAGCAGTGAGTTGGGGCGAGGTAGCAGAGGAAGCGACAACAGGCTGGCTCAAACTGGCACTGCGACTATGATGGCCATGACTCACGGCACTCTGGTTCGACGGAAGGATATTGATTAACGAAGAGGAAGGCGACGACGGTGCTGGTTGTGGCAGAGGAGCCATCTGTTGGGAAGACTGTCGACGAGACATGGCCGCTAGAGAATGTGGTGATGGAGGAACCGAGTTGAGATCAGGCATGGTTTTGGGAGAGAAAGCTAAGATCGAACCAACCCTTTCGGAAAGGAGGGAGAGGCAAATGAGGAAATGTTTGTTCGTCACGTAGCTCTTTCTGGCGGTTGCGATAAGAAAAAAAAACCCATCAGCTAGACGTCCGGGAGAAGCAAAGAAAAAGTTATATGGGTAGCAAACAGTGAAAGGAGGTCTGCGACGTTGAACCTGACCCGTTGTTCGTTGTTGGATCGTGGCAGCTTGAGGAAGAAGAAGACCAGCCATTTCGAAAAGGGACCAGACGAGGCATTGGAGGTGGAGCACTCTGGTCTGGTTGACCTGATTTGCCCGTCTTGTGCCGTCTGTGCCCTTTGATCAGTGAGTGATTGTGGAGTCTGGACTGCGGACTGCGGACGCGGCGGGGGGATTGGTGGGGGGCCTGGCGGCACTACGGCTGTCGACACGGGCACCGGGGCACACTAAACTCGGTTGGCTCCAGGGCAGCGGCACCGACAGAGAAATGGGAGAAGAGATCAAAGCGTCCTATTACAGTACTGTAGGAGACTGGGCCTGCGCGCCATCTACAAGTGGGTTTGTAGCCGTCATCTTGACGTCGTCTCTTCACTCTCAGCGCGTGCACGCAATAAACGGGACCCTGGGATGATGTAAACAGCCCACAGCCCAGTCATTATCACTGATGACGGCATGGGAATGTCGCGCCGCATATAAAGAGCCCCCCCCCCTCGCCCCCAGAACATCACTCCCATCTTCACGACACACTCTCCATCTACGTCATGGCTGAATCTCCATCTCCAGAGCGCCAGAGCGGCAAGCAGCTTCATGAAACACCCGGTGACGGCGACGGATTCGGCACGTCCAAGGTGGGCAACAAAAACCAAGAGAACAACAAGTCAGATGCCAAGGTATGGTGACGACAATCGCTCTTTTGATTCTGACCTCTGGTGGATGAAAAGGTTTAACCAAGTCCCTTGACAGGGTCTCGAATCTCTCGAATCTAATCCGAAAGGCCCATTGGACGATGAGTTGAAAAAGAAGTTTACAAAGGGTGAAGGCAATAGCGTCGGGGCCAAGGTACAAAAATAGATTTTGGCGTTTCTCGCCGATTGATTCATAACAGACATGTTCCAGAGCATCATTACAATTGCATTGTATTCATAAAATAAAAACTCGCCATAGTCTTGGAACCAACTCAGTGAGCATCGTAACCCAGACGAAAGTTAATGTCCTCCTTCCTCGCCTACATTCCCAGGTCCTCAAGTAGCCTTCCCATCAGCTGTCTTGAATGCAGACGATACAGATGTGTTGTTCTCAGCCCCAAGAGCACCACCGGCACCAGCATCGGCACCAGCGGTAGCACCAACACCAACGACACCACCAGAACTGGTACCTGAGCCAGAAACAACACCAGCGCCAGAGCTGGGAGTGGAGCCGGGAGCAGCAGCAGTGGATGTCTTTTCAGAAGTCTCCTTGGGGGGTTCCTTGCCAAAGACTCTCTCCAATCCGGCAGCCTTGTAGGCGCTGCCGCCATGCTCCTCCTTTTTCAAATCGGCGAGACGTCGAGCCTCGGCGTGAATGTCTTGCACCTGGCGCGTGCTGTCTGTGTAAAACTTGGCAATCTTCTTGCCGGTGGGGTTGTTACTCGCCTTTTCAAAGTATGAGCCAATGCCAGTCAAGAAGGAATTGGCTCGCTGCATGATGCCGTAGCTCTCGTCAGTCGCCTTGGCGCGGTCGGTAGCGTGATACTTCTTGTCAAGGTTCTGGATGGTGGTGAGAAAGCGGGTTGAGACGTTGTGCTTGGTGTCGAGTTCAATAGCGCGCTCGAGGGCAACATCGCCGACAACGTAGCCATGGGCAAGGTATTCGGCCAAGATGCGGGAGCGGGGCTTCTCTTCCTGGGTGATGTCGTCGGAGTCGCGCTCATCATTCTTAGTGTAGTGGCTGCCGTCGTCATCGGTGCTGCCATTTGCACTGACGACAGTGATGTGATTGGGTCCCAGCTGGGTGTTGTTCAGCAGGAGGGCCGTCTTCATGGCCGTCTCCTTCTCGAAGGTGACCTCTGCGGACTTGGCCTCTGCACCAGGGGTGACCTTGAACTCGGCAATCTTGCCGCTGAGAAGGGCTTGGTTAGAATCTCATTCCAAGATTGCTGTTGCATACGGTTCAGAGACTTACCAGAAACTGAAGAAGTTCTTGACTTCGGCATCGCTCGTCGACGAAGCGATGTTCTTGACGTAAACAGTTGCGTTGGCGGCCATTGTTGTTACCCCGCTATCAGATGAGATTTGTGGCGTGATGTGACAGCTGGCTTTGTTATTAATATCGAGGCAGTGGAGTACTTGACGTCTGTTGAACCTGACTTGGAAGTTGAAGAGAAAGTGAGAATAGGTTTCGAATATCAGTAGAGTTTCTCAAAACAAGGGTGATGATGTAGGATCGAAGGAGGAACACGGACTCGGCGCGTATTAGACGATGACATCGGGAACTCCTGGTGAGAGACTGGAGCGGGGCAAACCCGCAACGTCATCAGGGCAGGCGGAGGGTGGCAGGGCCTTGTTTGCATGTGCCCTCTTGCCCTCTCGCCCTCTTGTCAATGACGACACAATTGCTGCCACCCACACAGCTCGTTCCTGCCAGTGTGAGCCGCGAACTGTGTTGACAGCCTGCCAGTGCGCGCGCATATTGAAGCCACTTCTGCATCATGCCAGAGAACTTCTGGGTGTATTAAATAGCAGCATTCGTGTAAACGTCATGTCAGGATAATAAGAACCTACTTCTATCCTGCCGAGCATTGAATAAATGATAGATTCGTTACTACGTAGGAGGCTTCGAGCTAGATTCCGATAAAGGCCGGACCCGTCATCCTTTTCTGGACCCGCGTGGCTAGGCATTTTTGATATTGTTCTCATCAGAGAAAGAAAATTCTGCAAGATATACTCCATAGAAGCTAGTACATGTAGAGAGCTCTTAAGGGGTCACAATTCTAGCCACACAACATGACTTAACACCCCCTCCCCCTTTTGCTCACGGCGAGCAGTATCTTTTACCCGCATTAAAGTCATCATCACTGTCTTCCGGACAACCAACATTCCCGCGATAGGTTTCTGTAGTCCCGGTTACCCATCTAGGAGCGTTAAAATAACCATCCCGATTGTCGTGACACTAGAGCGCAGTTAGCATTAAGACTACTAAAAGGGTAGGAATAATATATATGCGTTATAGTTCGTTATCTTACGCAATAGGTATGAAGGCCCTGATCTTCGCAATCGTGATTGCCTTGGGCCCCGTGGTTACAGTACTTTAGGGTGCTATCTGGTGGATGCCAATTTTTTATTCCTGGTTTTGGATACCAAGGGATGGCACTAAAATCCAAAGCCATGGCCACTGGGATCAAGAGAAGAAGGAGGTGCTTTATTTTAGCTATCTAGTACAGATTTGTCACGACTTAAGGGTCGAAAGATAATATAACAGAGTGATAGCTTAGATTCATAGTTATAGCTAGATAGGTGCTACCTAGGGGCAGGTGCGTAAAGGTTTTAAGCTCTAACCTTCTATAAGAATATAGGCAGTCCTTACTAAATACCACGCCCTATGCTTATATAACTATCTAGCTGCTAGCTAACCCCTCCTTAACCTAGTGGGTCCGAGGTTCTGCTAATACTCTATTATATAATAGTCCTGTCTCTATCCCTCACGCTCCTGCTCCTAACAATATACGAGGTACATAATCACCGCTAACAGGGGTATTTAAGCCAATCAGATGTCAGCTAGGAAATGAAGGAGACGAGGACTAGTACATTTTAGTACTAGTCACCTACATAGAAATAGATGTACTCTTTTGTGGCGCTTTTTGTGGCGCTGTATACTCTTCGCATTTTCCTATCACTCATAGCTAATCACAGCTGATAGAGAGGAACGAATAATTGGGGCATGTAGATTTGTAAAATAATTCAGGGGGGGGCATTGTACACCAAGCAACTCGCCATTGATCGCCATTATTACCCGTCACGGTGGGGCCCAACAAACGCCCCTCCCACGAGGGCACGAACGATTTGGCGGGAAACGAGGTTAACAAAACGCTCTTGCAGGAACAAAAGAAACCATGCATGATACCGCAACCGCTTTTACGGAGTAAATGGAGTTTAAGTCCTTCCGGGTAAACTTAACTAGAGACCATGGGTGGGATTCGCAACATAAAACATGGAGTTACGGAGTACGGACTAATGATTAACGAGCAGACGCAACAACGGTCAGCGCGGCATTAGACGGGGCGGTGAAGATGCTTATTTGTGTGCTTGAGCATGTTGAAGCATTCGAAGAGGATTGAAACAGCCCGATCGCACATTGCGGCTAAAAGAGCAACTTTTGCCAATTGGACATGTCAAAAGGCCACGTGGATATTCCACTGGCAATGTACGGAGTATGTATCGTATTGAATCGTATGTAAGGAGTACTCTGTACGTAATGAGTGGAAGTGTGGCAGCACGAATCCTTCTGCCAAAAAAAAAAAAAAATACCTTGGCGAGGGTCTCAGCTATGAAGCCAATACGGAGTACTCTGTATTAGCGCTGGGGACTCGAATGTTACGGAAACCCAGCATCAATCCTGGTCTGGTCTGGTTTGGTCTGTGCGAGTGTGACCAACGTTTCTCGACAACGTCAGCGCGTGCAATGAAATTTTTTGGGTTGCTTAATAAAGGATCGCCGCCAGCCCCAACTTGCAAACTGCCTGCTTTCCTACCTTGGCCCAACCTCTTTGTCGCCGCGTCCCCGTTCGTTCTCGCGACGTGAGAGTCTTCGATTTCGCGATACTACCAGATTGTGCCGCTTGGGGACGGAACGCCCCTGGCTGCGACGGCATTGAATTGATCCTCCAGCACTTCGCCCCGTCGTTTCATGTACGGATCCGTAATAATCCTTTTCCCTCCTTCCGCTGCGGGGGATCAGGGCCCCATGTCCTTGATTTTGAGAGGTGAGCAGTTCCGCCTCCCAGAAAATCTGCTTGCCGCAACACTTGTCTCCGACAGCCGATGTTGTTCAATTACGGACTACTCCGTATATATATGAGAGACGCTGTTTGTATGGTTTCTAAATGCATCCTTTCAGGGTATTCTACCTCGTCGATATCAATTCAAGTTCGATTACACAGAAGCAGCAAGCTCGCCCAACCATCATCGGCCTCGCCGGCTGCCCAGGATTTGTGCAGCCATCGGCAACGACTTTTTTTCAACATTGGGTCAAAGACATGGCTGTCTTTTCCAAAACTCGCATTCATTACGACGAAGACAGGATCCTGAATCTTATCTGGTTCGGCCTGGTTGGCCTTCAGGTCATCATGGTGCTGAGTGTGTCAGCGCAGGCTGCTCGACACTACTTGCAAAGAAGACTGCGGAAGCAGATGCTTCCCTAGCTTCGCATGTCGGCGTTGGCATTCGTGGGGAGACATCTCGGTTTTCAAGCCCAGTGCCGCATTTGAGGCTGCTGGACATTTCCTCTTTTTTTTTCTGCTTCTCCTCATATTGTTGTCCAGATGAGAGCATCGCATGGCCGGAGCTTCTGGCATTTGGTTTAGGAGTTTTTCTTCTTGTTTTGGTTTGCATAGCGGAATGGCATCAGCATGTACGACCAGCCGTTTATCTAATTCGAGATACGAATCAGTAAACTTCTTTGTCGGTTGCATTCGAGGTGAACGACAATGATGCCCTCGCCTTCATTTCCTTCACCCAGGTGGTCAATCGGAGCTTAGAATAACGGCTCAGTCCCTTTGGATTCGGTAAAGGCTCTTTTCAGTATCGATATATCAACGACTCCAAGCCACGGAATGACTCATCACAAACGGTTCATAGGCCCTTGGAGAGGATATACACTGGCAATTGAAAGAATCTACTTCAAAATCTCCCGTGTCTCACAAATTGACCGTACACGTACACACACGTTCTGATTGTATGGGCTGATCCTGCTCGCGAAAAAGACGAGATACCCTCGACCATTTTAGAGTTCCTGGAATAGGGCAGTTGAGATATTGCGGATCATGCTTCGCCACTGCCGTGGGCGATATACTCTGACTACGTGACGCCGCCATCCAGTCACGAGGTGGTTGACAGGTTGACATGCGACAAGGTGCAAAATTTGCTTCGGCGACAGACGAGGGTGGGCAGGAACACGAAGCAAAAAGCACCATCAGACTCGTGGCCGACTATGTCATCGGGGGTGGTGGGATGGTGGCTACAGCTCGGTAGGAAAGATTTTGTTCCAGCGACATTGTCCTAGTGAGACATTTCCTCCGCGAACTTTTAGTCCAAAATGCAAGTGTCTTGCATGATCACACGGGATCAAGAGAATGAGCTGCGGAATTCCACGTGTGGTTCATGGGACACTGAGTTGTGATGACAACAAATGCAAGCAAGCATGCACTGATTCGTTAGATCAGAAAGGTTGACTGTCAAGAGCGGAAGTTACCTGGTTGACAATGCCAGAGACGCAAATGGTCCCCTATGGCGTGTAACCTACGGCGATTCCGCAGCAAACCTGACCTGTCCGAGGCAGACAGAATACACCAAGCGTCGGGAAGGGGCCTCCATCATTGCATATGGAGGACATGGTTGCATAGCCAGCGGTCTTGGACGTGGTCGGGCTGGTGAGGACATTCTCGGCGCCCCACGCAGCGAGCCGTGACAACAAGTTCATGCCGAATGCCGACGCTGTTCATGACAATCGCTCTCGGTGGCAGCCAGTTATGCATGCTCGAGCCATCTTTACAGATGGAATGCACGGCAGTCTGCCAGGCTGCTCGGCAAATGGAGAATGTCGCAGGTTTGCTAGGTCTGCCAACCGTTGTGAAAGTCTGCTGGGAGATTTCCCATAGAGTCTCTCTGGTGCCTTGCTGTCTCAGAATCATGTCTTGCTTCCGCGCGAGATTCATGGTAGGTGCGTGGCCGACTCGATTCCTCCCTGCTGATCCTCCATTCCGAACCATTTTCCCTGAAGAACTTGGCGGGCATGGCACGACTGAGACAGCCCGGATTGGCAGCATCTCAGAACCGCATTGTCACCGTCTCATGAATACACAACCTACTCCTATATAAATTAATTCGCCCATCCGCGCCCCAACCACGATGGAGCCTCTCGACAGCTTCTTGCAGTGTAAACCCCCCCGAAAAAAAAAAACACTCCATCATTTCCCAAATATTCTCATCATGAAGTTCAGACAAGCTGCCGTTCTCGCCTGCATCTCGTGTGCACTGGCCGCACCAACTGCACCGCCCACAAACAACAAAGCCATGACTGGCACGAGTGCAGAGAGCTCTGGGCTTCTCGGCGGCCTGTTGGGAGGAGGCGGCAAAAAGAGCAACGGAACCATGAAGTCGACCAGAGCGACCATCGAGACCGCCGACGGCCTCGGAGGCTTGCTCGGCGGCAAAAAGAGCAACGGAACCATGAAGTCCACGAAGTCGACCAGAGCGACCACTGAGACCGCCGCCGGCCTCGGCGACTTGCTGGGCGGCTTGCTTGGAGGTGGCAAGAAGAGCAACAGCACGAAGCCTGCCGCCGGCAAGAAAGTAATGGCCGGCCCGGGCGCAGCGAGCCCCGACGTTGCCGAAATCCTCAAGGCCATGGGATCTTCGGGCGGCAAAGCCAACAATCTGACCAAGCCTACCGCTGCCCAGGGAGCCTCTACCGGTGGTATGTTGAGCAGCCTCGGCATTGATCCCGCCGCGATCCTGAAGCAGTATGGAGAACTGCAAAAGGCAGGTGCTCTCGACGCTCTCAGGGGCGCGAATGGCGGCTCCATCCCAGGTCTCCCACTTGGCGCTCCTGCCGCCGCTGCTCCCGGCGCTGCTCCCGTCGGCGGTGTCTCTGGCCTTGGCGGCCTTGGTCCTGCCTCTGGTGCGGCGCTTGTCCCAGTCGTCAGACAGTAAGGAAAGAACAAAAAAAAAGTTGGGGTCTTCAGATCTGTCTCGGTAAAGTCTGGTCTGGGCGGCGGCTGCAGGCCCAGGAGTTGCTCCGGGTGTTCGCCACCACAATGTGAAACCAACATGGAGCGCAACGTCGGTGATGGAGGACTACTGAGCCAATGTTGGGCAAAGTGAGGAATGGTCATTTATTAGGCAAGCATGTTTATTCGTTCGGGAAGGGAAAAATGTGTCAGTTTACGTGCGAATGTCATTGGCTTCATCACATCCAAGTTTTGTTAGTGTACAATTTTTTTATGAACCCAAAAGAAAGAGCCCGTGTCTTCCCATCACTGTCGTGCCTTTTATAACCATCTTTACTCATCACGTGAGTATAACGGCCCCGCTACGATGGCTTTTCAAAAGTCATTTCATCTTCCGTAGTATAGTGGTCAGTATGCAAGCTTGTCACGCTTGAGACCCGGGTTCAATTCCCGGCGGGAGAGGCCCGCCATATGCTTTTTTACCATCTACCACAAGTGAGTAGATAGCAAGCACTATCTCATCCATCACAATTTGCTAAAAGACGTTGTAAGAGCCAGGCCTCACTAAAACGATGGATCTGTGTGATCAACGTATTTTGCGCAACCCACCGGCCGACCGACCACACGTTCTTTTGCTCCCACCGAGGATGGCAGTCAAGACCCTTGCCAGCGTAAAGGAGCAAGTAATTCGTAGGTGCAAGGCCAATTTTTCGTCGGGCACAAATGAATAAGCAAGGGCACCGAACTTGAGTCAGTCTAGCAGAGAAACCAGGCTTACTTACCGTGGACAGGACAGATACAAGCCACTCACGAGTCACTGCACGACTGCATCATGTCTAGACATTGCCGCCGCCACAGCACATCTTGTCAGACGAAACGACGTCATGGGGCTCAGCTCAACCGTCCGTCGTACATGTACTGCGAACATCACCTCTGCAGAGTACGGATTACCGCGCCAAGAATAGAACATTGGAATAACGTTTATATTTCCCAGCTCGTTCGAAACAAGAATCCACCTTTCCCCCCCTCCCTTTCATCAGTCCTCGCCACTCACACACTTCCACAATGCAGACGGCAAAGGCATCGCCCTTGCACACGCCCAAAGAGAGCCACACTCCAAATGCTAGCGATGCTCCTCCCCCACCCGCTTACGCCATCCCAGCGTTGCAGGTGCTCAGAGACTCTTTCCATCGCCTCGTTCTCGTGGATCCAACTACCCAGACGCCGTTGTACAATGTCCACAACTCGAGTTGGACGCGCTGCGTCGACGTCTCCCGTCCGTCGCCGCAGAATCACCAACAGCATGTCCCCGTTGGTTCCGCCAACTTCCACTCCTTCACGTCTGAAGTCGATATAAAGGTACACGAGAGACAGGCTGTCATGGCCCGCCGACGGTTCATGAGCACCGACAGTGTCATTCAGACGCCCATGTTCGAGTGGACGTGGCAGACCGTGTCGTTTTCGAGCGACTTGCGACTCGTGGATCAGACGGGGCAGGTGGTGGCCGATTACGAGTCCGCGAGCTTCAGTTTGTCCAAGAGGGGAACTTTGTACTTTAGGGTGTTTGTGGATGAGCTTATAAGGGATTGGGTTGTCGTGACGGCCATGGCCAAGATCGAGCAAGGCAGAAGGAGCAGGAGTAATGCCGTTGGTGCTGCAGCGGCTTGACATGAAAGAAACGCTTGGTTGCGAAATGCTTCGTAGGTCACCCGTGGTGCAAAATGGCGGCGTGGCACATATATCAATCAATGTGTATGTATGCCTTTGGCTGGAGTTCATACATTGAGTGAATGGTTATAATATCGTACAAGACATGTCAGAAACAACAAAGCCCCCGCGGCAAGTTAGTCCTTCAGATAAATGGGCTACATTTGATCATCAAACTTCTAGAACATTTCTCGAAGATGAGAAAACACCGTCCCGTCAGGAGTGAACATGCCCCTCGCTGAATCCGGCGTCATGTCGGAATGTGGTTGTATAATTCGGTCGTCTCCGAAAGGGAACCTGTTTAGGCCAACGTAGCCCTCGAATATGCGTGACAATTCGCTTTGGATCTTCTTGCCGTTCTGATCCATCGATGTCTCCGACGGTGAGGGGTCTTGGTGGACTTGAGGCATACTCATGTGCGAAAACGATGACTGGCCTACGGGATGGTTGCCATCCATGTGACCCATGGCGAGACCAATCATTCCTAGGGCGGCATTTGAATGCGCATCACCATCGGGATTTAGGCCAAACCGGGGCGCCACGTCTTTGAGAGATTTGATCGTGCGCCACAGTCGTTTGGATACCCAGCTCTTTGCTGAGAGATCCTTGACCAAGTCCAGTGCCATATAAAACTCTTCTCTGCAAACGGCACTGAAGCGAACGGGAGCGTGGACCGATGCCAGAAAAACCACAGCTATGGCCGACGCAAGGAACTGATGGTAGAACACTTGGGCGCGTCGGTATAGATTGGTCGTGCTATTCAAGTGGTTTAGATATTGAATAGTGTCTCTGGCTAAATCCACAACTCGCTGCGCCTGCACTGGATGCTGCATGATGCTCGTGGCGCTGTGCAAGACCGGAGTGTACAGCCAAATGCGTATCTATCCCCAGTAAGTAAACCTGTCTCCCCAACGGCGCTGCGAGTACAAATAAATCGACTCACTTGATTCAGTCTCAGGTACGTCCATATTCTGAGCCGCTGCAGATTGTACGACGGCGTCGACGTGATTTGCTTCTCCTTGTCCCAGTTCCGAACCCTGACTTCATCAGGGACCCTTTCATACCATTCGAGAATCTCTCGATCGAGATTGTCGATTTCCTCTTGCCTCGGCTCGTGAGCCAGAACAGGGCCGAAATGGGATACTTGGCGCCAAACTTTGGCACCTATGCGAGAGTACGTAATCATGGCCACCAGAAAAGGGTATTCGTCCTGGAAGAAGTCGTCAGCAAACAATTACAGCCAGGCAAAATCCTGGTCCCGTGGTGCATCTCACCGGAAATGGCAGGTTAGGGTCAATCTGATCATCCTGAACAGCAAAAGGAAGACCCGTGGCAAATGCCCATCGGCGATCTAGGACGTAGGCCGACCAAAAACTGTTCAAAGCATTTTTCCTCTGCGACTCGTTCCGAATCTTCATCAATCCCCTCTTCTGGTGGATGCCCACCTCCAGACAAAGTCTCATGACTTGGCCAATGACTCTCCAAGACAAGACTTCTTCGTTGGATAAAAATCTGTAACCGGCCAAGAGAGCTAGAAGTGGGAGATTGGTAACATCGCTGACATCTGACATGAGTTTTCTGTTCACCACTGCCTCCATGCTCTCGTAGAGGCGGGTGGCCTTCTCGCTATGGCCATGTGACTCTACTGCTAAAGCGCAACACATGACCATCTTGAGCTGCAATGTCTTTTCATCATTCATGACTTCTGACTGCTGTAAATTCTGAGCAGATTCCAAATAAGGAGCGATATTCTTCGCATGGGCAATGACTGAATGAATGCTGAGGACCGGGTACATTATACCACTTTCGTCCTCATGAAGTCGACATAGACGGACCATTTCGTCCTTTCCAAATTCGAGCAGTGGATCGTATCCATGACTGCTGGGCGGCATTCGCACGGCAACGTCACTCCCCTGCGGATCCTGATCGTCAGACTCATCCATTCCGCGATATCCCATGTTGGCAATGGTATTATTGGCTATATCAAGGCTGAATGCCATGCTCGTAGGGCCACGGAAGGGTCCACCTTTGGAGTGAAGAACATCGTGACGGGGCATTGACGCAGAACTCTGGGACGGCGAAGGTGCAATAACAGACGACGGAGGTCCACCATTCGACATACGCTCAGTCGAGGGGGCGACGCAGCGAGCTGAACCAGCCTGCATATTCTTGATGGTCTGGTTCAACCACTCGACTTCATCTTGGAGGCGACTCAGTTGGGTCGTGACAGACTTGAACTCGTCAGAGTCTTTAAAGCCATTTGAACAGCAGTTGGGAGCGTACAAGCACGCCAGGTTGAGATTCCCGCAGCGCTGACAGGGTGTTTCGCCATTGCATTTAATTTTTCTTCTTTTACACTCATTGCTGTGTGGCCACGGTCAGATACTGGATACCCGTAATTGTAAAGAATTACGTCACCTTCAGAATGGGATTCTTCGCTTGGATAGATCAAACTTACCATGCTATTGAGATGTACTAGCGTCAAAGGACAGATGACTAGGTTAGCGAAACAAAAACAAAGGGTGGAATGAAAAACGAGAAAAGAAGAAAGAAAGAATTCCAGGCCAAGAATCAAAATGCATGCATGCGACCGTTACACACAAACAGCACGTAGCCCCGGCGAAAAACGAAAGTAGCAAGTTGAGTGTCGCGAGTGAGCCGTGACACAAATCCGCCCAGACAAGTTGACAAGACTGCTAGCAGACAAGGGGGAGGTTTCAATCAAAGTAGCACACAAAGTAGGCGCCACAACGCGCGAGAACGAGGACACGGACTAATATCCAACTCACGCGGTTTCTCTTGCTCCTCGTCTGCTTCTGCGCAGCTGCATCATCAACCGACTTCCTCTTATTGGTGTTGGAGGCTGAGCCAGGAGCAGCGGAATTGTCTCCGTATCCTGCGGAACCAGAGGGACTGCCGTGTGGTCCAGGCCGTGGTGTATCATCATACGATACGCTTGCCGTGTCGCTCAGCGCAACAGGAGCTTGCGCCAAGTAGCGCAAATCCGAGGCTTGTGTCTCGATTTGCTCCATGCGGCCACATGGAGTCTTGTTCGTCAAGGATTCTTGCGACCAGAAGCTGCGAGACAGGAAAGACGGAATGGAATCATGGCGAGAGAGGAGGGGAAGAGAGTCCGGGCGGTTGTTCAGCGCATGGGGGTTCCCCCGCCTCTGCCTGCCTGCCACCTGCCCACCTGCCCACCTGCCCACCTGCAACCTGCCCACCTGCCAGCAGTGCTGGCCAGCCTTTCAAGTGTTCCGCAGAACCCGCCAGCCGGGAAGCTCTGTCCTTCAAGGGGCATTGGGGACTCCCGAGCCGAACCGAGCGACTCATGCACGGGTCGACTTGGGGGCCAAATGCGCCCACGTGACCCCCCTGTGAAGGGTACAGGTTTGTGCATGCATGACACAGAAGACGTGCAAAGTCATTTCACTATTCGTCTCGATGATCCGAGAGAGCAACATGCAAATATGCAAAATATATGTACGCACGCGGATTTAACTCCTAAACAGCTTCAATCCCTCCTCCTCTGCGTCAATGCCCTCCCTGTCATCATCCTCGCTCTCATTCTCATTCAGCTCCATCTTTCTACCAAACAGAGTTCCAAAGAATCGATCGATGGCCCCCTGCTCCCAACATCTTCTGTCCTCGGGAGCCATGAAGTTCTGCAACTTCTCGTGAACTGTGAAACGCATTTTCCGGCCTTTGCTTGCCTTGCGATCCACCTGCTTGCGCAGCTTGGCTTCCTTACTGGCCGTGACCACCACGGTCGGCACGGCGGTGGCTTGTTCGCCGCTGCCTTCGACGGTCCTCTGATCGACGAGCTCCTTAAGAAGGACCTGGTAGAAGTCGGCATCGTCGTAGATGTAGTCGTCCTCAGTGACCTTCAGGGAGCGTTGAGCAGGGGCACAAGAGCGTGGCACTCTCGTTCGTTTGACGAGCCGGTTGTTGGGGACCATGAGCTGTTCCTGGAGAGCGCTGATGAGGGGTTTGCTCTGATGTCCGAGTCGGTCGGGTTGCATCATGTTGACGCTTTGCACCTTTTTAGACCATTTTTCCAATCGTTCTGCCCTGTACCCAGCCGCGGCCTCATCTTCCTCCTGCAACTGCGTCCAAATGTCGGCGTTGGACATTGGCATTTCTATGTCACGTTTTCGCTTGGCTCCAGTATTCACTTGTGTTCCGAAATTCCCTCGCAGGCTGCTGATAGTGTTCAGCAGCTTGATAGCAGCCTCCTCGGCAGCTTCGTAGGGCTCTGATTCAGCATCTGATTCAGATTCGACAGTAGGGAAAGAGTTCGCCGCTACAAGAGCCTTTTGCAAGCGGATACGCAGGTTGAGCAGTCCGTCGTACATCTTGCGTTGCTTTTGAATGGCAATGCCTTTGTCCACATCTGCTCGATTGGAGAGAGCAGACAGATTCGGTCTCGCGTTGTCACCCCGTTTGGCCGAAGCGTGTTTTTCTTCGGATGGATTCTCCGAATCATCTTGGTCCTCTTGGTCCTCTTGGTCCTCGCTCTCATCATCATCGTCGTCATCTTCGTCCTCACCTAAACCATCATCTTCCGAACCGCTTCCACCGCCATCGATCAATGCGTCAAGCCCATCATCCATGTCTTCGTCTTCTCCAGAATCGTCCTCATCCTCCATGGTATCTTCATCGTTGGACATGTAATCCGCAGCAGTTGCTCTGCCTGCCTTCACCTTAGGATTCGCAGGCTTAGAGCTTCCCCGAAAAGAGAACTTTTTGAACCGCTCGGCATCGGACGCACCAAGTGCATCATCGCTATCAATCTCCGAATCGCTTGCCTCAGCCTCGTCCGCCTCGAGATCGGCGTCGTCGGGATCATCGTAGGCGCCTTCGTCGTCATGACCTGCCTCTTCATCTCCATCCAAAGCGGAGCGACTGACCCGAGACCCTCTATATTCAGGCCCCAAGGAGACATTCTCTTTGTGCCTCAGCTTGCTTTTGCCCACGGAAACATAGTGCTCAGTGCCCAAGTTCTCATCGTCGCTGGCATCGGAGCCCCTGCCACAATCGCTTGCTGGGGCATTGGATTCCGGATCGTAGTCTAGGAGGGAAAGGACAAGAATTAATTCGATGTTCGCGCGATCTCTGTCCGCATCGATTTTTCTCAATTACCTTGCGTAATGACCTCATCCGGATCTTGGAACTGTTTTGCGCGGCCCTTTATTTTAGCCATGGTTTCCGCTTCTGGTTGCACTTTTATCGTAGACAAGAGGTTGCTCGCCCGCCCCGCGTACCAGAAGATTTTGACTTCCGTCTCTCCGACAAAAGCCTGAACTTTTAGGCGGTGGGCGGCGGCAGAACAGAGCTTTGAAATCGATGAGTGGGTCAACCAGAGAGGCAGCAAGTACCGACGAGGGTAATATGTATGGGTTACTGGTATAGTCGATTAACCTCATTATTGTGATGTATCCGTACTATACTTCAGTTCATCTTTGAAATGCTTCACCTCATCACAGTTTCCATATCACATCTTCCATGAACAGTATCCTCTCCCGCAATGAATGCCTAATTGCAGATCCACAAGTTTCATCAAGTCACACCCCTCGCACCCCATCGTGAACCTCATCGCCAACATGCGACCAACATCGACACGCCTATTCCAATCTTTCCGACCATTGCAGCATGAAAACCCCCTAGTACGTACTCGGTAGCCATGCATGGGGGAGAGGAGGAGGGGGAGGGATTCAGAAATCTAAACTCGACAGTTAGGGCCTCCCGCGCGCCGGCACTCCACCCACATGGGGCAAACGTCCGCAAAGGCGCAAAATCGCAGGCGTCGACAAGGTCATTGCCGTGTCCTCTGCCAAAGGTGGCGTCGGGAAAAGCACCGTTGCAGGTCAGTAGTGGAATCGTCAGCTGGACAGCATGATGTAGAGTAAAGACTGAGTGTCCCAGCCAATCTATCACTCGCTTTTGCAAGACTTGGATTCAGGGCAGGCATACTGGACACTGACATTTTTGGTCCCTCAATTCCAACTTTGTTTGACTTATCTGGAGAACCGAGATTATCGAAGAGTAAGCTCTATCGTCTTGTTCAGATTTCCATGGCTGTTCACTGAAAGTATTCATCTAGATAATCAACTTGTTCCATTGACAAACTATGGTGTCAAGACCATGTCTATGGGATATCTCGTCGGAGAGAATGCGCCAGTTGTCTGGCGAGGGCCAATGGTGATGAAGGCGGTCCAACAGCTCCTTCATGAAGTTGATTGGGGCGGCCTAGACATCCTAGTGCTGGACTTGCCGCCCGGTACTGGTGATACTCAGCTGACGATTACGCAGCAAGTCATTTTGGACGGTGGGTTTTTCCTTCTCACCAATGCCCGTATACGAGAGATTCCAGGCTCACATGAAGTTGTCAGGTTCTGTTATTGTCACCACACCACACACCTTGGCAACTAAAGACGCCGTAAAGGGAATCAACATGTTCAGAGCCGTGGATGTGAGCATACTGGGCTTGGTACAAAACATGTCGCTTTTCACGTGTCCACACTGTCATGGCGAAACGAATATTTTTGGATCCAACGAGAGGGTTGAGAAACTATGCACGGGACATGACATGGACTTCCTCGGTGACATTCCACTTCACCCCAGTATTGGCGACGACGGCGAGCGGGGTAAGCCTACAGTGGTATCTGAGCCGTCTAGTAAAAGAGCATCTGCTTTTCTGCAAATAGCTCGAACAATCTTACCCAAAGTTGGGCTCTAGGTAGAAGTCAACGGCGCCAGGTGGCAGTCCATCTGTCTGTATAGTAATGTTTCAATAGTAATCCCACACGCGTACACATTAGCACATCTGCAAGTAATTTGATGTGGCAGGGGCAGCAGGTACCATATCCAAAAAATGCCTGGTACAAATCCAAGACATTTATGATTTCGTGAAAAATAAAACTAGTCATCCCAACAACCGTGAGTTGCAGCCTATGTACTCGAGCTGATCGGTAGACGGCTGTGGAAAGACCATACATCACCAAAAAAAAAAAAAAAAAAAAAAAAAAAGAGGTTAGTCTGTGCCTTTAGAAACCAGGAGGCATGTTACCGAGTGTTTAAAATATCAAGAATTCCACATGAGTCCGGTGTCTCCCTTGAACGCCCACACTTGATTCGGTTTCGCTTAACAATAAAGAACTAGATTAGAAAAGACTTGTTAACGTTAGTCCAGATCCTCATTCACTTGGTAGACATGACGACTTCGAGTAGGGTCTTTCCGCATAGCTTGTCCAGAACCAGTGAAGCCCACTACATGAGTTTGTTATCAGCAACGAATTCCATCATATGGCGAGCGACAGCAGCACGTACCTCTTCCATGAATACCCTCAGGGGTGCGGAACATGCTGTCCTTCTTGCCCGTCTTGCTCATCTTGGACTTGGAGCTGAAGGCCTGCCATTTGGCCTTGCCGGCCTCGAGCTCCTTTTTCGCCTTGATCTTCTTGGGTTTGGGCGCTTTTGCAGCTTCGTCCTCTTGCTGGGCATCTTTTTGAGCGCCCGGGTACATGGTCGCACCTGCAGACGAGACAACTCCGGGGGCGGCAGCCGGGACAGGCTGAGGCTCGTCAGCTTTTCTTTTGTTCGAGAAGGGCTTGAGGTCTTTCGACCGCAATGTCTCGGTATTGTCGTAGCTTTTGAATTTGACTGTAAATATTGGGTTTGCGGACGACCCGGTGATGGAGGTGATCCTGGCTTGGTAGAAGTTCTTATCACCAGACAACCATTTGGCCATGACCGTATCGTTGACATGATACGTAGGCGCAGGCTCTTCCTTCTCCTCGACAGGCGCGGGGGCTTTCTTGAAAGCGGGATGGTTTTCTCGGGACCATTTCTCCGGTTGTGGTGGCGGCGACGTATGCTCTTTCGAGGCTGGCTTAGGTGCCTGTGCCTGGTTCGGTCGGAGCTCAGCAATGTTCTCATCGAGTAGATCAATTAGGTTTTGTAACTCTTCCTGTAGAGCCAGCAGCTCGCCACTTTCTGGGTCATCTCGCAGTTGCTGCAAGATGATGTCAAGCTGCAAGTTTGGTTAGCCAAAAATGGTACTGAGGAATTTGAGGACATGGGTTCGAACCTGTTCTTGGTATTGCTGCCTTTCCTCCTCCATGGCGGCCAATCCCGACATTTTGTATGGTGTGATCCTGACACTGGCTGAAATCGATTGGAACTTGGTCCGAGTGCGATGCAATGCGACGCGACGGGTACGGGTGCAATGGTGGCCGAGAAGCAAAGAATGATTGAAGTTTCATCACTCGCCATGATCTCACCAGGCGGCCCAACTGGCACGTGACCACCAACTTCACCAACTTCATTGTTCCTCACAACGCTTCGCTTTTCCTTTCCTATCTGAAAAATCATTTGACACCTTCACCATGATATTTCCGACCCTTCTTATACGGGGGCCATTTGTTTCCCTAGCTGGGAGTAGCCAGCTACAATGAAAAAAGAAGAAGAAAAGGTCATTACTTCTGATCCAGACGAACCGACGTCACTACCACCTGACAAAAAAAAATTGCACAGAATGCAGTTCCCGCACGGAGCTGGTAGTCCACATCGATTCACCCAATATAATAATGCAACACATGAGACTATTATGTCTCCAAATCCTCCCGTCCATCAAGCTCAAGACTTCAACATAACAACAAGGTCTCGTAGTGAAAAGAAATGTCCTGATTGGCAATAAGTCTGCGTGTCACTGCCCCAAAGGTTTGCCCGGCGAGTCGATTCCCTTCTCATACACGGTCATGAATGGCCAAACCTGAACGATACGTGACGTACATGGCAAAGGCACATGGGGATAACAATATTGACAGAAATCTGTTATGATGATTTGATCCAACCTATGAATTAGAGTTCCCATCACCCGATATAAAAATTGTAGCACATTGAGTGCAATCAACAATACGATTCTGACAAGAGATGAAACCAATGAATGACCGACTAGAGGAGTCAAACAAGCCGCAAAGACCATGACCCCGTCTTTATTTCCCCATTAATCACAAAAATCTGCGCGGATGGCCGTCCACATGTCGATCCCTCAAGCCGACAGCATGCGTTTTCCTGTCTCCCGGCGTGGGGAACTCGGTATCGGACTTGACCGGTGTAACAGAGACTTCTTCGAAAGTCAGCTTCAAGCTGGGCGCTTTTCTCAACGGGATGATGGCGCCATTGGGCTTCATGAGGTCTATCTCGATGAGGGGTTCAACGGCGCTGACGATGCCGTTGGAGGGAGATGTGGCGGCGAAAGCAGCCTGCATCTTCTGATCGACTGCTACGATATCGCGAAGGATACCCGTTTCGGGGAGCTGTACTACTACTTGCCCGGCGGCCGTGCCATTGATGAAGACTCCCACAGCGCACGGGCGCTCGACTTGCGCGCGTTCAAGTTCGAGGCGAGCGCTTCGGCGGGAGCCGGTCTGTTTTGTTGTTAGGCACTTTAGGCGTACGTAGTGCTGGTGAAAACGGACATCACCGCCGCGAGCTGCCCCTCCGACGTGTTCCAGTAATGGAGTGGCTCGTAGGTGTAGCCCAGGCCTCTGATGCTGGAGATCTTTTTCGGGGTCCAGTATGCGAGCAAGTGGTCGTAGAAGGGCTCGAGGGGGGAGTCGGGTGTTATCCAGGTGTTGGGAGGTGTGGAGAAGCGCGATTGGCCCAAGTAGTGGTTGGTGAAGGTTGCGTGATCTTCATTCATGAACTGCCAGTAGGCCCAGAGGCGGTCGACGTGGGTATGGTGAAGCATGCTGCGGTTGGAGCTGGTGAGCAACTTGTGTCTCCAATGGAAGCCAATGGAAGCCAATGGAAGCCAATGGAAGCGTGGGCAGACTTGCGCATAGGAAGTCATAGGAAGTCACTAACAAAAGGGGGTCGAACGCTGTAAGGTCCTCATTGGAGAATTGGCCAGCACATCCGGCTTCCCGGCTGATGGCAACGTGCATCTGCTCGAGACTCGTTGCATTTTCATGAGTGTTTGCGAATTGTTCGAAAGTGTCAGAGTACATGAATATGTCGTACTGGATTTTTCGACATCAGCACATGTGTCCCGATGGAACACGAGAGAATAAAACAATCATGTCAGCCCAACTTACCGTGTCCTGCTTCAACGTCCACTGAGCCAATCGTCGGTTGGCCGATTCGGGATATGCCCATGGTCGGGGACACCGCTTGGTGGTTAAGAGGTTGGGAAATTCGCCGAATTGATAATCTCTGGCCTCCTCGGGATACCTGAACTCATGTAGCGGGTTATCGATGGTCATCTTCGTGAGATTCGAGCCGTCGGGGACGTTGACAACGGCTTCCATTGGAATAGTGCAAGGTGGGACGGTGGAGTTGGCAGACCAGTCCCAGTAAGGAGAGCGCAGCTGCTCAGCAGCTTCCATGTACTGGCCATGGTATTCGTCAGGGTACGTTTCCGCGATTTTCTTCGCTTCTTCAACAAGAATTTGTTCGAAGGCCAGGACATAGGCACGGTGCCAGGGGAGGAAGAGATTTTCCTGCACAAGTCAGTCTCTAGACGTTGTCTATTATACAAGCCGTTTATCGTGCCACAGCACCAAGTGGCGATGGTTGGCAGGCAGGCACTTACACCGTGAGGACTGTATCCTTTCCAGGGCGCGGTGGTCTCAGTTTTCAGCTCTCCGTTCAACTTGGCCTCAGTTTTCAGCTCTCCGTCCCACGGCAAGCCGCCCCCGTTCCACTCGACATACGGCAAGCCGTGAATACCTTTTCGAACAAGTCAGACGTCATGTCGATTCAGTATCAGTGATCGAATATCCTGGTGGAAACGAACCAGCAAGTTGGAAATACGACCGTGGATCGGAGGCGTCAGTGTCTTGCAATGATCTGAGAGCTCTCAGATAGAGGTCCCTATGTCTTTGAGTGAGTCTCACTTGACCAAATTGTGAAGTGACATTGCTCCTTGTCCGATATGACTAAAACTCACCATTGAGGACCACCCTGGGAATAGAGGTCGTTGATATTCTTTCTCGCAGGAACGGCAGTCCCATTCTTAACAGGGACACCAGTGATAGGGAAGGGATCGGCGCTGACTGCCAGTGGCGCAAGGCCAATTGCCAAGAGGCCAATGAATTGGCTCAGAATCATCTCGACGGGGGCTGTCGAAGGCAAGTCTCCGTGGAGGGGGGCCAAAATCTCCAACACACGTGTGTCTGCGATGTCATCAGCATGTGGGAACCAAGACTAACTTATACGCCGCCGTGGTGGTGGCTTGTGCTTCTGCAACACCATAAGCGACTTGAACTTAAGAAGAAGAAGGGGAACGCCTGGTCCGGTGCGGGTATCTCATTTATGTACCATCGTGCTATCCACCACCAGCCGAGCATTCTGTCGTGACGGTCCTTGGCAAACAGTCTCCAATTGCTCATCTGCTGGCTTTGCAACTGGCGAGTGCCCATTGAGTTATGATGGCTTATTTTGTGATAAACAAGACCAAGTACCGATTCTCAACTAGACTGATTGAATATTTCGCGCCTCGTTAAAGGTTATAGAAGCTTGTACGTAGAAACCAAACGCCAAACGCCAAACATCGGAAGACGCTGCCACCAGACGACTTCTGCCAAGTGAAACTAACCTAAAAATGGTGTGGAACACCGACTCGACCCGCCGTTCTAGATGGCCTTAGACTGGACCCTTGCCCTGAGGACTTATTACAGTAAGTACATATGTACATATAGAAATGGATCCATTTCCTTCTTGTTCCTCCTTCGGTTCGGTTCGGTATTGCTTAGTTTTCTTTTTTTTTTGCTCTTCTTAACTCGCCTCGCAGCTGCGGCCTATTCTGAACTCGAACGATATCCTGCGCACGTGCTACTATAGATGCAAAATCAGAAAACAGCAGCAGACCTGAATGCATCTCGTCGGCAATCGCAAAGCAGTTAGTTGTCTGTTTACTCCCCTCCATTCCCTGTGGGCAATAGACTCATCTAATTCCTTCTTTCCCATTCTCCAGCTCCGACATCGTTCTGGTGATTCCTGCGGGCACACAGTTTGGTCTAACCCATAGTGGGTGAAGCTATTAGGGATGCTATAGGGGTATTTGCGCGGGGACATGAAATTCCCACCTGACTCAACACGTAAACATGCAGTAGTGATTTTTCAATCATGCAGTAGTAACTAGGCCCGAAACAGAAGAGGTATATTTCCACGCAAATTTATAAGAGGAGTGACCTCCTACAATTTATACAAGTAATAAATTATAGGAGGTCACTCCCCTTATAAATTTACAAGCGCGGGTACCTCTTCTGTTTTAGGCCTAGTTACTACTACATGATTAAAAAATCACTACTGCATGTTTACGTGTTGTATGTACATATCTCTCGTTTACTTTTATCTGATTGGATACATACAGACCCTAGTTGACGTGACTCCACAAGGTGGACCGTGTCTAAGGAGATGCTCCGTGATAGGCAGGGGCAGGCATAGCGCGGCTTTTCCGAGTTCAACTGTGAGGCGCTGTGTACGGGGCCCGCAAGAGAGGTCGAGGTCCTAGGTGACAGGTCTTATAACTAGTTGTCAGGGAGACCTCCTTAAGGTATCGGATGTGTGGATGCAGCCTGCGCAATAACTAGGTTAAAACCCTCGATAAGATAACAGTGGAGACAATATATTAGAAGTATCTTTATAGACTAGTTATTACTATAGCACACTATATACCTTTTAGGTATAAAAGTTAGGTACTATTTATATCTCTAATTAACTAAAATTAAACTATTTTTATTATTTATACTAACCCCTACCTTAATAGTTATAAGCCTAGGAGGCTTCTATTACCCTTATTATTAATTATTATAAATAATATAAGCTTTATTAATATTATTAATTTAATACTTACTAATATTAAGAGATAATTACCTTTTATTATATTAATTAGTTAAAGTATATAACTTATACTTCCTTTTAACTAGTATAGTTCCCCTTTATAATACCTAAAGGAACTCTAAATATAATATTATTATTAGAGAAAAACTAGATTAAATAGTTTATATAAATTAAGAATTATATAAAATCCTATAATATTTAGAAGTATATTAATCTAAATTAGAATAAACTACTTAAAGAACTTATAATACCTATATACCTATAAAGGGGTCTAAGACTAGAGATTATAAAGAATAACCCTAATACTATTAAAGATTAAAAGCTTATTTATAAAGATATAAAAGATAAATATAACTTCTAATATAAAGATTTATAAGTTAATCTTATAAAGTATTATAACTTATTAAAGTAAATACTAAAAATTAGGAAATATATTTATAAAACTCTTTTAAAGAATATTTAAGACTTCCTTAATTTTAATACTAAAAAGGAAGAAAAGAAGTTAGTTTATTAGTACTTTTAAAGGATATTAAAGCTTCTTTAAGATTAATATAAGCTAAATACTTAGAAAATACTAATTCTTATAGAAATATACCTTAATAATTACTTATAAGCTAAAGGTACTTATAATTAGTATAAATAAGTAGTAATAATAAAGGTACTATAAAGAAATTATTAGGATTTAGAAACCTAATAAACTAAGGAGATAATACTATATAAGTTTATAATTTCTCTTTATAGTAAATTTAAGTTATTCTAGAAGAAATAGAATAATTTACTTAATAAAGATATAAACTAAAGCTTTCTTAAAGCTATTATAAAGTTTAAAAGAGATTATAAAGCTTTATAAAGTATACTAAAGTTAGCTAATATACTTACTACTAATAAATTAAGTAATTAAAGTAAATTAGAGAAAAAGAAGTGCCTTAGATATATAAATTATAATATTTATAATACCTTAGAGTAATAGGAATTCTATAATTTATTTAAGGCTATATATAAGCTAAAGACTATACTAAAGGACTAGGAAGTTAGGAAAAACTCTAAAAAGAATATTAAGAAGTATCTTAAGGAGAATTTATAAGAAAAGTCTAAGGTAATAAGTTAGAAACTAAAGAAGAAAAGTAGTAAGATATTTATACCTTTATAAAATCTAACTAATAACTTAGTTATAGTTACCCCTAGTAAGAAAACTATAAATATATTATTATTTATATACTCTAAATAAGGTTAATAAGTAAAGAAAAGCTTAAATTTAATAACTAATACTATAAATAGCTTAGAATTAAGGTAAAATATAGTTCTTTATAACTTTAGAGCTAATATTTATATATTTAATAATATCTACTAGTTTAATTAGTCTAAATTTAATAGAAATATTATAATAAAGGTTAAAGCTAGAGGTATAATATATATAGCTTTAGGACAGGGCCCTATATATATCTCTATTATAGATCCTATATTATAGAATATAAGGATATTAGTATTAGAGACTGCGTTATTTATTCTAGAATTCTACGTTAATCTAGTATTAGTAATAATTCTTATAAAGGTAAGTATCTTTTAGAATTAGAAGAAGTTATTTCTATATTAAGGGATAATACCTATAGCTAAAGTCTATAATATTAATAAGCTTTATATATTATTATAACTATTAGAGAATCTAAAGGAAGCCTATACTATATCTAGTAAAGCACTAAGACTACCTATAAAAGGAGATATAGACCTTTAGTATTAATAATATAGTTATCCTAGTATTAAGGTATTTATAAAGCTTATAAATGTGGTTTTAGGTATTAAATTAATAGGTCCTAAGCTTATATAGTGTAAGATATATACTATAGGTAAAGCTAAGTAATAGATATTAGTGTGTTTTTACCTATCTTATAATCTTAATATAGTTCTTTTATTTATTTAAGATAAAGGATAGGATTTATAATAGCTTTTATATAATAATAGCGTTCCTAAGCACTTAATTTAGGGTTTAACTATACTTTTTATATAGTAATATTGAGAAAGCCCTCTTTATAAAGAATATAAGAGATAAGATAGCCTTTACTAGTATTATAGTCTATAATTTAGCTCCCTTAATACCTAGTTAGAATAGAAAGGCAAAGAGATCTAGGGGGGTAGTTAAGTAAAAAGCTTATACTTTAAGTCTTAAAGCTAACCTTCTATCTAATCTTAATAACAAGGTCTTTAACACCGCGGTTTATCTATTAAATTATATGCCTTTTAAACATTATAGGAAGTGGACTACACTATATAAACTTTAGTGGGATTAGGTGTTACGTGCTAGCTTTGCACGATAGAAGGTCGATTCCGTTAGAGGGGCTAATGGATTTAATAGGTTATAAGTTATACTAAGTTTACTTATAAAAGCTACTATTAGGGGTAATATAATATATATAAAGTAAGTTAAATTCCTAAACTAAGATATTAAATCTAGCTTTTATATAGTAGCCTTTATATACTATATGTATTTTACTATATAATAAGTGCTAGGTATACTAAAAAGATAACTATCCTAGTTATATATAGTTAAACTATAACTAAATTTAGCTACTATCTAAAGTAAATAATATTAAAATATATAGTTATTAAAGTTACACTAAAGAAAAACACATTTAGCGCGCTAATTATTATATCTATAGTTATTATTTTATAGTATTACTTAATATTATATAACTCTCCTTATAATATATATTTCTTAATCCTATAATTAAATTTATTATATTAAATAATAAAATCTTCTTATCTTATTATTAGTACTCTATCTTTACTATATTTTATTATTTTCTCTTAGTAACTACTAAATTTCTCTATTCCCTTATTATTCTAAATGCCCCTAATTTATACCTTAATATTTTATATTATTTATTTAATCTAGTAATCTAGTAAATTTATTCTCCTTAGCTTATAGCTTTATTACTATACTAGTTATTACCCTTATAGTTAGTAATACTATTTACCTAGGGGTTACTACCCTTTTTATCTATTTTCCTAATAGTATTAGTAATATCTTATTTATCTCCTATAATATAGGTATTCTTAGTGTTATTTATTAGGTATTTAGCTAAACTACTTATATATTTAAACTAGGCTTCCCTAGTAGTTTAAGTCTCTTACTTAGTATTAGTAGAGGTCTTATTTTACCCTAAGGTTACTTATTACCTAATTTTAGTGTTCCCTAATATAATTTACCTTATTACCTATTAGTTTTACCTAAGGCTAGTATTACTAAAGCTAGTATTACTAAAACTAGTGTTAGCTATATTAGAGTCTCTAAAGCTAGTAATATCTAAATCTATTTTCCTAGGGTTTCTATTACTAGAATTAGCCTTACTAGAGCTAATCTTATTTTCCTTATATTTTCCTTATATTCTCCTTAAATATTTTCTACTTATTTATAAAATTCTTAATTTTTATCTCCTAATTTTATATTACCTTTAATATCTTTAATACTATAGATACTAATTTTATAATCTTCTTCTTATCTTTAGTCTTCTTAGCTATATCCCTTTTTAAAGTATTAAGTTATTTATTAATATTAACTAGAATTTTGCTTAAATTATACTAAAAGATCTTATTTTTATAACTCTTTAATATTTCTAATACTTATTTAAACTTACTTTTAATGCTTTTTAAGTCCTTTTCTATTATAATTATTAGCTTATAAACCTCCTTTACTAACTCTTTAATAGCTTTAAATACTATATTTACTTACTCTTTAGTAAGGATAAACTCCTTTTCTATTTTATTAATTTACTTATTAATAGTATTAACTTTATTAATTAAGTTATTAATTTTACTTTATTTATATTACCTATTTATTTCCTTAGTTTACTAAGATTTAGATAATTTTAGTACTAGCTTATTTTCTATACTAATATAAAGTAAATTTATATATCTAATACTAGCTAGCGCTCCTATAATTATACTATTTACTACGCTATATTTATTTATAAAATAAAAAGCTAATATATTAGCTTATAGTAGTAGAGATAATATACTATTATATATAGCTATCTATTATCTATATTTAACTATTATACTATTATAGAAAGCTACTACTACTATTTTTACTTAGTTCTTTACTCTCCTTATTACTTTATACTTTATTAGATTAATAGTAACCTAATATATAAGCTTTCCTACTTATCTTACTACTACTTACTTTATTACTAAAGTAACCCTTTACTCTTTAAAAATAGTAAAAATTTAGATAACTATATTTTACTATAATATAAAGTATATATCCTTTAAATTTACTTCTAAACTATTAAACACTATCTTAGCGCTCTTAAGGGTAAATTTATATATATAAGTCTATATTATATTTCTAATATTCTATATCTTTTTCTAGTAACCTATTATTATATATCTAAATTTACTAAAATTAACTCCCTTTATACTTCTTTCTTTATATATTATATTAAATTCTTCTATTACTCTCTTATACACTACTATACTAATATTAGGTATTAGTATTTAAGTATTTACTCTTAATCTAAGCTTTCTAAATCTAGTAAATAGTAGCTTAAAATTAAGCTTTATTATTTATTTATAGACTTATAATAGTTTAATAAGGTACTCTATAAGTATCTCTTTAATCTCCTTATTAAATTTACTTTTTACTATACTATTATTAACCTTTATTTCCCTAAACTTAGTATTTTTATTACTTTTAGGTTTTAATTCTAGCTTAAAAGATCCTACTCTTAATTAAATTAAGTTAAATCTTATTACTCTTTTACCTTCCTTAGTTAGTAAGTTTCTAGATTTATTTTCTTTTTATACTAATTCTTTTCTTTCCTTTCTTATATAATTTTCTCTAATTAAATCCTATATAGCTTAATCCCTTATTTACCTTTCTATAGATAAATCTAATATAATATCTACTATATTATTATTATCCTCTATTTACTTCTCTCTATTAACTATTACCTATATAACTCTAGCCGCTTTATTAGTGCTTCTACTACCTTTCTTTACTAATAGTAATAGTTTATCTACCTTATTTTATTATATACTAGATTTATCTTAATACTATTATAGCTATAATTATATAACTTATTATATTAGAAGTAAGAATTAGTATAATTAGCTATTTTAGTTTACTTAATCTAGAAGGTAGTTTTAGAACTTTACCCTCTTATAGTAAGTTATAGTTCCTAGCTATACTAAAATCTTATTAATTTACTAGTTATATTTAGCTCTTTTACTATATATAGTAAATTACTATTATACTAAATTAGTAACTATAAGCTATCCTAATAACTAGTTTTATTATTCTAATACTAGTACTTAAATATATAAATAAGCTACTTATATTTACTTATAAAGTATTTAGTCCTATATACTAACCTTATTATTAAATAAAATAAAATCTAGTATAGCTAAAGGGTTATTATATAGGTTTATATATTACTTATAAAACTTATATTTAACTTCTAGTATAATATTATAAGGTCTTACTTAGTACTTTTAGTAATTACTATACTCCTATATTTCCTATAGCTAATTTAGCTCTAGTTCTAATAGTTTTTAGACTTTTATATTATATATAATATTATTCTTAGAAGTAAATAATATTAAGGAAAATAAGACTAAAATAAAAATAACTATACTTATATTAAATTTAACTATATAAAAGCTTTTATATTATATATAATATTATTCTTAGAAATAAATAATATAAAATAAAATAAAACTAAAATAAAAATAACTATACTTATATTAAATTTAACTATATAAAAGTAGTAAGGTATTAGAGAATAATATAAAGTAAGAGTATAGTAAGCTTCCCCTAGTTAGTGTAATAAAATATATATATAAGAAAAGGCCTTATAGCTTTGCCCTAACTAGTTAAATCTAATTACTTATAAAATATCTCTATTTCTTTACTATTATTACTTTATAGGTAAATTTATATCTCTCTTTATATACTCTCTTTCCTAATTAACTAGGTTTTTTTAAGGTATTTTTCTATTATCTTAGCTATATTAACCTATATCTTACTTTTAGCTATCTATTAGTTATTCTTAGTAGTAAATCCCTTTTATTAGATAAGGAATTTTACTTTTATAGTCTTATTTCTTTTAGAGATTTTAACTTAATAACTATAGATTTATTTAATTTCCTAATAGTTTACTTCCTCTAAATTATTAAATATAATTAGTAGTAAAGCTAGTTTTTCCTTATTAAATAAGTCCTTTCCTTATACTAGCTTTTATATCTATACTATAAAAACTACTAGATAGACTTATAAATTTAGGGGGAAATCTAATTAATATACTAATAGGTTTACCTTTTCTAGTACCTTATATAGTTTTACCTTTTATAGTAACTATTTCTTCTTAGGTTTCCTAGGTAATTTATATCCCTTATATAATTATAAATAAACTATATCTCCTATATTAATATTAACTAGTTTATAGTGGTTATTATACTAAATTTTAGTAAGGGTAGCTACTATTATAATTACTAGTTAGGCCTTATACTAGTATAACTTTTATAGCACTACTATATTATTTACACTAGTTCCTATATTAATTATATTATTTAGGGAAAGAAAATTAATAATACTTAGAGAATAAAACCTATATAGTAACTTATTAGAAGCCTACCCTATACTTATAGCTATAGTATTATTTAATTAATACTATAATACTAGGAGTATTATAGTCTATATTATATCTAGATCTATTACTATATAGTAATATATTATAATTATTACTATCTAGTTTTTTCTTTTAGCTATTTTATCTATCTATAGATAATACACTATACCTATAAGGAGTTTAACTCCTATATACCTAAATATCTCTTTCTATATATTAGATATAAACTTTAGGTCCCTATTACTAATAATTTATCTTAGTAATCCCTAGTTTATAATATATAAGGTATAAAGGAGTAATTCTACCTAAATCTCCGCTAGATATATTATATATCCTAGTATTAGAAGGGTTCTCTTACTAAATAGGTAGTTTACTAGATATAATAAATTATATATAGTATATCCTTTTATTTACTATATTATATTAGTAGCTAATACTTCTAGTATATCTATAATAAAATTAAATAAGATTATATAAAATAGCATTAGCTTTAGCTATAATAGCTATAACTCCTTAGGTAGCTTTAAATAATTAATTATATTTTTCTAATACACTATATAATAGGCTATATAATTATAAATCTACTAACTTATATATAGAAAATAGACTAAATAAAGCTCTACTACTATTTAAGTAATTCTAAAATATTACTATTTATTATAGACTAGTTATAGAATAGATTTAACCTCTATAGTTAGAATATAAAGATAGAAAAATCTATCTTTACTATAGTAGTATAATAGACTATTCTTATATAAGTCCTATCTATATAAAGAAATCTTTAGTCTAACTCTAGTATTTTTTATTACTTACCTTTCTTAGTAAGCTTATATTACTATAATAATTTAGCTAAACTTTTAATTATACTAATATTCTATAATAATTCTAGCTTTAAGACTATTATCTATAATTATAGTTATAATATACTTCTTACTTATAAAATAAGCGCTTATATCTAATTTATTATATTAGCTTTTCTATACTACCTTCTAGTAAGTTACTTTTACTAGTAGTCTTAAAAGCATATCTAGTACTATATTTAGTATCCCTAGTATATAAGTTACCTTAAGGTTAAATTATAATAAATAATTTATAACTTTTACTAGTTTTAGATTAGCCTTATCTAAATCTATTATTAATAATAAGGTATACTTAATAATCCCTTTTACTAGGGAATAGTTAGTTAATATATTAACTATTATATTATTAGATTAGACTATTTTCTAAAGTTTTCTAATACTTTATGTAATTATAGCTACTTTTACCTTAGTTAAACTATACTACTTCTTAATACTTAATATTACCCTAGAAAGAAATAAAATTAGCTATATTTAGTTATTTTTAATATTCTTTCTAGGGATACTCTAACTATTCTATTCTTCTTATAATTAGAAAGTATATAACCTAAATCCTTCCTTATAGGTATTAATTTTAAGAAAAGGTAGCTTTTATAGATTATAATACTATAGGGTCTATTTCTTACTTAGGAATACTTTAATATCTTTAAAAGCCTTTTCTCCTACTTAGTTAGCAAAAATATCTTTTACTATATCTTCCTTTTTATACTAGTTTTAAGATACTAATAATTTTCTTATCCTTTTTATAGAATTCCCTTAATAGCGCTATTTTCTATATTTATAATAGTTAGATTTGTATATTAAACTATAGAATTCTATTATAGAGAAATCTAGCTATTCTAATAAAGGTTTTAAGACTTAATAGATTACTTAGGAAAATTATCTTCTAAAAAGCTTTAAGCCTATTATTAGTGTTAATAATCCTATTACTATTAATAATAAAACCTAGTAGTTAAATAGTAAAATAACTAATAAATAACTTCTTTATAGTAATTATTATCCTATTTTCTTTAAGAATTCTAAGTATAATATTAAGATAGCTTAAATGCTCTTTAAGACTATTTAAAAACATAATAATATTATTAATATAAACTTATATAAAATACTTATACTTTTAGAAAAGTCTATCTATAAACCTTTAGGTAAATATAGGGGAGTTCTTAAATTCTATTAATACTATATTTAATGCTTTAAGACCTTAATTTAATATAACTACTATGCGGGCTTAATAGTTATTTCTAACTAGTAGTTAGTAAAAGAATCCTATTCTATTAAAAAGAGAAAAAACCTTCTTACTATATATATTATCTATAATATTACTTTAGTCTAGTAGAGAGTATATATCTAGCATTACTATATTATTAAGTAGCCTTATATTAATTATAACTCTCCCTTTTCTTTCCTAACTAGTTTCTTACTAAACTATAAGCACTAGGCACACTATAGTTACTAGCTTATCTAAATATAATATATTCCCTTTTAAGTAAAGTTTATTATATACTTTATTAAGTTTAGTTATATCCTATCCTCCTAGTCTATAAGGCCTAATTAGCCTTATTTAATACTACTATCTATCTATAAGATTAATTCTTATCTTCTAGTCTTCTAGTATAGGGGCAATACCTTTATTATAATAAATATTATATTTATTAGTTAGTTAAACTAGTTTACTTACTACTTTCTAGTTAATATTAGCAATTTATACGCTAAATTTATTAGTTATATATAGGATTTTCTCTAGGCATAAAATCCTATATAATAGCACTCTAGTATTAACTTTCTTTAGATTAAGATTATCCTTCTTTTTATTAGATTTATTACTATCCTTATCTTTATTTTCCTTCTTCTCTATAATATCCTTACTAAAATAGGTATAGTATATAAAAGGATTATTAACTAGGTAATTAGTATTAACCTCACTAGCTATAGTTAGGCATATAACCTTCTAGTGTTTTCTAATAGTAATAATTTTATTAGTTAGATTATAGGTAATTATCTATCCCTTACTAGATCTATTAAATAGTGTATTAGGGAAATTGTTACGTGGCAGAACACGTGTAGTACATGGAGGCTGCTATACAAAAGCTAGATTTAATATCTTAGTTTAGGAATTTAACTTACTTTATACATATTATATCACCCCTAATAGTAGCTTTTATAAGTGAACTTAGTATAACTTATAACCTATTAAATCCGTTAGCCCCTCTAACAGAATCGACCTTTTATTATGTAAAGCTAGCACATAATAAGTAGTAGTAATTAGAGATTCTTTTATTATGCCCTTCTAGAAGCCTAGAAATAACCTATATATCTAAAACTAACTATTTATAATAGTAATACACTAATCCTTAGAGCATTTTCCTACTCTCTAAAAATAAACTACATATTATTTACTAGTTTTATGCTTTTAATAGTATAAATCTAGATTTTAATTATTAAAAATAGAAACTTATTAGGATTAATAATTAAGAGGATTTAAACTAACTTATAAGATATAAATTTAATAATAAAGTAGTAGAAAAATAGGAATAGCTAATATATTAAGACCCCCCTATTTATTAGAATTTAGTAGATCTATAAGCTATATATTATGCCTAGAATTAAGTTAAATCCTATATCTAAAAAGCTAAAACCAGAGGCCTACTTAATAAACCTAATAAATTAATAGGTAGTAAGTGTTAGGAGCGTAAGGGACAGAGACAGGATTATTACATAATAGAGCACTAGCAGGACCTCGGACCCACTAGGTTAGGGAGGGGCTAGCTAGTAGCTAGATAGTTATATAAGCATAGGGCAAGGTATTTAGTAAGGACTACCTATATTCTTATAGAAGGTTAGAGCTTAAAACCTTTATATACCTACCCCTAAGTAATACCTTTCTAGCTATAACTATAAATCTAAGCTATTACTCTATTTTATTATCTTTTAACCCTTAAGTTATAATAAATTAAGCTCTTAATCCCTTTAGGGTAATAAACTATTAGCTAGATTATAATATTAGTATACTAGAGAATATCTATATAAAATATACCTATACCCCTAATAGTAATACTATAGATAAGTAAGGTAGTAGTAGTATAGTAAATACTTAAATAATAAATACTAATAATTAAGTATATTAAATACTACCTAAGACTAATCTAGATAATAATACTAGAATTAAGAATAATAGTATTAAGAAGGTAGTATAATAGTATTATAATATTATATAAGCTAAGCTATAATATATATAGAAAATATAGGAAATTCTATAAATAAAAGCAAAAATTAGAAAGCTTTAGGTAAACCTATTATTAGTTAGAATCTAGTAAGAACCTATAAATCTACCTCCTTAGGTTAGACTAACTACTTCTATACTTACTTTACTAATAGGCACTAAGTAAGTAGTAAATATATACTAATATAGTATTATTAAGATATAGCTATAGATACTATTATATAAGGGGGATACTTATAAAAACCTCTAGAATTTCCTAGTAAACTTAAATATATTATTTAAATTAGACTAATATACCTTTTATAATAATATAATAAAGGTAGCCTATACTAGTAAATACCTTACTAATAATATAAAGTAATAATAGATATACTATATAGCTATAGATAGTTATATAAAATATAAGGACTATAATTAGGTAAGCTTTATTATATAGCTAAAGACTAGAATAATAAATAAAGACACTAGATACTTAGAAGTAACTAGGTTATTACTAAATCTTTAGTAAGGTAATAACTAATTATTTTAAGCCTTTATTAGGAATTAGACTAAGGTTAAATCTAACTTACCTAAACTAATCCTAATATAACTAAGAATCTATATATTTATTAATAGCCTTAATAACACTATAAGGAAGTAAATACTTAGCTAGGAGTTTCTAACTACTTAGAGCTAGTTATAGGGCTAAGGTAAGAAAGCAAAGGTAGTAATAAAACTAATATAGAGTTATAAGAAAAGTTAAGATAATAAGAAGAAGTAATAGTAATTAACTTTACCTATAAATAACTTATAGTAATAGAATAAAGGGTAAGTAGGAAGATTATCTATTAGAAAATTATAAATATAGGAAGCCTAGATATATCTTAATAGCTTACTATTTATTAGACTACTCTATTTATAAGAGTAATAAATATACTATAGAGAAGTATAATAATAGTAGTAATAAAGCATCTAATCCTAATAAGATACTGCTTTTATTTACATAAACCTAAGATAGGGGGCTTATTATAGATAAATTAGTAGACCTAAGAGTTAGAGTCTATATATCTTTATAATAAGATTACTAGTAGGTAGTAGTGAAGGCACTAATAGATTTAGGTATATAATCCTTAACTATATACCTAAAGTTATTATCTAAGGAGGATTAGAAAAGAGTTAAAAAAATAGATTAAAACCTTAAAAGTATAAGTAAGAATATAGTTTTATATTAGGGAATTCTAAGGAGATTAGTATTAATAAAGAATAGTATAGGGTTTATAAAGGTTTACTAAGTTAGCTACTTTATTACTAATACTAAAGAAGGGCTACTACTAGGTATAGACTAGATTAGAGAATATAAACCTATAGTAATATATTAGAAAGAGAAGTTTTAGAGATACCTAGTAATAAGGGAGCGCCTCTTATATACTTAGGGTAAGTAAAGAGTATATAAAGTATTAAAGTAGTTAGTAGTTACTCTAGTGCTAGGTTTAGTAAAAGTTATCTTAAATAGCCTAAAGAATAGGAAGGGAAAAGAACTAGAAAAAAACCTACTAGTAGACTTACTAAAGCTAATTTAGGAAATAAGTAGTAAGGAAGTAGTAATAGTCTTAGAGTATGCCTATAAGTTATATAAGTAATATATTATAGCTAACCTAAGATCCTTAGATAGTCTAAGTAATAAGTAACCTATAACTAAGTAAGGGCTAAGTAATAATATAGATAAACTAGAGCTCCTAAAGGAATACTTAGAATTTAAAGATATATTTAATAAGGATTTAGTAGGAATACTTCCTAAACTAGGGGGCTATACTTATATAATTAATTAGAAAAAGGGAAAACACTACCTTAGGGACTAATATATAACTTAGCTAAGAAGGAGCTAGAGGTGCTTAAGGAGTATCTTATAGATATATAGTAAAAGGGATAGATTAGAAAATTAGTTAGCCTAGCTAAGGCCCTAATTTTATTTATTCTAAAGAAAGGAGGGAAATTAAGGCTTTATATAGATTATAAAGGCCTAAATAAGATTACTATTAAGAATAAGTCCCCCTTACTACTAATTACTAAAATCCTTAATTACTTAAAGGGCGTGGTTATCTAGATAAAACTTAACTTAATAGATATATACTACTAGCTACGTATTTACTTAGGTAATAAGTGGAAGATAGCGTTCTATTATAAGTATAGGCACTTTAAGTATCTTATAATACTATTTAGATTAGTTAACGCGCTAGTGACTTTCTAGGAGTATATTAATAAGGTCCTTAAGGATATTATAGATAATATCTATATTATCTACCTAGATAATATCCTAATCTATAGTAGCAACGTAGCTACTTATATAGGCTATGTTAAATAAGTCCTAAGCAGACTCTATAATATAAAGCTTTTTATTAACCTAAAGAAGTGTTAATTTTTAGTTATAGAGATTAAATTCTTAGGATTTATTATATCTAAGAAAGGTATTATAATAGAACTATTAAGGGTAGAAGTAATTATAATATAGCTAATACCTTATAGCGTCCTAGATATTTAATTATTCCTTAGGTTTACTAGATTTTATTAATATTTTATTAAGTAGTATAGTAAAGTAGTTATTCTATTAATAAACTAACTTAAGGGGGGATAACTAGTAACCTTTAAGCTAAAACCCTATAAGCTAGCTATATTTAGAGAACTCTAGAGATTATTCTAGGAAGCACTAATTTTAGTATACTTTAATCTACTTACTCTATTAAGAGTAGAGATAGATATATTAGGTTTTGCTATTAGAGCGATACTTATAATATTAGTACTAGGTTACTAGCACCTAGTTATATATATATTAAGGAAGTTAACTAATACTAAGTTACGCTACCCTACACTAGATACTAAATTATTAGCAATCTAAGAGGTATTTAGGGCATAGAGGCATTACCTAGCGTACTTAACTTACCTAATTATAGTAGTAATAGATTACTTAAACTATAAGTACCTAGCTATAAAGCTATAGCTAACTAGTAGGTAAGTAATAGTGCTTAATAAGCTATGCCTATTTAACTTTAGGATTAAATATAGGGCTAGTAAGTTAAACCCTGCTAATATATTATTAAGAAGGGTAGATTATATAAGTAAGGATAGAAAAGTAAAGGTAGTAACCTTATAGCTACTAAACTTCTTATCTAAGTTTATAAATACTAATTAATAGGAACTCTATAGTAATAATAGGAACACTATAAGCTCTATTATATTATTATTTAATATAGCAAATAGTTAGTTACAAAGACCCTATAATAGTAATAGGAATATCTAGGGTTTTAAGAAAATATAACTTAGCTATATTCTTAAGGAAGCTATAAGACTAGATATTATTAAAAAGGGTATTCTAGCTAGTATAGTTACTAGTAAGTAGTAAGGGCGCCCCTTAGAAACGCTGCTTAACTATAGTATACCTATAAGACTAGAAGTAACTTATAAGCTAGCTACTTATAGAGATATTATAGTAAGGATCTAAGCTATATAGAGAACCTCTTCTAAGTTTAACTCTAATACTTAGGATAATAGCTTAGAATTAGATATTCTAATTTAAGTATTATTATTAGGTATGTAGTAAAATAATAAGTTTGCTATATATTAGAGAAAGCTACTTAAGAGTGGTAACTTAGTAGTATTATAGATATAGTTAATTAGACCCTCTAAGCTATTAATATTTAAGAATTAAGTTTATATTCCCTAGGGGATAAGAAAAGAGATTTTACTACTAATATATAATAACCCTACTACTAGGCATTTAGGAGTTAGTAAGATACTTTATTAAATTATAAGTTAGTACTACTAGCTATTAATAAAAAAAGATATAAAGGTATATATTAGTACTTATATAAACTATTAAGTTTTAAAGCTAAGGCACTATAAGCTATATAGTAAGTTAGCTACTCTGCTAGAGCTAGATTACCCCTTTTAAGAACTATTAATAGATTTTATTACTAGATTACTATTAGTTAAAGACGCTAACTAGACCTATAATATAATCTTAGTAATTATAGACTATTTTATAAAGTATAGTATCTATATCCCTATTTTAATGTGACTAATAAGCAATAGGTTAGCTACTATATTCCTAGAATATATCTTTAGAGATTATAAAGCCCTAGAAGGTATTATAATAGACTAAGGTTTTATATTTATAAGTGAATTCTAGATAACCTTTTACTATCTTATTATAACTAAGCGGCTACTAAGCACTGCTTTTTACCTATAAATAGATAGGTAGATAGAATAATTAAACTAGGTCCTAGAATATTATTTAAGGGCTTTCTCCTATACTAAATAAACTAACTAGGCTAATAACCTATTAATAGCATAATTTACATATAATACTAGTAACCACGTAACTTATAGCTACACACTAGCGGAGGCATTATAAGGGTATAACCCTAGGGGCCTATAGTAAGTAGTACCTAATATTCTACTTATAAATAATTAGGCTAAGAGTAAAGTATTATTACTAAGAGAGAAACACGTGGCGATTAAATAGCTTCTAATTAACTTATAAGCTTAGTATAAGAAGTACTATAACTAAAAAAGGACCCTAAAGAGGTTTAAAGTTAGTAATTATATTCTACTATCTATAAAGAATATTAACCTAAGATAGCTAAGTAGGAAGTTAACTATAAAGTACCTAGGCCTTTATAAGATTATAAGGGTAGTTAGGAGTTATAGACTAGCTTACTAGCTAGAATTACCTACTAGAACGCGGTTATATAACGTGTTTAATATTATAAGCCTTAAACCCTTTAAAAAGGACCTAAGTAATATAGTAGATGCTTCTTTACTATAAGATAATATTAAGGATAATAAGTAAGAGTTTAAGGTAGAAAGAATTATCTTATATTATTATAATAGTAGGCGTTATAAGTACCTAGTTAAATAGAAGGGCTATAATAGCTTAGAGAATTTATAGGTATTAAAGAGGGATTTTATTATAAGGGATATTATCTATAACTATAAGCGGTAACTAGGTAGCTAGGTCATAGCGGTAAAACCGCCCTTAGCAAATAACGTAAGGTAATACCCTATAAATATAGTAAATAACATAGGGTAATATTCTAAAAAGATATAATTATATTACTTTTATAATTATAATATAACTACCTAGTAATAATTACTTAAAAAGCATTTCTTTATCCCTACCCTTACCCCTATTTTCCCTAGAGACTATAGTAATAATAGGTATAGGAGCCTTTAGAGGTATAGGGGCCTTATTATTAGAAGAGTTACCTTCCTTATATATAAAGATATAGAGCTCTCTAGGTAACTTAGAAGGACTAATATAAGTAGGAAGCCTAGAGGTATAAGGAGTAAACTACTAGTAAGTTAGTAAAGAAGTGCCTATAGATATTTAAGAGACTTACTATTAGGATATTCTTATATATATAGTAAAGATAGTTTATAATATTAATTTAGACCTTAAGGTTAGTAGTATTAGCTAGCTATACTATAGTAGCGTGCTTATTACACTTAGCTTCCTAGGCTACTTTAGTAGCTACCTAAGCATAATAAATATGCCTATGCTTATTAGTGTTTTTAGTCTTTAGGAGGGTATTATATAGTTTCTGCTTAGCGTAAATAAGAGACTATTAGTGTGTTAGTAGTAATTAAGTTAAGAGGACTAGGGATATACTTACTTTATTAAGGTAGTTGTGAGGCCCCGCCCATAACATAGCGTGCACACCCCATAGGCATGCTAGGCCTAGGGCTAGGTCCACGTGACACTGGCAAGCCACTAGATAAAAGCTAGTGACTTACATATATAATACTTAGACCTAGTAAGCTTTAGTAAATACATAAGTGCCCTATACCTCTTACCTAGCTATCCTTTATTCTTATAATTCTAAAGCTTCTCCTACTAGCTACCTAAGAGTAATATAGGGGGGAGAACTACCTAATCTATAAGAGTAATATTAGATAATAACTAAGGGCTACTAGATAAGGGTAATACTATAGCTAAGAACACGCCCTATTCTATAAGTACTATAACTAAAAATATACCCCTTACTATCCATGCCTAAGCTATAGTAATAGTAAAGTAAATTACCTAGCTTAAGGAACTCTAGAAACTATAAAAAAGAGAGTAAGAGCTTTAAGATCTATTATAGTATAATACTAAAGAAGAATAATTAAAAAGGTAGTAAAGAGCTAGCACTTCCTTAAGCTATAGTAGCTAAGAGGTTAAAGTTTAGAATATTACTAACCTCTAATATCCTATAAACCTATAGAGATATAAGATATAGATTAATAACCTAAACTATACCTTTAATAAGGTAAAGAAAAAGTTCTAATATAATTACTAGAAAATCCTTTTTATACTTAACTATATATATATTAATTATAGGGTAAGATAGGATAAATACCTTAAAGAATAGTAGGCTAATAGCTAGGATAACCTTAAAGATAACTAGGATAAATTTTAGACCTAGATACTTATACTACTTTAGGACTTTACTAATTATAATATATAAATAGTAATATAATTAGAGAATATAAAGTAATATAAAGGTTAAAGCCCTATTAAGTTTAGTATCTTCTTAGATTTACTAAAGAAATACCTAGAAAGAGCCCTAGAAAAGACTTATACTCTTATATTCTTTATAAAGTTACTCCCTAACCTATAGGATTATATTAATCTATATACCTCTATTACTAATAAGACTTAAGAAAAGGTTATATAACTTACCTAGTAATTCTAGGAGGTAATACTAAAGAATAAGTAAAAATCTAAGTAATTAGGAAATAAAGGCCTATATAAGAACCCTTAGCACTATAGGAATAACTCCTTATAAGGTTATAAACCTTATAAAGATTAAAGAAATAAGGATTAGGAAAAGAGCCTAGCTACCTACCTAAATACTACTAAACCTAGGGATAAGATATAGTATTATAACTATAATAGCATAGGATACCTTATATATTACTATAAGAAACCTAAGAAAAAGCCCTAAGAAGGCCTAGAAAACTCCCTAAGGTAAAAGTAAATACTCTTACCTCTACCTCTAATACTAAGGTGCTAATAGGGTATTAGTTTTATATACTAGTTACTATCTATAGGCATAAAGATATTAAAATAGTAGCTAATCTAGATAGTTACGCTAAGATTAATATAATTAGTATTAAGTTTATAAGAACCTATAAACTTAACTAGGCTAAGACTATAGTACCTATTATTAAGGTAGTAGGAGCCCTTATAGTCCCTTAATATAATATTTATAAGGTACCTATTATAATTAAGAACTTAAGAGAAGAAGAAAGAGACCTTAAGCTACTATATATAGCTATAGATAGAGACCTAAGAGTAAGGGAAAGCCTTATATTAATTAGAATATATACCCTTATAGAAGAATATATATACCTTTACCTATATTTATAGGAATAGTAGTTTAAGAAAGAAAAAGTAGCCTTTTTACTATTAACTCCCTATAAATTTATAAAAGTAATATATAATAAGACTATTATATATACTATTATAGGGGTTATAGAAGATAAGTTTATTACCCTTAAAGATAATAAGGAGGTAAAAGTATATAGAACTATTAAAAATATTCCCCTAGAACTATATAAGTTTAAAGATATATTTATATTAGATAAGATAGGAAGCTTACTATTAAAAAAAGAGACTAACTATATAATTAACTTAGTACCTAAGGCTATACCCTTATATAGACTAATCTACCCTCTCTCCTAAAGTAAGCTAAAAGAACTCTATAAATATATTAATAAAAACCTATAGAAAGGCTAGATAAGACCCTCTAAGAGCCCTATAGGCATACCTATTTTATTTATATTAAAGAAAGATAGGACACTCTAGTTATATATAGATTATTAGGGACTTAATAGAGTAATATAAAAGAATTACTATACTCTCCCTCTAATTTTAGAGATCCTAGACTAGTGCTAAGGAGCTTACTACTTCTTAAAAATTAATATTAAGAATATATACTATTAAATTTATATTAAAGGAGGTAATAAGTAAAAGACTATATTTTATACCTATTATAGACACTATAAATACCTTATAATACCCTTTAGGTTAACTAATACCCTAGCTACTTTTTAAAGTTATATTTATAAAGCACTCTATAGGCTAGTTAACACTATTTATATAGTATATCTAGATAATATCCTTATCTTTTTAAAGATATAGGAGGAATATACTATATATATTAAGGAAGTTTTAGAATATATAAGATTAGTAAAGTTATATATAAAACCCTTAAAGTATTTATTTTACTAGGAGTTAGTAAAGTTCCTAGGGTTTATTCTATTAGTTAATAGGATCTTAATAAATACTTACTAGGTTAATATAATCTAAGAATAGAAAGAGCCTATAAGCTTTAAGAATATATAGTCCTTCCTTAAGTTCTATAACTTTTACTAATAGTTTATTTATAAATACTTTAGGATTATAGCACCTCTTTATATATTAATAAAAGGTAGTTAAAATAGTATTTAGACTAGGAAGTTTATATTTAGAGTAAAGGAATAGCTAGTATTTAACTAGCTAAAAGAGGCCTTCTAGTAAGCGCCTCTTCTTTATTATTATAACCTAAGTTAACTAGTGTGTATTAAGATAGATACTTTAATCTTTATAATAATAAGAATCCTATCTTAATAGGATAATAAGGGCTATTAGTATTTAGTAGTATTTTAGTTAAGGAAATTTATAAATACTAAGTATAATTATAATATAGCTAATTAAGAGCTACTTACTATAGTAGAGTTATTTAAACACTAGTAACACTATATTAAGGGTATAGTAAGCCTAGTTAAAGTCCTATTAGACTACTATAACCTATAGAGCTTTATAAGGTAGTAGAAGTTAAATAAAAGGTAGGTAAGATAGTGTATATTTCTTTACCCCTTTTACTTTATAATTAGGTATAGACCTAGGAAAAGTAACCTAGTAAATACACTATTAAGAAGGTCTAATTATAAGGGCAAACCCCTAATAAATAAGGCACTATTACTAGAACTTTAAAGGAAGATAGTACTTACTAAAATAGTAGAAGAAGAGAAACTAATATATTAAAGAAGATATAGTAAGATACCTTTAGGGGAGAAAAATACCCTAGTCTTAGGCATAGAGAGGCTTAATAAGATATCTTTAGGGGAGGAAAATGCCCTAGCCCCTATAGAGAGAATAGCTAGAGTAGCCTAGTTAAGAAGCTAGTTAGCTACTATAGATCTAGTAAAAGGTTAGCTAACTAAAGGGGATTTTAAGAAGAAGGTAGTATATATCTAAGATATTAGTATAGTATAAGAGATATAGGGGACTATTATATTACTAGATCCCTACTAATCTAGGCTAAATAAACTATTAGTGTAACTACTATAAAAGGCATAGGATTAAGACCTAGATCTATAGAGATAAAATAGTAAGATTAATAACTCCCTAGTAAAAGGGAAGGGAAAGGCTAGTCTATAGTTATATAGTATAGGGGGTTTTCTATTATACTAAGACTAGGTAGTTATTCCCTAGGAGCCTATCTTATAATAGAAGCTTCTATAGCTACACTATAATAATCTACTAGTAGGTTACTTTAGGACTAAGTATACTCTAGAGCTACTAAAGTATTACTTTTAGTAGCTAGCTATAAGTAAGTCTATTTTAGACTATATTATAAGCTATAGGGTTTACTAATAAATAGTAGCTAGAAGGTATTACCTATATAGAAGCCTTAAATTACTACTAATACTAAGGTAACTATAGATAGAGATCTTAATAGACTTTATTATAGGGTTACTTATTATATAAGTAAGTAAGTAAGAGACTAATATAATCCTAGTAATTATAGACTAATTTACTAAGTATTCTATCTTCCTACCTATAACTACTACTATTAATATAGCTAAATTAGTAAAACTTTTCTATAAAGAGATTAAGCTATAATTTAGAGCCCTAGAGGGCATTATATCTAATAGAGGTTTAGTCTTTATAAGCTAATTCTAGTTAGACCTATACTACCTATCTTAGGTAAAGCAAAGGCTTTCTATAGTATTTTACCCCTAAACTAATAGGTAAATAAAAAGAATAAACTAAGTACTTAAGTACTACCTTTAATATTTTATTATAGAGAACTAATAGATATAGCCTAAGCTACTCCTAATAGCTTAATTTACCTATAATAATATAGTAAATAAAAGCACTAGCTACTCCCTAAACTATTTACTTATAGGCTATTTACCTAAGTTTTATTTAGCTCTTAGGGGTAAGAGCTAGGAAGGGAAGGTACTAGAAGTATATATATATATTATAAAGCTATATAAAGTTAGAGAGTGTCTAAAGGAGAACTAGGCTAAAGCTACTAAAACCTAGGTAAAGTACTATAACTAGTATTACTAGCTATTAACACTATATTAAGGTAACCTAGTATTACTATTAGTAAAGAATATTAGGCTTAAGGATATAAAATAGAAGCTAACCCCTAGATTTATTAGGCCTTTTTAAGTACTTAATACTATAAGGAAATAAGTATATAGACTAGTATTACCTAAGAAGTATAGATAGCTATATAATATATTTTATATAAGCTTATTAGAGCTATAGAATTACTATAAAGACACTAGGGATAAGAATATACTAATACTAAACCTTAAGGATAAAGAAGATAAGTATAAAGTTAAGGAAGTTAAGGACTATAAAAAAACTTATAAAGGTAATAAATACCTAGTAAAATAGAAGGGTTAGCTAAGTAAATATAACTAATAGGTTCTAGTAAAAGATATAGAAGGCGCTTAATATATAATTTAAGTGTTTTACTAAAGTAAATTATATAAGAAAGGTAGTAATATATAGGTAAGTTATAGGTAAAGAGATATAGAGTTATAATAAAAAAGGCCTAGCCTTATTAGCTACTATTACACTTCTATATAAACTACCTTAAACTACCTACTAAATAATAAAAGAAAATATACCTAAAGCATAAGGAAGGTTAAGGGAAACCCCTCTATTATTACCCCCTTATAGTAAAAAGCCTAACCCCTATAAATAAAATACTTAGCGCTATTCTTATCCTTAGTAATTACCTAGTGTATTACTAGTATAAAATAATGTTTTACTATTCCCTAGGGGATATATCCTAGGTTTAAGTGTTATAGGTATAAAGTTATTTTTATATTTTATATAATCTTAAGTTTATAGTAGTTTAGCTATAGAAGAATTAGTAAATATATAATAAGGTAGGGTAGAATAATTATAATACTTACACACCCTAGAATTAGGCTAGGGAATATTATAATAAGCAGCTACTATTATAACACTATATACTATTAGTATATAATAAAGGTATACTACTACTAAATATAAGTAAGAGACTAGTAAATATATAGTAAAGAGATAAACCTAATAAACCTTTATAGCCCTAGTTAAGCTAAAAGTAATATAGTATAATATATTTACATAGTTAAACCCTATTATTAGATAGAGGTAATACTTAGTAATATAGAAGTAAGAGGCCTCTAAAAATAAGTAGTCCTTAGGGTCTTCCTCTACTATATTACTATAGATATCTATAAGCATTTAGGCCTAGTCTAAAACTATAAGGAGGTTAATAAAATCACCCCTTATTATAGCTATAGCCTATAGGAATTTATTAGTAAAATAAAACTAAAAGATATAGGAAGAGTAGTATACTTATAGTCTTATAAGAATTACTATAGTTATAGTATTAGGTATAGCGCTTAGAATATTTTATCTTTTAAGGATCTATAAATAGATTATAGGGAAATTAATAGTTAATCTATAGTAATATAAGCTTAGCTAGGGGATGTTTCTTAAACTTAGCATATCTAGTGTGTAAATAATATATATAGCTATATTCTTTTAAAGGAATATACTTATCTTCTATAATAAATATGCGGTAATTAAGGACTAGGAAGGGATAGAAACTAAAGGTATAAGAAATAATTAAAAAATTACTATAGTTATAGAAGGGAAGAGTATGTAATATAATAAAGAATTATAGGTGAATTTATAGTTAAACCCTACCTATTATTTGTTATTATTTTAGAGGCTATTACTAGTTAGTAAATAGCTATAAGGTAGCTAGCAAAAGCTATTTAGGAGCCTAGCTATAAGTAGGGAGGCAATTATAAGGCCCTGCCTATAACATAGCGTGCATACCCTATAGGTATACTAGGCCTAGGGCTAGGTCCACGTAATACTAGCAAGCTACTAGATAAAAGCTAGTGACTCGCGCGCACAACACTTAGACCTAGCAAGCTTTAGTAAATATATAAGTGCCCTATACCTCTTGCCTAGCTATCCTTTGTTCTCACAGTAGTAGTAATCTCCCTTAGGCATAGCTTTAATAATATTAAATAGCTTTTTATAAAGCTATACAATTTAAGCAAGGCACTAGTAGTAGGTTAGTGTCTTAAAACCAGAGATTTAGAATAGGTAGTTATACTTTGATATATATCTTGTTATTTTAGGCGTAATAGGCGTATTTAGCTAAGTTTGCTACTATAGGTTAGTAACTATAAGAAGTAAAGAAGTAGTAAGATTATACTATAAGAGTTATTACACTCTATAGGAAAAGGTTTATTCTCCTTAAGATACTAAGGAATAGTATAGGTACTATTCTTAGGCTATATATTTTACATAATAACCCACTAACTACACTATATACATAGAATTTTAGTGTTACTAGCTATAAGTTAGTAGTAATAACCTAGTAAGGAAGTAGTAAACTTATATAGAAATTTTAGATACTATCCTCTTTTAAGGTAACTTCTCTAGCGACTTCCCTAAGGGTTTATTCTATAGAAGTAAACCTAGTAGTAAAGTAGGAGTTAATAGATAGATTTTAGATATTATAAGCTAGCTATAGGTTAGTAGTAAGAAAGTAGTAAAGGGAAGATAAGTAAAGACAAGGAAACTTATAATAGTTAGATAGTATATAAGGAAAAGGAAGCGTGTATATAAGGGGGGAAGATCTAGTCCCTTTTATATTAACTATAGACCCCCTAAGTAATCTACACACTACATATAGCTAACGCGGGGATTATAATATTTACTATTATTATTACTATCTGTAAATATACTAGTAGCTACAAACACATAGTAACCGCACTACTATATTACTAAGACCTACAAACAAGTTTATTTATACATATAGTATCTAATACCCTATCTATTTAACCTAATTATAAAATTTAATATAGGGTATCCACTCTCTTAGAACTATTAGCATAAGGTAAAGAGCATCTACTTCGCTATATTAGAGCAGCGGATAGGTTACTATTTAGGATTAATAGATAGGGGGATAATAATATTTACACCCTAGTATTATTAGTGTTATTATTTTTAATAATATATCGCGCTATAACATATTATACCTAACCTAAACCCTCTATTAACTATAGCCTCTAGGACTACGTAGCGTAAACGCCCTAAGTAAGCAGCTTATTATATAATTAAGGATAATTATATAAAGAGGGGGTATTATATTAGGAGCGTAAGGGATAGAGATAGGATTATTATATAATAGAGCACTAGCAGGACCTTAGACCCACTAGGTTAGGGAGAGGCTAGCTAGTAGCTAGATAGTTACGTAAGCATAGGGTAAGGTATTTAGCAAGGACTGCCTATATTCTTATAGAAGGTTAGAGCTTAAAACCTTCACGTACCTGCCCCTAGGTAGCACCTTTCTAGCTGTGACTGTGAATCTAAGCTATCACTCTGTTCTATTATCTTTTAACCCTTAAGTCATAACAGTAAGGCATTAGAAAGGCTATTTTAAGACACTCTTAGTCTAGCTTATAATACTACTACTATAGGAACTAGGAGTAGTATAAGAAAAGATAAAAATAATAAAGAAAAGGGGATTATAAACTATTCTAAAACTAACACTACTACTTAGGATATTAAACCCCCTAATTAGTTAATAGAGTTAAATCTAGAAGACTTACTACTAAAACCCTTAGAATACCTAAAGGATCCTAAGGATTCTTACACTAAGACTAGTAAATATAATATAGTAAGGATAATATAGGGGATTTAGGAATAGTAATAGGCATTATAGTAAGCTATAGAGGAGATAGTATTAGGGATAGACTAGCTAGTAATAAAATTAATAACTAAAATTAGGAGCTTATAAAGTATAAGTACTTTAGTAGGTTTAATGCTATTAGTATAGAATACTAACTAAGAATTACTATATCTAGCTAATAAATAAGGTTAGTATAATAGGTATTTATATACTAATAGAGGAATAACTAGACTATTAGTGTAATTATTCCTACCCTAATACTAATAAGGACTACTATAACTATAGCTAGGACTATTAGTATAGCTAGGACTACTAGTGTAACTAATATAGCTAGAATATTAGTAAGGATACTTATAACCTTAGCTAAGTCCTTACTAGACTTAGTAGTAAGAACTATACCCTTTAGACTAAGGTTAGTATACTAATTCTAGAAATTAAAAAAGAATAGACCTAGTATTACACTAAAATTAGTATAACTAGTAAATAGAAATAGTGGAATAGAATATAGATTTAATATAGAAGATTATAAATATTAGGTATTTTAAGCCTTATAATAAACTAGAAGAGGCTAGTAATAACCTTATTATATATAATAGAAAGTAGACTATCTTCTATAATATTAAATTATAGATCTAGGTAGTTAAAGATTACTTATATTATACTAATCCTAGCTATTAGGATATTATTTAGAAAAAAATCTAGATATTATTCTAAGGGGATATAATAGTATAGTATAGATAATATCTTAACTTAGTAAAATAGAACACTATATTTAATAGAATACTAACTATATTTATAGCTATATAAAAGGAATTTAGTATTTAGGTTTAGAATATAATAGTATAGCTTAATAAGGTAGAATATACTAAAGAGAATATTATAAAAGAGATATCTTTCTATAAATTTATATTAAAGATCTTCTAGTATATAAGGGTAAATAGTAAGTTAACTAACTATTAGCTTTTAATATATTTATATCTTAAGCTATATCTAGGATTATAATAGATATACCTAGTTTTAACTTAAATAGATATAAGATTAGCATATATTACTATAGTAGATAATAAGAGATATAATCTATATAACTACTTATATAGTAAAGGTTAGTCTATAAGTAAAAAAGGTAAAGGGAAGCTTAAGGTCTATTTTAATACTAAGATATCTAGTAGTAATTTAGAAGAAAATAAGAATAAAGTATAAGTAAACTAAAACTAGCTATTTAATAGATAATTCTTTTAAGAAAACTAGTATTATAGGTAGGATAAGTAAAATACCTAAAGATTTCTAGGATATTTCTAACTATAGCTATATAGGTATAATTAACCTTCTAAAGGATAAAACTAGAGACTATAGTAAAATAAGTCTTAAGAGAATAAAGAGGGAGAGTATATAGAAATTAGGTAGACTTAATAGACTAAAGCACTAAACTAATAAAATAAGTAACCCTAAGACTATAATCCTATAAGTAAAGGAGGCTAAGTATAGTAGCCTAGATAATTTTAGTAATAGGAAAAGGGTTCTATAAGGGACTAGGAATATGCTAATATTATAGTATATAATAATAATTTTAATATATAATAATATAAAACTTATCTCTAGGAATATAATTATTATATAGCTAAAGAAGGGGAGGTCCTAGAGAATAATAGTAAGGATAATTAAGGATAAGACTTAAATTTTATTTAAACTTATTTTATAGAAAATGCCCTAAAAGAGGTAAATAAGGCTATTACTAGGATAACCTTAAATAAGACTAGATAACTTACCCTAGGATAAGTAATTAAAGCTATAGTAAGACTATAAGAAGTTAAATATAATAGAAAAAGGGCTAATATATATCTAAAGATTTCTATTAAATTTAATAATAAGGGTAAAAGTTACTAAGTCTATCTTAACTTAGGAATATTATTAATTTTAGTAGATAAGGCATAGCTATAATAGCATAGATTAAATATAAAGTAGGTAACACAGGAACTAAAGCTAGTATCTAGGGTTTAATTATCCTTTTTTATTACTAAAATAGCTATATATAACTTTTATATTCTAGGGATAGCATATAGAATAGAAATCACTAGCTATTTTATAGTTATAGTAGATATAATACTAAATTTAGGACTAAAATTATTACTTAGAATAAATTTTGCTTATAAATATAAGGCTAAAATTAATTTTATTTAACTAAAGGTAGTTTTTAGGTTAGTTTATAGTATAATAGTACTAGTAGAAATCTTCTAACTATTAAATAAGGTCCCTTACTAAAAGGTAATTACTACCTATATAGTATTAATTCTACTAAAGACTTATTTATATATACCTATTAGTTAGAAGGATATGTAGAAAAATTAGAAAATAAGTGTGTACTACACGTAATTATATTTAGAGTATTTCCCTAATATGCTATTTAATAGATCTAGTAAGGGATAGATAATTACCTATAATCTAACTAATAAAATCATTACTATTAGAAAACACTAGAAGGTTACACGCCTAACCGTAGCTAGTAAGGTTAACACTAATTACCTAGTTAATAATCCTTTTATATACTATACCTATTTTAGTAAGGATATTATAGAGAAGAAGGAAGATAAAGATAAGAATAGTAATAAATCTAATAAAAAGAAGGATAATCTTAATCTAAAGAAAGTTAATACTAGAGTGCTATTATATAGGATTTTATACCTAAAGGAAATCCTATATATAACTAATAAATTTAGCGTATAAATTACTAATATTAACTAGGAAGCGGTAAGTAAACTAGTTTAACTAACTAATAAATATAATATTTATTATAATAAAGGTATTATCCTTATACTAGAAGACTAGAAGATAAGAATTAATCTTATAGATAGATAGTAGTATTAAATAAGGCTAATTAGGCCTTATAGACTAGGAGAATAGGATATAACTAAACTTAATAAAGTATATAATAAACTCTACCTAAAAGGGAAAATATTATATTTAGATAAGCTAGTAGCTATAGTATACCTAGTGTTTATAGTTTAGTAAGAAACTAATTAGAAAAGAAAAGAGAGAGTTATAATTAATATAAGGCTACTTAATAATATAGTAGTGCTAGATATATACTCTCTACTAGACTAAAGTAATATTATAGATAATATATATAGTAAGAAGGTTTTTTCTCTTTTTAATAGAATAGGATTTTTTTACTAACTACTAGTTAGAAGTAACTATTAAGCCTATATAGTAGTTATATTAAATTAAGGTTTTAAAGCATTAAATATAGTATTAATAGGATTTAAGAACTCCCCTATATTTACCTAAAGGTTTATAAATAGACTTTTCTAAAAGTATAAGTATTTTATATAAGTCTATATTAATAATATTATTATATTTTTAGATAATCTTAAAGAGCATTTAAGCTATCTTAATATTATACTTAGGATTCTTAAAGAAAATAGGATAATAATTACTATAAAGAAGTTATTTATTAGTTATCCTACTATTTAACTACTAGGTTTTATTATTAATAGTAATAGGATTATTAATACTAATAATAGGCTTAAAGCTTTTTAGAAAATAATTTTCCTAAGTAATCTATTAAGTCTTAAAACCTTTATTAGGATAGCTAGATTCCTTTATAATAGAATTCTATAGTTTAATATACAAATCTAACTATTATAAATATAGAAAATAGCGCTATTAAGGGAATTCTATAAAAAGGATAAGAAAATTATTAGTATCTTAAAACTAGTATAAAAAAGAAAGACATAGTAAAAGATATTTTTACTAACTAAGTAGGAGAAAAAGGCTTTTAAAGATATTAAAGTATTCCTAAGTAAGAAATAGACCCTATAGTATTATAATCTATAAAAGCTACTTTTCCTTAAAATTAATGCCTATAAGGAAGGATTTAGGTTATATACTTTCTAATTATAAGAAAAATAGGATAGTTAAAGTATCCCTAGAAGGGATATTAAAAATAACTAAATATAGCTAATTTTATTTCTTTCTAGGGTAATATTAAGTATTAAGAAGCGGTATAGTTTAACTAAGGTAAAAGTAGCTATAATTATATAGAGTATTAGAAAACTTTAGAAAATAGTCTAATCTAATAATATAATAGTTAATATATTAACTAACTATTCCCTAGTAAAAGGGATTATTAAGCATACCTTATTATTAATAATAGATTTAGATAAGGCTAATCTAAAACTAGTAAAAGTTATAAATTATTTATTATAATTTAACCTTAAGGTAACTTATATACTAGGGATACTAAATATAATACTAGATATACTTTTAAGACTACTAGTAAAAGTAACCTACTAGGAGGCAGCATAGAAAAGCTAATATAATAAATTAGATATAAGCGCTTATTTTATAAGTAAGGAGTATATTATAACTATGATTATAGATAATAGTCTTAAAGCTAGAATTATTATAGAATATTAGTATAATTAAAAGTTTAGCTAAATTATTATAGTAATATAAGCCTACTAAGAAAGGTAAGTAGTAAAGAATACTAGAGTTAGACTAAAGATTCCTTTATATAGATAGGACTTATATAAGAATAGTTTATTATACTACTATAGTAAAGATAGATTTTTCTATCTCTATATTCTAACTATAGAGGTTAAATCTATCCTATAACTAGTCTATAATAAATAGTAATATTTTAGAATTACTTAAATAGTAGTAAAGCTTTATTTAGTCTATTTTCTACATATAAGTTAGTAGATTTATAATTATATAGCCTATTATATAATGTGTTAGGAAAATATAATTAATTATTTAAAGCTACCTAGGGAGTTATAGCTATTATAGCTAAAGCTAACGCTATTTTATATAATCTTACTTAATTTTATTATAGATATACTAGAAGTATTAGCTACTAATATAATATAGCAAATAGAAAGATATGCTATATATAATTTATTATATCTAGTAAACTACCTATTTAGTAAGAGAACCCTTCTAATACTAGGATATATAATATATCTAGTAGAAATTTAGGTAGAATTACTCCTTTATACCTTATATATTATAGAATAGGGATTACTAAGATAAATTATTAGTAATAAGGACCTAAAGTTTATATTTAATATATAGAAAGAGATATTTAGGTATATAGGAGTTAAACTCCTTATAGGCATAGTATATTATCTATAAATAGATAGAATAGCTAAAAGAAAAAACTAGATAGTAATAATTATAATATATTACTATATAGTAATAGATCTAGATATAATATAGACTATAATACTCCTAGCACTATAGTATTAATTAAATAACACTATAGCTATAAGTATAGGGTAGGCTCCTAATAAGTTACTATATAGGTTTTATTCTCTAAGTATTATTAATTTTCTTTCCCTAAATAATATAATTAATATAGGAACTAGTGTAAATAATATAGTAGTGCTATAAAAGTTATACTAGCATAAGGCCTAACTAGTAATTATAATAGTAGCTACCCTTACTAAAATTTAGTATAATAACCACTATAAACTAGTTAATATTAATATAGGAGATATAGTTTATTTATAATTATATAAGGAATATAAATTACCTAGGAAACCTAAGAAAAAATAGTTACTATAAAAGGTAGGACTATATAAGGTACTAGAAAAGGTAAACCTATTAGTATATTAATTAGATTTCCCCCTAAATTTATAAGTTTATTTAGTAGTTTCTATAGTATAGATATAAAAGCTAGTATAAGGAAAGGACCTATTTAATAGGGAAGAACTAGCTCTGCTACTAATTATATTTAATAATCTAGAGGAAGTAAACTATTAGGAGATTAAATAAATCTATAGTTATTAGGTTAAAATCTCTAAAAGGAATAAGACTATAAAAATAGAATTCCTTATCTAATAGAAAGGATTTACTACTAAGAATAACTAATAGATAGCTAAAAGTAAGATATAGGTTAATATAGCTAAGATAATAAAAGAATACCTTAAAAAAAACCTAGTTAATTAGGAAAGAGAGTATATAAAGAGGGGCATAAATTTGCCTATAGAGTAATAATAGTAAAGGAATAGAGATATTTTATAAGTAGTTAGATTTAACTAGTTAGGGTAAAGCTATAAGGCCTTTTCTTATATATATATTTTATTACACTAACTAGGGAAGCTTACTATACTCTTACTTTATATTATTCTTTAATACCCTACTACTTTTATATAGTTAAATTTAATATAAGTATAGTTATTTTTATTTTAGTCTTATTTTCCTTTATATTATTTATTTCTAAGAATAATATTATATATAATATAAAAGCTTTTATATAGTTAAATTTAATATAAGTATAGTTATTTTTATTTTAGTCTTATTTTCCTTAATATTATTTACTTCTAAGAATAATATTATATATAATATAAAAGTCTAAAAACTATTAGAACTAAAGCTAAATTAGCTATAGGAAATATAGGAGTATAGTAATTACTAAAAGTACTAAGTAAGACCTTATAATATTATACTAGAAGTTAAATATAAGTTTTATAGGTAATATATAAACCTATATAATAACCCTTTAGCTATACTAGATTTTATTCTATTTAATAATAAGGTTAGTATATAGGACTAGATACTCTATAAGTAAATATAAGTAGCTTATTTATATATTTAAGTACTAGTATTAGAATAATAAAACTAGTTATTAGAATAGCTTATAGTTACTAATTTAGTATAGTAGTAATCTACTATATATAGTAAAAGAGCTAAATATAACTAGTAAATTAATAAGATTTTAGTATAGCTAGAAACTATAACTTACTATAAGAGGGTAAAGTTCTAAAACTACCTTTTAAATTAAGTAAACTAAAATACCTAATTATACTAATTCTTACTCCTAATATAATAAGTTATATAATTATAGCTATAATAGTATTAAGATAAATCTAGTATATAATAAAATAAGGTAAATAAACTATTACTATTAGTAAAGGAAAGTAGTAGAAGCACTAATAAAGTAGCTAGAGTTATATAGGTAATAGTTAATAAAGAGAAGTAAATAAAGGATAATAATAATATAGTAGATATTATATTAGATTTATTTATAAAAAGGTAAATAAGGGATTAAGCTATATAGGATTTAATTAGAGAGAATTATATAAGAAAGAAAAGAAAAGAATTAGTATAAAAAGAAAATAAATCTAGAAACTTACTAACTAAGGAAAGTAAGAGAGAAGTAAGATTTAACTTAACCTAATTAAGAGTAGGATTTATTAAGCTAGAATTAAAACCTAAAAGTAATAAAAATACTAAGTTTAAGGAAATAGAGGTTAATAATAGTATAATAAAAAGTAAATTTAATAAGGAGATTAAAGAGATACCTAAAGAGTACCTTATTAGACTATTATAAGTTTATAAATAAATAGTAAAGCTTAATTTTAAGTTACTATTTACTAGATTTAGAAAGCCTAGATTAAGAGTAGACACTTAAATACTAATACCTAATATTAGTGTAGTAGTATATAAGAGAGTAATAGAAGAATTTAATATAGTATATAAAGGAAAAAGTATAAAGGGAGTTAATTTTAGTAAATTTAGATATATAATAGTAAGTTACTAGAAAAAGATATAGGATATTAGGGATATAATATAAACCTATATATATAAATTTACCCTTAAGGGCACTAAGATAGTGTTTAATAGTTTAGAAGTAGATTTAAAGAATATATACTTTATATTATAGTAAAATATAGTTATCTAAATTTTTACTATTTTTAAAGAGTAAAGGGTTACTTTAGTAATAAAGTAAGTAGTAGTAAGATAAGTAGGAAAGCTTATATATTAGGTTACTATTAATCTAATAGAGTATAGAGTAATAAGGAGAGTAAAAAACTAGGTAAAAATAGTAGTAGTAGCTTTTTATAATAGTATAATAGTTAAACGTAGATAATAAATAGCTATATATAATAGTATATTATCTCTATTACTATAAGCTAATATATTAGCTCTTTATTTTATAGATAAATATAGTATAGTAAATAGTATAATTATAGAAGCGCTAGCTAGTATTAGATATATAGATTTACTTTATATTAGTATAGAAAATAAGCTAGTACTAAAATTATCTAAATCTTAGTAAACTAAGGAGATAGATAGGTAATATAAATTAAGTAAAATTAATAACTTAATTAATAAAGTTAATACTATTAATAAGTAAATTAATAAAATAAAAAAGGAGTTTACCCTTACTAAAGAGTAAGTAAATATAGTATTTAAAGCTATTAAAGAGTTAGTAAAGGAGGTTTATAAGCTAATAATTATAATAGAAAAGGATTTAAAAAGTATTAAAAGTAAGTTTAAATAAGTATTAGAAATATTAAAGAGTTATAAAAATAAGATCTTCTAGTATAATTTAAGTAAAATTCTAGTTAATATTAATAAATAACTTAATACTTTAAAAAGGGATATAGCTAAGAAAACTAAAGATAAGAAGAAGATTATAGAATTAGTATCTATAGTATTAAAGATTTTAAAGGTAATATAGAATTAGGAGGTAAAAATTAAGAATCTTATAAATAAGTAAAAAACATTTAAGGAGGATATAAGGAAAATAAGATTAGCTTTAGTAAGGCTAATTCTAGTAATAGGAACCCTAGGAAGATAGATTTAGATATTACTAGCTCTAGAGACTCTAATATAGCTAACACTAGTTTTAGTAATACTAGCTCTAGTAATACTAGCCTTAGGTAAAACTAATAGGTAATAAGGTAAATTACATTAGGGAATACTAAAATTAGGTAATAAGTAACCTTAGGGTAAAATAGGACCTTTACTAACGCTAAGTAAGAGACCTAAACTACTAGGGAAGCCTAGTTTAAATATATAAGTAGTTTAGCTAAATACCTAATAAATAACGCTAAGAATGCCTATATTATAGGAGATAAATAAGATATTACTAATACTATTAGGAAAATAGATAAAAAGGGTAGTAATCCCTAGGTAAATAGTATTACTAACTATAAGGGTAATAACTACTATAGTAGTAAAGCTATAAGCTAAGGAGAATAAATTTACTAGATTACTAGATTAAATAAATAATATAGAATATTAAGGTATAAATTAGGGGTATCTAGAATAATAAGGGAATAGAGGAATTTAGTAGTTACTAAGAGGAAATAATAAAATATAGTAAAGATAGAGTACTAATAATAGAATAGGAAGATTTTATTATTTAATATAATAAATTTAATTATAGGATTAAGAAATATATATTATAAGGAGAGTTATATAATATTAAGTAATACTATAAAATAATAACTATAGATATAATAATTAGCGCGCTAAACACGTTTTTCTTTAGTGTAATTTTAATAACTATATATTTTAATATTATTTACTTTAAATAGTAGCTAAATTTAGTTATAGTTTAACTATATATAACTAGGATAGTTATCTTTTTAGCACGCCTAGCACTTATTATATAGTGGAATACGTGTAGTATATAGAGGCTACTATATAAAAGCTAGATTTAATATCTTAGTTTAGGAATTTAACTTACTTTATATATATTATATTACCCCTAATAATAGCTTTTACAAGTGAACTTAGTACGACTTATAACCTGTTAAATCCGTTGGCCCCTCTGATAGAATCGACCTTCTATCATGCAAAGCTAGCACGTAACAGAAATACTCTAAATATAATTATATGTAGTATATACTTATTTCCTAATTTTTCTATATATCCTTCTAACTAATAGGTATATATAAATAAGTCTTTAGTAAAATTAATACTATATAGGTAGTAACTACCTTTTAGTAAGGGACTTTATTTAATAGTTAGAAAATTTCTACTAGTACTATTATACTATAAACTAACCTAAAAACCACCTTTAGTTAGATAAAATCGATTTTAGCCCTATATTTATAAGCAAAATTTATTCTAAGTAATAATTTTAGTCCTAAATTTAGTATTATATCTACTATAACTATAAAATAGCTAGCGATTTCTATTCTATACGCTATCCCTAGAATATAAAAGTTAAATATAGCTATTTTAGTAATAAAAAAGGAAGATTAAACCCTAGATACTAGCTTTAGTTCCTATATTACCTACTTTATATTTAATCTATACTATTATAGCTATGCCTTATTTACTAAAATTAATAATATTCCTAAGTTAAGATAGACTTAGTAACTTTTGCCCTTATTATTAAATTTAATAGGAATCTTTAGATATATATTAGCCCTTTTTCTATTATATTTAACTTCTTATAGTCTTACTATAGCTTTAATTACTTATCCTAGGGTAAGTTATCTAGTCCTATTTAAGGTTATTTTAGTAATAGCCTTATTTACCTTTTTTAGGGCGTTTTTATAAAATAAGTTTTAATAAAATTTAAGTCTTATTCTTAATTATCCTTACTATTATTCTCTAGGACCTCCCTTTCTTTAGCTATATAATAATTATATTCCTAGAGATAAGTTTTATATTATTATATATTAGAATTATTATTATATACTATAATATTAGTATATTCCTAGTCCCTTATAAAGCCCTTTTCCTATTACTAAAATTATCTAGGCTACTATACTTAGCCTCCTTTTCTTATAAGACTATAGTCTTAGGGTTACTTATTTTATTAGTTTAGTGCTTTAGTTTATTAAGTCTACCTAATTTCTATATACTCTCCTCCTTTATTCTCTTAAGACTTATTTTACTATAATCTCTAGTTTTATCCTTTAGAAGGTTAATTATACCTATATAGCTATAGTTAGAAATATCCTAGAAATCTTTAGGTATTTTACTTATTCTACCTATAATACTAGTTTTCTTAAGAGAATTATCTATTAAATAGCTAGTTTTAGTTTACTTATACTTTATTTTTATTTTCTTCTAAATTACTACTAGATATCTTAGTATTAAAATAGACCTTAAGCTTCCCTTTACCTTTTTTACTTATAGACTAACCTTTATTATATAAGTAGTTATATAAATTATATCTCTTATTATTTACTATAGTAATATATACTAATCTTATATTTATTTAAGTTAAAACTAGGTATATCTATTATAATCCTAAATATAGCTTAAGATATAAACACACTAAAAGCTAATAGTTAGTTAACTTACTATTTGCCCTTATATACTAGAAAATCTTTAATATAAATTTATAGAAAGATACCTTTTTTATAATATTCTCTTTAGTATATTTTACCTTATTAAGCTATACTATTATATTCTAAACCTAAATACTAAATTCCTTTTATATAGCTATAAATATAGTTAGTATTTTACTAAATATAGTATTCTATTCTACTAAGTTAAGATATTATTTATACTATACTATTATATCCCCTTAGAATAATATCTAGATTTTCTTCTAAATAATATCCTAATAGCTAGGATTAGTATAATATAAGTAATCTTTAACTACCTAGATCTATAATTTAATATTATAGAAAATAGTTTGCTTTTTATTATATATAATAAGGTTATTACTAGCCTCTTCTAGTTTATTATAAGGCTTAAAATACCTAATATCTATAATTTTCTATATTAAATCTATATTCTATTCTGCTATTTCTATTTACTAGTTATACTAATTTTAGTGTAATACTAAGTCTATTCTTCTTTAATTTTTAGAATTAGTATACTAACCTTAGTCTAAAGGGTATAGTCCTTACTACTAAGTCTAGTAAGGACTTAGCTAAGGTTATAAGTATCCTTACTAATATTCTAGCTATATTAGTTACACTAGTAGTCCTAGCTATACTAATAGTCCTAGCTATAGTTATAATAGTCTTTATTAGTATTAGGGTAGGAATAATTATACTAATAGTCTAGTTATTTCTCTATTAGTATATAGATACTTATTATACTAACCCTATTTATTAGCTAGATATAGTAATCCTTAGTTAGTATTCTATACTAATAGTATTAAACCTACTAAGGCACTTATACTTTATAAGCTCCTAATTTTAGTTATTAATCTTATTACTAGCTAGTCTATCCCTAATACTATCTCCTTTATAGCTTACTATAATACCTATTACTATTTCTAAATCCCTTATATTATCCTTATTATATTATATTTACTAGTCTTAGTATAAGAATCCTTAGGATTCTTTAGGTATTTTAAGAGTCCTAGTAATAAGTTTTCTAGATTTAACTTTATTAACTAATTAGGGGGTTTAATATCCTAAGTAGTAGTATTAGTTTTAGAATAGTTTATAATCCCCTTTTCTTTATTATTTTTATCTTTTTTTATACTACTTCTAGTTCCTATAGTAGTAGTACTATAAGCTAGACTAAAAGTGTCTTAAAATAGCCTTTCTAATGCCTTACTACTTATTAATTTATTAGGTTTATTAAGTAAGTCTCTAGTTTTAGCTTTTTAGATATAGGATTTAACTTAATTCTAGGTATAATATATAGCTTATAAATCTACTAAATTCTAATAAATAGGGGGGTCTTAATATATTAGCTATTCCTATTTTTCTACTACTTTATTATTAAATTTATATCTTATAAGTTAGTTTAGATTCTCTTAATTATTAATCCTAATAAGTTTCTATTTTTAATAATTAAAATCTAGATTTATACTATTAAAAGCATAAAACTAGTAAATAATATGTAGTTTATTTTTAGAGAGTAAGAAAATACTTTAAGAATTAGTGTATTACTATTATAAATAGTTAGTTTTAGATATATAGGTTATTTCTAGGCTTCTAGAAGGGCATAATAAAAAAATCTCTAATTACTACTACTTATTATATACTAGCTTTATATAATAGAAGGTTAATTCTATTAGAGGGGCTAATAGATTTAATAGGTTATAAGTTATACTAAGTTTACTTATAAAAGCTACTATTAGGGGTAATATAATATATATAAAGTAAGTTAAATTCCTAAACTAAGATATTAAATCTAGCTTTTATATAGTAGCCTCTATGTACTGCACGTGTTCTGCCACGTAATAATATTAAGGTCTGCGTGCTACTACTCTTAATTATCTAGTGTAATAATAAGTAGATAATCTAGATTACTAAACATATAGAAGGAAGGCTTTAGACTAGCCTTAAGCACCTTAATATAAATTAAATATAGATTTAAGAATAATATATAATAGGTAATATTAAGGTTAATTAGATAAAGACCTCTAAGATACTTATAGATAGCTTTATAAAGCTACTTTTAGGTTAGATATATAGGGACTTCTGCTATAGAATTAGCTTATAAGAGATTCCTATTTAATTATAATACTAGAAATTATTTATAGTCTCTTCCTATGCCTTTAATCTCTAGCTTTAATAGATATCTTAGCTAGGGGGGGTGTGTTAGGGAGACCTCCTTAAGGTATTAGATATATAAATATAGCCTATGTAATAACTAGGTTAAAACCCTTAATAAGATAATAGTAAAGATAATATATTAGAAGTACCTCCATAGACTAGTTATTACTATAGCACACTATATATCTTTTAGGTATAAAAGTTAGGTACTATCTGCACCTCTAATTAACCGAAATTGAACCATTTTCATCATCTACACCGACCCCTACCTTGACACTGGTTGTAAGGTGCAATGTTAGCAACGGCTAGCATTGGCGGATCTTTTGGTCTATTGGGGAATTCAGCACACCTTCTGGGTTCTCACATCGACCGCGTAGTTAGTAAGACGTATCTCCTTAGGCTTTATACACCTTATGGAGTTACGTTAACTAGGGTCTGTATCTAATTAGATAGAAGTGAATTAGAGGTATATTTACTTACTTATAAATAGGCTAATAGTAAATATACTACTATTTTTCCCTATATATTACTACACTATACTTTCGTATACTTATATAGTTACTAACCTTATAGCAGGGGGCCTATGGGGGCCTCACTGACCTATAAGGTATGTGAAGCCTAAGGAGATATTACAGATACACAAGGTTTTCATGGACAGTCAGTCACGTGCGGAATACGGAGCACGAGCATTCGTTTTGTTGATAATGAGCCATGCGGCCTGCATTTCTTAATCAATAGACTGCTTCTTTGAGTTCCTATATGCCAATTCCAGCAATACACTACCAAACCAGATAATGACAGTGAAAGCAACTGCTTCTGTCCTTTGAGCTCCCCTAGTTACGAGACGAAAACCCGTCCGCCCTCGCTAATCCCACAAACAATGCATGCGTGCTATACTATAATCAACTCGTCATCATCGTCATCACCAATCGAGATTTGTCTCTCTGAATAATCATTGCCCAGGCTCTCCCGGCCCGCTTCCCGTATCCCCCTTTCCGTGACAAACCGCGTCTTTTTACGTACTGGCGGGGGTTCCGCCTTGTGTAGTTTCTCGCCTTCCTTCATTTTCGACAACTTGCTGCTGAGGTTCGAGCCCCATCCGTACGCTGCTGCCAGAGACGTCGACGACTTGGTGCTACCGACGGTCGAACTGGCCTGGGAGCTATCGGGTCTCTTTCGTTTGATGGGGCTGAGGTGGATGGTTCGGTCTTTACTTCCAAGACCTAGCGACATGACATCATTTCCAGTCGACTCGGCCTGGGTATCTGTAGACCGTCCTTTGGCTTGAATAGAAGAATGAACGGAACCTTGGCTGTCATCAGCTTTGCGGCCTGCTCGCTGCATGTACTCCCGTCCTGCGGCGTTGCCAATTTCACCGAGCTTCTTCATCATCTCGCGTTCCTTTTCCTTTGCCTCGAGGCTCCGTTTCACAAACTCTGCCCGTTCCTTCTTGTCTGCAACGGTGCGGTCCTTGCCATCCAGCAAGTCTGCCGCGCTGTGCGATCGAGCCGCAAACCACTGCGAGCGTGTGTCCCAGTCGTAGTGGTTGTTTCCCTTTTTCTTTTCTTCCCTGTTGCTGCCGCCACCGCCAAACTTGCCTCGTCCTTCCCAGCCGCCGAAACCAGTCGAGTTGACCTCTTGTCGAGTAGACCGTTGTTTCCGGACGGCCTCGTTGGAGTGAAATTCGCAGAAATGTGTCTTTTTCTTGTTCACCCACGTACCACAGATCTCACCATCCTTCTTCACGGATTGGCAGAAACCCAAGTCTCGAGCCGATCCGATTTCCAGTATCGTGTCCTCGTCAGAGCTGATGACAAGACTGAATCGTCCTGTGTCCTGGCGTCCAGGAGGTGGGGGCATAGTATTCGGGTTGAGAATGGCCACGACAGTTCCCTCGGTCAGCTTCCAAAATCGTGTAAATCCTGAGTTGAAAAGAAAGAGGTCCAGCTCAAAGTCAAGGTCAGTCAATGTCATGACCAGGTATTTACCACGATCTTCTTGCTTCTGATTCGCCGTTGGCTTGTGCGCCCGGGGTTCCGACTTGCGCGCAACAATGGCAAATACTACCACGTCTTGCTCGACATCAGGAAGCGCAAAATCCGGTGCCTTGACTTCTCTCAGCAAATCTTTGACGTTGAGAACTTGTTTGCCGGAAACATGCCGCGCGACAACATTGTGCGGCAGAATTCTTTTGGACAAGTGCATGCAAGAGTAGGCCTCGAAAGAAGCCTCCTCACCCCTGTCTGTCAGGCAAGGATCTTCCGTGGCGGAGTTATCCGGAGTTGATGTCGATAATATAGAGCTTTGGGCATGTAGTCGTGATGTAAGACTTGGCGCAGTTTTACTCTGAGGCAGCTTCGAGGTTGGCGGGACTCCTTTTGATAGGATCTCGTCGCGGCTAAATGACCTTGCTTGTAACGGCACATCTGGGATTTCAACTGCTTTCTTCTTGTATTGTTCCATCTCATCTTGTCCAATTCCGAACGCGTTGGTACGGAGACTTTGTATTTTCTCCTTCCGTTCTGCTCGCTCAGTCTCTTGTGTCCGCGCCAACGCTAATCTCTCGTTGAAAGTCGGTGGCCGGGGGGCCTCCGATGGTAATGCGGGTGAGCTTGCCGATTGAGAACGATTCAGATACCCCCCAGAGTGTGTTGAAATGGAAGCATTGTTTCCCTTGTGTCTCGGCGCGCGCTTCAACGAGATATCCTTGGCCTTCCGCCCTTTGTCAATACCCAGGTAGACCCTGCTAGGAGACGTTTGTTGCTGCAGAAATTGGAGTTTCCGCACGGGCGATGCAGGCACGGTAACCTGGTTTTGGGATGCTGGTCGCACATTCTCATCTGCACCTGGAGTTCGCGCTCGAGTCGTTCGGCGACTTGGACTGGGCATAACGGGATCCGACTTCGGTTCTGTCTCACTGCTTCTTTGCGCGCTTGCTTGTTGTTCTCTGGCTCTCGCATTCTGGAGCTTCTTCAGCTTCAACCTGGCTTGGATCTCTTGTAGCTGCAACTGCAAAGTCTCTTCGTCCTCGTCGTCGTCGTCATCATCATCTCCGGGCAAATGAATGCCTAAACCAGCGCCAGGCGAGCAAGTAATTGCCGCCAAAGCTCGAGAGCTTCTCATGGGCGACGGCGATGGCGATGTCCGGTTCATCATTTCACGGTATCGCTGGCGACCGCCGGGTGTGCTGAGAAGAGCCTCGTGGGGAGACCGGGGTGGCCATTGCGGCTCAGAATCTGCAACACACATACAATGTTAGTTCTTGTGTTCGCAACTGGTCAAGGACAACAGCCGTCCTCGTTACCTGGAGCCATGACGCAGCATCCAACAACTTGTATCTTATGGCAGCTGAATGACGAAGATAACGTCTGGAACAAGTCGGACGTAGAACACCAATGGCAATCGATGGCGCATAACCACGTGCCGGCTATGGCCGTAGAGCAGCCCAAGCCATGCAGCTGGAGCGCTACTCCAGGATTTGATGACCACAAGCTGGGTAAATGAAGTTGGCAGTATAGTATGCGATTGTTGTCGGGACAAGCGAGGCAAGCAAAAAGATATGAGCAACTCTGAGAGGTTGTCGATGAAGCCACCCGGAGCCACTCGGAGCCACTCGGAGCCACTATTGTGCCCGCACCGCAGGCCCCAATGCGACCAGACGCGCGCTCCACGCGTCTCGGACCCCTGCAACGTCGTTACCAGACTGCGCGTTGATTGCCAGGTGTCAGATGACCAGCTTGCTCCCTCCGTAATAGTCTCAATGCGACACTTGTTAACCATCACGAGATTCGTGATACTGGATTCATTCATTTTGTTCCCCCTTTTTGAAATAATTTCTCTGGACTAGGGCGTCTCGCAGTGCATTCTCAACCCCATCAAGCATCCGTTCACACACCAGGTAGCAGCAGTAGCAGTCATGCCTCGAACGAGGTCAGCCAAACCCCCGGCGAAACAATCAACAGAAGCATCAGCTTCTGATGCGGCTTCGAAATACACTCTCGAGTCTAGAGAAGGCCCTCCAAAACATGTCTTGATTTTGCCCAAAGCCGCAACGTCAGAAGCTCGTATCGTCACCCTACCACATCCTCGCAATGGCCGACCATCGCGGTATCTCGTCTGTCCTCAATCCGGAATACACGAATTCACAAAAATCTCCGCCCCTAAATCTGCACCAAGCAGTTGGTTGATTGAAACCAAAGTCGGCTCGTGCGAGGGCGTCACAGACAGCAGAGAACCAGGTACCCGTGCAGAAACGATATCAAATTCCGACATGTTTGTCGCAACCAATATAGACCCCCTATTCTTGGTGTTGCCGTCATTGGTCGACGCCAAGATTGAGAAGGGATCGGACGAGAAGAAGCGATTATTCCTGACTAGTGACGATCACTTTGACAAGCTCCCGGAAGAAAGTTCACATCTGTCGGAAATTTTGCGTTGGGGTGCAACAAGAGCCTTGATCGAATCCAGAATGGAGGTCATTTGCGACACCGTGGACGCCGGAGATGAGAAGTTGTTCCGGCTTAGTGAGAAGAAGCTTCTCGCCACAATCATCGAGAAAGCGAAAAGGATGGGTGAGGCTGGCTTACCACCTACAATCGAAGAGAAGTTTGTCAGGAAGACTCTGGAGGCGCCAGTCTTGCTGTCAAGAAATGTCACGATGCCCGGTCAACACCAGTCGAAAAATGAGGATGCCCCTGATTCTGGGGTTTCAACGCATCTCACGGATTTAGGCAATTCGCAATCTACAGCCGTCACCGATTCAAATGCCTCGTTCGCCTCGCATCCTTCCACCGCCGCAACATCATTTGTCGATGAAGCGGAAGGCGACGAGATCGCCTCGGCTGCACTCCAAGCATCCCCGGAGGTGATTGCACTACAGAGACTTCGTGTCGCATTTGACTTCATATGCTCTCGCTATGTCCCGTCGGCTGCGGCTGAATTGTTGCGGGCACAGCTGTCGCGTCTAGAAGAGAGCTCAGTCGACTTCACACCATTGAATAAATACACGGCCCAATTGGCAGAGCTACGAGCCGAGGCACTCGCCGCAAGCTCAGTTGCTGATTACTCGAGGAAAAGGCCCCGCGATGAGGAACAAGACGAGGCTCAGCAGGAAAAGAAGCGGAAACTCGAGGAGGAAAAGAAACGCAAGGCCAATGCGAGTCGAGGCGTGAGAGATTTGAAGAAGGTCAACACGAGTGGGATGATGAAGCTAAGCCACTTTTTCAAGGCCAAATAAAATATCATTCCATCTTCATTCATATGGGGTATCTAAGATGCCAAAAACCGTGCAAGCGTAAGAAGAAAAGGGTCATGTCGAACGTGGTGGGTAAGTCGCAATGTATTTATCATCGTGCGGCACGCGAACGGCTTCGCGTGCGTGTCGTTCCTATGCCCCTCACAATGCCCGACGTCCCGCGACTTCTTGATGAGCCTGTTGTCGGAGGATTGGGGAGGCGACTACCTGAAGTGCCGCTCCTTGTGACAGTTCGGCCTCGGGTCGTCCGCAATCCTCTCGTGCCTCGCATGCCTCTGGACGATGAAGGTGCCAGTCTTCTAGCTGTTTCCTGCTCCTCGCGCCGTCGGCGTAGCTCTTCTCTTCTCTGTTCCTCCTCGGCAGCCTTGCACTCGGCGGCTCGCTGCTTCTCCAATGCCTCAGCTTCTTGCTCTGCCAGGTCCTCCGTAAGACCTTTCCAGCCGGGATGAAGAACAAGTCGTTGGTTATGCTCGGTCTGTGAAAGAATTCTTGTCCAAGTATTCAATAGACTGGATGCGTTGGCGACAGTTCTCGCGACGACCTGAGTAGTCAGATGAGTTGAAAAGTACTTTAGAGAGAGGAGGGAGCACTACATCACCGTACCTGCATGTTCCCTCCTGCGCGGTCGAGAGTGCCGAGAAGACCTTCAAGTGATTCATTTATACCCCTGACGCCTTCCAACTCCCTCCGCAGAAGATCGTCCCTGCTGATAGTGTCTGACTGAGGGATCTGATCAGTTGGGGTTTTAGGGGTCTTGGGAGTCTTCGGTGTCTTGGGACGGGCCGCTATTGGAGCGTCACGGGACGGCGAAGCCCAGATATCGGAGTCAGCGGAGTCGGTGTACTCGGTGTCGTCTGCCATGTCGTAGAGGCAAATAAATGAGCTCGTCAAAGAACTTTGTATTTAGTAGCTAAGATCCGATGAAGCTCTGTAAGTCGCAATGGATCTTGGCAACGGATGATAGTGGGTGTGACGCAATCCGGGGAAACATGGAACGACGTCAATGATAGAGGGCCATCATCAACAATGAGGGGCTGCGATGGCTGATGGGAGCTCTGCTAACACTAACAAAAAGGTGATCGCATTAATGTCACTTTTGGATTGCATGGGTACGGAGCACAGGCAGCACGTAATACCACCTAGTAAGGTGGGGCGGGGCACGCGCACTGGTATGATTGGGCGAGTAAAGCGCGAAAAAAACGCGTTGCCTGTTTTGCGAGGGATGGAACGCGACACATTGCTTGACGTGAATTTTATTAGCGGGCCCTGGTCGCTGGCTCAATGCACAACCACAGGCGAGTTTTAGGCCACCGGTCCTGTCCTCCGTAGAAAGCAGGGGGCTGGTGGCCGCCGCCGCCCACGCATTCCTGCCCATCGTGCGCGCCCAGCCTCCTCCTGAAGTTTAGTGTAAAGACTTGCATCACCGTCGAATGCCATGAATCTCAAACCCTTCTCTTCCCATACACTATCGCATTAATTCCTACCCACGCTTCAAGAACAGCATCGCGCACATCATCATCGAGTCTTTGCATCGCCTTGCTCGTCCTAATTTGAATACGCTGTTTAATCCGCATCTTTGTTTAGTATTGATCTTCCGCTAGTCGTCTATTTCTGCCTCCGCTCCGACTCCAGCCAATTCCTCTCGAGTCCCTTACCGATTGGTTTTCTGGAGCACTGGCTTCTTTGCTCTCGACGTCGCAGTATTATTACATCGCTGCTCCATCAGATCAAAGCGCTATCCGACCTGGCCCGAGCTCTTGTGCACAACAAACAGACTCGACCACTAATTCGCGCAATGATGGCTTCCGCCAGTGAACCTGCCGGCTCCAAAACGCCGCCGCCTACCACCAGTCTTCGAACACCGCCTGCACCTCGTCTCGGGTACCACGACAGCTGGGAACCTTACTCACCACGCAAATCTGCAAGAATATCATCACAACGTGCTGCCAACAGGACCCCATCACCTCGTGCTTCCACCCGTCAGCCACTTAATTATTCACGCACCGCCAAAAAAGCCTTGGTCCACGGCAACAACTCGATCGCTTCGCCGATGACTTCTCCGCGCAAAAGATCACAACCTGCTGTTGAATCTCGACGCCAAGTATCAGGCTTCTTGACCACCGAAGGCACCGCAGATGCCGCAGCTGCTCTGGGACTAAACTCTGAAAAACACATGCAAAGAACTGCAAACACTTCGATTTCACAGGCCGCCGGCATGTTGCCCACCCCCTCCAAAACACCCCGAAAGCCACCTAGTGAGAAAACCGCAACGACCATCCAGTCGTTTGCCAGGAATCTCTTTTCGTCCGAACAAGAGCCTATGCCATCACCACAAAAGAAGCGATCAAAGAAGTATTCTGGAGTCACTTTGGAGAGCTTCACGGCTGAGGAGGAGGAGGAGCCCATCGCCATCTTCACAGACTCACAAGATCGGGTTCCGGAGAAGGACGATAGCGAGGCGAATCCTTTTTATGGTAGCTCAACCATCGAACCAAGCAGGAAGCAGAGCATCAAGAAACTCGTCAATATCCCCGGCGAAGGCCTGCAATCAGTAGACGAGGCTTCTCGTCGAGATGATGGAATGGTTTATGTCTTGTAAGTCTTGGCACCATCCCCCTCATGTAACTTTCCTCTCACATCTGATACTAACGGCACCGCAGTCGTGGCAAGAAGTTCTTCCGCAAGTTTTCTGAGCAAGATCAGAGTGAAGATCAGAGTGATTCTCCTGGTGAAGGTGAGAGGTCCCGAACCTCTCGACCTTTGACTCGTGCATTCGTCAAACCACGACTGCTATTTCCCGTCCAAAAGATGATCGAGGACGAGGACGAGGAGGACGAGGAGGACGAGGAGGGCGAGGAGGCCTTGACTGATATTGAGGATATGCATCTTGGTGAGGCGGCACCGCAGACCCCCAGGAAACCCCAGTCAATATCCGCAGAGACGCCTGAGGCACCACGATACGCACCCGTCTCGCCTCCTGATACTAGACGCACAACTCGCTCCACGAACAAGCTGTGCGACACGCCCATGAAGATTACTGGCCGCAAGAGTCCATTTGATTCTTGGCCCCGCACGAAAGAGCACAAGAGTCAGTCACCAGTGGCAAAAAGACCTGGAGAGAATCTTGCTTCTGCGACGACAAAGCGAACACGCGCTTGATTGTTCTAGTAGCGTGCGGGGGTTGTTTCATTCCTTATTCGTTTCTGGTAGATATGGCTTGGAGAGTCTTCAGTAATTAACGTTTTGTCCCGTTTTTCGGTATGGGTCTATTCAAGAACCGATGATTGGGGACAGGAGTTTTACTAGTCGGATTCGCAGGTCTGGACTTTGGACATGTTTCTCTTGTTCATCCGCGGCCCGCAATTGGAAAGGCTTTTCTATTTCTCTTCCCTTTCTTGTTTCATCTCATGGTTGCTTTGGTAACGGCGTTCAAGGCGGATGAGAGCGAGTATGTGTCCAGAATGCTCATTGCGGACGAAGGTATCATGTTATATATATGACTTTAAAGAATCATGTGGCATTGGGTTTTTCCAAATTAAAACAGAACAATCAAATTTGATAATATCAACCAACATGCTGATGGGTTTCCTTTTCTCACATGCGATTAAATTTAACTAGATTGCTTCTCCCAAACATAACCATGACCGATGGACTGGGAGATTGACCCCCGGCTGGTGAATTGCTTGCCGGACGTCTTGTGACGATTTTTATGGCAGAATCTGTCCCCGCCACTATTGCCCCACCGGCCCCCACCCACGTCAAAACCCCACATGTGAGCATGCCTGGCACCTCCCCCTGCCCACCCACCCTGCACCTTTCGAATCTAGATTTTGCGATTTTTCTAGGTGGTTGATGCACCAGTTCGGTCAGTGCACTGGCTACATATTTTCCGATTCACTAAGCTCTTTCGTATTCGGTCATTGGGAAGCTTGTGGTCCTTCGCGTTACAAAATTCCGCTTCAGTAACCGCGATCGGGGAAGATGCATATCCTGGTCACCAACGACGATGGACCGCCGTCCTCGCAATCGTCGCCGTACGTTCATTGTTTGGTGAAACATCTCCAAGCTGCTGGACACATAGTCTCCGTCTGTCTGCCTCACACCCAGAGGTCTTGGATTGGCAAAGCTCACATGATCGGGCAAACACTCAAGCCGCTCTATTACACTCCCTCCGCAAACATCCATGGCCAAGACACCGAGGGCTCGACACACCATCTCCCCTCTACATCAGCCCATGCCGATGAATGGGTCCTCATTGACGGCACTCCAGCATCATGTGTGCAGATTGGACTGTACCACTACTTTCAAGACAAAGGTCCCATTGATCTTGTTGTCAGTGGTCCAAACTACGGACGCAACACCACGTCCGTCTTTGCTCTGAGCTCCGGAACCTTGGGTGCGGCATTGGAGGGTGCTGTATGCAGGAGAAAGTCCATCGCCTTGAGCTTTGCCTTCTTCACAAGAAACCATGACCCTGTAATCATCGAAGCGGCCTGCCGACACAGTGTCCGCGTCATCGAAGCCCTGTACAAGCAGTGGCCCACGGATGAAAGCGCCGACTTGTACAGTGTCAATGTCCCTCTTGTGGAGGGTGTTGAGGAGCACAAGACACTCTGGGCCGATATGCTGCAGAACTATTGGAAAGAAGGAAGCTGCTTCGAGGAGATTGAGGGCAATGCCGGCGATCCGGACGAGGAAGAGGAACGTATCCGGGCAGGCGAGGTGGACAACGGCGGCAGAGCAGAAGCAAGCAGTGAACGCAAGCATAAACATTTCAAGTGGGCTCCGAGATTAACGGACGTGTACAAGAGTGTTGAGCTCTCGGATCCCGGAAATGACGGCCGTATTGTGCGCGAAGGAAATACTTGGTATGGAAGTCCTGCCCGCTCCCGTGATCAGAGATGGGCACTCTTTCTACAACTCTCAACTCGTGGTTGCTAACTATACTTCTTCTAGTATCACACCCCTCAAGGCCAACTTTGCCATTTCACATGCTGACCGTGCCGGTAAAGAATTCGAGTTGTAAGTGATTCGACCCGTTTAGATCTTGATACGTGCCTGCGTACTTTTCTCGCTATGCTTGGACAAGTCTAGCTCGTATGTATATAGTGAAAGATGAGCTACGAAAGAGGCCAACCTTTGATCATGTACCTTACGCTGCTTCTTGCATAGGCTGGGTTTCATAGATGATGTCGGACAGTGTTTTCTTACCATGGCTTCTACATTCTAGTGCCACTCGCTCAGAAAGCGTTGTGCCGCCATCAGCAGAAGCTGCATCGGTTTGCCATCAACCCGTTCAGCAGGCGCAAGAATCCAGTCCCGTCTTCCAAGCCATTGTGGCCTACGAGGATCCATACGTCCAGCCCCTCATAGTCTCTGCTCTGAATGCCGTGTTTCCACATCAGCTTGTGAGGCTCGTTACGGACCTGCCATCTTCGGATTCCACCTTCTCCACCTCTAAGCTGCTCTCATCTCCGGATTCCAAAGTCCTACAGATAGTTCCGTACGAATCCATCGACTTTGAATTCGCAGCGGGGAATCCAAGCACCTGTCTCATCAACAGCTACATGATTCGAAAAGCTCTTATACGAAAACACTACCTATCTACCACCGTCGACCACTGGGTGGTCAAGAACCCGGCGTCCCCCTTGAAAACACACGTCAAGCGAAGCGAATCCTTCGAGGTAGACTATGCAGAGTTCCTGGACGATGCACTTGTCGAGGCCTTTGATCTTCGAGAGAGCATGGATCGCAATGCCCAAGTGGATGAAGATGAGCCGTCCAAGAAAGAGTGGTGGATATTGAAGCCCGGCATGAGTGATCGCGGGCAAGGGATCCGTCTTTTCAGCACCATGGAGGAACTGCAAGATATATTCGACGGATGGGAAGCCGACCGCCCCGATAGCGACGACGAAGATGAAGTCGACCGAACCACGTCCGACGCACAGGGCCAGGGCGACTACATCACCACCTCGCACCTTCGCCACTTTGTCGCCCAGCCGTACATCCACCCCCCTCTTCTCCTCTCAGACACGGACAATCGCAAGTTCCACATTCGCACCTACGTCCTCTGCACGGGGAGTCTCAAGGTCCACGTCTACCGCCACATGCTAGCCCTGTTCGCCGCCAAACCCTACACCGCCCCCTGGGAAGCCCCCGACGACATTGAATCCTTCCTCACAAACACCTGTCTGCAGGACTCGCCCAACGAGACATCAGTCAGACGATTCTGGAGCCTGCCCCTCCCCGATGAACAGCTGTCGCGGATCTTCGAGCAAATCTGCAATTTGACAGGGGAGATATTCGAAGCAGCGGCGAGAGCAATGCCCGTTCATTTCCAGACACTACCAAATGCGTTCGAGGTATTCGGATTGGACTTCATGGTCGACGGCAGCGGCGAAACATGGCTGCTGGAGGTGAATGCCTTTCCGGACTTTAAGCAGACAGGAGGGGACTTGAGTGAGATCGTGGAAGGGTTTTGGAGGGCGGTCATGAAGAGGGGTGTCGCGAGATTCTTTGGCGTTGAAGTGGAGGATAGGGAGGGTGCCATGGTTGCCGTGAGAGAGATTGATCTGGGTAGGCGATGAACAAGGGACTGAACTCTTCATCTGAGAGGGACGGAGCTCGTCGATAGGAGAGACACGACGACGATGCATGTTTTCCTATTGTGCAGTTCCCACCAACTCCAATAGTCAAAACTGCAGGAACACAGTGCGCAGCAACACAATGATGGGTCAAGATCTACCAACATACAGTATGTTCATGAACACAGAGTTTCATATGCGAACAAGAAGCAACGGGCATCAACGACAATTGACACGCAAGCAATGGATTCTTGGCAGTGGCTTAGGACAAACTGCGCCGATCCGTAGACTACGGTGGCCTTGGTGTAAGATGATGGTGAGAGACATCAAACGAGGCAGTGCCTTGCAGATGATATGCAAGACTTTGGTATCACGAGACGTTGTAGCTGTACGGGAGAACGTGTCGCATTTCTCGAGCACGACACGACACGGGTACCATGACACGTTTATTATGCCGAGAGTGGGAAAGCATTGCAGAAACACGAAGGGGAGGAAGTCAAGAAGGAGCGCTCGGTTTTCAACATGGCCTTTCCCCGCTCACGAACAAGAACACGCAAGGCGTCGTTCCCGGCCACGGGACTGCATGTACAGCGTACGACGCAAATGTACACGCAAATGTACACGTAAATGCCGGGCGCGGCTACACCTTCGCAAGCCGATTTCACGAAGCGGACTCGTTTGTAGACTTGTTCTGCTGCGCAATGAGAGCCGTCGCAAAATTTTGCACAGCCTCGTAAGGTGGTTCCTCTCCTTTCCAGATTTTTTTCCCCATTATTTTCGAGGGGGTTGCAGGCTTACCCGTAGTGGAGGGATGGTCAAATACTTTTTCGCCTCAGCGAGGCCAGCCGAGTGTATGCGGCCCGTCCATGCCTACTGTAGCTGTAGCTTCCCCTGAGTGCCTGATCAGTGAGGCGGAAACGGAGAAGTTGCGCAAACCATAAGTATCACTGGTAACAAGTCGCTTCCAGATTCGAGTGAGGCTGAGCATTTCGAAATGGCCGGAAAAGGAATGAGGAAACATGTTGAGGCTTCACCCATGTTTCGATGGCGCGTGATTGTGTGATTGATTGGTGGAGACTCGTCCGCGTAGAAGCTGTCTACTCCGTACATGGGACGGGACAAAAGTCGGACAAAAGTGCTGTTTGGGCGGGCGCTTGGGCAAGCGCATCTACGAGCTTAAGGGGATTAAGGTGTGCTGGGCTGCTGGGCTGCTGGGGTCTCTGGGTTGCAAGAATGCCTGCCCGAGCAGGGTACCGCAACAACAAGTAAACTTGTCAGTGTTGTTAGTGGCGACCTCTGGCGTCTCCATGCGCTTGGCAAGTCATTTCCATGGCTTCTGACTCGATCGAATGCGCCGAAGAAGCCACCTATCAAGGCACCTCCCAAGCGACCCATGTACGTCGCAGCAGGTTATGGATGAACTGAAAGACAGTGGCTCGGAAGGGCCCAGTCCCGGAATCACAACAAAAGATCACAACAAAGGGATTGCCGAAATGCGTCAGCTAGCAATGATGGAGTTCATGACGTCCCAGGACCTCGGCCACACAACGGCCGCGAGTAAGGACAATAGTTGATTGCCGAACCATTTCGATTTCGCAGCGAGATGCCAAGAGCTTTGTCGGTCGAGAATCAATCTTGTGTGGTGGCATTGGTTACCTCACGATAGCTCAGCCTCTTTACCATTGCGTACCATTGATTATTTTTTTCCGAGGCAAGCTTCACCGCAGCTTGGATCGATTGGTCAGGACTCAGGAGACTAGACTAAGTAGTTCTGCTGTTCACTGGCACCGATTGCACGGAACTTCAGGTGCTGATCCTTATGCTGCTTCATCATGCGTCAGAACAGTTAATGATGCGCTCAGTCGGGCACTCAGTCGGGCACTCAGTCGGGCACTCAGTTACAGTCAGTCCGGGCTTCGAGAATTCTTAACAGCTCTGGATCGAACCATCCGATTCACCAGGGTACAAAAAGAAAAGGCATTTCTTGGAAAGGGCTGGACAGCCACAGCCACAGCGTACTAGGTAGGTGGCTTGATTTGGCTGGCACCTCAATGTTCACCGCGCGTGCTTGTCCTCCCTCCGCTGTCATGTTTGCCGCCCAAATGTTTTTTGGGGCTTTGAACTGTGTACATAGATGCGCATGCATGAAGTGGGAAGTGGCTTCAGCGTGAAATGCTCGTGATAGGTGGTAGGACAGCGACCCTCCAGGGCCCACATAGCTTTAAGCAAGAACCCCCTGGCTCTACGGTGCTGCCACTGGCTGTCAGGTCTTTGATTTTATTCATTTTCTAGGTACGGAGAAAGGGCGACTCGAATTAATAAGAACGAAGCAAAGGCGGAATGGACCAACAAGCCTGTAAGCCTGTGTACCCTCTCCGGTTGCCAGACAGCCAGACAAGACCAGGGTGGTGACCCCACCGCGGCCACTTCAGCCCCACCCAACTAGAAGTATCATTTACTTTGCACTGCCTCAATCAACTTTGGTAGTAGGCCTGCAGTTCCGGCATTCTAGCCATTCCACCAATTTTGACTTTACACCTCACTACACTCCTTCAACTCTTGTTCAGTTCCTTGTTCCTCTTCTGTTTGGCGATACATCATGTCCCGCATCCTGCTTTAAAATCTTCTGACTACATAGTCAATAGTCTTCTTTGCCTTCGAAAGTCCGTGACGTGCGCGGCCCATTATCTGCAATTCTGTCATTTTCCACGCCATTTCACATTCTACCTTCGATACACGATCCACGATCCACGGTCCACGGTCCACGAGTCCGTTCCCATCACCTTACGTCGAAAAATTTCGCCACACTAGATACCCTATGGCATCAAGAAGAACCGCTTCCGCATAGCCTCCACACAGCCTCCCTCTCCTGCCGTCGCGTCTCGTCTCCGTCTTACCTGCTGCCTCCCTAGAGGCGGCTGTGCGCTTTCGAGAATGCCAGGAGCTAACGAAACGGAGCAACCTCCACCAGGTCATGCTGGGGGGCGAAGACGGGCGTATGTGCTTTTTGATTTTCGATTTCGCTTAAATATCTTGTTGGTTGAGTTTCTTCTGACCGCTGACCGCTGACTTCTATACCGATAGACCTACCATTAACATCGACACGACTCTCATTGCCTCGAACAACAACGCTGGCAACAACGCTGTCGAGATGTCTCATGATTCACAACAAACCCAGCCCACGATCTCGCCTACCACCCCCCACGACGACACCGTGAGCCCATCTACTGTTGTTGACCAGCCTCTCTTTGGCTTCAGTAGCCAACCACGACAAGAACCCAACGCAGATACTTCTTTTGATAGCCGTGAGAGCAGACCAACCAGCCCTCACAATGTTTCGACTCCCATCATGACGCGTTCGAATGATGGCGGCGTGGGTTTCTTGTCTGTGCCCAGCAATATGCGAGAAAGGCAGAATTCTGTGGACTCGGATGAAGCCGCCCGGTCAGTCATGTCGCACGGAGAGACCACAGTAGTTGCATCAAGCTACACGCAAACCGACAAACTCAAGGCTGGAGGCAACGAAAAGGTCATGAAAGATCAGAAAGCACTGACTCCCGATACCGGTACCGAAAAGGACTTCGAAGTCGAAAACAACCCCTTTGCCTTCACTCCCGGTCAGCTGAACAAGATGTTCAACCCCAAGAGCTTACCCGCTTTTTTTGCTTTGGGGGGACTGCGAGGTCTCGAGAAGGGTTTACGATCCAACCGTAAATCGGGGCTGAGCAATGATGAGACCCATTTAGACGGAGAAGTCTCGTTCGAAGAAGCAACCGCCCAAGACGAAAAGTCAATCACAGAGGGCTCCAACGGCGGAGCAGTGGCCAAGACAACATCGCATAAATCACCAGGAAATGATGCCTTTGCCGACCGTTATCGGGTGTTCCGCGACAACCGTCTGCCGGTCAAGAAAGGAAAGAGTCTACTTCAACTCATGTGGATCACCTATAACGACAAAGTGTTGATTTTGTTGTCCATTGCTGCAGTCATCAGTCTGGCTGTTGGTCTCTATCAAACACTAGGTGGAGAGCACAAAAATGGCGAGGCCAAGGTTGAATGGGTCGAAGGTGTAGCCATTGTTGCCGCTATCGCCATCGTCGTCATTGTCGGGTCGTTGAATGACTACTCCAAGGAACGCCAATTTTCAAGACTCAACAAGAAGAAGCAGGATCGGAATGTGAAAGTAATTCGCTCCGGTAAGACGATCGAGATTTCGGTTTTTGACATAATGGTTGGTGATGTTGTTCACCTCGAACCCGGCGACCTGGTTCCGGTTGATGGTGTCCTCATAGACGGCTTCAATGTCAAGTGTGATGAATCTCAGACCACCGGCGAGTCTGACATCATTCGCAAACGGCCATCTGACGAGGTCTACTCTGCTATCCAGAACCACCAAAGCCTGAAAAAGATGGACCCGTTTATTCAGTCTGGCTCGCGAATCATGGAGGGCGTGGGCACATATATGGCCACCTCTACTGGCGTCTTCTCGTCCTACGGAAAAACTCTCATGGCTCTTAATGAAGATCCAGAGATGACCCCGCTGCAAGCTAAGCTCAATGTCATCGCTACATATATTGCCAAGCTGGGCGGTGCCGCTGGTCTCTTACTTTTCCTTGTTCTCTTTATTGAGTTCCTTGTGAAGCTGCCCAAGTTTGATGACACTGTCACTCCTGCGCAAAAGGGACAGAGGTTCTTGGAAATATTCATTGTTGTTGTCACCATCATTGTCGTGGCTGTGCCCGAGGGACTACCTCTTGCTGTCACTTTGGCTCTTGCCTTTGCCACCACCCGTATGCTCAAAGATGCCAACTTGGTCCGTCACCTCAAGGCTTGTGAGGTCATGGGCAATGCCACGACTATTTGTTCTGACAAGACTGGTACTTTGACACAAAACAAGATGCAAGTTGTGGCCGGCACTATTGGTCTAAACCATCGCTTCGGTCACGCCCGCCAGGGCTCTGATTCTGAGACGGAAGACAACGAAGGCTCGTCTGATGACATCCCCGAGGTATCACCTGGCGAGTTGATGACGTCGCTCAGTGAACCTGTCAAGGACCTGCTTCTAAAATCCATTGCTCTCAATTCCACGGCCTTCGAAGGTGAAGTGGATGGCGAGAAGACTTTCATCGGCTCCAAGACTGAATCTGCCCTTCTACTCTTTGCACAGGCACATCTGGCCATGGGTCCTGTCAGCGAGGAACGCGATAACGCCACTACTTTACAGATCATCCCGTTCGACTCTGGTCGCAAATGCATGGGCATCGTCATTCAGCTCCCCAAAGGTGGTGCTAGGCTTCTCGTCAAGGGTGCTTCTGAGATCCTGCTCGGCAAATGTACGCAAATGCTGAGCGACCCTTCTGTTGACGATTCTGTTGCGCCTCTGAGAAAGCACAAGGCCCAGACAATCAGCAGACTGATTGAAACGTATGCCACCCGCTCGCTGCGTACCATCGGCATTTGCTACAAAGACTTCGACGCGTGGCCACCGAAGACTGCTCGCCGAGGAGACGGCGGTGGCAACGACATCGAGTTTGAAGACTTGTTTCAGGACATGACTTTCATCGGCATGGTTGGCATTCAGGATCCTCTTCGGGATGGAGTCTACGACTCTGTCAAGCTTTGCCAAAAGGCCGGTGTTGTCGTTCGCATGGTTACGGGTGACAACAAACTCACTGCTCAGGCCATTGCAAAGGAATGCGGCATCCTCCAGCCTGACAGCATCGTCATGGAAGGGCCCGATTTCCGCAACCTCAGTAAACGTGAACAGGAGAGAATTATTCCCAGGCTTCACGTGCTGGCTCGATCTAGCCCTGAAGATAAACGCATTCTGGTTAAGAGACTCAAGGACAAGGGCGAAACAGTTGCAGTGACGGGAGACGGTACCAACGACGCGCCAGCGCTGAAGATGGCCGATGTCGGATTTTCCATGGGCATTACTGGCACTGAAGTTGCCAAGGAAGCTTCTGCTATTATTCTCATGGATGATAACTTTGCCAGCATTGTCAAGGCCCTCAAGTGGGGGCGTGCTGTGAACGATGCCGTCAAGCGATTCCTACAGTTTCAGCTCACCGTCAACATCACCGCTGTCGTCTTGACTTTTGTGACCGCCGTTTCCAGCGACAAACAAAGTTCCGTCTTGACTGCCGTCCAGTTGCTCTGGGTGAACCTCATCATGGACACCCTTGCTGCACTAGCTCTCGCCACTGATCCTCCTCAGGACAGCGTTCTGGACAGGAAGCCTGAGCCAAAGGGCTCATCCATCATTTCCATTACGATGTGGAAGATGATCCTGGGCCAAGCCCTTTATCAACTCGCCATCACGTTCCTCCTCTACTACGGAAGTCCCAAAGGAATCCTGCCACTTCCCGGACCCGACGATATTCCCGAGCCCGATCAAATCAATACATTGGTCTTCAACACGTTCGTGTGGATGCAGATTTTCAATCAGTGGAAGTAAGTTTTCACCAATCCCGGACCAGGTAAAGCCTTGGGCTGTTAATCTCGAGTAACACTGACATGGCCTCGCAGCAACCGTCGTTTGGACAACAAATTCAACATCTTTGAGGGTATCAGCCAGAATTGGTTCTTCATCGGTATCAGCATCATCATGTGTGGTGGACAGGTACTTATCATCTTCGTGGGTGGGGCTGCTTTCCAGATTGCCGATCCACCTTCGGACCCGGCCATACACGGCACTTTGTGGGCGATTGCCCTCGTCCTCGGTTTCATCTCCGTCCCTGTCGGTATCATCATCCGCCTGATCCCCGACTGGATCATTTTGGCAATGGTGCCAAACTTTATAAAGAACCGAAGCCACGGTGTTCCCGGCTTGACAGTGTCGGATGAGGAAATGAATATGTATCCTGAACCACTGGCGGATGTACGAGACGAACTCAATTTCCTCAGGCGAATGAAGGGAGGTCGCTTGAACAACCTGAAGTTTGCCATCCAGCACCCCAAGGAGACAATCATGCAGCGATCCCGAAGCCCTTCACACTCACGATCTAATTCTGTGCACGCGCCACAAACGCCAACACGAGAGGACAGCTTCGGATCACCAACTGCAACGCCTGAATCGCGGGCCAGACCAAAGTCTAACCGATCTCGATCCAACTCGGCATTGGGCGCACCGACCGTCATGGCGGGTATAGTTGCGGCTGGTATTGCAGCGGGTTGGCAACCCAGAGGGCGGCCATCGGCCGAGGAGAGGTCAGACGGGGGCAATGTGGAGGAAAGGCGAGAGGAGGCGGCGGATAAGCAAGGCGAATCGTCACGCAAAACGGAGTAGAGAAGGACATTAGTGAAGCTGAGTGGAATCAGTTGGTTCTTTTCTACTCTTTTCATCCATCGTTTTTGATTTTCTTTTCTACCTATTTTTTTTTAAAAAAAAAAAAAAGATATTCACTCTGATGGGGCGCTTGTAACATAGGAAATTGGCACTGCTCCTTCGGACCTTGGGAAGCAATCCACATTTACTGCTCAAGGGGTTATTTTCATCATTTTCGGAGTCCAAATTTTCGAAAACTGTGTATATTGCCGTTTTCTCATTTCAATTATATCCATAGAAGATCAAATGATATTGCCATGAAAGCAACTTGGACCTGCAAGACTTGTGCCTGTGAGATGAATCAGTGGGTTCCACAACCGCGGCCAAGACGCGTTCATGGACGCATGTGTCTGGTGAATGTTGGTTGTTGTTATCGGTTATTTTCAGCCAGTGGGATTGACAGACTAGTTGATTGTTCCAATGGACGGACCCTTTAAAGTCTACGTTGATAGAGATATTGACAGATGGGCCGGGGCAACCCGCCCGTCTTCGAGGTGAAGTGGTGAAGAAGAAGTGCCTGCATTTTGCTTTGCCAAGCCAGCCCGCAGCCGCCCCTTCCCCCCTTCCCTCTCCTCCATCCCAATGCCATGCCATGCCATGCCATGCCATGCCATGCCCAACCAGCCCCTCCCACCAACCACATCATATACTATAGGGCACAATATCCAAAACTGAGACAACAAGCGAAGAACAAGCCACTTGTGACTTCCGTGTTGGGTCTTTGTCGAAAACAAGCCTGGTCTTCTGTTCAAGGCCGGCATGTTTCGGTTGTACACGGTGCTTTCGTGTGTCGGAGCAAACCAGACCTGTCTGTCTGTTGTCGACAAGGTGTGCAAAAGTCGACTGAACTAGTCAGTCAAGTCGGCCAAGTCGGTCAAGACGTTTAGCTCTACTCGAGCACTTTCGCTTTGCCTTTTTTTGCGTCTCCCGCCACGGCGCCCCAGCTTTGCATTATTGCTTCCGTCTCTCCTCTTCTCCTCTCCTCTCCTCTCTCCTCGCCCTCTCTTCCTCTTCCCCAAGCCTTGACTTTGGCTTATTCCTCACTATTCTCCTTCCTTTTCCCATCTCATTCCCCTGGATCGGATACAAGGAACCTCTATTCCACCAATTCTCTTCCTCCTCCTGTTTAGCGCCACGCCCCTCTCCCCTCTTGGCCCTGTCTATCAGAGAAAAACTGTCTAGACTTGTTTTTCACTGTGCTTGTTTACACGCACCCCCATCGTCGCCCATCGCCGCCCATCGTCACTCATCGTCACTCATCTCCCTCTTCGTCAGACAACTCGTAGTTTCCACTTTTTTCTTCTTCTTCTTTGTTGCCCTCTCTTTCTCAACTTGATGGCATTTTCGTGCTTGCAACCTTTCAGTAACACCCAGGCGTCAACTCCTCAGATGATCATGAAGCGTCCTACGACAAAGGGTGTTGGTCTTACGCGGCAAAAGGTAAAGTCGGACGCGTTGGAGAAATTACCCGACGATGCTAGCAGCGATGATGCCAAAACTGCTGCCGTCAACGTGTCGTTGGCAGAGCTGGAAGATAGAGTGGCCGATGTACGCGATTCATGGGAGACGGATTCTCTTTTCGAAGATGCTTTTGAGGAGCTGAGCAAGGACAAGGCGGAGATGGATGAAAGTGAGCCCCCCAACCCCCGTTGGGTCTGGTTTTGGAAACTTCAACTTGTTTCTGAAATGCGAATGGAAACTGACATGATGGTAGCATCAGAAGCTTGTACACCCGAGGAGGCCAGCAGACTTCGTCGGGAGCTCCGGGACCAAGGCCCTGCCATTTTCTGCCAACGCACCGTGGATTGCGGGCGCTACACGGCCAAGAAGCTTCTCACGGCCTTTGCCATCAAGCCGCCGGCTTTCCTCGAGGGCCAGCCCGACGAGGCCTACTTCAACCTGTTGTCGCTCGCCATCTCCCGGGAGCTCTCCAAGCGCATCAAGCTGGCCACGCACAACACGGTAGACGACGCAGTGCGGCTCATCGCCAAGTGCAGCAACATCATTGTCATCACGGGCGCCGGCATCTCCACGTCGCTCGGCATCCCCGACTTCCGTTCCAAAGGCACGGGTCTGTATTCCAAGCTGGAGCACCTGGGCCTCAGCGACCCCCAGGAGGTCTTTGACATCGACGTCTTCAAGCAGGACCCGACCATCTTCTACTCGGTCGCCAAGGACATCGTCCCCTCCACGGACCGCTACACACCAACCCACAAGTTCATCGCCATGCTGCACCAGCGCGGCAAGCTGCTCACCAACTACTCCCAGAACATTGACAACCTCGAGATCAAGGCCGGCCTGCCCAAGAGCAAGCTGATCCAGTGCCACGGCTCCTTCGGCACCGCCACCTGCCTCCGGTGCACCTACCAGATCGACGGCGAGACCATCTTCCCCGACATCAAGGCCGGCAACATCCCGCGGTGTCCGCGCTGCATCCAGTCGCTCCGCGTCAGCAATGGCTCAGTCAAGAGGAAGCGCTCCGCCGGGGCGGACAACACCAAGCGCCGGCGCCAGCAGCAGCAGAAGCAGCAGAAGCAGCAGAAGCAGCAGAAGCAGCAGAAGCAGCAGAAGCAGCAGCGATGGTCTGCCCACGACGACAGCTCCGACGACGACAACTCCGACTTCGACATCCCCCAGGCGGGCGTCATGAAGCCCGACATCACCTTCTTCGGCGAGGCCCTCCCCGACGAGTTCTCAAAGCGTCTCACCGAACACGACCGCGACAGGGTCGACCTCGTCATCGTCATCGGCACCTCCCTCAAAGTCACGCCCGTCTCCGAAATCGTAAGCTGGCTGCCCTCGCACGTGCCCCAGATCTACATCTCCCGCGAGGCCGTCAACCACATCAACTTCGACATCGACCTCCTCGGCGACTGCGACACCGTCGTCACAGAGCTGTGTCGCCGCCTCAACTGGCCGTTTGTTCACGAAATGGTCCCTGCCAACCCGGTCATTCGCGTGAGCACCGAGCCGGGCTACACGAGCAGACACTTGTTCGAGACATCCACCACGTCAGATACTCTAGAAAACGGTCCTGGCTCAACTAAATAGCGCGGCCTCGCATTTTTCATGTCATTATTTCATGTCATTATGTCCTGTGAAATCCACCCTTTTTTTTTTTTTTTTCCCCAAAACTTGACGACCCCACCGTTTCATGAATCCCCTCATACCACATGATCATGGCCTAGAATGGATACATCTGCATTACTCATATTAATACCTCTTGTTCATCTCCCCATCCCAAGGCACAGCCAGGTCTTCCCTTTTCTACAGGCGTTGCATGGTATACATACACAGACTAGACACGTGCTAGTTCCATCCGCGGCAGCATGTATAATTGATTCCCCCTTTTTTTGGTTCAACTCTTCTTTGTATACTGCCCGGACGAGCAATTTCTTTGCGTTCAGTTGCCTCTTTCTTTTGGAATTGTCTAGAGCCTGGAATGGACGGGGCGTGAGCGCAAGGGACCGCAGACGCTGTGTCGGGATAAGTTCGCACATGGACTGTTATGAATCGCAATTTGTTTCCACTCATAGTCAACATCGTGTCGTTCACCATTTCAGTCTCTCATTTTTCACGTGTTTGAATTGAAGTGTCATTCAGAGGATTCAGAGAGGTCCAAAACTCTCGACGTGTGATGGATGCATCATGCGTCTTGTCCCTTTGATCAATGCTGGCCAGGGGCTTTACATTCGCTGCAATGTTTTGAAGAATTTCCGCGTCCACTTCGAGATTGCCCCTATTAGATCAGACTCTCGTACTGGTCTAGTCCCGATTTTCGCTGCCCCGCGGTTGTTCCCGGGGCTTTCATGCTGCCCATGGCAGACCAATTTGCCTGGGACTGCGTGGGCGGCGGCTTGATGCCGAAACTAAAACTAGTGCTGGGTGATGAGGTGCTGCCCGGTGGAGGTGGGATCGAAAAGGACGGGTTCCTCGACGAGGCACCGCCTCCCAGGGGTGGCCGGCCCTGGCCCTGGCCCTGGCCCTGGCCAAGCGTCATGTTGGGCATGGCGCTGTTCATCCCGCCGAGGCTGGAGCCCGCAGCGGTGGGTGTGTGGCTGGAATGGCTTGTGTAGTTTGGCGAGGGCGAGACGGACGAGGACGCCCACGGGTTAGGCGTTGTCGCTGCAGTGGCGGGCCAGTTGACCAACAAAGAGGGTTGCCGTGCGGGTGGTGGACGGAAAGCGGGTGCCGATGGCGACGCCGTGGGTTGCAGCGGCTGACTGTACTGCGTTGATGATGGCGCAAGGGTGCCGAAGCGAGCTAGGTCCGGCGTGTCGGCTCGGAAACCAGGCTGGTTGCCCATGGCCGGCTGCGACGTTGTCGTAGGACTGGTCGGGACGTGCGTGGACCATGAGAAGGAGGGTGTCTTGGGGGTGCTGGATGTGGATTTGACTGCGGACATGACGGATGGTGTTTCGTCCCAGCCAGAGAAGCCATTGTTGTTGGTGCTTCTTGAGGATGATGCCGAAATACCGCCTTTGCCCTTGACCAACGCTTCAAAGTCATCTTCGTTGCCGCCGGTGCCGTTGCCGCCATCAAAGGCGGTCCCAGTGACGCCACCAAAGGCGAGGAAGTCCTCGTTGGGGCCAGCCTTTCCTGCGTTGGCTGAGCCCGAGAGCTCTTGTAGCTTCTTGGTCTGTTCGTCTTCGACTCTTCGCGAGAGATTCTTGATTAGCTGCATGAACGTTTGGAACTGCCTCAAGTCAAGCAAGGGCCCCAGGCTCATGCTCCACAGGATGGGCAGGATATCCATGGCGACAAAGTCAGCGTCGGCTGCTTCGCCAACCATCCGGAGGACGTTGAGGGCAGCCAACATGACGGCAGGCTCCTTTGTCTTGATGGCTCTAACTAGAGGTACAACCTTCTCCTGCATGGTGTATTTGTCCAATGCGCTCGATGAAGACGTCTTCTTTTTATTCTCGACGAGTCCATTGAGCCCGTCGTCGGTAGCTGCGTCGGTTGAGCCCCCGCAGAGAATCACAAACGCTTGCAGGCCGCGCACCTTGATGGCCAGGCTGCTGGTCCTACTGAATACGGTGGCTACCACGGGGAAGAGCTCATTCTTGATGGTGCTGAAGTCAAGAACGGGGAGCACAGACGGCAACGTTCGTAATGCCACGTCCACTATGGAGTGCGTGGGACACTCAACAGCGGCCAGGATGACGGGCAGAATATCTAATTGAAAGGGTTAGAGGGACACGGAACAGCTTATGTGATCGTTTTGACACTAGGACGGAAGAAATACTGACCATCCTTGAACTCCTTTCCCGTGGAGTTGTCCGCGGCCAGGGAGAGGTTCTCGAGGAACACCATCAACCCAGCATCTCTAGCTGGGTCTTTCTCCTGGCTTTGTTTCGCGTTCACCACAAAAATGTCTTTCAGCGCTGGGCGGACCTTTTCTGCGAAAGCCCTCCGAGCCGATGGTAGTAGTTCAACGATTTTAAAGATATTTTGAAGAATCAGAGATAACAAGTCTCTATCTTTGAGCTCATCCAACAAGGCCGGTAGGATCTTCTTTTCCATGACAGACTTAGGGAACGAAGGGAGCACTTTGTGTAGCCCTCGCATGAATTGCGACTTCTCGTTGGGTGTTTTGGCTGGGAAGGAATCCAGAAATCGAATAGTCGAAACTAAAATGTTGTCGAAGTATTCGCTTTCTTGAAACTCACGGGCAGTCATGCGCTGGGCTGGTCTCCTGGTGATCAGTCTCGGCAACACGTGGTGTAATAGATCCTTGGGGAGAGGTCGGGATGATAGAAACCCGTTGGATGAGGACGGCACAGTAGATGATGAAGAGAAAAGCCTCTTGTACGATGACAAGCTGCCGTGGCATTCGAGAGGTGACTTATGCGGCGAGTTATACAGTGCGATTGCTAATAAACCGAGGGAGAACATGTCTGCTGCCGCCGTCAAGTTACTGTCCATGACGAAGTCTGGTGATGTGAAGTCGAGATTCAATTGGACGAGCTTGGGCAACCGAGGGTCCATGTTCAGTACTTCACCCAAGCTTATGCCTTGAATCGAGGTGGGCTTGGTCGAGCCATCAGCTGGAGTACAAAATGACAAACCGCTCATCTTCCAATCGGACTGGCAATCATGTTAGTACTTCAACTCGAGTCCCGGTCCATACTTCAAAACACTTGCCTTGGCATTGATAAGCACGGCGTCAGGGGTCAGATTGCCATGAACAAGACCGGCATTTTCGTGCAAGAACTCCAACGCCTTGCTCACTTGTAGCAAGCCCTTCTGAATTTCCAATTCGTCAATCTCGAGCTCTCGCCTTCGCAGCACACCGTCCGAATCTTCGGTGACGAATCGGCGCGATCTACCACCAGACCTTTCTTGGTCGTCCTTCTCTTGTAACAAGCTCGACAGCGATGCGGAAACGGCTTCCGTCACGAACTGCAACCCTCCTCCCCGCGTCTCCTCCACGGGCTCAACCAATTCCAAAATGGACGGATGCCGGAGCTTCGCCAGGCTGGAGGCCTCCTTCTTCAAGCGCTCAACCACCTCATCCACACTGCGCCTGAAGCCAGAGGCGCCGGAGCGGCCCAAGGAGTTGCCATGTGATTCCAGCGCCTTCCGATCGAAAACAAAGACACTGTAGGCTTTGCCAGTGGACTTCTTCTTGGCATCGTATATCTTCCATGGTCCAGCGGTCGAGGTAGGGTTCGGTGAGACGGAGTAGTTGGCAGTGATGTTTGTGGCAGATATCGACTTGAGCGCCGAGGAGAACATTGTGCAAGTTTATGGGCGGTGCGATTCAGCACCCTCGTGATATCATGTCGCCGAGCCGGCAAGCAGGGCAGACGACTCGTCGCAAGAGATGGATCAATGCTGGCTGGTTTTCACGAGGTTGCTTTCTTGGAGGGAAAAAAAAAAGAGAAGCCAAGGTTGCTAAGCTCGATTGAGGCGCATCGGGCGGCTCGAGTTGGCGTCCAATGACGCTGGAGCCTCGTTGGCCAGATTGCCGCCGGCTGCTTGCTGTTTGGAAACCGGAAAACTCTCCCTACCCGGTACTTTGATTATTAACAAGTTCAAGTCGACGGCGCTTACCTTCGGCCCTGGTGTCTCCGGTACCGGTATCCGCCCTCCTCTGATGCTCCATAATACCGGCTTTATATTCAAGCTTTCGACTGGTCCGACACTCTGCATCATCTTTCATTGATCGATCAATCGCCCCTCGCTCGTCTCACGCTTGACCGGTCGAATCCCTCACAGCTGCTCCTCTCCGACCCCCGAACAGTTGCCTCTTCGCCAATGTCCAGCATGCGTTCCGCGCGTCTTGCGCGGAGTGCCGTCTGGGCCGCCGCCAGTTCCTCGCGGACTCTCCAAGCTGCTCGTCCCCTCCGTTGCTTCAGCATCAAGGCCGAGGCGGCTTCAGATTCCAAACAGAAGGCGCTCGATCCCAGGAAGCTTACCATTACCGAGACGAGCAGTCCCAAGGAGCTAAGCAAACCTGAATCCTTGGTCTTCGGCCGAGAGTTTACCGGTATGTCCGCGTGGTTGTCATTTATTATCCTCTCCACTTGCACCCATGTCATTCAACGAGCTTGGAATTAAAAAAAAAAAAAAAAAAAAAACCAAGCTAACAAAGGACCAATCTCACAAGACCACATGCTTGCCATTGAATGGACCCAAGACGATGGCTGGCTCGAGCCAAAAATCACTCCCTACCAGAACCTTTCACTGGACCCTGCCACCTGCGTCTTTCATTATGCCTTTGAATGTTTCGAGGGCATGAAGGCATACAAAGACAAGAACGGCAAGGTCCGACTCTTCCGCCCAGACAAGAACATGGCTCGCCTGAACAGGTCTTCGGCGCGCATCGCACTGCCCACTTTCGAACCAACGAGCTTCATAGAGCTCATCAGCAAGTTCACCAAGCTTGACTCACGCTTCATCCCCGACCAGCGGGGATACTCGCTCTACCTCCGACCAACCATGATTGGTACCCAAAAGACTCTTGGCGTCGGCCCCCCTGGTTCCGCACTCCTCTACGTGATTGCTTCTCCCGTCGGCCCCTACTACCCCACCGGCTTCAAGGCCGTCTCACTAGAAGCTACCGACTACGCCGTGAGGGCCTGGCCCGGCGGCGTCGGTGACAAGAAGCTGGGTGCCAACTATGCCCCGTGCATCGTGCCCCAGCTTCAAGCCGCCGGCCGTGGTTACCAGCAGAATCTCTGGCTCTTCGGCGAGGAAGAATACGTCACCGAGGTTGGCACCATGAACATGTTCGTGGTCATCAAGGACCAGCATACTGGCCAGAAGGAGCTCATTACCGCTCCTCTTGATGGCACTATTCTCGAAGGTGTCACCAGAGACTCTGTCTTGACGTTGGCTCGTGAGCGTTTGATCCCAGAGGGATGGAAGGTCACCGAGCGCAAGTATACTATGCGGGAGCTTTACGGAGCTTCCCAGGACGGACGCTTGGTGGAAGCTTTCGGCTCCGGTACTGCTGCCATTGTCAGTCCCATCAGAACCATTGCCTGGAAGGGCAAGCATGTCGATTGTGGCCTGAAGGAGACCGAGGAGTCTGGCGAGACGGCCTTGCGCATCAAGGAATGGATAGAAGCTATTCAGTATGGTGAGGAGGAGCATGAGTGGAGTGTCCGAATCGATTAAGTCGCACGGGCGAGTTTGAGTAGAGTACAGGCGCTTGGTGCGAAGGTATATACAGGCTTGTAAAAAATTATGCCTAGATGCAGAATGTCGTATTGTCATATTTGCAGTATTAGGCGCGCCTCCCATTCAAGTACCTATACCATGTACAAATCTTGAATCTTTACATCAGGATGAGTCGGAAATGCATATGAATCAGAAAAAAAAAAAAAATTTCTAATGTGTCGTGCGATTGAAGGAGTTTATCTTGCCCCCAAAAAGAAAAATTAACCGAAAGAAGGCCCAAAAACATGTTCATATCGGCGCTCGACGCCGTAATGTGAGCCTCTGCCTCTACCTCTACCGCGTCCATCCTCCTCTCTATTCCATAACGTCTCTCATCCACCATGATATGCGCCTCCTAATCCTTCTTCTCCTGGCTGGGATCTGGCAGAATACCCTCGGCTTCTAACCGCCGGCGGGCTTCCTCGAGAGCCCACGTAGAAACGCTGCATCTGTCAGCCAACAAGTCCCCAAAGTAGTTAAAATCCCCGTCTGCTTCCGCGCAAACCCGGGCTCGAAAATCGGCGGGGACTTCTCAGCCCCCTTTGCCGAGTTCATTCCCAAAACCCATGTTTCCATACAGCATGCCGACCAGGTGGATCCATCTCGTCCACGCTGCGCAGGGACACGGGTTTCGACGAAATTTGGGATGCGCCGACGGGAAGGGGGGGAGGCCCGACTTACGAAGTGTCAGGCTTGAAGGCCAGGGCAACACCAGCAGCCACCAGACTACCGCAGAAGAGATACATGGGCCACTCCCATCCTTCAGGCTCGGGCTTCTCACCGGGCTTGATGCCCCAGAGCCAGCCGGTGGGAGGCTCGAATTGTGACTCGTTGCCGTGGCCGCCGCCTTGTCGTCGGGTGGATACGGAGAAGGATCTCACGGCGAGGGGTTGGCGGGCGCATCGCACCGCTCTCAGCGGAGCGACAGTATTTCGGATGATGGTCATGATCGAGAAGGGTCCGTATGCGGGGTTTCCGTGTATGCGGACGGACTGTCGTGCCCTTGATGGTTGGGCTTTCTTTGAAAGACGTGTTGAGGGTCGGCTTAGATGAGGAGCCCGCTTGTTTCGCGGGAGACGGAGATGCCCCAGTTTCAGTTTGTCCTCAGTCACGTGATTCCTTTGCCAAGGACGCTTCCCTTAATCGGACAAGCATTCACCGAGCTGTCAAGACTCTTCAAGACCAAATCAAAGTCTGGGACCCGACGTAGCTCCACTATCAGCATCGCCCGGATCAGCCAACAATTGCAAGTCCTCTCAGACCATGAATTGGGCGCTGATGCGTTCGGTGTATTCGAACTCCGGGATGGCCAATTTGACGCCAACTTTCTGCAGCCTTTCGAAAAATACTCACATGATCTTTTTACCCGAGCCAAATGCACTCTGCCACTAGGGAATGGACACTAGTGTGCAAATCCTATTCAGTTGATACCCAATATATATGCGCCAATTCTAAATACTCTCTTGTATCCATGTGCTTATATCATACAAGAACAGGGGCACCTGTCCTAGAAATCCATATATGCGCCGTTGGTCATTTCATTCAGAATGTCCCTCGTAACCAATTTCCCTTTCAGTAACGCCTTCTCCCCGATCCTAGCCTTCTTTGGTGATGGACGACGGTTCTCCTTGCCCATGGTATTGAACAATCCCTTTTTGGGCAGCTTCGTGGGTGTTGTTGGTTTGGGTTTTGGTGTCGGGACAGAAGTCATCGGCGTGCTGAGCTCTTCAAAGTGATGGCTCTCAATGGCATTCCCCGGTAAGTCATATATCCAATCGCGCTCCTCCATCAAAGATATAAATCGACTGAGCATGTTCTCTTTCCCACTATGTTTCAAAGTGTTCATGCTGCCCACAACAAGTAACTTCGTTTTGGCTCGCGTGAAGGCCACGTTTATTCTCCTCCAATCCTTGAGCAAATCCCCAATATTGCATGACTCATTGCTTCGCACAAGACTGAGTACGATGACTTCTTTGTCTCGTCCTTGGAAGCGGTCTGTTGTGTGCATTTCGACTCCAGCAAACCCTTTCAGCTTTTCCTTCAAGAGGAACAACTGAGCTCGATAATGCGTCATCACGCCCACTTCTGACGCTGGGACACCAACTGTGAGCAGACTTTCCACCAGTTGTGATACGATTCGGACTTCTGCTGAATTGACAATTCGCTTTCCTTGGGCTTCTTCTCGAACCATGGGGCTGATAGTATCGGTGTTGACAAATCGAACCCGGGCTTCACTCTCCAGCAGGTCGTATAACCAGCATCGAGATGGACTTGGCCCGGTGCAAAACGATCGTGGGGTTCCTGGGCGAGCCAAGGAGGATGCGTTGTAATGGACTTGGCCGAGCGCGGTCATTTTTGGGATGTGAAGCTTCTTTCTTCGGAGCGATTCAGTGCCACATCGCAGTTTCCCTTCATAGATCAAGGTGTTACTGAGAGTCATGATATCCTCGCACATTCGATATTGGTGCTCAAGATTGACAACGGCTTCGGGGTGAGCATCGGAAAGAAGCTTGAACAAGCTTATATCCAAGCCGCCTTCTCGAGCTTCTTCGTTTCTCACAACCGGGGGCAGCTGGTTATGATCCCCTACAAGGACGAAGGAGCGTGCCAAACGAATTGGCCCAGCACAGATGGGAAGAGTAATCTGTGACGCTTCGTCCACGATGCAATAGTCGAATGAACGTTCTAGAAAGACAGAATGGTTGATGCCCAAACAGGTTGTTGCAACGACAGGCGTCCCATGCCAAGCTTCCTTAATCTCTTCGATCGTTTTCTTCGGCTGTCCCGCGAGATGGGCAAAGTCTTGAACCTCTGGGTGCACTTTCGCTGGTGCCCCCAAGCGAAGAATTGGAATCTTGTCAGACTTTAGTTTGAGCAAGATGTTGTCAACCGCTGTATGAGTGTGCGATGTCAGAAGCACAGTCTTGCCTTGAGAAACCAGCGCCCGGATAATGTGCGCGATTGTTGTTGTCTTGCCAGTACCAGGCATGCCGAGGACCAGAGAATAGTCTTGTGTGCTCATGACTTTCTCAATAGCCCGTCGTTGGTCAATGTTGAGCGTCTCCCCGTCTGTTACTGTGTACTGGGTTGGGGCTGTTTTAAATCTTGGTGGCGCCAGGTCGACAATCAACCGACGTATTTGAGCAGCTGCCGCAACGTCATTTGCCATCATTTGGACGAGGTTGTTTCTGACGGTTGCCATGCCGTTGCTAAACTCGTCTTGATCCAAACGGTAGCAAACAGGTGGCTCCTTGATCTTTCTTTGCGTTTGATCAGGGCTTGCGCCTTTGTGTGCCACGTCCATGATGCTGGCAAAGACTTGATTGTCAATTTCATCAAAACCAGGCTGCCTAATTCGTGCATTGTGAAGCCGCCTGTCGACTGCCACGCTGATTCTCTGTTTTCGAACGGCCGTGACGTATCCAATGGCCAAGGCAAAATGTCCTTCTTCGTCAGACACGACTATAGGTTCACCAGTGCTCAATTCCGATTCCAAGAAAGAAAACCCTGGTTGATGATTTCGCTTCACAAAGGTGTAATAGAATCGATTGATGCGGGGGTTGTCTGTATCCTCGGATGTGGATCCCTCTTCAATGATGACATCCGAGAAACATCTGGATCGTTGTTCGCGCTCGACGCTGGTCATGGTCCACAACTCTCGCTTCTTCTTGCGGCTCTCCTTTTCTTCCTTCGTGAGAAGATTCTCCCATCTCACAAAAAATTCCTGGTGAGCTGGAGTCAAATGCTTGACAAGCTCATCAAACTTTTCGTCCATGCCGCTGCTCTCTCCGTCGCCATTATCCGCCAACCGGTGGTATGTGAAACACGAAGTCTTAGCATAGCACTTGCCACACAAGTGTTTACTTTTCAGCATTGGCGGCAGTTGCACACTCCTCTCTCGAACATAGCATGCCAGCTGGTTCCGTTGCAGAATCATATGTCTCAGCTCATGTTGAACAGCAGGAATCCGTATGGTTTTTGATGTTTCCATGTAGTAAAGCACTCCGTAAGCAATATCAATGTCATATCGGTCGGATAAAAGTAATGTATACAGTGCTGTTTGAGCCATGTGACTGCTGTTTGCATGTTTGCCCGTCTTCACTTCGAATGGGACAGTCAAAGTTCGAGATTGCTTGCCATCGTTCATCGTAACTTCAACGGTGGCATCAATGTTGCCTTTCAAACCGTACATGGGAGACCAGACGTGCTCTTCAACGTCGAGAAGCTTCGTGATGGCCATTTTTGCTTTCTTTCCGTTCCGGTCCTCGACAACAGCGTCAGCTTGTGGTTGTGAGGAAACAAAAGATTTGGCCCAGTAACTCAATTCTGTCATTTTCGATAATAAATGTTCTTTTGCACTGGGCAAGCCGACCTTGATGGTGTACAGATCTTCCACGTGCTTGTCGCATATTCGATCAATCACACTTGCAAGAAAAGTCAAGTCCCATTTATTCACCAAGAGAGCTTCTTGGAAGATTTCGTGCAGCATTGTCCCATAGACAAGTGGCGGCGAGGCTTCGCTGGTGGCTTTCACGCGGTCTTGTAACACGGCTCGACGCATACACCCAAAAGAATCAGCCACGACCGTGGATGATATGAGCTGGTCGGGATGTAATATTAAAAGATTATGGGCATCGTCCACAATGCATTGCCCACGAGCCGAAAAAGCTCCAATTACATGAACGTAAGAATCAGTGTGGGCAGGCGTGTCAAACCAGGCACCTCGAAGATGCACGGTTCTTGTTACTTTGGAACCGTCGGCTTGAATGATAAGAATCTATGAACCGTTGGTATACTTTCAATGACTGGGAAGGGTGAGACAAACCTTCTCGGGTCGTGTTACTCCATACTTGTCGACGAAATCGCCGTCCAACACACTTGTTATCAAGTAACGTTGGATCGTTTTTGCTTTCTTTTTGCTCTACCCCTGTTTAGTGAATTGAACACCGTGATGAGCTGGCAATACGTACAGTTTGGGACGATGCGTCGACTTGTCGTACCGATTGCGTTGCGGCCAATTCCACAGCATCAAAGTCAATATCCACATCGAAATCGTCACCAAACTCCGTACCGGGGCTTTCTTCAAGTTTCGTAGCTGGCAAATCCGTGGAGCGTTGCTTTTTGGGAGTTGTTAACCTTGGATTGGGTTTCCGTGATTCTGCAATGCTCTCGAATAAAGAGTCGTCAAAATCGTCAAAGTCTTCGCCCTTTTTTTTCATTTCTCTCGGCTTATCATGCTTAACCACTGCGGGAGGTTTCTCCAAGACGCCACTACCGGCGCTTGGAGTGTTCGTTGGGCCAGTCGCATGTAAACTCGCTTCTAGTTCCATGAACGCATCATCGTCGAACTCGTCGTCACCGTAGTCAGATGATGATGATGTTGCTTGTGGCGTTGCATTGCGGGGCGGTGTTTCCATCCGTTTCGGCGACAACTTTCGTTTCTTCGGAGATGGTGATTGCATCAAATGGTTCCGAGAATGGCTGAGGCTTGGCTCATGAATACTGCTCGTGATTGTGTCTAACAAAGCTGTGACGAGGGACGACTTGGAAGCTGCCTCCATTTCCCGTTGCTGACTGCTATTTTGACTTCCAGATTTGGACCTCTCGGTCTTCCTCCGCTTGGGCCAGTTCAACCCGCAGCTGATAGCCCTTCGCAAGTTTGCATCTTGGCCCCGTCGGAGAGACATGTCCTTCGTAGGTTTTGGTGATGATGAGATCATGAGTTGTGCCAAAGCAGGATTAACAGCGCCAGTTGGCGTTGTCGCATTGTCCGGTCCATTCATGGAATATCGATCCCATAGCTCTAGTGTTGGATCCGCGTGTGGGGATTTCAAGGCTTTCGTCAGCTTTTGAATATTGACCGCCGGTGCAGTCCCTTTTTCGGCTGCTGGGGACGACGAGGGCGAGGAACTTCTGGCACGTTTCTTCCCTTTGCGGGGCAACATAGGCGAGAGGGCTGCAGCGTAAAGCAAATCTTGCTTGTTGTTCCACATCAACGTGTCATTCGGCGAGGTATCCTTCTCTTCGTCGGCTAGTACGCCATTTGGCTCGACCAAATCTCTCCAGTTCAGGCGCGTAACTGGAGTGACGAGGTGAGCTCCGTCGGGGGCTGCTGTCCTAGCCGCATCTCCCATCTCCATCTCGCTAAGGGTGTTCTTGTCCTGCTTTGTCGCAAATACATCGTGTTCGTTCTCGTCCGGGTTGTACTGGAATTTGTTCAGTTTGCTCTTGGTGACTTCGGATACTGGTGGCAGGATGCGATTTCTCTGCCCTAGCTTGGCAGGATGACTGTGAGACCGTTGCCACGGACTGCGGTTCTGTCGTCGAGTCAGTCAAGTAAGAGACGATCACGATGGCGGAAACAAGGTGGTTGTGTAGATGGATAAATAAGACCAATCTTACCGTTGAGAAGCCTACACGCTCAGAGTACGATTTCTGGAGCGGCATGATTGACAAGTCAGCTTTATATCGTTTCCGTCAAATCATCTGAAGCATCGATTCCAAAAAGACATCGGACAAAGAGGAATTGCCCATGTGGGGATTTGTATGTAAAAGTGTTGACTTCCTAGCCAAGGGAGTGACAAGTGCTGAGAAGACGCGTTTAGTCGTACAGATCGCGTCTCTGGCCCCGCCACACCACAAGTACGCGATCCCTGTCTTGTTAGTGTGCCGCTCCCCTGACAACAGCTCCACGTCGTACCGCTACTAGTAATCACGTGCAATTCTTCTTATCGATACTTATCGATAAAGCTCTGGAAACCAGACGCAGTCACTTATCCTCTTGCGTCATTACCCAACGTTTTAGTTCGACGGTGAACCGTGGACTCATCAGTTGATCTAATACCAGCCGTCTGCTTGCACAAGAATTGGTTCGGAGCGCTTTGCCATAAATCTCCCTTCACAATGGACAGACCAAATGAGGGGGAAGCCAATCCCCAACGAATGTCCCGGGCAGAATACTCTCGCAATGTCCGAGCTGCTATAGAGGAACGACGGCACAAGGCCATGATCAACCGCCAGCAATATCAGCCCCAAATCCACGAACAGATACAGAGGATCTTCTCAGAATACGAAGCACCCTTTTATGCCCGCATGCGCGGGTTTGGTCGCACGCAGACCCTGGCCTTGGCCGAATCGACAGTCTTGGGGCTCGCAGCCGGCACGGACAGAAGACTGAGCGATACAGAAACCCAGGCTCTGACGGAGCACTTCTTGTCCAGCATTCACAACATGCTCGCGTGGAAATGGATCATGACTGGTCTAGCAGGCTACATGACCTATCGAGGACGCCAGACCATGCGCTTCCCCTTTTTCAAGCCCGTCGTTATCGGAGGGGGGAGATTCAACCCTGCCACCGGCGGTCCCCAAGTTCGCATCATGTGGCACACCGCCCGTTTCGCAGCATACTATTCTGCAATCTGGCTCTTGGGGGAACCAGTCTTCCAGGGCGTCAATTTCTTCCGTCAGAGCTACTCCATGAATCGAGACCCGCGGTTAGCCCCGCTGCTGCGGGATGGGAGAGGGCAGGCTGGCGAGGCTTTGGGTGAAGCCCAAGACTCAAGCAGCCAGCACTACGACGACTCCTGGAAGCCGGAAACCCAACAGCAAGACTACTCATCCCAATCTGACGAGAATCGTCAATCGGCATTTCAGGCAGTTCAAGCACAAACGCAGCAAGCATGGAACTCATATCGCCAGTCGGAAGCTTCACAACAGCCAGCTTCAAAGGGTTGGGACGTAGCTGATGTTGTGGATTATGCTCCACCCGTCGTACCATCGGCACAATCACAGAATGAAGGTTCACGGATCTACGGCGGCTCCGCTTGGGATCGCATCAGGCAGCAGACTCACAGCACACCAAGCCAAGGCCGCTCGCGAGACCAAAAGACGTGGGAACGTGCTCAAGGCAATGCTGGTGGATGGAGCAGCACTGATGAAGCTAGTCCACAATATCGTGGGGTCAAAGACAATTCTTTCTCAACTACGACCGACGGGGAAGAGGCTACGGCAAGGAGGCAGGCACAAAGTGACTTCGATGGGTTGTTAGAGAGAGAACGGAAAGGGGCAGATCAGGAGCGTGGCTCCTGGGGCAAATGGTAACATATCTATGGAGATGAGAAGAGGGAGGGTCTGATGGAATAGGGTACACAATGAAACACTTTTTCGCACGTTTGTCTCGAATCGTTGTATAGTACATTGGAGAGCATAGTCCATTGTAGTCATGAACATCCATTTGTCTTGTCTCAAGACAACTCCTATCAAGCGAGTCACAAAGGTCACGTTGAACAAATAAAATGGATCGATGCAAAAACGTTCATTCAAAAAAAAAAAAAAAAAAAAGTCAGCCATATTCCAAATCTGTTCCAAACATCCAACGATGGTCCAAGCCTCCAATAAATGACCTCCCGCATCCAATTGAATCAAGCAAGCCGTCTAATTCTTGACATCCTCGTGTACTTCTACGGGCTCTACTTCATCATTGTGTTTGTCCACCGTGGCCTCGAGAATACTTTCGCCAGCAGTATTGGCAGCCAGAGTCAACTCTTCCGTCTCATGTGGCTTGGACTCTTGTGCCACGTTTTCTTTTGGTTCTGGCCTGCCTTCTAGCTCACCAGGTGTTTCGACTTGGTTCTTTGCTGCGGGCACGGGTGCCGAGCCGGATTCTGAAGTAATCGGCCTTGACCCAAGGGTTGGGTCTTGCTTCTGTATGACAGAAGCCTCAGTCGCCGCAGAAGGCTGGGATGGTACACACGACTTGATAGCATCAGGACTTATCCTATTATCATGGTTGCTGAACGCGAAATCTCCATGCTCAGGATCCACAGACCAGACGGTTTGCGGCAGTGAGAATGAAAGGACAGGTGCACCTTTGTCAGTTTCTGATGAAGGTGCAGCAGCAGGACTCCTAGCGGGGGCACGGCGTTGAGGTCCACGAGCACGACCCTTTCGGGCATCGGCCAGAGGAGCCTTCTCCTGCTCTTCGACGACTTCCTCCTCCTTGGGTTCGTCTTTCTTCACGCCCTGCGGTCCTAGCTGCAGGCGCTTATTCAAATCGCTCATGAAACCTGCTTGCAGAGCTGCGATCTTGCCACCAACAGGTCTGTTGGGGACAGGAGGCTTGGGTTTTGATGATGCGCCGGCTCTGGAATCTTCCGGCGAACTCTTAGTGGGACGAGGAGGAATTGAGGGCTTGGGCTTATCTGAAACTGGCGGTCGCTGCCTCGTGGCGTCGTCAACGCTATTTTGTCTAGCTGCTGGTCGTTCAGGCAAGGCTGGCCGTTCAGGAGATAGCGAGGCCTTCTTTACGGGGCAAGCTGGGAACTCAGGCCTGGCCTGCTCTATGGGTGACGCAGAGACCTCAGCCTCGGGGAGGTGACTTTCAGGGGCATCTTCCCAAATGTCACGACTCGGGAAGCGTTTGCTGCTGCTGGACGTCGGTCGCGAGGATGTCTGCAAGTGAGGCTGATGACCGACCCATGACGGTTTGGAATCCTGAAGGGGCAAAAAGCTATTTGTACGACCTTGGGACTCTTTTTCAGCAAGCTCTTCCTGATACAGAGCAAACGCTTGGGCGGGAGTGATGGGACGGTCAGCGTGGTACACCGATGACCGTCGCCTCTCCGGCTCTGGCACATCAGGAGCTGACACTTCTGCGGTAACGTGAACACTGTTCGGGGCATCCTCCCAGATGTCCTTGCTTGGGAAATGATGACGCTCGGGGTGCTCCTCCTCCGGCTCCTGAATGATCACCTTGGCGTCCTTCCCGTCTTCCGGGAAAAGAGGATCATATTCCTCTACATCTTCCAAGGGAATAGGCTTGTGCTCCTGAGGTGCAGAATGGTGATGCTGAGACTTGGCTTGACTCGTGGGTCGACTAGGAGGATCCTCTCCGTCATAAGAGCTGCCTTGTCGCTGGAGGTGTGGGCGGATGGCAGGCTTGTGCACTCGAGAGCTTGGGTCCTTGCTCACCTCGTCCGGGGCGAGGATAGGAACAGGATAGTCCCCATTTTCTTCATTTTCTTCATCTTCGCCATAGTGGTAGAACTCGGGGTTTTTGCCATCATCGACGTGGATGCCCTTGTCAGCCTCAATTCGTTCCTGTTGAGAAGATGCACCGGCCGCGCCCTCGTTTGGTGCGGCGATGGATGCCGGGCGTGAAGACGAGATACGTGACGTATATTTCTCAGTGGCTTCAAAAGCAACGTCATCTGTAGGCGTACCACGAAGTCCACTGGAGCCTGTTTGCAAGAATTAGCTTTTCGTTTCCATTTCGAAAACCTTTACTGCCTATATTCATACCAGTTGCCGCCTGGCGATTGGCTGTATCCCGAACAAGTTTGTTCAAGTCCGAGCTGCTCATGGCGTAGTCATTCTGCCGGTCGTGATGAGGAGTATGCTGTTCCCGGTGAAGCACTTCTGGATGCTTCTCGTAATAGGCCTTTTCAAATCTATCTTGCGGAGCCACTCCATGTCCATGGAGGCCATAGCTACCCGGGGGGAGACTGCGAGCACTATGCTTACGGGTATGATGCCTCTTGGAGGCTTCATGGCCAGGCGCGGGGGATGGAGCCTGGACATCACCGAGATGCTTGTTCATGGGAACTCGCTGGCCAATTTCTGGAATTCCGTGATCCTCGTCCGTCTGGTTTCCCTGGTCGCTGTAAGCCGAATAAATACTTTCTGGCCGCTTTCGCGCAGAGCTGCGGGAAACGGCTCTTTCTTCTCCGTTACTTGGCTGGCCGATGCCAAAAGAAGCAGCTCTGTCGGAATCGGTGCGAGTCACGGCCATTACCTGCTGTTTGGCACTCGAAGCAGGAAGAGATGGCGTGGGCGCATGCAGCTTTAAACTTTCATCGACCAAGCGAGTATGCGCTGGTGCAGAGGGCCGACGCTCATCGTGACTTAACTCGGTGGCCACAGCACCGTACTCCATGCCCTCTTCACCCACGGAGGGCAGATCAACGCTACGAGAACGTTCAATGGGGTCTCTCGAATGCTGTTTCTGAGCATGATGCCTGCTCACTCCATTGTCCAGTGGTTCGGCAGGAATACCCTGCATGAGTGGCGACTGTGCGAATCGATCGCGATGGGGAGAAACAGATCGGTCGAGATGTTTGTTGACGGGGCGAGGAGGCACCTTGGGCATCAGGCCACTGGAGGCATCTCTGTCCGTGGACCGCGCAGGGCGAGGCGGTACAACCGGCGCTTGTGCCATTGGTACTGTTGACAATCTCGCTCTCGAAGGTTACACGGGAGGATGCACCGAGGTTGAATGCTGCTTATGGAAGAGAGTTTTGGGGGTTTGGCAATCGAGAGGCCAATGCAGTCGTGGTGTTGAAATATAGAAAGAGCAGACCACGAAAGACTATGAGAGAAACATGTCTGTGGGACACGTATTCCAAGAGCAATTAGCTTTTCAAGAGTCGTGATTTGCGGTCAAGAGTAGCCTGGGTGGAAGGGTTGGCTGGCTGAGAAGTCACTGATAAAGACTAGGGAGGCTTGTGCCGCAAGATAGGCAAAGCCGTCAGGGCCAGAAGCACCGCCCATCTAAGTCCCTTGAGCATGGAATTCCATGCCATGAAGATCATCAATCAACAAGACTGAAGTTCTTAATATTTCATGCTCGTGAAGCCAGCTGTGTCGTGAGATACATGACTGCGCGGCTCGCAGAAGCTCGCCAAAACTTACAATTGTGTTGTGCAATTGGTAGTTCGAGCAGTATCATGCACCAGTAAAACAGACGTTCTTAGAGTATATCGGTCTGCAGGATGCGTTCCAGAGTGTTTAAAATGCTCAGGCAAGATCAAGGATCAATCTCGAGGGCATTGACAACCGGCGGCCGCCTCGATTATACCTCTTGCAAGTTGAAGCCCGTCGTCGGATGCTGCAGAACGTCAAAGACCCCCCCTGTCCAACTGAGTTCTGGGGCCACAGCGTCACCAGACCCGGTGCTAATCCACGTACTGTGCCAAGAGTCTAGCTGGGCACTATGTGCTGCTGGGAAGCACCCATCCTTCCGGCCGCTACAACTTACCGGGTAGTCCGTACATACATACAGTGGAGTACATTACTCACCTATCACACACACCACCACAGCCCCAGTGCTGAACACTCTCAGACAATCAATCAAGCAGTCCCGTTGTGTTTCAATTGCGTTCCGACACTTGTAGCAGTTGAGTCTTATTGTTGGCGATTGCGAAGAGGGATCTCACCTCGACATTTTTGGCCCTACATCATGTAAGGTATGCTCTGCCAAGGGCAGCCAAGGTCTCGGACGCAGCTCACATCATCCGGCCTGTTGTCCGATTGTTGAAAATGCATGTACATGTACATACTACACCTCCCCACACCGTCTTCCCCACCAGTGGCCCACCAGTGGATACCCCTCCCAGCAATCCAGGTTGCTTGCTGGGCTGGCTGCAAGCGGTCTCTCGTCCAAACACCGCTCGAGGAAGTCGGATGACCAGCAGGATTTTATCTATCCCCTTGGGCGCGGACGTGCATAACTGGCTAATGTGCAAGACCGCATTAGTTGCTCGCTATCTCGCTTTTCCCTCCCTTGCAATAAGACCTTGAGCCTAGCAAGAGCATCTGAGCATCTGAGCATCTACCGAGCGAGTGCCATTGGCATTACGTGGCTTTCTGAAGGGGGAAAGGAGGCAGACAGACATGTGAACATGCTTTATCAGCAAACCTGCAGGAACCCATGCTTCCTTCCCCAACGCTGGGAAGTTCCTGAAAGCATCGACCGCCTGCCTGTGCACTGTGCGGTGGCAGAACTGCATGTACTCCGTAATATTACTCCGTACGTGACGCGCGAACGGCTGACCTGCCCGCCCTTCCCTCTGCCAATGACGTGCTGCTGTGTCTCTGATTGGGCTATCGCGAGCAAGAAATACATCCTTGATTACGCCGCACCGTGCATGAGAAGCCCCTTCGTGGCTTGGCCCGGCACCCTCTCGACGGTTTCGTCATGGCAGTTGAGTCGAACGGAGGAAACGGCCCTCAGTTGATCTCGATTCAATCACAAACTAGTGTGATGCATCAATCACATCATTATGTACGCCGCCGTATCTTCGGCGTGAATTCCTTATTCTGTTGTGTCCTTGAATGTCGGAACCGCCCAATCGCTTGCACTACATAAGTGGAAAGCTTGTGACTTCAACCCTTTGACAGTTGGCTGCAGTCACCGCATGGTTTTGTCTGAACTCCCACAACTCATTGTTGCTAGCTATACCCAACCAAGGGGGAGGGACAGTTTGACATCCGTGTAATGAAGCACGTACGTATCGCATATTCTGTAGTGATTCTGGGACAAGGGGTTTAACCCGACTGTTTTCATTGCCACATACAACCAGACCTCATTGCCGTTTTGCTTCGTCGTTATTCATACGTCTGGTTGCTAACTGTCGACGATGGTGGAGCAATGCCGTGGTTTCGGGTGCCCCGATAGGATGAGATCCACATGAGCTTGGGGAGAAAGCTCTCCGCGGTTTGGATTATTTGGGTCATTATAACACATGTCCTTTCCGTATAAAGGTATTCATACTGTTTCAGTAACATCAGTCAGTAGATCAAGGGTACGGTGCGGTATCGAGCAGGACTATTTTCTATCACTTCAGAGCAGAAGAACAGTGGCTGTGCTACATGAATGCGGAACTGTTGGACCGACCTTCATCCAAAAAAAGCAAACAATCAATCAATTCAAGGGCGGTGCGAGAAAATCCCAGTGATGTACAATATCTATTGAGCTGTCCCATTTCCCATAGTCAGGCAGCCAAAGAAAGGATCAAGGCTGAAGGAAGCTCATATCGCCATGCCAGACGCCAAACAACTTGCTCATGATCAGTTTGTTACCCCCTGAATCGCTAAGCCTAAAGGCATTCAAATTGATAAGTCAAATTTCCCCGTTCTCTTGAACGGTTGCAGGCCACCACCCGTGTCATCGCTACTTGTTTGTTTCTGATGTTGACACTTGACTGCCTAGCCCAGGGACTTGCACATTGGTCCAGCGTCGGCTGAGGGCGGTGAGTTGATTGTATTGTGCTGAATACATTTAAACAATCATTTGCGCAACGCCGGCACCGCCCAGGGTCTTGCTACCAATAAAGTCTTGACCCTTGAGACCGGCAAGTACGTAGCACAAAGCAGTGATAAGCAGGAAAACGGCGGCTGCAATCAAGCTTGAACGACCGCCGAAGAGACTCATGAACTGAGCGATTGACATGATGCCATAAGCTGCGGCTCTCATGTAATTGGTGGATATCTTGCGGACGAAATCATCGAATTTGCCAGATGTTGGACAGATGCGCAGCAGGAGAGGGACTTCGATGAAGAGAATGAGAAAGGAGGACGCGCTGAGATCCCTTGTTAGCGGTAACCTGCCAGAAGTAACACTGCAGCTAGAGCCAAGGCAAAGAACTCACATAGCAATAGCACAAAAAACTATGAGCAGAGGCACGAATGTAAAGATTGTCGAGATGCCTGTTGCCAGGCAAATAATCATCGACAATATTCCAAACCTAATTCATCCCGCGTTAGTTCAATCGACTACGCTGTAATAGTCCGTGTTTGAGCGTTCTCGTGAACATCCGGTGGAAAATATGTCGACAAGCTCTGTCGGCGGACATTGGGCGGCGCAATGAAGGATTGATTGTTCGAACGAGACGGGGACTTACCACTGTCCATAGATGCCTGTCGAAAAGTCAGTCTTGGCCAGAATCAAGAAAGGGCAAGTGTTTAGGAGCTTTAACTCACTGAAGTTTCTGGTCTGAAACTCTTCCTTGAGCGTCATCTTGAACGCTATCGCACGCTTCCTATGTTAACTAGTTGCTGTTGTTTGTTGCTGCTTGGAAGATGCGCTCAGCGCGGAACAGTGTAATCAGCAAAGAGAGGGGACAAGTCGTGAGGCGTAGGATAGATCAACTCAAATGAACCCAATATGCAGCTGCGTCGCGGAACTTGTCCAGCGATGTTGAAGCGGCCGGGCTGGGTGATGGTGAGGAATGCGTGGTGGTCGTCAAAGTGATGAACAAGTCGCACGTAGCCTCTTCTCCAGTATTACGGAGTAAGAGCGGGCCTTTGCAAGAGGCTGGCGCTGTAGTCTGCTGATGGGGCTTATTAGCGAGGAAGCGACACTCAGTCGGGAAGGTCACTAGCGCAGTAGAACAACGTGCCACTTTCGACTGGTACCTGACTCCACTGTGCCTTGACAGCACTGCTAGCCTCAATTAGCACAAAAATTAATCCGTATAGGGATGAAATAGCAGCTCTTGGTTACTGATCTTAAGATACCTTTATGACTATGGAACTTGCTCCGTAGTGCTTTAGATAACTGCTCCCCGTCGTCAACTATGACTGGTGATGTCCGGTTGTTCGCAGCGCAGCCACGTGATAGCCACGTGATGCTTGCTCTTTGGGGTTCACGGGATCGTAAAGCGCTGCTGCTACCGCCCTGCTCCTCCCCCCAAAAAAAACAGACTCAACAGCCAACTTGGCAAAATACTCAATGTCGGATCTGTTTGAGACGCAGGATGAGGTTACCCAAACTGAATGTGATGCCTATGCGCGGCCTTGCGAATTGCTCCGTGACATCGCTGCCTTGGCAAGCATTTCACAGCTACACTCTACAATCCGCCTCAGGCCCCCACGCTGGCCAAGCAAGATGTTACAATAACCGATTTCGCGAATTAGGCTACTAGCAATAACATTAGTTTCTCTACCTGGTTGTTGCTAACGTCTTCATAGGTTTTACGCAGACTCGTGGAGACATGCCCAAGCCCCGGTCGTGGACAAACACCATCTTTATAACACGAAGCTCGAGCAACTCATCTACACCCATTATCGAGCAGACCCAGGAATGAATGGCATACATGGTTAATGAAGTACCTCGAGTTTTGACACACTGAGACCCTTCGAACACAAATGTACTTGTCGATTCTGATTCTGGCCATCTCACGGGTGTCGTTGACTGGACGGATGCTACGATTGAACCATTTGGCATTGCACTTTGGGGACTTTAGGTGTTCTTGGCTACAGCGGCCCTGGCGGCTGGGCATACGTGTGGGGTAATTCTTCCTATTCACGGACGCTAATTTGGCAAGCTTTCTTGGCTGAAATCGGAGCATCCGTTTCGGATCAGACTTGCACAGCCATAGATGAACTCAGAAGTCTTGGGATACTACTTCGACGATATGGATTTACGTGGGAGAGTGGGGTGGAAAAGCCGGTGGATGATATTTCTAAACTTGACGTGTTTCTCGGAAGAGAATTAATTCAGAGGAACCCGGTGCTCGGGTCACACTAACTGCATGGAAATCGACTATCAGATGATCGGGCCAAGAGGAGCGCAAAACCCCTGGCAGCAGCCATTTCCGCCGGAGCAAGACGACCAGCTCTTAGTCCAATCCATGGTATTTCAAAACGGATGTTAATGCCATGCGTTGTTGTCCGGCCGGGAACTGTGTGTAATTGTGCTCGAGCTCATCATGAAATCTGTCCCAGCTCTCGAACCTGAAACGGCCTCAATGAAACACATGAACATTGGGAAAATGGTGGTTACTATGCAAAGTTCATGTTCATGTACTTGTAGGCGTGGCATGATCTCGCTTTTGCGCTCAAGCCTTGCCTGGCGAGTTTCTAGAGCTTCATTACAGAAACTTCAACAGGCTCGCCTCCCAAAGGTAGGCCAATTGAGCGAGCATTCAAGCCCCAATATCATCGTCCTAGTGTAGTCACCAGCGATGGCAATAGCTATGGATACCCGGAGGCTGTCTGTAATTGGCAGAACCATGCTTGATTGATCAATGAGTGAACGATACAAGGCGCTGCAAAAAACCAAAACGGTACTGAAATGTGATCTTCCCGTTGTTGAATAGCGCCAGTACTTGCTTTGGACGAATTCCAGACGGGGTGACGCCGTACAAACTTCTGATTGGTTCATAGTTGTGACAAGCTCCATGTTACACCACAGCTCCACGCTTATGTATTGATGTCAAGTTTTCCACTTCCATTGCCACCCGGGCACTCGTCAATTTAAGCTTATCTGGTTGTAGTAACTTGTCAGCTGCCATTTTTTGCAATATACCTCGATTAAGCTGCTTATCCAGATCACCCCGCCTGTTGGTCCAGTCGGAAAATAATCGACCGTGAGGCATCATGACACTCACAGTACTTACCGACACCCAGGTCAAGGAAGTCCTGGAGGATTTGACCGCCGACCAGTTGGATGACTTTAGGCGCGTTTTATCTTCTGCGTTGCACGAGTTTTCCAATTCCACTGGAGCTGTTGGCGGTGATGTCTACCAACAACCTCATCGCATATCCACTTTTCATTCTGGAACCAAGGCGACATCGCTCTACATGCCCTCATGCGGGCCCGAGGGCATGGGATGTAAAGGTAAAGGAGAGAGGCACGCACAGAAAGCTATTTAGCATTTCCTTTCGTGAAACCGGGTCGATGTGTGAGATCCAGCCCAGAAGATGACATGACATACTGACTATTCATGAACAGTGGTCTCGCTCACTTCATCAGCCGCCACGGATGATCCCAACGTGAAGCCCATCAGTCCTACGGGCGTGTTGAACTTGTTCGATCCCGACGGAAGCCCCATGGGCCTCGTCCATGCCAGTACATTGACAGCTTTCCGCACAGCTCTCGCATCAGCTTGTCTTCTCAATCGCCGAAATCATGTGAGGACTTTGACCGTCTTTGGCAGCGGCAGTCAAGCGTACTGGCATGTGAGACTGGCACTCATGCGCGGAAGCACCATCAAGCACGTCCATATCATCAACAGGCGATTCTCTGACAGCGCCGGGAAAATTTTGAAGCAGTTCACCGTAGTGCCTGCTGCGATAAAGGAGAGGGAAGGATGGGCACACACCAAGTTCAGCATCTTGACCCCAACCTTCCATGATTTTGAACGGCTTCAAAAGGAGCAGATCCGCAGTGCCGATGTAATCTACTGTTGCACGCCGTCTCGACAAGAACTATTTGACGCCTCGATCCTCACATCGCACGAAGGAAGGAAGAAGGGCCGCTTGATTGTCGCAGTGGGGAGCTATACTCCTGAAATGCGAGAGCTTCCGGAGGGCCTATTGCAGCTGGTGACCAAACCGCACGACAGGCATCATCGCCATTTTCACAGACATGCTGATGAGGGGGGCGTCATCGTCGTGGACACGCTTGAGGGCGTGATGAAGGAGGCCGGAGAAGTCATTGCTGCCAAGATCTCGCCTCACCAAATGGTCGAGTACGTCTCCTCCATCCCCTTTAGGCTACGAACCATTGGAGCTTTTTTTTGTTTTTTTTTGTTTTTTTTTGTTTTTTCTTTGTGAGAAGCTAACAGAAAAGGCTCGGAGAGCTAGTCATGCTGCATCGTCTCGCGGTTGAAGAGTCCGAGACAGATACTACAGGCACTCAGACACCCATGTCAACGGATCTCGAATCTCCGATTGACGTCAATGACAAGACGCCCTCCACGTCTGCTGGATTTAGTGAGGCACCGCCCAGACCAGCAAGCCCATCGAGTTCGAGTTCGTCTCACCATGCCCGAAAACCTAGTTTCCCTTTACCTTTCAGGACCCATTCCGGGGGCTCATCCGAAACTGAAAGTAAGAAAGAGGACGGCCTTGCAAGATGGCTGAGAGATGGCACTGTCGTGTACAAGAGCGTGGGTTTGGGCCTCATGGACCTTGTCGTTGGCATGCACCTGGTCAAGGTTGCCAACGCGAAGAAGATTGGCACAAAAATAGAGGGTTTCTGAAAGAACGAGTTCGCGGCAAGTGGCCAGAGGACGAAAGCGCGTTGGACTTGTACATATGCATCGGACAAACAGACTGTCTGCACTCTTTTTCTTCTTCTCTGGGTTGGTAATGCATAAGATATTTTCTTTACCATACACATGGTGGCCATTACCGTCGAACTAGGGCAAGGCGAACAAAAAAGATGCAGATAGCTATCGACTTTGATGGATATAAAACGACCATATATTCATACATGCATGGGCACGTGCCAACGTTTTTCTGCGTACGTTGGTGAGAGGTGAGGCTGGCACCTTTCATCACCAACCTCTTCACTTGGCATCTCATTCCTAGTGATGTTCCATCCAACACTTCCGTTCGGTTCCGGTTGCACATGCTATTTCGTTTCTACTAGAGACCGACCGTCTTTACTCGGCAACCCAGACGGCGGCCATACCCATACCAGTACCAACACACATGCTGGTGCTGCCAACCTTCTTACCAGTTCGCTTCAGCTCATACAGTAGGGTAGAAACCTGGCGAGCACCGGTGCAGCCCAAGGGGTGACCGAAAGCAATGGCACCACCCTTAGGGTTGATCTTCTCGTGAGGAATGCCAAGCTGATTGGCACACCAGAGGCACTGACTAGCGAAAGCCTCGTTGATCTCATAGATGTCGACATCGTCACGGCCGATGCCAGCGAGGTCGAGGGCCTTGGGAATCGCCTTCCAAGGACCCTGACCCATAAGGAGGGGCTTGACACCGACAACAGCACCGGAGACGTACTTTCCAATGATGGTTTGGCCGAGCTTCTCAGCGGTGGAACGTTTCATGAGGAGGACGGCAGCGGCACCGTCAGAGATCTGACTGGCGTTGCCGGCATGGATGCTGCCGTCAGCGGCGAAAGCAGGCTTGATCTTGCCAAGAGACTCGGCGGTGATGCCCTCTCGGACACCATCATCGCGGGCCACGGTGATCTCCTTGGTCTCGCCGGACTTGGGATCCTCGAACTTGACCTTGAGGGGGACAATCTCGTCGTTGAAGAGACCTTCCTTCTGAGCCTTGACGGCCTTCTGGTATGAGGAAGCGGCGAAAGCATCCTGGTCGGCGCGGGCAATCTTCAAGTCCTTGGCCATGTCCTCGGACAGGACACCCATGGGAACCTTGCAGTTGGCGGACTCCTCGAAGGACTCGAGGTTCTCGGAGAATTCGGTGACGGCAGAGGGGCTGCGATATGCGGGTCAGTCAGTGTTGCATGGCGACAAAGGCAAGCAAGGCAGAAACCTACCCATACTGAAGAGACATGCTCTCAACACCAGCACCGATACCGACGTCAATCATGCCAGCCTTGATCTGATTGGCAATGTCGATGCAGGACTGCAAGCCAGACGAGCACTGTCGGTTCAAAGTGCGCACGGCAGTTGTCGCGGGGAATCCGGCAAACAAGCTGGCTGCACGCATCTCGGTAGCGCCACCACCAGGGGCGAGGACAGTGCCGACGCAGATGTCCTCAACAAGGGCGGGGTTGATGTTGGATCGGTCAATAATGGCCTTCAGGATACCGGCCATGATATCGGCCGCCTGGGTGTCTTTGAAGCCACCCTTTCCACCCTTTGTGAAGGCGCTTCGGCAGCAAGCAGTGACGACGATCTACCCATGCGATGTCAATTCATCTCTTCCCGGTACACGGATTCCGAAAAAAGATACCCCCCCAAAATTGACTTACATCGTCGGGACGCTTCTCCAGGATCTTGTCGCGACCGCCAGCGGTAGGGTTGCCGGTGAGCTGGCCACCCAGCTGAGAGAGTCTGTCGAGAGCTGTCGAGTAGACATGTGAGCCTGCGTCCCACTGACAATCATCTATCCCGCAGAATCTATGGGGTGCAGAGCTACTTACCACCCATTGTGACTTTGTAAGGGGATAAATGTATGGTATATGGCGGCGTAATGGAAGAAAAAGTATGAGAGCAAGAAGAGGGTATGGGATAAATGACGACAGGACGGGCGACAACGATGGGATTTGTGGGCGGCGGAACTATATAGCCATGATCAGGATTCTCGGTAGACCTCGGCGGCAGCCATCAGTGTGCTGTGTCTCTGATGTCAGCCGGGTCAACGAACGCCGAGGCATGGACCGCCGCATGGTGTGGCAGCTTGGCAGCAGTGGGCCAGTGACCACTGACCAGTGAGTCGTGACCACTGGGTCCAGGAGAAGCCCACAGAGGCCCCGAGCTCTAGCGTCTTTCACATGCATGCAAGCAAGCATGCTGCCTGCTTGCTCATCATCATATCAAATTTTGGCTTCAAAACTGCCCCAGTAATGGCTTTTGTTTGCCGTGCTGCTCACGAGGGGCCCCAGATTCTCTCAATCGAGGTCGAACCAGGGACTCGAGCCCATCTTGTTACGAGCGATTTTCTCGGAGGGTTGGCCGTGACCAAGGAGTATTCGCCAATCGTCAACCGCACGCATTCATTCATCATTATCCTTTGCCGGCAACCGCTCCTCGAACTTTCTTCCATTTTTGTCCTTGTTCATTTTGCGTTCACAGAAGCCAACGTCCTCATGCCAACACATCCCTCATCGAATCTGCATTTGCGAGCATAATCCCGATGCCCACACGAACAAATAAGCACCGCCGCCAGTATTACGAGCTGTCATACTTCCTCTCCAACGTGATGGACGACTGCCGCGTTGCGAGCGTTTTGGATAACTATGTCATTGAGCTATGTGTTCATGCTTGATCGAAATAACCAAGAATGTTTGGAAATCGCCAACACAACACAGTTGCGGTGTCTAAATTTGCGAAACAATCTGGCTGACTATACCATACTACACCTGCCTCAACGCCGCGTCGTCCCCGCTCCTACTAGTGTCCCGCCACAACGCTGGAAATATCAATCTGACTCTGCTTGTCGAAACGCTTCATCTAAGCTTTGCTCTCCTTGGAGCTGCCCGCAGCTGCTTTATCGTCTGGAGAGAAATTCAGACTGACGCTGTTGACACAATGTCGCTCATCTGTTGGTGTTGGGAACCCCTCGCCCTTGAAGACATGCCCGAGGTGACCGCCACAGTTGGAGCAGACAATTTCAGTCCTGAGCATGCCCAAGGTTCTATCCTCGTGTCTGTTTACAGCGCCAGGGATGCTGTCAAAATAGGCGGGCCATCCGCAACCAGATTTGAACTTGTGATTGGCCCTGTAGAGCGGCGTATGGCACCCAGCGCACGTATAGACTCCCTCTTCAGGATAGTGTTTGTCAAATTTTCCAGAACCCGCTGGCTCAGTCCCCTTTTCTCGTAGAATCCGAAACTGTTCTGCACGCCGGCGTTAGGGATTGTTCAGATCTAGCAGAGCATCAAATGAACCACGCCGCACCTTTAGTCAAAACAGCTTGCCACTCAGTGTCAGAGCGCTCGTCGGGGTACGTCATTGTGGACGAGGTCGACGAAGAAGTTCCAAATAAGGCACCGAGGAACGGGATACCAGACATGGATCGCAGTGGGACTGGTCGAAGAGCTGCGAAAGACGCTGTGGATGGAGCTCCGGGTCGAGTGAAGTTGGAAAAAGTACGGAAAATAGCGGAGAGGAAAGGATTAAATCGCATGGGAGGCATGGAATTTTTCATAGGCCCAAAATTGGATGAGCATATAAACGGACAATTGTGTTTTATGGCTGAGATGAGCAAGATGAAGGGTTCAGCACTTAAAAAGACGTTGACGGCGACAGGGATGTGCGGCGTTGACAAATCGCGGGGTGGCCAAAAGCGAGCAGTGGGCAACAAGTTTGGAATCAATCAATCACTTGCATCATCCACTTGGCATCGAAGTCGATCTAGTCGATCTTCAGCCACGGCCCGCAGGGAGTGGAATCGGTTGGCGCCGCGTGGAATGTTACTCACTTTTTTGTTCGCAACGGTTGCCTGCAGTTTTTACTCGTAGTACGAGATTCCTCCACGATTTGTGGCAATGAAAAGAATGACAGCCTATATTATCGATTTGATGAACAAGATGGCATCCCCTCCGTTTAATCATCCGTCTCTTTTGGAATGTCTCCATCAACGGCTCATGAGCCAACCTTATTACACCAGACAGTATCATTGGTGCCTGAGGAATAAAGGTCAGTGTGAAACTCTGGCTAGGGCCAGCGGCTGGTGCGGGCATTAATAAGTAGACTTAACCCAAACATTGGGGGTGTGGGCAAATTGCATGTGGCATTATCGCCACGACAGACCAACCCCCCTTCCTCCTTGACATTTGTCGTTTCGACATCAATCTCCGATTCAACAAATCAGTTCACTTCCTGCCTGTCTCTCTTCCCCCGTAACCACAGTCCACCAATATTTCCAACGCGAAATAACTACTACACCATGTCCCGACGCGCGCCAAACCCCGCTGCCGAGCGGGCGGCGCAAAACCAAGCTACTATTAAGAACCTCCTGAAATTAGAGCCCAACAAAGTCTGTGCTGATTGCAAGAAAAACAAACGTATGTATCTTAGTCCCGAGATCACTCAATCAAGATTCAGATGGTCTGACAAGTGTTTCTTTTGCTATAGATCCCAGGTGGGCTAGCTGGAATCTGGGCATCTTTGTTTGTATCCGATGCTCAGGCATCCATCGAGGCATGGGAACCCATATCAGCAAAGTCAAATCGGTCGATCTCGACTCTTGGACGGACGAACAGCTTCAAAGCGTTTTGAGCTGGGGCAACGCACGCGCAAATAAGTACTGGGAGGCCAAACTTGCGGCTGGTCACGCTCCATCGGAAGCGAAGATAGAGAACTTTATCCGTACCAAGTACGAATTGAAGCGGTGGGTGATGGACGGGCCAAAGCCGGATCCCGCCACTTTGGATGTGGACGGAGACGACGATGTGCCTTTGAGCTTGGTGAAGGAGAAGCAGGCTCTTGACAGAAAAGAATCTATCCGGAAGGCATCTGTCGGACAATCTTCAGCCCCACGCAGTATTCCAGCTCCCCAGGGCGACTTGATCGGAGGAGACGATCCATTTCCATCTCGTGCGAATTCTGCTGGCCCTTCAGTTGCCAAGGTCGCCCCCAAAGCCGAGCCTGCTGCTGCCAAGGCGATGAACACACGAGATTCGTTGCTCGGCCTTGACTTCTTGGGGGGCCCGGCTGCTCCGCCTCGTCCCGCAAGCACTTCTGGAGTAACATCGCCTGTAGGTCAATCTCGGCCAGACCTCAAGCAGTCGATACTTTCGCTCTATGCCTCTGCCCCAAAGTCGCAGCCGCAACAACCTCCTCAACAACAGCACGCATTCGGTGGCATGGGGACCCCAGCTGCGAGTCATCAACAACAAGGTTCCATGGGGGGGTTCAACGATGCCTTTAGCGGCCTAGACATCTCGCATACGACCAGCCCGAAACCTGCAACCGCCGATCCTTTTGCAAATATTGGAAGCGCACATTCGAGCACGCGAGCTACCTCACAGGCATCCAGCTCCAGTGCTTTCGGCGGTTTGAGTGGCGGTAGCTTCTTTGATACTAAGCCACCCCAACCAACGACTCCTTTTCACCAACAAAAGCCATCGAAGTCTGGATTTGGAAGCATGTCGTCCTTTTCCTCATCCCCGCCTACTCAGACATCATCCGCGCCGCCTCCAAAGCCTGCTCAACCGGCATCATCTGCCATGGACGATCTCTTTGACTTGTCGGCACCCGTAACGCAGGCCTCTCCACCACCACCGATTTCCTCGCCTCCCGCTACTACAAACTCCGTTTTCAACCTTTCATCGCCACAAAGCAAGCCCGCGGCCGCAGCCCCCGCCACGAACCCTTCAAACACTTTTGCTTCTGCTGGTCTGTCTGGAGCTGATGTCTGGGGTACCAGCGAATGGTGCTCGCCTGTTCCCGCAGCTGCCGCTCCTGCGCCGATAGTCAAGAGTCCCGAGCAGCCCAAATCCGCCGCTGCTGCAGACTTTGGATGGGGACAAACCAGCCCTGCATTTGCCAGCACCCCGATCGTTCCCGGCGCTAGCGAAGGTTTCAATCCCGCACCGAAGGTGACAGCTGACGAGGAGTTCGGTGGTTGGGCTAGTAGTACTGGCGCCCCGAGCACTGGAAATGCGGCTGCCCCCAAGGCTTCGTGTGGATTTGGCGGAAACGAAGATCTCTTCTCCAACGTCTGGCAGTAGAAATTTCACAAGTTGAGGCACAATGAGTCGACGTCATGACGGTGTATTCCAGAAGTATTGGGTGTGAGGGCATTGCAAGCATGTTCCCGGCGTTCTGTTGCTCCCATGTCAGGATTCCATATTATGAATGGCAACGAGAGAATTGGCCGTAAAGTTCCACGAGCTACAAAAAATCCTAATAAAAAATTATTAAATCATGATTAACGCATTGATTAGACAATGAGCTTTCTCCCTGGCCCCTATCGTACTACAGAATACCAGCGGTTCAAACGCCAAATGCACAACGCTCAGCTTATCTGATCCCCCATGTCCTGCTCAGAGACAATGATCCCAACGTCAACGTGTATCCCATCGTCGAGCTTATAAAATGGACGTGCTTACCCAGATCTAGGATTGAAAACAAAAATGCTGGCCAAGAAATATAAAAAACCTCTTGTAAACCCTTCACACGACCCGGCCCAACCCAACCCAACCATCTCGCCAGTGTTGTTCGCACACCACGCCTGCCTGATGTCGAACTGCACCGTTTATCCCACCAGCAGCTACGTAAGGAGTTTGCGTTCAATAAACCAGTTTCAGTCCATAGTATAGCACCAGGAAGAGGCCAATGATTATAGCTGATAGTTTCAGAATCGCAACCTTGTTGCCCGACGCGGCCATGCGCGTTAAGCGGGTGGCTGAGCCTTTCATCTGCGAGCCCATGGAAGAGAAGGTTTCTGACTAGAGCAGGGCGAGGGGGGGAGAAGAAAAAAAATTAGTTGAATTGCTTCGTGTGCGTGCATACAAGGAGGTTCACGGCCGTACTGTGCTGTCAATGACATCTTGGGCACGCGCGTTGTCGTAGATGTCAATGGTGACGCCTCGGAGGGCGGAGACTTTGGCTGAAAGCTCGTCTAGGCGAGAGTTGTTTTGCCTCTCGCGCTCGTAGGCTTCGGACATGGTGTGCGAGGATGGAGGCGCGGCTGTGGCAAGAGATGGCGAGAGACGAGATGATGCGGGCCAAGGTCTACCGAGGTAGGAAGGATGCTGGTGCTGTGGAAGGAAAACTTGTCGCCGAGGCGGTTGGGACTGACTGAGGCTGTCGGGCTTGGTCTCGGATACTATGTGCGTGGAAGTTCGGAGCAGGTCAGTCGGCGGGCGGGCGGGCAGGTCGTCTGTGGATGTCGTCGGCCGGGCTTGGAGTCGCGATCTTGATCTCGAGGGCAAGTTGTGGTCGTGGAGGCCAGGGGGGAGCTGGTTGCAGATGCGGAATGGGTCTGGCTGGCACTGCTCCGTTCTGGGGGTGGATTCAATGACGCTCGGCTGGCTGGCAGGGTTTGGGCTGGCTTTGATGCCGTCTACGGGTACTACGGAGTACGGAGTTAGTGTCTCATAACTTGACTTGTTCCCGTCGAGTCAATGGCCTTCCAGCAGTGCCACCACCACGGGGGAAGAATAAAGAGCACCGCCACAAGACCTGAGAAGGCGCAGGTGCCCTTGTTGGCATGCTCTTGTGACTTGTAGTCCCCCGCCACCCCGCCCGCAGTACGGATTAGCGTGGTCTGATTCCGTGGGTGACAAGTCACATCGTCTCAGTGCCTGTTCTTGCTCACGTCGCAATTTTCCCTCTGCTTCTGTTTTGCTCAACGTGCGTTTGTCTCGAACCCGCAGGCCCGAGATTCCTGGATACAAGGGAAGAGACTCAGGTGAGACTATCAACTATGGGCATCAACAACCCCCTTCCTGCATCTCTGAAGTGTAAGCAACTGCCCAAGCTACGCGACCAGCGGCCCCCCCAGGGCTGCATGTACGGAACATCGGACCCAAATGCTGACTACTTCTTGTTGCCCCAACCCACAGCCGAATGCAAGAAGTGCGGAAAGATTTTGGCATCATTCGTGAACCCCCGACAGGCTTTCGGCCCAGATAAAGTGATCCCGCCATCCATCTTGTCCAACGCGAAAGGGTTTGCGATCATCACCATCTTGAAGGCCGGCTTCCTGGGTTCAGGTCGTGTTGGTAGCGGTCTCGTGGTCGCCAGACTCCCCGATGGATCATGGAGTGCCCCCAGTGCCATCGCGGCAGCTGGCGGCGGCTTCGGCGGCCAGATTGGATTCGAGCTTACCGACTTTGTCTTCGTCTTGAACGATGCCAACGCTGTCAAGACATTTGCGCAGATGGGATCCATCACTCTGGGTGGCAATGTGTCTCTTGCCGCTGGTCCTATAGGTCGTAATGCCGAAGCTGCCGGCGCCGCATCTCTCAAGAGTGTGAGCGGCATTTTCAGCTATTCCAAGACCAAGGGTCTCTTCGCTGGAGTCTCGCTAGAGGGCATGGCAATCATCGAGCGCCGAGACGCCAATGAGAAGCTCTATGGGACCAGATATACCGCCATGCAATTACTCACTGGATCCGTTCGCCCACCACCGGCGGCCGACTCGCTCATGGCTGTCCTGAATACTAGGGTGTTTAGCGGCATGCGAGCCGGCTCCACGAGCGACGACGCCATGTACAACGACATGCCCACGTACGACGAACGGCATGACGACGTGGTGTGGGAAGGCCGTCGGGGGGATGCCCTCGGAGAGGGAGTGCAGCGAGATCGTACCGGAAGCGGGGGCTTCGGCGCAAATGAGTTTGGTAGACCAAACCGATCGAGCACTTGGAAAGACGACGTGTATGACCGACAAGACTTCAACGGGCCTTCCCGATCCAACACATTCTCTGGAGGGAGAGGACATGGCGAGGACTTTGGGTCTAGCGAGAGGAGGATTGGACCGGGACGACCCACAGCTCCAAAGCCCAAGTTCGGCGAGAAGGAGGCAAGCCTGAAGCACAACGAAGCGATTGCCCTGTTCAATTTTGACGCAGATCAGCCCGGAGATTTGGGCTTCAAAAAGGGCGAGGTCATTACCATCTTGAAGAAGACTGATAGCGATAACGACTGGTGGTATGTTGTCTTGTCCACCCTCTCCACCACCGAACAGCTGTCATGCTCGATCGAGCACGTGTACTAACTGTATTACCTCCCAGGACTGGTATGATCGGATCAAGGCACGGCATATTTCCCAGTAACTACGTCAAGCTGAAATGATGATGAGTATGACGATTGAATTGTTGTCGATAAGGTCCGGGGGCCATACACCCCTCACCCAGAAGGTAACTTCTCACGTAAACCTTTGGAAGAAAGGTCACGCATTGTCTTCTTCCATCCTTTCTCAAATACTCTTGCGCTTTGTTACGTTTATGACGTCTCCCATGATTCAATGTTGCTGCTGTGTTGATTTCTGTCACTGCTTCTTTGTTTCTCTTGTTTTGCTCATGGTTTTTTTTTTTTTTTTTTTTTTTGAATAACATTGGTGAGGTTTTGTGTTTAGGGGGGACTTGATAAGCGAGTCTTGGGTCTTAGATAGAGATATACCTAGGTCTGGTCTGCAGCTTTTTTACGTATTCTTACAACGGAAGTCCGGAACATCAATACAAAGAACAACATTTGAATCGGGAAACGGATAATTGGGCAACTTATACACGCACAACCGGGACATGCCAGGCGATGATGACCCCGTCAATCATGTGATTTCTGAGCACTCCTAATCTCGAAACGAGTCTCCTATCCGAGCCAGGTTCCGTTCGTGCGGCTGCTCCTTGACCTGGTCTCGGTCAGCTTGTTTCCGAGCGTGAGTTGGGTGAAACAGAACAAGACTGATCAACTCTTCCGGAAAACTGCGGTACTGACAGGGGGGGCTATAACTTGAGCTAGGGAAGCCGCTAATAAAACGGCTAACCCCCTTCGTGCTCTTCTGTGGGGCACATCTAATCAGAAAGATCCGGTCCAAGTCAGAAATGATGCCGCGCTGTTCGCTCAGAAACCACTCCATTGTTGTACAAGCTTCGCGACGCATTGCGAAGCAGATCAACCAGGCGATGCTCTTCTATTTGCACGTCATCAAATTGCCACTGCGCCTGCCCTGAAGCATCCCCGTGCATCCTGGCGTGCGCGCGAAAGTAGTCGTGTCCAAGCATCTGCGCAAGGTTCCTAAAGCCCCTGTGCGCGAAACCGCTCGGCAATATCTCGACCACGGCAGAGCCTGGCGGCAAGAACATGGTGTGAGTAAGCCCAGCTCCATGCACACCCACGAGAAGATCCGTCTCGCGGATCATCTTGAACTGTTCCGCGATGGATAAATTTGCGAAGTCGACTATTTCGAGCCTGATGTGGGGGACGGCCTTGTTGACCGACTCGATGAGCTCCGTCTCGTTGATGAGCTTGCGGAAACCGCCTCGATGGATAAACTTGGCGTTGACCCCTGTGTTCCCGCGAGCAGGCGTCGCAATATTGAAATGCCGCAAGACGCGCGATGCAAAGGCCCTCACCAAGGCGGACTCGCGGCAGTCCAGGTCCACCCAGTCTCCCTGCCAAAGCGTATTGCTCCCGCCTGAGAAGGGTATGATGAGATCGGTGGCCGGCTCCGACCGATTCAGTTCGTGAAACCGTCGAATGGGCATCTTGGTGAAGAGTTTCCACATGTCAATGAAGGGGCCGTCCTCGTGCTCGTCTGCGAAGACGAGCTGTGTTGACGATGCGGCGGCAGGTGGAAGGTATGGACTTTGGGTCTGCGGATTGACGCTCATCTGCAGTGCGTCAAGAGTCCACGACAGGCTCATCAGCTCCATCATGCTGTGCCAGAGGTTGCTTGCTCCCTCACGTTTTACCAGAATGGTCGTTGCGCGCGGTGTTTCCACGCTGTTGGTCGCATCAAGTACCATGTTGTGCTCGACAATGTTTCCCGGTCCAGTTTCGTACCAGTACCGAGTGAGGCTGTCTGGTACTTTTGGGGTGCCCTTGTCCACTTCCTCTGACGACAAGTCGCGCAGTTGGCATCCGAGCCGGAACCTCGATATGTCGGCGTCATAAACAGCACCGACCCCATAGCACATGGCGTCTTGTCGATTGTTGGTCGTCGTCGACCAGAAACAATTGAAGCTCTGGAAGCTCTGGGCGCAATACGAGACCGAGCTGTCTCGAACATTCTCCAGAAACTTGACGCCGAACCGCTCCTGGCACCAAGGACTATCAGAGGGTCTTGGCGTATATTCGGGCGGCAACTCGAGGGTCCGTTGCGGTTGCGGTTGCGGGTATTGCCATGGTAGAAACAAATCGGACTGGTGCAGTATCGCGAGGGTTGTTAGAACCACCACTACGAGGCACAGCACTCGCAAGCGTCGAGGGGGACGGGGAAGCATTCCGTGCATGCCATGGAGGGTTGTGTGTTTAAAAGTTCACCCCGTGACTCGGTTGGACAAAAACAACTGCAGACCAGTAAATTCTAGGGACCTAAACGGGGGCGTTTTGGTCTTGTTATTACTAGCAGGACATCCGACACAACACGTGTCCGGGCTGAGGGCTTCATGGCATGTATGAATTATTATACAAATCTACACGACAGGGGTAATTTAGCCAATTAGATATTACATGTGAAACAGTGGCCACCAGTGTTCGGGGGGGTGCTTACTATCCGAAACCTCACTTGAATAAATATTCCTGCCATATGACTAGGGTCCTTTGTTCATGATGGAACCTCTACTCCGTATGTACATACATACGTTGTACACAACGTACGTATATACACATCTTGCGTGCTTGGTTGTTGGCGCCGGACGGGACGGAGTGCACAAGCATGGACCAGAATAGTAACGCAAGGCCCCCACTCTGCTGACTTGTTGGTCCGTCCTTGGTGCCTCAATCCTGGTCGGTCACTCCATCATAGACTTACCAGGACCTACCAGCCAATGAGCGTAGGATACCCGGCTGCAGCGGGCCAGCCCGGTCAAGCTCGAGCTTATTATCTTGTGCCACTTTGTTGCCGTGCAAAAAGCGGGTCACTGTGTTGTTGGTCGCACAATAATAATGTCAAGTGTCGGAAGAAGTGAACAATGCAGAGCTGAATGAATGGGCGTAGGCAAATCGTCCGGTGCCATCATTACTTTCTACTCTGATCCCTCCTCTTGTTTAATCTCTAGTCTTTTTGCCAATGAGACGTGTCGTTTCAATAATCAAAGTCATCATGTAACTCCAGTTCCGCAACATCAAAACCGAACTGTTCAGATCCAAGCAAGCGACCTTGTTCTTGTTTCATCCTAGGGAAGGAAATAGTGTGCTCCTTACTTAAGCGCTCACTCTGGTTTCCCAATGAATGGGTCCAGCGCTTGTCAATCGGGCGATTCTCCCCCGGACATCCATGGGAGTGTGCAGATATTAAGACAGGTTGGTACTGCAGTCTTCCCCGGACATCCATGAGAGTGTGCAGATATTAATACGGGTGGGTACTGCGGACACTTTCTCGGGGCATTTGGGCCGGAAGCCATCTCTTCTTCCTTGTCTCATTCTTCATTCCTTGTTCAGTCCATAACTCTTTCGAGATTCATGCTTTGTTCAACTCGTCTGGGGCGGGGCAAGCATTCAATCATCTTCCTTGGGACCGTGGATTCCAGGTCTTGTGTCTGACACGCTTCTGACGATGTATTTTCCACAAATACGACTAACGGCATGGTGCTTCCTGGTACTCTTTCTTTGCCGAGCGACTGATATAATGGCACAGACCTGTGTGCCGACCCCGCTGGCACTTCCCATCAGGAACGTCACTTTGGCATCAGGCAAGACTCAACGTGGTGTTCTCCTCACCGTTGCCGAGCCTGAACAGAGCTTCGCTTTTTTGCCATGCTGGTGAGAGCTGCGTTTCCTCCCTTTTTCCCAGACTCTTCCACCGAAGAAGCTGTTTCATGTTTCATAGCACGCTGCTTGCCACTGCCCTGATCTGTAACGCGTTTGCGATGAGATGCCGAAGCTGGGCACCCCCGCCCGCACTGACCAAGTCGCTTATAGGGGAGTTAATAACACGTTCTTGTATGGTCCTCAGTGTGACTCTCTGGGCCTCGCCGGGGGCGGCGATTCGTGCGTGACCTTCCGAGGGGGCATCTACAAGCCTCTCGATTCCAGGACAAGAGGCACGCCGCCCCCGGATCTGAAATCACCTACAGAACCATGGAGCTCCAAGACTTATAAACTCCTCACCGACACGCTCAACGTAGCCAGCAATGTTAGCCTGAAGAACTTCGCCTTTGCTAATCCAGTGGATTATAAGGAATGGGACTTGCAAGGTTATGATCCTTTGAACATGATCGGCATGGACAGAGGCTCAACTCTCATGTCCACGTTGAGGAGCACTGGACACATTGCGTCGTCGGCTTTCGGATTCTGGTGGGGTCTCGACGGGACCGAGGACGGGGACCAACAACAGGGCTCGTTGGTTTTGGGAGGCTATGACAAGGCGAAAACACATGGCGATGGTACCACCATGCTCATGAATTATCGCACGGACTGCCCGACGAATATGATGGTGACGATAGGAGACATCACCATGAATCTATCCAACGGCAAAGATGTATCAATTTTCACGAATTTGAACGGGGGCACGGCTCTGATGGCCTGTATCATGCCAGAGCGAGCAAGTGTCATGGACATGCCTCGGACTCCTTACTTTAACAACCTGTTACGGGTTCTTGGCCAGCGCGAGGCAGGAAGGTCTACCGGCACAGACTATTGGAACGTTGTTTTGGACCAGGCGTCTGTAATGTAAGTCATGATTTCTCTGCGTCCGGTCTTTCATCGTTGCTTTCTGTTTTCGAGGCTTTGTCACAGCAGTTCTCAAAGCTCTCTACAGAGTCGGCATAATGTCCTTTTTTTTTTTTTTTTTTCCGCAAATGACGGTGCTGACCGACTTCAGTTACGCCGGGGGTATGACTTTCAAACTTGAAGGCGGGCTCAGCGTCAAGATTCCGAACCACCAGCTCGTGGTTCCGGAGAGGAAAATAGACGAGGAGGGCGGCCGATGTGTGAATGCCTCGCGGCCTGTTATTCGAATCAACTCTTTGCAATCCCCCACTGCCATGTCTTTACCCGTCCTGGGGCGTTATTTCCTCACTGGAGCATACCTGATGAGCAACCCCAGTGCAGGACGCTTCACCCTCTGGCAAGCGAACCCAACTTCAGACCAGATTTTGGTTGCCGTCAAAGATAAAAACGAAGTGATCGACCCAAGCAAGCTTTGTGCTACCACGCCAACAGCGTCGTTGGCGACAGACAGCCCCGCCGCCACCGCTGCAGACGGGTCCCCGGGGGACATTGTCCATCCAAGACTCTCTCCTGGTAGCATAGCAGGCATAGCAATCGGCTCCGCGGTGGTGGTCGTGGCCTGCAGTTGCTTGCTCTGGTTCATCTTTAGAAGGAGGCGCTCAGCGAACCAGAAGAAAGCGAACGGGAGCCACAAAGTAGAGCATGTCACGCAACAACCCCAGTGGGAAGAACCGGCGGGTCGTCCTGGTCATGGGATTGCTCATTCCATCCCACAAGAGATGCCGTCGATGGAAAAGAAAAGCCATCCGTTTGAGATGCCGGGCTAGAGGTAAATCCCGAGGGACGGTGGCAGATTCCACAGCCGAGCATTCACCATACATGTTTGTATGATTAACAATGTTCCCGGACGCTGAGTGGGAGAGGGGGGTCGTAAAGCTGTTGTTCAATATAAGATGGATCAGAACAGCGGCCATATATTGTTATGGGTGCATCCTGTTCTTGGCCTAGCTGGGTCTCATTCATTAAGATGCATTTGCGGGGTTATCGAGGCCAGGTTGCTGGCTCACGAGTGATGATCGCGGAGGTGAGGGGCTTGCAACGTAGAATTCAATTCTCTGTGCGGCGTCATCATGCTGTCCATCGGCGGGGAATCACCAGCCATCATCCATCAACCTTACCAGTGAATCGCTGCACAATCTGCTGGCGGCGGAGATGAGATGGCTTCTCCAAGAAGTTCTTCCCCACGGTCAGTTCAGCCGCGCGACGATGGGATGGGACAACAAACAACAAACTCCACACGATCAAGTCACATGACCCGCGCACTAGACCAGAACCAGACTGAACAATGGGGAACCATCTGGCGCATCTCGGGCTTTTCCCCACACGGGTAAATAAGCCTAGTCAGTTGACGTTGTTTGAAGCAACCTCGACTTCATGATCAACTATCAGGCCTCAGTCTAAACTGCCAACTACCTGGTCCAGCTCGGCCTCCCAGGTCGACGGCGCCGCCGCGGAAAAGGGCAAATCCCCATCCCCCATGGACATGCTCGTCCGGGGCTCGCTGGCCAAATCATACGTCACGAATGAGCACTGCTACTTCTACGAGCAGAATATCGAGCGAGTAGCAGCCATGGGCGCCGGGCACTTCTCCTTCAGCATCGCGTGGACACGGCCGCCGACGAGCCCCAGCTCGGCTACGTCAGTGGACAAAACGACGCGTTCCCAGATGCCTTTGTGCGCTATGCGAAAGTGGCAATGGCGCATTACGCCGACCGAGTCCCCGTGTGGTACATCTTCAACGAGCCGCTGCTCTACTCGCACGTGTCTGCAAGTGGTGAATCGGACGACGGGGCAGATGTGTTGCAAGAAGAGCTTCTTCGACTTGTTGGATTTTGTGGAAGCCAGGGGGATACGCGATTGCAGGCGTGGTGGATTTTACAGAAGAGAAGAACTGTGGTCAGACATAGTAAACATAAGTCATTGGCAGTACAAATTCATTGGTCTAGTAAAGTTGATCAAAGCCATGCAATTTCTCCGCTAGAGCTCTAATACAATGACACACATTTCGTCATGTACGGTATCTTGCTCTTTCCAACCCCCCCCCCCAAAAATGATACAATTCGTCCTTTGATCCTGAAAAGTTTCTCTAGCGCCACTTTCACATCCTGATCCAATGCCAACAACTCCTTTCTGAATGCCCATGATAAGGAATACAATTGCTCAGCATCGAGCCAATACAAGAATGCCACCGTCCAACTATACCACTCACTATGCATCTTCCTCGTACACGACAAGTCCCATCAGCCATGGCTAACAGCCCTCTCATCCATCAAGATTCGAGAACTCCAACGCAAAAAGGTTCCACCGATCGCACTAGGACAGCGGAATAACCCATTCCATGTCCATGGGCGTCTCTTTGACCAGTTTGATGCTGTCAACATTCAACTTTCGTCGACGATTCTTGTCCCTCCCCAGCCTGTCCAACGCAGCTTGGAGCTCCCTGCGCACACCCTTGCCATCCCCAGTCGGCACGATGAAGCGCAGCGCTCCGCGTTTTGTGCTGCGAGGCGGCACACTTTTGCAGTATTGATAGCTGTTGATCTTTATGTACTTGTCCTTGACTTGGGTCCAGCGCAAAGTGTGGATGGGGTGGCTGTCATCCTGGTATGTTTCCACCTCGAGGACTTGCGATCCATCGTTGTCGTGCATCGATACCTCTGCTTCGGCGAAGTTGACTGTTTCGATGCCCCCGAGAAACTTTTTGACGCTGACGACGAAGTCGTGTGCTGCCATTTCGTCGTCTGTCATGATGGAAGAGGCGGTTTATGTATGGATAAGTTCCCAATGGAGCGGGGGATCCAGGAGGAATAAGTGGTGGCGGCAGGCTTGGCTCGTAATGTAGTAATACAGTGTAATATAGATAAATGGACGTATGAAGATTTCGCTTTTGTGACTTTGTGCAGATGATATGTTCTGATGCGGTGGATGTTTGGATGTTTGGAACTTGCTTTGCGGACTCTGAGTGCAGGTGCGACTGTGATGAAGAGTTTGGGGGGGAGGGGGGGGGACAGAAAGGCCGTGGGTGTTTTTTTATATAGAAGTGACAGCTTTTCGGGCTATCTTAGGTCCTCCAACTCAAACTTTTTGTAACTTAATTCTGCGGAGCGCAGGCACGGGGACAAACGCTAACGGATGGTGATGGTAAAGACGAACCCGTTCACTATTGGACAGGACTTTGCGCAGACAACTCATTGTCTTTTTTTAGGGTGAATGGAATGCGAGTGAGAGTTTGGTTCTAATTTGTTCGTGACAAGATAGATAGCAACAACTGTGATGGCTCTCAAGCACGCAACTTGAAGCCTGAAGCCTGCCTTGGTCTAGACAATCCGGAATTTTCCTTTTTTCTTCTCATTTATCGGGGTTATTTGACAGTTAGCTTCATAAGTCTACCCACATCTCGTGCTCCGAAGCACTGGCTTTCTGCAGCTTATCCAGCCAAAAGGCTATTCTCATGTTTTTCAGCAAATCTAGATAGAATGCAGCACGCTTTTCGTCTTCACAGTATTTGGCAGCATCTTGTTCATACTGTTCATAGATTGGTGATGACTTTGTCTCCAGTTCATCAAGGTTTGACGATTGCATTAGTAGCAAATTCATCTCCGGTATGCGGTTTATTGGCAAGCCTGTTCCTGGTGATGCATCTAGTGATGTATTTGGAGCAACTAACGCACTGCTCGCGTCTACCTTCAGCCTTTTGGGAGACCGAGGCTTGGCCTCGAGAAATGGAAGACTTCGACGATGGGGCATGAGGCTCCTGAAGTCCACCGTCGGGCTCGAATCAAAGCTGCTACTGACTTTGTTTAGAGGACTTCTCGGGCGATCAGTCTGAGCGGGCCGCCTGTTGGGGCCGCGGCCCCTTGAGGAACGGGCAGGCTCTTCCCCATTTGCATCTGTACCGAGTCGGCGGGCCGCTAGCGAAAACGATCTTGTAAAATAGCCATGGTGGCGTCTGGGTGGCTGCAGGGCCGGCTTTGCTTCAGAGTTTTTCCCGACCTTGCTATTGATTCGGTCCTTCGATTGCTCATGAATGCTGCTCTCTCGCAGAGGAGAACTGATATGTGGTCGATTCATGACGTCCTCTTTCCCTGCCGCAAACACGTTGTAGGGGTTTAGCAACGACAGATCAGTAGAGCGTTCGGGTCGAGCTGGCTCACTAGAGCCCTCGTCGATGACTGGATCGAGCTTCTTATCAGTCTTGCTGAAACATTTTAGTACCTCGTCAAATATGTTGCCACCAGCCATGCCTGCATCTTTGCTTGAGCTGGAACATTGAGCATTTGAGATCCTCGCTTGTTCTGTTAGCGCCGCCAGCGGCGTGATGGTCGAAAGACGTGGTAGATCAACGGTTTTGACCGGTTTAGGAGTCAGGCTACTGATTGGCTGTACCTCCCCCGTCCCTGAAAAAAGTCCCTCTTCAATCATAAATCCAGCTTTTCTCAGAATGCAGACAGAGACTAAAAAGTCGCGACTGTGCCGAAACCACACGCGCAGAACATGATCCAGCGTCGGGAGTTTGACACATAGTTTGTAGGTTTGCTTATCGATGGAGATTATATCATCTGCCCCCTCGGGATGGCTCAGGAGGTCATTCAGTCGTATTGAAAGCTACCTTGTCTATCAGATCCGGTATCATCACGAGGTCAGTGACGTACCATTTGCTTGGAACCCGTACTAATTATCAACAAGAGGATGCCAAGCTCTGATCCTAGGGACCGTTGCCCTTCGAGGCTCAATTCCAGAGGCTGGTCAAAGGTCGTCGCATCGTACGTCTCCACACCATTTCCAACTTGCACCTCCACCAAACGCAGGTGGCAGCCAATTGCTGGCGATGCGAGTCGAGACATTCCAGTTGTGTCCGGAGTACACCCGTAGTCTGTGCGTTTCTGTTATTGCGCTATGCTTTCTCGAAGAAATGCTCGTAAAAGTAGAATCTTGATAGATGTTCCTGCATCATGACATCTCTGCCTTCATTCGAAGAGGTCTTTGATGTTGCAGGGCTGGAGGGGAGGAGCTAAGAGGAACGCTGCCGATTGGTGCTGCCAGTCATCACGTGGCGATAAGATACCACCGCCTTCTCTGCGTTCTGGCGCGAACCTCCACGCGCCGTCACGTTCGTTGCCTTGTGCATTCGACGCACTCGACCAGTTGAGACCAAACGAACCACTTCGTCAAGGCGAATCATTGCCTTTGCGATCGTTCTACATACATCGGTCGGTGAGCGCTCGCAGACTGGCCCCAAGTCAATGCGCATACTCGGCGGTCACTTTTACCTCATTGATCTCGCCTCGGCCACAAGTGCAGCTTGATTTGCGCAAGTTTGCAAGTCGCGGTGTCATGCCCAGCAGTAAGTACTCGGAAACGAGATTTGCATTGAGATTGAGAGGCAATGACTACGACGCTGCAAGAGGTGCCCCTGCACTCCATCGACCGTACTGCCGAATATGAGGAGTTTATGACCAAACTGAAAGAATTCCACGAAAAAAGAGGAACCGTTCTTGACCCAGAGCCCAAGGTTGGCTTGATCTTTCTCGACCTATACAAGACTTTTAACCACATTGTTGCCAGCGGAGGCTACGACAAGGTGTCGGAGGAGAAGCTCGCCTGGCGGCGTATGGCAGCGGAGTTAGGCCTGCATTCCAACAACGAGGCTTCAACGGCTTTCTCTTTGAAAGAAAAGTTTTATAAGAACTTGGCGGCCTACGAGATCAAAACCGTGCATAACAAAGAGCCGCCTCCAAAAGAGATTCTCGAAGACGTCACAGCAAAAGGCGCCGGTCTGTTGACACGCACGCTCGAGAACTTCCGACCGAAACGCGACAGCACTGTGAACGCTGGCGACTCGGCGGCTTCCGGTGACGACGGTACTCCGACTCGTGAGCGATCCGCTCCAGAAGCTCCCTCGAGCTCTCGTGCGTCTCGCGGACTTCGAGAAGCGCCGGCTCAGCGCGTGATTTTCCAACCCGACACTGGCTCCAGTCGTTCCACGAGACACGCTGTACAACAAATTGCTGCTCAAACAGCCTCTCCTGCACAGAGCAATACACAAACGTCCTCACATCACGCAATCATGCCGCCAATGCCACCCGGTGGTCATCAAGGCCGTGGGCCATCTATCATGCATCATCCTTCCAATTCGGAAAACACATCAAACCTGGTGCTGTCATACCAGCCTAAGCATCTCAAGCCCTTGCAGCTGCGGGCGGTCGCTACGCCCAGCAACGCCCCCAGTGAATTCCCAAGGCATCGTCTAGCACATCGGCCCGCGCCGATTGCCCCCGCAGGCCGACAACCGATGCAACCAGGCAGTAAGTAACCCACCTGCATAATGCCCCAAACATGTGGCAGATTCGCATGTCTGACATTCTCCCCAGCTGGGTTCGATGGGCCGAATATATATACCCGATGCTTGAACGCCTTGCGATCCGGCGTTCCGTCTGAGCAGTCTTTCGCCCTGAATCATTTGGTCAAGATCTCCTTTGAGCGTGGCGACAAGTATCGTTTCGACGCCTTCCCAGGTCTGGCTGAGGGCCTTGTTGACAAGGCGCTTCAGGTTGGTAGCCTCTTCTACCATGTGTCATGGACGGTCTCCTGGGATCAGTATGCGGAGTCTTCCAGCATTGGCCAACTTGACGGCAATAATGGAACTTGGGACATTCTTGATCGCATCAGCAACTTGGTTGAGAAAGACCAGCCAGATGCCCTGCAAACGGGACCTGAGACCGATCAGATGATTCTTATCGCCGAAGCTGTCCTCACCCTCCGCAACATGGTTACCCTTCCGGAAAACGCGGTCAACATGTCCGACTTCTTCCCAATCAAGGATCTCGTCTGCATCATCCTGCACCTTCCACCAAAAGACACTGTGGTCGAGCTGAAGCACATGGCTCTGGATATCGCGGAGCAAATCACGCCATTCATGGTCTTGGAAGCGAATGACCCTCTCTACAGGACGTTAGTCGCGCAGCTTGCATCAGACGACAGAGGAACCATCCTCACTGCTTTGCGGGCACTTGGGCGCATTTCAATGAATCTTGAGGCAACAAATAAGCTGAGCAACGTTCCGACAGAGTTTTTGGGGCGCATCTCCAATTGGCTTCTTCTCAACGACGATGAACTGATGGATGCCTGTTTAGACTTGCTCTACCAATACACAGCCGTAGTCCCAAATGTGGACAACCTCATTCGATCCACAGTCACGGAGGACCTCGTCGATCACCTTGTTCGGCTATTGGCACACGGGGCGAGAAAGGTCCATCGAGACTTGGTACTAGTGCCAGAAAAGAAACTTCCGGCTCGGGATGAAATTTCTCCCATGCCCGAGGACCTGCTGCAACAGATGCTGAAGCTGGAGGAGCCGGAACGCGTTCACAAATGGGTCAAGTGCTTCTTTGAAGAGGATGACGATTCCTTCGTGACACAACTAGCGGCCTGGCAAGCCTACCAGTCCGCCTTCGTGAGTCCCCTCAAGGCCATTGGACAGCCCATGATCACACCAGCCGATTTCATCCGCAATAGCACGTCAGTATACAAGGACTCGAATGCTCAAGTCCTTCGAGAACCCGGCGAGCCACAGCAAAAATTCATCATCCACGGTATCCGACCCCGACCACGCCCACAGAACTTTGACGGTGCAGAGTATGGTCGTTGCCTGTGGGCCCCTACAACAGAGAAGAAGGACGGCGAGTGCGGCCAATTCTACCTGCAGCCGCAGCAGATGTGGAATCACGTTCTCACCAAACATGTCGGCGAGCAAAGAAACGCGAACGATCAGTTTGACAACACTGAAAAGGATTTCACATGCGCATGGGGTCAGTGCCCCAAGTATAAGCAACCCACGAAGCTGCATCTTCACGAGTTTGCGCGCCACATCAACACGCACATCATGTCCACCATGTCTGGGGAGAAGAGGACGGCTAACAAACCGTGGGTGGTTCCCGCCAGGACCATGTCCGTCACGCTCGAAGAGACGGCAACGGTTCGAGACGAGAGAAATCCACAGCTCCCCCCGCAAGCAGCCGGCATACCACTGAGTGCAGTTCTCGTCCTGCGCAACATTGCACGCAACGTTGTCAAGACAGAGGCTGAAAAGGAACTTGTCAAGTCACAAAAGGAGAGCGCCCTGGAAAAGGGTGGTTGGAACGAACGGCTCTTCCGCGCCGCCTTGCCGCGCTTGTTTGAGATTCTTGCTGAAAATCGAGCCCTGGTACGTGTACAATCATCATCAAGCATATTTATGGGCGGCACGGCATCGCTAACAAGAGGTGGGTGCAGAGTCCATATATTTCCTCTCTCCTGGACCTGATACGACCCAAGATGTCGCCAGAAGATAGCGATGAAGATGAGTATTGAAATGGGTTAGTAGACGCCTGGATTCGTCCACCGTGGAATATGCAATGCATGCTCAGTCTGGGCTGTTATGGGAGATGGAGGAGTTTAGGGGTCTTGCGCGTTTGGCTTTGTGTTGTCCAACGATGTATGTGTACAGTATAGCACAGTTTTGTGTTGGTTACACGATGAAGATACCCTACGTGGTGGCGTTTCATGGCCGTAGTCATTCTTGGGGCGGGATCACAGGGAATTATTGCAGACTCGTTGTGCAGCTTTCGGTCTTCTTCTTCTCTTTGACCCTCGACAAGGATTTAGGCGAATCTGTCTCGGAACATAGTTAACTTTGAGATTGGCTCATTAAACTTTGCATTGACCCCTAGATAAGATTGGACGGGAGAAGAAAAAAAAGGCAATCTATGCTTGCGAAGTCGTTCGCTCGTCGAAAAGGAATTCGCGGATGAAAAAAAAAAAGTTGAAAAAGTGCCATGGTTGTTGTCTCGCAACCGGTGGCGGAGGCAATTTTGAACACGACACGGAGGACAGGTAGCACATGTTCTAGGAGATGAAAACTCAGCATGGCCACATGACGGGCTGCAAGATTGCCTCATTCACATCCTGGCTCGGGGCTGTTTCGGAGTCGGTGACAGACTGACAGTAATAATACTCCGTACATACATTGTAATAAAAAATAGAACAGGTTGCTCGTCTCCACGTTTCCCCTTTCCCTTCCAGGGGACCCACATCCACGGACGCGGGAGAACAGGGCCGTTGGTTGGTGGCTGTTGCTAGGGCACTGCATACAGTGACATGTGCCATGTGCCATGTGCATACAATGTACGGACGTAGGGGTCGGGTTATCATTGAGGATATTGACAGAAGCGACGGGATGTATTTTATAGGAAGCCCAGTGTGGGGTCGCGGGCAATGCCAATGTCAAGATAGATCTACCACGGCAATGCAGTCACGATCCACTGGGATGATCCCCTCAGAGGACGCGAGGACCAACCACTTGGGTGATTTGTCAGTGCTCTGTGCTCAGTGCTCTGTGCCCTGTGCTCGCTGATCAATGTTCCTGGGCGACGGGGACCGGGGATTATCAGATATCAGATCACCTTTTCAGTCTTACTGTTCCACCGGACGCGGACCAATGAGCCCACAGTATTCTGTCTTGTTCTGTGGATGGACGACCCGAGCTGCCGGATGCAACCAGAACTCACTGAAACTCGGCTTTCGAGTTGGTCATCTGACCGTCCGCAAAGTGTACGCCCCCTTGCTGCAAAACGCGTTTTACGTTTGACGGAGGATGGAAGGCCTGGGGCCGGGGTCGGCAGCCTCATTTCCAACTTTTGTGTGTCTGATACCTTGGCTTGTTGTTGGTGAGGGCAGCGTGAGACACGGCACATTCCTTTCCTCGCTGCTGTTCGAACTTGCGACAATACGATTCCCTCCTGTCCTGATGCGGCAGGCGCCGAGAAGCCATGGCACGGAGAAACAATCCGTCACTGTGAAACGAGTGCGCGCGCAATTGCTTGCAGCTTGCAGATTTATCCATCCTGATGATTGTCGCTTCTTTCTTGAAACAGGCCGAGTTCTCCGCTGTCGTGATCCTCTGTCGGAATCCTCTGTCGGAATCCTCTGTCGGGACCCTCTTGTGCCTCTCCATCAGGCCATCAGGCCATCGGCCCGTCAGGCAGAAGCAGCCAAAGGCGAATTCAGTCAGTCGACGGCTTCCAGAAGAAGAAGAAGAAAGAAACAAAGAAACAAAGGAGGGTACGTGCCCACGCACCTTCCCTGGCCGGACATGCCGCCGCCTGCCACACACCCACCACCCGCACCCACCACCCTGACTAGGGCCTGCAGTCCTGCAGTAGCGCCAAGCCAGGCTGCCAGATTTGATTCTCCACCAGGGCTCCAGCGGTTCCGGCGTGCGTTGCTCCAGGAAGCCCAGAGGGCAGGCAGCAGATTTCTCCCCTCCCCGCAGATCCGGAAGCTCGACCAAAGGGCCTCCTCGAGGGTCTGGACCCGCATTCGGTTTTTTTTTTTTTTTTTTTTAAATTCCTCACACATTGACATTCACACTCCGTATATCAACCCCGTTTGCTTCCCACCTCCCTACATCCTTCCTTCTCCCTTACTCTCTTCCTCCCCGCGAAAGACTTGATCGGGGCTGCTACTATTCCTGCCTCTTCCTCACAAACTCCACAAACTCCGTCAATCCACAATGTCCTTCGCTGCACGAAACGCTCTGCGGCTCACCAGAGCTGCCGCTCCACGCGTTGCCACTCCGCGAGCCAGCGCGCGTCTCTTCTCCGTCACACGCACCAACGCTGTTTCCGACACGGCGCAGAAGAAGAGCGTTGTCCGCGAGAAGGAGGTGCCCGTCACGGTCTACGGTGCCGGCCAAGGCCAAGGAGACAAGCACACTGTCCATGTCCCCGATGATGCCGCCCAGGTTCCCTACGACAGCCCGGCCCCCCCCCCTGCGCACGATCTTGTGCAGCCTCTGGGCAAGAAGGTTTTCGAGGCCATGCCTCACACCATGCGCAGCATGAGCGTGTACGGCAAGGTCATCATCGTTACCGGTGGTGCCCGAGGCTTGGGCAACCACATGGCTCGCGCCTGCGCTGAAGCCGGTGCCAAAGCCATTGTCATCTTCGACGCCAACCAGGACCTCGGTGATGAGGCTGCTGCCGAGCTCCACGACAAGTCGGGGCTCCCCGTCTCCTTCTTCAAGGTAGATGTCCGTGACGGTGCCGCCATCAATGCCGCCGTCGACTCCGTTGTCGAGCTCTACGGTGCGCCCGACGTCCTCGTCAACTCGGCCGGGATCGCCGATTCCAACATCAAGGCAGAGACCTACGACCCTGCCATGTTCCGTCGTCTCATCGACATCAACCTGACCGGCTCTTTCCTCATGTCTCAGGCCGTTGGCCGTGCCATGATGGCCGCCGGCAAGCCCGGCAGCATCGTCCTCGTAGCCTCCATGTCCGGCTCCATCGTCAACTACCCTCAGGAGCAGAGCTGTTACAACGCCTCCAAAGCCGGTGTCATTCAATTCGCCAAGTCAGTTGCCGCCGAATGGGCCAAGTACAAGATCCGTGTCAACTGCATCTCCCCCGGTTACATGGACACTGCTCTGAACCGTGTTCCTGCCCTCGAGGCTCAGAAGAAGATCTGGAAGTCCATGACTCCCCAGGACCGTCTGGGCGGCGTTGACGAGCTTAACGGCCTTTGCGTCTTCCTCGCCTCCGACTCTTCCAGCTTCATGACTGGCTCCAACTGCATCATTGACGGCGGTTACTCTTGCTACTAAGCGGACGTCTTACTGACTAACTTTTTTTTTTTTGCATACTCCCCGCGTCGCGCAAAGAAGCTCTAGAGGAGCTCCCTGCGTCAAGGAACACACGAAAGGAGTGGGCGTATGCCAACGCGCCAGGTATAATAATAATTATCGGTTCCATGAGTCTGGAACGAGCCACATGTGGACTGCGAGATTCAGCCACGCTTACCAATTTTCTTGACTTGCATTTTTATCAGTTTGGCGTTGCGGATTTTCTTTTTTGTCGCCACGTTTTCTGCATCATGTAAGGCGAAAAAAATAAAGCCGGGATCATAGAGGGCATAGAGACCGCATGGTCTTTTCTTTTTCTCTTTTATATATATATATAGAGAGAGAGCAACAAGTCCTATATAGGGATGGATTCTTCAGCGAAGTAGACGTCTTTTTTGTTTTGAAACAGAAGAAAGAGTCAAATACAAGACTTGATGCTTCAACTGTTCATGTCCTCGCGCCAAAGACGTCGCTCAACTATCGCACATATCGATGGTCCTGTCAAAGTGCCACTCACTGGCTACCGAGGACCGTGACCGTACCGTACCGTACGTGCGGACCATCCACCCAAGCTGAAAGAGGAGTGCGTCTTCAGAGTCTAGACTGACGCAAAGCAGCATCATGTGCTGCATTCGTCGCCAGGACAGCAACAGACGGAGAGACGAACGGGACCGACCAAGAGCGAAGCACCCCTGATGACAAGACTCCGTACGTTGAGACCAAACCAGGTCGGCATCTTGGTATCGGGAATCCGGGACATTGCATCGTCGCAGTCATCAACACTAGTCTTAGGGGCGGCATTGCGCTTGTTCATTTTCGCGAGCCATGTTTTGCAAAACTACCCAAGTCTTGTCTCGGAACACAGGGCCGCGGATCGCTTCGGTACTCCCCCTTCTTCTTCTTCTTCTTCTTCTTCTTCTTCCTCTGGGTCTCACCCATCTGTTTTTAGTCCGTGGCATCTTCTCATGCTATTGAAGTTTCGCTCCCCCCTTCCACCGTCATCACCCCTCGGTTTTCGCAAACCGTCCCGTGGATATGTCCCGTGGATATATTGTCCCACTATATTTTCAATAATACAAGCGATTCCCATTCATCAGGTTTGGGAAGAGTGCGGAGGGTAAAGGGTGGGGTTTTTTTTTTTTTTTTTTTTATCTTTTTTGCCCCGGCAATGCAGAATCATAAAAGAGCAACGCTCGCTTGTGACGTAACGAAACACGTATGCATATCCCCCGCCGGTGAGCACAGTCCAATCGACTTGAATTACTGCTTCCGCGCCTTCTCCTGAGCTCTTTGCTCTCTAGCGGCTCGAACAAGGGGTGCTAATTGACCCAAATCCACACATTGCTTCATGAAATCGTGCTATTTCACACAAGGGGTTAGTAAAGTACATCTCGTTGACACGATTTCGCGTTGGGGAAGAGCGACGTCAACATGCATCATGAAAAACGTACCCTGAGCAGGTCGTGAGCGCTAGCTCTCTTCTCTGGGTCAACCTTCAACGCAAAGCAGAGAAAATCTCTGAAGACGGGCGACAGCTCTTCTTCATTTTTGATCTCGGGCGTTCCGTTTGTTGCTATCAGCCACAAAGCCCGGAGCGGCGATTGCGTAAGATACGGTGGCTCCCCTTCAATCATTTCAATGGCCATGATTCCAAGAGACCATATGTCTACCTTGCGACCGTACTCTTTTCTCGTCACGACTTCGGGTGCCATCCAGTAGGGGGTTCCGACCATGGTTGTTCGCTTGTTCTGGGTTTCGTTGATTGTGGCACAGAAGCCAAAGTCGGCTAACGAAATAGAAGTTGTTAGAGGCAAAGTGAATCGACGTCGCAAATAACGTTGCATTGCATCGCGCGCGGGGCCACGTCACCGTGGAAAAGCAGGGCTGGGGAGAAAACATGGGCTTCCCACTCACTCAGCTTGATGTTACCCTCGTTGGATAATAAAATGTTGTCCGACTTGATATCACGATGAATGACCCCTTTAGAGTGGAGATGTTGCAATCCCATCAAGGTCTCTCGGCATACCGACGCAATTTGCCCTTCCGTCATGATGTTGAAGGTGACAACGTCTGTCAAACTACCACCTTCCATGAATTCCATCACTACCCACAGCTCACCTACGCAAAGGTAGCTGGCAATGTAATTAACTATATTCGGGTGAGAGCTGTCCTTCATGACCAAGATTTCGTTGATGATCAAATCTTTCTTGGGTTGCTGCTCCAAGTTCATCTGTTTGATTGCTACCAAGCGGTTGGTGGCTCTTTCGTAGCCTGTGTAAACACCGCCAGATGCACCCTGGCCAATTTTGCTGAAGCTGCGGAAAAGTTCCCGTGGATCCCCATCGTCACAGATGCGTTTGAGCGACGTAACCACGTCGATGGCGTTACTTTGGCGGGGTCGGTGCCTCGGCCTCGGGACAGGGACACCACCAGGAGCAGCCTGCTGCTGGCGTGGGACTTGGGCGTGACCATTTGCTTCTCCTGGTCGAGCGTAAGCTGCGGTTTGATGAGGACTAGGAACAGGTGCTTGAGGTTGAGGAGCTTGTCTCTTGCTAGGAGCGCGCCCGACATGGCCCGACATGGCGGCCTGAGCTTGTGCCAAGGCTTGCTCATGCTGTTGCTGCATCAGCTGCTGCTGATACACTGCCCATTGTGCCGCAGAGGGTTGGCTACTCAGCTGAGGCGTGGGGGGGCTGAATGGCGACGGGCCGTTGGCCCGTGAATTGGATCTTGATCGATGCTCCTCGGGTAGCATGGGGGCGCTATCCTTTAGCTGCATCTGTGAAAAGTCATCAGACTGCTGCGATAACCCGATGCCAGAGTCTTTGGTCGTCGGATAAGCATCTGATGGTGTCGGTCGATTATTCATGCTGACGGGCGGCTTAGGGGCCGGTCGGCTGGGTATCATGTCTCTACCGTGGGCCCTCGATGCAGGAACAGGAGGTGGCGCTCGGGGATTCTCGAAGCTCCCTGTTTATTTTTCAAAGCATGTTGTCAGTGGCCAAGATACACCTGCCAAACAAGGAAGAAGATCCCCAAGAAGCTCTCTTACCCATATAATTTGTGGGATACATATTGGGTGACGTGGGCGTGCTGTATTGACGGCTGTCTGTCGGTCCAGCATTATGGAATTTCTCCAAAACCTGATCCTCGGCCGGCCGTTCAGTTGTTTCCTTGTAAAACTGCAGAATATCAACCATGGTCTGAGGATTTTCCCGACGCTCCTTTTCAGGAATGCCGCTTTCGTTTATTAACCGCTGCCATTCTTTTGGCAATCCCTAAGAGATGCGTCAGCATATCAGCAGTCGTGACTTTCCTGCGGTCTGACATGCCGCCGATCGACATACCGTGAATTGGCCAGTCGAACTGTCGTATCCGACGTGCGTGACATGAACGGGGTTTTCCGGCGCCGAGATGATTGGCTTCTTTTGTGACCCGACTAGACTGGTGACAAACCCTGAGAATCCAGACTTCTTCCGCAGTATGAGCGGCTTCGATTCCTTGCCCTCATCTGAATATCGCTTTGGCCCGGTCACACCAGCTTCGGGCGCTCTGCCGACGTGAGTCTTCTCCGAAATGGCGGGCTCCATGTTGCCAAAACTCCGCGACGGTCGCAGCGCGGGGTTCACGAATCTCTTGTCTACAATGGTCTTGTTCAGTGCGGGGGAGACGGGTGACCGTTGGGATGATGTCTGTGGGCTGGCGTATTTGGTAGACTCGATGCGGCTCAAGATGGCAGCCCCGTCAAAAGGCGCGCCAAGAAGGTCGTCGGATTCTTCTCTGCTTTCTCGGCGAGAGTGGGTGTCAGAAAGTCGATCTGGGCGATTCGCGGGCGCGGGATGCGAAGCGGTGGTGCTAGCTGGATGGGAGGTGGCGAGAAAGTCTCCTTGGGAGAGGGCGGGTGAGGCATTCGATGGCCACTGAGAAACAGCAGGATGTCTGGGCGATGAGCTGCTCGAGGCGTAATTGTTGGCAGACGATCGCACGGGCGGAGCGCTGGGTGCTCGTCGAAGACTCTGGGAGCTGCGTTTGCTGCCAAGCGACTGGGAGTCGTCAAGGCCTGATGAGGAGCGAGTGTATGAATGGGAGGGGTGTTTCTTGACAAGCTTGCGACGATGGGTACTGCCGTTGAAGGACGATCCCGGACCGTCCATGATCCTGTCCAGTGTCCACCTTGCCTAAAAGAAAAAGGAAGGAAAAAAGGTCTCAGGTCTTATTAGAGGACGGCTGGGCGGCTGGGCGGGCAGAGAGGGTCGGCGGGTCGGCGGGTCGGCGGGTCGGCGGGTCGGAGGGCAGGTCTTTGTTGTCTTCGTGGAGGATGACTGAAGGAGCGGGGGTTGTGCGCAGGTTATTTGATGATGTTGGCTCACGAGCTGTTTCTTCTCCTCCAGGGCCAGCACGACCCAACGACGACCAACGACGGCCAACGACGACCAACGACGACCGACGTGTCAACCTGTCAACTGGGTCTTTTCCACGTCCTCCGTGCCTACTACTACTACTATTACGCCAAGGTTCGAAACAGGCCGTTCGCTGGGCCGTGTGGGTGCTCCGGGTTCGTGTTCGTGAGATGGATGGATTGGACGATGGATGGGCACATGGGATGGGATGGGGCCCCTGAGCTTGGCCCGGGGGTGTCTGTCTGTCTGCACGATCCAAGTCTGACTGTCAGCAGGCACGGCCAAGATACGGAGTACATTCGCAACATGTAGGCTGTAATAAAGCAGGGAGGGTGGTTCGGGAGTCCCTTGCCAGTGCCCAGGCACCCCGTTGTTTGATGCGTGCACCGAGCCAGAAGGTAGTTGTTGATCTGATCTGATCCACTCTCACTCTCACTGTACGGGTGGCCTCAGTACGGGTGGCCTCTGTACGATGGCCTCTGTACGATGGCCTCTGTGCGGTGGCCTCGCTGCTTCTGCAGCAGACCAAATCCCAGAACAGAGCCTGTCCTTTCTGGATTGATGCTGGACTCTTTCCCAACGTACCTAATCAATGGACAGGCGATCTCAATCGTGCAAGTCGATCGGTTGATAAATAATAAATGGAATAATAACGGTGCCAACGGTGTCAACGGGACCAACGGAACCACAAGTGAGCGGGGCTGCTTCAGCTTCCCTACAATGTACTCCGTAAGTTCCTGTCCGGACCAATTCGTGGAGCTGGTTCAGAGGGATGATGTGCGACGGGGCAGTATCTTCGATGGGCGAATTTCGTGAGTGCCTCTCTGCAAAAAAAAAAAAGGCAACGCGCCACGCTTCACGAGGATGGGATGTAGGAGGGAAATGAATATCCGAGAAGAGGCAGGCAGCAACCCATTCACGATGAGCAATCGAGCTTGGTTGTGATTGGGAATCTAGACTTGCGCTTGAAATTAATGAGGGTCGCGAGCCGGCTTGGAATGCCTGCATTGAGCCTGAAGGTGCGACTCATCGACGACGCCGATCCCCGCCGCTGTCCTTGTCAACTTTATGCTGTACCACGGAAAATGATGCGGAAATGGACCAGACAGACATGGACCGTGTTTTGGGTGTTTTGGGTCGCGCAGGATGACATGGGGCTCCATTGTTGCCAACAACTTGTCCGTCGCATTCATGTGCACGTTGTTGCATCACGAATTCAAAAAAGCCCTCAATTCGCATCGCCTCACTCACGCCGACACAGCTCTCGGCGTGACTATTTCACAGGCCGACGACTTTCAAACGTGACTTGATCCGAGGCCATTGGATGGTGTTGGGCGCAGCTACAAAAGCAGACCCGAGCGGACGCGTCCGTAATAATCCGTAGCCACCCCATCCATGGACCATCATCCACCTCTGAAGTCCATTCTCTAGGTCCAAGGCCGACACGACAGTCATTTTGATCAACGGATCTTCCAGATCCACTGCCCAAACGCAAGCTTCCCATCACCTAATATCACCCCCACCCCCCTTTTGGTTGGAGCTTGAGGGTGGCACAGTGCTGAACGGCATTGATGAATTGAGTGAACCCAGCCTTAATTATTATCCGGATCCAGCACCGCGCCACTCTACCAACCAATCTAACCACTACTGAGAATTTTCTATCAATTGGCAAACGAGGGGATGATCATCCTCTTGATATACCCTTCTCGATTCGCAGCACAGGACGAAGACGTCACAGTCGCCCAAACTCTTCTCCCGTCAACACATGCATGGCCGAGGCCCAGTGGCCGCGTAATCAAAGTAAAGAGACCTGGCGTCCATCATGATACCCACCGCCGTGATGAGTTAGAATTGCAATGGCCCAGCAGTCGCGACAACGGACATGTACTCCGTAGGCCTACGACTTATTACGCCCACTCCTAACTTGACCTGGCTAAGGTTGTGTGTACCTCGACAGACCTGTAAGGTTGATAAGGTCCAGAAATGTTCACAATACTACTTGACAATAGGACCCTGAAGCATACATACATACACAAATCCATTGACTCTCCCCTGCCCGTCGACATTGGTGACTACTCCGTAATACTGCTGGTTGATTATTGTGACGTTACAGTACAGAGAAAGCAGCTTACAGTCCATCCGCACTGTGGTTTGTATGTACTCCGCATCATCCGTACATGTAACATCAATCTGCATAACAAGCTCCATCAAAATTAGCAGCGCCGAGCGGGTTACTTGAACTTCAATCAATTCGAGGGCTAGGTTCGCAGGCGGATACAAATGCAAGTGAGCATCGAATCCAAATCGTCTCGTGTTTCTCGAGTTGGTAGTCCCAGCACTTGAACACAAGCCAATAATGCGTTTTCCCGTGTCAAAACGTGCTGCGCCAATGGCTTTCAGGATTGCTGGGCCCCGTGTTTCATATCTCTTTGGAAGGCCTCGCTGCGATCACTACATGGGCTTGTGTGCAATGTACATCAACTAATCGAAGATACATTCATACGCATATATAATCTATACAGCTATAAGCATCTACTATGTATGTATGTAGTAGGATACTTAGATTTAGTCCATTTCCCTATCCCTAGGCTTTAAACGTCACTAATAACGGTCAAGGGTGTTGGCGCGCCAATTTTGAGCTCTGCTCTCCACATTGCCTCCTTTCAAGAATGGAATAAAAAGGGAGGGAATAAGAAAACTTCAACCAGTTTGTTTTTTTGGTTTTTTTAAAGTGTGGTGGAAAGAGTTGTCGCAGTGCAGGAGATTGCTCTTCGTGTGCATCTTACCTAGGAAACCATCAAGGTATTAGGTGCGTCATTCGCGAGCCAAACGGTATGACTCCTGGCATCTCATCTTGCTAACTTTACGATGCACGCTTGACTTTTGCTCATTTTTGATGTCATTCATCTTTTGGGGTCTCTTCGAATTGTCCGCAGCGTCGAGATCGATTGGTCATGGAAACCCAAGACATGCAGCGTGAAAATTGATCAAATAAAGGCAATGGCTGTGCATTCACCATGCACTCCTTAATACCTCTCTTGCTTGATTTGAATACACAAGTGACTACCGGGTAGTTCAAGGTCACATGTCGAACCTCGTGACTGGGTAGACCAGGCGACGCAGGCAGGCTACAGAAATTTTGTCGTGCAATGCTCTGGTGGGGAAACCCATGCGTGGTGGCTCCGCTTTTTTTTTCTTGTCTTTGACCCTTTGGTGGAGAGAGCTGGGAGACTTGTTACCACCTCACCCTCATCAACTTCCTTCGCCTCGACAATTCTCTTTCTTGCCATCTCTTCCGGCATCACCCCCCCCTTCCCTGGTCTCTGCCTCTTCTGGTTCATCCCTCTGGTCACCGGTAATCGTTTCAAAATATTCGTAGGTTGGCTGAGTAACATCCTAGACACAGAACCCTCCAACAAAGAAGAAATAAAAAAGAGTATCAAACTGCAATTTTTTTTTTGACGAACTCCCCTGCCTCGTCTTTGTTAGCCTCGAGGAAAGTGCTAGCCGGTAAAAGAAATTGTACGTTCTAGGGTTGACTAATTTCCATGTCGAGACCGCCATGTCGACCCTCTCAGCCTTTATAATAGACAGAGACGAAGCTCATGCTGACAGCCTTTTGATATAGCAAAGACTCGGGTGACGTGTCGTATCCGACCCAAAACAAGCCATCCCTCATTCATCAATCTTTTCTTAAATCATTGCCCGAACGTTTGAAAATGGCCTCCGAAGAATCTATCGCCCAGAAGCTTCTCCAGAAGCACGCCGAGGACCCCCATGATGCCACCGTTGAGGAGGTCCCGGACGAAGATCTTCCTTCTAAGCCAGCCAACGACGCCTCTGGATCCTGGGCTGCCCCCATGAATACAAAGTCCGCTGGTAAACAGCAGGAGTCTCAGAATCCCAAGGCTCCTCTCGACACACAATCCCACGAACTCTTCCCAGAACTTGGAGCACCCAAAGGCAAGAGCGCTAATGTTGCCCCTATCTGGGGAGCTAAGAACAGTGCCAATGGCGTTGGCACGTCTCCCAATGGACTTTCACGCTCCCCGACTCCGGCTTCTGGTACCGCCACTCCGTCTAAGGCATCTACCCCTTCTATGTTTATCCCTGGTCGCAATGTCGAGACTGTGACACTAGAGCCTCAATTCATCCTTCCCCGCGGCCAATTGAGGCGACCAATCCCGGACATTTTGAAGGACATCAACCGGAAGTCACGAGCGAATATCACGATGGCTACGGCATCCAATGGCCGCCTTCGGTTTGATGCCACTGGTCCTCAGGAGATTGCTCAACAGGCTCTCAAGGACCTGGTTCAGCAGATTGGCACCAGAGTAGGTCTGCAATCACAGCGTGTGTCGTCCTGTTCTATTGTTTCCAGTTCGCTGACATGGTGTAGACATCTATCAAGGTCCCCATTCCCTACTCAGCTCGAGCTCATGTCATCGGAAAAGGTGGCTCTATGATCAGAGCTTTGCAGGAGAAGACGGGAGCAAAAATCCAGCTGCCCAAGGTCGAGGAAAATGCTCTTTTAATTGATGACGATGAAGCTACCATCGACGTCGTTGTCGAAGGAAATGCTCTTTCTGCGGCCTCTGCTCGCAATGAGCTCCTGAAGATCGCTGGCGAGCGATCTGCGAACGTGCAGACCAAGGTCCGCGGTGTCCCTGCAGTCTTTTATCCGTTTATTGCCGGACCTGGAAACTCGCTTGCTCAGACCTTGGAGGACGACCATGGAATTCAGATTCGAGTTCCTGCTCACCAGGCCGTCTCTCAAGTTGCAGCCCCTATTCCCCCCCAGCCAGGCCAGCGACCGATTTTCACCCCTGCTCGTGCTGAAGACGACCACATTCAACTAACTGGTGATCGCGCCGCCATTCAGCGGGTTCGCGCCGAGATTGAGCGACAAGTTGCAGAACTTCACAAGCAGTTGGAGCTGGAACAGCTATCTATCCAGCGAGGTCGCCATCAGTTCATCATTGGAAGCCGTGGTGTGCCGTCTGATGACTTCTTTGCGGAGACCGGATGCGCCATTATCCTACCTTCTGAGGAAGAAGAAGATACGGTCACTATCATTGGCCCCGCTGATCGTGTTCAGGCTGGTCTTGAGAGGGCTATGGATCTGGCAATGGGTATGCAAATGTCCAACATTGACATTGGCCGATTCCACCGCAACGCCTCCGGAGGTGCGTCTGCCCATGCTGGCCACGTCACTCGTTATCTCCGTCAACGGAAGGAGATTGACCGCCTTGAGAAGCTCTACAACACTCATATCAACACCCCTTTCTCTCAGCATGGGGCTTTGCCTTGGGAGCTGTATTCTCGAGAGGGCAAGAACGCTATTCGTGCCCAGTCCGAGATCACGGGTATCATCAATGGCCACCCTCCTTCCCGCCTGCAGCCCATTCATGTTGACCCGTTCTTCCACCAGCATCTGCGCACTGATATCAATCCCAAGGTGAAGAAGGACTATGGTGTCCACGTTGTTGTGCCTGAAGCCTCTGAGACCGATGTTCCAGTTCTCTTGGTGTTTGAGGGTGCTGACCCTGTTGATGGGCCTTACCAGCTGCCTCGAACGAAACCCTCGGATGCAGATGCACTTGTATTTAAAAAGGCTCTTCAGGAAGCCGAGAAACACATTTTAGGCTTCATCAACAAACAAGAAGTTTTGTCCAGCGCTTCTCTTGATGTACCCGCAAAGTTCCACGAGAGACTTCGACGTTTCATCAAAAAGGAGCAGGAAAGTCGCTCATTGGATCAGATCCCTGTCAGGGTGACCAAGGTCGGCACCACCGTGACGCTGCGTGGTCCCAGATCCGCTGTCGAAGCTCTTGCCGCAAAGGCGAAGGCCTTTGTTGAGCAGGAGAAGGAGGACGAGAAGGAGCGTGGTTTCACGTTGACTTTTGATTTCCCTCAAAAATTTGCCAATCATCTTATTGGCAAAGGAGGCAGTAACATTAAGGAGCTTCGAGATCGATTCGACGTTGAGATACAGGTCCAGGAGGGACAAGTTGAGCTCAAGGGACCCAAGGCCAAGGCCGAGGAGGCTCGTCGCTACATTCAAAACCTCGGTCGCACGTTGGCTGATGAGACGACTCATATCATGAAGATCGACCCCAAGTATCACCGTGAGCTCATTGGTGCTCAAGGAAGTCAAATTAACCGCCTCCAGACTCGGTACAAGGTCCTCATATTCTTCCCACGCTCAGCCAGAGCAGCGTCTGACGAACTAACCCATGCGGATGTCGTCAGCGACGCCGGCAAGCCTCGTCGTCAGCAGGCTCCAGATGAGGTCATTGTTCGGGGCCCGAAAAGGGGTGCCGACGAAGCACGAGACGAGCTTTTCTCTCTACACAAATATCTTGAAGAGCACTCTGTGACTGCCACTGTACCAGTCCAGCAGAAACAGGTTGGATCCCTCATCGGCCAAGGCGGCGCTGCTCTTGATGAGCTGCGCCAGATCACTGGCGCTCGTATTGATGTCCCTACCGACCGGGATGCCGAAATTGTTCAGATATCTATCAAAGGAACTGCTGCTCAAGTTGCCAAGGCACGCAAGGTTCTTGAGGAGAAACGAAGCGTTTTCGATGACACAGTTGTTAAGACTATTGAGGTGGATAAGAAGCACCACAAGGCTTTGATTGGCACTGGTGGTATGTATTGCATTCATTTGGACAACTTAATCTTCCAATTTGAATTGTTTCTTATTGACTTTATTTCTTTTTCAGGTGCCAACCTCAAGGAAATCGTCGTTGGCGCTGGTGGTTCTGACGACCGGCGAGAGCTTGCTCGTACCATTCAGTTCCCTAAGCAAGAAGCCGATGGAAACACCATCAAGGTCGAGGGGCGCACTGAGGTCGTTGAGAAGATTATCAAGCGTATTCAAGAAATAGTAGCCGAGCGCGATAGCCAGGTCACCGAGGTGATTGAGGTGCCTATCGAGAACCACCGATCTCTCATCGGCCGCGGTGGCGATACGAAGCGTCAGATGGAGACCAAGTTCTCAGTTTCGATTGACGTACCCAGACAGGGTGACGGCAAGACTGGTGTCAAAGTGACGGGACGCCCTGAGAATGTGTCACAGGTCAAGGAGCACATCGCCAGTCTTGTCAAGCAGCAGCAAGGAGAGAGCATTCAGATCCCCCGCAGTGCTCATCATGCTGTCTCCAACAATGGTCAGCTGTTCCGCCAGCTTCGAAACAATCATCAGGTTACCGTAGACCATGCCGGGCAAGCTATCCCTAGTAGACCCGACAGCTCGGCCAGAGCGAACACTGGCTCGCTGCCACTCATTACCGACGACGCTGAGTCGACGGCGGATGCACACTCCTGGAAGGTAGTGCAAACTGTGTCGACTGAGGAGGGAGATATTCCCTGGGTTCTACGTGGCACCCCCGAGAATGTTCAGAAAGCCAAGGATATCATCCAGAAGGCCCTGGAACAGGCCAATAAAACTGACTCCACGGGTTATCTGATTCTCCCTGACCCCAAGACGTACCGTCACGTCATTGGCCCGAACGGTTCAAAAGTGAACTCAATCCGACAACAGAGCAACTGCAGGATTCAAGTACCTCGAGACCAGGCAAGAGACGAAGCTATTGAGATTGTTGGAACCAAAGAAGGTGTAGAAAAAGCCAAGAACCTGATTCTTGCCGCTGTTCGCGATGGGCAGAAGGCCCGCGAGTAAATTCATTCGCTCCGCAAGACTGATGACAATCTGGATGCTGATATGTAAAGAAAAGTAGGGGAAAGATGTAAAAGGAGGGTCGTCTTGTGAAACTCCACGAAGCAAGATTGGGAAAAAAAAAAGATTAAATCTAAATAAGCGAACGACGTAATAATTCATGAGTCGAGTAGCCATGAAATGCGTGATGTTGATGTTGATCATGCGCATGCATTCAGCGCCATCAAACAGGTCAGAGGAAAGGAACCTGGAAAAGCAAGCACGACCCCCACCTGTGATCCGTACGGAGCATGCAAGCCCACATCCGGCCCCCACAGCCGCCAGGCATTGGCTGTCTCGTCTCGTGCCATCAACTGCGATTCCCAGAACTTGTCATGGCTGTTTCGACCGGACAATCAGGAACTAAAAGCTTGCACGTGAGCGCTACGCGCATGTACATCTGGCCATCAACTGGTGGCAGGTGCAACGCTTTTGAGCCAACAACAACAGAAGTCGGGTTCGATTTCGGGTTTGGGTTCGGAAGTCATACTATACTGCTTGACACCTTGGGTGGCATTTTTTCTGCGAACAGCTACTTCGGTTGTTGCAATTGGAAACAGGATGCTGACGTTTTGAAACCGTTTTCTCTCACCCTTTCCCAAGTTTAAGAATTCCCAATATCAGGTCTCGGCTGTCACAGGCTCGTGCCCCCCCCGTGCATGCTGGCGGGAAGTGAGGCGGAAAACCAAAAAGTGAAAAGGGGCGTCATGGTGACAAAAAGGTCTTCCCCAAGCCCGGCACCAAGCCCGGCACCATGGGAGTCCGTCGCTGCACACGAGCAGCTCTTCGTCCTTGTCACTGGGGCCAACAGGTAACCACGCTCTTCCATTTTGGATTCATAGCTAGCTCATCAGCTGACTTGGAGGGCATGCATTGCTGGCAGTGGAATCGGTCTCAGCACGGTTCAACGCCTCATCGACGACTTCCTGAGCTCCCGCTCCCTCAGCTCACATCTCATCGCTATCCCTACGACCCGATCTAGCCGCAAGTCTCTCGAAACGATCCGAGAATTGCGCGAATATGCCACCAAAGCAGCACAGAGCTCCGCAGCCCTGGCGTCCCGCGCTGGGCCAGACCACAAGTGGCAGGATGCTGTGGCCAGGATTCACATCTTGAGCTTGATAGTAGATCTGTGCGACCTACGTGCGATCAAAAAGCTCGCATATACGCTTCGTTATGGTACTGTCAGCAACCCCGAGGGCCTGGACGGCGAGTACTTACGCAACGTCCGGATTCCTCGGCTTGACAGCATTGTTTGCAACGCCGCGTATGGTGGTTGGTCGGGAATGAGCTACCCCCAGGCCATTTGGTCCTTACTCTTCAAGGGCGCCATCCAAACGGGCACTTGGCCGGAATTCAAACTCGCTCTGCCGACGCGTATTCTGAATGAGTGCCCGAGTTACAACTACGTGAGTTCTTTTTGCTATACCATATTTCACCTCACTACTGTTCTTGCTACTGTCAACGACGGAACTTGTGCTGACTATTGACATGCACATGAAATCGAACAGCCTGCGAAGCCGCTACTAGGAGAAGTCTTCTCCGCCTGTGTCTTCGGTCACTACATGCTAGGGCATCACCTCCTGCCTCTGCTTAGCAGGCCATCCACCAACGAAGCACCAGGTCGCATTATCTGGTCCAGCAGCGTCGAAGCAGTCAGAAAAGTCTTTGATGTCAACGATGTCCAGTGCTTCGCACGACCCGAAGCATACGAGTCGGCAAAGCGCCTTACCGACCTCCTCTCCCTTACGTATTCCCTTCCTGCGGCTCGTCCCTACTCGTCTCGGTTCCTCACCATTGACGACGACGACGAAGCTGCTGCCAAACAGGTCGTCAAACCAAAGATGTACCTGACTCATCCTGGTGTCGTAGCTAGCACACTTTTCCCATTGCCCTGGTTCCTCTTTTGGGCCTATAAACTCGCCCTCGTGATATGTCGCTGGCTCGGCTCCCCCTGGCACAATGTCGACGGGTACCGCGGCGCCAAGGCCGCTGTATGGGTAGTTCTCCAAGACCAAGAGGCTCTCGATGCCGTGGGTGGCGATCGCATAAAATGGGGGAGCAGCACAGATGCAAGTCTGCAGGTTGATGTGAAGAAGACGGAAGTTGAGGATTGGGGCTGGGACGGAAACCCCGAGACGGCCGACACGATTGCCGCTGACACGGCCATAGGCGTGCTGAGGAAATCTGTTGGACGCAAGATTGGGACCTGCGATGCCACTGCTGAGAGTATCGCTGACTTTGAAGAGGTAGGTGCTCAGTGTTGGCAACAGCTGGAGCAGTTGAGAGCGCAGTGGGACGACATCATAGAGGAGGATTGATGGTAATTTGTTCAAATTACAGTTGCTATGGAGGGGAGAGGGCTATAGAAAATAATAACTTTGTTAATGGACCTTTACTAGGATCAACGACCACACGATCTTGCACGATGCGATTAATCTCAAAGCAACACGCGCATTGTCTTACAATCGAGGATGAATTTCTTTTTTAAAGACTGACAACACTCTTCACGCGTGACATAGAGACGGGGCTTCAACATGGAGAAAAATGATACTTGATTCGGCCGCCAAGGGATCGAAATTATGCTACATTGCCCTTTATGTCCCCCCTGGATCCCCCTTCTAAATACACGGAAACTCCAAGACAGCCTCCCCCCCCCCCTCCAAAAAAGAAAAGAAAACGAGTGCGTGTGCAAACTCATGTGACGTGCATGAAGAGCATTTGGATCCTCCCTCATGTTCAAGCAATAATTCGTACGCCAGAAGGCACACCTCTTGTATCAGAGCGGACACGCTTTAAAATAATCTTGTCCCCGCGGCCGAACAAGCCGAGGAACAGAGGGAGAGGGCAGACGAGCAACGCAACGACGGCCTGGAAGACGAGAGCCTTTTTCATGTTCTGGGGTGGGTTGCCATCATCGCCTGCTGTCAGGGCGTCACTAATGATGACGAAGATGGCGCCGAGAAGCTGCCCGCCCGCCCAGGCAGTGGTGGACGTGACCTCGGGGCTGAGAGGGTGACCGAGTTCAGTGAGGAACTCGAGCGCAATGGGGACCAAGGCGAAAGACGCGGCTCCGAGCACGGCGAGCACGGCGTAGGGGCCGGCGACGTGGCGAGTCTCGGGCATCCAGACGAACACGAGGTAGCAGATGCCGATGACAGGCATGAAGAGCTTGAGGGCGAGGAGAAACTTCTTGGTTCGGTCTATAATGGGCGATGTGACGGCGGAGAAGAGTAGACCGACAACGATGAGAATGGCACCTCCGATACCAGCTTCGTCGTCGTTGAATTCGTAGGGGATCATGATCTGATTCAGCAGGGAAGAGATGGAGTTGAAGAAGCCGACGTAGACGAAGAAGGGGATGAGGACGAGCCATAATTCGAGCGAGTGAGTGAGAACCTTGAGAGATTCCTTCAAGCTCAGCTTGGGGGTCTCGGCCGCTGGACCGACGGGAGTTGGGGGCGCGGCTGGCACTACAAAAGCGGGAAGAGAGCAGACGGTAGACTGCCATGCCAGAGCGATGACGGGATTAGCAAAACTCTCATAGCTGTGATTGTGAGCCGGATCCCGGACTGTGGAGCGGATTTTTTACTCGCCGTGCCGACTTACAATGATGGAGACGTAGAGAACCATGTTCGAAATGTCGGCCGACTGCTTGGCCCAGAGCGGATTGATCAACTGGCCCAGCGCACCACCCAGAGGATTCGCCAGGCTTGTCAGGGCGGTGGCGGCAACGCGGCCGCGGTTCGTGAACCACATGTCGGAGTAGCGAGTAGGGGCCGCCAGGATAAAAGGCTGGGCGAACCCGATGATGATCTCGCCGGCCATGATGGCACCGTAGCGGCCGCCGGTCGAGCTGGCGGAGCCTGCATATCGAACCCAGTTGCCGATTATGACGAGGACGGCGGCAATGGTAAAGGCCAGCTTTGGGCCGCGGTGCAAGATGGCAATGGTGATTGGGAAAACGGCGACGAAGGCCAAGAAGAAAGCTGTGCTGACCCAGTTGATGGCCTTCTTGGAGACGCCGTAATAGGTGGCCGAGAGGTCAGCCACGGGCGCGAACGTGAGCCACTGAACAAGTGATGGGAGGAAATGTCAGCAGATGCAAAAAGGCTGGTTGGGTTGTTCTTACATCCCATGAGACGACCATGTTCATGAGGGTGAGGGTGACAAGACCAATCCATCGTCGCCGATAAGTGCGGTACTCTGTCGGTTGCTCATTATTGCTCATGCTGCTCTCCTGTTCGGCGTCGACAGCTGCATTGCCACCATGACCTCGCTCGTGCAGAGTGAAGTGCTGCGATCCCAGCTTCCTGTCATTGTCCTCGTCGCCGTGGCCGCTCATGATGCGGGGAAGTGAAAATGAAAGCGGGAGACGAGGAATCAATCAGTGATGAAGAGACGAGGCTGAGAGGACGATGGAAGCAGAAGGCAATCTGGGACGAGTCCAGAGGCACAAATCGACAAGGTCAAGACACATGAGCGCGAGCATGAGCAAGTAGTCGCTTGTGCTTGCATGAATTGGCTGGTCCACAACCAACCGGGCGATTCATTGCAAGTTGCAAGTTGCAGGGACTCCGAGGGGGGGTCGTGTGGAGTTGTCGTTGCAGATAATAATTGTATCCTTGCAACTTGCTCATCAGAGCGCGTGAGTGAATGTGTGAAAGTATAATCTATTTAGCTAATAATCTGCCCTTAGGGGCGCCTACTATATCTGCACTATTGTGCTACGTGACCACTGCACGTGACAGTGCTGCTAATTTTAAAGATAATAACCTTATTATTAAATATTAATTCTAAAACTAAGTATTCTATCTTATAAAGACCTTATAATAATATAGTAAATAGTAAATATAGTAAATAAAGTAATTATATATCTCCTATTACTCTGTTTTAAAGTGTGGTTTCTATTACACTTCCTTCCCTACCTCTAAAATCTCTTATAAATCTACTAGGGAATAAGCTTTCCTAGTTAGCTTCTTTATAATTAGTGCTATATTCTTATTAATTATCTTAAGCCTCTATGCTTAAAATATAATATATTATAATTATACATTAATAGTGTTTATATTACTATCTATAAGTATATTATACCTTAATTATAATAATATTACTATATTCTCTTTAACTACTTTAGCTAATTTCTTAATAGCTTAGCTATTCTTATTACTTAGCCCCTTAATCTCTAAATACTATCTTTTCTTTTACTATAGCTTATTAACTAGATTAAATGCTATTAATAATTAACTCCTAAATAGTAATCAGCTTAGTTCTAGTGGCTTATTAACTAGGATAAATCCCCTTAATAGTTAACTACTAAGTAATAATTAGCTTAGTCCTAGTAGTTAGCTAAATAAAGGGTTTAGAGAGAGTATTATAGTGCTTATTATTTATATTAATAGGGTTAGCACTAATTAATATAGTATAGTCTTCCTAGCCTTATCTTTCTTTAGTATTACTCTTTTCTTAATCTCTTCCTATTATATTCTAATATATACCTCCTTAGATAATTAATCTAACTCCTTAATATAACCTATAGAATTAATAGTGTATACCTAATTTCCCTTATAGGCTAATTATCCCTAAATTAACCTAGTAAGTGCTAATATTACTAGTATCTTTCCTAGTATAAGGTAAGAATTACCTAGTTTCTTAATTAAACTATAGTTTAATAGTTATAATATTAATTTTATAAATCCTAAGAATTCTTTAAGAAATATATTATTATATAATTATATCTTTATATTAAGTATTATAAATTTCTAGTAGTAGGTACTAAAATTATATATAATTAAGTGTATATTAGTATTAGTAAATATTTACTATACTTTATAAATCTATTCTAATGCTTATACGTTATTTATTATAGCTATCTTATTCTAATCACTCCCTAATTAGATAATTATAATTATCTAGCGTGTATATAGTAATAATACTAAAATTATATAGTCTTAAATATATAGTATAAAGATACACTAAGTGTGTAGAAAATAAAAGCATAGCTTTAACTCTAAAATATAGGAAATATAGGTATTTTTACACTTAGCTATCCTTAGTAGCTATGAGAACAAAGGATAGCTAGGCAAGAGGTATAGGGGCACTTGTGTATTTACTAAAGCTTACTAGGCCTAAGTGTGTTATACGTGTGAGTTACTGTCTTATAGCTAGTAGCTTGCTAGTGTCACGTAGACCTAGCCCTAGGCCTAGCGTGCCTATAGGGTGCGTAGGTATAGTGTTATAAGTAAGGCCTTATAATTACCTCCTTACTTATAGCTAGGCTCTTAAATAGCTTTTACTAGCTACTCTATAGCTATTTACTAACTAGTAATAGCCTCTAAAATAATAATAAATAATAGATAGGGTTTAACTATAAATTTACCTATAATTCTTTATTATATTATACACTCTTCCCTTCTATAACTATAGTAATTTTTTTTAATTATTTCTTATACCTTTAGTTTCTATTACTTTCTAGTCCTTAATTACTATATTTTTATTATAGAAAATAAGTATATTCCCTTAAAAAAATATAGCTATATATATTATTTACGCACTAGGTGCGCTAAGTTTAAGAAACATCCCCTAGCTAAGCCTATATTACTATAAATTAACTATTAATTCCTTTATAATCTATTTATAGATTCTTAAAAGATAAAATATTCTAAGTACTATACCTAATACTATAACTATAGTAATTCTTATAAAACTATAAGTATACTACTTTTTCTATATTTTTTAGTCTTATTTTACTAATAAATTCCTATAGGCTATAGCTATAATAAGGGGTAATTTTATTAACCTCCTTATAGTTTTAGACTAGGCCTAAATACTTATAAATATCTATAGTAATATAGTAGAGAAAGACCCTAAGGACTACTTATTTTTAGAGGCCTTTTACTTCTATATTACTAAGTATTACCTTTATTTAATAATAGGGTTTAACTATATAAATATATTATATTATATTACTTTTAGCTTAACTAGGGCTATAAAGGTCTATTAGGTCTATCTCTTCCTTATATATTTACTAGTCTCTTACTTATATTTAGTAGTAGTATACCTTTATTATATACTAATAGTATATAGTATTATAATAGTAGCTACTTATTATAATATTCCTAAGCCTAATTCTAGGGTATATAAGTATTATAACTATTTTACCTTACCTTACTATATATTTACTAATTTTTCTATAGCTAAACTATTATAAACTTAAGGTTATATAAAATATAAAAATAACTTTATACCTATAATACTTAGACCTAGGATTTATTCCCTAGGGGATAGTAAAATATTATTTTATACTAGTAATATACTAGGTAATTACTAAGAATAAGAATAGTGCTAAGTATCTTATTTATAGGGGTTAGGCTTTTTACTATAAAAGAGTAATAATAAAGGGGTTTCCTTTAACTCTCCCTATGCTTTAGGTATATTTTCTTTTATTATTTAGTAAGTAGTCTAAGGTAGTTTATATAGGAGTATAATAGTAGCTAATAAGGCTAGGCCTTTTTTATTATAACTCTATATCTCTTTAGCTATATTTTACTTATATTTTATTACTTTTTTTATTTATTTTACTTTAGTAAAATACCTAAATTATATATTATATACTCTTTATTACTTTTACTAGGACTTATTAGTTATATTTACTAGGCTATTCCTTCTATTTTATAAGGTATTTATTACCTTTATAAGTTTTCTTATAGTCTTTAACTTTCTTAACTTTATATTTATTATCTTTATCTTTAAGATTTAGTATTAGTATTTCCTTTTCCCTAGTGTCTTTATAGTAGTTCTATAGCTTTAGTAAGCTAATATAGAATATATTATATAGCTAACTATATTTTTCTAGTAATACTAGTCTATATACTTATTTTCCTATAGTATTAAGTACTTAAAAAGATCTAATAAATCTAGGGATTAGCTTTTATTTTATATTCTTAAGCCTAATATTTTTTACTAATAGTAATACTAAATTACCTTAATATAGTGTTAATAGCTAGTAATACTAGTTATAGTACTTTACCTAGGTTTTAGTAGCTTTAGCCTAGTTTTTCTTTAAATACTCTCTAACTTTATATAGCTTTATAATATATATATATACTTCTAGTACTTTCTTTTCCTAGCTCTTACCCCTAAGAGCTAGATAAAACTTAGGTAAATAGCCTATAAGTAAGTAGTTTAGGGAGTAGCTAGTGCTTTTATTTATTATATTATTATAGGTAAATTAAGCTATTAGAAGTAGCTTAGGCTATATTTATTAGTTCTTTATAATAAAATATTAAAGGTAGTGCTTAAGTACTTAGTTTATTCTTTTTATTTACTTATTAGTTTAGGGGTAAAATACTATAGAAAGCCTTTACTTTACCTAAGATAAGTAGTATAGGTCTAACTAGAATTAGCTTATAAATACTAAACCTCTATTAGATATAATACCTTCTAGGGTTTTAAATTATAGCTTAATCTCTTTATAGAAAAGTTTTACTAATTTAGCTATATTAATAGTAGTAGTTATAGGTAAGAAGATAAAATACTTAGTAAATTAGTCTATAATTACTAGGATTATATTAGTCTCTTACTTACTTACTTATATAATAGGTAACCCTATAATAAAGTCTATTAAGATCTTTACCTATAGTTACCTTAGTATTAGTAGTAATTTAAGGCTTTTATATAAGTAATACTTTCTAGCTACTACCTATTAGTAAACCCTATAGCTTATAATATAGTCTAAAATAAACTTACTTATAGCTAGCTACTAAAAGTAATACTTTAGTAGCTTTAGAGTATACTTAGTCCTAAAGTAACCTACTAGTAGATTATTATAGTATAGCTATAGAAGCTCCTATTATAAGATAAGCTCCTAGGGAATAACTACCTAGTCTTAGTATAATAAAAAACCCCTTATACTATATAACTATAAACTAGCCTTTCCTTTCCCTTTTACTAGGGAGTTATTAATCTTACTATTTTATCTTTATAATTCTAAATCTTAATCCTATACCTTTTATAGTAGTTACACTAATAGTTTATTTAGCCTAGATTAGTAGGGATTTAGTAATATAATAGTCCCCTATATCTCTTATACTATACTAATATCTTAGACATATACTACCTTCTCCTTAAAATCCCCTTTAGTTAGCTAACCTTTTACTAAATTTATAGTAGCTAACTAACTTCTTAGCTAGGCTACTCTAGCTATTCTCTCTATAGGGGCTAGGGTATTTTCCTCCCCTAAAGATATCTTATTAAGCCTCTCTATACCTAAGACTAGGGTATTTTCCTCCCCTAAAGGTATCTTACTATATCTTTCTTAATATATTAGTTTCTTTTCTTTTACTATTCTAGTAAGTATCTCTTCTTCTACTATAGTAAGTATCTTTTCTTCTACTATTTTAGTAAGTATCTCTCCTTCTACTATTTTAGTAGGTATCTTTTCTTTTACTATTTTAGTAAGTACTATCTTTTTCTAAAGTTCTAGTAATAGTGCCCTATTTATTAGGGGTTTACCTTTATAATTAGACTTTCTTAATAGTGTATTTACTAGGTTACTTTTCCCTAGTCTATACTTAATTATAAAGTAAAAAGAGTAAAGGAATATACACTATCTTACTTATCTTCTATTTAACTTTTACTATCTTATAAAGGTCTATAGGTTATAGTAGTCTAATAGGACCTTAACTAGGCTTACCACGCCCTTAATATAGTATTACTAGTGTTTAAATAACTCTACTATAGTAAGTAACTTTTAATTAGCTATACTATAATTACGCTTAGTGTCTATAAATTTCCTTAACTAAAAGGCTACTAGATACTAATAGCCCTTATTATCCTACTAAGATAGGATTCCTACTATTATAAAAATTAAGGTATTTATCTTAATATACACTAGTTAACTTAGGTTATAATAATAAAGGAGAGGCACTTACTAAAATATATCTTTTAGCTAGTTAAATACTAGCTATTCCTTTACTTTAAATATAAACTTCCTAGTCTAAATACTATTTTAACTACCTTTTATTAGTATATAAAGGGGTGCTATAATCCTAGAGTATTTATAGATAAACTATTAGTAAAAGTTATAGAACCTAAGGAAGGACTATATATCCTTAAAGCTTATAAGCTCTCTTTATTCTTAGATTATATTAACCTAGTAAGTATTTATTAAGATTCTATTAACTAATAAAATAAACCCTAAGAACTTTACTAACTCCTAGTAAAATAAATACTTTAAGGGTTTTATATATAACTTTACTAATCTTATATATTCTAAAACTTCCTTAATATATATAGTATACTTCTCCTATATCTTTAAAAAGATAAGAATATTATTTAGATATACTATATAAATAGTATTAACTAGCCTATAGAGCGCTTTATAAATATAGCTTTAAAAGGTAGCTAGGGTATTAGTTAACCTAAAAGGTATTATAAGGTATTTATAGTATTTATAATAAGTATAAAATATAGTCTTTTACTTATTATCTCCTTTAATATAAATTTAATAGTATATATCCTTAATATTAATTTTTAAGAAGTAGTAAGCTCCTTAGCACTAGTCTAGGATCTCTAAAATTAGGGGAAGAGCGTAGTAATTCTTCTATATTACTTTATTAAGTCTTTAATAATCTATATATAATTAGAGTATCCTATCCTTCTTTAGTATAAATAAAATAGGTATACCTATAGGGCTCTTAAAGGGTCTTATCTAGCCTTTTTATAGGTTTTTATTAATATATTTATAAAACTCCTTTAGCTTACTTTAGGAGAGAGAGTAGATTAGTCTATATAGGGGTATAGTCCTAGGTACTAGGTTAATTATATAATTAGTCTCTTTTCTTAATAGTAAGCTCCTTACCTTATCTAATATAAATATATCTTTAAACTTATATAGTTCTAAGGGAATATTTTTAATAGTTTTATATACTTTTACCTTCTTATTATCTTTAAGGGTAATAAACTTATTTTCTATAACCCTTATAATAGTATATATAATAGTCTTATTATATATTACCTTTATAAATTTATAAGGAGTTAGTAGTAAAAAGGCTACTTTTCCTTTCTTAAACTACTATTCCTATAAGTATAGGTAGAGGTATATATATTCTTCTATAAGAGTATATATTCTAATTAATATAAGGCTTCCCCTTACTCTTAGGTCTTTATTTATAGCTATATATAGTAGCTTAAGGTCCTTTTTTTTTTCTCTTAAGTTCTTAATTATAATAAGTACCTTATAAATACTATATTAAGGGACTATAAGGGCTCCTACTACCTTAATAATAAGTGCTATAGCCTTAGCCTAGTTAAGTTTATAAGTTCTTATAAACTTAATACTAATTATATTAATCTTAGTATAACTATTTAGATTAGCTACTATTTTAATATCTTTATACCTATAGATAGTAACTAGTGTGTAAAACTAATACCCTATTAGTACCTTAGTATTAGAGGTAGAGGTAAGGGTATTTACTTCTACCTTAGGGAGTTTTCTAGGCCTTCTTAAGGCTTTTTCTAAGGTTTCCTATAGTAATATATAAGGTATTCTATACTATTATAGTTAAAACACTATATCTTATCCCTAGGTTTAGTATTATTTAGGTAGGTAGCTAAGCCCTTCTTCTAGTTCTTATTTCTTTAATCTTTATAAGGTCTATAACCTTATAGGGAGTTATTCCTATAGTGCTAAGGGTTCTTATATAGGCCTTTATCTCCTAATTACTTAGGCTTTTACTTATTCTTTAGTATTACCTCCTAAAACCACTAGGTAAGTTATATAACCTTTTCTTAAGTCTTATTAGTAATAGAGGTATATAGGTTAATATAATCCTATAGGTTAGGGAGTAGCTTTATAAAGAATATAAGGGTATAAATCTTCTTTAGGGCTTTTTCTAGGTATTTCTCTAGTAAATCTAAGAAAATACTAAACTTAATAAGGCTTTAACCCTTACGCTACTTTATATTCTCTAATTATATTACTATTTATATATTATAATTAGTAAAGTCCTAAAGTAGTATAAGTATTTAAGTCTAAAATTTATCCTAGTTATCTTTAGTTATCCTAGCTATTAGCTTACTATTCCTTAAGGTATTTATCCTATCTTACCTTATAATTAATATATATATAGTTAAGTATAAAAAGAATCTTCTAGTAGTTATATTAGAACTTCTTCTTTACCTTATTAAAGGTATAGTTTAAGTTATTAATCTATATCTTATACCTCTATAGGCTTATAGGGTATTAGAGATTAGTAATATTTTAGACTTTAACCTCTTAGTTATTATAGCTTAAGGAAGTGCTAGCTCTTTACTACCTTTTTAATTATTTTTCTCTAGTATTATATTATAATAAATCTTAAAGCTTTTACTCTCTTTTCTATAGTTTCTAGAGTTCCTTAAGCTAGGTAATTTACTTTACTATTACTATAGCTTAGGTATAGATAGTAAGGGGTATATCTTTAGGTATAGTACCTATAGAATATAGTATATTCTTAGCTATAGTATTACCCTTATTTAGTAGCCCTTAGTTATTATCTAATATTACTCTTATAGATTAGGTAATTCTCCCCCCTATATTACTCTTAGGTAGCTAGTAAAAAAAGCTTTAGAATTATAAGAATAAAGGATAGCTAGGTAAGAGATATAGGGGTACTTATATATTTACTAAAGCTTACTAGGCCTAAGTGTGTTATATATGTGAGTCGCTGTCTTATAGCTAGTGGCTCGCTAGTGTTATGTAGACCTAGCCCTAGGCCTAGCGTGCCTGCGGGGTGCGCAGGTGCGGTGTTGTAAGTGGGGCCTCACAGTAGCTATAACTATTTATTTTTTAACTACCTATAATCTGTTTATTAACTTAGTAACTACTACTAGTAGTAACTACTAGTTATATATTAGACCTAAATTTTTAAATTTTACTAAATATTTTATAACTCCCTCTTTATTACTCTAAGCAAGAATTATCTTAACTTTATAATCTACTAATTAAATTAGCGCTATTACTCTAAGCTATCTATTGAATACGTCTCTATAGAATTATTTAAGATAATTAACTAAGATAACTAGATAAATCCGCTAGTTATCTAGTATATTAAGCTTATATGCTAATCTTCTAATATATTATAAAATTTAAAACAGGCCTATGAATTTTAGTTTATACTTTAGGCTTATTTACCTTAGAATTATATATGCCTAGTTATCTAATCTAATTAATACTTAATTACTAAGCTTAAAAAACTTGCTTATATATTTATAATTATAATATATCTTTATCTAGATTACTACTAATATAATTATATTATACGCTTGTAGTTATTCTAACGGTTTATTTAGCATTTCTAGCTTCTTTAGATATAATAATAACACTATATTATTAGGTAAGAATCCTATAATAATCTAGTTTAGGGAGCGTTCTATTGTTTTAATTACTATATTATTAAACTTAAATTATAATTATAGTAATATCTATTGCTATAATTGATTATTGTCTAATTATGCGAAATATATTTAGATAGCTAATTTAATTATCTATATAGTCTATTCTATCTGTCTGTTTATCTATAGGTAGTACGCTATTAAATGTAATAACTTTGTCCTAATTAGCTCTTAAAATACTTTCTATAATACTACTAGAAACTATTAATTATAATTACTTATTATAACTTTAGGTATTCCCTAATTAGATATTAATAGTTAATTATATAACTTCCTTATATAAGTCACTGCTATAATATTATTCTAATAAGGCTTTAATATTATTTACTTGCTAAATTTATTAATAATTACTAGCAAAGAATTATTACCCTTTACTAATATAAGTAATAATAGGAGAAAGTTAATTAAGATTATATAATATAGCGCTAGTAGTGCTAATAATAGTTATAAGTTACTATATCTTAGGTGCCTTCTTAGTTAATAGATCTAATATAGAGAATAGGTCTTTAGGTAATTTTATAGCCTATATAATCTATAAGGTATATAGAATTATTAGATAATCTTGCTTAACTTTAGATAACCTATATAATTACTATTATATATAGAATTTATAAGTCCTTAATAGCTAGCTTAGGTATATATAATTATAGTTAGAATCCTAGAGTTATCTTCTATAATAATCTATTCTCCTAAGTAAAAAGTAGCTTTACCTAGTTCTCTATTAGTAATTAAGTATTATTTTCTAGTACTATTTTAATATACTTCTATATTAGGTCCTAATTATAACCTAATTATATTAACTTTTTAAAATTAGGCAATATCCTAACTAGTAATGCTATTAGTCTCTCCGCTACTAGTGTGGTAAATTATAGTATTAGCGCTATAACTAGATTATATTCTATATGCTATCCTATATAATAATTATTAAGTGATTTCTAATGCTCTAGCCTATTATTAAGTATATTATCTAGTTATCCTAGGGCGTTATTATTATATGTCTTCTTTATTATTTTTAATTTACTTAAGGCATCTAGTATTAAATAATCCTTACCTAGTTTATAGATTACTTTAATATTAAATTAGCTAATATACTCTATAGCTTATATTAATCTTTTATTTACTATATGCCTACTACTTATATTTATAATATCTAATTACTAACCTATATTAATAATTAAGTAATAATCTATAAAACATATTACTAGTAGTATTTGCGTTGCCTTAATCTATTGCCTTAATTTTTAGAGTATTTATATATAACTATAGACTTTAAGCTCTATTAACTAGTATCTCTTTTCTATATTAAATAATGTTCTAGAAAGGAATGTAATTAGCTAAATAAATATCTAAGGAGGGTATTTAGTAATAGCCCTATCTATCTTTAATTTTAGAATTATCTTATCCTTTATATAATATATTATTACACTAATACTAACTCCTAATATATTAAAATCTATAAATAGTTATTAATTTAGAGAGAATAGTGTTAAAGTAGTATATTTTATTAGTACTACCTTTAATATATTAAATACCTTAATCTCCTATCTTAATAGTAATAGTATGCTAATACTTTTTGCCTAATTATATTACGCTGGCTTTAATATCTTCTTCTTTATAGTCTTATTATCTTTATTTATCTTAACTACCTAATATACTTATAGTAAATTTATCTTATAATTCTATAATAGTTTAATAATTATTATATACCCTAGTATATATTACCTTAAGGCTCCTATAAATCCTAATAAATATTCTAATACTTATAGTGTTTTTAGAAATTCTAAATATCTTATTACTACTAATTTTTTAGCTAGTGTAGCTATTCCTAAAGAATTAACTAATTTTCCTAGTACTTTTGCTATTAGATACGCTACAAATATCTTCTTTAGCCTAATTAAGATGTTATTTTCTAGTAATCATTAGAATATCTATTAAGGGTCTGTGTTACGACTTAAGGGTCGAAAGATAATAGAACAGAGTGATAGCTTAGATTCATAGTTGTAGCTAGAAAGGTACTACCTAGGGGCGGGTATGTGAAGGTTTTAAGCTCTAACCTTCTATAAGAATATAAGTGGTCCTTACTAAATACCTTACCTTATGCTTATATAACTATTTAGCTACTAGCTAACCCCTCCCTAACCTAGTAGGTCTAAGGTCCTACTAGTGCTCTATTATATAATAATCCTATCTCTATCCCTTACGCTCCTAATATAATACCCTCTCTTTATATAATTATCCTTAATTATATAATAAGCTACTTACTTAGGGCGTTTATACTATATAGTCCTAGGGGCTATAGTTAATAGAGGGTTTAGGTTAGGTATAATATATTATAGCGTAATATATTATTAAAAATAATAATACTAATAATACTAAGGTATAAATATTATTATCCCCCTATTTATTAATCCTAAATAATAACCTATTTACTACTCTAATATAGTAAAGTAAATACTCTTTGCCTTATACTAATAGTTCTAAGAGAGTAAATACCTTATATTAAATTTTATAATTAGGTTAAATAGATAGGGTATTAGATACTATATATATAAATAAACTTATTTATAAGTCTTAGTAATATAGTAGTGTAGTTACTATATATTTATAGCTACTAGTATATTTATAAATAGTAATAATAATAGTAAATACTATAATCCCTATATTAGCTATATATAGTATATAAATTACTTAGGGGGTTTATAGTTAATATAAAAGGGACTAGATCTTCCTCCCTTATATATATACTTCCTTTCCCTTATATACTATCTAACTATTATAAGTTTCTTTATCTTTACTTATCTTCCCTTTACTACTTCCTTACTACTAACCTATAGCTAGCTTATAATATCTAAAATCTATTTATTAACTTTTACTTTACTACTAGGTCTATTTTTATAAAATAAACCCTTAGGGAAGTTACTAAAGAAGTTACCTTAAAAGAGAATAGTATTTAAAATTTCTATATAAGTTTACTACTTTCTTACTAGGTTATTACTACTAACTTATAGCTAGTAATACTAAAATTCTATATATATAGTGTAGTTAGTAAGTTACTATATAAAATATATAGCCTAAGAATAGTACCTATACTATTCCTTAGTATCTTAAGAAGAATAAACCTTTTTCTATAGAGTATAATAACTCTTATAGTATAATCTTACTACTTCTTTACTTCTTATAGTTACTAACCTATAGTAGTAAACTTAGCTAAATATACCTATTATACCTAAAATAATAAGATATATATTAGAGTATAACTACTTATTCTAAGTCTTTAGTTTTAAGACACTAACTTACTACTAGTGCCTTACTTAAATTATATAGCTTTATAAAAAGCTATTTAATATTATTAAAGCTATACCTAAGGGAGATTACTATTACCTTAATAAAGTAAGTATATCCCTAGTTCTCTTAACTTAATTACTACTAATATACTAATAATCTCTTATTTATACTAAGTAAAAACTATATAATACCTTTCTAAAGACTAAAAATACTAATAAGTATAAGTATATTTATTATACTTAGGTAGCTACTAAAGTAGCCTAGGAAGCTAAGTATAATAAGTATATTACTATAGTATAGCTAGCTAATACTACTAACCTTAAGGTCTAAATTAATATTATAAACTACCTTTACTATATATATAAGAATATTCTAATAATAAGTCTCTTAAATATCTATAAGTACTTCTTTACTAACTTATTAGTAGTTTACTTCTTATACCTCTAGGCTTCCTACTTATATTAGTCCTTCTAAGTTACCTAGAGAGCTTTATATCTTTATATATAGGGAAGGTAACTCTTCTAATAAAAAGGCCCCTATACCTCTAAAGGCTTCTATACCTATTATTACTATAGTCTCTAAGGAAAATAAGGGTAAGGGTAAGGATAAAGAAATACTTTTTAAGTAATTATTACTAGGTAGTTATATTATAATTATAAGAATAATATAATTATATCTTTTTAGAATATTACCCTATATTATTTACTATATTTATAGGGTATTACCTTATGTTATTTACTAAGGGTAGTTTTACTACTATAACCTAGCTACTTAGTTACTACTTATAGTTATAGATAATATTCCTTATAATAAAATCCCTCTTTAATACCTATAAGTTCTCTAAGCTATTATAGCCCTTTTATTTAACTAGGTACTTATAATACCTACTATTATAATAATATAAGATAATTCTTTTTACCTTAAACTCTTACTTATTATCCTTAATATTATCTTATAATAAAGAAGTATTTACTATATTACTTAGGTTCTCTTTAAAGGGTTTAAGGCTTATAATATTAAATATATTATATAACTATATTCTAGTAAGTAATTCTAGCTAGTAAGCTAGTCTATAACTCCTAACTACCCTTATAATCTTATAAGGGCCTAGGTACTTTATAGTTAACTTCCTACTTAGCTATCTTAGGTTAATATTCTTTATAAATAGTAAAATATAATTACTAACTTTAAATCTCTTTAGGGTTCTTTTCTAGTTATAGTATTTCTTATACTAAGCTTATAAGTTAATTAAAAGCTATTTAATTACTATATATTTCTCTCTTAGTAATAATACTTTACTCTTAGCCTAATTATTTATAAGTAAAATATTAGGTACTACTTACTATAAGCCTTTAGGGTTATACCCTTATAATGCCTTTACTAGTATATAGCTATAAGTTATATAGTTACTAGTATTATATATAAATTATACTATTAATAGGTTATTAGCCTAGTTAGTTTATTTAGCATAAGAGAAAGCCCTTAAATAATATTCTAAGACCTAGTTTAATTATTCTATTTACCTATTTATCTATAGGTAAAAAGCGGTGCTTAGTAGCTACTTAGTTATAATAAGATAGTAAAAGGTTATCTAAAATCCGCTTATAAATATAAAACCTTAGTCTATTATAATACCTTCTAGGGCTTTATAATCTCTAAAGATATATTCTAGGAATATAATAGCTAACCTATTACTTATTAGTTATATTAAAATAGGAATATAAATACTATACTTTATAAAATAGTCTATAATTACTAAGATTATATTATAAGTCTAGTTAGTGTCTTTAACTAGTAGTAATTTAGTAATAAAATCTATTAATAGTTCTTAAAAGGGGTAATCTAGCTCTAGTAAAGTAGCTAACTTACTATATAGCTTATAGTGCCTTAGCTTTAAAACTTAATAGTTTATATAGGTACTAATATATACTTTTATATCTTTCTTTATTAATAGCTAGTAGTACTAACTTATAATTTAATAAAGTATCTTACTAACTCCCTAATACCTAGTAATAGGGTTATTATATATTAGTAGTAAAATCTCTTTTCTTATCCCCTAGGGAATATAAACTTAACTCTTAAATATTAATAGCTTAGAGAGTCTAATTAACTATATTTATAATACTTCTAAGTTACTACTCTTAAGTAGCTTTCTTTAATATATAGTAAACTTATTATTTTACTATATACCTAATAATAATACTTAAATTAGAATATCTAATTCTAAGCTATTATCCTAAGTATTAGAGTTAAACTTAGAAAAGGTTCTTTAAATAGCTTAGATTCTTACTATAATATCTCTATAAGTAGCTAGCTTATAAGTTACTTCTAGTCTTATAAGTACACTATAGTTAAGTAATATTTCTAAGGGGCGCCCTTACTACTTACTAGTAACTATACTAGCTAAAATACCCCTTTTAATAATATCTAGTCTTATAGCTTCCTTAAAAATATAGCTAAGTTATATTTTCTTAAAACCTTAGATATTCCTATTACTATTATAAGGTCTTTATAACTAACTATTTACTATATTAAATAATAATATAATAGAACTTATAGTATTCCTATTACTACTATAGAGTTCTTATTAATTAGTATTTATAAACTAAGATAAGAAGTTTAGTAGCTATAAGGTTACTACCTTTACTTTCCTATCTTTACTTATATAATCTACCCTTCTTAATAATATATTAGTAAGGTTTAACTTACTAGCCCTATATTTAATCCTAAAGTTAAATAGGTATAGCTTATTAAGCACTATTACTTACTTACTAGTTAGCTATAGCTTTATAGCTAGGTACTTATAGTTTAAGTAATCTATTACTACTATAATTAGGTAAGTTAAGTACACTAGGTAATACCTCTATGCCCTAAAAGCCTCTTAGATTACTAATAATTTAGTATCTAGTATAAGGTAATATAACTTAGTATTAGTTAACTTTCTTAATATATATATAACTAGGTGCTAGTAACCTAGTACTAATATTATAAGTATTACTCTAATAGTAAAACCTAATATATTTATCTTTACTCTTAATAGAGTAAGTAAGTTAAAGTGCACTAAAATTAGTATTTCTTAGAATAACTTCTAGAGTTCTCTAAATATAGCTAATAGTAGCTTAAAGGTTACTAGTTATCTTCTTTAAGTTAGTATTAATAAAATAACTACCTTATTATACTCTTAATAGAGTAAGTAAGAAATCTAGTAAACCTAAGGAATAATTAGATATCTAGGACACTATAAGGTATTAGCTATATTATAATTACTTCTACCCTTAATAGTTCTATTATAATACCTTTCTTAGATATAATAAATCCTAAGAATTTAACCTCTATAACTAAAAATTAATACTTCTTTAAGTTAATAAAAAGCTTTATATTATAGAGTTTACTTAGGACTTATTTAACATAGCCTATATAAGTAGCTATATTACTACTATAAATTAGAATGTTATCTAGGTAGATAATATAGATATTATCTATAATATCCTTAAGGACTTTATTAATATACTCCTAGAAAGTTACTAGTATATTAACTAATCTAAATAGTATTATAAGATACTTAAAGTGCCTATATTTATAATAGAATACTATCTTCTACTTATTACCTAAGTAAATATATAGCTAGTAGTATATATCTATTAAGTTAAGTTTTATTTAGATAACTATACCTTTTAAGTAATTAAGGATTTTAGTAATTAGTAGTAAGGGGGACTTATTCTTAATAGTAATCTTATTTAGGCCCTTATAATCTATATAAAGCCTTAATTTCCCTCCTTTCTTTAGAATAAATAAAATTAAGGCCCTAGCTAGGCTAACTAATTTTCTAATCTATCCCTTTTACTATATATCTATAAGATACTCCCTAAGCACCTCTAGCTCTTTCTTAGCTAAGTTATATATTAGTTCTTAAGATAGTATTTTCCCTTTTTCTAATTTAATTATATAAGTATAGCCCTTTAGTTTAGAAAGTATTCCTACTAAATCCTTATTAAATATATCTTTAAATTCTAAGTATTTCTCTAGGAGCTCTAGTTTATCTATATTATTACTTAGCCCTTACTTAGTTATAAGTTACTTATTACTTAGACTATCTAAGGATCTTAGGTTAGCTATAATATATTACTTATATAACTTATAGGTATACTCTAAGACTATTACTACTTTTTTACTACTTATTTCCTAAATTAGCTTTAGTAAGTTTACTAGTAGGTTCTTTTTTAGTTTTTTTTCTTTTTTATTCTTTAGGCTATTTAAAATAACTTTTACTAAACCTAATACTAGAGTAATTACTAACTATTTTAATACCTTATATACTCTTTACTTATCCTAAGTATATAAGAGGCACTTCCTTATTACTAGGTATCTCTAAAACTTCTTTTTATAATATATTACTATAGATTTATATTCTCTAATCTAGTCTATACCTAGTAGTAGCCTTTCTTTAGTATTAGTAATAAAGTAGCTAACTTAGTAAACCTTTATAAACCCTATATTATTCTTTATTAATACTAATCTCCTTAGAATTTCTTAATATAAAACTATATTCTTACTTATACTTTTAAGGTTTTAATCTATTTTTTAACTCTTTTCTAATCCTTCTTAGATAATAACTTTAGGTATATAGTTAAGGATTATATACCTAAATCTATTAGTGCCTTTACTACTACTTACTAGTAATCTTATTATAGAGATATATAGACTTTAACTCTTAGGTTTACTAATTTATCTATAATAAGCCCCTTATCCTAGGTTTATATAAATAAAAGTAGTATCTTATTAGGATTAAATACTTTATTACTACTATTATTATACTTCTCTATAGTATATTTATTACTCTTATAGATAGAGTAGTCTAATAAATAGTAAGCTATTAAGATATATCTAGGCTTCCTATATTTATAATATATAATAGGTAATCTTCCTACTTACCCTTTATTCTATTACTATAAGTTATCTATAAGTAAAGTTAATTACTATTACTTCTTCTTATTATCTTAACTTTTCTTATAACTTTATATTAGTTTTATTACTACCTTTGCTTTCTTACCTTAGCCTTATAACTAGCTCTAAGTAATTAGAAACTCCTAGCTAAGTATTTACTTTCTTATAGTATTATTAAGGCTATTAATAAATATATAGATTCTTAGTTATATTAGGATTAGTTTAGGTAGGTTAGATTTAACCTTAGTCTAATTCCTAATAAAGGCTTAAAATAATTAGCTATTACCTTACTAAAGATTTAGTAGTAACCTAGTTACTTCTAAGTATCTAGTGTTTTTATCTATTATTTTAGTCTTTAGCTATATAATAAAGCTTACCTAATTATAGTCCTTATATTCTATATAACTATCTATAGCTATATAGTGTATTTATTATTACTTTATATTATTAGTAAGGTATTTATTAGTATAAGCTACCTTTATTATATTATTATAAAAGATATATTAATTTAATTTAAATAATATATTTAAGTCTACTAGGAAATTCTAAAGGTTTTTATAAGTATCTCCCTTATATAATAGTATCTATAGCTATATCTTAATAATACTATATTAGTATATATTTATTACTTACTTAATACCTATTAGTAAAGTAAGTATAGAAGTAGTTAGTCTAACTTAAGGAGGTAGATTTATAGGTCCTTACTAGGTTTTAACTAATAGTAGGTTTACCTAAAGCTTCCTAATTTTTACTTTTATCTATAGAATTTCCTATATTTTTTATATATATTATAGCTTAGCTTATATAATATTATAACACTATTATACTACCTTCTTAATACTATTATTCTTAATTCTAGTATTATTATCTAGATTAGTCTTAGGTAGTATTTAATATACTTAATTATTAGTATTTATTATTTAAGTATTTACTACACTACTACTACCTTACTTATTTATAGTATTACTACTAGGGGGTATAGGTATATTTTATATAGATATTCTCTAGTATACTAATATTATAATCTAGCTAATAGTCTATTACCCTAAAGGGATTAAGAGCTTAATTTATTATAACTTAAGGGTTAAAAAGATAATAAAATAGAGTAATAGCTTAGATTTATAGTTATAGCTAGAAAGGTACTACCTAGGGGTAGGTATATAAAGGTTTTAAGCTCTAACCTTCTATAAGAATATAGGTAGTCCTTACTAAATACCTTACCTTACACTTACATAACTATCTAGCTACTAGCTAACCCCTCCCTAACCTAGTGGGTCTAAGGTCCTGCTAGTGCTCTATTATATAATAATCCTATCTCTATCCCTTACGCTCCTAACACTTTAATAGGGGCTAAGAAATCGATTCTAGTTATTAAGATTAGTTAAATTCTAAAGGGATTAAATTTACAACTTCTAGTCCCTATATCTATGAGCAAAATGGATTAGCAAAGCGTTCTATTTAAACTATTCTAGATTAATTAAGGGCTACTATTTAGTAGGCAAAATTACCGTTATTTTTATAGTGTTTTAGATTACCTATAGTTATTAACCTTGTTAATATAATTGCTAATACTACTAAGGATCAAAGCCCTAAACAACTACTATCTAGGGAGCTAGAAAGGCCCTATATAACTAATATTAGTAGTATTAGGGCTATAGGATCTTACTGTGAGATTCTAATTCCCCTTAAAAAATAACTAAAAGCCTAAAAGTTAGCAGCTAGAACTATCCCTAGAAGACTCCTTATTACACTAGGTTTAAATACCTATCTAGTGTATATCCCTTCTAAAAGACTAGTTATAAAAACTAGCTTTATTAAGATTATAGAACCTATAGGCCTTATTTCTAAAGGCTTACCTAGGATTTCTATAGGGGATAACCCTTTAGAGGGGGAAAATCTAGATAATTAACAATATCTAGATTGTGGTTTAAAGGATTACCCTATAGATAATATAGGGGACCCTATAGGTTAAGAAAAACTACCTATAGGACCTAATTAACCCCCTAAAGGTCTAGTTCCAGAAGCCCTAGAGGGGGCGCTGCCTATATCTTAACTAGGAAATTAGATTTTAACTCCGGACCTGATTTCTGATAAAATTACCGACTTCGACCCTAATATTATCCCTATAGATATTAATATTAGTTCCTCTTTTTCTCTAGATTTTATAAAAGAAATTTACTTTAAGGTATAGGAAAAGCTAAAGGAAAAGAACCCTAATAGCCCCGAACCTAAGACCTAGAAGTAAGCTATATCTAGTCCTAAAAAGGATAAATAGATAGAAGCTACCTTTAAAGAATTTAAATAGCTTCTAAAGGCTAGTACTTTAAATTTATAGGGAAAGATAAAATCCCTTAGGGCTAAAAAGTACTAAAAAATAGGCTTATTTATAAGCTTAAAAAGGATAAAGAAAATAATCCTTTAAAATATAAGGCTTAACTTATTACTAAGGGATTTATGCAAATTAAAGGTCTTAACTATCTAGAGACCTTTGCCACTATAAGTATTCCCCCTAGCTAGAGGATTTTACTAGCCCTAGTGGCTTAGAATAACTAGGAAATCAAATAGATTGATTTTATAGAAGCTTTTCTTAATAGTAAGCTATAATAATAGATTTATATAGTTATTCTAGATAGATTTATTAAATTCCTTAAAGTAAATCCTAACCTAGCTAAATTAGCTAGAAGTTTTAGCTAGAAACCTTCTAAAGATTAAGTAATTTTATTATAGAAATCTTTATATAGCCTAAAATAAAGCTTAAGGGAGTGGTAATAAGTATTAATAGCAGTGCTTAAATCCCTAGGGTTTAACCCTCTAATATTAGACCTAGTAATATTCTTTAATCCTTTTACTAAAACCTTTATTATTACTTATATAGATTATTATTATTATGGACTAGCCCCTAGGCGACTGCGATAGGGCGTTAATATAGTATTAAGAAACTTAGGGGAAGAAGAAGAAGACTACATAGCTAATCCCCCCTACTCCCTTTATATTCTCTAGGTATCTTATATTAGCCCCCTTTTTATCCCTTACTACCCCCCTACTTATATACACTATACTATTACTTAGGCAAAGCCTAAGCCCTTTATATATACCCTTACTAACCTATTACCCTTAGCCCTCTGCCTGCCTATTATTATACTAATACTAACTTACTATAACTAGGTTACGTAGTATAGCTATTTCTAATATTATCCCTTATAGGTGGAATATAACACGCGCTTGCTATTATTATTATCTATTAAGAGTAGGGGTATACATTATATCCTACGCTACCCCTTATTATTATTATCTAATTATAGGTAAGGTACGCGTCACGTCCTACCTAACCCCTTATTATTATTATAATAATACTAGCCCTACCCCTACTTACTTATAACTTATCTAATATAGGCATAATTACCTATATAAATATCCTACTTCTTTTTATAATATAACCTCACTTTTCTTATATAATAACCTTCTAAAAACACTATAACTTTATTATACTTTCTTATCCTATTATATTCTATTTCACGCTATTATATTATTATTTCTATATTAAAGATACCCTACCCCTAAGATATAACTACTATACTATAAACTAGATAAGTAGCCACTACCTCTATCCCTATAACACCCTTAGCCTAAGCTATTAGTAAGTTCCTTATAGAAGGAGACTTAGATAATAAGTAATATACTATACCCTCCTTACTTTAGCGCCCTTATAGGCTATATATTAAATAATCCCTTATTACTAGTATTATAGATTATTACCTTACTAAGAGTAAGGAGTCCTATTCCCTATATTATTAGAACTATATTACCTATATCTAGCTAACTAAGTACTTACCTATAGACTTATAACTTTAATATGCTCTTAAGGACCTTAAAGCTAAAATTATTAAGGGAGAGTATATTATTACCCCTAGTATTAATAAGATAGAGATAACTAAGAAGAAAATACCTATACTATCTTAGAAGTTCTATTCCCTTATAAGTAAGTAAACTATATTACTAAATTAAGCGTAGTTTAATCTAGCCCTAGTCTAGTCTACCCTTAGTCCTTTCCCTTTAACTAATATACTTACTATAAATATAACTAGACTTAAAGTTATTCTTTTTATTAGTAGTAGTCCTTTAGCTAGATATAGTATAGGAAACTCTATATAGTAAGTTACTAGTATCTTATTCTAATAAGGATAATAAGTTATTTAAAGTGTAAACACTATATATAAAGAACTCTATAAGTAGAATATAGCCCTCCTTAAAGTGCTTTTCCCTTACTACTATAGTAGTAACTAATATAGCTAATATATTAAAGTAGGTAATAAATTACCTTCTTACTACTATTAATAGCGTTCCTACCTCTTATCTAGGTTAAACCCTATTAATCCTTATATTAAACTTACTTATTCCCTAGCTAGAGCTAGTAGTTACTTAACCTATTTTCTTACTAATAAGTCTAAGAGTAATACCCCTCCCTTATATATTTACTTTAATCTCCCTAATTATTATTTTACTTATATTATCTAAAACCTAGGCATAACCTAAGGTTAGTAGCTATAATTAGTAGGTAGAATAACCTATAGCCCCTATATAAGTGGCTTAGGGTTAAACTATATTACCTTATAGTATACTACTATTAATATAAGTTTATTTAGTAATAAGTCTAAACTTTATAATATAGTAGTGTAAATAGTTTAGATAGAAGTAAGTAGTAGTAAGGGCGTGCCTATATTACTAGAGCTTTTAATAGGTAGATAAAATTAATTTAGTCTATTATAGAATTATATATCCCCTTACTTTGCCTTAAATTTATTAAGGGCTTATATCTTTACTATACTCTCTAGTAGCTCCTATATTAGTTATAAGTACCCTATCTATTTAACTAAAATCTTATACCTTTTGCCGTGCCCTAGTGTGTTTTAAGCTACTAGTATTTATTTTACCTAGTATTTCTCTATAAGTTTATTATTATCTTTTACTAGTACTTATTATAGACCTAGATAGGAATCCTATAGTATTTAACTTAGAAGAGGGTTCTTTACTACCTATTTAATAAGGTTAATATAAAAGACTAAGTATATACCCCTTAGTATATCTAGGTAGACTATAAGTGGTAATAGTACCTCTACTACTATATATTTTATAGCTACCTAATTTAATTTCTATAAGGGTTAGTTTATCTTAATATTTTTAAGTAAAAGCTATACCTTATCCCTAACTTAAAAGCGTTTTACTAGATATCTTAACACTAATATAGTATCTTACTATTATTACTATATATAAGTAATTATAGCCTAAGCTAGAAGGGTTCCCTTCTAGAGATAATTTAGGAAATAGATAGCCTTTCTCTTTAGAGTTATAGTAAAAATAGATAAGTTAGGTTATAATTAAATAGGTTTAAGGTTATAGCTATTAAGTAGTTAGTTTAGGCTTACCCTAGTGACTAAAGATAGCCTATTATTTATTATAAGTTAGTAAGTAGTAAGGTGCTTAGGCTAATTATACTATAAAAAGGAAATAGCTACCTATAATATTACCTATACCTCCTAGTTTGCCTATTCTATACTACTATTAGTTTATAGGTAATAGGATATAGAGAGTAACTAATCTATTCCTACTAAGGAGTATAGAGTTATCTAGAACTTTCCTAACTAGTCTAATCCTTAATCTATAATAATAGACTATAGAAACCCCTAAAATCTCTACTAGACTACCTTAAATTATTCTACACACTCCTTAGCTCTAATTAAAGTTATAGCCTCTAACTAAATAAACTTAGAAAGCCTATCTATAATTACTATAAGGTACTAGGGTCTCTCTTAAGATAACGCTAGTAAGTTTATTATAAAATTAATAGAGATTTATAACTAGAACTAGTCTAGGATAGGTAAGGGCCTAAGCAATCCCTAGCGTTATAAATAGCTCTTATAGCTGCTAAAATAGTAATAATTCTAGATAAACCTTATAATATCCTATATTATTCTATCCTAGTAAAATTATTATTATAGAATCTAAAATATAGTATTATAGCCTAGGTATCCTATAGTAGGCGAATTATAGTATTATTAGATAAGTATTATTATTAAAGGCTCTTACTTAGGAACCTAGGTATACCCCTAGAACTAAAGCGCTCTATAAGTGCTTATAGAATAATCCACTACCTATTCTCTTATTTATACTTTAGGGGGAAACTTCTATACCCCCTCCTAAATAGCTCTTAACTAAATACTATAGGTAAGGTCTAAGGTAATAGCCTAGTCCTAAAGTAACTATAAGTGCTTAGAGGTAAAGAGAACCTCTCCTACTAGTAGTACTACCTCCTACTACCCTTTTAGTGCTAGTAAAAGTCTAGTAATAGTAAGGGGCTATAAGATATATTCTATCCTTAAGGCCCTTTTTTTCTAGTCCTATTCTTACTAAGAAAGGGCATCTAGGTATTAAGCCTATATACTAGGTCTATAATAAAGATAGAAGTTAAATAACATAAGCGTATCTACCTAATTGTGAGGCCCCGCCCACAACACAGCGTGCACACCCCATAGGCATGCTAGGCCTAGGGCTAGGTCCACGTAACACTAGTGAGCCGCTAGATAAAAGCTAGTGACTCGCGCGCATAACACTTAAACCTAGTAAGCTTTAGTAAATACATAAGTACCCCTATATCTCTTACCTAGCTATCCTTTATTCTTATAATTCTAAAGCTTCTCCTACTAGCTACCTAAGAGTAATATAGGGGGGAGAACTACCTAATTTATAAGAGTAATATTAGATAATAACTAAGGGCCACTAGATAAGGGTAACACTATAGCTAAGAATATACCCTATTCTATAAGTACTATAACTAAAGATATACCCCTTACTATCTATACCTAAGCTATAGTAATAGTAAAGTAAATTACCTAGCTTAAGGAACTCTAGAAACTATAAGAAAGAGAGTAAGAGCTCTAAGATCTATTATAGTGTAATACTAGAGAAAAATAATTAAAAAGGTAGTAAAAAGCTAGCACTTCCTTAAGCTATAGTAGCTAAGAGGTTAAAGTTTAGAATATTACTAACCTCTAATACCCTATAAACCTATAGAGATATAAGATATAGATTAATAACCTAAACTATACCTTTAATAAGGTAAAGAAGAAGTTCTAATATAACTACTAGAAGATCCTTTTTACACTTAACTATATATATATTAATTATAGGGTAAGATAGGATAGATACCTTAAAGAATAGTAGGCTAATAGCTAGGATAACCTTAAAGATAACTAGGATAAATTTTAAACCTAGATACTTATACTACTTTAGGACTCTACTAATCACAATATATAAATAGTAATATAATTAGAGAATATAAAGTAATATAAGGGTTAAAGCCCTATTAAGTTTAGTATTTTCTTAGATTTACTAGAGAAACACCTAGAAAAAGCCTTAGAAAAGACTTATGCCCTTATATTCTTTATAAAGTTACTCCCTAACCTATAGAATTATATTAACCTATATACCTCTATTACTAATAAGACTTAAGAAGAGATTATATAACTTACCTAGTAATTCTAGGAGGCTATGCTAAAGAATAAGCAAAAATCTAAGTAATTAGGAGATAAAGGCCTATATAAGAACCCTTAGTACTATAGGAATAACTCCCTATAAGGTTATAGACCTTATAAAGATTAAAGAAATAAGGACTAGGAGAAGGGCCTAGCTACCTACCTAAATACTACTAAACCTAGGGATAAGATATAGTGTTATAACTATAATAGTATAGGATACCTTATATATTACTATAAGAAACCTAAGAAAGAGCCCTAAGAAAGCCTAGAAAACTCCTAAAGGTAGAAGTAAATACCCTTACCTCTACCTCTAATACTAAGGTGCTAATAGAGTATTAGTTTTATATACTAGTTACTATCTATAGGTATAAAGATATTAAAATAGTGGCTAATCTAGATAGTTACGCTAAGATTAATATAATTAGTGTTAAGTTTATAAAAACCTATAAACTTAACTAGGCTAAGGCTATAGTACCTATTATTAAGGTAGTAGGAGCCCTTATAGTCCTTTAATATAGTATCTATAAGGTACCTATTATAATTAAGGACTTAAGAGAAGAAGAAAGGGACCTTAAGCTACTATATATAGCTATAGATAAAGACCTAAGAGTAAGGGGAAGCCCTATATTAATTAGAATATATACCCTTATAGAAAAATATATATACCTTTACCTATATTTATAGGAATAGTAGTTTAAGAAAGGAAAAGTAGCCTTTTTACTATTAACTCCCTATAAATTCATAAAAGTAATATATAATAAGACTATTATATATACTATTATAGGGGTTATAGAAGATAAGTTTATTACCCTTAAAGATAATAAGGAGGTAAAAGCATATAGAACTATTAAAGATATTTCCCTAGAACTATATAAGTTTAAAGATATATTTATATTAGATAAGGTAGGAAGCTTATTATTAAGAAAAGAGACTAACTATATAATTAACCTAGTACCTAGGGCTATACCCCTATATAGACTAATCTACCCTCTCTCCTAAAGTAAGCTAAAAGAACTCTATAAATATATTAATAAAAACCTATAGAAAGGCTAGATAAGACCCTCTAAGAGCCCTATAGGCATGCCTATTCTATTTATACTAAAGAAAGATAGGACGCTCTAGTTATACGTGGATTATTAGGGACTTAATAGAGTAATATAAAAGAATTACTACGCTCTCCCCCTAATTTTAGAGATCCTAGACTAGTGCTAAGGAGCTTACTACTTCTTAAAAATTAATATTAAGGATATATACTATTAAATTAATATTAAAGGAGGTAATAAGTAGAAAACTACATTTTATACCTATTATAGACACTATAAATACCTTATAATACCCTTTAGGTTAACTAATACCCTAGCTACTTTTTAAAGTTATATTTATAAAGCGCTCTATAGGCTAGTTAATACTATTTATATAGTATATCTAGATAATATCCTTATCTTTTTAAAGACATAGGAGGAACACACTATATATATTAAGGAAGTTTTAGAATATATAAAATCCACAGAATTATATATAAAACCCTTAAAGTGTTTATTTTACTAGGAGTTAGTAGAGTTCCTAGGGTTTATCCTATTAGTTAATAGGATCTTAATAGATACTTACTAGGTTAATATAATTTAAGAATAGAAAGAGCCTATAAGCTTTAAGGATATATAGTCCTTTCTTAGGTTTTATAACTTCTACTAATAGTTTATCTATAAATACTCTAGGATTATAGCACCTCTTTATATATTAATAAAAGGCAGTTAAAATAGTATCTAGACTAGGAAGTTTATATTTAAAGCAAAGGAATAGCTAGCGTTTAACTAGCTAAAAGAGGCCTTCTAGTAAGCGCCTCTTCTTTATTATTATAACCTAAGTTAACTAGTGTATATTAAGATAAATACTTTAATCTTTATAATAGTAGGAATCCTATCTTAATAGGATAATAAGGGCTATTAGTATCTAGTAGTATTTTAGTTAAGGAAATTTATAGATACTAAGTATAATTATAGCATAGCTAATTAAGAGCTACTTACTATAGTAGAGTTATTTAAACACTAATAACACTATATTAAGGGCGTAGTAAGCCTAGTTAAAGTCCTATTAGACTACTATAACCTATAGACTTTTAGAAGGTAGTAGAAGTTAAATAGAAGGTAAGTAAGATAGTATATATTCCTTTGCCCCTTTTACTTTATAATTAGGTATAGACCTAGGAAAAGCAACCTAGCGGATACACTATTAAGAAGGTCTAATTATAAGGGTAAACCCCTAATAAATAAGGCATTATTACTAGAACTTTAAAGAAAGATAGTACTTACTAAAATAGTAGAAGAAAAGAAACTAATATATTAAAGAAGATATAGTAAGATACCTTTAGGGGAGGAAAATACCCTAGTCTTAGGTATAAAGAGGCTTAATAAGATATCTTTAGGGGAGGAAAATGCCCTAGCCCTTATAGAGAGAATAGCTAGAGTAGCCTAGTTAAGAAGCTAGTTAGCCACTATAGATCTAGTAAAAGGTTAGCTAACTAAAGGGGATTTTAAGGAGAAAGTAGTATATATCTAAGATATTAGCGTAGTATAAGAGATATAGGGAACTATTATATTACTAGATCCCTACTAATCTAGGCTAAATAAACTATTAGCGTAACTACTATAGAAGGTATAGGATTAAGACCTAGATTTATAGAGATAGAATAGTAAGATTAATAACTCCTTAGTAAAAGGGAAGGGAAAGGCTAGTCTATAGTTATATAGTATAGGGGGTCTTCTATTATACTAAGACTAGGTAGTTATTCCCTAGGAGCCTATCTTATAATAGAAGCTTCTATAGCTACACTATAATAATTTACTAGTAGGTTACTTTAGGACTAAGCGCACTCTAGAGCTACTAAAGCATTACTTTTAGTGGCTAGCTATAAGTAAGTCTATTTTAGACTATATTATAAGCTATAGGGTTTACTAATAAGTAGTAGCTAGAAGGTATTACCTATATAGAAGCCTTAAATTACTACTAATACTAAGGTAACCATAGATAGAAATCTTAATAGACTTTATTATAGGGTTACCTATTACGTAAGTAGGCAAGCAAGAGACTAACGTAATCCTAGTAATTATAGACTAATTTACTAAGTATTCTATTTTCCTACCTATAACTACTACTATTAACGTAGCTAAATTAGTAGAACTTTTCCACAAAGAGATTAAGCTATAATTTAGAGCCCTAGAGGGTATTATATCTAATAGAGGTTTAGTCTTTATAAGCTAATTCTAGTTAGACCTATGCTACCTATCTTAGGTAAAGTGGAGGCTTTCTATAGCATTTTACCCCTAAACTAATAAGTAAATAGAAAGAATAAACTAAGTACTTAAGCACTACCTTTAATGTTTTATTATAGAGAACTAATAGATATAGCCTAAGCTACTCCTAATAGCTTAATTTACCTATAATAATATAGTAAATAGGAGCACTAGCTACTCCCTAAACTATTTACTTATAGGCTATTTACCTAAGTTTTATCTAGCTCTTAGGGGTAAGAGCTAGGAAGGGGAGGTACTAGAAGCACATATATATATTATAAAGCTATATAAAGTTAGAGAGCATCTAAAGGAGAACTAGGCTAAAGCTACTAAAACCTAGGTAAAGTACTATAACTAGCATTACTAGCTATTAATACTATATTAAGGTAACCTAGTACTACTATTAGTAAAGAATATTAGGCTTAAGGATATAAAATAGAAGCTAATCCCTAGATTTATTAGGCTTTTTTAAGTACTTAATACTATAGGGAAATAAGTATATAGACTAGTATTACCTAAGAAGTATAGATAGCTATATAATATATTTTATATAAGCCTATTAGAGCTATAGAATTACTATAAAGACACTAGGGATAAGGATATACTAATACTAAACCTTAAGAATAAAGAAGATAAGTATAAAGTTAAGAAAGTTTAGGACTATAAGAAAACCTATAAAGGTAATAAATACCTAGTAAAATAAAAGGGTTAGCTAAGCAAATATAACTAATAGGTTCTAGTAGAAGATATAGAAGGCGCTTAATATGTAATTTAAGCGTTTTACTAAAGTAAATTATATAAGAAAGGTAGTAATATATAGGTAAGTTATAGGTAAAGAGATATAGAGTTATAATAAAAAAGGCCTAGCCTTATTAGCTACTATTATACTCCTATATAAACTACCTTAGACTACCTACTAAAAAAAAAAAAAAATACACCTAAAGCATAGGGAGGGTTAAGGGAAACCCCTCTATTATTACCCCCTTATAGAAAAAAGCCTAACCCCTATAAATAAGATACTTAGCGCTATTCTTATTCTTAGTGATTACCTAGCGTATTACTAGCGTAAAATAATATTTTACTATCCCCTAGGGGATATACCCTAGGTCTAAGTATTACAGATATAAAGTTATTTTTATATTTTATATAATCTTAAGTTTATAGTAGTTTAGCTATAGAAGAATTAGCAAATATATAGTAAGGCAGGGTAGAATAACTATAATACTTACACACCCTAGAATTAGACTAGGGAATATTATAATAAGCAGCTACTATTATAATACTATATACTATTAGTATATAATAAAGGTATACTACTACTAAATATAAGTAAGAGACTAGTAAATACATAGTAAAAAGATAAACCTAATAAACCTTTATAGCCCTAGTTAAGCTAAAAGCAATATAGTGTAATATGTTTATATAGTTAAACCCTATTATTAAATAGAGGTAATACTTAGTAATATAAAAGTAAGAGGCCTCTAAAAATAGGCAGTCCTTAGGGTCTTCCTCCACTATATTACTATAGATATCTATAAGCATTTAGGCCTAGTCTAAAACTATAAGGAGGTTAATAAAATTACCCCTTATTATAGCTATAGCCTATAGGAATTTATTAGTAAAATAAGACTAAAAGATATAGGAAGAGTAGTATACTTATAGTCTTATAAGAATTACTATAGTTATAGCATTAGGTATAGCGCTTAGAATATTTTATTTTTTAAGGATTTATAAATAGATTATAAGGAAATTAATAGTTAATCTATAGTAATATAGGCTTAGCTAGGGGATATTTCTTAAACTTAGTGTATCTAGTGCGTAAATAATATATATAGCTATATTCTTTTAAAGGAATATGCTTATCTTCTATAATAAATATATAGTAATTAAGGACTAGGAAGGGATAGAAACTAAAGGCATAAGAATAAATTAAAAAATTACTATAGTTATAGAAGGGAAGAGTGCGTAATATAATAAAGAATTATAGGTGAATTTATAGTTAAACCCTATCTATTATTTATTATTATTTTAGAGGCTATTACTAGTTAGTAAATAGCTATAAAGTAGCTAGTAAAAGCTATTTAGGAGCCTAGCTATAAGTAGGGAGGCAATTATAAGGCCTCGCCTATAATATAGCATGCACACCCTATAGGCATACTAGGCCTAGGGCTAGGTCTACGTGACACTAGTAAGCCACTAGATAAAAGCCAGTAACTCACGCGCATAACACTTAGACCTAGCAAGCTTCAGTAAATACACAAGTGCCCCTATACCTCTTGCCTAGCTATCCTTTGTTCTCACACTAATAGGCCTACTATTCTATTATTAAATAAGGGGTTATAAAGTATTTAAGATTCTTATAATCTATATAAATTAAGAATAGCTAGGAAATACCCTATAGCTTTACTAACTATGCCTTAAGGTATAATATAATAGCTAGTAACTCCTTATTATAAATTATATAGTTCCTTTACATAGGCATAAGGCTAGTAGAATAGTAAGTAACTAGGTATAAAACACTATCTAGTCCTTACTATAAGAGATAACTACCTAGGGTAGTACCTAAGTAGTTAGCCTCTACTATAGTAAGGTAGTTAGGGTCTTATTATACTAAGACTAGGTAAGAAATAAAGGCGTCCTTAAGTCTCTTAAAAGCCTTATTCTCCTTAGGTCCCTATTAAAAGGGGATATTCCTCTTAGTTAATTAGATTAGTAATGCTACTAGTTCTAAAAAATCCTTTATAAAGTTATAGTAAAAGTTTATAAAGCCTAGGAAGCTATATACTCCCTATAACTTTATAAGGGTAGCCTATTCCCTTATAGCTATAACCTTTATAAGATTAGGATAAATAGATTATCCTACTATAATAATATACCCTAGGTACTAGACCTCCTTTATAGTAAATACTAACTTATTAAGGTCTAGGTATAACCCTATAGCCCTTAAGTAGCCTAAGATAAGGTAAACCTTAGCTATATAGTCCTTTCTTAAGCCCCCTAAGTAAACTAAAATATTATCTAAATAAGCTATAATAAAATCTCCTAGTGTGTCTCCTAAGGACTTATTAATATAGCGCTAAAAGGTTATAGGCACGCTAGCTAAACTAAAGGGATAGACTAACTACTTAAATAGTCTAAACCTTATCTAAAATACTATTAGGTACTTATTACCCTTAGTAATTTATAATTTATAGAAAGTAGTATAAATATTAACCTTTATAAACTAATATACCTAGGATAAGGAGTGAAGTATTTCCTTAATTAAGGGAAGGGGGTAATAGTCCTATATAGTAATTTAATTAAGAGCCTAGTAGTTAATATAAAAACACTAACCCCTATTTAAATTTTTAATAAGTAAAACTAGGGCTATAGCTAAGGAGAAGCTAGTATAGATCTATCCCTTATCTATTAAGTCTATAATCTAATACTATACCTTAAGAAGTTAATCTCTTAGTATATTATATAGTAGGCCCTATAGAAGCTTTAGCTTAGACCTATCTAGGGCCCTATATAGATAAATATAGTAGTTAAGAGAACCCCTATAAGGGAGAAGGCTATTAGCCTTTACTTTATTAAAAAGGTCTATAAAGTCTACTAGCTCCCTAGGTAATATAGATATATCTAGCGTTTCTAGCCTCTTCTTAGGGGCTATAAGCTATAATACTATTATTATCTCCCTAAGACTAGTAATAATAAACCTTATTATAGTGTCCTTAGTCTAGTATGCTCTATATGCTTCTATAGTATAAAAGGAACTAATAATCCCCTATACTAGAGTCTCCCTACTACGCTTAGAGGCCTTATATACCTATAAACCCCCTACTAATCTAATAACTAGTAGCTAGTCCGCTATATAGACTACTACCTTACAGTGTTCTAACTATAGCAAGCTAAATATAATATTCTAAGTAAGGCCTAGGATAATATATAAATATACTAATAACTCCTAGCTATTAATATTAATTCTAGTGTAGACTATATATATAATTAAAGAGATATTCTCCCTCTATTACTAGCCCTTCTTCTTTATTTTCACTATAGTATAGACTTACCTTTGTTTAGGTAACTATATAAGCTCTAGGCCTAGCTATCTTACTACTAATTTACTTATAGTACTATAATAATTATAGCTATAGTTAATCTAAACACTAATATAAGAGTATATATTAAAGAGAATAAGGACTAAGAATAGTAGCTAATTTATATAATAAGTAATATCCCTTTTCTTCTTTATATACTATTTATACATATCTATTATTATAGTAACTAGCTAGCCCCCCTACCCTTATATAAGACTTTACTTAGGGGCTACTCTTTTTCTAGAGGGTAAGTATTAATTTCCTTATTAGCACTCTCCTTATCTACCCTATAGGTATTAATATTAACTTATAGTTAGTAAGGTAGGAGAAAGGAGCACTTCTAAATATAGTAGTCCTTAAAGCTATAATATAAATAGTACCCCTCCTAGTGGTATTTAGCTAACTTAGCCTTTAATACCTATTTTACTCTCTATAGTATATTAGTTAACTTCTAGCCCTTATTCTTATTACCCTACTTCTTTAACTAGCCTAAGTATATCCTAGCTATATAAACCCCTAATATTAAGGTATTTCCCTTATAGTTAGTCTAGGGTATAGGGTAAGGCTACTATAAACTATATTAGGTCTAATACTTATTCTCTAAGGTAAGTATTTTAATATTAACTATAATACTATAATACTAAGTAACTATAGTATTATAGTTATCCTAGCTTATACTATAGCTAATACTAACCTCCCTTAAGCACTTATTAAGTATATATTAGAGTTTAGCTAATTTTATATTATAGGTCTAATAAGTCCCTTTTACTATAGCTAGTTTCTCCTTAAAGTAAATAAAAAATATAGTAAAAGACTCCCCTAGGCTTTACTTTATCTAGTTAAGTTCTATAAGGGCTATTTCCTACCTATAAGGGTTAGTAAATAAAGACTTAAGGTAGCTTAAAAAGGTAACTAGATTAAAAGTGTAAAGATTACCTTACTTAAAAAAGGTAGTAACCTAAGCCTAGACCTAGGAGAATAAATTCTAGTAGATAAGTATCTATCTATCCTTATCTATACTAATAAAGTCCCTATCTACCTAAAGCTTATATTTTATAAGAAGCTTCTAAGTAGTAAATAAGGCCTTATTATTATTATATAGGTTACCTAAGGGAATTAGCTTTTACTTTATCTAAGGGACTAAAGGGACTAGATTAGGGGTAGTAAGCTATATAGGTTATACTATAGGAGCCCCTAGTTAGTGTGTAGTCTATAGTTAGGTTATATATATAGTATTATACGCTATAACTTACTCCTAGAGGCGCTTAAGCTTTATACCCTATTTAGTTATTAGATATTAGAGTATATTAAACTAGGTAAGGTAAGTTATAGGTAGTACTATAGTGTCTAAGAGAGGTATTACTATACCTAGATTATATTAGTCCTATAGGTAAAGTGTGTCTAATATATCTATTAGGTTATTTATTATATTTTTTAGTAGCTATCTTTAAGAACTAAAGGAAGTTTCTTAATTATTATAAACTAGCCCCTAGGTAACTATAATAGGGCGTTAATATAGTATTAAGAAACTTAGGGAAAGAAAAAGAAGACTATATAGCTAATCCCCCCTACTCCCCTTATATTCTCTAGGTATCTTATATTAGCCCCCTTTTTATCCCCTACTACCCCCCTGCCTGCATACACTATACTATTGCTTAGGCAAAGCCTAAGCCCTTCACAATTATCTTCTAATTAGACTAGATTTATATTATATCTAAAGACTTAAGAAAGAACTTTATAAAGTCTATCTAATAGAAGATAGAGGGCCTGCTAAATTCTTCTTAGGGGTTTAAATTGTTTAAGATAGGCCTAATAGAATACTAAAAATCCATTAATCTTAGTATATATTAGAAGCTTTAAACTAATTTAATATGCTAGATAGTAAGCCTATTAGTATACCTCTTTAGCTAGGCATTTTAGCTACGTAGATAACTAAGCTTTTAATAGCTAGCGATATTAAGCTCTATTAGTGTATTATAGGAACTATAATATACCTAATATTACTTACAAGGCCTAATATAGCCTTTATAGTTTAGTGGCTATTAACTGTATTAGCTAGTCCCTATATAGAGCACCTAAATATAGCTAAAAATCTACTAAGGTACCTATCTAGGACTAGATTCCTTGCTATTATCTATAGGGGTAACCCTAAAGGTATAGCTAGTAAAAGCCTAATAGGTTATTATAATAGTGATTTTATAGAGGATAAAAAGACCTTAAAATTAACCTATGCTTATCTATTTAAGCTAGCTAGCGGACTTATTAGCTAGAAGTTAAAGAAATCTAGTATAATAGCTTTATTAATATTAGAAGCTAAATCTAACGCTATCTACGAGACCTTCCAGGAGCTATAATAGCTTTAGGGTCTATTTAAGGAGCTAAAAACCCCTATTTCCCCTCCTATCTAGATATTTTATAATAATTAAGGCGCTATAACTACTACTTATAACCCTGCCTTATATAGTTATACTAAACATACCCTATTAAAGTTTAACTATATTAGGTAATAGGTTTTAGCTAGTTTAGCTAAGATTAAATATCTAGATACTAAGTTAATGCCTGTAGATAGTCTTATAAAACCTCTTATAAGACCTCTCTATTAGGCTTTTATTAAGCTTTTAGGGCTTAATAACTTCTAAAACTAATAACTAAATACCCTTTAATAGGGAACTAAAAACAACGTTTAAAAGGGAGCTATATATAACTATAGCTAGGATTCAAAAGGGGGCTTTTTATCTTTTCCTGTTTTTCCCTTTTCTCTACTGTTTTTACCTAAAAGTTATTGCTTACCTTATTATAATCTTATATACTTTTATTTACTTATATATAAGTCTTTTATAAAGGGGGTATTAAAAATAAGACTTATTTTTAGCCCTTTCTAGTTAAAGAACCTTTATATTACTAAGCTTATACTATAAGCTTAATAGCTATAACTAACTATGTGAATAACTAATGTTAATTAGTGTTATAGGCATAAGTGTGCCTATAACCCTAACTATAAGTAATTAGGTAAGCTAGGGTAATATAAGCAGACTACCCTATAGTAGTAATATAAGTAGCTTACCCTATAGCTATCTTTAATAGCAATTTTCTCTTTAACTAGAGATTATATAAAAAGTCTTATATATAGTAAATTATTACTAGAAGATAGGGCTTTTTTTTTATATAGTAATATTTTTTAGACTAAAATTTAGTGTATATAGGTTACTAGTATGTATAGTAGTAAGTTAATTTTTTAGATTTTATATATAAATAAATTTTATAGAAAATAAAAAGTAGCTTGCGAGACCCCGCTAGTAACCTAGGCCTACTAATATAGTTAGTAAGTCTATAAGAGGAAGAAGATCTTTTTAATCTAGCTAGTTAGCTAGGCCTCTTAACTAATAGCCACATTGCCTAAATAAACTAACTAAAAATCAATTCTATTACTCTATTAGTTACTATAAAGTAATCTAAATTAAATTCTATTAGTTAATAACTACTACCACTTCTATTATGTTACGTTAATAAGAATTAACGTTGTGGCTCTATTAGTTCTAGACCGTAGAGCTTGCACTTGTACAGCTGTTGCTAGCTGGCATTAGCTCCCTACATTTCAATAACTAATATATTAAAGAAATATAGTAAGATACCTTTTGTCACGACTTAAGGGTTAAAAGATAATAGAATAGAGTAATAGCTTAGATTCATAGTTACAGCTAGAAAGGTGCTACCTAGGGGCAGGTGCGTAAAGGTTTTAAGCTCTAACCTTCTATAAGAATATAGGTAGTCCTTGCTAAATACCTTACCCTACGCTTACGTAACTATCTAGCTACTAGCTAACCCCTCCCTAACCTAGTGGGTCTGAGGTCCTGCTGATGCTCCATTATGTGATAATCCTGTCTCTGTCCCTCACGCTCCTAACACCTTTAGGGGAGGAAAATACCCTAGTCTTAGGCATAGAGAGGCTTAATAAGATATCTTTAGGGGAGGAAAATGCCCTAGCCCCTACAGAGAGAATAGCTAGAGTAGCCTAGTTAAGAAGCTAGTTAGCTACTATAAATCTAGTAAAAGGTTAGCTAACTAAAGGGGATTTTAAGAAGAAAGTAGTGTGTATTTAAGATATTAGTATAGTATAAGAGATATAAGGGACTATTATATTACTAGATCTTTACTAATCTAAGCTAAATAAACTATTAGTATAACTATTATAAAAGGCATAGGATTAAGACTTAGATTTATAAAGATAAAATAGTAAGATTAATAACTCCCTAGTAAAAGGGAAGGGAAAGGCTAGTCTATAGTTATATAGCATAGGGGGCCTTTTATTATACTAAGACTAGGTAGTTATTCCCTAGGAGCCTATTTTATAATAGAAGCTTCTATAGCTATACTATAATAATTTACTAGTAGGTTACTTTAGGACTAAGCGCACTCTAAAGCTACTAAAGTATTACTTTTAGTAGCTAGCTATAAGTAAGTCTATCTTAGACTATATTATAAGCTATAGGGTTTACTAATAGGTAGTAGCTAGAAGGCATTACCTATATAAATATCATGACTTAAGGGTCGAAAGATAATAGAACAGAGTGATAGCTTAGATTCCTAGTCATAGCTAGAAAGGTACTACCTAGGGGCAGGTACGTAAAGGTTTTAAGCTCTAACCTTCTATAAGAATATAAGTAGTTCTCGCTAAATACCTCGCCTTACGCTCACGTAACTATCTAGCTGCTAGCTAACCCCTCCCTAACCTAGTGAGTCCGAGGTCTTGCTAATGCTCTATTATGTGATAGTCCTGTCTCTGTCCCTCACGCTCCTGATAATAAAAGCCTTAAATTACTACTAATACTAAGGTAACTATAGGTAGAGATCTTAATAGACTTTATTATAGGGCTACTTATTATATAAGTAAGTAAGCAAGAGACTAATATAATCCTAGTAATTATAGACTAATTTACTAAGTATTCTGTCTTCCTACTTATAACTACTACTATTAATATAGCTAAGTTAGTAAAACTTTTCTATAAAGAGATTAAGCTATAATTTAAGGCCTTAGAAGGTATTATATCTAATAGAGGTTTAGTGTTTATAAGCTAATTCTAGTTAGACTTATGCTACCTATCTTAGGTAAAGCAAAGGCTTTCTATAGTGTTTTACCCCTAAACTAATAGGTAAATAGAAAGAATAAACTAAGTACTTAAGCACTACCTTTAATATTTTATTATAAAGAACTAATAGATATAGCCTAAGCTACTTCTAATAGCTTAATTTACCTATAATAATATAGTAAATAAAAGCACTAGCTACTCCCTAAACTACTTACTTATAGGCTATTTACCTAAGTTTTATCTAGCTCTTAGGGGTAAGAGCTAGGAAGGGAAGGTACTAGAAGTATATATATATATTATAAAGCTATATAAAGTTAGAGAGTATCTAAAAAAAATTAGGCTAAAGCTACTAAAACCTAGGTAAAGTACTATAACTAGTATTACTAGCTATTAATACTATATTAAGGTAACCTAGTATTACTATTAGTAAAGAATATTAGGCTTAAGGACGTAAAATAGAAGCTAATCCCTAGATTTATTAGACTTTTTTAAGTACTTAATACTATAGGGAAATAAGCGTATAGACTAGTATTACCTAAGAAGTATAGATAGCTATATAATATATTTTATATAAGCCTATTAGAGCTATAGAATTACTATAAAGACACTAGGGATAAGGATATACTAATACTAGACCTTAAGGATAAAGAAGATAAGTATAAAGTTAAGGAAGTTAAGGACTATAAGAAAACCTATAAAGGTAATAAATACCTAGTAAAATAGAAAGGTTAGCTAAGTAAATATAACTAATAGGTTCTAGTAAAAGACATAGAAAGCACTTAATATGCGATTTAAGCGTTTTACTAAAGTAAATTACATAAGAAAGGTAGTGACATATAGGTAAGTTATAGGCAAAGAGGCATAAAGTCCTTGCAAAAAAGGCCTAGCCTTATTAGCCACTATAATACTCTAAACTAGAACAAAAAAAATCCTTAGATTACCTATAAAATAATAAGGAAAACACGCCTAAAGGGCAGCTAAAATAAGAGGAAATCCCTCTATAGTGGCACCGCTATAGCCTATGCGTTAACACCTAAGTCCTATAAATAAGATACTCCCTAGTATTCTTATCCTCCTTAATCGCTAGGGAAATAGCGTAAAAAAACTAGTGCTTTAACATAAGCTAGGCTACATACCTTAGGTTATAGGAATAGAGATATAAGACTATTTTTGCCTCCTAGGTAGTTAGAAGCTAGCAGTAGTTTACCTATAGAAATATTAGTAAAAAACTACTAAAGATATTATAAAAATACTTATAATCCCTAGGGTAAGGCTTAGAAATATAGTAATAAGTAATTATTACTATAAAACTATATACTACTAGTATAAAATAAAGGTATTCTATATAGAAGGATTAGTAAAATACTAGTAAATAAGTAAGGAAATAATAATAAACCTAGTAATACTTTATAGCGCTAGTTAGACTAAATATAATATAGTATACTATATTAGTATAATTAAAACTAAGCATTAACTTAGCTAAAAGCTTAGTAAAATACTAGTAAGTCTCCTTTATAAAGATAAAATTATTATTATTATTATCTATAGTATTACTATTCTTATAGGTATTTAGTAAAGTTTAGACCTAGTCTAAGAGAGATAGGAGATTATTAAAATTACTTACTATTATAGCTATTAGCTAGTAAAAGTTAGTAAAAAAGAACTAAAGAGGTGTAGAAAAAGAGAGAACTACTATATTATAAAGATTACTATACTTAACACACTAAATATATTACTTAGACTACTTCTCTTTAGATAGATTTACTACTAAAAGGCAGGGGAAAGATAACTAATCTATAGTAATGTAGGCTTTATAGGTAAATTCTTTTTAAACTCTATATATAGTATAAAGGTAGTGTATATAACTACACTATTTTAAGGGAATTATTAATATATTAGTAATAAGAGAGTAGTAATTAATAAATTAAGAGAGAGTGCATTATAAGATTAAAGTTTGCCTTAGGATAAGATAATATATTTATAAGAGGAAAAAAATAAGTAATATAATAGGTATTTAATAGCGAATTTATACTAAATAAATATCTATATTACTATAGGATAGACCCCTGTTTATTATTATTATAATAGCCTAATGTAATAATCTTATTATTATTACTAACTAGTAAATAGCTATATCTTAGGTAAGGATCTAAAGCTATTTAGGAGCCTAGCTAGAAAAGGGAGGGTAATTATAAGGCCTTACTTATAATATAAGTATACTACACTAGCGCACCCTATAGATAAGCCACGCCCTAGGGCTAGGTCTATGTAATACTAGCAAGCCACTAGCTATAAGCTAGTTTTTGAAATGTAGGGAGCTGATGCTAGCTAGCAATAGCTGTACAAGTGTAATCTCTACGGTCTAGGACTAATAGAGCCACAACGTTGATTCTTATTAACGCAAACGCAACGGAAGTGGTAGTAGTTATTAACTAATAGAATTTAATTTAGATTACTTTATAGTAACTAATAGAGCAATAGAATTGATTTTTAGTTAGTTTATTTAGGCAATACGGCTATTGGTTAAGAGGCCTAGCTAACTAGCTAGATTAAAAAGATCTTCTTCCTCTTATAGACTTACTAACTGTATTAGCAAGCCTAGGCCGCTAGCGGGGTCTTGTAAGCCACTTTTTATTTTCCGTAAAATTCATTTATATATGAAATCTAAAAAATTAACTTACCACTATACATACTAGCAACCTATATACACTAAATTTTAGTCTAAAAAATATTACTATATAAAAAGAAAGCCCTGTTTTCTAGTATTAATTTGCTATATATAAGACTTTTATACGACCTCTAGTTAAAGAGAAAATCGCTGTTAAAGATAGCTATAGGGTAAGCTGCTTACATTACTACTATAGGGTAGTCTGCTTATGTCACCCTAGCTTACCTAATTACTTGTGGTTAGGGTTGTGAGCACACTTGTGCCCACAACACTAATTGACATTAGTTATCCACACGGTCGGTCGCAGCTGTTGACAGCTGCAACGTGGTCATTTGTAACCACCTTCGCAACCGTTAACAGCTGCAGTGCAGCTGTTAAGCTTGCAGTGCAAGCTTAGTAATATAAAGGTTCTTTGACTAGAAAAGGGCTAAAAATAGGTCTTATTTTTAACAAGGTATAGCTATAAACACTATCTTATAAGGGGAATGCTTATAAAAACCTCTAGAATTTCCTAGTAGACTTTAATATATTATTTAAATTAGATTAATATACCTTTTATAATAATATAATAAAGGTAGCCTATACTAGTAAATACCTTACTAATAATATAAAGTAATAATAGATATATTATATAGCTATAGATAGTTATGTAGAATATAAGGACTATAATTAGGTAAGCTTTATTATATAGCTAAAGACTAGAATAATAAATAAGGACACTAAATACTTAGAAGTAACTAGGTTACTACTAAATCTTTAGTAGGGTAATAGCTAATTATTTTAAGCCTTTATTAGAAATTAGACTAAGGTTAAATCTAACCTACCTAAACTAATTCTAATATAACTAAGAATCTATATATTTATTAATAGCCTTAATAATACTATAAGAAAGTAAATACTTAGCTAGGAGTTTCTAACTACTTAAAGCTAGTTATAAGGCTAAGATAAGAAAGTAAAGGTAGTAATAAAACTAATATAGAGTTATAAGAAGAGTTAAGATAATAAGAAGAAGTAATAGTAATTAACTTTACCTATAGATAACTTATAATAATAGAATAAAGGGTAAGTAGGAAGATTACCTATTATATATTATAAATATAGGAAGCCTAGATATATCTTAATAGCTTACTATTTATTAGATTACTTTATTTATAAGAGTAATAAATATACTATAGAGAAGTATAATAATAGTAATAATAAAGTATCTAATCCTAATAAGATACTGCTTTTATTTATATAAACCTAGAATAAGGGGCTTATTATAAATAAATTAGTAAACCTAAGAGTTAGAGTCTATATATCTCTATAATAAGATTACTAGTAAGTAGTAGTAAAGGTACTAATAGATTTAGGTATATAATCCTTAACTATATACCTAAAGTTATTATCTAAGGAGAATTAGAAAAGAGTTAAAAAAATAGATTAAAACCTTAAAAGTATAAGTAAGAATATAATTTTATATTAAGGAATTCTAAGGAGATTAGTATTAATAAAGAATAATATAGGGTTTATAAAGGTTTACTAAGTTAGCTACTTTATTAGAAATACTAAAGAAAGGCTATTACTAGGTATAGACTAGATTAGAGAATATAAACCTATAGTAATATATTAGAAAGAGAAGTTTTAGAGATACCTAGTAATAAAAGAGTGTCTCTTATATACTTAGGGTAAGTAAAGAGTGTATAGAGTATTAAAATAGTTAGTAGTTACTCTAGTATTAGGTTTAGTAAAAGTTATTTTAAATAGCCTAAAAAATAGGAAAGGAAAAGATCTAAAAAAGAACCTATTAGTAAACTTACTAAAGCTAATTTAGAAAATAAGTAGTAAAGAAGTAGTAATAGTTTTAGAGTATACCTATAAGTTATATAAGTAATATATTATAGCTAACCTAAGATCCTTAAATAGTCTAAGTAATAAGTAACCTATAACTAAGTAAGGGCTAAGTAATAATATAAATAAACTAGAGCTCCTAGAGAAATACTTAGAATTTAAAGATATATTTAATAAGGATTTAGTAGGAATACTTCCTAAACTAAGGGGCTATATTTATATAATTAAATTAGAAAAAGGGAAAACACTACCTTAGGGACTAATATATAACTTAGCTAAGAAAGAGCTAGAGGTGCTTAGGGAGTATCTTATAGATATATAGTAAAAGGAATAAATTAGAAAATTAGTTAGCCTAGCTAAGGCCCTAATTTTATTTATTCTAAAGAAAGAAAGGAAATTAAGGCTTTATATAGATTATAAGGGCCTAAATAAGATTACTATTAAGAATAAGTCCCCCTTATTACTAATTACTAAAATCCTTAATTACTTAAAGGGCATAGTTATCTAGATAAAACTTAACTTAATAAATATATACCACTAGCTATATATTTACTTAGGTAATAAGTAAAAGATAGTATTTTATTATAAATATAGGCACTTTAAGTATTTTATAATACTATTTAGATTAGTTAATATACTAGTGACTTTCTAGGAGTATATTAATAAAGTCCTTAAGGATATTATAGATAATATCTGTATTATCTACCTAGATAATATCCTAATCTATAGTAATAATATAGCTGCTTACGTAGGCCATGTTAAATAAGTCCTAAGTAAACTTTATAATATAAAGCTTTTTATTAACCTAAAGAAGTGTTAATTTTTAATTATAGAGGTTAAATTCTTAGGATTTATTATATCTAAGAAAGGTATTATAATAGAACTATTAAGGGTAGAAGTAATTATAATATAGCTAATACCTTATAGTATTCTAGATATCTAATTATTCCTTAGGTTTACTAGATTTTATTAATATTTTATTAAGTAGTATAGTAAGGTAGTTATTTTATTAATAAACTAACTTAAGGGGGGATAACTAATAACCTTTAAGCTAAAACCCTATAAGCTAGCTATATTTAAAGAACTCTAGAAGTTATTCTAAGAAGCACTAATTTTAGTGCACTTTAACTTACTTACTTTATTAAGAGTAGAGATAGATATATTAGGTTTTGCTATTAAAGTAATACTTATAATATTAGTGCTAGGTTACTAGTACCTAGTTATATATATATTAAGGAAGTTAACTAATACTAAGTTATACTACCTTATACTAGATACTAAATTATTAGTAATCTAAGAGGCTTTTAGGGCATAGAGGTATTACTTAAACTATAAGTACCTAGCTATAAAGCTATAGCTAACTAGTAAGTAAGTAATAGCGCTTAATAAGCTATACTTATTTAACTTTAGGATTAAATATAAGGCTAGTAAGTTAAACCCTACTAATATATTATTAAGAAGGGTAGATTATATAAGTAAGAATAGGAAAGTAAAGGTAGTAACCTTATAGCTACTAAACTTCTTATCTAAGTTTATAAATACTAATTAATAAGAACTCTATAGTAATAATAAAAATACTATAAGTTTTATTATATTATTATTTAATATAGTAAATAGTTAGTTATAAAGACCTTATAATAGTAATAGGAATATCTAGGGTTTTAAGAAAATATAACTTAGCTATATTTTTAAGGAAGCTATAAGACTAGATATTATTAAAAGGGGTATTCTAGCTAGTATAGTTACTAGTAAGTAGTAAGGGCGCCCCTTAGAAACACTGCTTAACTATAGTATACTTATAAGACTAGAAGTAACTTATAAGCTAGCTACTTATAGAGATATTATAGTAAGAATCTAAGCTATTTAGAGAACCTCTTCTAAGTTTAACTCTAATACTTAGGATAATAGCTTAGAATTAGATATTCTAATTTAAGTATTATTATTAGGTATATAGTAAAATAATAAGTTTACTATATATTAGAGAAAGCTACTTAAGAGTAGTAACTTAGAAGTATTATAAATATAGTTAATTAGACTCTCTAAGCTATTAATATTTAAGAGTTAAGTTTATATTCCCTAGGGGATAAGAAAAGAGATTTTACTACTAATATATAATAACCCTACTACTAGGTATTAGGGAGTTAGTAGGATGCTTTATTAAATTATAAGTTAGTACTACTAGCTATTAATAAAGAAAGATATAAAGGTATATATTAGTACTTATATAAACTATTAAGTTTTAAAGCTAAGGCACTATAAGCTATATAGTAAGTTAGCTACTTTACTAAAGCTAGATTACCCCTTTTAAGAACTATTAATAGATTTTATTACTAGATTACTACTAGTTAAAAACACTAACTAGACTTATAATATAATCTTAGTAATTATAGACTATTTTATAAAGTATAGTATTTATATCCCTATTTTAATATAACTAATAAGTAATAGGTTAGCTACTATATTCCTAGAATATATCTTTAGAGATTATAGAGCCCTAGAAGGTATTATAATAGACTAAGGTTCTATATTTATAAGTGGATTCTAGATAACCTTTTGCTATCTTATTATAACTAAGTAGCTACTAAGCACTGCTTTTTACCTATAAATAGATAGGCAGATAGAATAATTAAACTAGGTCCTAGAATATTATTTAAGGGCTTTCTCCTACACTAAATAAACTAACTAGGCTAATAACCTATTAATAGCATAATTTGTGTATAATACTAGTAACTATATAACTTATAGCTATATACTAGCGAAGGCATTATAAGGGTATAACCCTAGGGGCCTATAGTAAGTAGTACCTAATATTTTACTTATAAATAATTAGGCTAAGAGTAGAGTATTATTACTAAGAGAGAAATATATAGTAATTAAATAGCTTCTAATTAACTTATAAGCTTAGTATAAGAAATACTATAACTAGAAAAGAACCTTAAAGAGATTTAAAGTTAGTAATTATATTCTACTATCTATAAAGAATATTAACCTAAGATAGCTAAGTAAGAAGTTAATTATAAAGTACCTAGGCTCTTATAAGATTATAAGAGTAGTTAGGAGTTATAGACTAGCTTACTAGCTAGAATTACCTACTAGAATATAGTTATATAATATATTTAATATTATAAGCCTTAAACCCTTTAAAAAGGACTTAAGTAATATAGTAAATACTTCTTTACTATAAGATAATATTAAGGATAATAAGTAAGAGTTTAAGGTAAAAAGAATTATCTTATATTATTATAATAGTAAGTATTATAAGTACCTAGTTAAATAGAAAGGCTATAATAGCTTAGAGAATTTATAGGTATTAAAGAGGGATTTTATTATAAGGGATATTATCTATAACTATAAGTAGTAACTAGGTAGCTAGGTTATAGTAGTAAAACTACCCTTAGTAAATAATATAAGGTAATACCCTATAAATATAGTAAATAATATAGGGTAATATTTTAAAAAGATATAATTATATTACTCTTATAATTATAATATAACTACCTAGTAATAATTACTTAAAAAGCATTTCTTTATCCTTACCCTTACCTTTATTTTCCTTAGAGACTATAATAATAATAGGTATAGAAGCCTTTAGAGGTATAGAGGCCTTATTATTAGAAGAGTTACTTTTCTTATATATAAAGATATAGAGCTCTTTAGGTAACTTAAAAGAACTAATATAAGTAAAAAGCCTAGAGGTATAAGGAGTAAACTACTAGTAAGTTAATAAAGAAGTACCTATAGATATTTAAGAGACTTACTATTAGGATATTCTTATATATATAGTAAAGGTAGTTTATAATATTAATTTAGACCTTAAGGTTAGTAGTATTAGCTAGCTACACTATAGTAGTATACTTATTATACTTAGCTTCCTAAGCTACTTTAGTAGCTACCTAAGTATAATAAATATGCTTATACTTATTAGTATTTTTAGTCTTTAGAAGGGTATTATATAGTTTTTACTTAGTATAAATAAAAGACTATTAGTATATTAGTAGTAATTAAGTTAAGAGAACTAGGGATATACTTACTTTATTAAGGTAGTAGTAATCTCCCTTAGGTATAGCTTTAATAATATTAAATAGCTTTTTATAAAGCTATATAATTTAAGTAAGGCACTAATAGTAGGTTAGTATCTTAAAACTAGAGATTTAGAATAGGTAGTTATACTCTAATATATATCTTATTATTTTAGGTATAATAGGCATATTTAGCTAAGTTTACTACTATAGGTTAGTAACTATAAGAAGTAAAGAAGTAGTAAGATTATACTATAAGAGTTATTATACTTTATAGGAAAAGATTTATTCTCCTTAAGATACTAAGGAATAGTATAGGTACTATTCTTAGGCTATATATTTTATATAGTAACCTACTAACTATACTATATATATAGAATTTTAGTATTACTAGCTATATATATATTGTTTACACTAGCTAGCTAGGTTACGTAGCTATTCCTAGTACTCTAGCTCCTAAGTTAAGAGGGAAAACCCTTAATTAGGAAGAAAAACCCCCTTATGTCTATTTTTAGGTTAGCGCTAGCCTTACTATAAGCCTACGCTACACTAGGTATAGTCTATTATAGGTGTTTAGCGCTAGCTTATACTAGCCTTATCCTATAGAAAAGAAAAATAAATAAGAAATATATAGTAATAAGTGTATTTAGCTTTAATTAGTCCTAGCCTAGCCTTATACTATACTTATTTAGTGCCTTTCTATTTCCTTCTATTTTACTATAAATTCTAATTTAGAGTAATAATTTACTTTAGGTTTACTTTCCTACTATCTTCTCTAATACCTTACTTTTTAGCTAGTTCTAATCTATTACTAGGCTAGATATCTTATAAAGTTAGAGCACCTAGTTTTATTTATATATAATAGGGGGTAGGTAGTTTAGAGTTAATATTAGAGCGTCTTAGTACCTAGATTATTTATATATTATTTATCTAGTTAATTGCCTAGTGCTTTATTTTTTAAGTAATATCTAATTCCCCCCCCCCCCCTCTTAAGTATAAGAGAGAGCTCTTCCCCCTATAGGGTTCTAATCTCTTTTCTTTTCCTTTATTAAACTTTCTATAGGTTCTTTTTCCCCTTCTTTTTTTCTAAGCTATTTAAGGCTTTTCTAGTCTAGTATTAGTTTAATTACTAATTTTTAGTATAAGAAATAATTAAATTTAGTATAATAGCTTTATTTTCTATAAGTAATTTTATAATTAGTGCTATTCTAGTGCTATTCTAGTCCTAATCTACCTAGGAACTCTTAACTTTAGACTAATACCCTAGGAAGTCCCTAACTAAAAAGGAGTTAGAGTAAGCCCTAGAAAAGAACTTAGAAGTAAGTTATTTCTAATCCTATTCTATACCTATTTTAAGTCTAATCTAGGGTAGTTAGGTAAGCCTTAATTAATATAATATATTTCCTATAAGTCTAATTTACTTAATTATCTAGGGTATTAATACTATAATATTATTAGTAAGTTAGTTTAAATCTAGTCTAGGTATAGGGCTAATTATAGTGTAAAGGGGTAATATCTAGAGTGTGCTTTAACTATTAGGTATAAAATAGTAGGTATAGTAAGGTACTAGTAGTATTAACCCTGCTCTAAACCTATTCTAATGCTAATTTATTTAAAGCTAAATATTACTAGTGTGTAAACTAAGCACTAGTAGTTAGTTAATACTTAGGCTAATATAGTTACTAGGGGTAATATAGGTAGTTCTATACTAGTATAGTAGTAGCTCTAGTCTAGTGCTAATATTTTTTATTTAGGTCCTAAATAATTATATAAACTAGGTTAGGAAGCTTTACACTAAGAATTATAGTAAGAAAAAATAAAGCATTATAGTAGTAGGCCTAGACTAGGCTAGGTCTAGGTTTACTAAAGATTATTACTCTAAGATCCTTTATTAGTTTAAGTAGCTAGATACTTAAGCTATAGAGGTAAACTAGCTTCTAGCTACTACTCTCCTTACTAAGGGGAAGGCTAAGATTATAAAGGAGGCTATTTCTCTTCCTAAGGAGAAGTAAGGTAATAGTTAGGAAATAGTTTAGTAAAGAATTAGGGGTAGGCTAGTGTAATAAAATACCTATAGGTTTTAGTTAAAATTAATCTAATAATAGTTCTAGATATATAATATTCTCTCTTAATATAATTTTATATCTAATCTAGCCTATCTCTAAGGCTATACTATATAATCTATTAATCTTCCTAGGCTATTTTTAGTAACTTATTAGTCTACTTTAATACTCTAAAAGTAGTTTAGGTCTTCCTATAGTCTAAGTTAGCTAAATACTAGGTCTTATACTAATATATAATATTAGAGTTATTTTATACCTAGGAACTATTTAGCTATAGCCCTTGCCTTTAGGGGGTTATTTAGGGCTAGCCTTACTTTCTATATATCTCTAGGCTATTATATTTAGGGGTGCCTATAGTTATACTTACTATAGTTAATTATTATATAGTATTAGTCTTTAACTATATAGCTATAGCTATATAGAGGTAAAATCACCCTAGGTATATGTTTTTAGAATAGGAACTTATTAAGGCTAATCTTTCCTATGCGTAATTATACTATTATAGAAGAGATATATTTATCTAGTCCTATGTGGAATTTCTATATATTCTTTAGGTTATAGGTAAGCAAGTAGTCCTTAGTTAGCTCTCTCCTATGTTAGTGCTATCTTTGTAGTCTGTTACTATGCTAGTCTTCCTATTGTTGTTTCTATTCCTTATATAGTTATGTATTTGGTTTATTGTCAGCTAGGGGCGGTCTTCTTCTGCGTCGTTATTACTAGCTATAAGTTAGTAGTAATAACCTAGTAAGAAAGTAGTAAACTTATATAGAAATTTTAAATACTATTCTCTTTTAAGGTAACTTCTCTAGTAATTTCCCTAAGGGTTTATTCTATAGAGGTAGACCTAGTAATAAAGTAGGAGTTAATAAATAGATTTTAGATATTATAAGCTAGCTATAGGTTAGTAGTAAGGAAGTAGTAAAGGGAAGATAAGTAAAGATAAAGAAACTTATAATAGTTAGATAGTATATAAGGGAAAGGAAGTATATATATAAGGGGGGAAGATCTAGTCCCTTTTATATTAACTATAGACCCCCTAAGTAATCTACGCACTATATATAGCTAATGCGGGAATTATAATATTTACTATTATTATTACTATCTATAAATATACTAGTAGCTATAAACATATAGTAACTACACTACTATATTACTAAGACCTATAAATAAGTTTATTTATATGCATAGCGTCTAATACCCTATCTATTTAACCTAATTATAAAATTTAATATAGGGTATTCACTCTCTTAGAACTATTAGTATAAGGTAAAGAGTATTTACTTTACTATATTAGAGTAGTGAATAAGTTACTATTTAGTATTAATAAATAGGGGGATAATAATATTCACACCCTAGTATTATTAGTATTATTATTTTTAATAATATATTACGCTATAATATATTATACCTAACCTAAACCCTCTATTAACTATAGCCCCTAGGACTATATAGTATAAATACCCTAAGTAAGTAGCTTATTATATAATTAAGGATAATTATATAAAGAGGGGGTATTATATTAGAAGCGTAAGGGATAGAGATAGAATTATTATATAATAGAGCACTAGTAGGACCTTAGACCTACTAGGTTAGGGAGGGGTTAGCTAGTAGCTAGATAGTTATATAAGCATAGGGTAAGGTATTTAGTAAGGACTGCCTATATTCTTATAGAAGGTTAGAGCTTAAAACCTTTACACACCTACCCCTAGGTAGTACCTTTCTAACTATAACTATAAATCTAAGCTATCACTCTGTTCTATTATCTTTCGACCCTTAAGTCGTGACATTAACTTATTATGCTTATTCTAGATTCTAACTAGTAGGTTTAGCCTATTCCACACCCTCTATATAACTATTTACAGCAATAGATAGGCTCTCTAGCTTCTCTAATAGCTTATTAATAGTTGCTTGTTGCTTAATAGCCTGCTTTTTTAGCTAGTTATTTAGAACCTCTTGCACACTAGGGGGCGATTATGCCCTCTTTCCCTTCAATTCGGTATCTATCTTCTTATTTTATAGAAGGGAAGTCTTCTATAACTAAATGTAAAAGTGGTATAAAAAGAATCTATAGTAATGAATAGCTAGGCTTATAACCTTTTAAAATATAAGGAGCTAATGCTAGCTAGCAATAGCTATATAAGTGCAAGCTCTACAGTCTAGGACTAATAAAGCTATAGTGTTAATTTTTATTAACATAACACAACGGAAGTAGTAGTAGTTATTAACTAATAGAATTTAATTTAGATTACTTTTATAGTAACTAATAAAGCAATAGAATTGATTTTAGTTAGTTTATTTAGGCAATACAGCTGTTAGTTAAGAGGCCTAGCTAACTAGCTAGATTAAAAAGATCTTCTTCCTCTTATAGATTTACTAACTGTATTAGCAGGCCTAGGCTACTAGTGGGGTCTTATAAGCCACTTTTTATTTTCCGCAAAATTTATTTGTATATAAAATCTAAAAAATTAACTTACTACTATATATACTAGTAACCTATATACACTAACTTTTAGTCTAAAAAATATTACTATATAAAAAGAAAGCCCTATTTTCTAGTAATAATTTGCTATATATAAGACTTTTATATAACCTCTAGTTAAAGAGAAAATCGCTATTAAAGATAGCTATAGGGTAAGCTACTTACATTACCACTATAGGGTAGTTTGCTTATGTTACCCTAGCTTACCTAATTACTAATTACTTATAGTTAGGGTTGTGGGCACACTCGTGCTTATAACACTAATTAACATTAGTCATCCACACGGTCGGTCGCAGCTGTTGACAGCTGCAACGTGGTCATTTGTAACCACCTTCGTAACCGTTAATAGCTACAGTGCAGCTGTTAAGCTTGCAGTGCAAGCTTAGTAATATAAAGGTTCTTTGACTAGAAAAGGCTAAAAATAGGTCTTATTTTTAACTGTTATAACCTATATTAAGAATATAGTTATCTTTAGTAAGGCAATTTATAAGTGTTTAAAAGGAATAGTCCTAGTTAATTACTATAAGAGAGAGATTACTTCCTATAGTAATAATATTAAAAGAAGTAGTTATAATTATAGTTATTAGTGTAGTTATATTATCCTTTTTCTTAGGCCTTTTCTCTAGATAAAGCTTCTAATAACTATCCTTTAAATAAATTAGTTATCTAGGAGAGATTAAGTAACTATAGTTAAGCTTTATAGTCTTATTAGTCTTATTTCTCTTTATTAGAGTTTTACTATTAGATTTTATATTAGTATTAGTATTATCCTTAGTATTCTTTTATTAAGTATTAAAGTTAACCTTTTAGTCCTTTTAGGGCTTATTAGCCTTATATATTAAGTATATAAGTATATTCTCTTTACTTAGCCTTACTTTAGAGAATCCTTTAATTTTCTAAGTATTATAGATCTTAGGTATAGAATTCTTAATAGCTTTAATTATTTAGAAAACCTAGATAATATTAGAGATTTTCTTAATCTTATAAATTTAGTTCTAAAGGTTCTAGTAATAGTCTAGCTAAGCTCTTATTATTATAAAATTAGCTCTCTTTAATTATAAAAACTATTAAAGTAGCTTAATAATAACTAAATTAGCCTTAAAGCTATAATTACTTTTAATTAGAAATATTATCTTAGTAATAGGCTTTATATTAGTCTATTCTATATAAGTTAAGTTTTTCTAAACTTAGGAAAAAAGGCTTTACTAAATAATAGAAAAGAGAATAATATAGTACTTATTAGTCTATTAAGACTAAGAAGTCTTACTAGTTAAATATATAGTAAGTTATATAATATAAACTTATATTTATATTAAGATTTTTTATTTCTTAAAGTTCTTTACTTCCTTAAGAGATATAATAATGTCACGACTTAAGGGTCAAAAGATAATAGAACAGAGTGATAGCTTAGATTCACAGTCGCAGCTAGAAAGGTGCTACCTAGGGGCAGGTGTGTAAAGGTTTTAAGCTCTAACCTTCTATAAGAATATAGGTAGTCCTCGCTAAATACCTTACCTTATGCTTACATAACTATCTAGCTACTAGCTATCCCCTCCCTAACCTAGTAGGTCTAAGGTCCTGCTAGTGCTCTATTATATAATAATCCTATCTCTATCCCTTATACTCCTAATATAATACCCTCTCTTTATATAATTATCCTTAATTATATAATAAGCTACTTACTTAGGGCGTTTACGCTATATAGTCCTAGAGGCTATAGTTAATAGAGGGTTTAGGTTAGGTATAATATATTATAGTATAATATATTATTAAAAATAATAACACTAATAATACTAGGGTGCAAATATTATTATCCCCCTATCTATTAATACTAAATAGTAACTTATTCACTACTCTAATATAGTAAAGTAAATACTCTTTACCTTATACTAATAGTTCTAAGAGAGTAAATACCCTATATTAAATTTTATAATTAGGTTAAATAGATAGGGTATTAGACACTATGTATATAAATAAACTTATTTATAGGTCTTAGTAATATAGTAGTGTAGTTACTATATATTTATAGCTACTAGTATATTTATAGATAGTAATAATAATAGTAAATATTATAATCCCTACATTAGCTATACGTAGTGTGTAGATTACTTAGGGGGTCTATAGTTAATATAAAAGGGACTAGGTCTTCCCCCCTTATATATACACTTCCTTTCCCTTATATACTATCTAACTATTATAAGTTTCTTTATCTTTACTTATCTTCCCTTTACTACTTCCTTACTACTAACCTATAGCTAGCTTATAATATCTAAAATCTATCTATTAACTCCTACTTTACTACTAGGTTTACCTCTATAGGATAAACCCTTAGGGAAGTTACTAAAGAAGTTACTTACTACTAACTTATAGCTAGTAATACTAAAATTCTATATATATAGTGTAGTTAGTAGGTTACTATATAGAATATATAACCTAAGAATAGCACCTATACTATTCCTTAATATCTTAAGGAGAATAAACCTTTTCCTATAAAGTATAATAACTCTTATAGTATAATCTTATTACTTTTTTACTTTTTATAGTTACTAACCTATAGTAGTAAACTTAGCTAAATACGCCTATTACGCCTAAAATAATAAGATATATATTAGAGTATAACTACCTATTCTAAATCTCTAGTCTTAAGACACTAACTTACTACTAGTGCCTTACTTAAATTATATAGCTTTATAAAAAGCTATTTAATATTATTAAAGCTATGCCTAAGGGAGATTACTACTACCTTAATAAAGTAAGTATATCCCTAGTTCTCTTAACTTAATTACTACTAATACACTAATAGTCTCTTATTTACGCTAAGTAGAAACTATATAATACCCTCCTAAAGACTAAAAATACTAATAAGTATAAGTATATTTATTATACTTAGGTAGCTACTAAAGTAGCCTAGGAAGCTAAGTATAATAAGCACGCTACTATAGTATAGCTAGCTAATACTACTAACCTTAAGGTCTAAATTAATATTATAAACTATCTTTACTATATATATAAGAATATCCCTATAGTAAGTCTCTTAAATATCTATAGGCACTTCTTTACTAACTTACTAGTAGTTTACTCCTTATACCTCTAGGCTTCTTACTTATATTAGTCCTTCTAAGTTACCTAGAGAGCTCTATATCTTTATATATAAGGAAGGTAACTCTTCTAATAATAAGGCCCCTATGCCTCTAAAGGCTCCTATACTTATTATTATTATAGTCTCTAGGGAAAATAGGGGTAAGGGTAGGGATAAAGAAATACTTTTTAAGTAATTATTACTAGGTAGTTACACTATAATTATAAAAGTAATATAATTATATCTTTTTAGAATATTACCCTATGTTATTTACTATATTTATAGGGTATTGCCTTATGTTATTTACTAAGGGCGGTTTTACTACTATAACCTAGCTACTTAGTTACTGCTTATAGTTATAGATAATATCCCTTATAATAAAATCCCTCTTTAATACCTATAAATTCTCTAAGCTATTATAGCCCTTCTATTTAACTAGGTACTTATAATACCTACTATTATAATAATATAAGATAATTCTTTTTACCTTAAACTCTTACTTATTATCCTTAATATTATCTTATAGTAAAGAAGCATTTACTATATTACTTAGGTCCCCTTTAAAGGGTTTAAGGCTTATAATATTAAATATATTATATAACTATGTTCTAGTAGGTAATTCTAGCTAGTAAGCTAGCCTATAACTCCTAACTACCCTTATAATCTTATAAGGGCCTAGGTACTTTATAGTTAACTTCCTACTTAGCTATCTTAGGTTAATATTCTTTATAAATAGTAGAATATAATTACTAACTTTAAACCTCTTTAAGGTCCTTTTTTAGTTATAGTATTTCTTATACTAAGCTTATAAGTTAATTAGAAGCTATTTAATTACTATATGTTTCTCTTTTAGTAATAATACTCTACTCTTAGCCTAATTATTTATAAGTAAAATATTAGGTACTACTTACTATAGGCCCCTAGGGTTATACCCTTATAATGCCTTCGCTAGTATATAGCTATAAGTTATATAGTTACTAGTATTATACACAAATTATGCTATTAATAGGTTATTAGCCTAGTTAGTTTATTTAGTGTAGGAGAAAGCCCTTAAATAATATTCTAGGACCTAGTTTAATTATTCTATCTGCCTATCTATTTATAGGTAAAAAGCAGTGCTTAGTAGCTACTTAGTTATAATAAGATAGCAAAAGGTTATCTAGAATCCACTTATAAATATAGAACCTTAGTCTATTATAATACCTTCTAGGGCTCTATAATCTCTAAAGATATATTCTAGGAATATAGTAGCTAACCTATTACTTATTAGTTATATTAAAATAGGGATATAAATACTATACTTTATAAAATAGTCTATAATTACTAAGATTATATTATAGGTTTAGTTAGCGTCTTTAACTAGTAGTAATCTAGTAATAAAATCTATTAATAGTTCTTAAAAGGGGTAATCTAGCTCTAGTAGAGTAGCTAACTTACTATATAGCTTATAGTGCCTTAGCTTTAAAACTTAATAGTTTATATAGGTACTAATATATACCTTTATATCTTTCTTTATTAATAGCTAGTAGTACTAACTTATAATTTAATAAAGCATCCTACTAACTCCCTAATACCTAGTAGTAGGGTTATTATATATTAGTAGTAAAATCTCTTTTCTTATCCCCTAGGGAATATAAACTTAACTCTTAAATATTAATAGCTTAGAGAGTCTAATTAACTATATCTATAACACTTCTAAGTTACTACTCTTAAGTAGCTTTCTCTAATATATAGTAAACTTATTATTTCGCTATATACCTAATAATAATACTTAAATTAGAATATCTAATTCTAAGCTATTATCCTAAGTATTAGAGTTAAACTTAGAAGAGGTTCTCTATATAGCTTAAATCCTTACTATAATATCTCTATAAGTAGCTAGCTTATAAGTTACTTCTAGTCTTATAGGTACACTATAGTTAAGCAGCGTTTCTAAGGGGCGCCCTTGCTACTTACTAGTAACTATACTAGCTAGAACACCCCTTTTAATAATATCTAGTCTTATAGCTTCCTTAAAAATATAGCTAAGTTATATTTTCTTAAAACCCTAGATATTCCTATTACTATTATAGGGTCTTTATAACTAACTATCTACTACATTAAATAATAATATAATAGAGCTTATAGTGTTCCTATTACTACTATAAAGTTCTTATTAATTAGTATCTATAAACTTAGATAAGAAGTTTAGTAGCTATAAGGTTACTACCTCTGCTTTCTTATCCTTACTTATATAATCTACCCTTCTTAATAATATATTAGCGGGGTTTAACTTACTAGCCTTATATTTAATCCTAAAGTTAAATAAGTATAGCTTATTAAGCGCTATTACCTACCTACTAGTTAGCTATAGCTTTATAGCTAGGTACTTATAGTTTAAGTAATCTATTACTACTATAATTAGGTAAGTTAAGTACACTAGGTAATACCTCTATACCCTAAAAGCCTCTTAGATTACTAATAATTCAGTATCTAGCGTAGGGTAGCGTAACTTAGCATTAGTTAACTTCCTTAATATATATATAACTAGGTACTAGTAACCTAGCACTAATATTATAAGTATTACTCTAATAGCAAAACCTAATATATCTATCTTTACTCTTAATAAAGCAAGTGGGTTAAAGTACACTAAAATCAGTGCTTCCTAGAATAACCTCTAGAGTTCTCTAAATATAGCTAGCTTATAGGGTTCTAGCTTAAAGATTACTAGTTATCCCCCCTTAAGTTAGTTTATTAATAGAATAATCACTTTACTATACTACTTAATAAAATATTAATAAAATCTAGTAAACCTAAGGAATAATTAGATATCTAGGACGCTATAAGGTATTAGCTATATTATAATTACTTCTACCCTTAATAGTTCTATTATAATACCTTTCTTAGATATAATAAATCCTAAGAATTTAACCTCTATAACTAAAAATTAATATTTCTTTAGGTTAATAAAAAGCTTTATATTACGGAGTTTACTTAGAACTTGTTTAACGTAGCCTACGTAAGTAGCTACATTGCTACTATAGATTAGGATGTTATCTAGGTAGATAATGTAGATATTATCTATAATGTCCTTAAGGACCTTATTAATATACTCCTAAAAAGTTACTAGCGCGTTAACTAATCTAAATAGTATTATAAGATACTTAAAGTGCCTATATCTATAATAGAACACTATCTTCTACTTATTACCTAAGTAAATATATAGCTAGTAGTATATATCTATTAAGTTAAGTTTTATTTAGATAACCACGCCCTTTAAGTAATTAAGGATTTTAGCGATTAGTAGTAAGGGGGACTTATTCTTAATAGTAATCTTATTTAGGCCCCTATAATCCACGTAAAGCCTTAATTTCCCTCCTTTCTTTAGAATAAATAAAATCAGGGCCCTAGCTAGGCTAACTAATCTTCTAATCTATCCCTTTTGCTATATATCTATAAGATACTCCCTAAGCACCTCTAGCTCTTTCTTAGCTAAGTTATATATTAGTCCCTAAGGAGGTATTTTCCCTTCTTCTAATTTAATTATATAAGTATAGCCTCCTAGTTTAGGAAGCATTCCTACTAAATCCTTATTAAATATATCTTTAAATTCTAAGTATTCCTTTAGAAGCTCTAGTTTATCTATATTATTACTTAGCCCTTACTTAGTTATAGGTTACTTATTACTTAGACTATCTAAGGATCTTAGGTTAGCTATAATATATTACTTATATAACTTATAGGCATACTCTAAGACTATTACTACTTCCTTACCACTTATTTCCTAAATTAGCTTTAGTAAGTTTACTAGTAGGTTCTTTTCTAGTTCTTTTCCCTTCTTATTCTTTAGGCTATTTAAGATAACTTTTACTAAACCTAGCACTAGAGTAACTACTAACTATTTTAATACTCTATATACTCTTTACTTACCCTAAGTATATAAGAGGCGCTCCCTTATTACTAGGTATCTCTAAAACTTCTCTTTCTAATATATTACTATAGGTTTATATTCTCTAATCTAGTTTATACCTAGTAGTAGCCCTTCTTTAGTATTAGTAATAAAGTAGCTAACTTAGTAAACCTTTATAAACCCTATACTATTCTTTATTAATACTAATCTCCTTAGAATTCCCTAATATAGAACTATATCCTTACTTATACTTTTAAGGTTTTAATCTATTTTTTTAACTCTTTTCTAATTCTCCTTAGATAATAACTTTAGGTATATAGTTAAGGATTATATACCTAAATCTATTAGTACCTTTACCACTACCCACTAGTAATCTTATTATAAAGATATATAGACTCTAACTCTTAGGTTTACTAATTTATTTATAATAAGCCCCCTATCCTAGGTTTATATAGATAAAAGCAGTATTTTATTAGGATTAGATACTTTATTATTACTATTATTATACTTCTCTATAGTATATTTATTACTCTTATAAATAAAGTAATCTAATAAATAGCAAGCTATTAAGACATATCTAGGCTTCCTATATTTATAATATATAATAGGTAATTTTCTTACTTACCCTTTATTCTATTACTATAAGTTATCTATAGGTAAAGTTAATTACTATTACTTCTTCTTATTATTTTAACTCTTTTTATAACTCTATATTAGTTTTATTACTACCTTTGCTTTCTTACCTTAGCCCTATAACTAGCTCTAAGTAGTTAGAAACTCCTAGCTAAGTATTTACTTCCTTATAGTATTATTAAGGCTATTAATAAATATATAAATTCTTAGTTATATTAGGATTAGTTTAGGTAGGTTAGATTTAACCTTAGTCTAATTCCTAATAAAGGCTTAAAATAATTAGCTATTACCTTACTAAAGATTTAGTAATAACCTAGTTACTTCTAAGTATCTAATATCCTTATTTATTATTCTAGTCTTTAGCTATATAATAAAGCTTACCTAATTATAGTCCTTATATTCTATATAACTATCTATAGCTATATAGTATATCTATTATTACTTTATATTATTAGTAAGGTATTTACTAGTATAGGCTACCTTTATTATATTATTATAAAAGGTATATTAGTCTAATTTAAATAATATATTTAAGTTTACTAGGAAATTCTAGAGGTTTTTATAAGTATCCCCCTTATATAATAGTGTCTATAGCTATATCTTAATAATACTATATTAGTATATATTTACTACTTACTTAGTGCCTATTAGTAAAGTAAGTATAGGAGTAGTTAGTCTAACCTAAGAAGGTAGATTTATAAGTCTTTACTAGGTTCTAACTAATAATAAGTTTACCTAAAGCTTCCTAATTTTTACTTCTATTTATAGAATTTCCTATATTTTTTATATATATTATAGCTTAGCTTATATAATATTATAACGCTATTATACCACCTCCTTAACACTATTATTCTTAATTCTAGTATTATTATCTAGATTAGTCTTAGGTAGTATCTAATATACTTAATTATTAGTATCTATTATTTAAGTATTTACTATACTACTACTACCTTACTTATCTATAGCATTACTACTAGGGGGTATAAGTATATTTTATATAGATATTCTCTAGTATACTAATATTATAATCTAGCTAATAGTCTATTACCCTAAAGGGATTAAGAGCTTAATTTATTATAACTTAAGGGTTAAAAGATAATAAAATAGAGTAATAGCTTAGATTTATAGTTATAGCTAGAAAGGTACTACCTAGGGGCAGGTATATAAAGGTTTTAAGCTCTAACCTTCTATAAGAATATAGGCAGTCATCGCTAAATACCTTGCCCTATGCTTATATAACTATCTAGCTACTAGCTATCCCCTCCCTAACCTAGTAGGTCTAAGGTCCTGCTAGTGCTCTATTATGTGATGATCCTGTCTCTGTCCCTTACGCTCCTAACAAATAATAGCTATTTTTATATACTATACTTTAGTAATATTATTAAGCTTACTTAAGTTTAGTTAAGTAGCTAGAATATTAGCCAGAGTAGTAAAAGTACTACTACTACTATTATTTATATTAAAAAAAAGGATAAGTAAGGTTATATACTAAAGTATATATACTCCTATTACTATAAATACTTAATACTAATTAATATTAGTTTAGTTAAGTAAAAGTTATAGTAGTAGCTCTTAATTAATTAAATTACTATATAGCTACTAATATATAAAGTTATAAAGTTAAAAGTATAAGTGCTTTTAAGTACTTTAAGATTTACCTAAAAGTTTTACCTTAGCCTAGTTAGAGGGTAATATATTATAAAGAATTTACTATACTTACTTTACTTACTTTACTATATACTACTATACTTATAATAAAAATAACTACCTAGATAGCTATAGATTTAGATTATTAGTTTTAGGTACTTAAGGTAGTTTTATAAGAAATATCTTATCCTAGCTTACTATTTACTAAGATTTACTTAGAAGGGTCTAACTTTTTATATATATTATAAAAGTTATAATATATTAAGTAATATAAATATTTATAACTTAAAGAAAAAGGTATTATAATTATAAATTAGAAAGAATATAATAAAAGGTTATATATTTAAATCTAGAAAATATAAAAATTTTATAATTTTTATATAAAAGGAAAATAATAAATATAATTAATCTAACCTTAACCTTTTATAGTATTATTAGTTTAAGTAAAGGAAAAGGGTTTTTATACTACTTTATTAGTTAAGTAATTTACTTTAATAAGATATTAGGAAAAGATATATAATTATATATAAGACTATAATAGTTAGATAAAAGGGTAAAATAAAAAGAAAGAAAAGAGCGTGGTTATAAGCACTAGGCTTATAACCTATAGAAGGATTATAGATAAAGGCAAAAGAGTAATTAGAAGAGAAGATAATGTAAAATTGCTATCTAGGAATTTATAAATCTAGGGAAAAAGGAAGCTTATTATAAGCTTTAAATCTATTAGAAGTGAACAAAGGTCTTTAAATAAAGCCTATAGTAAAGCGTAATAGTAAACGCGATGCGGGAAGCTATATTGTTAAACGAAGAAATAATGCCTGATATCTAAGGCTACGATGTGAGGCTGTGAATACTCTCAACACGATCCCAGGCAAGCCAGAGGCAAGCTAGCAAGAACTCGTCCGCTTCAGGCCGGGTACCTGACCGCTCGAGCTTGCCAACTTTTGGCCTCAAAGCCTCACACCACTCACAAGCGTGACGCACCTAGAATGCCCCACTTCTTTGAAAAGGTCCCCCTCTTTGCGTATTTGCCACTGACTTGACCTGATTTGTCTGGCTGTTATACTTTTGCTTATCACCATCTTGTCTTCACCTTGCCTCGCCGCCTATTATCTCATAACTCATCCTGCCTCATCAAGCTCCCAGCGCAAACAACGCCCACGCCCAAGCCCACGCCGGGCTGCGCCACACTCCACCAGGAAAGAGCAAAACAACACAGAACCGAGTGCCGTCCATTTGCCTACAAGGCGATGCCCGTCTGGGCACTACTCCAGGTGCAGCCCACGAATCTGGAAACGAACTGCGCATGTTGCTAGGGTCGTCCGAACCCTGTCGGTGACAATGTCGATAAAGTAAGCCTCTCAGCATTCAGCGTCAAACGACTGGTCTCTTTCTCTCGAGTCCTTCTCTCAGTTCCTTGTCTCGATTCACTCCCGCTACACCCCTCGCCTCACCGTCACCCTCATCATTGGCCCTCACACTATTCTTGCCTGCCCTTTCACGTTTTGCATGTGTCTCTTGATGTCTACTTCTTGGCCCTTGCCTCAGCCGACTCAGCCAACATCATGTGTTGAACTACCTACCACTCACTTTATTCTCCCCATCATCGGCGCACTTGCCATTCACTTTTTCATCCCAGGCATATATACGTATCTTCATATATATGCATGAATGCATCCAGCTATCTCCATCATCTCCACCACCTGGCTCCATGGGTAGATGCACCGCGGTATTCTCACAATGGAAAATCCGCATGACTATCTGATCACCAGTCCACCACGTCCCAGACGGCTGACTAACCATGACTCTACTGCTAGCTGGGTCATGCTTAACCAGGGAGGGTTTGTCAAGTTGGGAAACGAGCGAATTCTCCTCAAGCTCGATTCAAGAATATCATGCGAGTTATCTGTGCCCCAGGAGCTGAAGGCTCGATGCCCTCCTTTCCAGTGTAAAAGCGACAAAGGGTCGCTATTTCTCACAAACAAAAGAGTGAGTCGTTCAAGTGTGTATAAGCTACAACGCCACGTCCGCTAAGTTTGCCGCGACTTGATGTAGATTGTGTATCTGCCCGCCAAACCCACACAAGAACCAAGATTCGAATCTTTCAGCGCCCCAATTCTCAAATTTCAAGATTCAAGCACCTCATCGTCCATGTGGTGGGGTTGGGTCTGGAAGTCAGACTGTATCCCCGTTTCTGGAGGGGGGATCCCGCCTGACTTGCCAAGGATAGAAGTCAAATTCACATTTTCTGATGGAGGAATGATGGAGTTTAATGAAACGTATATCAGACTACGAGAGAGGCTGTTCCAGTACCAGGAAATGCGAAGGGAGATAGGTTCTGGAGCGGATATTCCTGACGAGCCTTTACCCGCATACGAAGCCTCCGGAAATCAGCCAATTGAGGCAGCAAGTTCTTTGGATGTCCCAGGGAATAATGGATCAAACATTTCTCCCAGTCGTCGCGCACCCGACGAACCACCGCCCAATTATGACGAAGCACAGGCGCAACAATTGAGCATGCGACTTGAAGACCATGTTCGCGGTGAAGCAGGTTCTTGATTTCTCAGATTGTCATTTTTTCTGAGCAATGAGAATTCGGACGGGTGCATTTTGTTCCTGTTCAAATTTAACGTGAAAGGAAGTTGGCTTCGAACAGTTTATACAATCACGAATGTGTTATAGAGATCATGAGATTCACGGCATGCATATTGGCCAGTCCGTGGCTTCTACGGCGCTGGTAGCCAAAAACTGTCCACCGCAGTGGGCTTGGGTCGGCATTGTTGTTTACGGTCCTTTTAATTCCTCGTATTCTTTTCACTCCCCTACTTCTGTCATGTTTTTTCTTTCTCTTTCTAGTCACTTTCCATTCCCAAGACATGCCAATTGGGAAGCTGGAACAGCCAAGAGCATGGCGGCGTAGTCGTCACCGGGACTGTCAATGCAATGACTGAATAGACATCTGTGTTGGGTAGCCCTCGGGCGCGGTGCGGTAGTGCGCATGTGATGCTGCACGTGATCTGTTGAGTACCCAGCGGTTTCAATCCACCAATCAATGTACGCCAATTCCGGATCAGTTTTCGACTTTGACCCGACCGACCTCGCATGATCTTGGTCAGACCACCGCAAACCACACATCACCTCACCCTTTCCGTTGTGATCCACCGAACCGTCACGATGGGTATCTGGGACGCCTTTTCCGAGATTGTCGAGGCCGTGACGCCATGGAGTGTCGTTGAGGCTGAGGCCCCGGCTGAAGAGTCCAAGGTAAGGAAGGGATCCCATCTTTATCCCTGCCCTTGATGCACGATTTTCCTAGGCCGTCGACACCGCTAACCGGTGCGGCACCATATTGATGCCTACACACAAATTCGGGACACAAATTCGGGACACAATTTCTAATGAAATAACCTTGGCAGGAGGAGCAGGCCGCCGATACCGAGTCCAAGGACGGAGACGCTACTGAGGAGTCAACCGAGGAGTCCAAGGATGAGGAAGCCACTGAAGACGCCGACGAGGAAGACGACGAGGAAGAAGAAGACGAGGAGGAAGAGGACGAGGAAGAGATTGTCGACCCTAAAGAAACTCTCGAGGAAGGTTCGTAAAAATTGCCTGCCATTGGTAATCAATCCGAGAGCATATGGTCAAGGACGTCATGGGTCCTCGGCCATTCGCGAGAGGGGATTTACGTCTTTGCCCACCACGTCAATTGCTTGCGTATATTTCTACTGGCGCTTTTCCTGACTGACTTGTTGAACCATACAGAGTGCAAAAACTCTGCTCAATGCGCTCCCGCCAAGCACCACTTTGATGAGTGCGTCGAGCGCGTCCAGCAGCAGGAGAGTGAGGGCGAGGCCAAGGAGGACTGCGTCGAGGAGTGTACGTTTTTGACCCAGCTTTTCCCAAAGACTCCACCAAGCAGGCTCGACCTATTGCTTGTCTCATTTAATCGGTGTTTCTGTTTGAATAACGAATTGGACCCCCTTCGCACCCCCATTATCCCAATGTTCCAATGCAACTAACTTGTGTCGTGCAGTCTTTCACCTCGCCCACTGCGCTACCACCTGCGCCGCGCCTAAGCTTTGGTCCAAGCTGCGATAAATTCCCTGCGTCATGCGTTCAACGGCTACTACTTGGATTCGTCGAAGCTTGCCCGCCCGTATCGGCGAATTTGCTTCTTCTTGCCACGGTGACTGACGAGGAACCGAAACGTAGAAGAGCAAAGAGCAAAGAGCAAAGACTTGGCAAAGGGATGAAGAAGCAAAAGGGAATGTTGTTTGGAGGGGGGACCCTTTTTGACGGAGTGATGTTTTCGTGGAAAACGCGTCCATGTATCATCTGCCACGACTGGGTTGGTGGGCGGACTTGTGAAAAGGGTTCGACTTGCCATGCAGGATGGTGAAATTTTGTTTGTATTATAAATGCTGTAGCGCCAAGAATAGACTTTCTCTCTCCCCTACACGCCTTTTAAGGGACGAGAGCATCCAAGAGAGCATATGCCCGTGAGTATATCTAAACGCATCATGGGAGCACCTGCACGTGATTTGCATGGCCAAATATAGTAGTGTTAGGGAGACCTCCTTAAGGTATCGGATGTGTGGATGCAGCCTGCGCAATAACTAGGTTAAAACCCTTAATAAGATAACAGTGGAGATAATATATTAGAAGTACCTCTATAGACTAGTTATTACTATAGCGCACTATATACCTTTTAGGTATAAAAGTTAGGTGCTATTTATACCTCTAATTAACTAAAAATTAAACTATTTTTATTATTTACCCTAACCCCTATCTTAATAGTTATAAGCCTAGGAGGCTTTAATTACCCTTATTATTAATTATTATAGATAATATAAGCTTTATTAATATTATTAATTTAATACTTACTAATATTAAGAGATAATTACCCTTTATTATATTAATTAGTTAAACTATATAACTTATACTTCTTTTTAACTAGTATAGTTTCCCTTTATAATACCTAAAGAAACTCTAAATATAGTATTATTATTAGAGAAAAACTAGATTAAATAGTTTATATAAATTAAGAATTATATAAAATCCTATAGTATTTAGAAGTATATTAATCTAAATTAGGATAAACTACTTAAAGAACCTATAATACCTATATACCTATAAAGGGATCTAAGACTAGAGATTATAAAGAATAACCCTAATACTATTAAAGATTAGAAGCTTACTTATAAAAATATAAAAGATAAATATAACTTCTAATATAGAGATTTATAAGTTAATTTTATAAAGTATTATAACCTATTAAAGTAAATACTAAAGATTAGGGAATATATCTATAAGACTTTCTTAAAGAATATTTAAGACTTCCTTAACTTTAATACTAAAAAGAAAGAAAAGAAGTTAGTTTATTAGTACTTTTAAAGGATATTAAAGCTTCTTTAAGATTAGTATAAGCTAAATACTTAGAAAATACTAATTCTTATAGAAATATACCTTAATAATTACTTATAAGCTAAGGGTACTTATAATTAGTATAAATAGGTAGTAATAATAGAGATACTATAAAGAAATTATTAGAATCTAAAGACTTAATAAACTAAGGAGATAATACTATATAAGTTTATAATTTCTTTTTATAGTAAATTTAAATTATTTTAGAAAAAATAGAATAATTTACTTAATAAAGGTATAAACTAAAGCTTCTTTAAAGCTATTATAAAGTTTAAAAGAGATTATAAAGCTTTATAAAGTATACTAAAGTTAGCTAATATATTTACTACTAATAAATTAAGTAGTTAAAGTAAATTAGAAAAAAAGAAGTACTCTAGATATATAAATTATAATATTTATAATACCTTAAAATAGTAAGAATCTTATAATTTATTTAAGGCTATATATAAGCTAGAGGCTATACTAAAGGACTAGGAAGTTAGGAAGAACTCTAAAAAGAATATTAAGAAGTATCTTAAGGAGAATTTATAAGAAAAGTCTAAGGTAATAAGTTAGAAACTAAAGAAGAAAAGTAGTAAGATATTTATATCTTTATAAAATCTAATTAATAACTTAGTTATAGTTATCCCTAGTAAGAAAACTATAAATATATTATTATTTATACGCTCTAAATAAGGTTAATAGGTAAAGGAAAGTATAAATTTAATAACTAATACTATAGATAGCTTAGAATTAAGGTAGAATATAGTCCTCTATAACTCTAGAGCTAATATTTATATATTTAATAATATTTACTAGTTTAATTAATCTAAATTTAATAAAAATATTATAATAAAGGTTAAAGCTAGAGGTATAATATATATAGCTTTAGGATAAGGCCCTATATATATCTCTATTATAAATCCTATATTATAGAATATAAGGATATTAGTATTAAAGACTATATTATTTATTCTAGAATTCTATATTAATCTAGTATTAGTAATAATTCTTATAAGGGTAAGTATCTTCTAGAATTAAAAGAAGTTATTTCTATATTAAGGGATAATACCTATAGCTAAAGTCTATAATATTAATAAGCTTTATATATTATTAAGATTATTAAAGAATCTAAAGAAAGCCTATACTATATTTAGTAAAGCACTAAGACTACTTATAAAAGGAGATATAGACCTTTAGTATTAATAATATAGTTATCCTAGTATTAAGGTATTTATAAAGCTTATAAATATAGCTTTAGGTATTAAATTAATAGGTCCTAAGCTTATATAGTGTAAGATATATACTATAGGTAAGGCTAAGTAATAGAGATTATAGGTTATACCTAAAGAACTTCCTTAAGAACTAGGTTATAGTTTTTTAGTTAATCTAGATTACTATAACTCTTCTTATTAGAATAGTAATAAGTATTAGTGTATTTTTACCTACCTTATAACCTTAATATAGTTCTTCTATTTATTTAAGATAAAGAATAGGATTTATAATAGCTTTTATATAATAATAGTATTTCTAAATACTTAATTTAGGGTTTAACTATACTTTTTATATAGTAATATTAAAAAAGCCCTCTTTATAGAGAATATAAGGGATAAGATAGCCTTTACTAGTATTATAGTTTATAATTTAGCTCCCTTAATACCTAGTTAGAATAGAAAGGTAAAGAGATCTAGGGGGGTAGTTAAGTAAAAAGCTTATACTTTAAGTCTTAAAGCTAACCTTCTATCTAATCTTAATAATAAGGTCTTTAATACTATAGTTTATCTATTAAATTATATACCTTTTAAATATTACTAGAAGTAGACTATACTATATAAACTTTAGTAGGATTAGGCTAGGAAAATAATCCCTATATACTTAAATATAGTAGAGGTCTAGAAACCTTTAATTATATATTTATAAGCCTATAGATATAAAGTATTTCCTATAATAATAAAGGCTTTAGAGTATATTAAATTATATAATATAATACTATAGTTAGAGTAAAAAGCTTATATTAGATACCTTATTAGTTATAGAGGTAAGTCTTAGTATATTATATAAGTGCCTTTACTTTATAATTATAAGGTTATTATATTAGTATATGTTTAATTTAATAAGAACTCCTTCTTTAAACTAGAAGAAAAGCTAGAATTAGCCTAAAAGAAGAAGATATTAATAATTACACTACTTAAGGAGCTTAAAGCTAATAATATTAATAAGGAAATTAGTTAAGACCTTATTAGAATAAAATTAGAAGATAAGAATTATAAGAATTATACCTCTTTACCTTTAAATATAAAAGGAGAAAATAAGTAGTTTAAAGTAAAAATACCTCCTTATATAATAGGGGGAAAAGATAACCTTTTTAGTATACTTTTAACCTCTTCTAACTCTTCTTATAAGGTACCTATTACTATAGAGAATATAGAGCTTTAGGTATAAGGTAATAATACGCTATTTTATAAAATTAATATATTAGTATATAATATAATAATTAAATATATAGAGACTACTATAGAGACTAGTAAAATTACTAGTAAAGGTAATAAGGTTATAAAGAATTATTATCCCTAGGATAATAGTATTAATCTAGATAATATTATTACTAGAAAACGCTAAAGAAAGGAGATATATAAAGCTAGGTAAGTATAGTTTACTTTTGCTTTTTCTATAGTATTATAGGGTATTTAATATAGTTTATAAATTAAAGATATACTACTAGAACCTACCTATTATTATTAAGCTATAGCTTTAGCCTATTATAATTACTAGAAGGAAGTAATTATAAAGAAGCTTTTAAAGCTTTTATTCTTAAATTACTAGGAGAATATACTAGATAAATTATTTAATCTAGAGAAGTAGAAGAAAATTATAGACCTTAGCTAGGTCTTTAAATATAAGACTAATAAAAAAGAAGTAGTTATAGAGTTTAAAGCTAAAATAGTTATTTAAGGTAACTAATAACTAAAGAATAACCTTAATAACTATATTACTACACTTACTTTATAATCTCTATATATACTACTTATAGTTTACTATACTAATAATCTTAATACCTAATAATATAATATTTAAAATACCTTCCTATATATAGAGCTTAAAGAACCTATTTACTATAAGCCCCTAGAGGGTATAAATATAAAAGATTATCTCTAGAAGATAATAAGAGTATTATATAGGCTAAGAGAAGCTCCTTAATAATAGTTCTTATATCTTATATAATTCCTATTAAAGCTAGACTTTATATAAGGAAGGGAAAACCTATATATCTTTATAAAGAGCGGATTTATCCTATTTTTCTATATAAATAATATTATAGTAATATACCCTAATAGATTTAAAGTAGAATTTAAAGAGCTTTATAAATAACTAATAAATAGTTTTAATATTAAGGACTAGGGTAACCTAAAGTGGTTCCTAGGTATTAAAATTATTAGAAATTATAATACTAAAGAGATATAGTTATTATAGAAATTATATATTTAAAAGATTACTTAGAAATTTATTCCTAATATTATTAATAGTAATTTAAAGAGCTTATCCCCTACTTCTCTTCCTATAGCTATAATCCTTACTAATACTAGTAAAGCTACTAATAAAGAGATTAATTATTATAGAGTAGTTATTAGCTTTTTAGTATATTTATATATTATTAGTAGACCTAATATAGCCTTTATAGTATTAAAGCTTATCTCTTTTATAATAAATCTATTAGTAAAGTATATTAAGCTTACTAAAGGAGTAATTTTATATACTTAGAATATAAAGAAGCTATATATTTACTACTTAGGAGTAAATAGTTTTAATATACTATTCTTTAGTACTAATACTTTACTTAGTAATAACCCTAATACTTAGAAATTAATATAAGGTTATATTTTTATTATATATAGCGCTATAATTAATTAGAAGTTAGGTAGGTAATATTATATATTAACTTTAAGTATAGAAGTAAAGCTCTTTACCCTAAATTATAGTATAAAAAAGTATATATCTCTAGGAAAACTACTTTATAATATTAAGGTTTATATACTACTACTCTTAATTATTTAGTATAATAATAAGTAAATAATCTAGATTACTAAATATATAGAAGGAAGGCTTTAGACTAGCCTTAAGCACCTTAATATAAATTAAATATAGATTTAAGAATAATATATAATAGGTAATATTAAGGTTAATTAGATAAAGACCTCTAAGATGCTTATAAATAGCTTTATAAGCTACTTTTAGGTTAGATATATAGGGACTTCTACTATAGAATTAGCTTATAAGAGATTCCTATCTAATTATAACACTAGAAATTATTTATAATCTCTTCCTATAGCTTTAATCTCTAGCTTTAATAAATATCTTAGCTAGGGGGGGTGTGTTAGGGAGACCTTCTTAAGGTATTAGATATATAGATATAGCCTATATAATAACTAGGTTAAAACCCTTAATAAGATAATAGTAGAGATAATATATTAGAAGTACCTCTATAGACTAGTTATTACTATAGCGCACTATGTACCTTTTAGGTATAAAAGTTAGGTGCTATCTGCACCTCTAATTAACCAAAAATCGAACCATTTTCATTATCTACCCCGACCCCTACCTTGACAAGTAGTCCACGCCGCGTCACATCCACTGTTTCTCGCACGGAGTCCACCACTACGCTTTGCACCCTTTCGACTCTCACCATCACTGTTCACACTATCATGGGCCCTACTTCCCTACTTCACTTGGATGTCCCACCTAGCCTCCAGATCTTGTGAAAGCACGCAGGTTTTCTCTTGCCTGCGCGGATTCGTCGTTGCCATCTGGCAAGGGCAAGAAGCCAACCTTGCTCAAGAATTGCGCGCTCTTCACCAGTGCCAACTTAAGCCTGGCAGGAGACGAAAGGCCACCAGTCCGCCAACTGTCTGCCCATTGAGACTTGGCGGTATCAGCCAGATCATGGAGCATTTCTGACAGCGCTCCGAGCGGATGTGTGTCTCTGTTTTTCTCTACATCCTGGCGAATCGCCGCCATCCACGTGCTCGAGTCTTTGCTTCTCAGGGTGTACCCTGTCGCGCGTAGAGTCTCCCAAAACTCGCCCATGGTGAGTCCGCCTTTGACTTGGGTCACAATGCCTGATGAGCGCCCCAATGAAGTTTCTATGACAGTCGTCGCCGTGGCAGCGGCATCGGCTACGGGGATCCAATTGTCGGACTCCTCGCCATTGATGACGCCTACCCGGATACAGGCGGCGGCCATCCTCCACAGCCAGTCATCGGCATTCGCGACACCTTCGGTCGGTGTGCCCACGACGAGACCAGGGCTGACAACTGCGAACTGATCTCGTCTGCCCAGACCTCGCGCCGCAGCACGCTTCACCAGGGCCTCGGCGATAAACTTGGTCGCGGTGTAGCCGTTGGGGCTGTCGGCGAGCGCCTTTGCCACGTCCTCCTCACGCTCGAGCTCAGGGTCGCAGCATCGCGCACTAGAAACGTAAACAACCCTCATGGAGGGGTTTTCAGCAGCCACGCGAAGGACCTGGGCGGTTGAATCGACGTTGGCCGCCTGGAGAGCAGAGTAGCTCTTCATGAAATGCACCGACGCCCCGTTGTGTATGAAAACATCCACAGTACCATCTGCAAGGGTATTCCAATTTTCTTCCTCGAGACCTAGTCTCGGCAGCGCCAGGTCTCCACGCCATACCTCGAGCTCGCTGCTATAAAACTCGGACCACCACTGAGCGTTTTTCGCAGCGTCGATAGCTCGCTGTCTGGCCTGGCTTGCAGAAGTACCCCTGACAATAGCAATCACACGACTGAAGCGGCCATGATCGAGAAGCTGGCGGAGAATCTGGGTGCCAATGAAGCCGTTGGCTCCCGTTAGCACAACGGTGAGCCGAGTGTCACGAATACCCCCGTGCGACGTCGCACTCAACCGCTTATTAGCAGCCTCAGACTGCGCCATGGCGATGGTGCAATCGTATCGGGCAAGCTCCGACAGAAGACGATCCGTATTGACACCTGGCGAAGCAGCTCCTGATTCAGAAACACCCGCAGCTGCTGTCTGAAGCAAGTGGGCAATGCTGGTTGTGGAGTGACGGAACATGTCGGCCACCTCCAGCCTGATGCCTTCCTCCCGGGCCATGCTGACTACCTTCATGGCGCTGAGCGAGTTACCACCCAGCTTGATGAATCCATCGTCCAAACCAATCTGACTCGACTCGATATTCAGGACCTTTGACCAGATTTGCTGCATCGCCCTCTCCGGTGCCGTTGATGGCAGTCGCTTCCTTGCCGTCGGCGGTGTCTTTTGCTGCAGGCTCTCAGACAACGTGGAGCGATCGATTTTGCCGGTGTGGTTGACCGGCATCTTGTCCAATATCTTGATCGATTGCGGCACCATGTAAGAAGGCAGCTTGGACCGTAGCAGTTGCTCAAGTTCCCCGCGCATTTTGCCCTCGCGCTGCTGTTCCAGCGGTTTTGTGCTGAGCACATGGCAGGGCCGGCCTTCATGATCAGTGGGAAATCGGAACAAGGTCCTCCTCTCACTGTCTGTGCCACTCCCGCCGCGGTAGAATACAGCGTCCAACCCACCGCGTTGTGAGTACTGTCGAGCCCAGCTGCATTCGACTCTATAGCCCGCCAGCTGGGCAAGCTCGGCGAGATCAAAAGCACATAGCGATGAGTGTTCCTGCGATGCCTGAAGAGCGGCTGCGAGCCATGCACTCTCGCACTCTGACTCGGCAATGTTCTTGGACGCCTCGACAGCATTGACAATTTCTCTCTCGTAGATTGTCTTGCTGTAGGGGATGTTGCTTATGGCCACTCTGGATGCGGTGCCCAAGAGGCCCGATACGGCCTGACGGTCGAGACCGTTGGACACGTAGTCAATCCACTCGTCCGCACCAATATCCTGAGCGAGGCCATCTTTCGCCTGCTCGCCATGGGAATTGACATGCAACACCGCTGCGTAGCGGTAGCTGCTGAGCTCGTTGGTGGCCTTCATCCTCTTGGGTAAGATCTCGACATGTGTCATGCCATGTATGCGGTGTGGCAAGCTGGTGAAAAACCCGGGATCTACAAGCAGCTCTGGCTCGCCTCTGAGGAGGTTCTCCATGATCCCACCGAACTCTTCCCGAGACGCGTCTTTGCCGGCAATGTGCAGAGCACGCCTTGCCATGAATTCCTTGTGAAGCGCATGAGAGCGGATGTCACCTAGAAAGATGGTCTTGATGCTTCCCAAGCTGGCCAGATGCTGGATGATGTTGAAGAGATAGTCTTGGCTTGGGAAGTACTGGACGACGGAATTCATGACGGCAAGTTCAGAGCGTATGGGCATGTCGAGGTTCATGATATCCTCGGCTGTGCCCTTGAACACGTTGACCTTGTCTGCAAGATCCGGGATGGACTTGGCGGCTTTGAATGTAAAGTCGACAGCTCGCATGGCCGGATCCACGCCTATGTAGCTCTGTAGGCCGTGGTTGGCCAAATTGAAGAGCATCATGCCCGACCCGAACCCGATTTCGAGAACATGGCCAGCGGGCCCGCCGTTCAATATGGTAGCAATGGTGTCGTCCAGCCATTCGTTCATCTCGACTTTGTTCATCTCACTTCCATCGTACATGGACGACCACCCGATGAAGTCCCGTCCGATGTTTTCGGCCTCGGTGGCGCCGATGGCCAGATAGGTTTCGCCGTTGAATTCTTCTTCCCAGGCCTGAATCCTTTTTTGCTTTAATTGTGTCTTGTCGTGAGCAGGTGATTGGCTCTGTGATATTTTGTCATCGTCCTCGCGCGTAGTGACAAACGCAGCAAGCCACAGCTCCTGGTCAGTCAGACGGTGAAAGACAACCACAGCGCCGTCCACGCTCTCGTGGCTCCGCAGAACCGCTTCGATTTCTGCTGGCTCGACACGCTGCCCTCTCACCTTGACTTGAGTGTCTTTGCGGCCGACAAACGCAAGAGAGCCGTCACGGTTGTACTTGACCAAGTCGCCGGTCTTGTACAGTCTGCCTTGCCGGCCGGGGTGAGAGATGGATCCCCTCAACAACCACTTGGGGTCTTCAATAAACACTGCTGCTGTTTTGACCGAGTCGTTGAGATAGCCTCGACCGACAAGAGGTCCTTCTAGAAGCAGCTCGCCGGTACACCCCAGTGGCAGCAGCTCGTCATGGTCGTCAGCATCAACGATCCACGTCACAACGCCTGCACCTTTCCCAATGTGTGTCGCCATTTGAGGTTCCATCGGATTGGCGTTGATGGTGGCGGTCGGTGTGCACTCGCTCGGCCCATATGCGTTGCATATGCGTGTTTTGCCACACCACTTCTCAACGTCCGCCTCGCGTAGAGGCTCGCCGCCCAGTGTCAGCTGCCGCACCGCGGGGAGTCTCTCTGGAGAAAGAAGTTGCAAGGTAGACGGCGTCAGGTCAAGTGCATTCGCGCGAAGAGACACGATACTCTTCTCCATGTCATCTGTGCGGTCACTCTCGCTGGGGACGCAAAGACAACCGCCGCAAGCCAGCATAGAAATGATGTTGCTGATGGAGACGTCGAAACTGTACGAGGCAAAGTCGAACAGCCTTGATTCCGGTGTGTGTCCCATGAGCTCGAGTTGATGGTGCTGGGCAGAGACGGCGTTTGCGTGCGTTACCACGACGCCTTTTGGTGTTCCTGTACTTCCAGAGGTGAAGACGACGTATGCGATTGATGACGGACTGACAGATGGAAGCTCTTGCTGCGTCCAATCAAGCTGGCCAGAAAAGTAGTCCCAGCTAATGGCGGCCGTCGCTTCTGCCAGCCGCGAGCACAGGATCTCTCTGGTGGGACAAGTCACGATGACTTTGCTTCCGACTTGATCGACAATGTCTCGCATCCTCTGCTCTGGAAGATGCGGATCGAGGAGGATAAAGCCGACACCGGCCTTGAGGACGCCGAGGATGGCCACCGCTGTCCACATGGACTTGTCAAAACAAAGAGGCACCAGACCTTTATGGAAGCCAGCACCAAGCCGCAGTAGTGAGTGTGACAACTTGGTCGAAAGTTCCTCCAGCTTGCGGTACGTCAGCTCCCCATCCCATGCGCAAATGGCAGGACTGTCTGGCCGGGCTTGGACTTGGTCGGCGAGTAGGTCGTGGATACATCGATTCACTGGTTCGGGAACTCTCTCGTTCCACTGCCAAATCTGTTCCAAGTCCTCTGCCGACGACATGTTGATTTCGCCTAAGGTCTGTGAAGGTGTGGCATGGTGGAGCTGGTGCATAGTCGACTCTAGTCGCTGCAGCATGCCTTTCACCATCCACGACTGGATCGTCCTCGAGTCAAACATGGCTGAGGCAAAGATGCCATCCGACCGCAGCCACACTTCAACCGTCAACGCATACGTGCTGAACCACTGGTCCTGGTTGTCGCTCCGCCACTGGCCTAGAAGGCTTCTGCCCGGGATGCAATCCTCGGGTTGAATGACGACATGGGTCTGGAACTTGCAGGCCTTCTCTGCATCAGAAGACAAGGTGGCGATCCTCTGTAGACCCGTCTGCTCGTATGGCATCATCTCGGCGGCTTCCTGTGTGATGGCCTGGAGATAGCTGGACACGTACTGGGTGCTGCAGAACCTCACGCGCACTGGGACTGTCGCAATTGTCGGGGCCACCATTTCATCTAGGCCGGTCACGGCCGCATTGCGACCGTGGAGGGTAGAGCCGAAGACGACATCATTCGAGTTGGCCATTCGTCCGACGACCAAGGCCCACGCCGCCCTGATGAGCATGGATGTTGTGATGCATCCGTGGGCACCGCTTGGAGTGGCAAAGCTGTGCGCAACAGCCGCGTCTGCGACAGGCTGCTCGACCGACGGCACATTTGGTGGGAAAGGAGCTGAGTCAAAGCCCTGCAGGTTCCGTTGCCAGTAGTTCATTGCCGCTCTCTCATCTTGGTCCTGGACGTACTTTATGAAAGCCTGGAACTGCGGTCCTTGGGGAATGCTCTGTCCCCCATATGCCTCGGCGACAGCATCAGTGACGAGGCGAATGGACCAGCCATCATAAATGGCGTGATGGACTGTCCACACCAGCCACTTGCACGTACCCTCCTCGTCTCTGACCAACGCAAAGCGCGACAGCGGCTCTCCCAGCCCCATCGAGCGCTTTCTGTCGGCGGCGAGATATTTTTCCAGCCCTTTTGCTTCATCCCAGTCAGCTGTATCGTCCAGGACCAGCTGTACCAGGCCAACATGGTTATGCTGTGCAATCCGGGTTCGCAGAATCGGCATGGCCTTGACTGCCTGCTCCCACGCATTGCGCAAGCCCTCCAGTGACAAGTCCCGAGCCAGCTCGAGGACATTCTGCTCAATGTAGTCTCCAGGTCGCTTGGAAGTCAAGAACATGAGGCCCTCCTGGAGCCGCGTGCAGGGATATGCGTCTTGCATCGTCATCGGGTCCAGGGCGTACCGGGTAGACATGTCCTGGACGAACAAGGCGTGATTGAAATGGGGGCCCAAGAGGCTGAACGCGGGGATGTCTTCCGGAGACCTTGCAAGAGTTTGGGAGCAATTCTTGGCCAAGTCGTGGAGAGACGGATGCTGGAATATATCCGCAACCGTAACCTGGATTCCAAGCCTGCGGGCATACGCAACAGCCCTCATCGATGCAATAGAATCGCCGCCGAGGTGGAAGAAGTTGCTTTCCAGATGAATGTCCTGCGGCAACATGCCCAATACGCGGGCCCAGATGTTTCTCATGCGCTCTTCCATCTCGCAAGTTGGTTGCCTTTGTGGGCCATCCCGGCGGTCCGCCCTGACTTCGGCGAGCTGCTCGGCGGAGAACGAGGAGCCTATTTTTCGCAGCATCCTTCGGTCCATCTTGCCGGTCGGCGTCATGGGCAGCGTTTCCATCCAGAAAGACACCGTGGGAACCATGTACGAGGGCAGATGCTGAGACAGCTTGGCCTGTACATCAGCTCGTACCGCCCGTATCTGGACGGAGCCTTCATTTGTGGCCGTGTTTTCGCCCATCTCCGGGGACTGTACGAAGACAGCCAAAGTTGGAACTGGGCTGATGGCTCGAGGTTCTATAACATCAGCAAAAACTCGCTGCGCTTCAGGCATGCAGACTTGGGTCCAATGCTCGACGTCGCCGAGATGCACTCTCTGGCCGCGGATCTTAACCTGGGCGTCCTTCCGGCCCAAGTAGCTGAGACTTCCATCTGCACAGTATCGGACGAGGTCTCCGGTCTTGTACAGTCTGCCTTGCCGGCCGGGGTGAGAGATGGATCCCCTCAACAGCCACTTTGGGTCTTGGATGAACGAAGCGGCGGTCTTGATGGGGTCGCCAATGTATCCACGCCCGACTAGCGGACCTTCCACAAGCAGTTCCCCAACACAGCCGATCGGAACGAGTACTTGATGGTTTTCCGGGTCCGTAACCCAAGCGGCCACTCCAACCGGCAGCCCTATGTTCGTAGCAGCTTCAGGACTGATAGGTCGGCTGTTGACAGTGTTGATGGTGCACTCTGCAGGCCCATATTCGTTGACGACGTCGACCTTTCCCCACCATCGGGTAGCATCGTCCACAGACAGAGGCTCGCCGGTAAACACCATCGTCTTTAGAACAGGTTGTGAATCTGGGTCTATCAGCCGCGTGACTGAGGGTGTTAAATGGGCAATCGTGACGCGCATGTCGGCCATGACCTTGGAGATGTCGTTGTGGCGGTCTTCATCGGAGGGAATGCACAAACACGCTCCTGCTGTGAGAGTCGCAAACACGTTATGAACGGAGACGTCAAAGGCGTAGGAGGCAAAGTCAAATACTCTAGAATCCCTGGTGAAACCAAGTCGCTGAAGTTGATAAGCGAGGGCGGAAGAGTAGTTTGTGTGCGTGAGTATCGCCCCCTTGGGCACTCCGGTGCTCCCGGAAGTGAAGACGGCAAACATTGCCGTTGATGAAGGCTGTGAGTTCCGTGGACGACTTGGATGCGCAGAAAATGATTTTACGGAGCAAGAGTCGAGCTCTACGACCCTCTTCAACAGTCTAGAACTCAGCGACATGTTCGAGGGGGAGGAGATGATGACGCTCGCGTTGACCTTTTCCACGATGGTCCTTAGGCGCTGCTCAGGAAACGAGGGCTCCAGGAGGGTAAACGCTCCGCCTGCCTTGAGAACACCCAACATGGCGATCGGCATCCACATGGATTTTTCAAAGCATAGCGGAACGATGGCCTCGGGCCCGACGTCCGCGTCTATGAGGTAGCCAGCCAGTTTCTCGGAGAGTTCATCCAGTTCCTTATAGGTCAATCGGCCGTCCCATGCATCGACTGCCAGGGCCAGTGGCTGCGAATCGACTTGATCCTCAAATACGTCGTGCATGCAGCGCTCCACCGCCGCAGGGAGAGTGCCGTTACATTTCCATATTTGCTCCACGTCGTCCGGTGACATGAGGTCGATGTCAGCTAGAAGCGTTCTCGAGTCCGCTTCATGGAGCCCCTTCATGCAGAACTCTAGGCGTTTGAGTAGCTTGAACACAATCCACGGTTCGGCGCACCTAGAGTCGGACATGGCTGTCGCTTGTAGCCGAGATCCTCGCAGCTGCAAGTCGAGCACCAAAGGGTACCCCGCAAGGCTGGGAAGGCCGTTTTCGATGGTGCCATTGCTGCTTCTGGCGTCGCCGCTGGCCCTCGTGGCAATGAGAGTGCTCGATGTTGGATGTCTTTTGCTTTTGCAGTCCGGCGAAGCCATATAGCTTTCCTCGGAGCTGGCATGTGCTCTCACGGCCTGCAAATACTCGCCAACAGTCTGGCTAGAGGCGCATAGGACACGCAATGGCCTCACCGCCGGCCGATCAGGCCTGTCGTCGATTGTGTCAAAGACAACTCGCTCCGAGCTCGTCATTCGGCTCGTCATGAAGGCCCAAGTAGCATATACCAGTGTCACCACAGCACAGTCATCGCCTTCCTCTTGTGGATGATGGTCAGACGGCTGCCATGAGAGTTCGTACCGAGTCTCGGCGTCCGCCGCTGGACAAATGACAGACGCCGGGAGACTGGGATAGGCCGTGTACTCGTCAACCTCATCAAAAGGCTCCGCGTCCATTGATGGTGCCCGCGGGGTGACGAGGCTGCCACGGCTGGGTTCACTCGGGAAGTCATCGGATACAACCTCGGAGGAACTCTCACAAGTCTCACTGTTGCTTGCGGCGGCGGCGTACTGGGCACTATGATTTGTGGCCTTGACTGGACCTACAACATCAGAGGCCATGGATGCGGTGTCTGTGGACGTCTCCATCGTGGAGTTGAGTGAAGCCGCTGTCTGGCCACCTCGGTAAGTTTCGTTGGGCGCCATGGTCGATGGTGCTGTTGTCAAGGGCTTAATCTCTTCCCTCTGAACTACATGTATCTTTACAGTGCGTTGCTTTGGTAGGTAATGTGAAGGCAAAAACAGAAGAGTATAGCTATAGAGTAAGCTCCTAGCTAGCATGAACTATTTGTTATTTAAAAGCATTGCTATATCATTTGTATGTCAATTGTTATACTGGCTGGGTATCGCCAGCAATTGTCATGTTTCCCTTACATGAATCAGATGCATTGGCCACAACCAATGAGCCCAAAAAAAAATTATAAAAATCAATAAAAGCATTGCTATACTCCGTAATGACGGCCATAGTTTACGCCTAAAGTCGACGTTCTGTAATACGACCCCGTCTCTGTGCGCCACTGCACTTCCTCTCTCGGTGTCACATAACTGCCGGACTGTGCATTGCGTTGTTGCAGACACCCTGGTCGCACGGTTTATACATACACGCACATGCCAGATAGCATTTCAGCGCGGGTTGTTGCAGAAGGCATTGGCTGCTTCTGTCAGGAGTCCCGCCGCCCCTGTGTGCTCTATTACCCTGACAAGGTCTGATCAAGGTCAGAGAACTATTGCTTACATAAGCCACAGGGCGGATAGCGAGCTGCATGCCGCGTGCCGCGTACCTCGAGCTCGGTCATTGGTCGCCACGACGCAATGCGGGAAGCAGGGGGGATGAAATTAATAAGTAAGGACTACTCCGTACTCCGTAGCTTCTCTTGATTGTACTCCCGGGCGGCTAGGCAATCGAGTAGTGATCCGTTGGGCCACTAAATGCGCATACAGCGCAAGGCCTCACAACGCAATGCAATAACGCAACGCAACGCAACGCAATAACTGTTACGTGCTAGAATTGACAAGTGGACTGCCACTTCGGATGTGGCCTCGTTGCCAAGGATGTGGCCTCGTTGCCAAGGATGTGGCCTAGCACGTGACCTACAGTGGGTCCAGGTAATTCCGAGCAACTCGTAGCAAAATTCGCGTAGAATCCACAACGCGTCTGATGCTCGCTGCTCGGAATTACCTACGACCCACTGTAGAACCCCTATATTTGACGATAGCTCTGACCTCTAGCTAGTTGAATTGAACAACCTACACATTCCTTTTACCTTACGTTTTATTTCGTAACAAGTGGTAGCAATTGCTCTTCAATCGTTGCGCACCTCTAGCGCTTTTACTGCTAATAAAAGCCACCAAACCGACTAAGTTAACCAATCCACTAAGCCCATCAAAGCTATCCCTTTTACTAAGCTTGATAGTCCCCTAGGCATTACGCCTATCGTCAGATTCGTTGACCTTCGATCCGACCGTTGGAACTGTTGACCTTCGTTCTGACCGTTAGATCTATTGACTTTGATCCGACCCTTGCTTAGGCATCGCTTCCATTGTCAGATCCTTCGATCCGTTGATTTGAAGACCTTTTGATCGTGCGAATTCGACCAGTCCGAAGACCTTCGACCTTCGATTCAATTCGATCGATTCGTTGACCTTCAACCTTCAATCCGTTGATCCGAAGACCTTCGACCTTCGACCCGACCGTCAAATCTGACAAATTCGTCAATCCCAATCCAATAAAGCTAGCTATAATGCTTCCCTTACACTAGCTAGATTAGTGTGAGCAATAGCGATTATAGTAGCTTTATAAGCAGGATTATTAGCGCTAAACCTGTGGTATCTGTAGGAAGACCTTCCCTTTAAGAAATCTAGTCTTCTAATATCTTAAGGATTTATGCCTAGCTAGTTAGCAATATTAACAGATTTAACAGTAGCTAGTTTAGCAATTCCAGTGGCAATAAGACCAGCATTAACGGGATCTTTAGGACCTAAGGACCCGTTATCTATGGCAGCAGCAGTAATTACAGCAGCAATTACAGTAATCACAGCAGCAAATTCAATGGCAGCAGCAGCAAATGCAGGATCTTTAACAGCAGCTAGCTATAGAAGAGAATGACTTTTAATAGCTTAAAGACCTTGTTATAGAAGCTTTTGAAGAACGCGATGATCTTCGAAGGCAGCTAGCCTGTTAGCAAATTCGTCAGCCAATTCAACAGCTTGACCGAATTCATAACCCTCCGCAACGCTCGTTGCCCGGCCCTTTCAACTATCAGATCTATCAGCCTGATCAATACGACTATCTGTACGACTACCAATCTGACAGCGACTCGGACCATCGATCTAACCGTCAACCTGACCGTCAACCTGACCGTCAACCTGACCGTCAACCTGACCGTCAACCTGACCGTCAATCTAACGATCAACCTGATCAATCCGATCAATCTGACGATCTAATTAACTATAATTCGGAACGCCCTATTGACTTATGAATTAAACAACAACCTTGACACATTCATTTTACCTTACGTTTTATTCCGTAACAAGACGAAAAAATCCATCTCCGCTGTGGTAATATAACAAACCATCCTCGCGCAGATCCCATCCGTATAGAGGAATCTTTGATCTGAAACTGGCAAAAGTTACGAATTATCTATCACAATTCAACCGGATCATCACAGCGATACGAGCCTATCGAGAAAGGCAGGCGGCAAAGAATGCCAGAGTCAGACCACTTTTTGGAAGATTCCTCTATACGGATGGGATCTGCGCGAGGATGGTTTGTTATATTACCACAGCGGAGATGGATTTTTTCGTCTCTGTATTCCGACTATAGAGGTGAAATCTATCCTGCAATTAGTACATGACAAACGGTAACACTTCGGAATCGCGCGAATGGCCGCGGAGCTTTAGTTAGTATATTTTCCACGTATAATGTCACGACTAAAGGGTCGAAAGGATGATAGAACAGAGTGATAGCTTAGATTCACAGTCGTAGCTAGACAGGTGCTACCTAGGGGCGGGTGTGTGAAGGTTTCGAGCTCTAACCTTCCATAAGAATGTGGGCGGTCCTCGCTAAATACCCGCCCTACGGTCACGTGGCTATCTACCTGCTAGCTAGCCCCTCTCCCTGCTAATGCATTGTCATGTGGCAGTCCTGTCTCTGTCCCTTACACTCCTGACATATAAGTCGGCAGATTCGCGACTATATAGCATATTGCGCAGTGTGTTAAGAGAACGCGATTGATTGTTCGAAGCCACCCAGGGAGCTTTAACTATTGTAGCTAAAGCTAATGCCTTTTTATATGATTTCTCTTGATTTTGTCATGGATATGCTAGAAGTGTCGGCTGCGAACACGATGTGGCAAATGGAAGGATATGCAACGCATAATCACTATGCCTAGTGAATTATCTGTTTAGCAAAAGGACGCTTCTAATACCAGGACACAAGGAATGTGTAGGTTGTTCAATTCAACTAGCTAGAGGTCAGAGCTATCGTCAAATATAGGGGTTCTAGGTCACGTGCTAGGCCACATCCGAGGTCTTGTGGCATTGGCAGACCAGTTGTCAATTCTAGCACGTAACAATAACGTAACGTAACGCAATAAGGCACTTATAAGTACCCTGTATTACATTATTCCCTAACAGATAGTTATTTTATACGACCGCAAATATATACTAACAATCAGCTCTTGGTAGCTATAGTACGTGAAGCTATTAGGGATGACAAGGGTATTTACGCTAGTAAGAGGTACTAAATAGTCCTAGTAAAATGCACGTAATATAAGGTACTTCTTACCCCACTTAGTGCCGCGCTGATCCTCGATTCGACACGTGATTAGCCTGCTGCCCCTGGTTATGTACTCGCGTAAAATCAAACAGGGGGTAGACTGTATTGAAAAAGGTGGGGGTCCCGTGACCCAGCTGCTGACCCGTAATGTACGACTCGTAGCTTATCTCGACCAATGAGCATGGAGGATGGATCAAACCCTCTCTCTCGGCCCCGGGCTAATGATGAGGCGGTCCCGGGTTCACATGGCCACAGTCCCAAGTCGGATTGTCCGTAATACGAGCAGATTGTCGTCCCAACAAGCGCAACATGTGCCGCGCTACATGTGCCAGCATGCCGTTCTTGTTCTTCAAAAGATGGCGGCAGATGGTGAAGCACAGACGCGTGGATGGCGTCGTGCCATGGCGTTGAGCCTCGACTCCACAGGCTCCACAGGAACGAAGCGAAGCGCTGTCACGTGCAGTGGTCACGTGGCATAATAGTGCAGATATAGTAGGCGCCCCTAAGGGTAGATTATTAGCTAAATAGATTATACTTTTATATATCTACTTATAATTAGTAGTAATTACACGCTATAATAACTAGAACTAGAAATTGCTTTTATTTTTATCTTTAAATATTAAAATAAATGCCTAATAAAAGGCTAATTAGCAAAGGGTAAACTCTCTAAAAATATATTAATATAGTTAACCTAGAAATTACAGATAATAAGAGATAATTAGTATACTATTTAGTAATAAATTTTTCCCCCTTTAATAAGGCCTAGATATTTAATTATCTAATTAAATAGGTAGAGTAGGATTTAAAGTTCTATTAATTTTTATATAAATAGGCTTAGAAAGTAAAATAATTTGCCCCTAATCTAATATAAATTAGACAGATAGAAAGCTTATAATCTATAATAATAGGTCACTAAAGACATCAGAGAGATAATTCTTAGGGACTAAGATATAGACTAATTTAATTTAAATAAGCCTAGAGTAAAATAGTAGTAAATTTAATTAATATAATACTAATAGATTACTTAATTATAATAATAGCAAAGTAGTTAGGGGAATTCTATATTAGAATATGTAATTATAGGCTTAATATTAAGCTAGGACTTAACTTTAAGCTAGATACTTAATAGGATAAAACCCCTTATATAAAGTTACCTATATTAAACTAATTAGTAATATCCTCTCCTAAGTTAGGAAGGAATAGTCCTATAGTATACTAATTACTACCTATTACCTTACTTAATAATTCTATACTTAATAATTTCTCTCTTAATAAGTTCCTAGCCTATTAGAGATTAGGTAGTTAATAGTCTATAGTTTCTAAGCTATTACTAAGGTTATATAACTATATAGGACTATAGTATTATAGCGAGATACTAGATAATAATAGATAACCACTACTAGCGGATTTACTATAATTAGAGTTACTACTATAATTAGAGTTACTACTATAATTAGAGTTACTACTATAATTAGAGTTACTACTATAATTAGAGATAGTATAGATAATATATTATCTAATAGAAAATAATACTAGGATAAACTAAGTATTACTATAGTATATTTAGCGAGGATAAGCCTAATTATTATTAGGGTAACTAGCTAAGATAATACTAGTAATGTAACTATTACTATAGGTAGTAGATATTAGGTTTTTTAACCTAGGAGTTAAAGATAATAAGGGCTAAGGTATTATAGTAAACACTAAGTCTACTATAATAATCTATAAATATATGCTAGTATTTATATAATAATTAGAGAATATAGTAATTAGTTAATTAGAGAAGTTAGTAAAAGATATTGAGATCTCTTACCTTAGAGGTTAAGCCCTTAATTAGTATAGTTATCTTCTAATGCTATTAGAGTAAAAACTACTTTAGGAGGTATTACTAAAGACTATTTATATATAACTTATTAAAAGATTTTAAGAGCTATAATCTATAGCTTTAAATAGAATTAAGAATATATAATACTTACTATAGAAGTATTATAATAAAGAGAATATTATAATCTTTATATATAATTTACTTTAAGATATAAGGGCATGTTATTAAGATAATATTATATAATTATAAATAGTTTACTAAGCATTTAATTTAAAGATTTAGATAATTAATAATTTGCTATTAGTAAATATAACTATTAATTAATTTCTTATGTAAATTAAAGAGAGAGAGTTTACTATTATAAGTTAGGCGTGTAATAAATACTAATAAATTACTAACTAGTAGTTTAGAGATACTTAATATGGATTAAATATATATAAAGGTTTTAATACTTAGGGCTAGCGTAGCTAGCTATATAATAGTATAGTTAGACTAAGATTTAGGGGTTACTAGAATAATTACTAGAATAATGATAGGAATAATTACTAGGGTAACTAGCTATACTATAACTATACTTAATAGTAATAATATAACTAATAGAGGCTATACTATAATAATTAGGACTAATAATTTAGTAATTAGCTATACTATAATAACTAGTAAAGGCTATACCCTAATCCCTAGTATAATAGACCTAGACCTATTATAGATAGACTTACTCTATTTAGTAATATAGGAAAACCACTAAATAAACTAGTAATCTTACTATAATATCTATAGATAGTAGTATACTAGGTAGATAAGTTAGATTAGCTAGCTAATAAAGAATAGAGTAATTAATAGGATTAGGTAAGCACTATAGATTAGGAGAATAATAGTCTATAATTAGAATAGGGAGATATAGATAAGTATATACTATATCTAGAAGTAAAATAGTAGGAATTATATTCTTAGGATAATTAGAAGGGAGTCCTATAGACTAATAACTAGATAAAGCAGGTTTAATTTATTAGAATTAATAATATAGTCTGCACTTATTAAATATACCTTACCTAATTTTTATCTAATAATTTGCTTTTTAGCTACCTAAACAAGGCATATAGCTTGCTACGTAATAGTATAATTAGAAGTAAAGTAGCTTATAATAAAATTTTAAACTCTTACCCTTTATCTTATACCTATAGTAATTATAATTATTTAAATATTCTAATAAATAATATATAAATATATATAAAATTAGTAGCAGAAGAACTAGAAGTATTAGATATAATAAGACTTAAGACTAAGATAGGTAATAAAATACTAATCTTCTAATTAACAATTACCACGCAATATAATGCGGGAGTTAGCTACGCGTTTTAATTATAGATATACCTATAATTCTAGATATACCTAAATTTAGATAACCTAGAAAGTTAGGTTAATATCTATTATAATATAGGGTGCTTAATTATATTAGTAAACGCCATATAGATAACTAAATAGTATCTAGATATTAAGATATAGACTAGAGTAGCACCTATTTAGGTAAAGGGAATTAGCATAGATACTTATTTTACTAATAAATATGTATTATTACTAATAAACTTTCTAGGAACCACACTAAATAGATAAACTATAATTATATTATTTATGAAAGAGATCTTAATTATAAAATCATTAAGAGTAAATATGCTATTAGGCATAGACTATATTATACCTTAATAGATTAATATTATAGTAAGTAAAGGAAAGGTAATTATTAGGATATATAGGAATATTACTATCCCTATAGTAGCGTAGTATAATTAACTAAAAGTTAATATACTAGTTAAGTCCGCCTACATAGTAGTGGTTTAACTATATATAATAACGTTAGTTCTAGTAAACTATTAATTAGGTAAGGATAATAGGGTATTATTTAAGCTAAAATAACTATAGGGACTAGGAGTCTACGTAGTAGTAGCTAATAGATCTATAAGATATAGTAAGATACCTTTAGAGGAGGAAAATACCCTAGTCTTAGGTGTAAAGAAATATTATAATATATAATATAGGTAATAAGCTAGTAATAATTAGTAGAAAATAAGAATTAGGAAGATTTAAGTTAATTAACCTAGCCGCAAGAGCATATATTATTAACCCTAGGGAATAGGCTTTAGTAGTAGATCTAGTAATAGTTATGGAATTATAAGTTAAAAAGCAATTATTAATAAGGGAATAGATTATAATAAAGTCTTAAATAGCAATCTATATAGTCACGTAGGTAAACTATTTTAATCCCTAGGATAAAGGCAAATAATAATAGATACAAAAGCTCTTAGAAGATTACGCGAAATTATTCTAGGATAAGGGATTTACTAAAGTCCCTTAATAGGAGTAAATGTAATTACAGATAAAACTAGGTTAGTAGGACTTAGTTCTAAAGAAATATAGAATTTATCTAGTTAGCCTAGATAATTAAGCGATTATTAAGAAGATAATAAAGGAATTACTTATAGGAGGAAAGGTTATCTATATAACTGTTAAAAATAAGACCTATTTTTAGCCCTTTCTAGTCAAAGAACCTTTATATTACTAAGCTTACATTGCAAGCTTAACAGCTACACTGCAGCTGTCAACGGTTGCAAAGGTGGTTACAAATAACCACGTTATAGCTATTAATAGCTATGACTAACCGTGTGGATAACTAATGTTAATTAGTGTTATAGGTATAAGTATGCCTATAACCCTAACTACAAGTAATTAGGTAAGCTAAGGTAATATAAGCAGACTACCCTATAGTGGTGATGTAAGCAGCTTACCCTATAGCTATCTTTAATAGCAATTTTCTCTTTAACTAGAGGTTATATAAAAGTCTTATATTTAGCAAATTATTACTAGAAAATAGGGCTTTCTTTTTATATAGTAATATTTTTTAGACTAAAAGTTAGTGTATATAGGTTACTAGTATATATAGTAGTGAGTTAATTTTTTAGATTTTATATATAAATAAATTTTATAGAAAATAAAAAGTGGCTTACAAGACCCCGCTAGTGGCCTAGGCTTGCTAATACGGTTAGTAAGTCTATAAGAGGAAGAAGATCTTTTTAATCTAGCAAGTTAGCTAGGCCTCTTAACTAATAGCCACATTGCCTAAATAAACTAACTAAAATCAATTCTATTGCTCTATTAGTTACTATAAAAGTAATCTAAATTAAATTCTATTAGTTAATAACTACTACCACTTCCGTTGCGTTGCGTTAATAAGAATTAACGCTGCGGCTCTATTAGTCCTAGACCGTAGAGCTTGCACTTGTACAGCTGTTGCTAGCTGGCATCAGCTCCCTACATTTTAACAATAACATAACAGGTACTATTTATATTCCTAGTCTTTATAGTATAGATAAGAATAGAAGATAATCAGAAGGGACGTATAGTAGTTAATATACAAGGATTAAATATAATAACAATACTAGATGCGTACCTAATAAGACAATAGGAAGAAATTATCGTAGGAATTACTAACACTACATATATTATAGTTATTAATGCTATGTTGTTTTATTATTAGTGGCTAGTCTATCCGGATTCGTAATAGGCGCTATTAGTAATAACACATAATAGGCAATTTATATTTAACGTCCTAATTATAGGATATAAGGGATCTAATATATATGTCTAAAGGCAAATAGATAATATATTAAGAGGTATAGGAGCAATAGCGTACTATAATAACATAGTTATTACGTTAATTAGCTTTAAATAACATATAACAGACTGTTAGGAGCGTAAGGGACAGAGACAGGATTATTACATAATGGAGCACTAGCAGGACCTTAGACCCACTAGGTTAGGGAGGGGTTAGCTAGTAGCTAGATAGTTATATAAGCGTAGAGCGAGGTATTTAGTAAGGACTACTTATATTCTTATAAAAGGTTAGAGCTTAAAACCTTTATATACCTACCCCTAAGTAGTACCTTTCTAGCTATAACTATAAATCTAAGCTATTACTTTATTCTATTATTTTTTAACCCTTAAGTTATAATAAATTAAGCTCTTAATCCCTTTAGGGTAATAAACTATTAGCTAGATTATAATATTAGTATACTAGAGAATATCTATATAAAATATACCTATACCCCCTAGTAGTAACGCTATAAATAAGTAAGGTAGTAGTAGTATAGTAAATACTTAAATAATAAATACTAATAATTAAGTATATTAGATACTACCTAAGACTAATCTAGATAATAATACTAGAATTAAGAATAATAGTATTAAGGAGGCGGTATAATAGTATTATAATATTATATAAGCTAAGCTATAATATATATAGAAAATATAGAAAATTCTATAAATAAAAGTAAAAATTAGGGAGCTTTAGGTAAACCTATTATTAGTTAGAACCTAGTAAGGACCTATAAATCTACTTCCTTAGGTTAGACTAACTACTTCTATACTTACTTTACTAATAAGCACTAAGTAAGTAGTAAATATATACTAATATAGTATTATTAAGATATAGCTATAAATATTATTATATAAGGGGAATACTTATAAAAACCTCTAGAATTTCCTAGTAGACTTAAATATATTATTTAAATTAGACTAATATACCTTTTATAATAATATAATAAAGGTAGCTTATACTAGTAAATACCTTACTAATAATATAAAGTAATAATAGATATATTATATAGCTATAGATAGTTATATAGAATATAAGAACTATAATTAGGTAAGCTTTATTATATAGCTAAAGACTAGAATAATAGATAAGAATACTAAATACTTAGAAGTAACTAGGTTATTACTAAATCTTTAGTAAGGTAATAGCTAATTATTTTAAGCCTTTATTAGGAATTAGACTAAGGTTAAATCTAACCTACCTAAACTAATTCTAATATAACTAAGAATCTATATATTTATTAATAGCCTTAATAATACTATAAGAAAGTAAATACTTAGCTAGGAGTTTCTAACTACTTAGAGCTAGTTATAAGGCTAAGGTAAGAAAGTAAAGGTAGTAATAAAACTAATATAAAGTTATAAGAAAAGTTAAGATAATAAGAAGAAGTAATAGTAATTAACTTTACTTATAGATAACTTATAGTAATAGAATAAAGGGCAAGTAGGAAGATTACCTATTATATATTATAAATATAGGAAGCCTAGATATATCTTAATAGCTTACTATTTATTAGACTACTCTATCTATAAGAGTAATAAATATACTATAGAGAAGTATAATAATAGTAGTAATAAAGTATTTAATCCTAATAAGATACTACTTTTATTTATATAAACCTAGGATAAGGGGCTTATTATAGATAAATTAGTAAACCTAAGAGTTAAAGTCTATATATCTCTATAATAAGATTACTAGTAAGTAGTAGTAAAGGCACTAATAGATTTAGGTATATAATCCTTAACTATATACCTAAAGTTATTATCTAAGAAGGATTAGAAAAGAGTTAAAAAAATAGATTAAAACCTTAAAAGTATAAGTAAGAATATAGTTTTATATTAAGAAATTCTAAGGAGATTAGTATTAATAAAGAATAGTATAGGGTTTATAAAGGTTTACTAAGTTAGCTACTTTATTACTAATACTAAAGAAAGGCTACTACTAGGTATAGACTAGATTAGAGAATATAAATCTATAGTAATATATTATAAAAAGAAGTTTTAGAGATACCTAGTAATAAGAAAGTGTCTCTTATATACTTAGGATAAGTAAAGAGTATATAAGGTATTAAAATAGTTAGTAATTACTCTAGTATTAGGTTTAGTAAAAGTTATTTTAAATAGCCTAAAGAATAAAAAAGAAAAAAACTAAAAAAGAACTTACTAGTAAACTTACTAAAGCTAATTTAGGAAATAAGTAGTAAAAAAGTAGTAATAGTCTTAGAGTATACCTATAAGTTATATAAGTAATATATTATAGCTAACCTAAGATCCTTAGATAGTCTAAGTAATAAGTAACTTATAACTAAGTAAGGGCTAAGTAATAATATAGATAAACTAGAGCTCCTAGAGAAATACTTAGAATTTAAAGATATATTTAATAAGGATTTAGTAGGAATACTTTCTAAACTAAAGGGCTATACTTATATAATTAAATTAGAAAAAGGGAAAACACTACCTTAAGAACTAATATATAACTTAGCTAAGAAAGAGCTAGAGGTGCTTAGGGAGTATCTTATAAATATATAGTAAAAGGGATAGATTAGAAAATTAGTTAGCCTAGCTAGGGCCTTAATTTTATTTATTCTAAAGAAAGGAGGGAAATTAAGGCTTTATATAGATTATAGGGGCCTAAATAAGATTACTATTAAGAATAAGTCCCCCTTACTACTAATTACTAAAATCCTTAATTACTTAAAAGGTATAGTTATCTAAATAAAACTTAACTTAATAGATATATACTACTAGCTATATATTTGCTTAGGTAATAAGTAAAAGATAGCGTTCTATTATAAATATAGGCACTTTATGTATTTTATAATACTATTTAGATTAGTTAATATACTAGTGACTTTCTAGGAGTATATTAATAAAGTCCTTAAGGATATTATAAATAATATCTATATTATCTACCTAGATAATATTCTAATTTATAGTAGTAATATAGCTACTTACATAGGCTATGTTAAATAAGTCCTAAGTAAACTCTATAATATAAAGCTTTTTATTAACTTAAAGAAGTGTTAATTTTTAGTTATAGAGGTTAAATTCTTAGGATTTATTATATCTAAGAAAGGTATTATAATAGAACTATTAAGGGTAAAAGTAATTATAATATAGCTAATACCTTATAGTGTCCTAGATATCTAATTATTCCTTAGGTTTACTAGATTTTATTAATATTTTATTAAGTAGTATAATAAGGTAGTTATTCTATTAATAAACTAACTTAAAGGGGGATAACTAGTAACCTTTAAGCTAGAACTCTATAAGCTAGCTATATTTAGAGAACTCTAGAAGTTATTCTAAGAAGTACTAATTTTAGTGCACTTTAACTTACTTACTCTATTAAGAGTAAAGATAAATATATTAGGTTTTACTATTAGAGTAATACTTATAATATTAGTACTAGGTTACTAGTACCTAGTTATATATATATTAAGGAAGTTAACTAATACTAAGTTATATTACCTTATACTAGATACTAAATTATTAGTAATCTAAGAGGCTTTTAGGGTATAGAGGTATTACTTAGTGTACTTAACTTACCTAATTATAGTAGTAATAGATTACTTAAACTATAAGTACCTAGCTATAAAGCTATAGCTAACTAGTAAGTAAGTAATAGTACTTAATAAGCTATGCCTATTTAACTTTAAAATTAAATATAAGGCTAGTAAGTTAAACTCTACTAATATATTATTAAGAAGGGTAGATTATATAAGTAAAGATAGGAAAGTAAAGGTAGTAACCTTATAGCTACTAAACTTCTTATCTAAGTTTATAAATACTAATTAATAAGAACTCTATAATAATAATAGGAATACTATAAGTTCTATTATATTATTATTTAATATAGTAAATAGTTAGTTATAAAGACCTTATAATAGTAATAGGAATATCTAAGGTTTTAAGAAAATATAACTTAGCTATATTTTTAAGGAAGCTATAAGACTAGATATTATTAAAAGGGGTATTTTAGCTAGTATAGTTACTAGTAAGCGGTAAGGGCGCCCCTTAGAAACGCTACTTAACTATAGTATACTTATAAGACTAGAAGTAACTTATAAGCTAGCTACTTATAGAGATATTATAGTAAGAATCTAAGCTATTTAGAGAACCTCTTCTAAGTTTAACTCTAATACTTAGAATAATAGCTTAGAATTAGATATTTTAATTTAAGTATTATTATTAGGTATATAGTAAAATAATAAGTTTACTATATATTAGAGAAAGCTACTTAAGAGTAGTAACTTAGAAGTATTATAGATATAGTTAATTAGACTCTCTAAGCTATTAATATTTAAGAGTTAAGTTTATATTCCCTAGGGAATAAGAAAAGAGATTTTACTACTAATATATAATAACCTTACTACTAGGTATTAGGGAGTTAGTAAGATACTTTATTAAATTATAAGTTAGTACTACTAGCTATTAATAAAGAAAGATATAAAGGTATATATTAGTACTTATATAAACTATTAAGTTTTAAAGCTAAGGCACTATAAGCTATATAGTAAGTTAGTTACTTTACTAGAGCTAGATTACCTTTTTTAAGAACTATTAATAGATTTTATTACTAGATTACTACTAGTTAAAGATACTAACTAGACTTATAATATAATCTTAGTAATTATAAACTATTTTATAAAGTATAGTATTTATATCCCTATTTTAATATAACTAATAAGTAATAGGTTAGCTACTATATTCCTAGAATATATCTTTAGAGATTATAGAGCCCTAGAAGGTATTATAATAAACTAAGGTTTTATATTTATAAGCGGATTTTAGATAACCTTTTACTATCTTATTATAACTAAGTAGCTATTAAGTATTGCTTTTTACCTATAGATAAATAGGCAGATAGAATAATTAAACTAAGTCCTAGAATATTATTTAAGGGCTTTCTCCTACGCTAAATAAACTAACTAGGCTAATAACCTATTAATAGTATAATTTATATATAATACTAGTAATTATATAACTTATAGCTATATACTAGTAAAGGTATTATAAGGGTATAACCCTAGAGGCCTATAGTAAGTAGTATCTAATATTTTACTTATAAATAATTAGGCTAAGAGTAGAGTATTATTACTAAAAGAGAAATATACTATAATTAAATAGCTTCTAATTAACTTATAAGCTTAGTATAAGAAATACTATAACTAGAAAAGAACCCTAAAGAGGTTTAAAGTTAGTAATTATATTTTACTATCTATAAAGAATATTAACCTAAGATAGCTAAGTAAGAAGTTAACTATAAAGTACCTAGGCCCTTATAAGATTATAAAAGTAATTAGGAGTTATAGACTAGCTTACTAGCTAGAATTACTTACTAGAATATAGTTATATAATATGTTTAATATTATAAGCCTTAAACCTTTTAAAGGGGACTTAAGTAATATAGTAAATACTTCTTTATTATAAGATAATATTAAGGATAATAAGTAAGAGTTTAAGGTAGAAAGAATTATCTTATATTATTATAATAGTAGGTATTATAAGTACTTAGTTAAATAAAAGGGCTATAATAGCTTAGAGAATTTATAGGTATTAAAGAGGGATTTTATTATAAAGGATATTATTTATAACTATAAGTAATAACTAGGTAGCTAGGTTATAGTAGTAAAACTACCCTTAGTAAATAATATAAGGTAACACCCTATAAATATAGTAAATAATATAAGGTAATATTCTAAAAAGATATAATTATATTACTCTTATAATTATAGTGTAACTACCTAGTAATAATTACTTAAAAAGTATTTCCTTATCCTTACCCTTACCTTTATTTTCCTTAGAGACTATAGTAATAATAAGTATAAAAGCCTTTAGAGATACTAGGGCTTTATTATTAAAAAAGTTACTTTCCTTATATATAAAGATATAAAGCTCTTTAGGTAACTTAGAGAGACTAATATAAGTAAGAAGCCTAGAGGTATAAGAAATAAACTACTAATAAGTTAATAAAGAAGTGCTTATAGATATTTAAAAGACTTACTATTAGGATATTCTTATATATATAGTAAAGGTAGTTTATAATATTAATTTAGACCTTAAGGTTAGTAGTATTAGCTAGCTACACTATAGTAGTATACTTATTATACTTAGCTTCCTAGGCTACTTTAGTAACTACTTAAGTATAATAAATATACTTATACTTATTAGTATTTTTAGTCTTTAAAAAGGTATTATATAGTTTTTACTTAGTATAAATAAGAGACTATTAGTGTGTTAGTAGTAATTAAGTTAAGAGAACTAGGAATATACTTACTTTATTAAGGTAGTAGTAATCTCCCTTAGGCATAGCTTTAATAATATTAAATAGCTTTTTATAAAGCTATATAATTTAAGTAAGGTACTAGTAGTAAGTTAGTATCTTAAAACTAAAGACTTAGAATAAGTAGTTATACTTTAATATATATCTTATTATTTTAGGTATAATAAGTATATTTAGCTAAGTTTACTACTATAGGTTAGTAACTATAAAAAGTAAAAAAGTAATAAGATTATACTATAAGAGTTATTATACTTTATAGGAAAAGGTTTATTTTTCTTAAAATACTAAGGAATAGTATAGGTACTATTCTTAGGCTATATATTTTATATAGTAACTTACTAACTATACTATATATATAGAATTTTAGTATTACTAACTATAAGTTAGTAGTAATAATTTAGTAAGAAAGTAGTAAACTTATATAAAAATTTTAAATACTATTCTTTTTTAAGGTAACTTCTTTAGTAACTTCCCTAAGGGTTTATTTTATAAAGATAGACTTAGTAGTAAAGTAAGAGTTAATAAATAGATTTTAGATATTATAAGCTAGCTATAGGTTAGTAGTAAGAAAGTAATAAAGGGAAAATAAGTAAAGATAAAGAAACTTATAATAGATAAATAGTATATAAGAGAAAGGAAGTGTATATATAAGGGAGGAAGATTTAGTCCTTTTTATATTAACTATAGACCCCCTAAGTAATTTACACACTATATATAGCTAATATAAGGATTATAATATTTACTATTATTATTACTATTTATAAATATACTAATAGCTATAAATATATAGTAACTATACTACTATATTACTAAGACCTATAAATAAGTCTATTTATATATATAGTGTCTAATATTCTATTTATTTAACCTAATTATAAAATTTAATATAGGGTGTTTACTCTCTTAGAACTATTAGTATAAGGTAAAGAGTATTTACTTTACTATATTAAAGTAATAAATAGGTTACTATTTAGGATTAATAAATAGGGGAATAATAATATTTATACCCTAGTATTATTAGTATTATTATTTTTAATAATATATTACATTATAATATATTATACCTAACCTAAACTCTTTATTAACTATAGCCCCTAGGACTATATAGTATAAATACCCTAAGTAAGTAGCTTATTATATAATTAAGGATAATTATATAAAGAGAGGGTATTATATTAGGAGTGTAAGGGATAGAGATAGGACTATTATATAATAAAGTATTAGTAAGACCTTAGACTTACTAGGTTAGGGAGAGGTTAGCTAGTAGCTAGATAGTTATATAAGCATAGGGTAAGGTATTTAGTAAGGACTGCCTATATTCTTATAGAAGGTTAGAGCTTAAAACCTTTACGCACCTACCCCTAGGTAGTACCTTTCTAGCTATAACTGTGAATCTAAGCTATTACTCTATTCTATTGTCTTTTGACCTTAAGTCGTGACAGAAAGCCCTACCTAGAGGTGCTTGCTAATTAAACCTAGCGATTTAATACTATAATAACAACCTATATAATAACAAAGTAAAGGAAATTACTATATTATACGCCTTCCTAATAATTAAAGTAGCTAATATAGCTAATATAATAATTAATATTCTGTCTAATTAGTTTAAGGCTAAGGCTATGGATAATTATTATACCTTTTAGAGACTTACTAAGAAAAAGGAACTCCTTAAAATCCACAAAAAGAAGTGTAGAATCTAGTATTTTCTCCTAAAGATATAAAGGTCTTTAATAGTTAATAGGTTTATATAGTAAAGTACCTAATTAATTAAGAGCTATACCTAAAAGCATATTAGGTTATAAGAGGTAACTAGAACCTAGAAGTCTTTAGTAATAAGGACCTTTACGTAGTAGTTACGTACCTAGTTTCTTTATGAGTGTTCTGTATACTTATTATAGTCTTTGCTTATAAATAGTAGTAATATAACATTATAAACGCTTTTCTTTATGCTAAGGCATAGGGGGATATCTACGTTAAATAACCTTATAGTTACTCTAATAGTATAACTAGAGTTTGCAAGCTTAATAGGGCTCTCTATAGTCTACTAATTTCTTCTCTATAGTAATTAGATAATATTACTAAAAACTTAAGTAATAGGGATTTAAGCGACTATTTAGTAAGCTTTATATCTTTTAATGTAATAATATTATACTTTTTCTATACGTGAATAATATAATTATTATAGTAAAAACCCTTATGATTACTCTAGATATTATTAAGGAATTATAGAAATACTATAAAGTAAAGCACTTAGGTAATATTAAGCTTTTTCTTAGTATTAAGTTTATTTATAATTATTTAAATTAAATAATCCTTCTTTATTAAAAGCTTTATATTTAGACTATTATAAAGAAATTTAATATTAAGAACCTTAATACTATAAATATCCCTTAGCTTCTAAAGATAGTTATTCTAGTAGATTAGAAAGAGCTTAATATAGCCTATAATATCTCTAACTAGGCAAAATACATAGGAAGCTTTAATTAGCTTTTAGTATACACGTAACCTAATACTACATTTATAGTTAATTAACTCTATAGTGTAAATTTAGTGCTAAAGTAAATATATATTAACCTTTAGAAATACCTTTAGTAATATCTTACTAGGGCGGATAATTTAGGAGTTATTCTTAGAGAATATACTCCTTTAGACCTAAAGTTAATACTTTAGGTAAAGGGATTTAGTAATACCTCTCTTACTAATAACCTAGATACTAGATATTTAACCGCTAGGTATATTATAACCCTTATAGGTAGATGTATCCTTTAGTAATTAAAGAAATAAACTCTTATAGCTCTTAGTTCTATAGAGGTAGAATTCATTAACCTTATACTAACTAGTCTCTTAATGCTCTAGGTAGCTTACCTTCTTAATAACTTTAGGATTAAGTAATTACGCCTATTACTTATATTTATAGATAGCTAGAACGCGAAAGCTAATATGCTTAATAAGAAGCATAAGGGATATACTTATTGATTTTTTTTTAAATTTTTTTAGGGGTCATAGGTTGTGGCCAATGCATCTAATAAAATAAGACAACAATAATTACTAGCATTACCTAGCTAGTATAATAATTAACTTATAAGTAATCTTAACTATAGTAATAAATAGAACCCTAATAGAAACAAGCTTTAAGGTTATAAATATAGAGAGGGCTATAAGGTTAGATTAAAGTTTGTAATAAACTTTATAGCTACGTTAGCATAAGATATAGTTATAGTTCGTAACTATAGTTAAACTTAAATTCGTTTAAGTTTTACTTCTCTTACTAATTAGTAACTTAGCGCGCATATAGATAAGTAGGTTTAGCAACCGCTAACGTATACCTTATAGTATAAATTAATGTAATTCCCCCTTTCTCTATGACTATATTTATTCCCACTCTACACCTCTTCTATCTTACACCTTATAACTTATTCTCACTTAAATATAACTTATTCTAACTTACCTTAGATCTAATTTACTTTACTTAAAATTAGTAAATATAATTAATTCTTTCTATAAGAGACACACTACACCTATTACCACTAGGTAAGTCCTACGTAACTAATTAACTAATTTACCCCTAACTAATTAACCTATAGTATAGCTAAGGGTAACTAAAAGCTAGGGGCTATAACCACTAGGCTATAGAACCTAAGGGCTATTTAAAAAGCTAAGGAAAATCCTAATTAAAAGGAATTTAAGAAAATAGAAGGAAATATAAAGGAATTTAAGAAAAGTAAGAAGAAGAAAGGGAATAAGAAACTAGTAAAAAAGGCTAGATATCTAGAAAAGATATTAAAAAATATAGAGCTTTAATTTAAGCAGTTTTACCTCGTACTCGGGAGGGGAGGGATATACTTATTATATTAATTTATAGTATAAGTAGATTGTATAGAAAGCACATTAAGGGAAATTTTATCTTTAATAGATTAGGATAAATTAAATAATTACTAATAGATTTACTAAAGGTCTAGAACGCGTTAAACACGCTAATTTTATCTGCCTTCTTTGTATAATAAAGGCTAGGGACTTTGCGAAGGGATATGTTTTAGAGGGTTTAGAGGACTTGTAAATACCCTTATTATTTTTCCTTTCTTCCTTACATTATTAGCTAGATATACTACTAGGGGCGGTGTTAAGAGTATTCATAGCCTTATATCGTAGCCTTAGATATTAGGCATTATTTCTTTATTTAATAATGTAGCTTCCTATATCGCGTTTACTATTACGCTTTACTGCAGGCTTTATTTAAAGACCTTTGTTTACTTCTAATAGATTTAAAGCTTATAATAAGCTTTCTTTTTCCCTAGATTTACGAATTCCTAGATAGCAATTCTACATTATCTTCTCTTCTGATCACTCTTTTGCCTTCGTCTGCAATCCTTCCACAGATCGAATTGATCACTTCTTCACTTGATTTATCTAGCAGAAGCTCATGGCTCCTCCACGCTAGCTTAAGTTAGTACAAGAGGTTATGCGCCGACAAAGAGTCAAACGTGACCCGAGACATGATATAACTCCAGGATGATGACATGACACGACTTGACACGACTTAATTTGGCCTGCGTTATATTAGGGTGTGATCCACAAGCTAGTGCAAACTTTGCACTAACATTACAGGGTACAAATTATATATAGATTTATATAGGGCAGCTACTTTATACTATTATAGCCTACTTCTATAGCTTTTTTTTACTACCTTTATATAAGGGAACTATTATAATAGTAGCTCTCCCTTCTATAGCTTTAATATAATAGAATTATTATATTTTACTAGTAAATACTATATTAATTTAAATACTTATTATAACTATATCCTAAAGCACCTAATTATAAGTATCTAAATTCTCCTAAATTTATTAGACTAATAATTAAACTCTTTTCTTTCTTAAATTACTTCTTAAAGCTTACTATAAGTAATAGCTTAATAGTAATAAAATTACTATTATTTAAGATATTCTTAAAGGCTTTATTTCTATATTTATAAGGAAATTTCTAAGATATTAATAAACTATAAAAACTATTAAAAACTAATATAAGTAGCTAAAGGGTATTTAGTATACCTTTTATATTATAGAGAAGAGAAGTAGTATAATATATAATAAATAGAATAGATAGCTTTATATAAGTAAGTAAATAGCTAATTATATTAGCTAAATATATAGGAGGTTTAGTAAATTTATAATAATAAAGCCTCTTATTATAAATAAAGCTATTATAAGAAAGAAGTAAGTAAAGGTTTTCTTAGAAGACTATAAAGCTAGTAATATAGTTATTAAAGCTTAAGATACTAAAAGCTTTACTATTACTATAAGAGTATAAGAAAAGTTATTAGAAAAAAGCTTTAATAACTCTAAAGATAATAAATTTAAGTCTTAAGAAGGGATTTCTAATATATAATACCCTAGTATTAAGGCTTATAATATTATTAAGCTTCCTAATAAAGAAAATTCCCTTAAGAATAATTAGTAGTATTAAAGTTAGTCTTAAAGTAATATTATAGATTAGAGTACTAATAATATAGCTATTTCTTTAATACTAAACCTATAGAGCTCTTAAATAAGCTTTACTAGGTCTATATATAATAGATTATAGCTAAATTTATTACTATAAAGTATATAGAAGTATTAGGCTATAGTATAAGTAAAAGAGCTTTTAGAGGTAATATTTACTATTCTTAGGCTTTAAATATAAGGCTTAAAGAGCTATATTATTACTCTAAGAGCTATAGGGGCTAATAATATTAAGAAGGTAGTTAAGAACTATTAATTATATAATAAAGAGTTTAGAATAAGTATAATTATTAGAGTTATATTATAGTTAAAGTAAGATTAACTAAATTCTTTAATTTAGAACTTATTATTATTAAAAGAGGTAAAGAAAGTATAGATTAAGTTAAATTTTAGTGTTAATACTATCTATTAGTAAAAGTAAGGCTTTTTATTAAAAGGTCTATAGGCATGTGTATATTATTACTTTTTAACCTATAATAATATTATTATATTAGCTACAATTCTATTAATAATGCTATTAAATTTATTAAATATATATCTTTTTATCTAAATTACTCCTTTACTAAGTTCTCTAAAGCTACTATACTATTCTTTTCTAAACCTTATAGCCTATAAGGCCTAGAAGTAAAGATACCTATATAGTAGCTATTTTAAGCACTTGGCTATAAGGTTTAGAAAAGAATAGTATAGTAGCTTTAGAGAACTTAATACTTATCTTTAGGTAATAATTTTATCTCTCCTACTTTAAAATTATAGAGCTTCTTCTTACTAAATTTAATAAAGTTAAAGAGAGCTATAATAGCATAGACTATCTTAATTTATATAAGAAAGTTATACTTAGTAGTGCTATAGTAAATTATCTTTTACTTTTACTTATATTACTTAAAAACACACTTTATAACTACTTATAATTATATATACTAGAAGTTAAAGAGCTCCTTTTTATTATTAGGGTACTTATAAGCCTCTCTTTAGTCTTATAAATAATATTAAACCCTTAAATATAGTATAATTAGGCTATAATATAAGCTAAATCCTATATTACTAAGATAAAATTAGCCTTAAGGGATCTTAAAGGACTTTATAAATACTATTTATAATAAGGTACTATTATTAATAAAACCTTTAGTACTTACTAGTATATAAAGAAATAATTCCTTAAAGCTTATAGCTACTAGTATATTTTATAAGATATTATTTTTCCTTAACTAGTATTTTTACTACTATTTTTATAAAATAAAAGCTAGAATATATATACTATTAATAACACTAATAGCACTATTAAATTAAAAGAACTTCTTATTTAACTCTATAAATAATAAAACTAACTATAGCTTTAGCTAATAAATAAAGATTATATATAAATACCTTATTAGATAATAAGCTTATAAAAAACTTAAGATACTAATACTTAGAATAGTAAAAATTAATACCTTATATTTCTCTATAGCTTATTATATATATAAATCTATAAGAAAATTATTACCTTTTACTTAACTAATTAATATTATAAAGAGCCTACTAGAGTATTAATATAAAGCTAGTTATAAAGCTTAAAGAAAGTCTTCTTTAGTATCTAAAAGAGGTTTATAAATTTAATAGCTAATAATAGCTAAAGAATTTATTTATAAAGATCTTATAATATAGTTAGTAATATATAAGTATCTCTAAGGCTTAGAAGGGTATTATAAGTATTACTATTATAGTTAATATACTTATAAAGGTAATATAGCTTATATAAGGCTTTTTATAAGAAACCTAGCTTTTAAAAATACTATAAAATTAATATTATAAGCTAAAGGTTATTATTAGTATTTTTATTTATAATTAATTAATTAATTAAGAGGTTATTAACCCTAAGAAATATTATTATAGCTTATAGCTAGGTATAAACTTTACACTAGTATAAACTTTATATATATACTATATAAAGTATAAACTTTATATATATACTATATAAAGTATATAGTTTATACCTAGAAATTAGTAAAATTTACTTCTTTCTTAGTATCTTATCTTATTATAAGTATTTATATAGCCTTAGTTAAAAAGATATATTATAAATAAGGAGGGATATAGTATTTATATAATTATAATAAAGTTCTATAAATTTCTATAGATCTTAGGTAATAAAAATAGCTAGCGCGTCTATTTATTTGCATTTTACACTCGTGCAAAGTTTACACCGGCTCGTGGATCACACCCTTAGTAGCGCTTCCTTTTTTCATATGTCTTCTTCTCAACCAACTACCCGTCACCGCCTGCGCTCCCTATCTATCCCTCCAGATGCTGCACTCCGTGATTCCGTGGAATGATTGAACAAATGCACGTCAAGCCAGAAAAGGCATGGTAGACGGCGAGAAGCTGGACTAACAGAGGCACGATAGCTAGCTACCTTGGAATCCCGTTGACTTAGTCCAACACACGGACGATTTGCCAGTTCAGTGTGGGGATAGATAAGCCATCTAATACTTCCGTACGGGAAGTACATACATTAATAATACCGAGCACCAATGCCCGGCGCGTCGGGCGGAGACTTTGACGGGGAGGAACAAGTTCTTGATTCGTCGAGGAGGCTCGCGCGATAACAGGAACAAGAAGCAAAAATAAAACATACAACACTAGGTATTCGCTGATCGTCACCGACTCAACTACTAATCTAGCGCTCGCCAGATTATCGTGCGGAGATCGGACGGGATCCAGATTTGGCTGGCGGCTATGGTCGTATGTACCAGCCGACCACATAATTTGGGCTATAATTGGAAAGGCACAGCAAGGCACCTCGGCTCGGCCTCGCTCGGCCTACGGGTCGACAACTCAAAGCCACCAAACGCCATCCATCACATCACGAGCCGCGAACCGCCGATTAGGAAACAGACGGAGATAGGGAAAGGAAAAAAAAAAAATTTCAAAGAAAGAAATGAGTACGGTTCGCATGCGAATCACTCCCTGGATACGCAAGCCTCGTCTTCGACCCCAATCCATTTGTCCCCGCCAACAAACCGCGTCACAAGCCATGTCGACGGCGACGACGCTGCCACACGCCACCATGGCCAAATTCCAGCAATACACAGCCTGCGATATCTCAGACGCCCTCCTCAAGCTCAAGGTCCCCGGAGCAGGCTACCTCGCCGACCTCGTCCCCTACAGCAGCAAGCCCTCCAGCTCCAGCGACGACGCAACCTCGCCGACCCCGACCATCGCGCCGGTGTCCACGATCCTGTTCGCCGCCAAAGGCGAGACCCCGGCCGCCCCGGCTCCCAACATGCCAAAGGACACCCACTGGGCCGATGTCTCGGAACCCGGTACCTTTGTGGTCATGAAGCAAGCCCCCGGCCAGACCAACGCCATCTGCGGCGGCATCATGGCGCTGCGCATGAAGATGCGACGAGTCGAGGGCATCATTGTCGCCGGCCGGGTCAGAGACGTGCAGGAACTGAGGAGCACCAAGCTGCCGGTGGGTGAATCCCCCCCTCCCCCCCTTCCTCCTTTTCTTCTTCTTCTATTTTTTTTCTTTCCCCAACTAAACCAGAATGGACAGATTCTCGCTCTCGGCCAGTCAACCGTTGGATCGGGAGGGGGCAGCATCCCCTGGGCCCTCCAAGTGCCCCTCGACATCAACGGAGTCAACGTCTCTCCCGGCGACATCGCCTTCCAGGACCCCGCCAACGGCGTCGTCGTCATCCCCCGGGACAAGGTCGACCAGGTTTTGGAAATGCTGCCCAGGTTGACCTCGGCAGATGACAAGGTCAAGGAGGATGTACTCAAGGGCATGTCGGTACACGATGCCTTTCAACTCCACCGGTAATCCGTAGATGGGCTGGATGATAACAACTCGCGCAAAGCGCTCACGCACATGCGAGGGCCGGCCACGCACTGCTAGACCGACTTTTTTCCTTCTTGGTCTGACGCACTAGCCGAAATGAAAAATGACAGTGAATGTTACTGATTGACTTCAAGGAAGACAGACAGACAGACCAGACCAGACCAGACCAGACCAGATAATCAGTGTTTTTACAAAAGGCTAGACTAGAGTCACTTAGACTACTGCATGCCGGTCTGATAGGTCGCTTTTCAGCACCAACATGCAGAAATGGCACATGCAATCATTCTGTGCTGCCATTGAGATGGAGATGAATCATCCGTCAATGACTCAAGTCGAGAGACATGTATAAAAGCCCATGTCTCATTATGTCATCAATTCGTTCATATAACCAATGCAATCATACCCATGCAGCCCCTACTGGCAATCCTATACATATTATCGACAATGGAGAAGAAGAAGAATATTTCCCAAAATGCAACCTTATTGACCCAATGAATGGAATAGGAAAGGGGAAGGGGGGAACCTCATGACAAAAAATGGGACATGATGTGACGCGACGTGCGCAAGCACAAGAGAGTGAGTGACTGGTCCCAAATTCACGTCTGCTCCTTTCCGAAATGAATATGAATATTGCGCGGTGGCACTACGGTGCTCTCTCCGTACACCGAGCCATGTGCTGTGATTTCCTTCCTTCCCTAGTTGACGATGTGTCTACTCATCGTCATGATGCCAAGACGACCAACGCCATCACAGCCATGAATCTTTGGCGCCAGGCTGTTGATCAAGGCCAAAGTCGAGCTTGGGCATGTCCAACTTGGGTGCAGGCTCAACCTTGGGCTTCTGACCAGCTCCTGATTTCTGGGGAGACCTTGGCTGGGGGGCAGGGCCGAACCGAACGTCTCTGACGTCCCAGCCGTCTTCAGCAGCTGCGGCAACCCAGGTTCGCAATGCAACGTGTACGCTGCCGTAAAACTTCTCCTTGCAGATGCGGAGGCTGCCGCCCAGACATCGCTCCCAGCCCGAGATGCGAAACTCTGCTCGTAGTTTGTTGCGCTCCAGGGACGTGGCTGCGCACGCAATGATGGCGTTCATCAGGTCGAGGTGGGAAGCAAGATAGTTTGTTGCGTCCCATTCGACACCGCCGACATATGGCGCAGCAGGAACCGGCGGACGCTCTCGAGGGAAATGGCGGAGCATGTATCCAAAGGGCCCATCCGTGTCATCGCTGGAGCCTCGACTGTCCTGACCAGTGAGGCCGGGCTGGGCCGTCTTATCGCTGGGCAGTGAGACAACGTTCAGGTTGTGCAGGAAGATCCAAAAGACTTCCTTGGTCACTGAGACAACTTCCTTGCACCACACGCGGTACGGTCGCTCCTGTCTCATCTCCAAAACAAACGGAAGAGGTCGCTCGTCTTCTTTGCTGGGCTTGTCGCGAAGATGGCCCAAGACATTCTTGGCTCGTATCATTTGTTCCACGGGGGCGGCCGACTCGATGTAGGTGAGGAGAACCGATGTGATGATGTTGCGAGTCGTGAACTCGCTTGGGCCCTTCTTTTCTGGGTCAAAAAGCAGGTGCAGGAGCTTGGGAAACAAGTCTGCTTGAACACACTCAAGATATTCCATCGCCTTGGCCGTTGTTGTGAGACCTTTGAGGCAGAGCAGGTTTTCGTGCAGCAAGGCATCTTCATGCTCCTCTCTAGACACAAGAGTTAGTTTCAAACTTGATGGAAGCATCTTGTCTGGTTCGCATCGGGCATACCTCCACTCGACCTCCATGATTCGGTTGAGCAAACCAACAATTTCGTGCATGCCGCCCTGTTGAATAAAGTCCTCGATCCAGGCGACAGTCTCATTTCGAAGCAAGAGTCGCAGCTTGTGTAGCTTACCCACCTCGACAAGCTCCGGCTGCTGGACTTTTCTCAGATACGCAACATAATCGGATGGGCCTTGCTGAGTTTTCATCTTGGACAAAAGCCCTGCCCCTGCCGACTGGCCAGAGGAGGAGCGATGGGATTCGGAAGCAATGCTGTCCGTCGACCTGCTTCGAAAATGCCGACCCAGAGTGCCTTCTCCCTTGGGCTTCTTCGTCGGCGAGCTGGAATCCTTCTTACCCCGTGAAAAAGTGAAGCTTCTTCCACGGCTGCGCTTCGGTCGCTCATCCTCGGCATTGGGACTGTTTCCGCTGCTGCTCGCAACCCGATCGTTGCTAGCCATGCTGCTTGCTGTGCCAGTAGCACTGGACCGTTCCACCTTTGCGGCTTGCATTTCAGCATGGTCCTGTCGAATGAACTCCAGCTTGATTGTGTCATTCAGATTGCGCATCTTGTATCGTTGATTCTCGGGGATGTTTCGGCGATCCAAGAGAGCCTCAAGTTGTTGATTGATGTCCTCGGGCTCTATCTGAAGCTCCGGAATCTCATTCGTGGGGCTCGATACGGTCGTTTTCGAACGGGCATGACCAAAACCGCTGAAGAACTTGTTGCGGCGTGTTTGGTCGGGTAACACGGACACTGGACTGGCAGCACAGCCTTGCGTCTTGGAAGGTGATGAGGATTGAGCACGATCAAGCTGTGGTCTGGGAGCTTGCATTGACTTTGGCCGGTCTTTGGCCATTTTGGTTGACATGGGCTCCGAACCATGTCCCTGCTGCGACGCAGTTGTTCTCTCCGAGGCGAATTGAGCAAAGATGGGTGGTGGTGGCCTCTCAGAGCTGGGCGTGCCACTGGGAGTCACGTTCTCTTTGTCTTTGGCTCGATTCTCATCATCGGTCGCCGTTTTATACAGATTCCTGAGCGATTTGGGGCGAGATAGTAACCCAGCCAGGTTCGTGCCGGACTTTGTTTTCTTCGGCTTCTTGGGTGACACATCTCGAGACTCAGTCGTTCGTGAAGACACCTTGTCGCCGCCACCGGACCGAAAGGGAAGCTTCCCCAATACAGATTTCGTCGGTGAACGTGCATTATTTCGAGCCGTGTCATCCCGGCCTTCATCGCCAGGCCTGCTGGGAGACCGAGGAGCGGATCCCTGGTGATTCTGCGGCAGCTCGCCGAGAGCACCCGGATTGCTCCTGATGAATTGTTCTACCATGTTGTCTTGCTGCCAGGTCTGCTGGCTGTCGACTGACGCTGTTGCAGAAGGGCTGCCAAAGCTGGCAGGAAGGTTGTTGACGGTGAAGAAACGGGATGAGCGGAGAAGAGCTGGGGAGGGCTATGCTATATGCTTCAATATTCCGGCCCTTTCCCCCCGTTGTCACCACGTTGCCACCACGTTGTCACCACGTTGTCACCACAAGCTACTCGAGGGAGCGTCTGTGGAAATGGGCTGCTGCGATGACGACGACCTGGGCCCCCCCTTGGGTAGTAGAACAAGTAGAGCAGATTACCAAACACGAAGAAGAAGAAAAGATGAGACGAGAAGAAGAAGAGACTGCGAAAGGAGGCACCATGCGGCGTGCACACCAAGTGGTATTATAGCAGGATTGATGAACAGAACGGCGGCATCGTTAATAAGACAAGGGTTTCAAACGGCTCCCGTTACCTAGCTCGACGGGTATTGCCATTGTTTACTAGAGGGCGTTGTTGCTGTGACGACGGCCCGTGTGGCTTATCTTATCGCGGCCAATTATGGATCTCTGCGGACTACTCCGGAAGTAGTTCTGGTCATGCGCCGTGATATCATTCATGTATTAATTAGTATTAATTAGACTTCACCCACGCTACGGCACGCCGTCGTTTTTTTGCTCAGCCGTCGCGGGACTACCACCACCATGCAAGGGAACCAACGTTCTCTCACGTCTCAGGTCATTCATTGTCAAGCCATTCGTCAACTGCTCATGTTTATCCTCCGCAAACCCAAGCTACCCGGTACACGGCTTCCCGATCAGAACATCGTCGCACTTACATACACATCTCGAGTAGGCACAGAGATAATCCAAGTAACGTGCTCTTTTCACATATTGGAAAATAAAGAAAACCCCTATTCAAACATGCCACCTCATCCAACCGCTAAACTGAATCATACCATGTAGAAACTTTCCCATGTCATTTATCCATATTATTTATCCAATGCAATTTCCTCACCATGCTCCTTCTTCCTTCCCCCTTAAATATTCATTCACCCCTGGATCCTCTTCAATATCTGGTTCTCATACGGAATCCGTCTCTTTTATTGAAAGACCTTGCCCTTGTACCCCTTTGGCGACAAGACAACATTGTACTCGAGCTCCAAAGTAGCCTTGTCATCCTTGTAAGGCTTAAAGTCGACGACGAGGTCATCCTTGACAGCAAAGACAGTATCCGTCTCCAACCACGGATCGTCCTTGGGGTACAGCTGGGTTGTGCAGCCCTTGTACTCGGGATGAGTGACCTGTGATTTTTTTCCCGCGTTAGTACCTTTTTTTGCGTTGGACTTCTCCTCCCCCCAACCCCCAGGTACTTTGCTGCATTGGACGACAAGATAATTTCACGTACCATGATGTGAATATGAGCTGGTCTCATGGGATGACGATCCATGAGCGTGAGAAGCTGGTGAGCGGGGCCAGCGGTGGGCAGCGAGTAAGCCGTAGGATGGTAACAGTAGAGCCAGTACTTGCCGTTCTCGTCGGCCCTGAACTTGCCTCGCAGGTTGTTGGGTGTCTGGTTCTCTGGGTCCTGGAAGTCGTATCTGCCGTTGGCGCTGGCCTGCCAGATGTCGAAGACGGCTCCTGGGATAGGCTTGCCGGTGCGGAGGTCGGTGATGGTGCCGTGCATTTTGCACACGCGGCCGTCGGGGTTGGGGTTCTGGATGATGGTGCTGCCGTTGTCACGGAAAGGCGCGTCGGGGGACCAGAATGGGCCGAGGATAGACGAGGACGTTGGGTCGATGTCGCCTTCTTCGGCGATGATCTTGTTGGCGATCTCATCAACTAGTCTATCCGTCAAGGGAAGAAAAAAAAAAAAAAGAAAAAAAGAAAGGTCAGTACGTGAGTGTTTCAATATGAGGGATGGATGTAGCAGGGCTTGGAGTAAAGTTGAAAAGAAGGCAACGTACGATTCAAGACCAAGAATGTCGGAAACACGATGAGCCTCGTTTCGCGTCTTGGTAGAAGCCTGACCGACAGAGTTGATAAAGTGCACTCCAGCCATCCACTCGTCGTTCGTGAGCTCGACTTCGCGAGCAAAGTCGTGAATGTGAGTGATCAGGCTGGAGAGGACCTGTCGGGTTCTGGGCTCCATGTTGGGGCCCATGGTCTTGATGACACGGCTGGTGAAGGTGGGATCAAAGCGGCTAGAGCCGTTGCCGCCTGTGTGTTCGTTTGTGGCCATTGTAAATCACAAGGCTGTGATGTGATGTGCGATTCTCGTTCTTTGGGTAATCACTGTGAGATGATGAAGAATCAAGATGGTGATTACTAGATGGCCGAGTTTAGAAACCAAGCGAGGTCTCACTCTCAGGAGCGGCGAGCCAGACTTGTTATATACTCGCCTTTCGCCTCCCCCACGAATCCCGAGTTTCACGCCAGATAACTAGCTGGCGCCGTGTGTCCAGGCACGATGACCATCACAGCTCAAGCCGTTGGCTCGTTCCCCCTTCTCCCGCCATCCCACCATCCCCAAATGCCAGCTAGCCAAATAGCATTTGGAACCGGCGGGAAGGGTTGTGCACCACCAATGTGCAGTAGCCGGGTGGACCTGCCGACGGCTAATGCGAAGCCGATTGGCCTCGAGGCCTTTGCCCTGCGGGGCAGTCGGTGCATCTCGTAATTGTGCGGTGCGGATCGTGAGGGGTCAATTTTTTGGCCATGGCGTCGGGACCTCGGGAGTGAGGCCGGGACTCTCTGTCTGTCGACTTCAACTTGTAGCCAGTCCATCGTCACGGCACAGCTTGGTTTCATTTCATCGACGTCCCCCCTCTAGTATCTACTGTCAGTGCTCTACTGTCAGTGCTGTCACGCAGACACACAAGACCCGCCAACAGCCAACAACAAGATGCCCATCCACCATCTCATGGTCGGCACCTGGACGCCGCCCGGGGCCATCTTCACGTTTGCCTTTGACGACGAGAAGCTCACGCTCGAGCTTGTCAAACGGACGGAAATCCCACAAGATGAACCCATTTCCTGGATGACATTTGACGTAAGCCCCCTGCTGGTTCAGCCCGATCCCTCACCGCACACGACTAACACGTACTTGATCTTCTAATTTTCTTCCTTCCTTCCTTTTTTTTTTTTTTTAAAAAAAAAAAGCACGCCAAGAAGAACATCTACGGTGCCGCGATGAAGAAATGGTCCAGCTTTGCCGTCGAATCACCCACCTCCATCCTTCACCAGACGTCCCAGCCAATGCTTCACGAGCGTAAGCCTTCTCGACAAAAGCCGTTGGCAACCAACCCAACCATGTAGCCACAAACATCTGAACAAGCCTCATTCTACAGCCGAAGCATCCTCCCCCGCCACCAACACCCGCGCCATCTTCCTCCTCGCCGCCAAACAACCCCCCCACGGCGTCTACTGCAACCCCTTCTACGACCACGCCGGCCACGGCACCATCTTCGCCCCCTTCCCCTCCGGAACCCTCCAGGAACCTCTCCAGCACTACGCCTACCAGCCCGACAGTGGCATCCACGGCATGGTCTTCGACCCTTCAGAAACGTACCTCTACTCAGCCGACCTGAAAGCCAACAAGATCTGGCTTCATCGCCGCCTCAAACACCAGCCCTTTCCCCAGAATGCCACTGTCGAGCTCGTCGGCAGCGTCGACTGTCCCGATGGGAGAGATCATCCCAGGTGGGTGGCTATGCATCCCTCCGGGAACTACCTGTATGTCTTGATGGAGAAGGGAAATCGCATTTGCGAGTACGCCATCGATCCCGCCACGCACATGCCCCTTTACACGGACAAGCAGTACCCCTTGATTCCGCCTGGCATACGCCATCGGTGGACCATGTACAGGGCTGATGTGTGCGCGCTGTCCCACTCGGGAAACTACTTGTTTGCTTCATCGAGGGCCAATTCCTTTGATCTGACAGGTTACATTGCCGCGTTTAGATTGGGCGCGAATGGCGCTATTGAGCGACAGATATGTCTGAACCCCACGCCTACGAGCGGCGGACACAGCAACGCCGTGGCACCGAGCGATTGGTGCGATGACTGGGTGGCTCTTACCGATGATCAGGAAGGCTGGCTGGAGATCTATCGCTGGCAAGATGAGTTCTTGGCCCGAGTAGCGAGAGTTCGGGTGCAGGAGCCAGGATTCGGAATGAATGCTATTTGGTATGATTGATCGATCGCGCCATGGTCCCATGAGTCAAGATACCATGAATTCTGCATTTCTGAAATCATGGAAACCTTCGAGAAAAGAAAAAATTGCACACGAGGTCCAACTGTTTCACTGTTTCATGGCCTGTCCCCGCATTCAGAAATCATGTTCCTTGACTTGTGACGTGCATGCTCGCGCGATCCACGAAGAAGTCACGTTGCATGCATTTTGGGTGTCGAAGCTGGAACACAAAACATGATTGTGAACTGCTGAGATTACCTGATTCGGCCTCAAGCCGAGATCAATGATGCCGAATACTGTCTTGGTATCACCGTGTCCACTGAATGAACAGCTTTGCCATAGGGGCAAGGCGAAAAAGCAAATCAAGCGTGCAACAAAACACCTCCATCAGACTACCTGTTCGCCCCTACAAAAGCTCGTCAACACTTATTGCCCATCATGATCCTTGAACTTGACACTATCCTTTTTCGACTTGCCAGACCCGTACCCATTCTCAGCCTGACCACCATTCAGACTTGGCGTTCTCAAGAGCGGCGTTGACTCATCTCCTTCAGCAGTATCGCTCGCCTTAAGCGTTGAATCATCCGTCGTTTTGTTGCCAGGACCATCACCTGCGACAAAGGTGGTCACGCTCAGGCCTTGTTTGATTTTGAAGACATTGGTGCGAGTGTTGCGAGGATTGGCAGCGCGATTCGACGGAGCGAGGTGTCGAAGCTGTTGCTTCATCTCGTCTAGTGACGCCTTGAAAGGAACCGGCCTGTCATCAGGTTTGCCGTCTGGCCCAGCAGACCCACGACGGCGCATGAAGACTGCCATCTTAGCATGTCTTTCTGGCGCGCTATCGCTCAGCGCACTTAACGAGCCAACAACCGGGCTACCAGCTTCTAATTGCTCCGCAATATCAACCAGCGCAGCGCCTTCGCCTGGTTTCCTACCCACAGAGGCGGCGCCAGCTTCGGCATGAATGCGTCGGGCACGCGGTGCCGGAGTCAGACGACGAATGGCTTTGTGAACATCGACGTAGACATCCGACTCATCAACGATTTCTCTGTGCGAAAATTAGATGTTGGTTTCGTGCGAAGAGTTGAGGGGGCACGACTTACTCTCCGATCAGCTCCTCAATGACATCTTCCAAGGTAACAACGCCAAGAGCACCATGATCTGAACCTGGGTGATTTGACACCAGAACCATGTGGGACTTGCCCTCTTGGAAGAAGTTGATAATGTCTAAACAGCTAGTCTCTGGTCGTGTTTCCACTATTGCACCCAAAGGAATTTCTCTGACAGGTATTTTGTCTTCGGGGTCATAAGTGATGAGCGTCTTGACCAATAGCATACCGACAAAGTCGGAAGGGTTGCCTGCGCGGTAGATGGGAATTCGGGAGTAGCCCGAAGACAAGATGTTATCCATTGTCTTTTCGTCCAATACATGATCCTCCGCCAACGTGTATACATCGTCCATGGGCGTCATGACCTCTGACACAGGTTTGTCCTTCAAATCCAAGACGGCTGTAATTATGGTTACCTCGTCTTGATTCAGTCGCTCAGAAAGCTCTCCCAAAGATTTGTGGAGGGTCACGAGCGTTTTGAGACCGCTCTTTTTATACACCGTCCCATGGTCTTCGCCGAGAATCCAGTCGAGAAGCTTGGCAGTCGGCCATGCCACGGGGCTCGTGAGGTACATTAGCATGAGCACGGGCTTTGACATATAACCACCGATCGGTAAACCGTAGCGAACACAGATAGACTGGGGAACAATCTCGCCGAAGATGACTGCGTAGAGCGCTCAAATGTCAACCAATCGTTTCGAGGCTACTATCAATGATTCTTCTGGACATACCAATGAGAACCGTGCTGCCAACAACAGCCGCAACGCCGCCGCCCAGTGTCCTATCAAGAACGACAGGCAAAGACTCATTCACGATCACGTTGGCTAGTAAGAGGGTGACTAGCACCCAATGTTTGCCCTTGTTGAGCAACTTCAAGACCCTCTTCGCGTTCTTGTACTGTGGTTCGCATGGATCGCCGGATACAACCTGCAAGTAAATACTGTCTTGTCCCATGAGACTACATCAGAAAGCATGTTAGCAAGGCCAGCTCAGAAATTGAGTTACTGATGTCATCAATAGTCATGGGCAGATACAATAGATGAAGCAAGAACACAAAAAGACAAAAGACACCAACGTACGCGATGGTCAGACCAGCAAAAGCACCACCAAGTAGAACGAGTGCCATTGAGGCCACATAGAGCACCCAAACGGGAGTGCCCTCGAGATCGTCATCCTCGTGCTTGCGTTGAGTCAAAGGCGCTGCGGCGACAGATGAGAGACCGACCCCTAAAATTCTACCCATACCTAGTACACAAGTTCGCACGCTGGCGAAGCCACCAGAGCCGTTGTTTTGTCGCATGTTGATTGATGTGGTATCTCGGAAGGGACGATGGAAACCGTGTTAGGTGTTGTCGGATGTGTACTTTGCGAGGCGTCGTACTTCAGGCAGCACGAGCGAAGTTTCGTTTCGTGACAGGCGAAGGCAGACAGTCAGCCAGGATGAATTTCAGATGACCAATTCGATGATAATGTTGGGGCGAGTCGGTTGGTGTGATGAAACGCCTTGCCTTGGCTCAACCTAGAACGGCTGCGTTCATGCTCCTCGTCAGTTGCTGATGCTAAAATTACATCTGCGGCCAAAAGCGTCCGTCCACTGACTTGCACGGCACGGCACGGCACAGCACGGCACAGCACAGCACCGCACAGTGTGTAGCTCGCAGCAGCACGCGACAGTTGAACTGATGCTCGTTCTGCCTACCAGATAGCCTCGGCCGCACGGCCACGTTGTTGAGGTGTGAAATTCGTTGCTCGATGAAGAGTGGTTGGAATTTAGATGAACAGGTAAGAATTAAGCCATACAGGACGGGTAGCCGGTGGAGACCTTCGCTGCTATCGGGCAGGTTGTCTCAATGACGACAGGTGGGGCGAACAACTTGTTGTGGTTGATTGGCTGTGCACTCAAACATCTTGGCAAAGTGGAGATCGACTGAGGATCATGGGAGCATTGACCGCGCTGGTAGGTAGGCCACCACGGAGAATTTCAAGCAGCTGTGTACAAACATCCATAGATACGTTTTCTTGAGCCTCTACCGTTGAGGTACACAGGTGAGGCGCTGACACAGTCTTTGGGTGCTTTGCGAGCTCTTCAGCGACCGAGTCCGGGGTGGGAGGCTCAGCCGTGAAGACATCCAGGCCAGCACCAGCTATCCATCATTCTTTCAAAGCCTTGAGCAGTGCAGAGTCATTATACACACCACCTCGAGCAACATTGAGAAATCTTGCCGTCTACTTCATAGTCCTCAGCTCCTCTTCACCAATCAAGTCCATGGTCGTTGCCAACAGTGGCGTGTGAATGGTGAGAAAGTCAACTTGAGGCAGTAAGTCCTTGAGACTCGGCATAAGCTCGACACCAGCCCGACGGGCCATGTCTGCGCTTCCATTTTCCGTCGGCGCGGTCAATATTTCGGGCCGTCGCCAGCAGCAAAGCGACAGTGTGCTCCGCGGCAGCCAAGATGTTTCCCGCAGGCGAGTCCATCACGATGATGCCCTGAGAGGTAGCTGCAGGCAAGTTGATGTTGCCGACGCCGACACCAGCACGTGCTACGACCTTCCAACTTGCTCCCCGTTTGCAGGATCTCCGGGGCGACTTCTGTTCCTGATCGAACGATGAGGCCTTGATAGCCAGGAATCAGTCCTACTTCACAATGGGGTCCAGGGGAAGCAAGAATGAGGTGGAGATAATTACTATTCAGCGCAATCGCTTTCTCATCGTTAGGTGTGATCCCGATGGCACACCAACATTGAACACTTGTCCACGTGTGAAGCTGCTCTCGAGATTGTGCTCGGTGAACTCCCATGGAAATGGACTTGGTACCCAATCCGTAGACTGGCCAAGCAGACAGGATGATTACATGCCGACTCAAAACGAAGCAAGCCGGGTGCCCAACGGTATTTGTAGCAGCAGACATCTTTGGCGCCGCCCGTTCCGGCATGTACTTTCTCTTTTCAGCTTTGACTCGTCGAGTACCTATCTGGGGGGTAGATCAGGTAGTCATCACGACATGCCAATCTGGAACTACTCTCCGCAGCACAGTCAAGAGGCACAATATAGTGCAGTCATCACAGAAAGTTAGACCGGTATATTTAGATCCTGCATTTCCATCGCGGCCGATCTCGTGATTTGCTCAAATACAGTCTCGTGTCACATGATCCGTGTTGAATACTATATTCCTAGACGGTTTGAGCATCTAGCTAGGAGACTTATCACTGTACTTGTCATTTGGGATTACTTCAATCGAGTAGCCGTCGGGATCAAGCATGAAAGCGATATTCTTCATACGTCCGTCCGTAAGTCTCTTTCGCCAGTTACACTTGAGATCCTCAAAACGTTGGCATGCAGCCTCAACGTTGTCAACACTCACGCCTGTTCGCCGGTTAGTGCCTGAAGCCTAAGCTGCAGTCTAAGATGCATTACTTCGTCTGGGATGATAGACTTACAGATGTGGCCAAAGCCCTGGGGTTCATCGTTGCCGTTGTGATACTTGAAACTGGCATCCTTCTCCGTACCATAGTTCCAGGTGAGCTCCAGTAGGCCCTCGCGATGTGCTGTCTTTCCGTCCTCAGCCATGCCCTGTTCCCCGGGATAACCCAGGAAATAAAGGTTAAACCCAGAAGATTGGTTTTGAGAGGTTCGGAATAGCGTCATGCCCATGACTTCCTGGTAAAATTCGAGGGACTTTTTGGCATCCTTGACTCGGATCATGGTGTGGTTCTGAATCCACGGTTAGCTGTTTGGGCCATGGAATTCATAGAAGCTGAAACATGGTGGGCAGAGGGACCTGCATGAGGAGAGGGGAGGCTTACCATTCTGTAGGTGGTGACATCCGTTTCCTTCACATTTGCAGTCTCCTCAACGGGGTTTTGTCCAATGATTTCCACCCAGTAGCCATCGGGGTCCAGAGCAAAGGCAATGTTGTTCATGCGACCGTCAGTAAGCTTCTTTTGAAACTTGTATCCAGCGTCCTCAAGACGCTGACAAGCAGCCTGGATGTTGTCCACGCTGATACATGTATGGCCAAAACCGCGATGCGGCTCTTTGTTACCAGTGCTGACGGTAAAAGAAGGGTCATTCTCCGTGCCGTAGTTATGTGTCAGCTCGATAACACCTTCCCGGTTGACTTGGGAATTTCCGTGGGAGATTGCTTTGGGGCCATTGTACCCCAGGAAGTATAGATCAAACTTGTTGTCGGGAAACTCAAGTTTATTTACCACTGACATGCCCAGGAATTCATAAAAGTCCACTTTGAGGCATTCTGGTTAGCCGCCAATTCGTCGATCTGCTGCTGATTGGAGCCTGTTATGCTACATGAACATGCTGATACGAAACTTACCAGACGCCTTGGGGTCCTTCACTCGAATCCTGGGAAGCGTTGCGTCAATTCAAGAACAGGATGGATGGGATGACGTGCCTCGTGTCAGTCTCACATCGTATGATTGAGCTTGTAGGTGCTGGTATCCGTCTTGGCCGCCATTTTTGTCAGCTGTCGGCCTAGAAGAGCTTAGCCAGCGTTCATGAAAACACGAGCATGTGGGATCATGTACGTGAAAAGGAAAACTTGAGGGGTGATCGAGCAGGCTGTAGATAAGTCGTGAGGGATTGTATACGTTGTTCTGCCCTGAATATGCTCATCAAGGCGTCGTTTGTACTTGGTGACAGGCTTGCAGGTGTCTGCCTTTGTTGGGGAGCTTCCCAGGTGCAAGAGATGTGATATTGCTAAGGAAGAGGAAAGCATGACGTGGTTGCGTCCACCCCGCAGTGGTTGCCCCGCCGTTGAAGATCGTAGAGCGGAGCGACTTGACGTCAAACACTCGTTAAGTTGTGGGGCTCACGTAAGTAAATGAAAATAGAAAAAAACTAGCGCCGCAAATTAAGGTGGGTTTTACGTCTCCAGAGCATTGGCCGATCAAGATGATGGGACCACTGCATTCTGGGATGGCTTCTAAAGAGAAAAAACACTCAGGTTATCCTTCTCTGGCAATGCAGCGTGAATGGGAGGATGGCTATCCCACTAGGCCCAATACAGTATTTACATACGGCCAAGGCCCACCAGGCAGCCCCACCCGAGCAAGCAGCCAGTCTGGCTCAACCATTCTATCCGCACTTTGTTCAAATAACTTTGGAAACTGAACAAACAACCCATCACCTTCTGTTGCAGCCATCCCTCCTCTCCGCACCGGAACAAATCCATACTCCTTGTTCGTGTTCAATGAGCCTGACTCACCGCCGAGCGATGGCTACTCATCTGCTGTAGTATTGTGCCTACCTCGAGCACCAGCTGCCGACCCGGGGGGTCTTGGGTCCTGGAACTTGGTGACGGGCACCATCTAGGTTGGCCATCTTTTGGCGCCGGATTCGCCATCGCCAACAAAGAGCAGCACCAGGAAGCAACTGGGAAAGCATTTCGGGATACATCACCATGGACGAGGCTGTGGACGACAGAGATCCGGGATCCATCATCTACGACATGTCGCCCCGTGCCAGCCATAGGACTCGGTCCTTATCTGATGCAGGCGGAACGCCGTCAAACCTCTCCCCATCGCCACAAATCACCGAGGCCTCGCGAAGAACATCCAAAGACGATATCGATGTGAGGGACGCGCAACCGCCAGCCACTCCACGCCGCTCCGAAGTCAAGGCGTTGTCGCTACAGATGCCTCCGCGTCAATTTACTCCTCCACCTGCCGCCTCCAATCCCAATGTTAAACCGCCGCCTCTTTCGCCAAAACTCGATCATTCGCACATCTATGCCTCCCCGACAAACATCTTGCCCCGTCGTTCGCGAGGTCTAGACTTTTCTCGTGCGGCTACCAGCCTACATCACTCGACGCTGGCCGAGTCATCTCCGGACTCATCACCAACCATCGGGAATCGAGCCGTGAATATCCCTGGCCGTAGGGCCGACTTTGCCGGTCCCGAAAAAACGTCTTCATCATTGTGGTCGATAATGGGCAATCACGAAAAGATGAATGTCAGCAGCTCTCTGGGGAGTAACACGCAACAAGCCATTGGGTCTGATTCGTCAAGCTCGTCTGATGACGCCGATCTCATGGACGAAGACGTGGAGGAGCCGTATATCACGACTCCGCAAGTGTCCAGAACCAACTCGAATCTTGGGCCGACTGGGTCGTTTGGTTCACCTGCTATGAGCAGCCTGATCAATTTCCAACAACGACAGCGACATCGAAAACAGCCCAGAAAGAAGATGCGTGGTCCTTTGGGACTGGGATTTAATGTGTCTGCTGCCTCCATTTCCAAGTCACCGCCCAGCAATTCGGCAAAGGCCCGAAGGGAAAGCATTAGCTGGCAAGCTAATCAGCTACACATCTCTGCGACGGACGGCGACGAGAGTGGGAAGTCGCAAAGCGATGTTGATGCCAACGGAGGCGATGGGCAACGAGGAGTCATTCGACGACCGGTCACGCGCCGTGGCAATCTTCTCGTAAGTTTACTCACGTCACAGATGTTCCGACATGTATTCTAATCCCATATTAGCCCAAGACGAAGACGTTCGCGCGAATTCGCGCTGCGCTTTTTGAAGAAGTAGCCCCTGCTGAAGCAGAGACGCGACGAGAAGCAGAAGTTGTCAAGCAAGTGCGCGAGAGCGACGTGACTCTCGAACCCCGGGCAGCACCCCCTTCAGCCGAATCTGGGACAGTCGCAAGCGCCTTGTCCTCTCCGAATCTGACGACGACCGTTACCATTGACGATATTCAAGAGGAGGACATGGCCATGATGGCCGATTTGTCTTCGGGGCTATCCAGCAGCTTTAAGCAACATGCTATCAAGAATTCCAAGGGCAAGACGTTTTGGGACACATTCTCCGAGTCAAGTAGCATGGGCGGTGCGCAAACAACACCGCCACCCCCCGCGCTTCTTCCCCGAGGATCCTCCTCTGGCGTGAGTGAGGATGCGACTATGGACTCTCCTTTTCCGGGGGGGCCATCTGGCAATTCAGTAAGCCTTCCATGATTTTTTGAAAGATTACGAATGACAAAAAAAGAGCTCACACATCATGGTGCAGGCTTCTCACAGTAGCACTGCACAAGGACCGAGTGCCGCCGAAATCACACGGCGTATCAACAACAAGAGACGCAGGGAGGACGACTTTGACCCGCTTAGCTTCAAGCGACGAGCCGTGAGTCCTGGGATGAGCGCCCACAACTCACCAATTCTGCAGAGCCCGATGCAGCGCGACTCTGCTCCCTGGGGTTCACGCCCCGGCAGTACTGGCGGCGACAGGGCGGGCAGCAGCGCACAAAGTGAGGCTGGGAGTGTGAGTGGCGGAACACCTGTCAACTTTTCTGCTGGGACGACCGGAAGGCAGAGCGGCAAAGTAAGAGTAGGATTTCAGGGCATGATTGATACTAACGACGGAATCATGCGAATGAGTATCGAGTAACAATCGATAGCAACCGGGCAGTGAGTGGTGTGATGTATACTAATTTCTCTTTTGAGGGCCAGCATTCCGGAGTACTTGCTCGTACATACACGGCGTCACTATTCTTTCTTTTCTTTTCATCTTGTCCCATCTGTTACGGCGCTGGGGTTGACTTTTCGGGCCTCAACAACTGAGTTTATTGCTTTGACACGGGTCTGACTGGCGTGTAGGCAATGTCGGCGGACTGTCTATTGTATCACTATGTGGGGTGAAATCATTATCAATGGAGCTCGTCTCGAAAACAATCTTGATTTATATACGTGTCGCTATCAAACACGTACTCTGCCATGTGCAGTCACTCGTTCATTCCGTACATCTACCGAAACGATGAGCAACTTCGTGACCCTGCCCTTGATGAACACAGAACCTATTTTGATACCCGTCGCGTGGAGAAGCTTGCGCTTAAAGACAAATGATTCAGCGAACGGGCAAATTTGCGGGCCACAGGGCAACTAGCGCAAAAAAGAGCAAGGTTGTTATGATGGTATCTAAAGTGACGCACGCTAAGTACATGAAACTCGAAACAATCGAGGTGCCTCGCCACAGCCATGGCTGCCGCAAGAGAATGGAAGAGGGAAGAAATGAGAAGAGACAAGAATTTAGGAAGGGTGAAAACGCCATTCCCCAAGCCATAATTTCCTGACGCCCTTGAATGCCCTTGCTTTTTTAAAAAGGAGCAAGGTCGATTTGCAGCAATGTGTTTTGTTTTCTCATTTGCTTGTTTCCCCACACTTTGCATCTAGTCGCTTGAGCCGACGCCCTCCTCTGGGACTGTCAACGTTCCGAGCTTGTCGTCGAGCCACCGAGCCAAGTCACCGGCGTGCTTTCTCATGGCGACGACCGAGGCGGCACCTACGCTGTCCAGGCTCGTCGTCGTCTGAGCATCCGCGCTGACTAGACTGTCGACTTCGCTGGGGCTGCCGGTGGTGGTGAGGTCGCCGTTTTCGGGGTGGAGATGCGCATCGGGCTGGAGATCGTGCGCTGAGGGACCGACACAGACGAAGAGGAGGCCGCATTTGAGACGGCGGATGATGACTGTTCCGCCGCTGAGTTGGACGGTGATGGTGACTGGTCGGACTGACTGGGCGGCTCTCTTTCGTGCAGCGGCATTGTTTGAGGCTGCTGTGTCGTTGTCGTCGTCGCGGTCATCGTAGTCGTAGTCGTCGTCGTCGTCGTCGTCGTCGTCGTCGGACCCTAGGACGGGGGAGCGGGAGATTGGGTCCGGAGTTCGTGAGCCGGGCAGCGCAAAGGGAACATCGACAGAGGAGGACGTGTGGATGGCGAGAAGGGAGGCTGCTACGGTGGCATGAGTCCGTAGGACCGAGACGGGGTGAGGACTCGCGTGGGCGAGCAGCTTGCCGTGGTACGTGGTGAGGAGGAGAGTCGGCAGCTGAGGAGTCTGATTGGCGTGGAGGAAAGCGTTGAGTCTCTTTGTCAGAAGAAGAGGCGGTGATGGATTCGAGAGGACCATCTTTGCTTCAGTTGCTCGGGTTGAAAAGACGGGCGATGGCGTATGGCTGGACGGGAGGTAGGAACCGGTGAGGCTGTTTGGCATAGACTAGAATGGGGCTGGTGACATGGATGACTTGACGAGACACGTCGACGACCGGACAGGTACGGCGGAGAACCAGCTATCGCTTCGCATGCAAAGGTCGTGGGTTGCTTTCTTTCCATAGACAACGGAGGTGTAATATTTTATTATTTAGCTTCGCTTGAGTCAAGACGTCGACGGATGCAAGCTTCTGACCCACGCTAGCCAAATCGGTAACAACGGGCGGGGGGACCCTTCAATGTGCATTGGTCCAAGCTTGTTGTTGACCAATGACATCACCGGTTTGTGGTTTGTGGTTTGTGGTGGGATGAAAGTGTTGCTCCATCTACTTCGTAGTGATATGTAGATTTCCCAACAGCTTGCAAAAGTATCGGGCGGCACTGGTACTTTGGTCTGAAATTGATCGCAACTCATTTTGGCTTCCTGAGATTGGTGTGCAGAATATGGTTGCAAGAAATAAACTCGATTGGTAAACATGAACAACACTGGATAGAGTGCCGCGAAGGCAGTTGATGGCCTTCCATAATGCGACCTTCTAAATTTTGTTAGATCCATTCAATGCATGCTGCTGGGAGGACGCATGCGAAACGGCAGGAAAAAAAAAAAAACCCCTACCGATTCGCTTCATTTGGGGGTTTGCGTGATGCTTTGCCACGCGCAGCGTGGCACAGATGCCAACAAGCGGCACTTTGTGTGATTTAGACGAGATGGTTAATTTCGCAGAGCTCATGTCATTACTGGACTACGGAGTATTGCCAACATAAACGATGATGTGTATGTTGATGTGAAAAGTATGGCAAATGAATGACAAACGAGGCTTGACTGGACTTACGCTAGTTGTCTGAACTTTTGAGAAACAAAAATCAACAATGAATCTGTCGCACAGTATTGCCGAGGATGTTCCTGAGGTACAGTCACTGTAATTTCAGACCCCCGTCACTGGCACCAACAAGTGGAGCTGTAATCGCCCCCCTCCCCCAATGACCAATGGGCAGGAGACCGGATCGGTTGGCTTTAGTGTGAAGAAATTGATGATAAGCGACTCCTCGTCGGATAATCCGTAGTCGGCGGCAACGTGCATTCTGTTTGGCTTGGGAACACCACGATGACATCTTGAAAGCTTGTCAAGCGCCAATTAGTAGAGCTCATGACACGCTACGAGAGGAGCAATGGACTCTAAAAAATTCCTGTGCTCCCGTAGGATTCGAGTGTTCTGAGGTGCGTCGCGTTTCCCGCCAGGTCCCATGGTACCATTAGCCAATCGGAGGACGGGACCCTGACAGTCACGTCAAACTGCCCCTTGCGACTTCCCCAGATGGCCAATGGGGTTGGGACTGGGCTGCAGGGCTGCAGATGACTGCCAAACCATTCGCGTTTGGAGTCTGCGAGTATTACGGAGTAATTATTACTTTAAAATGTCTCGTGTCTCGTCTGATGCCAGGGATGCCTCATCTGCCCATTCCTGTTTGTGGCGTGAACATGACCGAACTGTGTTCCGCCCGCCACCCGCCCTTGAAACCCACCCGTTCCCGACGTTCCCATCGTTCCCCTCGTTCCCGTCGTCGCCCCATTGTCTTCCTGTCTCCAGCCGCCCAAGCTGTGCATTCCTGCATAAACAATAGCCGCTCTTTTCATTTTTTTTTTTTTCTTGAATCTTTTTTTTTTCAGGCTTTCGCCCGCATTTCCCCTGCCACGTCTCGGCGCGCGTCTCACAGTGCCATCCAAGTAAAGCTGTTTTCCGTCGCTACTTCCACTTTTCTCGTTGCCAAGACCAACTTGATCCCGCGTTTCCTCCTCGAACTTCAAGATGCCTAGGTCTTGAGACTGCAATACCAACTTCGCAAGGAACAATCGCACCATTGCACACCGTTTTCTCGGTTACGCCCTCCTCCGCGATTCAGCCGCTGAACGCTCCTCTAATCCTGCCAACCTCAGTTGCCTGGTGAATGGCGTCATTGGCTTGCATGCCTCACCAAGCTGGATGCCACGACAATCGAACCGATAAACCGACGAAGCCTCACGACGTTGTCTAGTCTGGGAGGGACACGGGAAACCCGTGCAAATAGTCTATTCCACCGAGTCGCCCTTTTCGCTCATGCCGTTTTCATAGAAGAGCGCCATCTTCCCAACACTTTCTCCTATTCAACTCATCCCCACACAGAGTGGAGGAAACCACTGCAAGGCGAGGAGCAAAAAGTGCTGTCGGCAGGTCCGCATCACTGCATAGCTCTCTCGCAGCCACAAACCCAACACTCACTCAATTGCAACTTTTTCAGAATACGTACACTTTGAAGTGGCTGGACCATCGTACACGTTCCACGTACAGACATAATGGGTTGCTCAAGCAACCGGAAGAAGCAGACACGCGAGTTTGCCGACCAAAAATGGGACTACATCAACCTTCAAGACTTCAAGGCCAGGGGGTGTGGCCCCGGATTCGCATATGGGTACTTGTGGTTCATGCTCATCATTTCCATCGCGGTATATGCCGTGGACAGTTTCACCGCCGTGAACCTCCTCGCTTTCAACAGGTGGTCGTCCAAGATTAAACCGACCATTCCCTTTGATGTCTCGAAATGCATCTTCTCGGTATGCATTCTGCTTTCCTTTGTGAACCTTGCATTTGAAGGGTTCAGAGCCATCCGTGTCATGAAACGAGGCAATGTCGCCGAATGCTTTCTTGACAGCCTGGCTGTTCGATGGGAATCGATTAGGTTTGGGCAAGGTCAAGGATGGAAAAGATTTTTGGTGTTTGCAGAACTTACCAAGAGTAAAAAGGGCTCTGAATATGTAGCTCTTTTCACTTACTTCAGCTTCAAATGTATGTATGCCCCTATCACTCATGTCCAACCTTTTACTTTACTAATAACTGCCTATACAGCATGGGTCCGAGTCATCTTTTGCTCTGGACCTCGCCAAGTAGTCAACGCCCTCACACTAAGATCTGTTTACCTGGCCAAGCTTGCGCCTACCGCCACCAGTGTCGACGGCGCAATCCTAGGCTTTTTCGACAAGATCAAGGTGCTTGCCTCGGAGGACTACCAGCAGGCGGTTGTTCTTTCCGGCATGTGCTTCACCTTTGTCGTATGGGCCTTTTCAGCCCTATTTCTGTTCATGGCTGTGTTATTTTACGTCTTCTTCCTCTTTCACTGGATTCCACGGGCTGATGGTGGCCTTGCCGGATACTGCGAGAGAAAGGTTAATAAGAAGCTTCTTCGCATTGTGACGACAAAGGTCAACAAGGCTCTGGCCAAAGGCCAAGCCAATAGGCTTAAGGCGGAGTTGGAGTTTGCGAAGAGAAATGGTGAGAAGGCGCCACATCTCGACCGCGCAGCTACGCTACCCACGGTCCCCGTTGTTCAAAGGAAAATGGAGGATAGCCTTCCTCAAATGCCCTCGATGCGACATGCCGAGGAGACCAGTAGCACCCTTCCTATGTACACATCTCGTCCTAGCTCGCCTGGCAATTTCGAATTGGGCTCAATGGGAGGGAGACATCGTATGCAACGGACAGGCATGGCGGGCTCAATGTCCAGCCACTCTTCTCGAGCTCCATTAACATCGTCTGCGGCAAACATGGGATATGCTCAAATTTCACAGTCACCAGCAACTAGTCCTGCGGATGTAGACTTCAATATTGGCATCGCACGGCCAATCCGATCTGCAACATCCAACTCACAGCGCAGTTTCTCCAATGTTCGACCTGGGTTCGGCCCCATGAATAACTCCCCAACTGGAAACCCTCTCAGAACAATCGCGGCCAGTCCTGCTAATGATAACATGACGCGGTACCCTGGCCACGCCACGCCACTCACGAATCGGTCAGTAGACTCCAATGCTACGGCGCCGCCCGCCATGGGGCGCACGACTACAGGCTCCATGACGTATCAACCATACAGTCCTTATAATGCTGACAGACGAGCAAGCCCGGCTACATCTGTTGCAACACACGGAACCGCTGGCGGTTTTCCTCCGTCTTCTCGTAGCATGACAGGCCCAGTAGGCTCGGTACCACCACGAAGAGGAGCGCCGCCTGTGCAGCATCCACCGAGTCGAACAATGACAGCAGCAATTCCAACAGAAGGCGCTTACGACTGGTCTGAAACAGCCCAGGGTATGCGTGAAGGACCGGCACCAATGTATCGTGGCGGGCCATGTGGCTATGACGTTGAGTCGCAGCCACACAATCGCCGATATTACTAGCAAAAGAAGAAGAAAAACCCCCATCGAGGTATCTTATTTTTACCTTCCCAAAGCCCTCAGGGTCGGGAGCATACTTGGGACTTTTAACGTTCATCTTGAATTTTTTTTTTTCATTTCATGGAAGCATGCGTTGGGGTTTTAGCCAAGGGGAAGCCCACACACGAAATCTGCCACAATTAGTCATAGCATTCTACCACTTAGATACCCATCACATTTACGAAGGTCACCAGTGATTAACAGGTGAAATATATTGGACGATGAATTCAGCGTGTCCCGGGTTCTATCTAGCATGACATATCATGAAGCCAAATGGGAATGGAAGTGGGAATGAATCCAAAGACTGGTTATTGTGGCGGCGTGCGGCATATCCCATTGGTCCCTTTGGTCCGTACTGGCGAATGAAGCCACAATTGCATGCAGCTCAGTCAGCGATGTCACGATTAATTTGTAAATTGGTGCGTAATGGACAATGCCACACGACACACCGTTACTTGAGGGACCATGGGGAGAGAGCTGGGTTCAGTTTCTACAAGCACTCACACCTTACTATGAATAGATGGCATTACCATTTCAATTACGAGACGTCGATACACATGGCACGGCATCGACCTAACAAGGGCCAGGGCAAGCCCATGTCGGCCCTGGCGATTGATCTCGAGACGTGAGACCGCGTGAATCTGGCAGGCATATACATCGCAGGCGCTGTGTCAGACGTCGTCGTCACCTAGCGCAGGTGCGCGGTGTGCTCGAAGCGGGAGTTGACTTGACGCTGCTTTGGAGCCTGAGGAGAGAAGTTTGTACGGATTACATGCATACAACAGCTGCATGACGAAGGCGGGGCGCTTAGCCGGAACAGGACGAATTAGATTGTCCCGCTTTTCTGATGGTTTCGCATTTGGCCAGAGCACGCCAGCCAGAGCACGCCAGCCAGAGCACGTCAGCCACGCACGTGCAAGATTCTCCATGTCGCGCAGCACCCCCACGTTCCAGCTTGCAGGCAGGCCGCTCTCCTGCACCCGCCATTATCCCATCGTCCGCCGCTTGCCTGCTCTACGCTCAACATTCACATTGCCATATCTCCTGACTCGTCGCCTCGTCGACGGTTCAAGCCCGTCATGGCCTCCGACTTCTCCTACGTTAAGCAAAGGACGCCCGAGGGTCGACGGGCATTCCCCTCCCACCGGCTTCGGCGGACATGCGACCCCGGCCGAACGCCGTTGGTCCTAGTTGCCTGTGGCTCATGTGAGTATCTTCTGTACTTGCCTCATAATGCATTCGACTGTGATGCATACACGTTTGCTTTCTTCATCTTTCCATATGTGCCATGCATGCATGAAACTGATACTTGCCCTGCAGTTTCTCCCATTACATTCTTACATTTGCGCATGTTTCCCATGGCGCGGGATCATGCCCGCAATGAAGGTGAGCACCCGACTTTGTCCGGATCCTCGAAAACCTCGCCAAAGCGCACAGCATACCTAACCACGATAAACCACCGTCAGGATTCGAAGTCATCGGTGGCTACCTCTCACCAGTGTCTGATGCCTACAAGAAGAAGGGCCTCGCGCCGGCCAACCACCGGATTCAAATGTGTCAGCTTGCTGCCGAAAACGCATCCAAATGGCTGATGGTAGATCCATGGGAGGCCGAAAACCCGACGTATATCCCTACTGCCCGGGTGCTGGATCACTTTGACTATGAGATCAATCACGTCATGGGCGGCGTTGAATGCACCGATGGTAGTCGCAAGCCCGCAAAGATTGTGCTTCTAGCAGGCGCCGACCTGATACAAACAATCAGCACCCCCGACATCTGGGATGCCGAGGATGTGGACCATATTCTCGGCAATTTCGGCATCTTTGTTCTCGAACGGACAGGGACTGAGCTTGACTCGGCCCTGGCAGCATTGAAGCGGTGGGAGAAGAACATCCATGTCATCAGACAGGTATGTTCCTGTTATTTCTGGCATTTCCTCGGAAGTGCCCGCCATGCATGGCTGACAGTCGACGTCAGGTTGTCACGAATGATATCTCAAGCACCAAAGTCCGACTACTGCTGAAGCGCGATATGAGTATCGACTACCTGTACGCCTTGTCAAATCTCCACCAGTAGGGGGTGGCCAATTGTACTGACCATGCACAGGATTCCCGACGACGTCATCAACTACATCTACGAGCACAACCTATATCGCGAGCTGGATCTCGCAAAACCCAGCAAGGGAAAGGAACAGGCGACTGCAGAATCTGGCTCTATCTGAAGGTTAAGTGATTGGATAGTAGATGTTTAAAGTCTCTTTATTTTGGGTTTTCTTTCTTTTGTATTTTTGAGGCGTTCGCGGGGGTTATTCTGCAACGATGCGAGACATGATACGCGCAACATTGACGAGAGCATTTATCCTCCATCCTCGGGGCTTTTTTTTTTTGCTCACAATCTATGATTGGAGAGCTGAGCGATGCAGCAGCGAAATAAAGGAGATTTTATCTGTTGAGAGGATTGAAGAACGAGGAGGAGAAGGAAAGGTAAACCGAGATGACACATTACAAGATATCTAGAGGTAGAAATGCAGTCGTCTGCAGGCGCTGGTCACCAGTTATGTGGTCAGTAATGTCTGGTAGTATGTTTTTGTCAGTAGCCAAGCCTGGCATCGGGGCCCGATGCAAAGAAGGTGTTTACCCAAAGAGGAAGGTCGGTCGGCAGTAGACCCAGGTCCATGGAATTCGCATTGCCATGATTACCTCGTCGGCTGCTTCTGCTTGCCGAAAGTAAGAGATGAGAATTCTGCCAGACATCGGGGGTCAACTGTCGAGTTCTGGACCACAAAGTCGGCTTGGACCCGACTGCCTATGGGCTGCTGGACTTCTGGGAAAGTCTGGTCGGAGAGCTGGTGGCTTGTCAGGGATATGTCACCTTGGTGAGCCGGCTGAACAAGTATGGTAATGTCGATGTCTGGGTCAGGAGGAACTATACCGTGACGGGCATCTATGGCCAAGGGGGCGTTACTTGTGGCTCGACGGTGGTGAGTTTGGTGGCCTTCCCCCGCCGTTCTGCTTTTCTCATGACAATGCAACATGGCAGGGCTGCGTAGTTTACGGATCGATTGTCATCATGAGCGGACAACGTCTGCGCACTGCTAAACCCCCTTGCGTTGATAATTATACAGCGGATATCCGTACATTGCCTTGTCCAAAAAGAAAAAAAGCCAACAGTAATACGAAAACCTCTATGTTTCATCGTCATTCTCCTCCTCCTCCTCATCGCTGTTGTCGTCGCCGTCCAGCGCCGGGTCAGGCACGATGATGCCATTCAAAAACGACACCTACATCGATTAGTCGGTCGCAAAGCAGCGAATGTAACACACTAGCGACTTACAAATCCGAAAAGCCCTCGAATCATCTCTGCCAGCTTCTGCTGCACATCATCCTCTGTGACGAGGTCCGCGTCAATCTTGGTGCCGACCGTGTAGTTTCGGAGCTTCAGCAGCTCGATATCCCGGTGGGTAACCTCGTACCCCTGTGTGATGATGCATCAGATCAGCTGGTGGACGTACGTAGCCGCGAGCGACTCACTACATGGTGACGGGAAGGTGGAAAACGTGGGGGAGTCGAAACGAACCATGGGTCGCTTCTTGAGCGCATTCTCCTGGTTTCTCTCGGCAAAGGACTCGACGGCAGCCTCGGGCCCCGCGCCGGCCTTGATCTCTGGAAAGAACACCTTCTTGAACAAAGGATCGTTGAGCGCTCGGCGCCACCGGTCGGGATGTCGATCGATGCTGCGCCGCAACTTGGCCACGGAGCTCGCTTCCGGATGCCATAGGCCGCCGCCAATGAACGACGACCCGGGCTCGCAGTGGACGTAGTAGCATGCGTAGGGGCCTTTTCTACCGGTTCTTGACCACGCGGCGGAGAAATGAGGCTATATGGAGAAGGAGCAGAAAAAAAAATTAAAAAAATGAGTCGCGGTGATACGAAAGTGTGCCGAGTATGGATTCTTCACCACCCCCACCTCCCCCTTACCTTGTACGGCGTCTTGATCTTACTGAAGCGGACGTCTCTGTATATGCGGAAGATGACATCCTTGACGGGCAACTCCGGGACCGTCTCATCTACATCAATGACAGTCTGCGTGGCTGCTTCCACAAACGACTGCCAGTCCTTCAGGGCTCGTCTGTACTCCTCGTCGTGAGCTGCGCAGAGTTAGCAGTGAGATGCGCCGGGCGACGGACGGGCTTGATTGTCGTGACGGTGTAGGCTCACATTTCAGCCAAGATCTCTTATTGTTCGCCTTTAAATCCTTGAGAAACAGTAGCGTGTTTTTGTGCACTTTGTAATCTGCATAGTCAACGCCGCCTGTGTCTCTCAACCTCTCGAGGGGTATGATCTCAACTTTGCGCGGGGCGCCGTCGTCGTCGTCGTCGTCGTCGTCGTCGTCGTCGTCGTCGTCGTCGTCGTCGTCGTTGTCATCCTGGTCGTCTCCTTGACGATCGTCCTCATAGTGGTCTTCGCTCTCTTCCTTGTTCTTCGATTGTCTCCTGGACGCGACCTTGCGCTGCTTTCTCGCGGGAGCCACGCTGTTGTCTGAATCCTGGTCGTCGTCAAAGTAGGAGCCCTTCTTCTGTTCACTGGTGGATAGGCGGCCCGAACGCCTCCGATCAGTGCTTGGCTCCGGGGCCGATCTTTTGCGCGCCGGCATGACGATTCGTTTGCGGGGAGGCGCTTCGAGGTCCGCGACGGGTTTATTCGTGAAATCGTGGTTGTCCAGATGGATTGAGTGGCATTGACGGCCATGTAAAGTCCGTTGCGTCATTGCAACATGTTCAGGTACAATTGGATTGGCCGGCCATACTCAGAACCAGCCCCCCACTCTTTGGCTCAAGCTCAAGCTCACCTCAACACACTTCAGCTTCTTCCACGACCAGCACGTCTGGCCACGGTGCCGAGACAAACAAGACAGGCATATCATTCCGTGACATCAGCACAGCCAAGCATGGAGTGGAAGCCAAGCATGGAGTGGAAGCCAAGAATCACGCCTTTGAGCTCCGTGACTACGATGCCGCAGGTGCCGCTCGCCACTCTGCCTTCATCATGTGCATGGCATCGGTAGCCCACCGGTTGGCTGAGCAATTTCTGCCGTCTGCCAAGTGTCTCTGCAATATCTAGAGCCGCTGCGGAGGTGCTTGCGTGTGTCGCCTCATGGCAAACAGGGTGTGCCATTATCATACTTGCTGCATGATGTTTTTGAACACGACATCAGAGACTACAAGATCCTTATGGCTGCCCGATTTCATCGGCATCATAGGCATAGGGAAAGCGTCGGTATCCGCCTAGGCTAATTTTTATCTACTTCCGTTTTTTTATACTAATAATTTGTTATTTATTAAGTGCGTAAAAGGCCTTTTTAGTTAATAATCTATAGGGTATAATATAAATTTATACATAACTATCCCTCTTTACCTATAATATTAGATCCCTTTCCTTTTACTAAGATATTACTTTATAGATATTAAAGAAGAAGTAATATCTTAGTAAATAATACCTTTCCTCTCCTTTCCTCCTCCTAAAATACTAGCTTTACTAAGATATTACTTTATAAATATTAAAGGAGAAGTAATATCTTAGTAAATAATAATCCCTTTTCTTTTCTCTAGTAATCTAAGTAGTAGGAGGGGTCTAAGCTAGGTTAACTACCTTATTATTATTAATAATAAAGCTCTTATTATCTAAACTTATTAAAATTTCTTTATTTAATAAAATATATTAGCTTTACCTAGCTATTATATAGTGTAAATTATTTCCCTCTCTTATTACTATATATTAAGAGCCCTTAGGCTAGTATTTAGGTTAGTTTAGGAAGTAAGAGTACTAAGATTAAAAGGAGTATTAAATATAATACCCTTAAGTGTCTTTACTCTTAAGATAGTAATATATATAAGGCCTATTATAAACTCCTTTATAAAGATATTAGCCATTGCCTTATTAAGAGTAATGCCCTATAACTTATATATAGTAATACTATATATAATTATAAAAGGGAATTAATACTAGCTATATAGGTTACTACCCTTAATAAACTTATAGTATAATTAGAAAATAGGAATAATAGTAGCCTTATTAGGCTTTATAAAGCAAGGCAGTCCTATATACTTATTTATTTATATAAATATAATATTAGGAGCTTATTAGTAAGAATTAGTAATATCTTAATCCTAGTAAATATCTTCTATAATCCCTATAGCACTATTAATAAGGCCTATAGGTATCTAGATATTCTCTATTAGTATAACCCTTACTCTAATATAAATTAGCAAAGTCTAGTAAAGGTTTCCTACTATTTAAGAATTAGTATTATACCTAAATTTACTAATATATATTATATAGACCTAAATAATTAGTAATATAAGCCTTTCTATGTAGTTATAGTTATAATCTTAGACCTACTATCTTATATAGTAAATATAAACTATATTTATAAAGGAATTAACCTCTTAAGATAAGAGCTTAATTAAACTTATAAGTAAAGAAGCTACTAATAGTTAATAAATAGCTAAGCTAAATAAAGGCCTTAGAAAGCTTTATAGAATAGTGCCTATGTATTACCTTATTAGTAAATAACTTACTAAAGAATAATAGTCTTATTAAAGGCCTAATAGGTATTATACCTAGCTAGATCTATATTATTTATAAGTTTATTAGCGCTATAAAGAGGCTTCTTAAAGACTAGTAGAAGCTAGTAGAAGTTACTAAAGAGAATTATACTATAGCTACTAAAGTAATTCTTAGAATTAGAAAAGATCTAATAAAGTTATTAGTTAATAGAGTAAAGTGTCTTTAGCCTAATTATAGACTTCTTATTAATAATAATATATTTAACTATTTATAGGGTGCCTTATAAATTAGAGAGCTTATTAGTTAAAAGCTTAGGTAGGGTTATAATCTACCTTAAGACTAGAAGATATAGTAGTAAATATAATATTATTCTATTAATACTATTAGTAGTAATTCTAGTAGGGGTAGCTTATATAATATATCCTAGGGCGTAGTGTTCTAGTGCTATAAAAATAGTGTAGATTATAAATAATTTCCCTATGCCTCCCTAGCTATTAACTTATAGAAGAAGTAATTTAGGTATTTACTTATTTAGATTAAGAGTATCCTTAAGGTAGTAAATATATATATTAAAGATAAGGCACTACTTTAGATTAAGACTTATAATATTCTAGTTACTTAGAGAATCCTAAGGAGTAATAGTAGTAGTAAAAGACTCCTTAAGGTTATTCTAGTACTCTCTTTTTTATACTAGAAGATTAGGATAGGTTCTAATATAATTTTACTAATTATAGGCTAAATTATAATCACGGTTTCTAAGTAATTTAACCTTATCTATATTAAGTTTAAGGCATAGAATCTAGGTAGCTATTTTCTACTAAGCCTCTAGCTTAACCTTATTTTCCTACTTAGGGTCTTTATTAAACTTATCTTTTACTATAGAAGGTAGCTCCTTATAGTAATTATAATAGTAAGCACTAGTGTAAACTCTCTAATAATACTTATATATATTATAAAATATAGTAAAAGTCTCCTTCTTTACTATCTTAAGCTAGTTATAGTTAGTATAGGGATAGTTTAGTATAAGCTTTACTTTATAAAAGTCCTTAAAGCTTTTATTATTAGAATTAGCCTTATACTATAGGAAGTAATTTAGGACCTAGTTAGGTATATTAGAGAACTCTTACTAATACTTAGGCTTCTTAGAGAAGTTAATATAGGTTAGGAACTAAAAATAATAAAGATCCTATAGGTTTATAGGGCGATTTAGATACTTCTAGTATAAATTTAAAGTTTATTAAACCTAATCTTTACCCTTAGTAAGTAAATAATCCGCCTACTAATACTTATTAGGTAAGTAGTAATTAATACTATAAATAATATATAATCCTTCTTAAAGGTTAAGGTTAAGTAATAGATATATAACCTCCTATGTAGACTAGTCTCTTTTAGTAATAAGTTTATTTATAAACTTAGCTATAAATCTAATAAGCCTATGTGTTACGTGGCAAAACACGTGCAGTACATAGAGGCTACTATACAAAAGCTAGATTTAATATCTTAGTTTAGGAATTTAACTAACTTTATATATATTACATTACCCCTAATAGTAGCTTTTATAAGTAAACTTAGTATAACTTATAACCTATTAAATCTATTAGCCTCTCTAATAGAATTAACCTTTTATTATATAAAGCTAGCATATAATAAGTGGTAGTAATTATAGATTCTTTTATTATGCCCTTCTAGAAGCCTAGAAATAACCTATATATCTAAAACTAACTATTTATAATAGTAATATACTAATCCTTAGAGTATCTTCCTACTCTCTAAAAATAAACTATATATTATTTACTAGTTTTATACTTTTAATAGTATAAATCTAGATTTTAATTATTAAAAATAGAAACTTATTAGGGTTAATAGTTAAGAGAATCTAAACTAACTTATAAGATATAAATTTAATAATAAAGTAGTAAAAAAATAGGAATAGCTAATATATTAAGACCCCCTTATTTATTAGAATTTAGTAAATCTATAAGCTATATATTATACCTAGAATTAAGTTAAATCCTATATCTAAAAAGCTAAAACTAGAGGCCTACTTAATAAACCTAATAAATTAATAGGTAGTAAGATATTAAAAAAGCTATTTTAAGACACTCTTTGTTACGTGCTAGAATTGATAAGTGGACTGCCACTTCGGATGTGGCCTCGTTGCCAAGGATGTGGCTAGCACGTGACCTAGAACCCCTATATTTGACGATAGCTCTGCCCTCTAGCTAGTTAAATAAACAACAACCTAAACACACTCCTTTATATTATATATTTTATATTATAATAAGTAGTAGTAATTACTCTTTAATCGTTGCGTACCTCTAGCGCTTTTACTGCTTAATAAAAGCCACTAAACCGACAATTCGTTAACCAATACACCAAGCCCGTTAAAGCTATCCCTTTTACTAGGCTTGATAGTCCCCTAGGCATCGCGCCTATCGTTAGATTCGTTGACCTTTAATCCGACTATTCGTTGACCCTTGTGCCGACCTTCGATCCGATTAAATTAAAGACCTTCGATCCGTTGACTTAAAGACCTTTAATCCGATTGAATTAAAGACCTTCAATCTAATTAATTTGAAGACCTTTGATCCGTTAATTTAAAGACCTTTAATCCGTTAGTCTGAAGACCTTCGACCTTCGATTCTTTAACCTTCAATTTCTTCGACCTTTGACCTTTAATTTAATTCGATCGATTCGTTGGCCTTCGACCCGACCGTTAAATCTGATAAATACGTTAATTCTGATCTAATAAAGCTAGCTATAATGCTTCCCTTACACTAGCTAGATTAGTGTGAGCAATAGCGATTATAGTAGCTTTATAAGCAGGATTATTAGCGCTAAACCTATAGTATTTATAGGAAGACCTTCCCTTTAAGAAATCTAGTCTTTTAACATCTTAAGGATTTATGCCCAGCTAGTTAGCAATATTAATAGGTTTAACAGCAACTAGAACAGCAGCTAGACTAACGGCTACAGCAGCAATTCCAGTGGCAACAAGACCAGCATTAACGGGATCTTTAGGACCTAAGGACCTGTTATCTATAGCAGCAGTAGCAATTGCAGCAGCAAATTCAACAGTAACAGCAGCAAATTTAATGGCAGTAGTAGTAAATTTAATAGCAGTAGTAGCAAATACAGGATCTTTAACAGCAGCTAGCTATAGAAGAGGATGACTTCTAATAGCTTAAAGACCTTGTAATAGAAGCTTTTAAAGAACATAATAACCTTCAAAGGCAGCTAGCCTGTCAGCAAATTCGTCAGCTAATTCAATAGCCTAACCGAAGACCTCTGCAAAGCTCGTTGCCTAACCCTCTGCAACGCTCGTTGACCAGCTAAGCTATCAATCATCAGATCTATTAGCCTGATCAATATGACTATCTGTACAAATCTAACAGCAACTCGGACTATCAACCTGACCGTCAACCTGACCGTCAACCTGACCGTCAACCTGACCGTCAACCTGACCGTCAACCTGACCGTCAACCTGACCGTCAACCTAACCGTCAACCTGACCGTCAATCCAACGATCAATCCGACCGCTATAGTTACAGATCCCGTAGGTTAAGTTATTAATTTGATAACCAATTCAATGACCAATTCGATGACCGATTCGATGACCAATTCGACGACCGATTTGATGATCGATTCGATGATCAATTTGATGACCGACCCGATGACCGATTTAATGACCGATTTGATAACCGCCGGACCTGACGATCTATCTGACTGAATTCCTTTGCAAGAGCCCGCTTCCTAGCTTGTTGCAAATTCGTTAGATCTTAGATAGCTAGGACAGCTATCTCTTTTATCCGGGGTGCCCGCATTTGTTACGTGCTAGAATTAATAAGTAGACTGCCACTTCAGATGTGGCCTCGTTGCCAAGGATATGGCTAGCACGTGACCTAGAACCCCTATATTTGACGATAGCTCTGCCCTCTAGCTAGTTAAATAAACAACAACCTGAACACACTCCTTTATATTATATATTTTATATCGTAACACTCTTAGTCTAGTTTATAGTACTACTACTATAGGAACTAGAAGTAGTATAGGAAAAGATAAAAATAATAAAGAAAAGGGAATTATAAACTATTCTAAAACTAATACTACTACTTAGAATATTAAACCCCCTAATTAGTTAATAAAGTTAAATCTAGAAGACTTACTACTAAAACCCTTAGAATACCTAAAGAATCCTAAGGATTCTTATACTAAGGCTAGTAAATATAATATAGTAAGGATAATATAGGGGATTTAGAAATAGTAATAGGTATTATAGTAAGCTATAGAGGAGATAGTATTAGGGATAGACTAGCTAGTAATAAGATTAATAACTAAAATTAGGAGCTTATAAAGTATAAGTGCCTTAGTAAGTTTAATACTATTAGTATAGAATACTAACTAAGAATTACTATATCTAGCTAATAAATAAGGTTAGTATAATAGGTATTTATATACTAATAGAGGAATAACTAGACTATTAGTGTAATTATTCCTACTCTAATACTAATAAGGACTACTATAACTATAGCTAGGACTATTAGTATAGCTAGGACTACTAGCGTAACTAATATAGCTAGAATATTAGTAAGGATACTTATAACCTTAGCTAAGTCCTTACTAGACTTAGTAGTAAGGACTATACCCTCTAGACTAAGGTTAGTATACTAATTCTAGAAATTAAAGAAAAATAGACCTAGTATTACACTAAAATTAGTATAACTAGTGAATAGAAATAGCGGAATAGAATGTAGATTTAACGTGGAAGATTATAGATATTAGGTATTTTAAGCCTTATAATAAACTAGAAGAGGCTAGTAATAACCTTATTATATATAACAGAAAGTAAACTATTTTCTATAATATTAAATTATAGATCTAGGCAGTTAAAGATTACTTATATTATACTAATCCTAGCTATTAGGATATTATTTAGAAGAAAATCTAGATATTATTCTAAGGGGACGTGATAGTATAGTATAGATAATATCTTAACTTAGTAGAATAGAACACTATATTTAGTAGAATACTAACTATATTTATAGCTATATAAAAGGAATTTAGTATTTAGGTTTAGAATATAATAGCGTAGCTTAATAAGGCAGAATATACTAAAGAGAATATTATAAAAGAGGTATCTTTCTATAAATTTATGTTAAAGGTCTTCTAGTATATAAGGGCAAATAGTAAGTTAACTATTAGCTTTTAGTGCGTTTATATCTTAAGCTATATCTAGGATTATAATAGATATGCCTAGTTCTAACTTAAATAGATATAAGATTAGCATATATTACTATAGTAAATAATAAGAGATATAATTTATATAACTACTTATATAGTAAAGATTAGTTTATAAGTAAAAAAGGTAAAGGGAAGCTTAAGGTCTATTTTAATACTAAGATATCTAGTAGTAATTTAGAAGAAGATAAAAATAAAGTATAAGTAAACTAGAACTAGCTATTTAATAAATAATTCTCTTAAGGAAACTAGTATTATAGGTAGGATAAGTAAAATACCTAAAGATTTCTAGGATATTTCTAATTATAGCTATATAGGTATAATTAACCTCCTAAAGAATAAAACTAGAGACTATAGTAAAATAAGTCTTAAGAGAATAAAGGGAAAGAGTATATAGAAATTAAGTAGACTTAATAAACTAAAGCACTAAACTAATAAAATAAGTAACCCTAAGACTATAGTCCTATAAGGAAAGGAGGCTAAGTATAGTAGCCTAGATAATTTTAGTAATAAGAAAAGGGCTTTATAAGGGACTAGGAATATGCTAATATTATAGTATATAATAATAATTCTAATATATAATAATATAAACTTATCTCTAGGAATATAGTTATTATATAGCTAAAGAAAGGGAGGTCCTAGAGGATAATAGTAAGGATAATTAAGGATAAGACTTAAATTTTATTAAAACTTATTTTATAGAAAATACCCTAAAAAAGGTAAATAAGGCTATTACTAGGATAACCTTAAATAGGACTAGATAACTTACCTTAGAATAAGTAATTAAAGCTATAGTAAGACTATAAGAAGTTAAATATAATAGAAAAAGGGCTAATATATATCTAAAGATTCTTATTAAATTTAATAATAAAGGTAAAAGTTACTAAGTCTATCTTAACTTAGGAATATTATTAATTTTAGTAAATAAGGTATAGCTATAATAGTATAAATTAAATATAAAGTAAGTAATATAGGAACTAAAGCTAGTATCTAGGGTTTAATCTTCCTTTTTTATTACTAAAATAGCTATATTTAACTTTTATCTAACTAAAGGTAGTTTTTAGGTTAGTTTATAGTATAATAGTACTAGTAGAAATCTTCTAACTATTAAATAAGGTCCCTTACTAAAAGGTAGTTACTACCTATATAGTATTAATTTTACTAAAGACTTATTTATATATACCTATTAGTTAGAAGGATATATAGAAAAATTAGGAAATAAGTATATACTATATATAATTATATTTAGAGTATTTCCCTAATACGCTATTTAATAGATTTAGTAAGGGATAGATAATTACCTATAATCTAACTAATAAAATTATTACTATTAGAAAACACTAGAAGGTTATATACCTAACTATAGCTAGTAAGGTTAACGCTAATTACCTAGTTAATAATCCTTTTATATACTATACCTATTTTAGTAAGGATATTATAAAGAAGAAGGAAGATAAAGATAAGAATAGTAATAAATCTAATAAAGAGAAGGATAATCTTAATCTAAAGAAAGTTAATACTAGAGTGCTATTATATAGGATTTTATACCTAGAGGAAATCCTATATATAACTAATAAATTTAGTATATAAATTACTAATATTAACTAGGAAGTAGTAAGTAAACTAGTTTAACTAACTAATAAATATAATATTTATTATAATAGAGGTATTATCCTTATACTAGAAGACTAGAAGATAAGAATTAATCTTATAGATAGATAGTAGTATTAAATAAGGCTAATTAGGCCTTATAGACTAGGAGAATAGGATATAACTAAACTTAATAAAGTATATAATAAACTCTACCTAAAAGAGAAAATATTATATTTAGATAAGCTAGTAGTTATAGTATACCTAGTATTTATAGTTTAGTAAGAAACTAGTTAGGAAAGAAAAGGGAGAGTTATAATTAATATAAGGCTACTTAATAATATAGTAGTGCTAGATATATACCCTTTACTAGACTAAAGCAATATTATAAATAATATATATAGTAAGAAGGTTTTTTCTCTTTTTAATAAAATAGGATTTTTTTACTAACTACTAGTTAGAAGTAACTATTAAGCTTATATAGTAGTTATATTAAATTAAGGTCTTAAAGCGTTAAATATATTATTAATAGGATTTAAGAACTCCCCTATATTTACCTAAAGGTTTATAGATAGACTTTTCTAAAAGTATAAGCATTTTATATAAGTTTATATTAATAATATTATTATATTTTTAGATAATCTTAAAGAGTATTTAAGCTATCTTAATATTATACTTAGAATTCTTAAAGAAAATAGAATAATAATTACTATAAAGAAGTTATTTATTAGTTATCCTGCTATTTAACTACTAGGTTTTATTATTAATAGTAATAGGATTATTAACACTAATAATAGGCTTAAAGCTTTTTAGAAGATAATTTTCCTAAGTAATCTATTAAGTCTTAAAACCTTTATTAGAATAGCTAGATTTCTCTATAATAGAATTCTATAGTTTAATATATAAATCTAACTATTATAAATATAGAAAATAGCGCTATTAAGGGAATTCTATAAAAAGAATAAGAAAATTATTAGTATCTTAAAACTAGTATAAAAAAGGAAGATATAGTAAAAGACATTTTTACTAACTAAGTAGGAGAAAAAGGCTTTTAAAGATATTAAAGTATTTCTAAGTAAGAAACAGACCTTATAGTATTATAATCTATAAAAGCCACTTTTCCTTAAAATTAATGCCTATAAGGAAGGATTTAGGTTATATACTTTCTAATTATAAGAAAAATAGGATAGTTAGAGTATTCCTAGAAGGGATATTAAAAATAACTAAATATAGCTAATTTTATTTCTTTCTAAGGTAATATTAAGTATTAAGAAGTAGTATAGTTTAACTAAGGTAGAAGTAGCTATAATTATATAAAGTATTAGAAAACTTTAGAAAATAGTCTAATCTAATAATATAATAGTTAATATATTAACTAACTATTCCCTAGTAAAAGGGATTATTAAGTATACCTTATTATTAATAATAGATTTAGATAAGGCTAATCTAAAACTAGTAAAAGTTATAAATTATTTATTATAATTTAACCTTAAGGTAACTTATATACTAGGGATACTAAATATAGTGCTAGATATGCTTTTAAGACTACTAGTAGAAGTAACCTACTAGAAGGTAGTATAGAAAAGCTAATATAATAAATTAGATATAAGTATTTATTTTATAAGTAAGGAGTATATTATAACTATAATTATAGATAATAGTCTTAAAGCTAGAATTATTATAGGATATAAGTATAATTAAAAGTTTAGCTAAATTATTATAGTAATATAAGCTTACTAAGAAAAGTAAGTAGTAAAGAATACTAGAGTTAGACTAAAGATTCCTTTATATAAATAAGACTTATATAAGGATAGTCTATTATACTACTATAGTAAAGATAGATTTTTCTATCTTTATATTCTAACTATAGAGGTTAAATCTATCCTATAACTAGTTTATAATAAATAGTAATATTTTAGAATTACTTAAATAGTAATAGAGCTTTATTTAGTTTATTTTCTATATATAAGTTAGTAGATTTATAATTATATAGCCTATTATATAGTGTGTTAGGAAAATGTAATTAATTATTTAAAGCTACCTAGGGAGTTATAGCTATTATAGCTAAAGCTAATACTATTTTATATAATCTTACTTAATTTTATTATAAATATACTAGAAGTATTAGCTACTAATATAATATAGTAAATAAAAGAATATACTATATATAATTTATTATATCTAGTAAACTACTTATTTAGTAAAAGAACCTTTCTAATACTAGGATATATAATATATCTAGCGGAGATTTAGGCAGAATTACTCCTTTATGCCTTATATATTATAGACTAGGGATTACTAAGATAAATTATTAGTAATAGGGACCTAAAGTTTATATCTAATATATAGAAAGAGATATTTAGGCATATAGAAGTTAAACTCCTTATAGGCATAGTGTATTATCTATAGATAGATAAAATAGCTAAAAGAAAAAACTAGATAGTAATAATTATAATATATTACTATATAGTAATAGATCTAGATATAATATAGACTATAATACTCCTAGCACTATAGTATTAATTAAATAATACTATAGCTATAAGTATAAGGTAGGCTCCTAATAAGTTACTATATAGGTTTTATTCTCTAAGTATTATTAATTTTCTTTCCCTAAATAATATAATTAATATAGAAACTAGTATAAATAATATAGTAGTGCTATAAAAGTTATACTAGTATAAGGGCTAACTAGTAATTATAATAGTAGCTACCTTTACTAAAATTTAGTATAATAACCGCTATAAACTAGTTAATATTAATATAGAAGATATAGTTTATTTATAATTATATAAGGGATATAAATTACCTAGGAAACCTAAGAAGAAATAGTTACTATAAAAGGTAGGACTATATAAGGTACTAAAAAAGGTAAACCTATTAGTATATTAATTAGATTTCCCCCTAAATTTATAAGTCTATCTAGTAGTTTCTATAGTATAGATATAGAAGCTAGTATAAGGAAAGGACTTATTTAATAAGGAAGAACTAGCTCCGCTACTAATTATATTTAATAATCTAAAGGAAGTAGACTATTAGGAGATTAAATAAATCTATAGTTATTAGGTTAAAATCTCTAAAAGAAATAAGACTATAAAAGTAGAATTCCTTATCTAATAGAAGGGATTTACTACTAAGAATAACTAATAGATAGCTAAAAGTAAGATATAGGTTAATATAGCTAAGATAATAGAAGAATACCTTAAAAAGAACCTAGTTAATTAGGAAAGAGAGTATATAAAGAGGGGTATAAATTTGCCTATAGAATAATAATAGTAAAGGAATAGAGATATTTTATAAGTAATTAGATTTAACTAGTTAGGGCAAAGCTATAAGGCCTTTTCTTATATATATATTTTATTACGCTAACTAGGGAAAGCTTACTACACTCTTACTTTATATTATTCTCTAATACCCTACTACTTTTATATAGTTAAATTTAATATAAGTATAGTTATTTTTATTTTAGTCTTATTTTCCTTTATATTATTTATTTCTAAGAATAATATTATATATAATATAAAAGCTTTTATATAGTTAAATTTAATATAAGTATAGTTATTTTTATTTTAGTTTTATTTTCCTTAATATTATTTACTTCTAAGAATAATATTATATATAATATAAAAGTCTAAAAACTATTAGAACTAGAGCTAAATTAACTATAGGAAATATAGAAGTGTAGTAATTACTAAAAGTACTAAGTAAGACCTTATAATATTATACTAGAAGTTAAATATAAGTTTTATAGATAATATATAAACCTATATAATAACCCTTTAGCTACACTAGATTTTATTCTATTTAATAATAAGGTTAGTATATAGGACTAGATACTTTATAAGTAAATATAAGTAGCTTATTTATATATTTAAGTACTAGTATTAGAATAATAAAACTAGTTATTAGAATAGCTTATAATTACTAATTTAGTATAATAGTAATTTACTATATATAGTAAAAAAGCTAAATATAACTAGTAAATTAATAAGATTTTAGTGTAGCTAGAAACTATAATTTACTATAAGAGGGTAAAGTTTTAAAACTACCTTCTAGATTAAGTAAACTAAAATAGCTAATTATACTAATTCTTACTCCTAATATAATAAGTTACGTAATTATAGCTATAATAGTATTAAGATAAATCTAGTATATAATAAAATAAGGTAAATAAACTATTACTATTAGTAAAGAAAGGTAGTAGAAGCACTAATAAAGCGGCTAGAGTTATATAAGTAATAGTTAATAGAGAGAAGTAGATAAAGAATAATAATAATATAGTAGATATTATATTAGATTTATTTATAGAAAGGTAAATAAGGGATTAAGCTATATAGGATTTAATTAGAGAGAATTATATAAGAAAAGAAAGAAAAGAATTAGTATAAAAAGAAAATAAATCTAGAAACTTACTAACTAAGAAAGATAAGAGAGTAGTAAGATTTAACTTAACCTAATTAAAAGCGGGATTTTTTAAGCTAGAATTAGAACCTAAAAGTAATAAAGACACTAAGTTTAGGGAAATAAAGGTTAATAATAGTATAGTAAAAAGTAAATTTAATAAGGAGATTAAAGAGATACTTATAGAGTACCTTATTAGATTATTATAAGTTTATTAATAAATAGTAAAGCTTAATTTTAAGCTACTATTTACTAGATTTAGAAAGCCTAGATTAAGAGTAAACGCTTAAATACTAATACCTAATATTAATATAGTAGTATATAAGAGAGTAATAGAAGAATTTAATATAGTATATAAAAAAAGAAGTATAAAAGAAGTTAATTTTAGTAAATTTAGATATATAATAGTAAGTTACTAGAAAAAGATATAGGATATTAGGGATATAATATAAACCTATATATATAAATTTGCCCTTAAGGGCGCTAAGATAGTATTTAATAGTTTAGAAGTAAATTTAAAGGATATATACTTTATATTATAGTAAAATATAGTTATCTAAATTTTTACTATTTTTAAAGAGTAAAGGGTTACTTTAATAATAAAGTAAGTAGTAGTAAGATAAGTAAAAAAGCTTATATATTAGGTTACTATTAATCTAATAAAGTGTAAAGTAATAAGGAGAGTAAAGAACTAGGTAAAAATAGTAGTAGTAGCTTTCTATAATAGTATAATAGTTAAATATAGATAATAAATAGCTATATATAATAGTATATTATCTCTACTACTATAAGCTAATATATTAGCTCTTTATTTTATAGATAAATATAGCGTAGTAAATAGTATAATTATAGAAGCACTAGCTAGTATTAGATATATAGATTTACTTTATATTAGTATAGAAAATAAGCTAGTACTAAAATTATCTAAATCTTAGTAAACTAAGAAGATAGATAAGTAATATAAATAAAGTAAAATTAATAACTTAATTAATAAAGTTAATACTATTAGTAAGTAAATTAATAAAATAAAAAAGGAGTTTACTCTTACTAAAGAGTAAGTAAATATAGTATTTAAAGCTATTAAAGAGTTAGTAAAGGAGGTTTATAAGCTAATAATTATAATAAAAGAGAATTTAAAAAGTATTAAAAGTAAGTTTAAATAAGTATTAGAAATATTAAAGAGTTATAAAAAGAAAATCTCCTAGTGTAATTTAAGTAAAATTCTAGTTAATATTAATAAATAACTTAATACTTTAAAAAGGGATATAGCTAAGAAGACTAAAGATAAGAAGAAGATTATAGAATTAGTATTTATAGTATTAAAGATATTAAGGGTAATATAGGATTAGGAGGTAAAAATTAAGAATCTTATAAATAAGTAGAAAATATTTAAGGAGAATATAAGGAAAATAAGATTAGCTTTAGTAAGGCTAATTCTAGTAATAGGAACCCTAGGAAAATAGATTTAGGTATCACTAGCTCTAGAGACTCTAATATAGCTAATACTAGTTTTAGTAATACTAGCCTTAGGTAAAACTAATAGGTAATAAGGTAAATTACATTAGAAAATACTAAAATTAGGTAATAAGTAACCTTAGGGTAAAATAGGACCTTTACTAACGCTAAGTAAGAGACCTAAACTACTAGGGAAGCCTAGTTTAAATATATAAGTAGTTTAGCTAAATACCTAATAAATAACGCTAAGAATGCTTATATTATAGGAGATAAATAAGATATTACTAATACTATTAGGAAAATAGATAAAAAGGGTAGTAACCCCTAGGTAAATAGTATTACTAATTATAAGGGTAATAACTACTATAGTAGTAAAGCTATAAGCTAAGGAGAATAAATTTACTAGATTACTAGATTAAATAAATAATATAGAATATTAAGGTATAAATTAGGGGTATTTAGAATAATAAGGGAATAGAGAAATTTAGTAATTACTAAGAGAAAATAATAAAATATAGTAAAGATAGAGTACTACTAATAAAATAGGAAGATTTTATTATTTAATATAATAAATTTAATTATAGGATTAAGGAATATATATTATAAGGAGAGTTATATAATATTAAGTAATATTATAAAATAATAACTATAGATATAATAATTAGCATGCTAAACGCGTTTTTCTTTAGTATAACTTTAATAACTATATGTTTTAATATTATTTACTTTAGATAGTAGCTAAATTTAGTTATAGTTTAACTATATATAACTAGGATAGTTATCTTTTTAGCGCGCCTAGCACTTATTATATAGTAAAATATATATAGTATATAGAGGCTACTATACAAAAGCTAGATTTAATATCTTAGTTTAGGAATTTAACTAACTTTATATATATTATATTACCCCTAATAGTAGCTTTTATAAGTAAACTTAGTATAACTTATAACCTGTTAAATCCGTTAGCCCCTCTAATAGAATTGACCTTCTATCGTGCAAAGCCAGCACGTAACACTATGGCTTACGTTAACCCTAGGTAGTATCTCCTTAGCTATGTCCTAGAAGGTCTTAAACTATTTTTTAGCTTTACTATAGTACTTTCCTATATAAGTAATAATAGTATATACACTTATATAAGGCGTAAAGTTAATATTAGTAAGCTATAAGACTATAACTATAGTGCTAAAGTTATTTAGAAAGGAATTATTCTAAGCTCTATTAAATATAAGATACTATAGGGTTAAGTCTATTATAAGAATTAGCCTTTTATAATATACTTATAGAAAGTAAAATTAGTAGTATATCTCCTCTATTAATTCCCTATTAGGTAATTACTTATAACGCTAATAGTATATATCTATACACTTATAGTATTAAATGTAATTAATTATATTAACTAAATCGCTAAACTTAGGATTTATAATAGGCAAGATTAATAGGTTATTACCCTAATACTACTAATTCACTAACTTAGGGCAAGGATTATAGGTAGTAATATACTACCCCTAGTACTAAGTAAAGACCTTTTATAGTTCCTTAGTTATAAGGGTAGTATTTAGTTTATCTTTAATCTAAAAGAGGTAATAAGTATAAGGGCTACCTTAGGACTACTACTTATATTAGTACTAATATTTTATAATACTAAATTTAGGCTAAAGAACTTACTTAAAGAATAATTAGAAGTATATCTTAAAGTACTATACTAAAATATATAAATTCTCGCAAAGGTTCTTACCTATAATCCTAGCCTTAACTTAGTTATTCCCTAACTACTATTTATTATAATTTAGCATAAACCTCTAAAGGTCTTACTAGTGTAAATTAGTAGCTAAAAGGGTAATGAATATACCTAGGTAGCTAAGATCATAAATATATACCTTAAGTTAGTTCTTATAGCCTCCCTAGTATACTTATATGCCTTATAAGCAGAGTATTGTTTGTAGTTAGTGTAGTGTGTTTTGTAGTTTTTATATTTAAATTTATAGCTAGCTTATTATTAAAGATATTATACTATAAATTACGTAATCTTATAGAGATCAATCCTAAGAAAAATACTATATATAAAAGTGGGCCTAAAAGTGGGCCCTGCTGCCGCAAATTAGAAACACTACATTTGTAGTGTATTTTAAGTCCTAAAATGTAGTGAAATGTAGTTTTTCTAATTTATAGCCAAAGGACCCACTTTTAGACCCACTTTTATATATAACTACATTGTAGTTTTTTAGTTATCTATCTAAAAAAGGAAGTTTTATATCTCTATATATTTTCTAAGATTAGATATATATTATTTGTTAAAAAGAAAATACACTACAAATCCATTGTAGTTGTTACGGAATTTTTAGGCCTATAATCTAGTGCTTAACCCACTAGACTAAAAGGTCAGCTACAACCATAGTTGAATGATTGTAGCGATATCAAGCCCTATAAGCCTATTCTAGCACGTAACAGTAGTGCAATACTCTGCTTATAAGCTCCCTAAGAATCTTATTATAGAGTTAAGTAGTGCCTTAGCTTTAGTAGTATCTAAGTTAAAAGCTAGTTAAAGCTAGTTAATATTAACAGTCTAATAATAACCTCCTCTCTTAATAAAGTAAGCACTTTACTTATTTACTTACTAATATATAAGCATATTAAATATAATATAGTAAAATTAAGAATACTAAGTAAAGTAGCTATCCTTATACTTAATTAGGCAATTAATATAGTTAGAGTAGCTTATAGTATGTTTATAAGGCTTAATAAACTTAGCTTTACTATTAGAAAAGAGACCTAGAAATACCTCTAAGAGTAATAGCTAAGACTAATTAAACTTATTTAATAGCGTGCTATAAATATTAGGTATATTAAGGTATACCTAAGGTTTTACTTACTAGAGAGAAATCCGCTCTAGTAGTACCTAAGGCCTATTAGTACCTTAAAGCTAATAATAGAGTTATATAAGCTTTTATTAATAAGTAATAAAATTAGGAACTATAGCTTTATTAAAGTGTGTATTTATCTAGTTATTATCTTTATTAAGGTAGGTCTCTTTAATATTAATAACGTTAGTTATCTTTACTATAAGCTAGTCTATAATATCTTTATTACTAGGTAGCTAGAGTAAACTACCCTTATTTATTTTAATATAGTAATACCTAGGATAATTAGAATAGAGATATATAAGCTAGGTTTAGATAATAGACTACTACACTCTAAATTAGTTAAAGAATTAACAGATTATATATAGCTAATTTATCTAATTTATAGGCTAAAGGATAATAATATTAAGATCCCTAGGTAAAAGTAGTAGCTAGTTATAGACTTAACTAATATTCTTTATAAAGTTAATTATATAGCCCTTATATCTATACTACTAACTATAATAGGTTATAACTATAATATAAATATAAACCTTAGTAATAAGTATCTCTTTAATCTACATAATGTTACGTGGCAGAACACGTGCAGTACATAGAGGCTGCCATATAAAAGCTAGATTTAACATCTTAGTTTAGGAATTCAACTTACTTTATACATATTATATTACCCCTAATAGTAGCTTTTATAAGTGAACTTAGTATAACTTATAACCTATTAAATCTATTAGCCTCTCTAATGGAATTAACCTTCTATTGTGTAAAGCTAGCACGTAATAAGTGGTAGTAATTAGAGATTCTTTTATTACGCCCTTTTAGTAGCCTAGAAACAACCTATATATCTAAAACTAACTATTTATAATAGCAATACGCTAATCCTTAGAGTATCTTCCTACTCTCTAAAAATAAACTATGTGTTATTTACTAGTTTTGTGCTTTTAATAGCATAAATCCAGATTTTATTTATTAAAAACGGAAACTTATTAGGATTAATAATTAAGAGGATCTAAACTAACTTATAAGATATAAATTTAATAATAAAGTAGTAGAAAAATAGGAATAGCTAATATATTAAGACCCCCTATTTATTAGAATTTAGTAGATCTATAAGCTATATATTACGCCTAGAATTAAGTTAAATCCTATATCTAAAAAGCTAAAACTAGAGGCCTACTTAATAAACCTAATAAATTAATAGGTAGTAAGGTATTAGAAAGGCTATTTTAAGACGCTCTTAGTCTAGCTTATAGTACTACTACTATAGGAACTAGGAGTAGTATAGGAAAAGATAAAAATAATAAAGAAAAGGGGATTATAAACTATCCTAAAACTAACACTATTACTTAGGACGTTAAACCCCCTAATTAGTTAATAGAGTTAAATCTAGAAGACCTACTACTAGGACCCTTAGAATGCCTAAAGGATCCTAAGGATTCTTATACTAAGACTAGTAAATATAATATAGTAAGGATAATATAAGGGATTTAGGAATAGTAATAGGTATTATAGTAAGCTATAGAGGAGATAGTGTTAGGGATAGACTAGCTAGTGATAAGATTAATAACTAAAATTAGGAGCTCGCAAAGCGTAAGTGCCTTAGTAGGTTTAATGCCATTAGCATAGAATACTAACTAAGGATTGCTATATCTAGCTAATAAATAGGGTTAGTATAATAGGCATCTATATGCTAATGGAGGAATAACCGGACTATTAGTGTAATTATTCCTACCCTAATACTAATAAGGACTACTATAACTATAGCTAGGACTATTAGTATAGCTAGGACCGCTGGTATAACTAATATAGCTAGAATATTAGCAAGGATACTTATAACCTTAGCTAAGTCCTTACTAGACTTAGCAGTAAGGACTATACCCTTTAGACTAAGGTTAGTATACTAATTCTAGAAATTAAAGAAGAATAGACCTAGTGTTACACTAAAATTAGTATAACTAGTAAATAGAAATAGTGGAATAGAATGTAGATTTAACATAGAAGATTACGGATATTAGGTATTTTAAGCCTTATAATAAACTAGAAGGGGCTAGTAATAACCTTATTACATATAACGGAAAGCAGACTATCTTCTATAATATTAAATTATAGATCTAGGTAGTTAAAGATCACTTATATCGTGCTAATCCTAGTTATTAGGATATTATTTAGAAGAAAATCTAGATATTATTCTAAGGGGACATAATAGTATAGTATAGATAATATCTTAACTTAGTAGAATAGAACACTATATTTAGTAGAATACTAACTATATTCATAGCTATATAAAAGGAATTTAGTATTTAGGTTTAGGACGCGATAGCGTGGCTTAATAAGGCAGAATATACTAAAGAGAATATTATAAAAGAGGTATCTTTCTATGAATTTACATTAAAGATCTTCTAGTATATAAGGGTAAATAGCAAGTTAACTAACTATTAGCTTTTAGTGTGTTTATGTCTTAAGCTATATCTAGGATTATAATAGATATACCTAGTTCTAACTTAAATAGACATAAGATTAGCGTATATTACTATAGTAGATAATAAGAGATGTAATCTATATAACTATTTATATAGCAAAGGTTAGTCTATAAGCAAAAAAGGTAAAGGGAAGCTTAAGGTCTATTTTAATACTAAGATATCTAGTAGTAATTTAGAAGAAGATAAGAATAAAGTATAAGCAAACTAGAACTAGCTATTTAATAGATAATTCTCTTAAGGAAACTAGTATTATAGGTAGGATAAGCGGAACACCTAAAGATTTCTAGGATATTTCTAACCATAGCTATATAGGTATAATTAACCTCCTAAAGGATAAAACTAGAGACTATAGTGGAATAGGTCTTAAGAGAATAAAGGGGGAGAGTGTGTGGAAATTAGGCAGACTTAATAGACTAAAGCACTAAACTAATAAAATAAGTAACCCTAAGACTATAGTCCTATAAGGAAAGGAGGCTAAGCATAGCGGCCTAGATAATTTTAGTAATAGGAAAAGGGTTTTATAAGGGACTAGGAATATACTAATATTGTAGTGTATAATAATGATTCTAATGTATAATAACACGAAACTTATCTCTAGGAATGCGGTTATTATATAGCCGAAGAAGGGGAGGTCCTAGAGGATAATAGTAAGGATAATTAAGGATAAGACTTAAATTTTATTAAAACTTATTTCGCGGAAAATGCCCTAAAAGAGGCAAATAAGGCTATTACTAGGATAACCTTAAATAGGACTAGATAACTTGCCCTAGGATAGGTAATTAAAGCTATAGTAAGACTATAAGAAGTTAAATATAATAGAAAAAGGGCTAATATATATCTAAAGATTCTTATTAAATTTAATAATAAGGGTAAAAGTTACTAAGTCTATCTTAACTTAGGAATATTATTAATTTTAGCGGATAAGGCATGGCTATAATAGCATGGATTAAACGTGAAGTAGGTAACGTAGGAACCGAAGCTAGTATCTAGGGTTTAATCTTCCTTTTTTATTACTAAAATAGCTATATTTAACTTTTATATTCCAGGGACAGCGTACGGAACGGAAATCGCTGGCTATTTTATGGTTATAGTAGATGTGATGCTAAATTTAGGACCGAAATTATTACTTAGAATGAATTTTGCTTATAAATACAGGGCTAAAATTAATTTTATCTAACTAAAGGTGGTTTTTAGGTTAGTTTATAGTATAATAGTACTAGTAGAAATCTTCTAACTATTAAATAGGGTCCCTTACTAAAAGGTAGTTGCTGCCTATATAGTATTGATTTCGCTAAAGACTTATTTATATGTACCTATTAGTTAGAAGGATGCGCAGAAAAATCAGGAAACGAGTGTATACTACGCGTAATTATATTTAGAGTATTTCCCTAATGCGCTATTTAATAGATCTAGTAAGGGATAGATAATTGCCTATAATCTAACCGATAAAATCATTACTATTAGAAAACACTAGAAGGTTACACGCCTAACCGCAGCTAGTGAGGTTAACGCTAATTACCTAGTTAATAATCCCTTCGCGTACTATACCTATTTTAGTAAGGATATTATAGAGAAGAAGGAAGATAAAGATAAGGATAGTAATAAATCTAATAAAGAGAAGGATAATCTTAATCTAAAGAAAGTTAATGCTAGAGTGCTATTATACGGGATTTTATGCCTAGAGGAAATCCTATATATAACTAATAAATTTAGCGTATAAATTACTAATATTAACTAGAAAGCGGCGAGTAAACTGGTTTAACTAACTAATAAATATAATATTTATTATAATAGAGGTATTATCCCTATGCTAGAAGACTAGAAGATAAGAATTAATCTTATAGATAGATAGTAGTATTAAATAAGGCTAATTAGGCCTTATAGACTAGGAGGATAGGATGCGACTAAACTTAATAAAGTATATAATAAACTCTATCTAAAAAGGGAAAATATTATATTTAGATAAGCTAGTAGCTATAGCATACCTAGTGTTTATAGTTTAGTAAGAAACTAGTTAGGAAAGAAAAGGAAGAGTTATAATTAATATAAGGCCGCTTAATAATATAGCAGTGCTAGATATATACCCTCTACTAGACTAAAGCGATATTATAGATAATATATATAGTAAGAAGGTTTTTTCTCTTTTTAATAGAATAGGATTTTTTTACTAACTGCTAGTTAGAAGTGACTATTAAGCCTGTATAGTAGTTATATTAAATCGAGGCCTTAAAGCGTTAAATGTAGTATTAATAGGATTTAAGAACTCCCCTACGTTTACCTAAAGGTTTATAGATAGACTTTTCTAAAAGTATAAGCATTTTATATAAGTCTATATTAACAATATTATTATGTTTTTAGACAGTCTTAAAGAGCATTTAAGCTATCTTAATATTATACTTAGGATTCTTAAAGAAAATAGGATAATAATTACCGCGAAGAAGTCGTTTATTAGTTATCCTGCTATTTAACTACTAGGTTTTATTGTTAATAGTAATAGGATTATTAATACTAATAATAGGCTTAAAGCTTTTTAGAAGATAATTTTCCTAAGTAATCTATTAAGTCTTAAAACCTTTATTAGGATAGCTAGATTCCTCTATAATAGAATTCTATGGTTTAATATATAAATTTAACTATTATAAATGCGGAAAACGGCGCTATTAAGGGAATTCCGTGAAAAGGATAAGAAAATTATTAGCATCTTGAAACTAGTATAAAAAAGGAAGATATAGTAAAAGACATTTTCGCTAACTAAGTAGGAGAAAAAGGCTTTTAAAGACATTAAAGCGTTCCTAAGTAAGAAACAGACCCTATGGTATTACGATCCACAAAAGCCACTTTTCCTTAAAATTAACGCCTATAAGGAAGGATTTAGGTTATATACTTTCTAATTATAAGAAGAATAGGATGGTTAGAGCGTCCCTAGAAGGGATATCAAAAACAACTAAATATAGCTAATTTTATTTCTTTCTAGGGTAATATTAAGTGTTAAGAAGCGGTATGGTTTAACTAAGGTAGAAGTGGCTGTAATTACGTGGAGTATTAGAAAACTTTAGAAAATAGTCTAATCTAATAACGCAATAGTTAACATATTAACCGACTATTCCCTAGTAAAAGGAATTATTAAGCATACCTTATTATTAATAATAGATTTAGATAAGGCTAATCTAAAACTAGCAAAAGTCGCGAATTATTTGTTATAATTTAACCTTAAGGTAACTTATATACTAGGGATACTAAACGTAGTGCTAGATATGCTTTTAAGACTACTAGTAGAAGTAACCTACTAGGAGGTAGCATAGAAAAGCTAATATAATAAATTAGATATAAGCGCTTATTTTGTGAGTAAGGAGTATATTATAACCATGATTATAGATAATAGTCTTAAAGCTAGAATTATTATGGGATATTAGTATAATTAAAAGTTCAGCTAAATTATTATAGTAATATAAGCCTACTAAGAAAGGTAAGCAGTAAAGAATACTAGAGTTAGACTAAAGATTCCTTTATATAGGTAGGACTTATATAAGGATAGTCTATTATACTACTATAGCGGAGATAGATTTTTCTATCTCTATATTCTAACCACAGAGGTTAAATCTATCCTATAACTAGTCTATAATAAATAGTAATATTTTAGAATTACTTAAATAGCAGCGGAGCTTTATTTAGTTTGCTTTCTACATATAAGTTAGTAGATTTATAATTATATAGCCTATTATATAGTGTGTTAGGAAAACGCAATTAATTATTTAAAGCCACCTAGGGAGTTATAGCTATTATAGCTAAAGCTAACGCTATTTTATATAATCTTACTTAATTTTATTATAGATATGCTAGAAGTATTAGCTACTAACACAATATAGTAGATAGAAGGATACGCCATATATAATTTACTATATCCGGTAAACTACCTATTTAGTAAGAGAACCTTTCTAATACTAGGACATATAATATATCTAGCGGAGATTTAGGTAGAATTACTTCTTTATGCCTTATATATTATAGACTAGGGATTACTAAGATAAATTATTAGCAATAGGGACCTAAAGTTTATATCTAATATGTGGAAAGAGATATTTAGGCGTGTAGGAGTTAAACTCCTTATAGGCATAGCGTATTATCCACAGATAGATAGAATAGCTAAAAGAAAAAACCAGATAGTAATAATCACAATATATTATTATATAGTAATAGATCTAGATATAACATAGACTATAATACTCCTAGCACTATAGTATTAATTAAATAATACTATAGCTATAAGCATAGGGTAGGCTCCTAATAAGTTACTATATAGGTTTTATCCTCTAAGTATTATTAATCTTCTTTCCCTAAATAATATAATTAATACAGGAACCGGCGTAAATAATATAGTAGTGCTACGAAAGTTATACTAGCATAAGGCCTAACTAGCGATTATAATAGTAGCTACCCTTACTAAAATTTAGTATAATAACCGCTATAAACTAGTTAATATTAATATAGGAGATATAGTTTATCTATAATTATATAAGGGATATAAATTACCTAGGAAACCTAAGAAGAAATAGTTACTATAAAAGGCAGGACTATATAAGGTACTAGAAAAGGTAAATCTATTAGTATATTAATTAGAATTCCCCCTAAATTCATAAGTCTATCTAGTGGTTTCTATAGCGTAGATATAGAAGCTAGCGTAAGGAAAGGACCTATTTAATAGGGAAGAACTAGCTCCGCCGCTAATTACGTTTAATAATCTAGAGGAAGTAGACTATTAGGAGATTAAATAAATCTATAGTTATTAGGTTAAAATCTCTAAAAGGAATAAGACTACAAAAGTGGAATTCCTTATCTAATAGAAGGGATTTACTACTAAGGATAACTAATAGATAGCCGAAAGCAAGATGCGGGTTAACGCGGCTAAGATAATAGAAGAATACCTTAAAAAGAACCTAGTTAATTAGGAAAGAGAGTATACAAAGAGGGGCATAAATTTGCCTATAGAGCAATAATAGTAAAGGAATAGAGACATTTCGTAAGTAGTTAGATTTAACTAGTTAGGGCAAAGCCACGAGGCCTTTTCTTATATATATATTTCATCGCGCTAACTAGGGGAAGCTTACCACACTCTTACTTTATATTATCCTCTAATACCCCACTACTTTTATGTAGTTAAATCTAATATAAGCGTAGTTAAATTTACTTTAGCCCTATCTTATTCTTACTACACTCTTACTTTATATTATCCTCTAATACCCTACTAGTTTTATATAGTTAAATTTAATATAAGTGTAGTTAAAATTACTTTAGCCTTATCTTATTTAATAGTATCTAGTCCTAAAGATAATATTATATATAATAAGGAGTTCTAAAGACTATAAGACCTAGAGCTAAACTAGCTATAGGAAATATAGGAGTGTGATAATTATAAGGAATATTAAGTAAAAGATAAAAATATTACACTAGAAGTTAAATATAAGCTATATAGGTAACGTGCAAATCTATACTATAACCTATTAGCTATACTAGATTTTATGCTATTTAATAATAAGGTTAGTATATAGGACTGAACACTCTATAAGCGAATATAGGTAGGATATTTATGTATTTAAGTACTGGCTCTAATACAACAAAACTAATTATTAGGATAGCTTATAGTCACTGATTTAGTATAATAGTAATCCACTACTAGTAAGGAAAGAGCTATATATAACTAGCAAATTAATAAGCTTTTGGCGGAACTAGGAACTATAACCTATTATAAGAAGGAGAAGTTCTCTAAATGCTATTTAGATTAAATAGTATAATATAACTAGCTAGAAAAGTTTCTCTGCCTAATATAGCAAATTACATAACTATAGTGGCAGTAGTACCTAGATAAATTAAGGATAAGATAAGATAAATTAGACACACTATTACTATTAGTAGAAGGATATAATAATAATACTAATAAAGTGGCTAAGGTTATGTAGGATATAGTTAAGATTAAGGAATAAACTAGGGAGGATAATAATAACGTGGTAAGCATTATATTAGACATATTTATAGAAAGGTAGGAAAAGGATTAAGCTATGTAAGATTTAATTAAAGAGAATTATATAAGGAAGGAAAGGAGAGATTTAGTAAAGGAGAAGAATAATAAATCTATTAATATACTAAGCGAAGAAGGCAGTAAGGTAGAGGATTCTAATCTAACTTAACTAAGAATAGAATCCCCTGAACTAGAATTAGAACCTAAGAGCAATAAAGATACTGATTTTGCGGAAATAGAGGGTAATAATAGCGGTTTAGAAAGTGAAAATAATAAGGAGGTTAATAAGATGCTAGCGGAGTACCTTATTAGACCGTTGTAGGTCCACACGCGAATTGCAGAGCTTAATTTTAAGCTATTATTTCTTAGATTTAGAAAACTGGGATTATAGAGAAATATATATATGCTAATGCCTAATATTAGCGTAGTAGCGTATAAGAGAGTAATAGAAGAATTTAATATAGTATATAAGGGAAGAAGTATAAAAGGAGTTAATTTTAGTAGATTTAGATATACTAAATTAGGCTATAAGAAAGAGGCCTAGGATATTAGGGATATAATATAGGCCTGCGCGTATAAATTTGCCCTTAAAGGCGCTAGAATAGTATTTAATAGGTTAGAAGTTAATTTAAAGGATATGTATTTTATATTATAGCAAAACGTAATTATCTAAATTTTTGCTATTTTTAAAGAATAAAAGGCCACTTTAATTATAAAGTAAGTAGTAGTAAGATAGGTAGGAAAGCCTATAAATTAGATTATAGTTAATCTAATAGAGTATAGAGTAATAAGAAAAGTAAAGAATTAGGTAAAAATAGCAGCGGCGGCTTTCTATAATAGTATAATAGTTAAACGTAGGTAATAGTTAGCTATATATAATAGCACGTTGTCTTTGCTACTATAAGCTAATATATTAGCTCTCTATTTTGCGGATAAGTACAGCGTGGTAAACGGCATGATTACGGGCGTATTAGCGAGTATTAGACAGGTAGATCTACTCTGTATTAATATAGAAAAGGAGTTAGCTTAGTAATTATTAGAATCCTAGCGGGATAAGGAGAGAAGTAAATAATATAAGCGAAGTAAAATTAATAATTTAGTGGATTAAGTTAATAGAGTGGAAAATTATATTAATAGAATAGAAAGAGAAGTTAGTATAGTTAAAGATTAAATAGATATATTAAATAAAGCTATTAAAGAATTAGCAAAGGAGGTTTATAATCTAATAGAATTAATAAAAGAGGAATCTAGAAGCTTTAAAAGTAAGTTTAAATAAATATTAGATATATTAAAAGCCTAGAAAGAGAGGATCTTAAATTTTAAGTTAGGCAAAACATTAGTTAATATTAATAAGTAATTTAACGCTTTAAAATAGGATATAGTTAAGAAGAATAAATATAAGGAAAAGATTGTGGAATTAGCGTCTATAGTAATAGGAATATTAAAAGAGATATAGGAATAGGAGGTAAAAATTAAGAATCTTACTAATAAGTAGAAAACATTTAAGGAGGATATAAAGAAAATAAGATTAGCTTTAGTAAGGCTAATTCTAGCGATAGGAACCCCAGAGAAATAGATTTAGGCAATATTAGCTCTAGTAATACTAGCTTTAGGCGAAACTAATAGATAACAAGGCAAATCACGTTAAGGAACACTAAAAACGGGCAATAAGCAACCCTATAGTAAAATAGGACCTCTAGTAACACTAAGTAAAAGGTATAAATTACTAGGAAAGCCTAGCCTAAATATATAGGAAGCTTAGATAGATACTTAATAAATAACGCTAAAAACACCTATATTACAGGAAGTAAGTAAGATATTACTAGTATTATTAGGATAGCGGATAAAAGGGGCATTAACCTTAAAGTAGATAGTGTTACTAACTATATGTGTAACCACTACTAGGGTGACTAAGCTATAAGTTAAGGAGGACAAATTTGCTAGATTGCTGGATTAAATAAATAGATATGGAATATTAGGGCATAAATTTAGGGTATATAGATTAATAAGGGAATAGAGGAATTTAGTAATTACTAAAAGGAAATAATAAAATATAGCGGAGATAGAGTACTGATAATGGGATAGGAAGAATTTATTATTTAATATAATAAATTTAATTATAGGATTAAGGGATATATATTATAAGGAGAGTTATGTAATATTAAGTGATGTTATGAAATGATAACTATGGATGTGATAATTAGCGCGCTGAACGCGTTTTTCTTTTATATAACTTTAATAACTACATATTTTGATATTTACTTTAGATAGTAGCTAAATTTAGTTATGGTTTAACTATATATAACTAGGATAGTTGTCTTTTTGGCGTGCCTAGCACTTATTACGTGGTAGAACACATGTAGTATATAGAGGCTGCTATATAAAAGCTAGATTTAATATCTTAGTTTAGGAATTTAACTTACTTTATATATATTATATTACCCCTAATAGTAGCTTTTATAAGTGAACTTAGTATAACTTATGACCTGTTGAATCCGTTGGCCCCTCTGACGGAATCGACCTTCTATCGTGCAAAGCCAGCACGTAACACATAAGCTTAGGTAAATAACCTAGAACTAACCTAGGATTAAGCTTATTTTCTCTAGACTAAAAAAAGGGCTAACTAGCGCGGCGTTAATTATAAGATACATGGCCCTAGGGGACTGCATTATAATAGTTATAAGAGTAGCAGATTCTATTCCTAATATTAAGACTAAACTATCTTACCTTATAATAAGTGTAATACTCTATAGTGTTTAATGCTATATTTACTACCTAATATCTAACTAAGCTATAATCACGCTTAGTTAGGTATAACTAGTCTTAATCTCCCTAAAAGACTAGATTAGGTAAGACTAGTAAATCCTAAGAAGTAGACTTACTAAGATTTAAAGGTAGATATAGTTATACTAATAAACGCTAAGAAAGTAATATATTTAGATTAGAATCCCTTGCTAAGGACTAAGAAGGTATAAAATTATCTACTATATTATAATTACACTATTTATAATATATATATTTTACTCTATTAGAAGTAATAAAGCTCTAGTAAGTAAATATGTAATAATATAATAGGCATTGTTTCTATTCTATGCCTAGGTTAGGATTATTATTATTATCTAGGCTACCTACTATATTAATTTAGCTACTAAAGAGTTCCTAAACTCCTTACTAACATAAAGAGGCTACTTAGTTTAGAATAATAGCTAATAAGGGAGTAAGGTTAGGTTTTTCTCTAGCTTATTATATAACTTAATAGTCTTATTAGATTATAGCCTACTCTAGTTTAGTATAAATATATATAGTGTTAAGAGTAAGTTACTATACTTATAGAGAATATACCTTAGCTTTATCTAGTATATCTTAAGAAGCCTATTTATAGTAAAGAAACCTTATTAATCTATATATTATTTATCTTAAGAAATTAGCTATAATCTCTTATAAGCCTATAGCCTATTAATATTAGGGTAATAGTATAGAAAGTTACTAAGTTTATTACTACTTAAGGGATTATACTCTAGTAATTAGGCACTTACTACTACTATATACTATAGCTATTATAGAATATAAGAATTATATAAAAGCTTAAGACTATTATAATATTAGTATTAGGTTAATATTAAGGTACTAAGTATTAGTATATACTAGCGTATTCTATATATTATAGTATACTAGGTATTTTTATATTAACTTATCCCTATTCTTTAAGCTAATAAATTTATTAATAGGTTTATCCTATTTATAATACTAATATTTATATATTCTAGAGGTATTATTAGGGATATCTATAATATTAGCTAGATTCTTATAGCCTAGATTATAAGGAGAATTAGGTAGTAGTATAGAAGGAGTAAGAGAAGCTATCTTATTAGGATAATTTACTATATTATATATAGCCTAGTAATAGCATACACCTAGAGCTATAGTAAAAGGTATAGTATATAACTATTATAGCTAATAGAGAATAACTTACTACCTAGAGAAAGTAAGATAAGAATTAGATAATAATAGAAATAGCTTTATTATAATAGATAGGGATATAGTTAGAAAAGAAAAAGTAAAGAGAAGTTAAGTAGGAAATTTAGGTTAGTATAAGAGAAAAAAGTAAGAGATAAGAGATAAAAGAGAAAGGAGCCCTTAAATAAGGGAAAGTAGGACTATTATATATAATACTATAAATTATATTATAAACCTGCTAGAAAAACGTATAGATAAATTATTATATTAGTAAATTCTACGTTTTTGCCTTACTTTATATATTAATAGGATTAATTATATATGCGTGTATGCCTACGTGCCTATATACGTAGTTATATTAACTTTATGATATTAAATAGTAGGTAGATTTGTATAGTATTCTTATACCTTACTTTTATCTTACTATATAGACCTTTAGGTAAGTATATAGTCTATAATTATAATACTCGTTATAACCTAATATTTACTTAGAATATTATATTTAGTGTAGTTAGTAGTAAGGCTAGCACTATTAACTATATTAAGTACTATATAGACTAGCCTTATATAGTAGATTACTCTTATAGATTAATAGTTTTTATAGGCTGCTTCCTTACCTAATTTAAAAGAAGAAAAAACCCCCTTTAGGCTACTAGCTAGCTATTAATAACTAGTAAAGTAAGGTAAAAGTAATAGAGGTAATAGGTATAAATATGTATATAGTAAAGTTATAGTGTAGCTTTGTACTTACTACTATAAAACTAATGCTATAGAATTGCCGTAGAATATTATAATAAATACTAAACCTAATGCTAAACCTAATATAATATAATATAATATAAAGTAAGCAAAGGGTAAGAGTAGTAAACTATAGTAGATAGTGACTTAATTATACTATACTAAATTATAAGTAATTTACTATTCTTCTTCTAACCTTACTAATATATAACTATAGATACTTAGGGACCTAGGGTAATATAATACTTTAATACCTAATAATTCGCTATAGGCGCTAACTCTAGGTTATTAGATAGGTGCTAAAGGTAGCTTCTTTTAAGAAGTGTTTAGTCCTAACCTACTACTATATAAAGTTACCTAGTAAGGGTAATATATTTTTTTAGAGTTAAAATTAAGTATAGGGATATACTATAAAATCTATTTATATAATATAGTAACCCTTTATATTTATAATATTATAATAGTAAAAAATATTTAAATTAAAAGGTTATATATTTAAATTATACCTATGTTTTTTTTTATAATATACTATAATTCTTTAGAAAATATTGTAATATTATAAGTCTTTAAGATATTATAATATTATAAGTCTTTTATAACTATAATTTAACTATAATACTACTACTACTACTATATATTTATAATTATAAATTATTTATTAATACTTTATATTATTAAATTTATTTATCTTTAATTATTTAATTTTATATTCCCTCTAGGGGCTCTCTAGGGGCCTTACTAGGGGCTACCTATAGCAAGCTTTTGCCTATAGTAAGCCTTCTCCCTACCCCCCCCCCTAAGAGTAGTTAGGTAATTAAGAAAGGTAGAAAAAAATTTCTTAACTAGTTACTAAAGAGTATTTTATATCTAACTAATTAGAAAAGATATCTCTATAGAATAGCCTTATTTTAAGAAAGGGAAAGTAGGAAACTACGCCCCTTATCTTGCTATAACGCAAAACTCAGGCAAAGCTCCGCTTTCCCTAATGATTACGTCCTTGCCCGAAACGCCAACATGACCATCAACACCCGAGAGGAGTCGCTATATCTGCGTGTAATGTTGCTTGTTACGACCAACAGCTAACAAACTGAATTCCAGGTGATCAAGACGTTGTATCCAGATGCGCCAAGCAGTAAACTTGGGGAAATGGAGACAATCAATCGCTTCAGCCCAATGGATGCGACATGAAACCAACAATCTCTTGCGCATCTTTTTCAGGAACTTGTCGGTCATGGCGTTGGCCCTGTTTTCTCGATCGACTTCTGCGTGTTGCTCATTAATATTTTGTTTCCAAGAAAACTCGTTCGCCGAGGTTTGTTTCTGCACAATAGATACTGGTTATGCCTGGCCAGGTGAACATTGACCAACTTTACAAGATGCACAGTCAATCCAGACTATGGTCACAAGATGTTTCACGTCTCCTTTTGGGAAAAGTTGGCTTCCTTGAAAATTCAACTGCAACCAAGAAGTTGGGGATAAGCCAAATAGACCCTTTGACGAGAAATAATAGTGGATGCACTACACCTCCTGATCTACGTCAAACTGGCATGCTAGACGACATAGCGCCGACTTGGACTATTCCAGCATGCTAAAGTGGTTTCTAAGCAAAGAAATGAAAAAAAAAAAAAAAAAAAAAACCAATAAGTGGCGTGCGCGCGAGACACTCGATTCATTCCTTCACATCATTAAACTAGGCAGCGTTCCACGACGTTAACATGGACGACGTCATTGTTCGCAGCAGGCTGTTGCATGTGTTGACATCGTTCAGGGTCAACTTGAAGACCGAAACACATGCCGTGATTGAGAAAGCCGCCTTTTCCTGCTTCTGGTACTGCTAGAGTCAGAAACTGGAAATAGACTGCGCAGTCCGGCACGAATTAGATTGAGCTCAGACCATAACTTTGGCCATCTGGGCTACAGCGCTTTCAAGGTCCCATTTAATGAGTTGTCCTGTCCGCACTTTCCTCCATCTTGATCCTCACCAAAGCTTCCATCGCCTCAGTCTCTTCTTTCGTGAGTACTTCAACTCTCTGTCGATGATCCGCGCCGTCATTTTCCCCAGGATAGACGCAATCCAAGTACCTCAAAAGATAAAGTCAAATGCCCAGCTGTTTCTGGCAGGCTCGCTGTAGTGTTTCTCCTCAGAAGTAACTGCAGATGCAAGTTGTCCACTAGATGCCAGTCGCCCAAAATAGCTGACGAGCGACGTACTTGTCGCATGCATCCTCCCTAGAACAGCGTCGTTGTGTTAAAACGTCATCTTTGCGAGATGCATTGCAGTATGGTCGCGACAACAGCAGCGATGGGACTACCCCGGTGAACTCTATCAAGGAGTTCATGTTCTGGATGAGAGGCCGTCGTGAAACAGAGATGATTCCATCCTCTTGCTGAAGTAGGGAGCCTATTTGAGGGAACGATAGGGCATATAGCTGGAGGTTGATGTTGGCCATCTATCTCTAAAGAAACTCGAGCTTTGGATCGCTGATACTGGCGTCCAGGACATGGGACCCCTCGGGTCCAAGGAGAGGGTCTTTTAAAGCATCAGACATTTGTCCTTTCATGCTCTATATGATCCATGATGATGAAAGAGCCAAGATTGGTGGGGTTCTCCGCTGCAGTTTCGTGATGGTATGTCTTGGGCACTGGAATCGTGGTGTTTGCCGCGACGTAACGCATTGTAGCCACCTCATACTTGGTCTTCTCCTCAGGGAGTTTGACAATGCCTGTTGCGATGAAGACTATATCTTGCTATATCTTGGGGGGGGGCAATGGGCAATGTGCCTAACTACCTTTACAGGGGATCCTCATCGCAGTCGACGTGCCATCACTGTATTCCAGCCGATAGAACATATTGTACCCGCCCCTGATGGGTACGTGAAGCTCTACAGCCTTTCCAGGTCTGTATTGCATTATGGGGTGGGCGATAGCACGGCAAATCTTGGAGTCGTGTAGGGATCTCTCCCACAAGTCGGCCTCCTCATCGCCTCTTCTCCCAGGCTGACCTTGCAACTTTGCCGACAACACAAATCGCAGGCGGATCTGACGGGTATGGAGAATCGCCATGTCTGATTGATGCTGCAGCTCATACATTGCTTGCTTCTGGCGTGGATCATCGTTGCTTGCTATCGTTTCGCTATTTGTCAGGGGACTCATGGGCAGCAACCGTCGGAATGACTTCCACACGACTATTGGCCATGGAAAGTAACACAGCACGTTGGAGTTTGTGGTAGGATGAAGCGTTCAGATAAGCGATATAAGCAAACGCTGCTGCCTTCGATAGACGTTACGCGGCAGAGGTGGAAGGGGACGGAGGTGATGACCGCAGCTGGCCCAGCGACTAAGTCACTTTAGTGCAAGTCCCTTCTTGTAACACTGTGCCAAATTAAGAAAGGGACAAGCAGCTTACTCTTCCTGTCAGCATGGGACTGAAACTCTTTTTCTTATTACTCCAAGATAGGATTTAGCTTAGAAACATGCTTAATGGTTAGGTTATACTAGCGCAACCAAAATTATAAACGTTTAGACATTCCCAATACTTAGGTAGCGAGGTTACTTTCCGAATTGTTGTTGCAAGTACTTGTGAAAAGGGTTGATATGGTAGCTCGTGCCTGAAATCTCGGCATACATGAAATCGTGTCAGACGACATTACGACACAACACACCTTTGCTGCAGGGCTCTGAAGGCATTTTGTTGATTTCTTCGAGGTATTCATACGGAGAATTCCGTACGCCAAGCCGAATTGCCCCCACGCTCGCAAAAGCCCCACCATGGTCTTTTTTATCGGATGATGGCTTCGATAATATTAAGACGAGGAAAGAATAGAAGCCAGGAACAGAGTCGAGGCAGGGAAGTGGGCGGGGCGATTGCGACGACGTTTTGCTGCGGTCCAAGAATCAGCCAAAATGTGTTTGCTGTCTTGGGATGGTTGCCACAAACGCCACAAGGGACATCCTGGCTGGCTGGCTGATTTCTTTGCTAACTTCGTACTCCGTACGGAATACGGAGTGCTCCTTGTGGACGGATTAGAAGCGAGTGCATGGCTGCCTGCATGCAACGCAGTGCTCCTCGAGCCGGCATGCTGGTGCTCGTGAAAATGCTGATAGCCTCGCCCCCAGTCACCTACCTGCGAGGAACCGGACATCAGACCAGACCAATTTTGAATGTGGCAGAGAAAGAAATCTCAGGGACCTTTTCACGCGGCCCACAGTGGGCCGATTGTGGCCTCTTTCAAGCAATGAAGTTGTGGGTCCGCAAACGCCAACATGTGCAGAGGCTTCCTCGTCTTGCCCACTCATCCGCTCATCCGACAGTGGAGGAATGTTGGCCCTAACAAGGGCGTGATCCACGAGACCTGACAAAAAGTTGGCAATCGATCGACGGTTCAAGTCATTTGGATTGCTACCGGGCTTCTGGAATCACGCAATTTTTTTTTTCGCTGTAAAATTGCTAAAGTTGCTTATTATTTATAGCATCTAAAGCCTACAACGGGCGTTTCGTGCCCCTGACTAGCGTGGTGTATCATGAACAAGGAAAACCAGGGACTTATTTAAAGTGGACCAGCCTCCAAAATTTCCTGTAAAGTAGCTAATGAAAATGTTCAGCGCGTTTTGATGTTGGGGCTTTCGCTTGTCTAGTGCAGCTCGTTGCTCGAATTAACCCTAATAACAATGCCCCCAATGCACCCCCCCATGCGTCCCATATTACAACACTGCTCATCATGTACTTTTCCATGTTCCATGCTCCCAGGTACACACATACCTATTGGCGGCTCGTAGCGACGCAGACATGACATGTCTGACGCGGGCATGACATTCGGCAAGCCGGTCTGGCGTTTTTTGGTATGTGAAATCAAGCGGAACCAGCCTGAACCGAATCAAACTGCACCAGGCTGCATCGTGCTAGGGTAATATGTGGTGGATAGCCGTTCTTTCGCTGTGTCTGTCATGGCCCCTGCCTCATGTGCCTTTCCAATTTGTGACAGGCGCAGGCAGCTGGCACTGGCAGGCACTGACGACCACAAAGGGAAGGTCTGGTACGACTCCGTAACAGAAAAGAAACAGGGTGTGCCGCTGTGAGTGGCCAGAAAATCCCGGAGGACCCCCGCTTACGAGTCGATGGAGAGCGACAAATGCAAGGTGATCTCAATCTCGTGGCCTTTCTCTGGGCAGGGCTCGAGTTTACTGGACTGAGCTGAACACCAGCGTTCTGGAACAGCTTGCATCTGTCGTTTTTAATATTCCCTCGTACCCGTCCCTGTACCTCCCCTCTCTCTGTGTGCATCTTGTTGTTGTTCTGTTCTTCCAAGATCCTCACCGTACGATCGACTTTTGAGCCTTTTCATCGTCGTGACATGGTGCTGATGTCTGGATCGCATCTTTGATCTTGCCTGGCTTCCCTCTTTGGTTCCGCTCCTTTGAAATCGAAATACGAATAGCGCATATTTCTCGCCGACGAAATAACGGTTGACCTCGATTTACTCACCGTTTTTTGCTCCGTCTCCGACAGATCGCCCGTAACGAGTCCACTCGTTCAATATTTACATTCTACCACTCAACCAATCACCTATTACATATCATGGCATTGACCGCCAAGATGAGCCGCGATGCTGTCCTGGTGCCAGAGATGGTGGATGAGCTGATTGCCAATGGCGACACCGTCGTAATTTTTCAAGATGATGTGCTTCGCCTCAATTCGTGGCTCGACAGACATCCAGGTGGACGTCTAGCCATTGAGCACATGGTTGGTCGAGATGCCACGGATGAAATCACAGCGTAAATATTCCCCTCCAAACTTTTTCCTTTTTCCTTTTTCCCCTTTTTTTTTGGTCGGGTTGAAGCCCCCAAGAAAAACGCCCCCCTCCAGAGAAAGAACACAACATGTTTTGGTCCTTCGCAACCATTTCAATTTCTCTGCATCCTGGCTGGAAGAGGTTCAAGATTGCATCGCAGTGGAGGACCCGTTGCATCGTGGTGTCGTGGGTGGGAAAAGCAAAACACTATTCTCAAAAAGTCAAGATCTAGGTTTTGAGCTTAACTTTCAGATCGAAGGCGCCCGCCGCAAACCCACCAAAAACGAGTGAGGCGCGCGAGAGTACTTGTGTAATATGGCGCTGACACACCCATTTCTAGGTACCACTCTGAGAAGACTCTCCGCACCATGAAGGCATACCGGATCGGCCGGAAACCAATAGGTCCCTGGACCAACCGAACACCACCAATCAGGGGAGGCATCTTCCATGCCAGAGCCCAATCGGATATTTCACCAGACGATTCTGATCTCGAAACGGTGAAAGAAAAGGAATCTGTCGATGAGGGTTACGGCAGTGCTGCATCGCATAGATCCGGCACCCGCACGCCCGAACCCGAGTTTGCAAGCGGCCGCGATTTATCTCTAAGCCCTGAACGGGCCGCCCCTCGTGCCAGGACTGGTTACTCAGCAGACAACGCTTCCTCTGTCTACGAGGGCAAGGTCGACGTTGCTGACTTTGCTAACAAATCAGCCCAGCTTGCCCTCAGCCCAGATGAATGGACTGAATGGGCCATTCAACAAGGCAAGAATGTTGATGTGAGGGACTACCCGTCTGTCGACATAGCCGTGCAACAAGACATCACAAGGAAATACCGGCAGCTACATAAGCGCGTTCAGGATGCAGGCTTTTACGATTGCCCATACACCGAGTATGGAAAAGAGATGGCTCGGTATACAGCTCTGTTCGCTGGATTTGTCGTGGCCGTGCGTGCCGAATGGTACATGACTTCTGCCATCTTCCTGGGCTTATTCTGGGTTCGTATAAACTTTGACAACCCCCCCCCCTTTACCACCATCGTTCAGTATTCTTCTCTTTCTTTTCGTCTCCTCGCCTCCTCGCCTCCCTGCGTACGGCTACTAAAGACAGCAAATTATAGCACCAAATCATGTTCACGGCCCATGATGCCGGCCATCGAGCCATCACATCCAATTTCACAGTTGACACCTTGATCGCCCTATTCGTCGCCGACTTTTGCTGCGGTCTATCCATGGGCTGGTGGAAGAGTAGCCATAATGTTCACCATCTCGTCACAAACCAACCTGTAAGCTGACCCATACCTTCTAACACTCACGAGAGCACGGCCTGACGAGTGAGTCTGCACAGGAACACGACCCCGACGTCCAGAATGTCCCTTTCTTCGCTACCTGCCCTTCCTTCTTCAAGTCCCTCCGTTCCACCTACTACCAGTTCACCTTCGTGTGGGACAAGGCTGCCGAAGTTATCGTCCCGTACCAAAAGTACATTTATTATCCCATCATGGGCATCGCTCGTTTCAACCTCTACTTTCTCTCGTGGAGACACGTCCTCTCGAAGACGTCGTCGTCCCTCGGAAGCAGCAAAGCCTGGTGGATTCGTCCTACCGAGGTAGTCTTCATGGCCTGCTACTGGTTCCTGTTTGGTTATGTCCTCCTCTGGCGCACACTGCCTACATGGTCCATTCGCGTCGCCTTTGTCCTGGTTTCCCACATCATCACCATGCCGCTGCATGTTCAGATCACACTCTCGCACTGGGGCATGTCCACGGCCGATCTGGGCGAGGACGAGTCTTTCCCCCAACGCCAACTCCGTACTACCATGGACGTCGACTGCCCTGCCTGGCTGGACTTCATCCACGGTGGTCTTCAATTCCAAGCCGTTCATCATCTGTTCCCTCGCGTTCCGAGACATAATCTCCGAAAAGCGCAGGCCATGGTGGAGGAGTTTTGCGCCGATACGGGCATCCCCTATGCCATCTTGAAATTCATTGATGGAAACAAGAAGGTGCTTAATCGAATGGATCAAGTCAGCGATCAAGTCAGAATCTTGGTCAACTGCCAACAGTATATGGCTGCCACGGGAGAAAGTGGTCTGCATTAAGCGTCGCCGTTCCTTGCATCATGTTTCCTTTCGTTTTGCCCATGTCGTATGCATCCACGTTGCGTTGCTTAATATTTGTCAGCAGTACCTATATGAAACCTTTTTCCATACACACCATCGCTTAGAGACTTGGAACTCTGAAAAAAGAAAGAAAAAGATTATTCAAAAATTGCGGTGTATTAAGTAAAATACTGCTCTCTCGTGGTTAGGACGTGTCCCCTCGCTAATTTGCCCATTGGGGCAGCCTCAGCAACGTAGTTCGACTTTCCGTTTGCCTCTGGACTTTTTCTTCCTAAAGATGACTGCTTTTCGGCAGACCAAAAACGGAGAAAGAGCGGCGATTGAACCCCCCCCCCCAAAAAAAAATGTCGTCGGGAGTTTTTCCTTTCTTTGAAGACGAGGATAATTATATGTTGAAAAATAGATTCAAGAGGCGTCGCTTTCGTTAGGCTGGGGCCATCCCTTGATACAACGTATGCAGATGGCAGTGGCAAGCCCATCTCATGATTCTCTACAAATTTCGGACAAGGCTAGAAGTGTCTCGACACCAGTACTTTCCATGGACAGAGGTCTGATACTCTCTGTTCGTAGCCGCGACGTGTGCTGTCAGCTTAGCTGCAGTGGGAGCAAAGTGCCAATCTGATTAATCAAGGGTAGGACATTCTGTAGAGCTGATGCGAGTGTGAGGTTTGATCTAGCTAAGCTACCTGGGTAGTCTTCTGTCCGCGAATCCTAACCACTACCGCGGGAGTCCTCGGCAACTACATGAAAGCGAATGGTTGAGGAAAGTGAAGCATCACTATGCGCCTTTCACAAGGCGTGTATGTTCCTGTGAGAATAAATGTGAAAGGCGCGTATGTTCCTGTGAGAATAAATGTGAAAGGCGCGTATGTTCCTGTGAGAATAAAAAAAAAATGAAAAAAAAAAAAATTTGCAACTTTTTGTGCATGATACAAAACGCCAAAACTTATGCAAATGTGCAGACCGTTTCCCTGCTGTTTGTGCCTGTGCATTTGTTTCCAATGCCCTCGCACTCACTCTGTGGAGGGCTTCGCTTCGATTTCAATTCCTTCTCGGAGTGTACTTTCGCCAACTGAACCTCCAACATCCATCCATCCACTGGGCGGGGCCTCTCTCTTACAAGCCCAAGCTACGACATCGCTCCTTCGCTGCCAGAAGCTTCTTCAAGGAAGCAATATCCATTTTTCTCGCGGCGATCCACCGGTTCTTCGTTTGCTCATCGACAATCTCGTCCTCGGGACCTATGGCTTCCGCTATGATGGAGCACAGTCCCGCGATCTGCTCCAGCCTAGTCCATTCATTCCTTGCCACGGCGTCGAGCTCCTCCTCCAGATACACGATGCCTACAATCTTCAAGAGACGTTGTTCATAGTCCATGCCGTGTATGATTGTTGAATTGCAAAACTTCTTTAGCCCCGCGAGGTAAGTCGCTCGCTTTTCGGGGCTGACGGCCTCCAACTCGCGGGGGATGTGACGAACAATGTTTTCCAGTCGAGTGGCCGGCCCGGACAAGCCAGTAGGAGCATGGCCTGTGGCGTGTTGTTTCAGGATCCGTTGATGGCCCATGGTCAGCCATTCCGTGATGACGGCCTTGTCTGCCCAGCGATCCTCTTTCGTCCCAGAAATGGATCGCAACACTGCACCGATATCCTTTGCCAGCTTCTGGCCACTCGTGAGAGAGTCGTCGTCCTCGGGATCCTCCATGTCCATCTGTGATGTCGCGCTGCTTGCGTGGACCATGTCGCCCCCGCTATCGCTCGGGGAAAAGTCAGTGTCGTCATGGCCGCCACGTCGTCGCTTTGGAGTCTGAGGCTGCGCTGCCGATGACGCGTGAGTCATACTTGGGGCCCGATTCAGGGCAACTGTGTGGGCAGTTGCGTTGCTGTTGCTCCGCGGAGAGTTGCAGCTTGATGGCGAGACATCTGCGCCCGTCTTTCCCCCGGCGAGGTGGACAGCCTTCTCGACATCAGGCCCTTTGTTTGCAGGTGTGCTGCTGCACCTCGAGTTCTTCCCGGAGAGCTGGACCTTGCTGCCTGACTTGAGTGTGGCGGACGCCTTTTCTTCATCGGAGCAGATGGTTTCGCCCGCGGTTCCTCCCCCCTCTGGTCGCCCTGATTGTCCTGGAGTGGAATCATCATGCACGGCGCCGTTGGACGCAACACTCTGTAATAGCTCTCGGGATTTTGCTCGTGCCGCAGCAAACGGGGAGCCATCATGACAAGCTGCCTTCTGCGTAGTCGCCTTTCGTCGTGACTTCTTCACGGGCGGTGACTGATCCGGAGAGGAAAGCACAATATCCCTGGCCCGTCTCTTCCTTTTTCTTTCAGACTTGCTTCCCCCTGGTGAGTTGAGCTTCGTCATCTGTTCGTGCTGCGCGGAGAGTAGGATCCCGATAAACTCCCTGTCAGTTTCGGCCCTTCGCAAACGTTGCTGAGTCTCACGATTCAGTGTCAGACTCTGGGGTGGAAGAGCTACATGGGTGCTGACGGGCTTGCCATCTGGCAGGCGAACAGGGCAGCTGGCACGCGCCTGGGCCCCGGTCATTGTCCTCCGGAGAGCCAGAAACTTGACTATGGTTGCCGTGATTTTGTGGAAATCCTTTCGAGTGTTGAACCTTTTCTCCTTGGCCTCATTGAACACACGTCGGAGCGAGTCTCGAAACTCTGCTCCCACACGGAACTCGCTCCCCCCACCTCGCGCTGCCATGACGAAGTTGATCAAGAGTGGGTTCGAATGACCCAAATGAAATCGAAAAGATGAAGCGCGCTGCTTTGCTCCGCGCTGGACTCGAGTTCGTAAATGGCGAGTATGATTATGAGCGACTTGCGAAATCGAGATACACCGAATCCGGAGAGAGTAGACCGACGAGAGGAAACAATGTGCCTGTAGCATCATTCATAGGAATAAGCTACCTACCTTAGTGGGAGTATGGGCAATCGGCATATGTGCAGCCGTCATCTGTTGCAATCATGAGCGGGACAGCTGGCAGATTCGGCACAGATGGTGCTTGCTACACATGGTATTGAAGACTTTCACCCGTGATCCCATCAAAGATGGACGACGTGTTTCTAAGAAAGCCCAGTTTTATTTGTCTACTTTACATTCCGTGGCACTTTCAGATCCGAGGTCCGTGAAGCCCATGCTCCATGCAAAACACCCGAGCCAGAGCTTTTCTTCAACCCTTTCAAAATAAAACCGTTTTCAGTGTTTCAATAAAATTTATGCAATTACAGTTCGTCGTGGAAATCGCCCTCCTCTTTCTCAGCACCAGGGGCGCCACCGCCGTACATCTTGGAGGTGATGGGGTAGGCGACATTGGAAAGCTTCTCCTTCTGTTCCTCGAAGTCCTCCGGTGAAGCCTCAGCACCGTTCTCGTCGAGCCACTCGGTGGCCTCCTTGACAGCTTCCAGGATCTGAGAGCACATGGTTAGTGAACTGTCGTCGTACATCTGGGAAATCGTGAATTGGGAATGGCTTACCGTCTCCTTCTCCTCATCGCTGATCTTGCCACCGAGACCCTCAGCGTCGTTAACCTGGTTCTTGAGGCTGAAAGCATAATTCTCGAGACCGTTACGAGCCTCAATACGCTCACGGGTAGCCTTGTCTTCCTCGGCATACTTCTCAGCCTCGGCAACCATGCGGTCGATTTCCTCCTGAGTCAGACGGCCCTTGTCGTTGGTGATAGTGATAGACTCCTGCTTGCCGGTGCCCTTATCGTGGGCAGAGACCTTGAGAATACCGTTGGCATCAAGCTCAAACGACACCTCAATCTGGGGAACGCCACGGGGAGCGGGAGGAATGCCAGTGAGCTCGAACTTTCCGAGGTTGTTGTTGTCCTTGGTCAAAGATCTCTCGCCCTCATAGACCTGAATCAGGACCACGGGCTGGTTATCGGCGGCGGTGGAGAAAATCTGGCTCTTGCGAGTCGGAATAGGGGTGTTACGAGGAATCAGCTTGGTCATGACTCCACCAGTGGTCTCAATACCAAGCGTGAGCGGGTTGACGTCCATGAGAACAATCTCCTCAGTACCCTCCTCGCCGGAAAGAACACCAGCCTGAACAGCGGCACCGAAAGCGACAGCCTCATCGGGGTTGATACCCTTGGAGGCCTTTTTGCCATTGAAGTATTCCTCAATGAGAGCCTGAACCTTGGGAATACGGGTTGAACCACCAACAAGGACAATGTCGTCAATCTCGGTCTTCTTGACGTTGGCATCCTTCAAAACCTGCTCAACAGGCTTGATGGTCTTCTTGAAGAGGTCAATGTTGAGCTCCTCGAACTTGGCGCGGGTCAGTGTTTCGGAGAAGTCCTTGCCCTCGAAGAAAGCCTCGATTTCAATACGAGTGCTCATCTGAGAAGACAGAGTACGCTTGGCCTTCTCAGCCTCACGCTTGAGCTTGCCCATAGCCTTGAGGTCCTTGGTGATGTCAACGTTGTTCTTCTTGTTGTAGGTCTTGGCGAAGTGGGTGATGACACGCTGGTCGAAATCTTCACCGCCAAGATGGGTGTCACCAGCAGTAGCCAAAACCTCGAAAACACCCTGATCAATGGACAGAAGTGAGACATCGAAGGTACCACCACCAAGATCGTAGACAATGATTTGTCGCTCGCCCTCGGTCTTGTCTAGACCGTAAGCGATAGCGGCGGCAGTAGGCTCGTTGACAATTCGGAGGACGTTGAGACCGGCAATAACACCGGCATCCTTGGTAGCCTGGCGCTGGTTGTCCTATAGAATAGGTTAGCGAATGCGGAGGAGATGCAAGATGCAGATCGAAAATGGTACTCACGTTGAAGTAGGCGGGAACAGTGACGACGGCGTGGGTGACCTTTTTGCCCAGGTAGGACTCGGCGACCTCCTTCATCTTGCCCAAAACCATGGCGGAAACCTCCTCAGGAGTGAAGGTCTTCTCAGAGCCGCTCACATCAACCTTGACCACGGGCTTGCCATCCTTGGAGACAACCTTGTAAGGAAAGTGCTTAATATCGTTCTGAACATCCTTCTCATTGAACTTGCGACCGATCAGACGCCTGGTGGAGGGTGTTAGGACTCATCGATCATCAAACATTCTGATTTGCGGACATCGTATTTTGTACACATTTACTTACTTGATATCATAAATGGTTCGGGTAGGGTTGGCGGCGGCCTGGTTCTTGGCGGAGTCACCAACCAGACGCTCGTCATCAGTGAAGGCGACGTATGAAGGAGTAATTCGGTTACCCTGATCGTTGACAAGAATTTCGACCTTGCCCTTCTGCATCACACCGACACAGCTGTAGGTGGTACCCAAATCCTATAAGCGCAAACACAAGCGACTGTCAGCAAAGAGAGCTCTCCCCGATGAAAGTGAACGCGTGGCCTTCGCGAATGTGTGCCAGTTACGAACGCACTCCGGCGTCACGGTTTCCAGGGGTTGTCTGAAGTACTCACAATACCAATGACAGTGCCATAGTTGTCAGTTTCGTCAGCCTGAACAGACTTGACGAAAGCCAAAGGAGAAAAGAGAAGGGTAATCCAACAAAGGAGCCCAAGGCCCAAGGCAAATGTGCTCCTTGACCGAGCCATTGCGAATAGGCTGTGCGTGGTGAGTCTGCGGTGCCCCTAATGTAGCTCTCGCGAGTAAATGAGACTGACTGTGTGACAAGAGAAGAAAATGAAAGAGTTATCCACTCTACGCAGCGAGGTTCTTTTCGTCCTCAATCTAGCGTCTTCACCGAAGGGGTCGAATGGGTATCAATTGAGGTTGGAGTTGGAGAAGAGAAGAAATCAGGGTCGAGAAAGTAGATGCGCAACGGCTTAAGAATAGGCGGTGCATCGAAAGAATGAATGTCGTGTCCAAAAGAGTGCACAAAAGGCCAGATTTCACGCAAGGTTTCTGGCGGGCCTCACAACTCAGAGCTAGCCCCACGTGACAGGGGTCTGTGTATGGGGTCCGGTCCAGGCCTCGCACTGTATGTATGTTCTCAAACGCACAAAGGGGCGACGGCAAGGAGCTCAAAGCCGGGGTTTCACGCTGATGTTTCTAGCGTCTTTCGCTATCTTTTGCTCACAGTGCTGCCACCAAACCCCCGACATACATGAGCCTCTGCGGTTGCTCTACCGGAGACAGTACCAAGACCGATGACCACACAGGGTCCGGCACATTTTAGCCTGCCATTGGCGCCGCAGTGTCCAAACGCTGAGTATTGCTATTCGTGCGGCCAGAAATTGCTATTGGTGCGGCTACCCCGCTTTTGCCCTATATACACCCTATTATTTTTTAGGCAGTAGTAAAAATTTTTTAATCTACCCCCTTTACTATAGTTTACTACTATAGTAATATATAATATTATAGAGTTAATTATAATTATTAGAAGTATTAAGTAAAAGCCTAGAATCTAGTAGGCTTCTTAGTAGCTTCTAATACCTTAGAATAACTAGTTAGGCTAGGTAAAGTATATACTTTTAAAGAAAACACTAGAAATCATGTTTTTAAGCCACTTCCTAGTGCCTAAATTAATTACTTTAATAATTTAGAAGTATCTAATCTATATACTATAGTATAAAATAGTAGGGGGTGTCTAGGAAAAATAGAAAAATTCTAAATCCGGAAGTAAGTAGGCCAGCCGCACCGATAGTAATTTCTGGCCGCACGAATAGCAATACTCCAAACGCTGACCCTCATGCTTCGGGCAAGTCGCATCTCAAGCGCCAGTGCGCCACCAATAATGTTTGGACGAAGTTTCCAGTACATACACAGGGCGACATACTGTGTCAATACGTACCTACATACGGAGTAGAGACGGAGACTAATTAAGCGAAGGCGGTCAACACATAGAGAGTGCCAGAGTGCTCATCGAGACTAACTTTCCAGCTGGAATGTCGCTTTGGCGTCCAAGTGCCCAGGTTCCGAGATGTCTGGTTGCATCCACACGTCACAGTGACTCAAATTAGCCGCCACCGCACGCCTTCTTGATTGTTTGTTAGTCCGTAAGAAAGCAACAGGACACCGTTGCACGACTACTACGGAGTATATACTTCCACAATCTCGTGAATGACCGATCCACTTGGAGACTTCGAGAATATTCCGACTGCATGGATTAATGATGGAACCCTCAATAGCGTCAGCAACTCAGCATGCCAAATCCCTTTTTAATCCTTCTTTTATTCTCGCATCTGGCTTATGCTCTACATGACTCATTTGTTTCTATAGTCGCGTGATTAAAATATGCCAACCCAGATCACTCTAACCTCATCAATGCATAGATGTCATCTCAAGCAGTCTACGCAAGATACGCTCATTCTAGTAGACCAGCGGCAATCGTTTCACCTCCGCTTCGAAGAACAACTCTCTGACCCTTTTCCAACGGAACTTTCGAAGCCAACTTAACCATGACTCTGGCTACGCCGCCTGGTTGAACCACTTTGGGCTTCTTTTTGATAATTTCGCCAGTAGCTTTGTCAAGCGTAGCAGGTATGGACTGAATCTGCCCAGCGGCATGCAGGCGTCCTCGATGAAGGTCGACAGGCATGGGCATCAAGTGCTCAAACGCCATAGCTCTCATTGTAAATGTGTCGCCAACACTGATGGGATCCACGGCACCGCACAAGATGTCGCCCACGCGAATATGAATGGGGTCCATGTCCGTCAAAGCAATGTTGACGCTCTGTCCAGCAACGGCCCATTCTTGAGGATCCGCATCAGTCATGATTGATTTGATGTATGCCTGCTCTCCACTAGGTTGCACTACCATAGCATCACCGATCTGAACAGTTCCAGCATCTATTCGGCCGGCGAGAGTGGTAGTTCCTTGTTGCTGACTTCGAAACACTTCTGAAATTGACATCCGGAATGGCATTGTAAGCGCTCGAGATGTTGATGGTTCAGAGTCTTCCAGAGTCTCGATCAAAGTTGGGCCAGTGTACCAAGCAGCAGCCTTGTCTTCAGTCTTGCTTGCGATGTTATCTCCGTTGAGACCTGAGATTGGAACGAAGCTGACGAGCTTGCTTTGAAAGCCCAGGCCGGTGAGGAAGCCCATAACCTGCTGAGAAATTTCGTCAAATCTGTCTTGAGACCACTCAACCATGTCAAGCTTGTTGACGGCCACGACCAAGCGTTGCACACCAAGACTGCGTAGTAACAGTACATGCTCTCTTGTTTGACCTTTGAGGCCCTTCTCGTAGGCGCCAGTATTCGCATCAATGACGAGAATGGCAAAATCCGCCTGGCTCGCACCAGCAATCATATTGGGCACGAAATCTCGATGACCTGGCGCGTCTAGAATCGTGAATTTGGTGTTTGGCGTCTCAAAATGGTTCGTAGCAATGTCGATTGTGACACCACGTTCTCTCTCCTCAGTTCTTTGGTCCATCACCCAAGCCAGAGCAAAAGACTGTTTTCCAGACTTTTCAGCCTGTCTACGATACTTGTCGACAGTTCGTTCTTGGACATATTTCAGCTCAAGTAAAAGTCGTCCCATAAGCGTGCTCTTCCCTGCGTCGACATGTCCTGCTGCTGTTCAGAGTGAAGTCTCGCGTTGAATTGCCATAGCTGCATTGACTTACCGACTACGACAAAGCTGATGCTCTTTTTGCTATTACTGCTCTCGTATTCTTTCACCACGTCCAAGTCTTTGCTCTTTGGGGGAGGAACATTGCTAACTTTGAGATTCGAGACTCTATTTGCCACATTGACATCATTGAAAGTGGTATCGCCTTTCGGGACTTTTTTGCTCGTTGAAGCTGCTGTTTTAGGAGCAGGCAAAGCCGTCTTCCCCGCTGAAAAATATCATTAGAATTAGCTCATCATTTTGTCCTCGCAAAATTCGAACCTTTTGCTTGCGCTGCCAGGACAACATCATCCGGACTAGGTTCGGAAAACGCATTGGTGAAAAATGAAGACGAGGCGTATGGCATTGCATAAAAATCAGGCCTGTTTGCTTGACGATTATCCGGAGCAGAACCAAACAGAGTTTTGGCGAATGAAGATGGTGCGCAATTGGGAACCAGTGGTGCATCGAATTCCCCCACTCCATCATCCGCTGGGGTAGGTGATGATCTTGCAGATATATCTTTCTGAGTTGCACGATTTTCATTGTAATTTTCGTCAGATTGCAGACCGTGATGGCTTTTTTGTGGAGTCAAATTGTTGAGAGTCGAGCGAGCTGGTGCAGACTCTTCAATGCCGCGAAGCTTCTTCGATGGATATGGAGATGCTTTGGTGTTTTCCTTCTGACTGCCATCCGTGATAGACAACCGTTTAAGTCCATTTTCGGCTTGTGACGTCTTTGTTTGCTCCTTCTTTTCGTCATTCTTCTTTTTCCTGGCTGCAGCCAAGGCTTGAAGCTTTGACAATTTAGGTGTCCTTTCTGCCCCGCCGAGGAGACCACCCCGAGGACGATTCGGCGAGATGAGTCTGGCCTGGCGATTTGGGGGTATTCCCAACCATGGCATATCGCTAAAATCAGGCTTAAATGGAGTTGAAGTCTGACTGAAACCGAACGCTTGTTCCGGTGGTGGTGGCAGGGTTTCAAGTTGCTGAGAGCCCATCGATGGCATTCCAGTATCCGCTCCGGTCGATCTCACAAACAGGCCGAGCGTGGACGAAAAAGAGAATCCGTTCAACTTACCCTCGGGGATCTTTTTGGGTGTAGCTTTGGGCGGCGGTGTAACAAATGTTTTGCTCAAATAAGCCACTGATTTTTCCACATCGTAGAAATAGTGCCAAAGTGCTTCTTGGATCTGTTTGACGGTAACTTTGCCTGCATTCGCGCCGAGTGATTTCTTGACATCTGCAGTGCCTTTCTCCATGATGGCCTGATCCTCCGCGCTCAATTCCTCTTCCGCCCCCTCTTCGTAGTCGTCCCCGTCATATAAGTCATCTTCATCATAAAGATCGGCCGGTGCCATTGCTGAATATTGTAGAAGAGGATATGACTGGCTTGAAAGGATTGTCGAGCCCGTTACACCGTGAGAACTAAAGTCCTTTGGTCTATGAGTGTTGACTTTAGCGGTCGGCAGGATGTCGGCTTTTAATATGCAAGACCAATAGAATATGAAGACATTTAAAGAGGGAATGGGATGGTGAGTGTTTAAAAGCGACTGTGCCCTACACTGCTAAAGAACACTGCTAAAGAAAAATCATAACATAAAGCAATAGTCGTGGGGACGAAAATGCTCGTTAAGCGCAGATGGATGAATGATGACGCGGGGCAAGATTAACCTCCGTCGTCGTGGAGGGGCAAAACCTTGAGCTTGGGCTCGCTCGCAATGCCCCGCTACCTTGTCTAGAGCTCCATATTAATAACAGCCGTCTGCGTGACCGCCACAGAAGCCTGCAGAAGCCCAACGCCCACCAGACCACAAAACAAAACGCCAACGCACGGCGGGGATTTCTTTTTCCCGTGTCCCGCACTGCGACGGTTCCAGGCAGCACCGATATTAAGAAAATTCGGCCACGACGACAAGCTCCGAGCTACAGCCCATAATCAAGCTTCGGGGTCACTCAGTTCCGCCGGCAAGCTTTCAAACTATACACAAAGGACGATCACAGCTTAAGCCTCTGGGCAAGTGCCGCCAAGATGTCACTGAGTAAGTGCAGCTGAATTTCCCGAGTTCACAGGGGGGGCAAACTGGTCAATATCGTCAAGCTGACAATAAGTGCCCAGATTTGGACGTTTCCAATGGTAATTACGATATCTCAAGAATCCCGAAAATGCGACCTGACAATTAACTTATTATTCTGTTTGAACAGCGGCGGTAATGAAGGATGAGCAAGGTCGACCCTTCATCATCGTCAGGGAGTATGCCGCGCCCAGTTCAAAATCTATACATGCTGGTCCGTACGGAAGAGTTGCTAACAAATACATAGTCAAGGCAAAAAGAAACGCCAATTCGGAAATGAAGCCGTCAAGTCCCATATTCTCGCCGCGAGAACCGTTGCCAACATTGTCAAATCCTCTCTCGGTCCCCGCGGCCTCGATAAGATCCTAATCTCTCCTGATGGAGACATTACCGTCACCAATGACGGCGCCACTATTCTGCAGCAAATGGAAGTTAGCAGCCACATCGCCAAGCTTTTGGTCGAACTTTCAAAGTCCCAAGATGACGAGATTGGCGATGGTACCACCGGCGTCGTCGTCCTGGCGGGTGCTTTGCTGGAGCAAGCGGCCGATCTCATCGACAAGGGCATCCACCCCATCCGAATTGCCGATGGCTACGATCAAGCTTGTGACATTGCCGTCGCCGAATTGGACAAAATCTCTGACACGATCGAATTCTCCAAAACAGAAACTGCCAACTTAGTGAAGGTTGCACGAACAAGCTTGGGAAGCAAAATTGTCTCTAAAGCCCACGATCAATTCGCCAATATTGCCGTCGATGCTGTTCTATCCGTTGCCGATCTGGAGCGAAAAGACGTTGATTTCGAGTTGATCAAGGTTGATGGCAAGGTCGGAGGTTCTCTCGAGGACACTCTGCTCGTGAAAGGCGTCATCGTTGACAAAGACTTCTCCCACCCTCAGATGCCCTCGGAGGTGCGCGATGCCAAGATTGCGATTTTGACCTGCGCCTTCGAGCCTCCGAAACCCAAGACTAAGCACAAGCTTGAAATCGGCAGTGTAGAGGAATTCAAAAAGCTTCAAAGTTACGAAAGGGAGAAATTTATTGAGATGATTCAGCAGGTCAAGGATACCGGTGCCAACCTGGCTATCTGTCAATGGGGCTTCGACGATGAAGCCAACCACTTGCTCTTACAAAACGAGCTTCCAGCTGTCAGATGGGTCGGCGGCCCCGAAATTGAGCTCATCGCCATTGCCACGAATGGCAGAATAGTTCCCCGATTTGAAGACCTTACGCCTGAGAAACTTGGCTCAGCCGGTGTCGTCCGTGAGATGATCTTCGGCACTACGAGAGAGAAGATGTTGGTCATTGAGGAGTGTGCCAACACTCGCGCTGTAACTGTGTTCTGCCGCGGCAGTAACAAGATGGTAGGTTTTACATGATTGGATGCAAAGCAAAGGGCAAACATTTTGGACTAAGACGACTCTGCAGATCATTGACGAAGCCAAGCGATCACTACACGATGCTCTGTGTGTCGTGAGAAATCTGGTCCGAGATAACCGTGTCGTTTACGGAGGCGGTGCCGCTGAAATTGCCTGCTCATTAGCCGTGGAAGATGCTGCTGTCAAAACCCCTGGTTTGGAGCAGTATGCCATGCGCGCTTTCTCAGAGGCTTTGGATACCGTACCCATGACGCTGGCCGAGAACAGCGGCCTGAACCCCATTTCTACTCTGGCCGAAGTGAAAAGCCAACAGGTCAAGGCTGGCCCGAGCGGTCGTGGCAAGCTAGGTGTCGACTGCATGGGGCGTGGCAACAACGATATGAAGGACGCCTTCGTCATTGACCCGTTGATCGGAAAGAAACAGCAGCTTCAGCTGGCTACACAGTTATGTCGCATGGTTCTGAAGGTGAATAACGTTATTGTTTCGGGCGCGGATGACAATGACTTCTAGAGAGAGGGTATGGTACACAATCAAAAAGGAAGAAAGGAATATACCAAAACGATGAATTCAAGGTACAAAAGTGATGGCAAATACATACCTGTTCGGACCCGACACCGAGCCATCCATTTCAACCACTGAACAGAGCTATGTGCAAGGTCACGAATTGTGAATGTATTCGCAACAAAGTTTTCTCCAAGAATTGCAGGCAAGATGATACTACGTGTCGTCGATTCATTCCGCTATAGAGATGAGGCTGATAGTATTTCAAAGAGATGTCTAAGTCGAGAAGGCATCTTCAGTTGCTGCATCTGATGAAATGCAGCTTTCACGTATTAGAAGAAAACATTGATGCATTTTCCCCCTCAAGTTTGCCTAATTCAGCTTCATGTTGATCCGGTTTCCACAGGGAAAATTCTATTTTCACTCCACAACAGCATCGCACAATCAGCGGGTTTCGTTCTCACAGCAAGTCTCGTAGAAGGCCACGTGTGCCATCCATGTTTACCATCCGAACGCACGCTTCTAGTTTGCGATGTATGCGACGAGGCGGTGGAGGGAGATGGTCGCAAGGCGCACAGATAGGCTTGTACTGATGCTTGCCGATGCCGGTGTTTGGTGTAAGCCGTAAAGCATGACGGGACTTGGTGATGGCGACGACAAGGCGTCGAGCGGAGAGGGTATCGCAATCTCAGAACACCGAGAAAATGGCATTTCGTTCCGCATCAGTAGGGCCACGAAGACGGCGTTTAGATGGCAGAGTCCCATATCCCATCATGAGACAAGCGCGGCGTGAAGCAGCCCGCCTGCTGTCGGACAAGGTCATGTGCTGGGCCCAAGACGCGTGGACACCTTCCCCAATATTCGAGACGTCGTGAAGCAAAGGGTCTAGAAGTTTGACGGCCCGAGACCAGCAGAGTTTAGTATTTGGGTTACATCCGCGTCTGGATAACGTCGCGCGGATATGCAGGGACTGGATCAAGCCGGTATTTACTGCCTTTAACTTCTGATGAGTCTTTTTAAACTTGTGATTTAAAGACCGAGAATATCGCCAATGCATTTATTTTATTTTTGAATTCAAGGTTGTATCAGAAAAGCCCCCATCCTGCGCATAATACCCTGCGCATAATACCCTGCGTATACAGAGCAAGTATCTTCATCTGTTCACCATGTGGTAATGTCAGCGTTGGACCCAGATTACGAGAGCGTCATGTTTGTCATCGTGAGGCAACCCTTAGCCGGGCGGGCAGGCAGCCTTGCGCAAATGCAAATGCAAATGCAACTGCAGCTGTAACTGAGGCGGTGCTTCGGGCGTAGATGAAGATTTCTGGTCGATCACAGCGCAATATTAGCATTTGTGCAACACACCGGCGCCCTGCTGCTTACTTCGTTTTCCGTACTCCGTAAAATCTACTCCGTACACTCGGCAATCTGTACATACACAGCGATGGGTTTGCGAGGTGAGGTTGCACTCGCTCATGTACACGCCGCTCCCTCCTACCTCAGCGCATGCACGTCTTCCGGCGGCCAGGGACAACATGGCCCAGCCTCGCTGCACCGAGACCGGTGGCAGATGCAGGATTCACGTCCAGCCTGGCGGAGAGCCCGTCTGGTGTTTCTGTTCCGTCAGCAGGCGAGACTGCATGCAGCATGGCGGAGAGTGGCGGACGCGAGCGACTCTCACCGTCTGTTCCGGAGGGTGCCACTCGGGCGCGCATCGAGTAGGCCTGAATCGTATAATGTTTGAGGTTTTATCTTCATCTGTGGACTTTTTTCACATTGGTGTGAACCTGACCAGAAGCTTCTTGGAAGCTCTTGCTTTTGAGGCATGTGCACTGTAATATGTGACCTCAACCATGAAAGAAAACGGGGGAGGGATATGTGGATGGAGCGCCGGGAGTAAATCACACAAGAATGCTGACCTCCATCTACTCTGATACATCTGATACTTCTTTGGATTTCCAGAAACACACATGCTCAACAACAAGTGTGATGGCTGGTGATGAATCAGTTCGGCGTCCCGGGCCGCAGCCGTTTCCCCAACCGTCAGTCCAGATGCCCGCTCGTCACGACCAACTTTAATATTTTAATATATATATTTTTTTAAAAAGTGGGTTACTCGCCAGAACTCTCTCGCCCTCACCGCCCTCTGGGCTGCTCCTTCCCCTGGCCCTGGGTCATCTGGGTCATCTGCCTGAGAAATGCTGAGTTGTTCACTCCCATGCACCCCGATGCATCCCAACAGTTGTCTCCGATTGTCCCAACCCTCCCAATCGCACCCTCGTGGCACGTTGACCTCGACAGCGCGGCCCAAAGAGCACATTTCAAAACAAACCTACCCTCGAATGCGCCTGCCTAGATTAGATCCAAGAGATCTGGGTGGCCCATACGCCCCTCCTTTACACAGATACTCGAGCCACTGGTTCTTGCGGTGAAGATTGAAGATGCCAATGCATTCACGGGCCCTGCCTACGTGATGATTTAGTTGATGAGTTGGCCATGAAGTCGGGCTCACCTGGCACAGAACAGCTCACCTCATGGTGGTCACGGAGACCACTCCAACGAGCGATTTAATTACCGGCAGGACACGACACAACACGACACGACACGACACATTCCGTTTCCCGTATTCTATGATGTTCCATATTCCATAGTCGAGTTATCGCCGACTGTCCATGAGATGAAAAAACTTCCCCATCTGTATAACGCTTGAAGATACTTATTTGTGTACTGCATTGACGTGGCCGACCCTTGGCTTTGCTGCATGCCCGATGCACACACGCGGCGTATCAAGCCATCGTGTTGACAATTTTAGCACCTACGAAACCCAGTTTCTGCAGGACTTCTTCTCCCGTGATACTTGACACGCCCCTCTCCTCTTGTCACTCTTAGCTCCGAATTACTGTTCTTTCACTGCACCGAAAGTCGTGGGCCTGCGCTAGTGCCATTGCCGGTAAAATGGTTGCATGTGCCATGTCTCGTGGAGACGGAGGGGGCAAGAGACAACACATCATCCTCGACTCTCCACTGTTCTCGACATCATGGAATAGCCTGGTCTTGGCCTTGATTAGGTATTGACCACACTACTAGGGCATTTCAAAGCATTCAATCTCCATGGAAGTGTGGCTCTGGCCATCAGATCGATATCGGCCCCGCCGTCCGTAGAATAACCTGGCTTATGTAGGACATGTGGGCATCATCAGTTGATGACATCGAAGGGGCAAGCAGATTGCATCTACTGAGGTCAAGGGAAGAAAGGACATGAGGTGTTATATTTGCAAGAAAATGAACTGTGATGATGAGATCGTTGCCCCTGACCTATGGTGAGTCGTACAGAACATGTGTCCAACACACTTGATGTAGTTCTGCCCTGTTGTCATGCCATTCACCTGTTCAGCAATGCAAATTGCGTTACGAAGATATGCCTGCGTAGTGGAGGAGAAAAGCCATCAACTTGATACAGGTGGACCATGTCATAAATGTATCGCCACATTACAGCATCTTGCTGTGGTTTCATTACACATTGCCGTCTCAATAGTTCTTTGCCAGTGCTGACGTTGGACTTGACGCCAGTCGAACCATGTAGCACAACACAATGATATCCTCGAGATGCATTCATCGCATTTCGAAAAGCTGAATGACTACGACTCTGACTCACAGGATCAGCCATTCTGAGTATTAGATTATTAGGGGCAGAATTGCTGACACGGCTCGATCTGGGAAGCAGCAAGACGCAGCCCCGCCTGCACCCCACTTTCAACGAAGCTCAATCGTCTTCTCACCTTCTTCGACTGTCCCCTTTCCCCCTCATCAAACTGATTCTTCTTGTCCATTTATCTGTACATATCCTCCTTCGTGGACGGCGTTGATTCTTTCCTTTGTTCGGAAAAACAATTATAAAAAGCGAAGCCCCCTCACGTCGCCTACCATTCCATCCATCAATCACCGGCACAGCATTGTGTTCATTTAACCATGATTGCCTTGGAGACGCAGAGAGACGGTTCTTCACCACCAACCCGTAGACAGGCTGTCGTGGGGCCCTCTACATCCCGTGTTGTGTCAAAGCCGATTCCCTCGTCGCAGGCTGAGGACCCCCGTGGATACCAACTCGAGCAACTCCGACGACGATTCTCTCCCAAAGAGTCAACCGTCGGGGACGGAGTCACCTCCTTGGTGTTCAGGCTCAAGCCTTCGGATCCCGATTTTCCATTCGAATTGACGCATCTTGAGTGCGATGTTCGCGTTCCGGCACAGTATCCAGCCGAAAGGCCGGGGCTGCACGTGCGAAATAGCAACATCCCTCGAGGCTTCGGAATTAACATCGAGAGAGGATGGGATCGGCTGGCCAGGGAAAGGAAAGGCGCCACAATTCTCTCCATTGTCAACGCTTTAGACAAAAACCTGGAGAAACTCTTGTCTGAAGAAAGGACGGAGACCGTGAAGCTGGTTGCGTTCAAAGATATGAGACACATTGACGCCACTGGCTCCGTGAAGCAGTCGACGATGCCCGCCCCCAGTAAAGAGGTTGTGAAGCCAAAGTCTGCGTCGAGACTATACGTTCCTGAGCCGTCATATTCCAGAGAAGAGATTGCTGATGCCAAGGCAAGAAGAGCCCAAGAAGTGCGTCAGCTGGAAGCGCGCATGGGTCGGTTGCCCCGATTTCGACGGTCTGCAGACGGTATCGTCTTCACTTTACCCATTGAGCCGAAAAGAAGGAATGAGCTGCCGACTGGACTGCATTCAGTGAACAGTCTTCATTTGATTGTACCCCTCTTGTACCCGCTGCAAGACCTGAGGATCCAACTCAACGAGGCAGATGCTGTTGATGCGGAGCCAGTGGAGGAGCTGTTCACCAAACGAGCAGCCGGGCAAAAGTCCATGTCTCTCATGAGCCACATGAACTATCTGGTTCAGAGTCTACATGTCCTGGCTAAGCAGGCCAAAGAGTCGGTTGGGAAAGTCGGGGCCCAGAAACCAGCAGAGGTTTTGAATGAAGCCCAGTCCGAGATAGCGGATGCTGGCCCCTCCAAGCTATCAAGTGATGAGAGAAGCCACATCAAGGTTATCCCACGGCCACCAGAATGGGACTATCCTCAAGAGGGTAGCGATGAGGAGGCGGAAGATTCCAGTGCGTCGTACTCTGGCACAGATGATGATGATGATGACAATGGCGGTGTGGCGCTACGCGATGGAGATGGCGAGGCCTTGGCACTTTCGCACCCAGCCGAGACTGTAGAGAAGGGCACCATGATGTCGTTCCCTCGTATTGAGCTCCACGGCATTGAAGTGCTACAGGTTTCAATTCTGAGCATCAGCGTCAAGTGCGAGCGATGCAAAACTACGAATGACATGACGGGCTTAAAGCCTGGGACCGAGAAGACGGCGAGCTGTAAAAAATGCGCCACGCAGCTCACAGCCAGGTTCGGCCAGACATTGGTTCACGAGCACTCTTCTCGAGCCGGATTCGTCGATGTATCCGGCTGCAAAGTGGCAGACATGCTCCCGAGCACCTTTGTGCCAACGTGTGCGCGGTGCTCAAGTGCTGGCCAAGGGCTCGTATCGGTCCGGGGTGAAACCATGACCAATGTCTGCCGCGAATGCCACGGCAAATTCACCTTGAAGATTCCCGAGGTCAAGTTCCTCTTCATCTCGCCCGGGTCGCTGCCTCCACCAGCAGCCGGCGCACGCGGGAAGACGGAGAAGCTGGGCCTCCGTGCCGGAGAAGCTCTCGCCGACAGAGGTACCTGCCCTCACTACCGCAAGTCGTACCGCTGGTTCCGGTTCTCATGTTGCAACCGCGTTCATCCATGCGACAAGTGTCATGACGACAAGGAAGACCACATGAATGAATGGGCGAACCGCATGGTCTGTGGCTGGTGCAGTCGGGAGCAGAACTTCATGGTCGAGGCCTGCGGGTTCTGCGGACGCAGCGTCATCGGCAAGAAGGGCAGGGGATTCTGGGAGGGAGGGAAGGGAACACGGGACCAGAGGACCATGAGTCGCAAGGACCCGCGAAAGTACAAGAGGCTGAGGGATGGAAAAAAGGCATGAAGTATTATGTATAGGAACACCACGACGCCTTTTTGTTGGTCAGAGGCCAATAATGTGGGTGTTGGTTTGATCTGCACGCCCTACGCAGGCGTACTCGGTAATACTGGCCGTCAATGTGACACCCGCGTGTCTGCCGGCGTCCAACACTCGACGCTCATCCACGGCGTGGCAGCCAGTGCAGGTGATTGCAGTTCTCGGTGGGGAGGGTGTCTGTCGTCCGGCGGCTGGGAGTGAATCACTTCATGCAGATAATGTCTCAGTATCTGGGGAAGGCCATTTGTTTCCCCGGTTCAACTGACAATGTACTGCGGAGTAGACGACGGCGATGGTGACACGCCGGGAGCCCCTCCCGGTCCCGCTGAGTGGCACCCGGCGGTTCAGGGGCCGTCCAGCTGGTGCTTGGGGCTCCCAAGGAAGGGGCTAAGGGGCTGCTTCCAATTTGGCCACTGAGGAAACGAAATGAGCAGAACGCGCCTCACACTCTTTTAATCAATTTTAAAGAAGAAGAAAATTGTACCGAGTAAACAGAAGAAGCATCACTAAGCGTCGTCCCAGTGCCCAGTGCCCAGTGCCCAGTGCCTGCAGTATGCATGTCCGTTCTCTCTCGAATTTGATAGATACATATGTACAGCAAACTTACTTCTGTGGAGTTGAGTGCATGACGGATATGCACATGCATCATAACCGTGGTACCGTATCCGTGGAAGCGGTAACGTTTAAACAAGAAGGTGGTTCTGGTCCTCCCGTTCCTTCCCAAAGCTCCCTATGTTTATTGAAGAAAAAATAGAAAAAAATAGAAAAAACTCATCGTTTTGATTTTTGGAATGCCGGTTCAGCCAACTCGCACACCCCCTCCCAGGAACCTTGCCCTTGTCCACTTTCATTCACGATCAAAGAGCATGGGGGAAGCTTCCAGACCTTCTTCGCCGAATCGCCGTACAAGGGTCGGCCTGACCTGCCAGATCAAAACCCATCAAAACCCATCAAAACCACGAGCTTTCTTGCCCAACCACTGTCGCTCGGGATCACGGGCCAGGAGTCATCCTGGTCAATGGGCTCAGGGGCAAGTTGTGTGATTGGCGCAAACTTCTCCGTGGGTGTTTATGGAACCTGCTTTCGTACATGTACATGCACATTGTAGTCATTGACAGGTTTCTTTCCGCGTGAATGTGCGGATACGGAGTGCGGGCAAGCCGTGTTGGACAATGGGTACGCTGCCGTACAGTATCATTGAACTGAGATGCATGATCAAAGTTTGGTCACAAATGGACGTATTCTTTTTCCCACTCCTTGCAACACGGCAGGAGTCGGTGCAGGGCAACTATCACTTCCATCACTATCAAGTTGTCTGAGGTCTCACGAATCAACGGCATCTTCCGTACATGGTTCCCCCCCCAACCGATCGGGCTGGAATTGTGACCTGATGCCGAACTGGGGATTTAGATTGGCAAATGCACAAAGGGACTTTTTTTTTTTTTTGGGCAGCTGTCTCGTGGGCCCTGAAGCATTTAGGCGGCGCGAGGGATGTTGGCTCGCCTTGATTAAAATCAGCCGTTGAGGCCGGCCCGATGGGCGACGACGCACCTGAAACGTGACGGACATGGAGCACCCAATTCCCCGAAACCAGACTGGACCGCCCCCCCGCGCTCGTCGCACGTCACATGATTGGGATGGGGGGGGAAATGGAAAGAAAAAATTCGAGGGGGGGGCCCGGCGAAAGGGCTGCGGCGGAGCGGAGGAATAGCAAACCCCCCCCCTCTCTTCGCCTGCGTCGAGCTTCTACGTCCTTGGGGTTTTGCTGTTTATTTTTGGCCATGCTGAACAACTGCTCGTCTCCGTGGTCCGATGGCTGAGTTCCCCCTTTCCCGAGCTTTCCGTACGTGCCATTTCAGGCAGCAGGATAAGGCAACCCTCATGGATAGACGGGGGAGAAGAGAACATGAAAAAGACGCGTGCCCTATTCGGCGGCCCTTGGCTCATCCAAACGACTGCGTAGCTCACAGACCCAGAGGATAGTATCCTTTGAGTGGGATCCTTATTTTATTTGTTTCCTTTTTTTTTCGCCCCCCTGAATTTTTTGATTGGGTCGGATGAGAGTCCGGGGTGGGACTCGCCTTCGCCCTCTTTGAACATGCCGGAATATTCTCGCTGCTCCTCCCCCTCCACGTGTTGTTGGAAGCTGAAAGGCTTCTAGAAGAATGAGAGCCGGTCTAATCAAAACTCTTGCCGGTGTGTCTGACTAAGCCCCCGTGTCATCTGGGGGTTATTTCGAGTACCTAGGAATTCACACCCTGCTGGGTGTCCTATGGATGTACACATGTACTGCGCCGCGGCTTCGCTGGTTGCAGACAACATCCGCTGGGAGGCGTCTCGAACCGCTGAAGGTCCGTCACGCCTTGATGTTACCCAAGAAAGCAGCCTTGCCGTCATACCGTCATTGGCACCGGGCAGATGGACAAACCTGACAAGTCGTCAGCGCCAGAGACTTGCAATGGAGATTTGCCCACGCAGCACCCCCCGCCTGTCCCCGCCTTGTGTTGAATGCACATGTTGATAATGGGGTAATGTAATGGTCTCGATCACCCAGAGTGGCAGTCTGGCACAAGGTTTACAACTTTGCTCCCCCGGTTTTGCATGACGTAGTCTTGGTCACGCCTCTGCGCAAAGCATCTCGATGAGATGGAAAGCCCCGTGAGCAATGCGCTTGGTAGAAGATCAGATCTCAAGGTTAGGCAGGGCAGGTAACACAAGAAGTCGGCGAGGCTGGGTTTTCTTCCAGTTCTCGTTCGTAGCCGTCATGGAGTATTGCCGACCAAACCAGCCAAGAATGAATTTCAACAACAATAAGATGAACTGAATAGCACCGAGGCAGACTCGGTATAATACATTGCGAAAGCCACACAGAGGATGCACGCGTCACCAGGGCAAAGGGCCTTGTCGCAGATTGGCTCCACGTCCAGTCCATCAGACGCCGGACTACATACAATCAGGCAAAGACGGTTCTCCTTGGCGCTCAATTTGAAAACTTGTCAAGAATGCTTTCACATGCAGGTCAGACCTTCTCGCGGAGGATGCCTTTTTTTTTTTTTTTTTTTTTTTTTTTCATTGGTGGAAGGGTAGATTTCCATCTTCTCTGCCCCCATTCACATGCGCGGGTTGCAGACGGGCACGGATGGGGAAGGAAGAGGAAATGCCCGTGAATCACCCACGGTATCTAGATTCGTTTCTGCATTGTTCTCTATTCCAGTCATCAACTTCTAACATCTCTTTGCGTGTCATGGGAAGAAACACGGCCGTTCGCAGAAAGCAAACTCCCCCGCAATTCGACGTTGAGAAGCCCCGCCATGCGGCAACGAAATCCGAATTTGAGCCTCTTTTTTCTTCCTTCTTTTCCTTACCCCCTCTCTTATTAGTCGCCGACGGGTACCCACAGATGATCATCGGTCATAAAAAATATTCGGCACTTCAACGCAAGGGAAGTTCGCCCAGTCTGTCAGCCGCGTGGGGACCACAGACTTGCTCGTTCCCAACCGGCAGTTTCCCTACGGAGAAACCACAAGTTCAACCCACCCACCCACCACCGGGCCTGCGAAAGAAAAGAAAAAAAAAAAACCACCCAGCACGTGCCCAAAGGAAGCCGATGAAAATTTCCATCACCAATCCACCCCCCTCCTTCTCCACAACCGGGATTTCGTGTTGATGACACAATGAAGATTTTCCTCTTAGCTCGCCCTCGCCCAAACTTTTATTTTCCCCATCCCCAAAAATCACGAGACAGGAAAATATAAATGAAAATCTCCAGATGCGGAAAACGCCCCCTTGCGCATCACGGCGCGTTGGTGAAATTGCCCTAGCACGGAGCACGAGTCGGTCCGACGCGAAAACCCTTTTGAAAACATCGAGGCAGGCCCGCAATTATATGCATCAACTTTGTCAGCCCACCATGTATCTTTTTGCAAAAAAAAAAAAAAAAAAAAAAGATAATTATAATGGGGAAAATCCCCCCGCTCTGGAAATAGAGACAAGGATGGCTGGCCCACGAGCACTTTGGGAAGAAAGAAAACTTCGGCATCTGTCTAGCGGAGGCTGCGTTTGGCTGGTACGTACCCATCCGCATGTGCCACTTGGTAAGAATGCGGTGCGGTGCTGTGCGGTACTTCTGTATTTGACTTACTCGGTGCGCTTCACATGCTTCTTGGCAGGCCGTCAGGTTAATTTGCGTCTAGAACTTCGGCCTTCGGTACCCAACACAACAAAGTTGACACATGCTCAGGTCAATCATCATTGTTGCAACACACATCGACAAGCTTTCTCCTCCACGCTACGTCGTCATGCAACTTCATTCACTCTTGGGGTTTCATACTCATCCAATTCACACAAGACCTCGCTCGAGCTGCTTCATTTTGTCTTATCCTTTACGTAGCAAGCTCACATGGACTCCTGTGCCCGCTGTTCCACCTTCTGCCTCTCGGCTTCTTCCTTTGTTCTTCCAAATCCGCTTCCACACTTTTCATCTTCGCCCGCTTTTTTTGCTCTGCCCAACTTTTCGCTCTGCCCTGCTGGCCTGCATCGGCGGGAACCACCAACCAAACCCCCTGCTCACCAAGGCACTAGATGAGCCCTGTTCAAGGTCGCCCTTGTAGAATGTCCATGTAATAATTCTATACGGAGTACCCCGTTCCGTTTGATAGAGTACATGTGCCCTGATGAGCCAATCAACTACATAAAACATGAATGCGCGCGCTCCACTGCGGAGCCAGCCATGTCCAGACCCATGCATGGTATCATTTGGTATGAAGAAAAGAAAAATGGAAGAGATGCAACGCCTCGCAAAGTGCAAATCGGTTTTTGTAATGGAATGAATCAGAGATTAGGGTCCAGCACGCCCTTTTCAAGCGACGCTGTTGGAGCACACCACGTGTCTCCCAGTGTGCTCCAACAGCGTCCCCGAAACAAGACACACTTGCTGGCACGCGTTGGTTCGCGTGTGGCGCCATGATTGCTCGCTCAATAAATCGGGCTTGGAAACCCAGACTGTTGTCGTTAAAGTCGGAAGACGTTGTTGTCGTTGTGTGAGTAGATGTGTGCGTGTAGTGTAATTAGGGAAACTTCATCCTCCTTTCCGAGCCACATGAATGACAACGAGGGCTGGGAGGAGAAAGCTGGCGACTGGTTTACCACCCCTTGGAGTGGTATCCGTTCAAAGCCTCCTTGGACAAGTATTGGTTCCAGCTGCGGGCTTCGACGTCCTCGCTGGGCTTCAGACATACTCTGTCGGGATACTGCCTCAGGTTGGCCACATCGTGAGAAGTGTGACGGCGCTTTAGCGATGCCTTGGCCGTCATAGTCTTCTGTTGTCGCTCCCACAAAAGATGTCGCCGGAGTGATTCGGTCAGCTCCGTGGCCAGCATGTTCCGCCTAGTAGTTCGAGGGGAGAGCGCCGGCTGGAAGGGGATGTGGGTTGCAGTCGCCGTGATGGCCTGGGCACTGGATCGGGGAATTTCGCTGATGGGCTTGAGTCCCGAAGGCCGCATACCCTTCATCATGAGAGGGGACTCATCAGAATCGTTGGGGGAACCGCCCAGGCAATGCCCGTTGGGAGCAGCACGCGTTCGCTGGATGGCGGGAGTAGACTGTGAGGCATGGCTGCCCAGGGTCTTGGCCCGTTCATTCTGCGCGAGCATCAGAGTGATGAGGGAAGGCCGGGAGGTGAGGTTGGCTTTCGATTCAACCCGCTGAAAGAATTTGTCGTCGACGCTGGACTTGCCGCTGTCCTCGATAGAATCTTCCCATTCGGAAGAATCATCGTCATCATCTATGGCGCTCTCGTCAAGATACTCGGCTTCAGTATCAGAGTCTACGGCAGACTCGTTCTGCTGCTGCAAAGCCTGGGAAGTCAGGTTGCTGATGTGAGCGGTTGGGGGCATGGCTGAGCGAACGGAGCTCTTGAGAGATTCCTCCCCCGAAGAATCACCAATCTGGAAAAGCGGCTGCTTGGCGAGCGCGGCACTGGCCTTGAGGTTCTCGATGCTCTGGCTCTGTTCGCTAGAAGAGCAAGATCCTCCGAGAGCGAAACGGGCTGGCTGCTTCTTGGGTTGGACATGCTTGGCAGCTGGTGACGAGCTGGGCTCTGGAAGGGGGTGTTGTGATGAAGCGGCAGCAGCAGGCTCTGGGAAAATGGGGGCTCGGACTTGACTAGCCTCTGTGTTTGTTGGAAGAGGAGACGGATGCGAATCTTCGGAGGGTCCTTCGGATGGTTGGGACTCGGTGGTGGTGGTGGTAGAGCCTGATCGCAGCAGGGCAGGACCTGTAGCTGAGACGGCAAGCCCCTTCTTGGTGGCTGCCATGAGTGGCGACGTTTGTGATGGTGCGGAGAGAGGTGCCTTGTCTTTCACGATGGACACAATCATCTTCTCAAAGTCGTCGGAGCTAATGTGACGATCGCGTCGGCTGGTGGATGAATCTAATCGGTGGATTCTGGGTCGAATCTCAAAAGGGGCGGATACCGAAGTCAATTCAACGGCCTCGTCGTCGGCTAGTGAGTCGACACTGCCCGACAGCTGAGGAACTTCTTGTATCCTTGACTCGGTGCGCACGTTCTGGGGGATGGTGATGGAGGAGGCAATGATGGTGTGTGCGGAAGTGGCGCGCTTGTTTGAAGATTCGACAAGCTGCTCTCTTTGCCAGATACGCCAGCTAAGATTTTCTAGCCGTCGGCCTTGTTCTACCGAGTCGGCGCAGCGGGAAAAGACTGCTCACAAACAGTTTGTCAGCATGACTATGCGAGGTGCATGTTGATGGGTGGCGAAACACAGAAAACAACTGACCGGTCCACATGCTATACAAGTTAGCGGGATTGGCGGTATCAACCTTGTGGATGACGTTGGCGTCGACTGTCAATACGTGCGTGTCTAAACGATAAGGCATCGCTGCCGGATGAGACTCTGATGCCTCCAGCAGCGTTGGTTGTGGCGTTTGGGAGGGTTGATCAAGATGGCGTGGCGGAGGAAGCGTGCCTCGCGTCGCAGCGCTTGCCGGGGGCGGTGAAGGCGCAGGACGGGAGTCTTTCAATGCTCGCAAAGTTTCAAATGGTGGGTTCTCATGAGGCCGGTGATACAAATCGATGCGCCAATTCGTGTCGTTGGACACCAGGAGAAGGGATCGTTCGTTGACAGTCTTGAGTAAGTGCGAATAATCTATGTGCGAAAAGGGTGTGTGCGCGTTTGCAGAGTCGGTGACGGGATAAGAGTGGTGAGACCAGACAATTGGATCGCTGCTCGCAATGGGTGAAGAAGGTTTGCGATGAGTGACTGAGACGGAGTTGTGATCGGGAGAAATATGTCGTCTGGTCGTAGGAATTGATGGAAACAAAGAAAGCTTGTGGGAGGAGCGTCCGGGGAAGAGGATATAGATATGAAGGTGGGAATAGGCAAGTGACTTGGAAGGTGGGATGGGTGGGAAGGAGAGCCCAAGGGAGTGAGCTGTGGTGTGGTTGTAGCACTGGACCCAACAAGCACAAGCAAGGGGTCGGAGCCATGTGGTACGTACCGGGGAGGGGAGCAGGGCGTGGGACCGCGCCCGGCATGGGGTGCGACGAGTCAGCAAAGGTTGCCGGAGTAAGTAATACCGGAAGCGCCGCCTGCTGGGAACGATCAGGGCGGTCGCTCTCTTGTGATCAGTAACAAGAATCCGAGACCCAGCATGGGGACGGGGGGGGTGTGGTTTGGGTGTGGTTTGGGTGTGGTTTGGGTGTGGTTTGGGTGTGGTTTGGTCGTGGTTTGGGTGTGGGGTCGAGAGGGGCGTGCTCTCTCGCTATCCTCGGTCAGCGTGATCATTGTACATGCCATGCTCAAATGGGCAATTGCTTGCCACGTCGGGTATTCTTGACTTCTTGACGACGGGAGCAGCACTGGTTAAGGTCTAGCTGGATAGTTTTGAGCTAACCTCTTTGCGTCCGCTCTACCGCTCTCCGCCTCTTACTGGGGGCCCTGCTCGCGCGCCCCCCTTTCCCCAGACCAGCAGATGATAATACGTGTCTTGTCTTTCTCTTTTCACCAAGTTGCTCCCCGTGATCTTGAAACAGTTGGCAAGTCACGCGCGGATGCAAACGGACCAGACTCAAAGTGTCAAGTACCCCGTACATTTTACAGGACAAGGCAAGCACGAGCACAAGCACAAGCACAAGCACAAGCACAAGCAATTTAGCTGGTCGCTGCGGTGACGGCGGTCTTGTCGCAAAACAGAGGGAGATGGATGTTACTCCCGCCCGCATCCGGGTCCCGTCTAGCTCGCTACCCAACATCAGGTTCATCGAGGCATTCATTGTACTTTGATTAGTTGTCATTAGTCAGTCGTCTCGACTTTCGCGAATAAACTCGGCCTCCTCATCTTGATCGAGGCTACACCGGCAGGCCGGCTGCTTGCTCCGGGGACAGATGTCTTCGCTCAGGCCGCCTGCTCCGGTGAGTGAGAGTGGCCTTGTCCTGGAGGCTGGCGCACATGAAGTCTCGAGGGCTCGAGTACGGGGTAATCAATGCTTTTTTGCGGGAAGCTGTGCGAGTCACGTTGTGGGTTTTGTTACCCGCCGGCGGGCACGAATCTCTCCCTCCGCCTCGTCAACTGGACGTACGTTATCATTACGGGTTACAAGTTTCTGACCAACAAGGAAGTCGATGCCGAGAGGTTCAGTGATGCCGCTCACGCCGTTCTCGTTCTCACTGCATCTCGCTCGAACCGACTGGCATGTTACAACTATATCAGGTGAGTGCCTCCGTGCCCAGCCAATTTGGTCCCTCGTGTGCATCGTCGTCCAGGGCGCTTTCAGAACAAATGAAATCGGCCATGGCCTGCAACGTGCCTGTGAACGCTAGAAAATTATTTCAATTGGGGGCCATTCCTGCCCTGGAAGTCCGACGCTCCCCGCCGTGTCCTCATCAGTGGCTCCAACACCCAACACACCGTCCGCCTGACCTCGTGACGCAAATCCATCGCTTCCACCCAATCATGCCAATCGGCCTATGAGAAGAGAAAAAAAAAAACTTGCTCTCAGGCAATGGCAGTGCGAAAACAGCCTATCGCTGACGCTGATCTACTGCTCCTTTGCTGCGTACGGCAGGTGATTTCAAGCCGTGGAGAAGCGTTCAGGGAGTTGCGAATCGATTTTAATTCCGCGGGGGAAGGGGCTGCTGCATCAGGTCAAATCGTCAGGGTCCTTCCAATCGCTCATCATGGGCCTGAAATTGATACGTCAGCGTGGCCATCCCAGCCCGAGCTGTCGCCGAGCTGTCGGTGCCAGCTCATCAAAAAGGATCATGATGCATGCCCCAGACCAGACACCCTCTGGCACTTTGACGGTCACCTGGGCTCTTTGCTGGTTTCGGGGGGTCCAACTGGCGGGCGCAGCCCGTCCCGAGGTTCAAAGTCCCGTACACGTCCGGCCGTTCCCTGTGAAAGTTGCAGCTACACCATGTTCCGTCGCCTGACAATCATCTCTTCAAAATGGTCATTGTTTCCTTTCTTTTGGCGGTCGGAGCGGCCGCACCAACAAGTCGTAAGCCTTGTTTGCTTTCCTTTTTGAATTACCCCGTGCTCTTCCTTGGTCGTAACTTGGTTCCAGAAATACTTCAGATTGTGTCCCTATTGTGTTGGATTCATACCTGCTTGCTTCATCCTTGTTTCCTCGTTACCTAACCATCTTTCTTTTCCTTCGAAAGACCCCCTTGCCCCCCTTGTAGCAGAAAAGAAAAGAAGAACAGAGCTTCTTCCCCTCAAAAGAATCAAGAAAAGGAGATGAATATTCTCATGCAAGGACCGAGATGCATTAAGCCAACGGTATCGAGAAGCTTGCTCTCATGATAAGCAAATCTAAGCAATGAATGGTCTTGTTGCCGGCAGAGATGTGTTTGTTGTTTGTTGCGTAAATCGCCTTCAGCCACTCTCACTTGCTGATCTGTTTTCTCTGATTAATCAAGATCCAGGACAGTAGACACTTGTTGGTATTCGTATTGCACAGTAATGTGTGTGACAGGAGGGGCTGGACAATACAAACCCACCAGGTAAGTCGACCCAGGTGCCGTCGATCATGGAGACTACGCAAAACCCTCGAGACTCGGAACACGCAAACAAGCAGCAGCCACAGACGCCGCACACGCCATGGCGCCATGACGTCGTCTCAGATATTGAGGAATGAAAAGTGATGCTGAGATTTTGCCATTTCGCTATCCCGATACAAATAATGGTGACTTCAACTACGGAGTAACGCGCGCCAAAGAGTTTTTGCGTGGACGAGGACGAGGACGAGGATGTGAGTTATCACTAAAAGGAGCTGCGCTTCCTCCCTCTTGGTTTCACCCCAGCTGGACTGGCGGGTGGCGCCGGTCATGCCTCGTCGCTGTTGGCGGACGGAGGATGAGCCCTTGTTCCCCGGGGGTTTTGTTTTTAGCTTTAGCTTTTGGCCCAACTCCCTGGAATGCAATGTTCCGACTGGTGGACGGGCTGGATTGCGTCGAAAGCATTGTAGTTCCACTTGCAGTTCATCATCCCCAGTTTCGCGGCGCAATGATACGTAGCCATCCAAGCCATCTGATTGTTCTATGCTCGTGCAGCATTCGTCCAATCGCGGAACCGAAAACAGCTTCCGGAGGTCATCTGGTCAAACCACAGGGCGGTGCTACCACGAATAAGAGTCGCCCACCAGACAGATGCGCTGCACGCCTACTATCGCAGCCAACGGCTTGTCATCTTCTCCGATGAATGCCCTGATTCGCCAGCATTCTAGACTGTCCCATTCGCCACGAGGATGTGCCGCCAGGATTCGTCTCTCAGAGACGTTGATGACATGTAACAGCCTAATCAAAAGCAACGAATAGGCCTTGATCTGGAACCATGGACGTCGACGTGCTGCTACTCAGTGTGATCCGAGGAATACCTACCGACCGTTTTGTGTATGCAATACAGTAACCTGGAGTGCGTGTTTGGCAAGAGCGCAAGTTGCATCATGGTGTGCCAAAGAACAGACAGCTCACAATCCACGATTTGTGACTGAGACTCCTGCGACATCGTCTAGTGGTTAGTTCCCAAGAGGTTTGTTTGAAAATGAATTTAAAAAAAAAAATCGTTCTTCTTTTCGCCAACATTGCCTCCAGCTTCAAGGACATTGTGTACTTGAGCAAGGGCTGCCAGCCGAAGACTGTCAAAAGCAACCCGCCATGGCAAGGGATGGCATTCATTGAAAATAGTGGCTGCTAGGGCTGCCTGGGGATCGGATTTTCGTTGCAGCGATCAACCCAATTCACAGGAACGATCGAATAGCAAAGACGGGCCATTTGTGATAGGTCATCCCTGGATGAATCTCAGGGCAGAAATTGTGACCCGTGGCTGCACACTCTTAAACCTGCAAACGGCCCATGTCTCTTGGTCGGCGACACAGGGGCGGGTTGAAATCAGGCACAGAGTGGAAATTTGTTCTCACCTTTTGTTTTCTCGAGAAAACGCATCCTTGCTTCATCGGGTCGGGTGAACGAGGTCTTCCCACTAGTACCTGCCCGACGCCCAGTAATTTCAAGATTCCCATTCTAGCGCTCAGCGTCGCAAGTAACGCTTCCCGTTGCAAAGCGCAGAGTCATCATTGTACGTGTATAAATTATTACTGGAGTCCACCGCGTACTGATAAGCGTGAAGTGGCTTGGCGATGTTCCGGCATGGGATATTCAATGAAAGCCCTAGTTTCAAGCTGAGGTCGCGACGCTTTCTTTTGACCAAGCCACTTGGCCGCCCAAAGTTGGCGACGGAGCTATTACCCGCCGTTAGTGTGGGCGCAACGGACCGCCGTCGACGAGCTGGATACGAAGCCCCGTTGCGAGTGGCTACTGGCTGGGGTGTGAGAATCGGGGAGAGGACGGCTCTTCCGATTTTTTTCCTTTTGCATACTCCTTACTCCTTAAGCCAGGAAAGCAGCGCATGTCTCAGATGCGTCTCCCCAAGTCTCCCAGCCAGCTGGAACGATGAAATAATCCGAAAGGGGTCGGGGGGAGAGGACCAACAGGGGCCACTTTCAACGATGCCTTGCCTTCCGAGAAACACCAAAGCAAACGGCAATGGCTTGTGTATGCTGTAGACGCGAAAAAAACGCGAAGAATGCCAGGGACTGCGGCAGAGGTGGCGGGCTGCTGCGTTTGAAGCTTGCTGTCGGGGTGCGCCTATCATTTCTCATTATATTCACTTGGTATCTAACGGCCCGTTCCAACGTCAAGTCATTCTCGTGCTGGCTTGTATTGCCGGGCGGCACTTTGGCCTGCAGCTTCGCACGGGTCGACTGTTGATTACTCGAATCATTGGGGCAATCCAATGCCGGAGCTGCTGTATATACTATAGGCTCAGTATCAAGGAAGACGTAATATGATGGACTGTGCCTAGAAGGAGCAGAAGGCGAGTAACAGCTGCAATCTGGAGGTGGAATGTGCTGGTCCCTGGATCGCCGATAAAGGGCTCTCTGTTCTCAAGGTACGCGGGATCAATGTCTCGGTTCCCCAGGCACCCTCACTCGTCAAACGAGGCTTGAACTGGATGATAAATGATGTCATATGATCTATCAGCGAGCATATGTTCGAATAATCGCGGTGACGAGTGCACTGGCTGGTATTCTGAAGCAGGCAGGCTGAGCTGGCACCTCGTCGCCCAGAGCGTGGGAGGTTGCAAGTTGGCGAGCGGAGCAGCGCAGCCAGACAAAATACATGATAGATAGCTGAATGCCTGAGGACATCCTATTCTATTTGCCTCGGCCGAGAATCTGAGCAGGGAGGACTTTTACACTGTGCTGTCAGCTGCGGCCTCTTTTTCTCCGTTGCTGATGCATCTGATGCGCTGTCGTTCACTCCTGGGAAGGAGCAGACTGGGTTGTGCGGGCAATTGCCAGCTGGCCGAGCTGTCAATGACTGACACGAGTAAACTTATTGTTAAGGTAGGGGTCGGGGTAGATGATGAAAATGGTTTGATTTTGGTTAATTAGAGGTACAGATAGCACCTAACTTTTATACCTAAAAGGTATATAGTGCACTATAGTAATAACTAGTCTATAGAGGTACTTCTAATATATTATCTCTACTATTATCTTATTAAGGGTTTTAACCTAGTTATTATATAGGCTATATTTATATATCTAATACCTTAAGGAGGTCTCCCTAATACACCCCCCCTAGCTAAGATATTTATTAAAGCTAGAGATTAAAGCTATAAAAAGAGATTATAAATAATTTCTAGTGTTATAATTAGATAGAAATCTCTTATAAGCTAATTCTATAGTAAAAGTCCTTATATATCTAACCTAAAAGTAGCTTTATAAAGCTATCTATAGGTATCTTAGAGGTTTTTATTTAATTAACCTTAATATTACCTATTATATATTATTCTTAAATCTATATTTAATTTATATTAAGGTACTTAAGGCTAGTCTAAAGCCTTCCTTCTATATATTTAGTAATCTAGATTATTTACTTATTATTATACTAGATAATTAAGAGTAGTAATATATAAACCTTAATATTATAAAGTAGTTTTCCTAGAGATATATATTTTTTTATACTATAATTTAGGGTAAAGAGCTTTACTTCTATACTTAAAGTTATTATATAATATTACCTACCTAACTTCTAATTAATTATAATACTATATATAATAAAGATATAACCTTATATTAATTTCTAAGTATTAGGGTTATTACTAAGTAAAGTATTAGTGCTAGAGAATAGTATATTAAAACTATCTACTTCTAAGTAGTAAATATATAGCTTTTTTATATTCTAAGTATATAAAATTACTCCTTTAGTAAGCTTAATATACTTTACTAATAGATTTATTATAAAAAAGGTAAGCTTTAATACTATAAAGGCTATATTAGGTTTTCTAATAATATATAGATATACTAAAGAGCTAATAATTACTCTATAATAATTAATCTCTTTATTAGTAGCTTTACTAGTATTAATAAGGATTATAGCTATAGAAAGAGAAGTAAGAGATAAGCTCTTTAAATTACTATTAATAATATTAGGAATAAATTTCTAAGTAATCTTTTAAATATATAATTCCTATAATAACTATATCTTTTTAGTATTATAATTTCTAATAATTTTAATACCTAGGAACTACTTTAGGTTACCCTAGTTCTTAATATTAAGACTATTTATTAGTTATTTATAAAGCTCTTTAAATTCTACTTTAAATCTATTAGGGTATATTACTATAATATTATTTATATAGAAGAATAGGATAAATCTACCCTTTATAAAGATATATAAGTCTTCCCTTTCTTATATAAAGTCTAGCTTTAATAGGAATTATATAAGATATAAGAACTATTATTAAGAAGCTTCCCTTAGCCTATATAATACTCTTATTATCTTCTAGAGATAACCTTTTATATTTATACCCTCTAGGGGCTTATAGTAAATAGGTTCTTTAAGCTCTATATATAGGAAGGTATTCTAAATATTATATTATTAAGTATTAAGATTATTAGCATAGTAGACTATAAGTAGTATATATAGAGATTATAAAGTAAGCGTAGTAGTGTAGTTATTAAGGTTATCCTTTTTTATTAGTCTTATATTTAAAGACCTAGTTAAGGTCTATAATTTCCTTCTACTTCTCTAAATTAAATAATTTATCTAGTATATCCTCCTAGTAGTTTAAGGATAGAAGCTTTAAAAGCTCCTTTATAATTACTTCCTTCTAGTAGTTATAATAAGCTAAAGCTATAGCTTAATAATAATAGGTAGGTTCTAGTAGTATATTTTTAATCTATAAACTATATTAAACGCCCTATAATACTATAGAAAAAGTAAAAGTAAACTATACCTACCTAGCTTTATATATCTCCTTTCTTTAGTGTTTTCTAGTAATAATATTATCTAGATTAATACTATTATCCTAGGGATAATAATTCTCTATAACCTTACTACCTTTACTAGTAATTTTACTAGTCTCTATAGTAGTCTCTATATATTTAATTATTATATTATATACTAATTTATTAATTTTATAAAATAGCATATTATTACCTTATACCTAAAGCTCTATATTCTCTATAGTAATAGGTACCTTATAAGAAGAGTTAGGAGGGGTTAAAAGTACACTAGAAAGGTTATCTTTTTCCCCTATTATATAAGAAGGTATTTCTACTTTAAACTACTTATTTTCTCTTTCTATATTTAAAGGTAAAGAGATATAATTCTTATAATTCTTATCTTCTAATTCTATTCTAATAAGGTCTTAACTAATTTCCTTATTAATATTATTAGCTTTAAGCTTCTTAAGTAGTATAATTATTAATATCTTCTTCTTTTAGGCTAATTCTAGCTCTTCTTCTAGTTTAAAGAAGGAGTTCTTATTAAATTAAATATATACTAATATAATAATCTTATAATTATAAAGTAAAGGCACCTATATAATATACTAGGACTTACCTCTATAACTAATAAGGTATCTAATATAAGCTTTTTACTCTAACTATAGTATTATATTATATAATTTAATATACTCTAAAGCCTTTATTATTATAGGAAATGCTTTATATCTATAGGCTTATAGATATATAATTAAAGGTTTCTAGACCTCTACTATATTTAAGTATATAAGGACTATTTTCCTAGCCTAATCCTACTAAAGTTTATATAGTATAGTCTACTTCTTATAATATTTAAAAGGTATATAATTTAATAGATAAACTATAGTATTAAAGACCTTATTATTAAGATTAGATAGAAGGTTAGCTTTAAGACTTAAAGTATAAGCTTTTTACTTAACTACCCCCCTAGATCTCTCTACCTTTCTATTCTAACTAGGTATTAAAGGAGCTAAATTATAGACTATAATACTAGTAAAGGCTATCTTATCCCTTATATTCTCTATAAAGAGGGCTTTTTTAATATTACTATGTAAAAAGCGTAGTTAAACCCTAAATTAAGTGTTTAGGAATGCTATTATTATATAGAAGCTATTATAAATCCTATTCTTTATCTTAAATAGAAGAACCACATTAAGGTTATAAGGCAGGTAAAAACACACTAATACCTATTACTATTCTAATAAGGAGAGTTATAGTAATCTAGATTAACTAAAAGACTATAACCTAGTTCTTAAGGAAGTCCTTTAGGTATAACCTATAATCTCTATTACTTAGCCTTACCTATAGTATATATCTTATACTATATAAGCTTAGGACCTATTAATTTAATGCCTAAAGCTATATTTATAAGCTCTATAAATACCTTAATACTAGGATAACTATATTATTAATACTAAAGGTCTATATCTCCTCTTATAGGTAGTCTTAGTGCTTTACTAGATATAGTATAGGCTTCCTTTAGATTCTCTAATAGTCTTAATAATATATAAAGCTTATTAATATTATAGACTTTAGCTATAGGTATTATCCCTTAATATAGAAATAACTTCTTCTAATTCTAGAAAATACTTACCCTTATAAGAATTATTACTAATACTAGATTAATATAGAATTCTAGAATAAATAATATAGTCTCTAATACTAATATCCTTATATTCTATAATATAGGATCTATAATAGAGATATATATAGGGCCTTATCCTAAAGCTATATATATTATACCTCTAGCTTTAATCTCTATTATAATATTTCTATTAAATTTAGATTAATTAAACTAGCGGATATTATTAAATATATAAATATTAGCTTTAGAGTTATAGAGAACTATATTCTACCTTAATTCTAAGCTATCTATAGTATTAGTTATTAAATTTACGCTTTTCTTTACCTATTAACCTTATTTAAAGTATATAAATAATAATATATTTATAGTCTTCTTACTAGGGGTAACTATAACTAAGTTATTAGTTAGATTTTATAAAGGTATAAATATCTTACTACTCTTCTTCTTTAGTTTCTAACTTATTACCTTAGACTTTTCTTATAAATTCTCCTTAAGATATTTCTTAATATTTTTTTTAAAGTTCTTCCTAACTTCCTAGTTCTTTAGTGTAATCTCTAGCTTATATATAGCCTTAAATAAATTATAGAATTCCTACTATTTTAAGGTATTATAAATATTATAATTTATATATCTAAGGCACTTCTTTTTCTCTAATTTACTTTAACTACTTAATTTATTAGTAGTAAGTATATTAGCTAACTTTATTATACTTTATAAAGCTTTATAATCTCTTTTAAACTCTATAATAGCTTTAAGGAAGCTTTAGTTTATATTTTTATTAAGTAAATTATTCTATTTCTTCTAAAATAATTTAATTTACTATAAAAAGAAATTATAAACTTATATAGTATTATCTCCTTAGTTTATTAGGTCTCTAGATCCTAATAATTTCTCTATAGTACCTTTATTATTACTACTTATTTATACTAATTATAGATACCCTTAGCTTATAAGTAATTATTAAGGCATATTTCTATAAGAATTAGTATCTTCTAAGTATTTAGCTTATACTAATCTTAAAGAAGCTTTAATATCCTTTAAGAGTACTAATAAACTAACTTTTTTTCTTTCTCTTTAGTATTAAAGTTAAGGAAATCTTAAATATTCTTTAAAAAAGTCTTATAGATATATTCCCTAATCTTTAGTATTTACTTTAATAGGTTATAATACTTTATAAGATTAACTTATAAATCTTTATATTAGAAATTATATTTATCTTTTATATCTTTATAAGTAAGCTTCTAATCTTTAATAGTATTAGGGTTATTCTTTATAATCTCTAGTCTTAGACCTCTTTATAGGTATATAGGTATTATAGGTTCTTTAAGTAGTTTATCCTAATTTAGATTAATATACTCCTAAATACTATAGGATTTTATATAATTCTTAATTTATATAAACTATTTAATCTAGTTTTTCTCTAATAATAATATTATATTTAGAGTTTCTTTAGGTATTATAAAAGGGAACTATACTAGTTAAAAGGAAGTATAGGTTATATAGTTTAACTAATTAATATAATAAAGGGTAATTATCTTTTAATATTAGTAAGTATTAAATTAATAATATTAATAGAGCTTATATTATCTATAATAATTAATAATAAGGGTAATTAAAGCCTCCTAGGCTTATAACTATTAAGGTAGGGGTTAGGGTAGATAATAAAAATAGTTTAATTTTAGTTAATTAGAGGTATAGATAGTACCTAACTTTTATACCTAAAAGGTATATAGTGCGCTATAGTAATAACTAGTCTACGGAGGTACTTCTAATACATTATCTCCACTATTATCTTATTAAGGGTTTTAACCTAGTCATTGCGCAGGCTGCATCCACACATCCGATACCTTAAGGAGGTCTCCCTGACACTCATACATATTGCATTACCAAGGCTCTATCTAGATAGTGAATCAGCCTTCAGCTTTGGCCCCCAGCTCTCGTCATCAGGTGATCGCATGTGTAAGAGGGGGCTGATCATGCAGGCCGGGACACACTTTCTCCAGGCGGAGTACGAAGTACATGAAGACCATGAAGACCATGAAGACCTTTTGGCACTTGAGGTCTTTAGCAACAGGTGCGTGCAATAATAGCTGCTCTATGATTTGCGGCCCCCATTCTCGACGAATTTTACATGAAAATGTACATTACATATGCAGGCGTGTCCAGGAATAGGAATAGGAGCATGCTGCCACGCGTTCACGTTCGCCCCATGACCCCCCGAGCCGATTCATTATAGAGGTTCTCAGCAAGACTGCACGCTGCCTGGGCATCTTCTTGCCGGCGGAAACGAAGCGACGGATGAATGCCCGATGAGTTCCATATACCCCCATAATCCTGGCGGTGAGAGAATCTGCATCAAATCTTGCATCACAAAATACTTGTTTGCCCTCAGGCGGGATAGCGGTCCGGTCAGAGGCATTCAAACAGTCAGCAACGCACGAGCTATCTTGGGCAGCGCTCGGCTAGATTTTCCTTGTTTCGGGGAGGCTTCATTCTGTGCCATCTTGTTTGTGCAAGCTCCAGTGAGAGGCTCACTTAGAGCTCACGCGTGACCTTGCAAAGCCACATGTCTTCTTCACCAGGGTGTGTCTGAGTCCTGACTTATCAATTCGGTAAACATAATGGGCCAAGTTTCATTCTGTAAACAGATGTTCACCATTTTTTCGGCATATGAGAACGGACGATGCCAAAGACGATGACTCGACATGTCGGATGGTTTTCTTCCCATGCTGATGTCATGATTATGTCGACAAATGCCCACGGGCCGGCCTCACGGTGAATCAATGACCGCAACGTCTGGGATGTTGGCGTTGGCTCCGAACATCAGACGCATCGCATCCTAGCCCTGACTGATACCGAACCGCAAATACTTCGACACGCTGACGGAAAGAGCCAGACGAACATGCCAATTTTTCCTGGGGGTGATTTAAAATTTGCCAACTTTCATTAACAGTCAAGCCAAGGCGTTCGTTCACCAAGACCTATTTAAAAGCATTTTCGTCATGTCCTGTGACCGTTTTACCGCCCACCATGATCGGTATGTTGTGCTCCCACTCAATGTCAGCTATGACGCGGGCGACAATGCGAGGCTCGCACATGATAGTCTGCTTGCTTCTTTTCATCTTAACGAATATCGGGAGCATGGGAGCTGAGCCTCCATTATCGGTCCACGAATACTCGTCCTTGTAAATTGAATGTGCTCTGTGAGAGCCCAGCCGTAAGCAATCACTGGTTCATCACGTCAGCAGCATGGAATATTCTTTTGCTACGGGAACACACCAGATCTGCGAAGAGATTGGTGAGAAATTCAAGAGCGGAAGTCGATAAGTCGTATTCCGCAGCTACACAAGTCATCACTCGGGCAAGTGCTTGGTCACCCAGACGCCGTCTCCCATGTTTCCGGGGAATGTCATCAGGGGCCCGACCAAATCCGTGTCGGGCAATCGCCAAGTTGACCATCTACTAACCTTCTTACAACAAGCTCAGCTTTATAGCAACTAGATGAAGACGATCAGGCTCAAATGTACATTGAATCCGGTGGACGCCGCCCCCCCAACCACTCAAATATCCACCTAAGATTAAATGCCTTGCCAAATATACACACATATATATATACTCCATTTGAGCTCAAAATATAATGCCAATGAGTCAAGCACGACAGGGGAAATCGCTTCGTTGTGGTAGCCGAGGGAGGCATCCATTCAGAATATCACGATTTGGCATAGCAGGCACGAATCGGTCGCGTCATAACCCCCAAAAAAAAAAAAAAAAAAAAAACCCTCGGGTGCCGTTATCCAGGCTTTCCACCCCCGTCGTCTCTGTTGTACAAAGCAGCCGGGTCGATCTAGTATCTCAGGCAGGCTGCGTCTTGGTAGTCCCTCAGTCTTTGGTGTCACCACATGACCCGGTCCGAATTGCATTCTTCTTCGTTTCCCTTGGTTAGAAAGCGTCATGCGGTTGGAAAGTATTTTTGGCCATAAGTCCTCGGGGAAAGGCGATGGACAGCATGAGCATGGAATTCTTCCTTTCTTGATACTCCAATGAAGATGAGGCATCGTTGGAAAACGGTGCGTGTACCTTTCGGTTTGTTTTTTAAAAAACATTGTTTCCGTATCAAACTAGGTATGCGGTATAGCAGAGCCCGTTTACGAATCATGTGAACGGAGGTTTGAGGAATTCTGCCCTACAATCACATTTCCCAGACTTGTCAATGTATACTACGTAGGCTAAATCACCAACCACATTGTGGTTTTCTTTTTTTTTTTTTTTTACAGCTACATATCTCCATTGCGAAGTACCAAAGCACACACCCAAGCAGGACGTCAGATAATCTCGTGACGCACCCCATTCGCCCCCTTCAGGTAGCACCAACTTGCAAGTCAGGAATTCCTGGCTCATTGCAGACGCCACACCGGCCCAATTCGGCCAGGGAATGCTCAGAACGCTTCCCTCGAGAAAGCCGCACACGCGTACGCAGGTGAATGCTTGGTCGGCGCAAACACCACTTTTCGATTGACCATCTCGCATGCTGCCAGCATGCCAGCAGACTTGGAAGGGGGGTGTTTCGTCCGAATCTTCTTGCCTTCTGGTGCATCCCGGGCGAAAGCTTGTGTGTTTGGGGCGTAACGTGGGACAAGCGGTGAATGCGTTCTCGATGAGCATGTTGCGTGAGAAAAAAAAAGGGGGGGTTGTTCTGTGGTGGTTAACTTTTGTGTGAGGGTGGCATTGGATGGCTTCTCGTGAGATGGATTTCACCTCTATATTTGACGGTGTATGCGAAAATCAAACAAGTGGTTTTCTTTTCTGAGAAGGTCGATGCTACTTCTGGAGGAAATAAACATTGGTATATGACTGGGCAAGGACAAGTGCTTGTCATTCTCAAATTGTTCCTAAAAGAGTGACTACTTCGTCAAAAATGAACCTGGTCAAGTTACGATTTCTGACCATCATGTCTACAACGACCATTTCCTTTCCTATTCCTTGGGGAAAAGAAAAAGACCATGACCACGCCTCGCCACGCCTCGACAGCGGTGTAAACAAAGCAGCATTTTCGCAAAACACGCATCAACAGCCCACCTGTTCCCAAAGGCGTCCCGTCAAATCACTCAATGATGGGACTAGGACCACCCTAAACAACTGTTAGCATCGTATCCAGATAGAATCCCTTGAATACAAGCAACTGATTTATCTGTTTTGCGCATCTTGCCATATCTTCATAGGTGATCATCTACATCTCAAGAGTCTCATCTGATGAACGGTGTATCTGTTGATGAGCAAGCTACCCTGGGCTCAGGCCAGAAGAAAAGAAGACAGTCTCGAGGACAAGCCATTTCTCGAATCTTGCTCCGTTCTTCTCATTCAGATTACACGAATTTTTCTCCTTTAGTTCAAGTCCCTTATTAGATCCTAATGCATAGGTACTTGCTTCTACCTGACTGGGAAACTGTAAGTCATTCCCAAAAACATGCTCAAAAATGCGTCAAGGATACGTCTCCTGTGTTTTGAAACGATGAGATACAACCTTGTGCGTGATTGACGAGAGTTTGATACTGTTGTCACGACCTGTTAGATGGATCCTGGCTCGATGGAAGGCTAGCCTGAACTCTGCGAGCCAAACTCCATCATCTAGAGTTGGTAAGAGAACTGTCTGCTTTCACAGTGGAACCACCTCTCTTGAACGCAGGCATATTCTGCAAGTAAAACATGGTTGCATGACGGCGTGAAAGTCGTCACTCTCATAGTTTGCTTGATGAGGCGTGAGTTCTATTTTGTAATGGCAAAAGTTCTTGTCTACAGGCCGTTCGAGAAAGGGAGACTAGACCAGTACGCGTCACTCGCGATTTGGTTTCAAACATGATGAGTTCCAGTGTGAAAAATATCAACAGATTCGGACAGATCTCGAAGGCTCCCCAGGCTCAATTTGCAGCATTGTCCTATTACAGAAGACTATTGGTCAATGCGGTATTAATTATGAACTCGTGCGTCCTCCAAGCGGGTTTAGATTGACTATTATCAACGTCGCAACATTTTTGAATACCCAGAGCTCGCCTTTTTTTGCTGTGCAGGGTATCGGTATCCAGTATGACAAAAACTACACATGTTTGTGATGACTAGGATTGGTGCTAGCAACAATCTCACCCAAACATTTGGACCGTTCACGTCCGAGATGAGCATAATCCCTCTCTGGGAAATAAGACATCAGTTCCTGTTAACAGCATTAAGTTGCAGGTTGTTTTCTGCTAAATCAACGAGATTATAGCCGCAGTCCTAACAAGGGTGCGCATCCTGCATCCTGTTTTTGGCCTGACGATTCTCAATATTTCCTATAATCAAGGAAGAACTTGTCCATCAACTGACCTTAACCTAATAGCCTACTATCAACCCCGTCAATCTGCTGCGCCTGATGCACCACGACCAAGCTTACATCTATCAGCTGCAACTAGCTTCCGTCCAGCACCGGTAGGTTTGATGGAACGGGGGGGGGGGAGCAGTTGTGCGTGGGTAGTAACTGGCAGAAGAGTTTTCTGTGATAAGCCGCGTCTGCGCAATAACAAAGAAAATTATATCGGCCGGGGTTTCTTTGGCAGATCTCTCCACAGCGGCAGGCTGATATTCCATTTTTTTTTCATCTTTCTACTCGGAACGGGGCGATTCGCAATCTCGACTTGGGCTCCGCAAAATGTGAAAGTGCGAGGCACAACTGATGAGCCTGATAGTGAGGAGGGATTTGACAGCAGATTAAGCCTTCGGCCTTGCAGGAATCCCTCCTAACTGTCAGGCTCAGTTGTGCCTCGCACTAATTAAATGCAGGAATTCTCATCCTCTGGAGTTGCTCTGGAGGATCGAGAAGCAGACAAAATTGGTGTGCAGCAAACAGCCTGAGCGACTTGTGTTCAGTTGCATATTTGTAGACAGCATACGGAGTACTCCGTACATATGCCCCTAAGTTTGGTTCTCGGGTCTTGGGTCTCGCATTGATCGGCCCGCCGTCAACTAATATGGAGATGCTTGGGTATCGTGCAGACATGGAATCAGGCGAGATGCAGATGGCCAAGTCCTGCAATTCGAGTTTGGGTGGGTTTCAACCGAGCCGCAACGAGCAATGGGACGTGCCGTAGGTACAAAACTCATCATTGATCCTGGCTTATCTATGGATTGTGCAGAACTTGATATCAACTTATCGTATCATCTTTTGGTCATTCTCATATTGCCCCACTGCTAGTGGAACAAAGAGGTGGAGGAGCAAGTCGAAGTTAATGGATGGCATCATCGCCAACCGCTCGCAACATTGGAACCCATGCACCTGTTCGTGATGTTTTGTTGCATCCTGCGTGGGTCATTATGTGCGTGAACCTCGGGGCCAAGCGACAAAACCTGTGGCGACGGCCCGCCTAGAGGCCTCTAGTCTTGATGCCAAGTACTGACTTTCCGAGTCCCTTGTCCCTCGCAATTATAGCGTGGCGTGGCTGGTGGGCGACTTTGTTGAGGCGGGGAAGGATTGGAGCGGAGTACTCCGTACGGAGTAGTGTGTAGTTTAAAAGTGGCAGCCGGTGATGCTTTGACCAGGTTATGGGAAGGAAGGGGTTTCGTCAAGATCTTGGGGGCACGTGTGCGACGAGTCTTGTTGCCGCGGCTACTTCGAACACTTGTTGTGATGAAGCCGCTGGGTTTACCGAGCAGCTTGTTTCGTCGTCGACGACTTGCCTCGGATGATCTGGTGGGCGTGAAAGCTCATGAAGACGGCAAGTGCGACCCAGAGACCCCGCGACCACAGTGACCACAGTGTCCACAGTGTCCACAGTGCCCCAATGAAGCCTCGGAGAGCCACTCGGGACAGCTGGCCAAGGACAAAGGCATGTACTCCGTTGTGTGTATGGCTGGAGAGGAGGCGCAGACTCACAGTCAACCTGCAATTTGTCGCGACCGCCGACAACTCCGACGACCCTGCTGGCAACAGACCGGTTTAGAGCGACCTGCGGCGCGGCTGTCTTTAGGACTCTTTACAAGTCTTCAGGTGTCAGCTCGGCTTGGAGGCCATCAGAAGGGAGACGATCCGGAAGACTTGGCCGCGGCTGCCAACAGGTCCCCAGCCAGCCGCACCCACCAGTGCCAGCTGCAAGGAGCTGCAAGGGCGAGTTAGCGAGGGTGAGCGAGACTTGGCTGACTGGTAATATTACTGGCCCGTCTCCGAGGGGCCCATCCACCCGCCGACGGAGCTGGGCCTACAACACGGCGTCATTACAGATTTTGGACTGGATGGCAGCCTGTGGCCGGACAACCAAGCCAACCCATTGGCAACCAACCTCCTGCTCCGTCCTTTTGCCTCTCGACTCCTCCTTTGGCCCTCTCCCCTCACCACCTCCAAGTTCCTTTTTCAAGCGCCACAGCCCTCGCCGACGTGACGGGTCGTCCCCTCGTCCCCTCGTCCCCTTGATCTGCTTCTTCTCGTCTGTCGCTTTGCCCTTCAGCTCCGGCTCCAGCTCCGGCTCCAGCTCCAGCTCCAGCTCCGGCTCTAGCTCCAGCTCCAGCTCCAACCGCCGTCCGCATCCTCCTTAACCTTGCAACTCTTTTCGAGCCTGTCGCTCCCCGTCACCACATCATCATGACGGACTACACCACGGGCATAATGCCCTTATCCCCGGTGCACAAGCCGCCGTATACCATTGAAGCTCCCGGCTACGAAAAGGTCCCTGGAGAAACAATTCCTCGTCGCCATCCCCGTGCCAAGAACGGACTTCTCACACGTCCCGCCGACGACATCAACAACATCTTTGATATTGTCAAGCACAGCGCCCGTGTCTACCCGAACCATCAGGCTCTGGCCTCACGCAAGCTTGTCAAGCTTCACAAGGAGACCAGGAAGGTCAAGAAGACCATTGATGGCCAAATTCAGGAAGTCGACAAGGAATGGCAGTTCTTCGAGCTCTCCAGATACTCTTACATCACCTACAAGGAGTACGAGACTCTTGTTCTTCAGCTCGGCTCGGGTCTTCGCAAACTAGGACTGACTCCAGAAAACAAGCTTCACTTGTTTGCAACCACTAGGTAAGCTCTTTTCCTGACCTCGTAGCATTCTCCATCCACTATGCCCCTCGCTGACATCTCCGCGAACTAGTTTGCCATGGATCTCAATGTCACATGGTTGCGCCTCGCAGTCTATCGCCATCGTTACCGCCTATGATACCCTCGGTGAGAGCGGCGTCGAGCACTCCCTTGTTCAAAGCGATGCCACCGCCATGTTTGTGGACCCTCATCTGCTGAAGACGGCCATCAACCCTATCAAGAAGTCTGGTGTCAAGACCGTCATCATCAATGAGGACTGTATCTTCGGTACCGGCGGCGAGGTTGAGGAATTCAAGAACAACAACCCTGACCTCAAGGTCCTCACCTACGAAGAACTGCGCAAGCTCGGTGAGGAAAACATCGTAGATGCCGTCCCTCCCAAGCCTGAGGATCTGTATTGCATCATGTACACATCTGGCTCTACAGGTCTGCCAAAGGGCGCCTGCCTTACTCACGAGGGTGTTGTTTCTGCTGGTACGTTGCTGCCATTGGAGGCCCTCCCCATACGTCCCCAACACATGTGTCGAGGCTAATACAAATTTGTAGTTACCGGCCTTCTTACCTGCGTTGACGAGTGCGTGAGCGACAAGGAGTTCGTCTTGGCCTACCTGCCACTGGCTCATATTTTCGAGATGGTCCTAGAAAACCTGGTGCTGTTCATCGGTGGAACCTTGGGTTATGGTAACCCTCGCACTCTATCCGACGTTTCCGTCAAGAATTGCGCCGGTGACATGCGCGAATTCCGACCGACTGCTCTGGTTGGTGTCCCACAGGTTTGGGAAACGGTCAAGAAGGGAGTCATGGCCAAGCTGGATAGCTCCAGCCCTCTTCTCAAGAGCCTGTTCTGGGGCGCTTACAACTACAAATCGTTCATGTCGCGAAACAAGCTGCCGCTTGCCAGTGTTTTTGACGGCATTGTTTTCTCCAAGGTTCGCGAATTGACCGGTGGCCGTCTCCGATTCACCATGAACGGTGCTAGTGGCATCTCGGACAGTACCAAGCAGTTCCTGTCCCTTGTTCTTGCTCCTATGTTGGTCGGTTACGGACTCACAGAGACCTGTGCCAACGGCGCCCTCGGCTGCCCTCTCGAATTCTCCCCCAACGCTATTGGCCCCATCCCCGCTGCCATCGATGTCAAGCTCGTTTCCTGCTCCGAGCTCGGTTACAATACCGACAATGTCAAGGTTCCCCAGGGAGAGATCTGGATGAAGGGACTACCCATCCTGAAGGAGTACTACAACAACCCCGAGGAGACTGCCAAGGCCGTTACCCCGGATGGATGGTTCAAGACGGGCGATATTGGTGAATTTGATTCTCAAGGTCACCTGAGAGTCATTGACCGTCTCAAGAACCTGGTCAAGATGCAAGGTGGTGAATACATTGCTCTGGAGAAGGTCGAGTCGATTTACCGAGGAGCCCAGACTGTCAGCAACGTCATGGTTCACGCCGACTCCGAACACTCGCGACCTGTTGCTGTCATCATGCCCAACGAGAAGGTTCTTATCGAGAAGGCCAAGGAGCTGGGTGTTGCTGAGCACGAGATGCACACCGATTCCAAGGTTCGCGACGCTGTCCTGAAGGATTTACAGGCTACTGGCAAGCGTGCTGGTTTGAGCTCGATGGAAATCATCACGGGAGTCGTTATTACTGACGAGGAGTGGACACCCCCTAGCGTAAGTAAAGTCGCCATTTTTTTTGCGTCTTTTTGGCTCTTCTTCATCTTGCTTGCACCGGAAGCTAATGAAATTTACAGGGTCTCGTTACCGCCACCCAAAAGCTGAACCGAAAAGTCATCCGCGACCGATACAAGAAGGAGATTGATGCCTGCTTGAAGAGCACCTCCTAAACCTATACTATTCGGCAACTGTTGACGGGCGGGAACGGTTCCTACCCCGGATGTTTCGGTGGTTAAAAGTGATGTCTTACCCGACGGAAAAATTGACTTGAGATCAGGATGCGCTTGATGACTCGACCCATCATGAACCGGTGCAACTGTGTAATTTTTCCATATATACCATGATATGATGCCTTTTTCTGCCTGCTATTTCTGTATTGCGTTTCATGTAACCCGTCTTATCTGTAATATTAGCTTGTGGCGGTTGGTCCGAAACTCTGTAGTGATTGTACCGGTCAGATGCTTTTCATGACGCATACTTGTTCTCTCTGAAATCCGAGCGTTTGTGATTTGTGTGAAGAACCGTACTTGAGCGACTGTGAGGTGGCGCCCCGTATACATCTACAGAGGTAGGTAGAACGGTAGGTATCCAGCCACAGTTTCATTCGTTGATGATTCCAAATCCATGGGCCCGATTCGCGCACGATAGTTTGACGCATCACTCACTAGATTTTGGCACGACTTCGCTACATCGTAATTCGTCAATGATTGTGCGCAAAAAAAAAAAAAAAAACCCATATCCGCTATATGCTCGCCATGAAGTCCCCTAGATACCTACAACATTTCGAAATCGTAAACGAAGGCTCTAAATCATGTGAATCCATGTGTTACGCGAAAATTTATTGCAACATTCCCTTTCATTCAACAATATGGGCATCCATAGGGTTGATTTTATGACTCCTTGATACAACACTGTTGGTGAACATGTTGCGTAGTCTCCCTCTTCTCCTCCTTGACAATGGTCTGATGGGGTATGCGTCATCGTAAAGATGAATCAGATACTGCATGGGGCTCCTCCTCATGCACCCTTTCTTCGGAAAAAGACCAGGTACGGGACCTTATCCTCGCCTGATCTGAATACGTCATTTTGCACATCGTCACTCTTCCGACTGCCTATGCGGACTCTCTTGACCACGCTGTCGTTGCAAAGGAGCCAAGCGTCTTGCCCGTGGGTCGTCGAGTCACGGACGTAGGCGTAGTAATGGCCCGTGTTGATTGATCGCCCTGCGTGGACAATGACGGCATAGCATTCGTATCTAAAAGGGCCGGAGAAGGCCTTGTCCGTCGTACATGACCGTTGAGACGAGCATGCCGAGTCGATAAAGTATGGCGAGAAGTCGAAGTCGTTGAAGTCCCAGGTCACCGCTGCGTTGTTCTTGGTGAACCCTCTGCCTTGGTAATGAAATCGGCGGAAGCTGATGCATAAAAGCTCCGGCATGCGGGCCAGCGACATTCTTTGTATCGCCCGGCCTTTGCTTCGGCAGTGGTCGCACTCGAAATCAGCGAGCTCATTGTCGGCAGTAGTTCTCTGAAGAGCCTCTGCTAGCGTCATGTCGTCTTTTCCATGTACAGCGACCGACAACCATTCAAAGGGTGAGAACGTGTATGTCAGGTTTTCGCATTGCTTGCACTGCACTGTTGATACCTCCAGTCCCCGCCAATATCTGTCAACAATCGAATCATTCAGTTTGCAATGATTTCGCCAGTACTCTACTGCTGCTCGAGCGGGCGATTGCCCTTTGGTGTCTGGTTTGTCGGCTATGCCCTCCAAATTGCGGATAAGATTTGTCTCTTCATGAAGTTGATCCATGATGAAGGACATGAACTCTTGGGCATCTTGCTGATCCGGGCCACCGAATTGGGTCTGCGGGTCACCAGTCTTACAAAGGTGTCGAGAATACTCCTATTTACATAAGGGGGTTAGCCTTGATCGAAGCGCGTTGGGCTGATCAAGATTTGCAGCAAGGATTATGCAACGTACCATGAGCATCTGGGCTTTCATTGTCTCGAACTTGCCCGAACTCATCCAGTGGAATAAATTAGATATCATCTGGATCATGAGCTGTGGCTGATCCCTCTTCTCGTTTCCTTTTCGCGGCACCATGTTCTTGTATCTCTTCTCCCACGCTCGATCGGCAAGCTCTCGTCCGAACCCTGGAGAGGCGAGGAGCGACTGTAGGGTACTGTTGGCGTAACACCAGTTGCGAGGGTTGTTGAGGCCAGTGTAGTATAGTTGCTCGGGGGCTTTCTTGGTTTGACTAGCAAAGTCTTCCTCCACATGGTCGCTCTGAGACAGGCCACTATGACTGGGTCGTTGAACCGCAGCTTGAGGTCGAGCTGGTGGTGGTGGTAATTGCGTCGGTGAGCTAAATCGATTTGCCAAGTCATGTCTGTATCGCTGCTCTGTGGACATCGTCGATGCCATGGACTGTCGTTCAGTTGATGTGGGAGGATGCCTGAGGAATTCATCACCAGTACGAGGAAACGCAGGGCGGCTGGCATCCTTGTCCAGTGTGTTCTGCCATGCCTTTATATCTTCTTCGGACTGCAACGGTGTGACAATGTACTTGGATCCTTTTCTCCTGATGAGACCATGACGAGCCCTTGTTTGGTTAGCCTTGGATTGCGCCGATGGAGTCGACTGTAGTGAATGGGAACCCATCAAGTCTACCCAGCCGTCTAAGCCACCTCTGAGAAGCTTGGGGGAGTTTTTCAGTTCACGATCATAGTTGAGAAGTACTAGGGCACGGTGCAGTGATATGACGACCTCTTCATCTGAGTTCTTCTGCGTGTGAGGAATATACTCGGAGTTCTGATCATAGAAAACGACCAAGTCGTACAAGTCTCGCTTCTCGAATACAGCATGCTCGGAATTTGGAGATAGTACCAAGCTATCTGAAATGTCAGATGCTGAAACATTATGCCTCATTAATATGCTGGGTTCAATGCATATGATCGAAGAAGCCATGATATGACCTTCATCAAAGTCATCCCGAGAACGAATATCGATAAGTAAAACGGACGCTTTTGTTTTCTTTAATGCGTAGAGCTGCTCGGGGGTGATTGTATCACCTTCAGGTATTTCAAAGGGCTTGTCGGCAATGCTCGATGAGCTGGATGTGTTTGGTGGGACTGGGGGGAAGTATTCATTGCTTTGCCGCGGTTGGATTAAGCTTGTCGTACTAGCCAGTGAAGTGGACGATCCTGTTCGGCTGAAAAGACCTCGAGGTGTGCTTGTTGGCAAACGAGAAGCTTCTCCAGATACACTGCCGCGTGCTGGACTGTATATAGCGTCGGGTAATTTCGGTAGCGCAGCGGCGCTGTCTGTGTCGACACTGATCTTTTGAGATGGCGGCATCTCTCTGGGCCCGGAGAGTTTCTGTGGAAGAATCGAATATGTTTTGATACGAGGATCTTGACCAGGAGAAGCTTGAGGTCCCCTCAGATTGGCAAATCTCGCCGCCAGATCCAGCGTCACATTACTAGTTGAGTTGGCTCGAGCATGTCCAGGTGGAATGGCATTCCCATGAAGAGATGGAGGTTTCGGATGCACCACTGGCTTTGCCTTGGCAGGAGACTCGTTTGCAGCATTTGGCGCAAGCCCACGGGGTGCGGGTCGTTGTAGTGTTCTCCCGCCGGTATCATGACTTGTTGTTGATGAAACAGCCGAAAGCCCGTTCGTAGCTGGTGAGGGAGCTGATCGCCCAATAGTGGGCTGAACTCCGCTGATCTTGTTGTCAGCGATGATTTCTTGTTTGATCTTCTCGTATATAACGCTCTGTTGATCTATTCTTTTCAGCAACAAGCTATGCAGGCGAGCAACATCACCGCCATGCGTGGATCGAAGAGCAGGGTAATCTTGGTGTTCCGAGATGGTTTGTACGGCGATAATATATGCCCGAATATAATCTTTAAGAGCTAGAGCAGGCCTCTTGAAGTCTCTGCTCATCTCAGATTGCCGTAGAGAGCTCTCCGCCTGTGCCAAAAGCCGCCTAATGGACTGGTTTGGGTCTATGTCTTTCGGAATGGCGACTATGTCGTCTATATGGGGAAAAGGCGTTGCGCCAGGCCTCGCAGCTCCTCCATTTCTGCCGTCGTAGCCCCCTGGAGGGAGGCTGTATCTGGCGTTTGTGGCCATGAACGCGCTGCTCGGTCCAGGTGACTGGCATTCGTTCACAAAGCGCAGGCCGAGACTGATGGTGACCTCATCAATGTGGTGTGATGTGAGAGCTAAAGCCCATCTCCAAGCTTCACCGGTAGATGTCGAAATGAACTTGGTGAAGTATGTTGGAGGCTGCTCCGATCCGCTTGGCCTTGGACGGGGCAAAGGCAACCGTTTTGTGTGCCTGTTTATGCGGAGCTTCCTGCAAAAGTCGGATAGTTTGGTAAGTGGCGGGCAGCAGGACTCGGGACTGGAGTGGCACAACAGTAGAAGGCCTCAAGCTCCAGAAAGTAGAGGCCCCTGGCTTTGGGTCGGCCGTGTGAGGCGCAACTCGCGGGTGAGACTGATGGTGGTGTACATGTAGTAGGTAGTAGTAGGTAGAGACAGGTGACGAAGGAAGTCTGGCAGGGGACGACGAGGCCACTTTTTTAGTCTGCAGAACGTCGCAGACGCGGCAACGCAGTGCCTGGCGCGCCCCACTAGGACAATCAAAAGCCTCCACAACACTGACGCAACCTCCATCTGCCAACGTAACCCGAAGCTGAGGCGGCACCTTATTATGTAGCAAACCACCCTACAGTCCTGTACATACACACTCCGTTTTGTCTGCCTGTTGGTCGTCACCGCAAGGCTGCCACTTCGTCCACCACCGTGCATCGGTATCTCAGCTACGAAAGCGACGGATTCGTCCGTCTTCTAGATTGCATCTACAGCCCTCCTTTTGGCCGCCATCAGCAGCTTGTCAAGCTCTCTCTCTCTCTCTCTCTCTCTCCCCCCTTCCCGCACTGCGTCACCATTCCTGATCGTGCTCTTCCATTCTCGCCACTCTCTTCCCGACCCAAGCAATCCAACGATACGATCGCCAAAATGATGAGCTGGTGGTCATCCTCGGCCAACACGGCCCTGGACGAGCAAATCGGGAAGGCGACAAGCAGCAGCTTGTAAGCACTGTCTGTTTTCCAGCTATGCACTCTGTCAATCTTGCTAATCCGGTCGTCATTGCAGGGAGGATATCGCTTTGAATCTCGAAATTTCCGACATCATCAGATCCAAAACCGTAGCACCCAAAGAAGCTATGCGATCACTAAAAAAACGAATCGGGAACAAAAATCCTAACACACAATTAAGCGCGCTTAACGTAAGACGGCGCTTCATATTTCGTTGCCAAGCCGTGCTTGAGATGGCTGACCGTTCACCGCTCCATACAGCTTACAGATACATGCGTCAAGAATGGTGGTTCGCATTTCCTAGCAGAAATTGCGTCGCGCGAGTTCATGGACAACCTAGTATCGCTGCTGCAAGCTGTTGGACCTTTTTCTGTGAACATCGATGTTAGATCTAAAATGCTAGAGCTAATCCAGTCATGGGCTGCCGCGACTGATGGCAGGCACGATCTTTCGTATATTGGCGAAGTGTACAGGACGCTTCAACGGGAAGGATTCCAGTTTCCTCCACGGGTCACGGTGGCAAGCAGCATGATTGATAGCAGCGCGGTAAGCAGGAATCCGAGGGCCTCAATCTTGTTGCCATGATGACACAAAGACACAAATGATGGCTTAGCTAACTGTTGCGTGCGTCGTAGCCACCCGAATGGGCCGATTCCGATGTCTGTATGCGCTGCCGAACGGCGTTCACCTTTACGAACCGGAAACATCACTGCCGGAACTGTGGTAATTGCTTTGATCAGCAGTGTTCTACCAAGACGATCCCGCTGCCCCATTTGGGTATCCAGGCGCCAGTTCGAGTCGATGACGGATGCTACGCCAAATTAACAGGCAAGGGTTACAAAGAACTAGGCCCCCCAGACAAATCACCAACCTATCCACACAAGACTCGAAGCACGTCTGCCATGCAACCACGGAATGCCCGTGTGGACGACGGCTTCGACGAGGATCTGAAAAAGGCGCTGGCTATGAGCTTGGAGGAGGTCAAGAACAACTCGAGAGGCTACAACGAACCGGCACCGAGCGTTCCTAAGACGCAAAAGGGCCCATCAAAGCAAGAGGAAGAGGAGGACGTAGACTTGAAGGCCGCGATTGCCGCATCAATAGCTGACATGGAGGAGCAGAAGAAAAGGCACACTGCCGCACTCAAGGAGCAAACATCAAATCCATCTGCGGGCCAAGCGTCGAGATCTCATGTGCTTCCAAAGAATGATTACGAGTTAACACCGGTTGAGGCGGAGAACATCAATCTTTTTGCTACCCTGGTTGATCGGCTTCAGACACAACCACCCGGCACCATTTTACGGGAGCCTCAGATCCAGGAACTGTACGACAGCATCGGCACTCTGCGGCCGAAACTGGCGCGGACGTACGGCGAGACTATGAGCAAACATGGTAGGTCGCCGCGGCTTTCTTCGACGACTACATCCTTGACAGCTAATATTATGTAGATACATTACTGGATCTTCACGCAAAGCTTTCCACAGTGGTACGCTACTATGACCGTATGCTGGAAGAGCGACTTTCAAAAGCCTACAGTCAGCAAAGTATAGGCGGATACAATCTCCCACCCCTCGTCAGCCATCAGGACCGTATCGATCTATGCCTTCACATCCTCCGACGAGCCCTGGTGTGGCAGAGAGTTTCTACACGGGAGTAGCGTACCAGCAACCGCCGCCACAGGCAACTCCACACCCTCAATTCCATCCATACAGCCAACCACCAGAGTCACATCCCGGCCAGTATGCACCACCTCAAGGCACGGAAAGTTGGCAAACAAGGGCCAAGCCTGGTCCTTCTGCTCCGCTAGATCCATATCAGCAGCACCAGCAGATCCCCCAGGAACCGTTGCAGAGGATGCAGACACCGCAACAGCCGGGAGCAACTCCCTCAGCTGAGCGCCGGGGGTCTTACTACTTCACCACACAGCAGCAACATGCATCAGTCCAGCCTCCTGCCCCATCGGCGCCGACAATGGCCCCTGACTCTTCACCGTCACCATATCCCAACCTCCAGCAATCACTGCAATACCACCAAGCTACTGCTGCTGCGACGCCCAACCAAGCGACGCCCGTGCAACCCCAGGCGCAACCGGCTCAACCGACGCGTAGGCCGTCTCAGCATTCACCTCAGTCTCAATCTGCCGCGGCCCCTCAACAGCAACCGACAGCGCCGGTACACCAGCAAGCACCACCGCAACAGCCGTACTGGCAGCAACAACCAGCGCAGCAGCTCCCACCAGCGGCTCCTCAGTCATGGGCGTACACACGCTATACGCAGGACTCATTTCCATCCGTCCCACAGCATGATCCCGTTCAGAAACCGGTGCAGGAGGAGGCTCTCATTGAATTGTGAGCGAATATGAATGAGGCCTGTACACTTACTCGGAGAACTTGACTATGTCGAATAGAGGAATTCTGGGAGTGGCTGCTGAAGTGTACTATCACTTGACGATACCAGATTAGTCAGTTGAGGATTGAACCGTTGGTAGGATCTAGTCTTGAAAATTAATAGAGGCCTTGCGCGTTGCCGTAAATATACCACGTGGTTGGTGATTGATAGGACCCTGGAGAAGGCGTTCTTTGGACACCAGCGAACTTGGCGCAGAGTGTGCGATTACATTTTTCTAAGACAAGACATGTTTCCAGTCGTCGTCAGCATCCACCCGCCACATGACCCTTGATGTCGGGGTTTCCTTTTTCATAAATTCCTACTACGGACTGTTGGACCGGGCAAGACCCACCTGAGTGAGTCATCTGTTGCCCGATGGCGGATAAGCGTCTATGACGAATGACATGCGCACGTGACCGTATTGGGGAAGCTGAAGATGCACGTAGCTAAACGCGATAACGCACACGGATAAGCATATAACTCTGACTTAGACTGCTCTCTATAAAAGAGAAGCTTTTATCCTGCTATTTATATGATAGAAGATAGCATCAATCCAACCTTTTCTCTTCAACCATCATCTTGCTAGGGGACAGCTTTTCTCAAAGTCACGTGCTCCACGTCTAATATCATCGTTGTCCGCCGTGTCCGGGGGCAAAGAGGACGAAGGAAGGATCTTTGACTCTCGTGATGAAGTGCAAAGTACGGATTACGAAGTAGACGGGCGACAAAAGAGCAAAGTATACACACCCATCACCTCAACCTCCACGGCATTGCCCACCGACGTGCTTTATTCAAAGCATCAAACCCAACCGAAACAGCCCCCAAGCCAAGCCACCCCCCCCATCGCCTCTCACGGAGAACATTTCCCCAACACGCTCGTTTCGTTCAGACACAAAAACAAGGACACACACAAGATGGCACCGACAATCCACATCGTGCGCCACGCCCAAGGCCTTCACAATGTATCGGTCGAAAACGAGGCGATCCGGGATCCAGATCTGACCCCCCTCGGCGAGCAGCAGTGCGCCGACCTCCGCGCCTCGTTCCCCTGCCACGCCAGACTCACCAAGCTCGTCGCCTCGCCTCTCCGACGGACAATCTACACCTGCGACTTGTCCTTTGGCGGGCCCCAACGCTTATACCCCATCGTCCTGCTCGACACCCTGCAGGAGGTATCGAGTGCACCCTGCGACACGGGCTCCAGCAAGGACAAGCTCGGCGCCGAGTTTGGCGACAGAATCGACGCCAGTCGCGTGAGAGACGACTGGACAGAAAAGAGGAAAGGCAGCATCTTCGAACCCACGCTGGAGGTGTTGACGGCGCGGGCAAAGGAAGCGAGGAGGGCCTTGAAGGAGATTGCCGAGGGCGCAGATGGTGACGTCGCCGTGGTTTCGCACGGGGGATTCTTGCATTTCTTGACCGATGACTGGGAGGGCATCCCACTTGAAATAGGTAAGTGACTCCCTCTCCCGCTGCTCCTTTTTTTTTCATCTTTGGGAAGCATAGAAAGAAAGTAATAGCCAAACTGATGCAAAGTGGGAAACGTCAGGCACGGCGTGGAAAAACTGCGATTGCAGATCCTACACGTTTGCCGAATCACAGGATGACAAGGACGACGTGAGACTTGTCGAGACGGAGGAGAGCTGGCGCCGCAGAGAACATGTTGCGAAGCAGCCTCTTGGTGTGACGGAGCAGAGGGAATTGAAGGCCGTGGCCCTGCAGACGGTTGCGCCGATTTTAAAGATCAAGGCTTGATCTTGGCGGAGAATGAGCTCGGAACATTTTGTATCGGGGAGATGCAAGGGGGCATGGCAAGTCGACGAGTTTTAGCTACCCGAACAAATCAAGGTCATCGAGCAACAAAACGCCGCACAAAGGTGAGGAGGCACCCGCGATATCCAGCATCGGTACACATCTACGTTGTTCTTTTGTCTTCCTTGGGGTCCATTTGGGGAGGCTTTGTGTGTCAAAATAAAGGTCACGTGATACATGTCAAGGTTGCGAACATGCAGTTCGTGTACAACCTCAGTTGTACCAAACGGTCAAGTATGAAGAACTGTCTCTGCCAGGCTCACTTCCATGGACTTGTTGGCGAATTTCCTGGTAGTTGATGACAGCGTCCGACGTGATGGGCTGCCCCGATGCCTCCATCGCTTTTCCGTAACGCGTAAATTGAAGCAGGTTCACTGCATCGCCACAAGCAGCGAACGATGGACCTCTAAATGCGCATCCTCCCTTGGTCCTAAAACCTACCTAATTTTGGTGTGGCTCGCGTCTGTCGAATTTCACGGTATCTTCGGGAATAATGTAACAAAGGGCATTTCCAATAGACTTTCAATGGTTGCGTTGCGTTGCGTTGTGAGGCCTTATGATGATGAAAAAGAAGGAATTACAAGTATTACACGTTATGGTAAGCTACCGTGAGCGACCTGCATTTGCCACTAAAGAGAAGCTAGTAATATAGAGCATTTAGCGGGGAATTAGGTGGAAAGGTACGGACGTGCTTCTTCCGTTTTAGGACTAAGAGAGGATGCGCATTTGGAGGTCCTCGTCCTCGACCCTTGATCCCAGCCAGACATGGGAGAGAGAACCCCCCTCCAACGTCGCCGGCGGGGCAGCAGTCTCGCGAAAAGATCCTTGTTGTTGAAGGTTTTTAGTTGCTTGGACCTGGGTCATGCATGCGCCCGTGGCAGCATTTGCAGCGAAATGAACGGCATACAAGCAAATCAATCGCTCGAGCTAAAGCCCTCCCCTCCTCATGTCTCTGCGCGATTCGCTCCCCCAGATTCCAATCCCCCGCGTTGTCCTTGTCGGAGCGCAATGAGTCAAGCTCACTTTGCTTCTTCGTCTAAATGTGCTCCTGTGCCGCGTGGAAGCGTCAACACCGTTCCTACCTGTCGTTTTCGCCGTCGTTCATCAGCGTTCAACCCCGTATATAGCCAGCATGGGTGGTGATGCTCCTCTTCGTCCTGGTCCTCGTCCTTCGAGGCCAGCCGCCTCGGACGAATTCGTCGGCAGCATCGACCAGGGAACGACGTCGACGCGCTTCGTCATTTTCAATTCGAACGGAGAGCCGGCGGCCATCCATCAGATGGGATTCGAAAACATCCATCCCCAATCAGGGTATGTGCTCGCTCGCAGTGGTTTCTTGTAGTGAGATGAGAATTCTGTTTCCTCTGACAAGCAGTTGCGTTTCCCCAGGTGGCATGAACACGACCCCAACGAGCTCCTCTCCTCCGTAGAAACATGCATACGGAGGGCCGCTGAGAAATTCACCGCCCTCGGCCATGGCCTCTCTCAAATCCGCGCCGTTGGCGTCACGAACCAGCGCGAGACCACCGTTCTGTGGGACAAGCACACGGGCGAGCCGCTCTGCAACGCCGTCGTCTGGCCCGACACGCGAACAAGGCCGTTGGTGCGGGAGCTGAAAGCCAAAGACGGCGCCGACAAGCTCCTCAACCTATGTGGTCTTCCGCTCTCCACCTACCCTTCCAGCGTGAAGCTCGTCTGGCTTCTGCGCAACAACGACGTCGTCAAGACAGCCTACCAGGAGGGCCGGCTGGCCTTTGGCACAATCGACACGTGGCTGATCTTCAAGCTCAACGGGGGCGTGAGCAAGAAAGATGGAGAGCCCGTGTACGTCACGGACCCAACCAACGCCAGCAGGACCATGTTCATGAACCTCTCGACACTGCGATACGACGACACCCTCCTCTCCTTTTTCGACATTGACCGTCGGAAGGTGTCTCTTCCCGAAATCGTGCCCTCGTCGCACCCCACCAAGTTCGGAGCCCTCGCCACCGGTCCCCTCAAGGGTGTCCCCATCGCCGGATGTCTAGGCGACCAGTCCTCCGCCCTAGTAGGCCAGCTCGGGTTCCGGCCAGGCCAGGCGAAGAACACGTACGGAACAGGCTGCTTCCTCCTCTACAACGTCGGCGCCAGACCCGTCATTTCAAAAAGCGGTCTCCTCGCCACCGTGGCATACGACTTTGGGGACGGGAACCCCGTCTACGCCCTGGAAGGGAGCATCGCCGTGGCAGGATCGGGCGTCTCCTTTCTCCTCAACAATCTAGGCTTGATCGAGAACTCCAAGGATATTGATGAAGTGGCCCTTTCGGTCCCCGACAATGGAGGCGTGTACTTTGTCACTGCGTTCAGTGGCTTATTCGCGCCCTATTGGTACGACGATGTCAAAGGCACAGTGTGTATGCGTTCATACCCCGTTTTCTTGAAGCCATCTCTCAACTGTCTTTTTTGCTAACCATTGCGATCAAAGTCGGTCTCACGGCACATTCTCAAAAGGGCCACATCGCCCGCGCAACACTCGAAGCAGTATGCCACCAAACGGCTGCGATACTCGACGCCATGGCCCAAGACTCCGGCAGCGCGCTGACGTCTCTCGCCGTAGACGGGGGCTTGTCCGATTCAGATCTGTGCATGCAGACGCAGGCTGATCTGAGCGGGATCCGCGTCCATCGCCCGGCCATGCGGGAAACGACCTCGCTCGGCGCAGCTATCGCGGCGGGTCTGGCCACGGGCGTGTGGTCGAGTATTGACGATCTGGAGGGTATCAACTCATCGGGCAGGACCGTGTTCGAGCCCGAGATTGGGGAGAACGAGAGGGCCGATTCGAGAAGGATGTGGGAGAGGGCGGTGGACATGTGCAGGGGGTGGACACGAGATGAGTGAAAGTCTGATTGGACTTCATTTGCACACGGCGCATGTACGGATCACGGACAGAAATAGAAGGATAACTAAAAGTAGTAGTGTAATTAATAGAATTCGAATATTTTAGACTTCAAAATAGACCATCGCCTGTTTTCTTCTACCCAAACTTCGTTTTGTTCCGATGCGCCGAGGCTTGAAAGTTCTGCACGTCAGTCTGGAGGGGGGGGGAGGCCGGAATGGCGGCAACCCCGGACGTACAGACACCACTTGTCGTGTCAACTGTTGCCCAAAAAAAAAAAAAAAAAAATTTACCAATTTCTGTTGTTGCAGTAGTGCGCGCGTGCGTGTCTTACCTGGGCCGATCTCCGATCTGGAACTGCCCTCGATGCAACAAATGTCAATCTAACTTTAATAAATGGGCAGCCAGGCCATGCAAGAAAAAGAGAACAAGGCTCCATTGAACCCATTTCCCTTGTCATTGATTGGCTGGCTGACCCAAGCTTGCGCGGCATGGTGGCATATAACATCAAGAATTAGAGCCAACTTCGCTTCAACCCATTGATTGATTGGTTGGTTGGTTCATGATGCAAAGATAAAGGAGAGAAGGAGAAGAAAACCGTCGTCATATCATTCATCATCATAAAGCCTTCTTCTTGACTGTATCGCGTCATAGATTCATTATCGCCACGAGCCATCTCGCCCGCTACCCGACTTGCGTCAGGTCTCTCGGCTCCTTCCCAAATTAAAAAGATCAACATGGCTTTTGTCAACAAGAAGCAAAAGGCAGCCCAGTCTTGGTCCATCGCTCGCCAGCCGCCCAGAAACAATGAGAGTCGTGAATTGTCTTAGTTTCAAAAAATCCAAATGCCTCCCCCCTACCTCATCTTGTGCCCCCCATCACTGTTGCCAAGGAAGTCTCGTCACGCAAATCAACCTCCGGTTTTCAAGTTCGTGCGCAGGCTATGCAGTCGAGAATGAAAGAATTTCAACAAAAATAGACAAGAGCCACCGTCTCATCACGTGAGAATTTTGTAATTTTTTTTGTGGTTTTTTCTTTTCCTCAAATTTTCTTCAATTGCCCAGGACGTAAACAAGTTCCAAACGGTAAGAGTAGGCGCCTATTGTGGACGGTTGACGAGGGCTGCTGGTTCTTCAGGACAACCCGGCAGTGCATGTGTTTTGCCAAGAAGAGGTCTGCCTGTGTGCGGTCTGAATCGAACACACAAGGACGACTGCACACATGACTCCAAGATAAATACCAGGTGGGAAATATGTTGGTTCTGTTATATCCCAACCATGAGAATGAAATTCCCCGGAAAGAAATTGTAACGAAGGTCTCATATATTCGAGAGCCATTGGTAAGCTGAAGACAATGGCTGTGCAGGAACACTGACGAGAATGCACGTCTCCAAAAACATTCTGAATATGGTCTCGCTCAAACATGATAAAAAGGAAAATAGCAAATGCTCAAGGCATCAGAAAACAGAAGACGTAGGGAAAAGACGGCCGTTCAAGGAGCATGATGGGCGTTTCTAAATTGTTGTCGTTACATGTCGTCATAAGATCGTTGCAAAATTGAGTTTGGAACTGGATGAGGAAAATTCTCCAGTATCCGTCGCTTCTCATAGATAGTAATTGTGGGCTGATGGTTCGTTTTCAGCCTCCTCTTGGTCGTTGAATTCATAAAAACAGACGGTTGCCGAGTAAGATTTGTGCCACTCGTCTCGGTGATTGCTGCGAAGCTTTTCAACCGCTTTATATCATAATAGAAAATTTTGTTGTTGTTGTTGTCGTCTCGCCAATGCAATTTTGGGGGGGGGGCTGATGGAAAGAAGCATTTGATGGGAATGCGCAGGGTTGGGTGGGAAGTGGGGGGCTCCGATCGTTCCATGTCTCTCTTGACTAGTGCCGAGGCAGAAGACGAGTTACTCGAATGATGCCGTGGAGGAACTGCTGGAATGAGTTCCGGATCGACGACCATGACGTTCGCTGCTGTCCCTAGAAGAGGTATGGCGGCTCTTGCGGCGGCGACCAGAGTCGGAGGTAGCAGGCAAGCCTTGCACAATTCCGTTGCGGGCAAGCATGCCTCCGTTCACAGAGAAATTTCTGCAGACCATGAAGGCACGCATGGCGGCGTTTTCCTGGGCCAAAACATCAGACTCGTACGAGAGATCTGTTTGATACTCCCGGCCATTGACAAGCACCAGACAGGTAAAGCCTTTGTGGTCTCGATAACACTCGTACGAAGGATCCGTCCATCCTCGGCGGCGACAGAGGCCTGGCACAAAGGCACACAGCGGTCAGTAAAGCTTCAAAAAAAAAAATGCTCTCAATTTTTGGCGATTGCGATTGGAAGAGGAGACGGGTGGGGGTGTCCAAGTGTCATAATGCCAAGAAGACGTGTGATGGGGTACAGTAAGACGTTATGAAAGTAGCATGTTCTTTGCATGACATGCTGCATTGAAACCCAACACAGGCCGTTTCTTATCCACGAGGTTGATATAGGTAATCCCACAGGCATTGTGCCAATGACACACTGCAGCACGATGCAATAGCCGCCAATTTGTACTGCGTTGATATCATCGCCTTTTTGTTGGGGTATAAGTTCCAAGCTGCCACCAATTGAGTTCGTTTTATAAGAACTCTGCCAGCCCGGCCTTTGAAAAGCTCAAAGTGATGTGAAGCAAAGAGCTCGGTCCTTTGATGATGGACTCGACATTTTGTCGTTGACAAAGCCCATGGCTATGGTAAGGGGGAAAGCTTCCCACTCACTCGACCTTCACCAAGCGGGACTGTCATGGAGGCAATTTGGAATTGCAGAATCGAATGGAAGCCGAGTAAAAAAAAACTTACTTTCCAGGTATTGCATGTAAAAACCGCCCATCTTGGTGGTTGTGTTTCAGAGTGAAAACGTACGAGGTGGTTGTGTAAGGTCGAGAAGCCGAGGTGTCCCGGGGAGATTGAATGGAAAGTTTTATGGCCCGTGGCAAGCCGCGCGAATGGCGAGTGAGGGTGCTGGCGGATACAATGTAGCGAATTGAGTGTATCATGCAGCGAATTGAGGTTGACAGAATGCAAGATCAAGGCTGGTGAAGGGGCAATGGCGCCAATGGGGGATGGGCGAAGCGAGAGTTGAGGCGTGAAGAAGGACCGGAGTGAGAGGGAGGCGATGTGGGAAAAGACGAGTAATAAAAGTATCAAGTTAATAAGTGCAGTTGCAGTTGCGGTGCGCGGTGCAGAGCAAGGGTTGCAGATGGAATTGCGTCTGGTCTTGGCCCACGGCCTGCCTGCCTGCCTGCCTGCCTGCCTGCCTGCTTGCCTGCCTGCTTGCTTGCTTGCTTGCTCGCTTGCTCACTCACAAGCCGTCAGTCCGCCTCTCTTGGAAGTCGCAGATGCGAAATGAGATGGGAGAGGAGAGCCTTTGACAGAGTTGGATAATCAACAAGGGACCGAGCCACAGGGGGGTGTGCAATGGGTGGACGCGGCAAGGGCCACGGCAAGGGCCAACAAACGAGCCACCAACGGCGAGACATGTGTGTGTTGTTTGATTCTTGAACGAAGAGCAAAGCTTGTTAGCGCGGCGTAGGGCGTTACTGGGCGTAGCCGGGGGTGTCTCCAGACATTGCGACGCGCGAATGGAGGCAATGCGAGCAAACGGGATCGCGGCTCTCTCTGCTCGAAGGGGACTGGGACTGGGAAAATAAAAAGCGTGTGACCCATATTGATGTGCTGGCGTGCCTCGTTGCCAGTTGATGGGAAAACCACTCGGCACTAGGCCGCTCCACTGCGGCGGCGCTTGCGGTGGGCTTCGCGCGATGCTGCCTTCTACACTCTACGTACCATGTCTCGTCTGGTCGACGACATGTAGAGGACAGGAGAGGCCAGGAGAGGCCAGACAATCTGCCGTGCAGTGCAATGATGCAATCCATCCGTCAGTGGTGCCGTGTTGCAGAGTGGCGGCAATGACAAACAAACTCGGCCGGGAACCAACTCTGACTTCAACCAGACCTGACTCTTTGTCCAAAGATATTGCTCATGTACAATTAGCCACATCAGTCTGGTGTCTCCGGCTTCTTCTCGAAATCAGCAAGGGTCCCGGCCTTGACAGAACAGGGACCCCGAAAGCAGGGGCGGTTGCAGCGTAGATCGTCGTCTTGCGCTTGCAAGCAAGCAAGTGAGTGGCGCCAGCGGGAAAATCTACTCCGTACTGCCCATGGCTTTTGCGCGTTGTGAATCCAACAATAAGCCTTGTCTTGTCCACGCATTGGTTCTGTCGTTGTTGTCGTTGTTGTTGTCGTTGCTGTTGTCGTTGTTTTTCTTGGATCATCTCTCCAACAGGAGGACAGGCAGCCATCATGAGATCTAAATCGCACATGCTCCCGCAGAAATAGAATTGACAGGGGCCTCTCGTCATGGTGTCGTGCACAACTCAAGCGTGGATGAATGCTACTCCGTACCTACTTGGTGTAGTGGCAAAAGGCAGAACAAGGGGGCCACAAGAAGGCGAAGACTCCATCTATGTACATATGCATAGTCGCACTCCGTAATAGGGTGTGTGTACTCCGTATGGCATGGAGAGACGGAGTATTCCTCTGTAATCCGTAGAGGACACGCCTTTGTAGGCAAAGGTTCATGTCAAGAAGGCTGGGGCTTGGTCCTTCACAACAGGGACCCTCAGTTTAAACAACGGCCAGCTGTGTGACTGTGTCCCAGACCTCTTAGATCTCTCTTCTTTCGGCAAGCCACTAATGCAAAGTAATAGGAATAATTAAGTCGAGAGGATTTTGGTGAACTGTGCCTCCCTGGTGATCGACGATGCTGTTCTTCGGAGCAATTGACCTGGGACTCGACTCCATGCCGAGGATATTGACCAGGCCAGATGCCAGCCCCCGTTGACTGTTTGGCTGCGGCCGCCGAGGGGTGAGGTTCGTCGTCCCGCTGCCGGGGCGTGTTGCCGGGGCGTGGGGATCGATTGATGGATCATGATGGCCTGACTGGCAATGGATGGATTATGCCATTGATGCATGTTGTCGGTGCTCTTGTGTATGTACTCCGCAGGGAGGCTGCAATACATACATTACCACGAGGCCCTGGGCCGTCCTCACACAGAGTTCCCAAGTGGCTGGTAAACCAGCGATTCGCCCGGTCGGACCCGCTTCATATCTAGATGCGCTAGCGAGTTGACCATTTTATTATGGAGTTTGGTGTGGGCATTGCAAATTGAGCCTTTACTCGAGCCATTGTCCAGTCAGAGGCGCCGTTGCCATGCTTGCACCAATCAGAATAGAGGAACACACAACCATCGGTGAGTCGAAAAAAAAATTGCTTAGTCCGTAGTCCGTACACTAAATAGGCATCGAGCGAGCATGCATGAACCGCAGTAGCCCTGCCGGCATACGCCTAGAAGACTGGTGGTTGGGGTTTGACATTCTGGCATTGTGGATCAGGGCAAAACAGACGGAGACGGAAGACGGAGAGGGCAGCTCCAGCTATTCGGCGTTACGCCCGCATCATCCACGGCCGTTCTCTTTTTATCCTTGTTTTGTCTGAGAGGAGGGGCTGGTGACAATGGCCGGCTGGTACTCCGTAGATGCGTTATTATTTAACGGCCATTGCGAGCTGGGGGTTCCAATAACAATAATAATGGAGTCTTGTCCTGGCTGAGCAAGATGATATTGTGAACTTGTTTGCGCCGTGGACGGTGAAGATACCCCGGCTGATTGGACCACGCCCAGATGGAAGAGGGGTTGCGAATTTGCAGTATTAACCCTTTTTTCTTATGCAATGATGAGTTGGCATTGCCGCTGCTTTATTAGTGGTGTAATAAATGGCGAAAACGGCAGCCCACTTGAAGCGCCTCTTCCCAGGTCGCGGCACACGTACTCCGTACCTGGCCGCCTTTTCTGGCCTCGGAAGCTGCGAGTTGCGTTTCGCAGCGGGGGGTAAAAAGGTGAAGAGGACGTCGGCGGCGTTGACTTTATGGTAGTTTTGCCAAACTTTGTCCAGTCACTTATTTGTTGCTCGGCATTCGTGGATCTGACCGTGCAACTGGGCTAGGCTGGCTGGGTAACCTGCGAGGACGTTGACAGCAATCACGTTTCAGGACTTCTCACCTACAAATCCTTCCCTATACTCCGTAATATGCATCTGCGATTGTATCGTTGCAAGTCTTCTGCGTTGCTCCCAGTGTTTCCCCAGCGAATGGGTTCAAAGGCGGGGCAGTTGGGGTTGTAGGACGATATCAACAGAGGCTGCTGCTTATATGTACGTACTAGTTTAGGCATGTAGGTCAGCCATGCAAGTCAATTCTTTCGCCAGAAAAGAGGGTCTAACAATGCGATTGCTTGATTGTCCTGTCTCCTGTTTGACTGTCGAGGAACCGACCCGAAAGAGGGTAATACTTGTGCTCCAGTCATGGATGGTTCGATGACGCGATATCTGTCTCGTCTCACAGTCAGTGGGACGCTTGAGAGAACAAGGTCTCGACGCATGCCGTTCCTACATGTCACCAATAATGGATGCTGCCATGAAAGTTGAGAACACATAACACGTCCGGCCTTAGACCCTCTTTCGACGATCGACCCAGCATGACTTACAGAGAGTCCTGGGCGCGTAACGCCGGTCAGCCACGCAACATGACCAGACACTTGCCGAGGACGCGGCTGCGCCGAATCGGAACTGGGGCGCTGCTTCTGATCGCCCCTCCAAGCCCAGGTGCCGTAAGACTGGTAACCAGCCAGATGTTGCCGCTGTTCCTTGTCTTCGTGAAACGTATCCGGGCTGAAGGGTTCGTGGTAAAACATCAGGTCCTTCAGTGTCCCGTGTGAGCAATCACCAAAAGACCAGTTGTCCTATTCAAGCCATGGACATCATCGTAGCCACGTTGTTGGCTTTCGACTGCCTGGCACAGAGTTTTGTTGTGCCGACCAGCCCACGTCGATTCGCTAATCGGTCTTCGATAATTGTGGCTGTGCTACCAATCCCACAAGTATCCTATGCCACCATACTAGCTGGTTTCAATTCCCTTCAGATAAGAGAAATCACTCCGTATCCACCACTCCAGGCTGTACGGAGTATTGCGTCGTCGACATTGGGTTGTGAGTTGGCGTCAAAAGAGAGGGGCCGTGAACTGCTCTCGTTGGTTTGCTGGGCGCGTGTGCGGGCAGTGACGATGACTACATCTGGACCTGGCTCGCCCCATCTCGCCCAGATCATGGTGGGAAAAGACGAGCTTTGGAAAGTGATACCTGACAATGACTATCCGGAGGCAAACACGCCCCCGCATGCGTGAGGTGCGAGTACGCCGTACTCCGCAGACACGTCAACAAGGACAATTGCCCCGGTAATATTATGGAGCGCAAACCGCCAATGGTGGCGACTGCACCAAAGGTGGCCAGTACATGCAGGTTGCAGGAAACTTCTGATGTGCAAAATCGATGTCGAATTGCGGAGGATTAAAAGCACGGAGCACGGAGCACAAAGCACAGAGTCTGGTGCAAAGTCTAAGAAGAAGAAAGAAGGGGCGAAGCATGTTGTACCCGCATTCTCCCATTTGTCGAGATGCCCAAGTTTCGGAAAGCACTGCTGGCTCACCAGTGCAGTGTTCGTTCTTGCCCTTTTCGTTCCTCGAGCCCGCGACTCGCGAGTCGTATCCTCCAAGTATGTTTGATGTCTTTTTTTGGTTCGTGCCATGCTCGGAACATTCTCCGGCTTGCAATTTGCATCGGTCAGCAAGCGTTATCATCATTATACGTAGAATGTTGTTGCTTTCTTCTTCTTTTCTTTTTCTTTTTCTTTTCTTTTTCCTCTGGAATTGGATAAAAACATCCAAGATTGGCCATATTGGCATAAAGAGTCAGTAAGAAAAAGAAACGAGTACATGATGGGTCCTGGTGGCTTTGAATGCCAGCCAGCTTACCCGACGCCGGCGATACAAGACTTCCATGTGACGCGCTCCGTCAGTTCAGACATCACCGCACTTGTGGTTCATTATTCGTGGGTAGTGGAACGACGAGTGATATATCATGCTTACTGATGCAGCGCAAACGGTTCGGGCTCCGGTACAATTGAGTCCACATGGTGGTTCACCCACACGTCTTTCACGACATAAATGCTGTACAACTTTGTGTCACATCTGTACGAGCCTCACTGCATTGACCTTACATAAAACCACATGATTTTTGACGCTCTTCAGCGCTCACAACACAGCAAGCTCTGGTATGAACGGTCCACGTAAAATTTTCAAGAAGCGGGTGGAAGCACGATCGCGAGGTCTCGATAGCAATAGGATCGGCAAATGACGCACAATCGACAACTCCACGCCCCCGAAAAAGCTCGCTGCGTCGCTTTGAGTCCGTTTGGTGCACATACAGGCATTCGAGGCCAAGCATGCGGCCAAAGATGTAACCAGATGGGAAGGGTCAGCCCCAGTTCATGACACACCACCCGCGTTGGATGGAGCATGATTCTCGTAATATGTTTTCTGCAGGTATCCTCTACTAATCCACAGATCGTGCGCACATCAATACCACCATGGCGCCGTCGTACCCCTCCTGCTTTTGACAGGCTTGGACACGCAGTCGGGCCCTGCTCGAAGCCTTCTCCGAGAACAGCTGACACATTCTCACTTGAGTCGAGCTGAAATTCAACTTTGATAAAGGAGTGTTGTCCGGTGGTCAAATATGGTTCAATTCCACCCAAGACGCGATTCTTAAAAGAGAAGCACCAACTTGTTTCAAGCTGATCCCAAAGTCGCTTCACACGACAAAACTGGAGAAGACGTAGCACGCGAACTTGGTTGGGGAGAACATTGGCCCCGGTTTATGCCAGAATCTTCTGCCAATGGATTTTGAGATTGGCTGGCAGGAAACCGTCTTGGCGACAGCGGTGACGGGCCGAGATGAAATTCCATTCCGATCTCGCTGCTCGAAGAACTGGTTCTTCACCTGCAACAAATCCAGAAATCTTTTCGACACTAAGCTAGCCAAACAGTGTCACTGGGCGGTATATCCACCACCATGCGCGCATAGACAAGACCAAAAGTGGTTCTAGTGAGTGCACTCTTCTTGCACGATGCGCACTTGAGAGAACTGCGATCGTCTTAGACGGAACGTCCCTTTCGATTCGACCGACCGTCTTTGTAGAGAAGTTTCGGGAGGAGTCCTCTAGATGGCACGCGGGCAGCCTAGAATCCTGTTTTCACGGCAAAATATTGTTGACAGTCATCAACTTTTTGCTGTGGGATGACATAAACCGGATGGGTTGTGCCAACTCTGTCCACTTCTTCGAAAATCTGCCCCTTTGCCGACATGAAGGGAGAAACAAACCAACGGTCTCCATCCAGCAGAGTAGCATCAGCGCGGGCAGACACTAACGCCCACTTGTGCTGCGCAGAACTTAATCCCGACAGTACATAACAAGTGTGGTATGCATCTGAATATCTGAAATAATCGCCAGTTAGCAAGAAATAGAGCTGCAAGGCTTGCTTGAACCTAGGTTCATTGTGTTATGGCTTACTTGCTAGGCTTATCTCGGAGGCCCCCGCGCTTGGACATATCCTGACAGCAGCAGAAAATGTATCGTATCAGTCCGTTACGGTTGAAAAGACTGTCGTCCACCTGCTCGAGCGGTTTGTCTGCAGGGCGGGCAGCAGGTTGCCCCTCAGGGCCGCGAAAGCTGGCCTCGATAAGTGGCCAGCATCCCCCGACCCAGTGGCTGTAGCAACCGTCGACCAGTTTGTTCGTCCGGCCAGAAAAGCCACCTTCTGGTGCATATTGCCGAGAAGAGAGCCAAGAAAGAAAACGCGGGACATCGAGATATCTGTGAAGGCGTGAGGGTTAGCAAATTCTTGACAAAACTGAACTCACCCCCCCCCCCCTTTTTTTTTCCCCTCTTCCATGACGGATCAATCACAACCCATGTCTTAATCAAGTCTAACGAGAAACTTACTTGGGAATAGTTCTATGTGGGGAATCAAGAATGGCCAGACAGCCCAGAGCACAAAAGGCATATGCACCATGGGCCTCAAAGCCTGGTGCTGCAGATACGCCACCCTCGTACGTTTGGCCTAGACACGGGGGGGTTTCGTCAAATAACGTCCGTGAACTTGCAAAACATGACATGGACAAATCAATTAAGGGATGAGAATTGTGTGACGGAGTATCAAACATACATCTTCCGACCCATTCTGGAAGGCCGCCAAAGAGATCAGTATGTCCGGCACTGCACGCAGGCGAGTCGTGTGCTAGGTTGCGAGGGATATTGAGCAGTGAGATGATGACACTTGCGCAGTACGCTCCTCTTGAACAGCTCCCTGTCAGCACATGGTGCCACGACACCTGTCACGAACAAGGAGGGGAGACCAAGTGAACTCACCTCACATCCTCCTCACCACCAGCGGCCATTTGGAAGCCCCCATCTGGTTGCTTAAGCGAGCAGAGCCATTTCCACATACTCCTCCTGTCTATGACCTCGTATGCATCTTCCCCGCCGACCAGAGCCAGCGACAAAACAGCTGCATAAGTGGTGGCAAGATGAGAGGTCTGGCCGAAGCCTCCTGCAAAACCCCCGTCCTTGTTCTGCATGGGACGGACAGTTTCAACGAGTCTCGAGCGATATTCAGCGACATCCTCACCGAGAATGGACAATCCATTGAGACACCAGTAGAAAATCCATGGCCTGCTTGGATCTGCAGATTTGAAAATGGATGGCAACATGCCCAGCTGCTTCTGCAGGAATTTCACATGGCGATCACGCAGCAGCGGGGGGGTCCCGTGAGTGTTGCAGCGATCGTGGCCGTATCCTGTCAAGAACGGTGCGCACTCCTCCACGGTCTCATCCTGGAGTTGCGAGCTGTCCGTGGCCAAAGCATCTCGAATCGGAGGGTGTGACGTGAGGAGACTGGGTATCACTGGAACCGATGATGTATCCGGCTCAGCGTTGGGCCCGATCGAAGACCCTCTACTTGCCGTGGTCGCCATTTTCCTGCTGTTGTGATGCTTGAATACTACTTTATGTCGAGCGCGGGTGTGTCGGGGAGAAGCTTTCATAACGGCACCTCCTGTGCTGTGCTGCGGAGAACCGAAAAGGAAGGGACGGGGGAGATGGGAAAAAGTCCCCGTCGTCCAGCAAGCCCACTTTGACTAAATAACTTTCCGTAACATGTGTTTGTGTATCCTGTTAGCCTCCATTTATTAGCTCTTCATTTGTGGCGCAGCCGCTTTGTGTCACGTCGAATGTCAGAGGGTTAGAGCTCGCGGATGAACAATGTCAAAATAAGCGCTCGACCCAAGCATTGTTGTTGTCGTATTGTCGTCGGGAATTGGTCGGGTATCAATTTTACCAAGGAAGGGGACCGCCTCAAAGACTCAAAAAGAGTGCCAGTCAAAAAGTAAGACGACACGAAGAAATTTAGTGAACAATTATCGTAATGTGAAATCCGGGTTTGCCCTATACGCTCATGCAACTGTTCATCACGGTACATATATATTTATGTCTAGTTGCGCTTTACAATCCTCCGCCCCGTCTTCAACCAAGTGTTAGGCAGGTGTGTGCATTGAACATTATTGGCCGCAAGGGTTTGGTGGTGCCTTGTCACATGAGCGAGACGGCGGGATGCCTCACTCACTCATCGTGCATGCTAATAAACGCAGCTGAAATATGAGCGCGTTTCATCATGAGCTTTCATTCCGGCTTTCACGAATGGTGTGCTCTGAGCATTCGCAAATTGCCGACCAATCGCGGTCGATGGATTCCAACCCCGCCGCATGATTGGCATATCGAGTGAAGTGGCCGCGATTCCGTGGCTTTCACCTTCACCACGTTCCTTGCTTCGCACTTCAAGAAGTTTTCGGCGTCCGAGTAGTCTTGCCAACGCACTATGTGGATGCTTTTAAAATAATAGGCCAGCGACGGTGCAAAGGCAGACCGAAATCCCGTGTCGTTCATCACTAGTCTTTGTCCTGACTCCTTGACCTTGACCCAACCAAGCAGATACATAGATGCTGGGCACATGACGGCGACGACGAACTTGGTCACTGTAGGGTACGAGTGGACCAGGTACCCTAGAGAAGCCGTGCAATGTCTGCAACGACGCAACTCGGCAGGAAGAAAAGAAGCTTGCTCAGAGAGAAATAGACAAGACTATGATTCATTTTCAGAGTTCCGACAGTGACATAAGAAGCGAGGACTGCAAAGTCTTGCACCGATCAATTACAGCACCGCGAACCATTGGCATGGGTCGAGATGAAGACAAACCTCACTTCACGATTGGCTCCTGATGCGAGGTTTTTTTTACTCGCAGGAATTGTAAATCACTCAAATGATCATAAAGGCGATGATGAGAACAGGCATTGTTCTTCACTCAATTCAGACACAACATGTTGACAAGTAACACTGGGCAATCAGAAAGCGCAAAAACACAGTTGTATCATTAACCCCTCCTCTCCTTGCGATGCCGCGCAGTCCATTTCTTGCTGCAAGACCGCGCGGCAATTGCGTTTCTTCTTCTTTGGCCACGTTTCCCACGCGATATAGCTTCTTGACAGGGGGGTGTCTTGGACTATTGGTCACGTTTACTCTTGCCTTGAAAGTTTGTTTATTTGACTCGCTGTTCTCCCCTCAACAGACCCTGTGCGAAACATGCAGTACGACTTCACTTATTACTCCCTACAGCACGGAGCATTCGCTATGAAGATTGCTCCGGTGGCTGGCAGGCTGGTTGAGCTTTGTTACGGACTGATCGGCCGGGCCAGTCGATGGATGTTTGGTTCCAATCTCGGCTTTTTTGTTTTCGCGTAAAGTAGGTAGTAGATTGTTTGGACCGCATGCAAGGCGTTGACAGAAATCAAATATGTTGTAGGATATACTTTCGGATTACCCTTCCACACGTGGCGATTGAAATGGTGATGCGAGCGAAACGGACAACACGCCGCGATTGTGCGAAGGAGAACCAAAGGAGGTGTAATTTACAAGTAGATCGTGCTGAGGCCTGGCGTGCCAGCTATCATGCCGAGGTAAAATTACCATGAGAGACGCTGGCAAGGGCCACCCTTTTTTGGGTGCCGAGGGGCCTCGGAGATGTTGGGGGCTGGGAACGGCGTATCAAATTCTGCCAACACCGGCAGTACATTAGTCTATTGTGTAGGCGCGGAAAACCGCTAGAGAAGAAGCATGTAACATACTTTAGCATCACAGCCGACAAATCCTCCGCCTGTGTGGCTTGAGAAATTGACCCAGCTCAATGCAGGGGCTATCAATGGTGGCCGGATCTGGTGGCGGATCTGGTGACGGATCTGTGCGAAGGCTCATCATGTCAACCCCATCTTATCAGAAAGTTGGCTGGTATACCGCGGTCCGTCCTCATCTTCGTTCTTCCGTCGACATATTATGTAGGAGATTCCTGCAAAAGCAACGGGCGAAGACGTGCATCAGCAGCCGCCGAAAAGGGGCGCTGGCGAATGGCGAATGGCGAATGACAAAGCCCAACGCCTTCGTCGCACAAGTCGTGTGGAAACAAGCATCTCGTTTTGATAGGCCTTGAGAAGTGAGTGTCGTACTCCGTACTGCTAACATACCCGCTGAGCGGGTATGTATGCAAGTGGGCGCCAAGTGCACAGTGCGCATTGCATGTTGGTGGAGGAAGATCTCAACTGACACCGCAGATCAGTCCAGGACTGGGTTCACCTCGTTTTCTTGTAGCAAATTTCACGGACTACCAGGGAAGCTACCAGGGAAGCGAAGCGTATCGCATACCTAATCGAGTCAAAAGGTGGCGGTTGAGCCTGTTTGACAAGCAGGACTTTTTAGCCAGAAGTGGTGGTTTACGGATTTACTCGTGGGGCACGGAGTACTCCGCAAAAAAGAGAAGTGCGGAAAGCGTGGTGGCTTCTGGTGGCGCCATAATAGAGCCATGATCTTTATTGTTCATACTTTTGCAACAGCATTTCTGCTTTTCCTCCTTCGGCCGTCTTTGTTCTCCCCTCGGATGGCTACCAACACAAGCCATTGTGCATCGACATCATCCAAGGCTCGTTGGTTGTTGGAGGCAAAAGGAGACAGGGATCGTTGAGAAAGCGATTTGTTCGTGCCAGTTTCGGATGGTATTATGGCCTGCAACTTTTCCCTTGTACGGTCCGTAGTATTGTCTGTCTTGGCAAAGCAGGCCATGACGACCAGGGAGGAGGAGCTAATACAATGAATGTAGTGCCATGCGCTGCGTTGTTCCAGTTTGTCCGTGACCTTGCTGCCACGCTAGAAATGCTCGACTTCTGGTTCGCCCGAAGCACTTCGCCACAAGCGACAGCTGGCGTTGACGACGACCTTGTGTGTGTGGGTTGAGGTGAGCGCGCTGGATGCTGTGTGGACGGAATCTGATTCTGATTGCAATGGTTGCGTTCAGCTGCAGTCTAGTGCCTGCCCGCCAGCCTATGTACCAGCCTACCAGCTTGAGCCCATCAACAACAAGGTGACGTGACGCACACCTACTTGCTATGATTGACATTGCCATGTGCTCCGTAGATGCCACCACCTCAAATCCTCGAAACTCCACCAATTGGCCATCCACCAACCGCCGCGGCGCGACGTGATGTTTTCCCAGACATCCACAGTCGTTCTTGACCAAGTGGACCTTGTCTTTGGGCTGTCTGGCTCGAATGAGAGCAACACTAATCCGTACGGAGTACCGTACGGAATACGGTAAAGCATTACGGATTACCTAGGTAGGTATGCGAAATACGGATTAAATCGAGTATTGCTATTCGTGCGGCCAGAAATTGCTATCGGTGCGGCTAGCCCACTTACTTCCGGATTTAGAATTTTTCTATTTTTCCTAGATACCCCTACTATTTTACACTATAGTATATAGATACTTCTTAATTATTAAAGTAATTAATTTAGGCACTAAGAAGTAGCTTAAAAACGCGATTTCTAGTGTTTTCTTTAAAAGTATACACTTTACCTAGCCTAACTAGTTATTCTAGGGTATTAGAGGCTACTAAGGAGCCTACTAATATAATTTTACTACTACTACTACTTACTATATTATTAGAATAAACTCTTTAATATTAAGAGATAATAAGGCTAATAAATTCCTATAAGCCTAACCTCCCTATATTGCCCTTACTATATTATTCTGGTTATTACTTAATTAGCTAGCTATACACTTATTAGGAGCGTGAGGGACAGAGACAGGACTATTATATAATAGAGCATTAGCAAGACCTTAGACCTACTAGGTTAGGGAGGGGTTAGCTAGTAGCTAAATAGTTACGTAAGTATAGGGTAAGGTATTTAGTAAAAACTACCTATATTCTTATAGAAGATTAGAGCTTAAAACCTTTATATACCTACCCCTAAGTAGTACCTTTCTAGCTATAACTATAAATCTAAGCTATTACTTTATTTTATTATCTTTTAACCCTTAAGTTATAATAAATTAAGCTTTTAATCCCTTTAGGGTAATAGACTATTAGCTAGATTATAATATTAGTACCCTAGAGAATATTTATATAAAATATACCTATACCCCCTAGTAGTAATACTATAGATAAGTAAGGTAGTAGTAATATAGTAAATACTTAAATAATAAATACTAATAATTAAGTATATTAGACACTACCTAAGACTAATCTAGATAATAATACTAAAGTTAAGAATAATAGTATTAAGAAAGTAGTGTAGTAATATTATAATATAGTATAAGCTAAGCTATAATATATATAGAAAATATAGGAAATTCTATAAATAAAAGTAAAAATTAGAGAGCTTTAGGTAAACCTATTATTAGCTAAAACCTAGTAAGGACTTATAAATCCACCCCCTTAGGTTAGACTAACTACTTTTATACTTACTTTACTAATAAGTACTAAGTAAGTAGTAAATATATACTAATATAGTATTATTAAGATATAGCTATAAATACTATTATATAAGGGAAATACTTATAAAAACCTCTAGAATTTCCTAGTAAACTTAAATATATTATTTAAATTAGACTAATATACCTTTTATAATAATATAATAAAAGTAGCTTATACTAGTAAATACCTTACTAATAATATAAAGTAATAATAGATATATTATATAGCTATAGATAGTTATATAGAATATAAGGACTATAATTAGGTAAGCTTTATTATATAACTAAAGACTAGAATAATAGATAAGGATACTAAATACTTAGAAATAACTAGATTACTACTAAATCTTTAGTAAGGTAATAGCTAATTATTTTAAGCCTTTATTAGGCATTAGACTAAGGTTAAATCTAACCTACCTAAACTAATTCTAATATAACTAAGAATCTATATATTTATTAATAGCCTTAATAATACTATAAGAAAGTAAATACTTAGCTAGGAGTTTCTAATTACTTAGAGCTAGTTATAAGGCTAAGGTAAGAAAGTAAAGGTAGTAATAAAACTAATATAAAGTTATAAGAAAAGTTAAAACTATAAGAAGAAGTAATAGTAATTAACTTTACTTATAAATAACTTATAGTAATAGAATAAAGGGTAAGTAAGAAAATTACCTATTATATATTATAAATATAAGAAGCCTAGATATATCTTAATAGCTTATTATTTATTAGACTACTTTATTTATAAGAGTAATAAATATACTATAAATAAGTATAATAATAGTAGTAATAAAGTATCTAATCCTAATAAGATACTACTTTTATCTATATAAACCTAAGATAGGGAGCTTATTATAGATAAATTAGTAAACCTAAGAGTTAGAGTTTATATATCTTTATAATAAGATTACTAGTAAGTAAAAGTAAAGGTACTAATAGATTTAGGTATATAATCCTTAACTATATACCTAAAGTTATTATCTAAGGAGAATTAGAAAAGAGTTAAAAAAATAGATTAAAACCTTAAAAGTATAAGTAAGAATATAGTTTTATATTAAGAAATTCTAAGAAGATTAGTATTAATAAAAAATAGTATAGGGTTTATAAAGGTTTATTAAGTTAGCTACTTTATTACTAATACTAGAGAAAGGCTACTACTAAGTATAGACTAAATTAGAGAATATAAACCTATAGTAATATATTAGAAAAAGAAGTTTTAGAGAACCTAGTAATAAGAGAGTGCCTTTTATATACTTAGGGTAAGTAAAGAGTATATAAAGTATTAAAATATTTAGTAATTACTTTAGTATTAGGTTTAGTAAAAGTTATCTTAAATAGCCTAAAGAATAGAAAAGGAAAAGAATTAGAAAAGAACTTACTAGTAAACTTACTAAAGCTAATTTAGGAAATAAGTAATAAGAAAGTAGTAATAATCTTAGAGTATACTTATAAGTTATATAAGTAATATATTATAGCTAACCTAAGATCCTTAGATAGTCTAAGTAATAAGTAACCTATAACTAAGTAAGAGCTAAGTAATAATATAAATAAACTAAAGCTTCTAAAGAAATACTTAGAATTTAAAGATATATTTAATAAGGATTTAGTAAGAACACTTTCTAAACTAAGGGGCTATACTTATATAATTAAATTAGAAAAGGGGAAAACACTACCTTAGGGGCTAATATATAACTTAGCTAAGAAAGAGCTAGAGGTGCTTAGGGAGTATTTTATAAACACATAGTAAAAGGGATAGATTAGAAAATTAGTTAGCCTAGCTAGGGCCCTAATTTTATTTATCCTAAAGAAAGGAGGGAAATTAAGGCTTTATATAAATTATAAGGGCCTAAATAAGATTACTATTAAGAATAAGTCCCCCTTATTAGTAATTACTAAAATCCTTAATTACTTAAAGAGCATAATTATCTAGATAAAACTAAACTTAATAAATATATACTACTAGCTATATATTTACTTAGGTAATAAGTAAAAGATAGTATTCTATTATAAATATAGGCACTTTAAGTATCTTATAATACTATTTAGATTAGTTAATATACTAGTAACTTTCTAGGAGTATATTAATAAAGTCCTTAAGGATATTATAAATAATATCTATATTATCTACCTAGATAATATCCTAATCTATAGTAGTAATATAGCTACTTATATAGGCTATATTAAATAAGTCCTAAGTAGACTCTATAATATAAAGCTTTTTATTAACCTTAAGAAGTGTTAATTTTTAGTTATAGAGGTTAAATTCTTAGGATTTATTATATCTAAGAAAAGTATTATAATAGAACTATTATAGGTAGAAGTAATTATAATATAGCTAATACCTTATAGCGTCCTAGATATCTAATTATTCCTTAGGTTTACTAGATTTTATTAATATTTTATTAAGTAGTATAGTAAAGTAGTTATTTTATTAATAAACTAACTTAAGGGGGATAACTAGTAACCTTTAAGCTAAAACCCTATAAGCTAGCTATATTTAGAGAACTCTAGAAGTTATTCTAAAAAGCACTAATTTTAGTATACTTTAACTTACTTACTTTATTAAGAGTAAAGATAAATATATTAGGTTTTACTATTAGGGTAATACTTATAATATTAATACTAGGTTACTAGTACCTAGTTATATATATATTAAGGAAGTTAACTAATACTAAGTTACACTACCCTATACTAAATACTAAATTATTAGTAATCTAAGAGGCTTTTAGGGTATAGAGGCATTACCTAGTGTACTTAACTTACTTAATTATAGTAGTAATAGATTACTTAAACTATAAGTACCTAGCTATAAAGCTATAGCTAACTAGTAGGTAAGTAATAGTACTTAATAAGCTATGCCTATTTAACTTTAGAATTAAATATAAGGCTAGTAAGTTAAACCTTACTAATATATTATTAAGAAGAGTAAATTATATAAGTAAGAATAAGAAAGTAAAGGTAGTAACCTTATAGCTACTAAACTTCTTATCTAAGTTTATAAATACTAATTAATAGGAACTCTATAGTAGTAATAAAAATACTATAAGTTCTATTATATTATTATTTAATATAGTAGATAGTTAGTTATAAAAACCCTATAATAGTAATAGGAATATCTAGGGTTTTAAGAAAATATAACTTAGCTATATTTTTAAGGAAGCTATAAGACTAAATATTACTAAAAGGGGTGTTCTAGCTAGTATAGTTACTAGTAAGTAGTAAGGGTATCCCTTAGAAACACTACTTAACTATAGTGTACTTATAAGACTAGAAGTAACTTATAAGCTAGCTACTTATAAAAATATTATAGTAAGGATCTAAGCTATTTAGAGAACCTCTTCTAAGTTTAACTCTAATACTTAGGATAATAGCTTAGAATTAAATATTCTAATTTAAGTATTATTATTAAGTGTGTAGTAAAATAATAAGTTTACTATATATTAGAGAAAGCTACTTAAGAGTAGTAACTTAGAAGTATTATAAATATAGTTAATTAGACTCTTTAAGCTATTAATATTTAAGAGTTAAGTTTATATTCCCTAGGGTATAAGAAAAAGATTTTACTATTAATATATAATAACTTTACTACTAGGTATTAAGGAGTTAGTAAAATACTTTATTAAATTATAAGTTAGTACTACTAGCTAATAATAAAGAAAGATATAAAAGTATATAAAAGTATATATTAGTATTTATATAAGCTATTAAGTTTTAAAGCTAAGGCACTATAAGCTATATAGTAAGTTAGCTACTTTACTAAAGCTAGATTACCCCTTTTAAGAACTATTAATAGATTTTATTACTAGATTACTACTAGTTAAAGATACTAACTAGACTTATAATATAATCTTAGTAATTATAAACTATTTTATAAAGTATAGTATTTATATCCTTATTTTAATATAACTAATAAGTAATAGATTAGTAACTATATTCCTAGAATATATCTTTAGAGATTACAAAGCCCTAGAAGGTATTATAATAGACTAAGGTTCTATATTTATAAGCGGATTTTAGATAACCTTTTACTATCTTATTATAACTAAGCAGCTACTAAGCACTACTTTTTACCTATAGATAAATAAGTAAATAAAGTAATTAAACTAAGTCCTAGAATATTATTTAAGGGCTTTTTTCTATACTAAATAAACTAACTAGGCTAATAATTTACTAATAGTATAATTTATATATAATACTAGTAACTATATAACTTATAGCTATATACTAGTAAAGGTATTATAAGAATATAACCCTAGGGGCTTATAGTAAGTAATACCTAATATTTTACTTATAAATAATTAGGCTAAGAGTAAAGTATTATTACTAAGAGAGAAACACACTATAATTAAATAGCTTCTAATTAACTTATAAGCTTAGTATAAGAAATACTATAACTAGAAAAGGACCCTAAAGAGATTTAAAGTTAGTAATTATATTCTACTATTTATAAAGAATATTAACCTAAGATAGCTAAGTAAGAAGTTAACTATAAAGTACCTAGGCCCTTATAAGATTATAAAGGTAGTTAGAAGTTATAGACTAGCTTACTAGCTAGAAATACCTACTAGAACGTGGTTATATAATATATTTAATATTATAAGCCTTAAACCCTTTAAAGGGAACCTAAGTAATATAATAAATACTTCTTTACTATAAGATAATATTAAGGATAATAAGTAAGAGTTTAAGGTAAAAAGAATTATCTTATATTATTATAATAGTAGGTATTATAAGTACCTAGTTAAATAAAAGGGCTATAATAGCTTAGAGAATTTATAGGTATTAAAAAGGGATTTTATTATAAGGGATATTATTTATAACTATAAGTAATAAGTAGGTAGCTAGGTTATAGTAGTAAAACTACCCTTAGTAAATAATTTAGGGTAATACTTTAAAAAGATATAATTATATTACTCTTATAATTATAATATAATTACCTAGTAATAATTACTTAAAAAGTATTTTCTTATTCCTACCCTTACCTTTATTTTCCTTAGAGACTATAGTAATAATAAGTATAGAAGCCTTTAGAGATACTAGTGCCTTATTATTAGAAAAGTTACCTTTCTTATATATAAAGATATAGAGCTCTCTAGGTAACTTAGAGAGACTAATATAAGTAAGAAGCCTAGAGATATAAAGAGTAAACTACTAGTAAGTTAGTAAAGAAGTACCTATAGATATTTAAGAGATATACTATTAGAATATTCTTATATATATAGTAAAGGTAGTTTATAATATTAATTTAGACCTTAAGGTTAGTAGTATTAGCTAGTTATACTATAGTAGTATACTTATTATACTTAGCTTCTTAGATTACTTTAATAGCTACCTAAGTATAATAAATATACTTATACTTATTAGTATTTTTAGTCTTTAAAAGGGTATTATATAGTTTTTACTTAGTATAAATAAAAGACTATTAGTATATTAGTAGTAATTAAGTTAAGAGAACTAAGGATATACTTACTTTATTAAGATAGTAATAATCTCCCTTAGGTATAGTTTTAATAATATTAAGTAGCTTTTTATAAAGCTATATAATTTAAGTAAAGCACTAGTAGTAAGTTAGTATCTTAAAACTAAAGACTTAGAATAGGTAGTTATACTCTAATATATATCTTATTATTTTAGGTATAATAAGTATATTAAGCTAAGTTTACTACTATAGATTAGTAACTATAAAAAGTAAAGAAGTAATAAGATTATACTATAAGAGTTATTATACTCTATAGGAAAAGGTTTATTCTCCTTAAGATACTAAGAAATAATATAAGTACTATTCTTAGGCTATATATTCTATATAGTAACTTACTAACTATACTATATATATAGAATTTTAGTATTACTAGCTATAAGTTAGTAGTAATAACCTAGTAAGGAAGTAATAAACTTATATAGAAATTTTAAATACTATTCTCTTTTAAGGTAATTTCTCTAGTAACTTCCCTAAGGGTTTATTTTATAAAAGTAAACCTAGTAGTAAAGTAGGAGTTAATAAATAGATTTTAAATATTATAAGCTAGCTATAGGTTAGTAGTAAGGAAGTAATAAAGGGAAGATAAGTAAAGATAAAGAAACTTATAATAATTAGATAGTATATAAGGGAAAGGAAGTATATATATAAGGGGGAAGATTTAATCCTTTTTATATTAACTATAAACCCTCTAAGTAATTTATACACTATATTTAGCTAATATAGGGATTATAATATTTACTATTATTATTACTATTTATAAATATACTAATAGCTATAAATATATAGTAACTACACTACTATATTACTAAGACTTATAAATAAGTTTATTTATATATATAGTGTCTAATACCCTATTTATTTAACCTAATTATAAAATTTAATATAGGGTATTTACTCTCTTAGAACTATTAGTATAAGGTAAAGAGTATTTACTTTACTATATTAGAGTAGTAAATAGGTTACTATTTAGAATTAATAAATAAGGGGATAATAATATTCACACCTTAGTATTATTAGTATTATTATTTTTAATAATATATTATACTATAATATATTATACCTAACCTAAACTCTCTATTAACTATAGCCCCTAAGACTATATAGTGTAAACACCCTAAGTAAGTAGCTTATTATATAATTAAGGATAATTATATAAAGAGAGGGTATTATATTAGAAGCATAAGGGATAGAGATAGGACTATTATATAATAAAGTATTAGTAAGACCTTAGATATACTAAGTTAGGGAGAGGTTAGCTAGTAGCTAGATAGTTATATAAGCGTAGGGCAAGGTATTTAGCAAGGACTGCCTATATTCTTATAGAAGGTTAGAGCTTAAAACCTTTACGCACCTACCCCTAGGTAGTACCTTTCTAGCTATGACTGTGAATCTAAGCTATCACTCTGTTCTATTATCTTTTGACCCTTAAGTTATGATAACACTATATAGATTATTAATAACTATAAGGCCCTGCCTATAACACAGCGTGCACACCCCATAGGCATGCTAGGCCTAGGGCTAGGTCCACGTAATACTAGCGAGCCACTAGATAAAAGCTAGTAACTTGCGCGTATAATACTTAGACCTAGTAAGCTTTAGTAAATATATAAGTACCCCTATACCTCTTACCTAGCTATTCTTTATCCTTATAATTCTAAAGCTTCTCCTACTAGCTACCTAAGAGTAATATAGGGAGAAGAACTACCTAATTAGTAAGAGTAATATTAGATAATAACTAAGGGCTACTAGATAAGGGTAATACTATAGCTAAGAATACACTATATTCTATAGGTACTATAACTAAAGATATACCCCTTACTATCTATACCTAAGCTATAGTAATAGTAAAGTAAATTACCTAGCTTAAGGAACTCTAGAAACTATAAGAAAGAGAGTAAGAGCTCTAAGATCTATTATAGTATAATACTAGAGAAAAATAATTAAAAAGGTAGTAAAAAGCTAGCACTTTCTTAAGCTATAGTAGCTAAGAGATTAAAGTTTAGAATATTACTAACCTCTAATACCTTATAAACCTATAAAGATATAAGATATAGATTAATAACCTAAACTATGCCTTTAATAGAGTAAAGAAAAAGTTCTAATATAACTACTAGAAGATCCTTTTTACACTAGACTATATATATATTAATTATAAGGTAAGATAAGATAAATACCTTAAGGAATAGTAGGATAATAGCTAGGATAACCTTAAAGATAACTAGGATAAATTTTAGACCTAGATACTTACACTACTTTAGGACTTTACTAATTATAATATATAAATAGTAATATAATTAGAGAATATAAAGTAATATAAGGGTTAAAGCCTTATTAAGTTTAGTATCTTCTTAGATTTACTAGAGAAACACCTAGAAAAAGCCCTAGAAAAGACTTATACCCTTATATTCTTTATAAAGTTACTCCCTAACCTATAGGATTATATTAACCTATATATCTTTATTACTAATAAGACTTAAGAAAAGGTTATATAACTTACCTAGTAATTCTAGGAGGCTATACTAAAGAATAAGTAAAAGCCTAAGTAATTAGAAAATAAAGGCTTATATAAGAATCCCTAGTACTATAGGAATAACTCCCTATAAGGTTATAGACCTTATAAAGATTAAAGAAATAAGGACTAGGAGAAAGGCCTAGCTACCTACCTAAACACTACTAAACCTAGGGATAAGATATAGTATTATAACTATAATAGTATAGGATACCTTATATATTATTATAAGAAACCTAAGAAAAAGTCCTAAGAAAGCCTAGAAAACTCCCTAAGGTAGAAGTAAATACCCTTATCTCTACCTCTAATACTAAGGTGCTAATAGGGTATTAGTTTTATACACTAGTTACTATCTATAGGTATAAAGATATTAAAATAGTAGCTAATCTAGATAGTTATACTAAGATTAATATAATTAGTATTAAGTTTATAAAAACCTATAAACTTAACTAGGCTAAGGCTATAGCACTTATTATTAAGGTAGTAAAAGCCCTTATAGTCCTTTAATATAGTATTTATAAGGTACTTATTATAATTAAGGACTTAAGAGAAGAAGAAAGAGACTTTAAGCTACTATATATAGCTATAGATAAAGACCTAAGAGTAAGGGAAAGCCCTATATTAATTAGAATATATATCCTTATAGAAGAATATATATACCTTTACCTATATTTATAGGAATAGTAGTTTAAGAAAGAAAAAGTAGCCTTTTTACTATTAACTCCTTATAAATTTATAAAAGTAATATATAATAAGACTATTATATATACTATTATAAGGGTTATAGAAAATAAGTTTATTACCCTTAAAGATAATAAGGAGGTAAAAGTATATAAAACTATTAAAGATATTCTCCTAAAACTATATAAGTTTAAAGATATATTTATATTAGATAAGGTAGGAAGCTTACTATTAAGAAAAGAGACTAACTATATAATTAACCTAGTACCTAGGGCTATACCCCTATATAGACTAATCTACCCTCTCTCCTAAAGTAAGCTAAAAAAACTCTATAAATATATTAATAAAAACCTATAGAAAGGCTAGATAAGACCCTCTAAGAGCCCTATAGGTATACTTATTCTATTTATACTAAAGAAGAATAGGATACTCTAGTTATATATAGATTATTAGGGACTTAATAGAGTAATATAGAAGAATTACTACACTCTCCCCCTAATTTTAGAGATCCTAGACTAATACTAAGGAGCTTACTATTTCTTAAAAATTAATATTAAGGATATATACTATTAAATTTATATTAAAGGAGGTAATAAGTAAAAGACTATATTTTATACCTATTATAAGTATTATAAATACCTTATAATACCCTTTAGGTTAACTAATACCCTAGCTACTTTTTAAAGTTATATTTATAAAGCACTTTATAAGCTAGTTAATACTATTTATATAGTGTATTTAGATAATATCCTTATTTTTAAAGATATAGGAGAAATATACTATATATATTAAGGAAGTTTTAGAATATATAAGATTAGTAAAGTTATATATAAAACCCTTAAAGTATTTATTTTACTAGGAGTTAGTAAAGTTCCTAGGGTTTATTCTATTAGTTAATAGGATCTTAATAGATACTTACTAGGTTAATATAATCTAAGAATAAAAAAAGCTTATAAGCTTTAAGGATATATAGTCTTTCCTTAGGTTTTATAACTTTTACTAATAGTTTATTTATAAATACTCTAGGATTATAGTATCTCTTTATATATTAATAAAAGGTAGTTAAAATAGTATTTAAACTAGGAAGTTTATATTTAAAGTAAAGGAATAGCTAGTATTTAACTAGCTAAAAGAGGCCTTCTAGTAAGCGCCTCTTCTCTATTATTATAACCTAAGTTAACTAGTATATATTAAGATAAATACTTTAATCTTTATAATAGTAGGAATTCTATCTTAATAGAATAATAAAGGCTATTAGTATCTAGTAGTATTTTAGTTAAGGAAATTTATAGATACTAAGCATAATTATAATATAGCTAATTAAGAGCTACTTACTATAATAAAGTTATTTAAACACTAGTAATACTATATTAAGGGTATAGTAAGCCTAGTTAAAGTCCTATTAGACTACTATAACTTATAGACTTTTATAAGGTAGTAGAAGTTAAATAGAAGGTAAGTAAGATAGTGTATATTTCTTTACCTCTTTTACTTTATAATTAGGTATAGACCTAGGAAAAGTAACCTAGTAAATATACTATTAAGAAAGTTTAATTATAAGGGTAAACCCCTAATAAATAAGGCACTATTACTAGAACTTTAAAGAAAGATAGTACTTACTAAAATAGTAGAAGAAAAGAAACTAATATATTAAAGAAAATATAGTAAGATACCTTTAGGGGAGGAAAATACCCTAGTCTTAGGTATAAAGAGGCTTAATAAGATATCTTTAGGGAGGAAAATACCCTAGCCTTTATAAAGAGAATAGCTAGAGTAGCCTAGTTAAGAAACTAGTTAGCTACTATAAATCTAGTAAAAGGTTAGCTAACTAAAGGGGATTTTAAGGAGAAAGTAGCGTATATCTAAGATATTAGCGTAGTATAAGAGATATAGGGGACTATTATATTACTAAATCCCTACTAATCTAGGCTAAATAAACTATTAGTATAACTACTATAGAAAGTATAGGATTAAGACTTAGATTTATAAAGATAGAATAGTAAGATTAATAACTCCTTAGTAAAAGGGAAAGGAAAGGCTAGTTTATAGTTATATAGTATAGGGGTTTTCTATTATACTAAGACTAGGTAGTTATTCCCTAGGAGCCTATCTTATAATAGGAGCTTCTATAGCTATACTATAATAATCTACTAGTAAGTTACTTTAGAACTAAGTATACTCTAAAGCTACTAAAGTATTACTTTTAGTAGCTAGCTATAAGTAAGTCTATTTTAGACTATATTATAAGCTATAGGGTTTACTAATAAGTAGTAGCTAGAAGGCATTACCTATATAGAAGCCTTAAATCGCTACTAATACTAAGGTAACTATAGATAGAGATCTTAATAGACTTTATTATAAGGTTACCTATTATATAAGTAAGTAAGCAAGAGACTAATATAATCCTAGTAATTATAGACTAATTTACTAAGTATTCTATCTTCCTACCTATAACTACTACTATTAATATAGCTAAATTAGTAGAACTTTTCTATAAAGAGATTAAGCTATAATTTAGAGCCCTAGAGGGCATTATATCTAATAAAGGTTTAGTCTTTATAAGCTAATTCTAGTTAGACCTATACTACCTATCTTAGGTAAAGCAGAGGCTTTCTATAGTATTTTACCCCTAAACTAATAGGTAAATAGAAAGAATAAACTTAGTACTTAAGCACTATCTTTAATATTTTATTATAGAGAACTAATAGATATAGCCTAAGCTACTCCTAATAGCTTAATTTACCTATAATAATATAGTAAATAGGACTACTAGCTACTCCCTAAACTACTTACTTATAGGCTATTTACCTAAGTTTTATCTAGCTCTTAGGGGTAAGAGCTAGAAAAGGAAAGTACTAGAAGTATATATATATATTATAAAACTATATAAAGTTAGAGAGTATCTAAAGAAAAACTAGGCTAAAGCTACTAAAACCTAGGTAAAGTACTATAACTAGTATTACTAGCTATTAATACTATATTAAGGTAACCTAGTATTACTATTAGTAAAGAATATTAGGCTTAAGAATATAAAATAGAAGCTAATCCCTAGATTTATTAGGCTTTTTAAGTACTTAATACTATAGGGAAATAAGTATATAAACTAGTATTACCTAAGAAGTATAGATAGCTATATAATATATTTTATATAAGCCTATTAGAGCTATAGAATTACTATAAAGATACTAGGGATAAGGATATACTAATACTAGACCTTAAGAATAAAGAAAATAAGTATAAAGTTAAGGAAGTTAAGGACTATAAGAAAACCTATAAAGGTAATAAATACCTAGTAAAATAAAAGGGTTAGCTAAGTAAATATAACTAATAGGTTCTAGTAGAAGATATAGAAAGCGCTTAATATATAATTTAAGTATTTTACTAAAGTAAATTATATAAGAAAGGTAGTAAGATATAGGTAAGTTATAGGCAAAGAGATATAGAGTTATAATAAAAAAGGCCTAGCCTTATTAGCTACTATTATACTTCTATATAAACTACCTTAGACTACTTACTAAATAATAAAAGAAAATATACCTAAAGTATAGGGAGAGTTAAGGGAAACCCCTTTATTATTACCCTCTTATAGTAAAAAGCCTAATCCTTATAAATAAGATACTTAGCGCTATTCTTATTCTTAGTAATTACCTAGTATATTACTAGTATAAAATAATATTTTACTATCCCCTAGGGAATATATTCTAGGTTTAAGTATTATAAGTATAAAGTTATTTTTATATTCTATATAATCTTAAGTTTATAGTAGTTTAGCTATAGAAGAATTAGTAAATATATAGTAAAGTAAGGTAAAATAACTATAATACTTATATACCCTAGAATTAGGCTTAGGAATATTATAATAAGTAGCTACTATTATAATACTATATACTATTAGTATATAATAAAGATATACTACTACTAAATATAAGTAAGAGACTAGTAAATATATAGTAAAAAGATAAACCTAATAAACCTTTATAGCCCTAGTTAAGCTAAAAGTAATATAGTGTAATATATTTATATAGTTAAACCCTATTATTAGATAAAGGTAATACTTAGTAATATAGAAGTAAGAGGCCTCTAAAAATAAGTAGTCCTTAGGGTCTTTCTTTACTATATTACTATAGATATCTATAAGTATTTAGGCCTAGTCTAAAACTATAAGAAAGTTAATAAAATTACCCCTTATTATAGCTATAGCCTATAGGAATTTATTAGTAAAATAAGACTAAAAAATATAGGAAGAGTAGTATACTTATAGTTTTATAAGAATTACTATAGTTATAGTATTAGGTATAGTGCTTAGAATATTTTATCTTTTAAGAATTTATAAATAGATTATAGGGAAATTAATAGTTAATTTATAGTAATATAGGCTTAGCTAGGGGATATTTCTTAAACTTAGTATATTTAGTGTATAAATAATATATATAGCTATATTCTTTTAAAGGAATATACTTATTTTCTATAATAAATATATAGTAATTAAGGACTAGGAAGGGATAGAAACTAAAGGCATAAGAAATAATTAAAAAATTACTATAATTATAGAAAGGAAGAGTATATAATATAATAAAGAATTATAGGTAAATTTATAGTTAAACCTTATTTATTATTTATTATTATTTTAGAGGCTATTACTAGTTAGTAAATAGCTATAAAGTAGCTAGTAAAAGCTATTTAGAAGCCTAGCTATAAGTAAGGAGGTAATTATAAGGCCTTGCCTATAATATAGCGTGCATACCCTATAGGTATACTAGGCCTAGGGCTAGGTTTATGTAATACTAGCAAGCCGCTAGATAAAAGCTAGTGACTCGCGCGCATAACACTTAGACCTAGTAAGCTTTAGTAAATACATAAGTGCCCCTATACCTCTTGCCTAGCTATCCTTTGTCCTCACAATAACGCTATATTATAAGGGCTATTCCTACCTTGTCTTATAAGAGGGTTTATTAGATGCTTAAATTAAGGCGCCTTATACTATTATTACTAGATCTTCCTAGCTATAAGAGTTAAGGCTATAAAGGTTAAGGCTATAAGAGTTAAAGCTATAAGAATAGAGGCTATAAGGGTTAAAGCTATGAGGATAGAGGCTATAAGGGTTAAAGCTATAAGGGGTGTCTTTTTTATTCTTTACGGTTTAAGCCTTACTAATAATTATAGGATTATAAATTTATTAAATTTAGTTATTAAGGTCCTTATAGTAATAATTAAATTCCCTTCTCTAGTAAATATTATAGCATAGATATTAGAGACTTACTATACGTTTATTAAGCTACTAGTAGGGATAAACAAGGTCTCTTATTAGTGGCTCCTTATATTAAAGCTTCTCTAATATTGTATAAGCATAAGGTAAGGCAAATTACTATATAAAGGTGTAAGAACTATTACATAGGGAGAGCTTTACCTTTCCTTATTTATATACTTTAGTAAGTTAATATTAAAGAGCTAGTAGCTTAATAGTGTAGTAGGAGATTTATATAGTAAGCTTACTAAGCTAAGCTAAGCTAATATACTTATAGCGTTAGATAATCTTATTTAAAGTAAACTTATAATTATAATTATAAAGTTTTTCTTAAGTATTTATTTAATCCCCTTTATAATAGTAAGAAGATAACCTTTATCTAATAATAAGTAAGACTTAAATTTCAGATAGGGCGGTGCCCTTTTTGTCACCTTTGGCCATACTGCAGTTGGATTAGTTAGGGGTTAATTGGTTAATTAGTAACCTATGACTTACCTAGTGATTGTAGCGAATTGGATTTAAGGCAAGTTAGAATGAGTTGTGTTTAAGTGAGTATAAGTTATAAGGTATAAGATAGAAGAGGTGTAGAGTGGGAATAAACACGGTCATAGAGAAAGGGGGAATTACGTTAATTTATACTATAAGTAAAACTTAAATAAATTTAAGTTTAACTACAGTCACGAACTATAACTATATCTTACGCTAATATAGCTATAAAGTTTATTATAAACTTTAATCTAACCTTATAGCCCCCTGTATTTGTAACCTTAAAGCTTGTTTTTATTAGGGTTTTATTTATTACTATAGTTAAGATTACTTATAAGTTAATTATTATACTAGCTAGGTATCGCTAGTAATTATTATTGTCTTATTTTATTAGATGCATTGGCCACAACCTATGACCCCTAAAAAATTTAAAAAATCAATAAGTAAGACTTAAGATCCTTATAAATAGTCTTTATAGAGCTATTTAATCTCTCTCTAAAATTCTAATAATTATTTATAAAATATTTAGCTTACTAATACTTCTAGGGTATATAGGTCTTTTTAATATAATTTAAGATAGGATTTTAGTATAAGTTATATATCTCTTTTATTTATAGCTAGATACTCTTAAACTTATCTATATTAATAGCTTAGGCTAGGGACTTATAGGTAAAATATATACCTTTAGGGCTTTAGTTAAAGGCTTTAACCTTCTTACCCTTTAATAAGGGACTTTCTAGTTAGGGTTTCTCTATAGTATTATTCTAATTACTAAGGATATAGTTATAAATATTCTTTTATATATACTACTAATAAAGCTATTACTAGGTCTTAGGGAAAATACTTTCTAGGGTATTCTTTAGTGTAAACTCTATATTAGTAATAATAACCTTTAGGGCAAGGACTTAATACTTATTTTAAATTATATCTAATATATTTAGTATCTAATAGTAGCCTTTCTCCTTCTTAGAGCTTAAGAAGCTAAAGGTAATATTTATTATAGACTTCTAATTAATAATACTAATAACCTCTAATAGATAAAGGCTAAAGTAGTTAGTCTTATAGGTATTATTTATATATAAAACTTCTAAGAAAGTCTTTTACTTATTTAAGTAACTTAGGTAAGTCTAAAGTGTAAATATAAGCTAATACTTATTATTATACTTTACCCTATAAGGTAGGCCTTTCTTTTATAAAAGCTATATAAATTATTATATAGATATTAAGCCTATAAGATCCTTTTTATAGGCTTTCTAATAGGTATTAGAAATATCTTTTACTATAAAAATACTTTTATATTTATTACTTTACTAATAAATAATATTACCTACCTTATAAGCTAGTAAGGCTTAAAGTATAAAGAGATCTTTTACTTACTTTTTTTACTATAGTATAAGGTAGTAATATATCTTATAACTTAAAGGCTACTAGAAGGGAGGATAATTATAAAAATAGTTAACTATAGTATATACTTATACCTAGTTTAATATTTACTTAGTAGCTACTACCTTAACCTTAAACTTATACTTATATTTTAATATAAAGGCCTATTAAAGCCCTAAAGATTTACTATATTAACTAAGGCCTTAATTATATATAAGGGAGCTAAAGTAAGGGTTTCTTTTATTATTAATAATAATATACTTACTTATAAAGCTTTTTATAAGGCTAAACCTATTATTATAAGTAAAGGACTATAAGAATTAATAGAGATTAGTAAAGGAGTTAAAATCTTAGAATAGTAAGAGGTTAGGAATTTACCTTTACTAAAGTAGCTACCCTCTATTATTATATATTATACTCTTTATAGGAGGTAATATAAATAATAATAATAATAGCAGGATTAATAAATTTAGTAATAAAGAGGGTAGAATTAAGGTATTTATAATAATACTACTAATAAATTTACTAATAGAAGGTGCTTATAAAAGGAAAAGAGAAAGAAAAGGCTATAGGTAGATTCTAGCCTAGCTAGTTTCTAGGCTTTTACTTAATATTTCTAATAATTATAATTAACTCTATAATATTATATATTACTATAGTAGTAAACTATAGTAAAGAGGGTAAATTAAAATTTTTTTACTATTACTTAAAAAATAGTAAGGTGTATATAGGGTAAAAGCGGGGTAGCCGCACTGATAGCAATTTCTGGCCGCACGAATAGCAATACTCATTAAATCATGTCCATAGATGAAGACCCCGGCCACGGACTGATAGGTCTGATGGAGCGGCTGGGAACTCCAACACCCGGCCTATTGTTGTACTGGACGGACTTGACTGGCACACCGGGTGACTGGTTGACTGGGTTGACTGGTATTACAAGCACGCCTGGATCGTCCGCCAGACGAATCCACCTGCGTGCAGCTGCACAGGCGCCATCGGCGGCTACGATTGGCTGCAGCCTGCGCTCCGGGGCTGGACGACCTCACCGCCTCTTCAACCCCCTCCCCGCCGGGCCTTCCACCTTCCGCTCGACAATCCCGACAACCCCACGAGTCCACGACACGACCACCCATTTGTCTGTCGTATCTGTCGAACGCCCACGTAGCTTCGACAGAGCCACCTCCAACACCTGTCTTGGGGAGAATTTCTCTCCTACCGCCCTCGTCCCTTGCTTTCCTGTCCCATCTTTATCTTTCTTACCCCGTACACACATCCTACATCAGGGCATCAGGGACTTCACGAAAGAGCGGTGTCACCCGCTCGTCTTTACAATACCGTCAACTTCGCAACCAATCTTTGCTTTTACTCCTCCGCCAGCATGACCCTCGACTTCAATGCCAACTGCGGGGGTGATGCCTTGCTCGATCTGTCATCCGACCAGCAACACCGAGATCAAGCCGCGTATGCCTATTCAATTTCGTCGGTCGCTCACTCCAGTCCGTTACCTGCTCCCGGCACCATGACCAACGCTCGACCCTGGACCTTGCCGCTCGACATGGCCTCCAATGTTCCACAGGCCGCGGCCTCAATCAGCTCTCTCGAAGACCATCAAGGCAGCTCACCACTCTCCCATGCCTCAAGTCCGCATAGCCAGCACTCATCGTTGCAACAATCTCCATTTCCTCCTACCGCCAACCCCCTGACCGACTGGACCTTGCAACAGCAGCAGCAGCAGCAGCAGCAACAACAACAACAACAAGCCGCGGCAGCGCACCAACATATGGCAGCTCCAGACATGGCTCATTTTATCCAGGATTCAGCCCTGGCAAGCTTCAACACATTTCCTCAAAATTTTCAAACCAACCCTCTTGATTACCTCCCTCCTACCAGTCAAGCGGCCCTTCAGGCCAATCTCTTGGACTCGCCATTTCACACCATGGCCTCTATGGAGGAGACGGCTCATGCCATGCATTGGGGAAGCAGCGGCATGGACAATTGGCACGATTTTCAGAGCACGCTGCAAATGGATGGCTTAACTCGATTGGACAGTGTTGGAAGCAATTCTCCAAATGGAACGTATCTGGAAGTCCTATCCCTTCCCTCCTCATCCGGAGAAGGCTGGGCTATGGTTGACTGGGGGCATCATGGTGTAGATCACTTTCAACAAGCACAAGGTGCTGCCATCTTCAATCCCAGCCAGACCCTACATCTTCGTACCAACTCTGATTCTTCGGAAGGGGCAAACTCTATGGAGTTTGGCTTCGAGGAAATTCATTTCCCTTACTCTCCATACTCGCCCGGGTCAGACGGTCATACGGATCACAGCAATAATCACAATCACCACCGCAATTGCTTCACTGGTGATGGCCACAGCCACAATCATGAAACCGTCAGCCCCACAACGTCCGGCCCAATGCCCATCAAGGCAGAGCCTTCATCAGTTCGTCACAGTCCTGGTAGCGGCGCTGGATCCGTGTCTCCCACTGCTACTGCAAACCCTCGCAGGAATTCAGGACCTCGCAAGAGTCCTATTGCCAAGAGTACCACAAAGACAATTATCCGCCGGACCTCCAACGGCAAGAAGGACGGTACTGTTGAGAAGAAGGTCGGCCGCAGAAAGGGTCCTCTCCTACCTGAGCAACGGAAACAGGCAAGCGAAATCAGAAAATTAAGAGCCTGTCTGCGCTGCAAATTTTTGAAGAAGACGTGTGATAAGGGAGAGCCTTGTGCCGGGTGTCAGCCTTCGCATGCTCGTCTCTGGCAGGTTCCTTGCACTCGCATTGACATCAAGGATATCGGTTACTTTATGAAAGATTGGAAGGCTGATTATGAGAAACACGCCGACCTCGGCATGTCCGTGTACAATGTCAAAGGCTTCTCATCCAAAGAGACATTGATGTGGATAACCCACGGCTACGGATTCGCACTTCCCGTTATGGTTCGTGAAGTTTTCGTCGCGGATGAAGGGTGCTTTGCTGTCGAATGGGTTGAGTCCGGAATTCCTAACCAGGACCCCATTGACTTTGAGACAAAGACAGAGAAGCTCGATGTTGGCGCCGAAGGTATCCGTCTCGACGCCCTCCAGGAGTATCTCGACAAGCACGTGGATGGACCATTCGAAGATTTCATCGATGATCACTTCGAAGGCACTCCCTTCATCACTGAGATCCTCAAAACTGCCCATCGCTACTACATCAAGGACAGAATGCCAGTCATCAAGAAGGCACTTAAACTTGTGCTCGCCTACAACCTGACGATGCACATCACCATGGTTGAGAACCAAGGTTCTGAAGTGAACCTCGATGGTCAAATTGATGACGAGGATTCCAAGTTCTATGGGCGCACTGTTGCACCTGTCATGATCAACTTCCAGATCAAATGCGCGCTGGCCGATATGTGGCGTGAACTTCAAAAGGACATTCTGGAGGAGTTATCGTCCTTGTATTCGGGCGTTTACAGCGGCGAGAAGATGAAGAATTGGCCGACCATCTTCATGCTGGCTTCGATACTTCTCGCCGTGTGGGAAGAGATGCAGTTTGATTGCCATTACCGTGTTCCCGATTCCGCGGCCGTAATCAAGTTCTGCAACGACATGGAGACAACCCCTGTTGGAGTCATCGTGGGTCTTTTCCATGCCATCTCGCAGAAGCTTCCTGCCTTCACCGATTGGGACACCAGACAGCATGGGCACCTCCTTCACAGCAACGTTTCTGTCTGCGAGGCTTTGACCGAAGTCCGCCAACATGTCATCAAGCATGGTTAGTATACTCCACAACACCTTGCCCGACGTTTCCCCCTCTTCCCTGTGTGTCCTATATACCCTCTTCCCCCCTACAAGGATTTGAACCTCATGGCTAACAACGGCTTTGCAGAATCGTATTTGCGCACTCGTAAGGAGACCAAGTTTGATCGTTACGACTTCGACTCCCTGTCGAACAAGTTCCTGTCCAAGCTTGTTATTCGCGCAAACTAAGTCTGATGACAATGTTGTCCATGTCTCGATCTACTTTCTATTATTGCTTCTCATTACGAGGCTCATTTTCCTTTGTTTGATTCCCCCTTCGACCTAACCAAAAACTTCGGGGCACGCCGCTCATGATGAATTCTGTGGCGGCGTATTCGACCCAATTTTCAACTCGAGCGACAGAATCGTTGAAAACCCTACGATTCGAGGACACTTTGGCGTGGCCTCTTTCAATTTTTTCTCAATTCTCTTCTCTTCACGGCTGGTCACCGTATCGCGAAACAAAGTTACCTGAGACGCGGTGCAACGTGTTATGACCTCGTAACGAATTGCTCACACGATTATACGACTGTTTATTATTCATTCTCGAACATTCATGAAGCGAACCTCGATTTTTTTCTCTATTTTATTTTATTTATTTATCTTTTCTTTTTGCGATTCGGATGATAGTGTCTTATGGAGGCGCGAACGGTGACTGACATGTATTCAATTCCTCTCATGTCATTATCAATGGATGACTGCAAAGCGATCGCGAAAACGGCGTGCGATATCACAGGGACACCAATACGATACTCGGGTTGAAGACATAGATGAATAACGCATGTGATGGGAGCCTCCAACTGGGACACAAGAGCATCATGTTGAGCGACTTTGGGAGGCTTGGATGACGGCACTAGTAAGCCTCGTCAGTTCACATGCATTACACGAAGCTAGCGCACCAGGATATACTCATGAGCAAAGCGTCACTGAAAATATCTAAGAGATTCAATCATAAAAGAAGCCCGTCTCACCTGCAATGCAACTAGTGCATGTCGCCGCAATCCCCCAGCAAAGCAAAGCAACCGCCCACTGGTGAGGCCTCAATGTCAATGTAGACGCCCATTCATTCGCCTGAGAAAAAAGCGTCCTTCTGTGGCACTGCAGCTGGCCATCACCTGAAGGCTTTCGAGCGACGCCGGGGGGGCCGAGCCGGGGTTGCTGCCATCACAAGACTTCGCGAGACGACGTACGAATGTACGCACAGGAACCAGTCAAAAGGTAAAGAGCACCGTACTTTTCATGCTTTGTGACAAGTTATTACCTGACCCAGCGCGGATCGATGACAGTGGATGACTGACTGTCTGTCTGCGTCCATGTCTTGGTTGGTACGGACGTACGGATTACTAGTGAGCGATAAAGGCGCTGTGAAGCACCCGCCACATGACTCCTTCGCCTCGGACCCACCATGCCAGCCTCGGGTTGCACCAGACAGGATGAGGCAGTACGGAGGGGTCTCTTACGATGACCGCATTCAGTTCCGTACATGTACATAGAACACTTCACCAAGGCCGGACCCACTGAGAATGCGTTGGACAAATGAACACATTTCATGTTGTTGGTACTCCGTACGCGGCTGTCTCACCAAACATGTGCGTGCGGAGGAAGTATCGGCGACCTATCAACAAGCACGACTTGAAGCGTGTCCGTGGGTTCTGGAGCCTTCCAGGAGCATTAAACCGTTGTGATTGGCTTTGCGCAGCCCCGCGCATTGCATTGGCTAATGAATCATATGTACTCCGTACATAATAGTCCGCAGTACCGTGCTGCGAACTGGCCGCGTCAGGACCACCCATGAAGGCGTAATCGTGTAGTCCGTACTTGCCGCTTGCTTGTCACTGCGCCCCGCTCCCACCTGCCCGCCTCTCTCGCCTTTGCCTCCTCGCCTTTGCCTCCTCGCCTCCCCCGTTTGCCATCCCAAACACCACCCACCACTTGAGTCAGCCACTACTTAAACACTATTCTGTTTTCTTTCCCGCCACGTCTTCTCTTCTCCCTTCACACTCTCTCCATCCTTCATTAGACCTACCCGTCGCTGCCGACCTAGATTCATCACAAGCAAATACAACACAGCGACATCAATCAGATCGAAGCAACCATGCAAATCTTCGTCAAGACCCTCACCGGCAAGACCATTACTCTCGAGGTCGAGTCGTCTGATACTATTGACAATGTCAAGTCGAAGATTCAGGATAAGGAGGGAATCCCCCCTGACCAGCAACGTCTAATCTTCGCTGGAAAGCAGCTCGAGGACGGCCGCACTCTTTCTGATTACAACATTCAGAAGGAGTCAACACTTCACCTCGTTCTCCGCCTTCGAGGTGGTATGCAAATCTGTAAGTATTTTTTTGGACTTTATTCTCGCATCGATCGTCGTAGAAAGCCGGGCACACTAACTCTATGCAATAGTTGTCAAGACTTTGACCGGAAAGACCATCACCCTTGAGGTCGAGTCCTCTGACACCATCGACAATGTCAAGTCGAAGATTCAGGATAAGGAGGGTATCCCTCCTGATCAGCAGCGATTGATTTTCGCTGGTAAGCAGCTAGAAGATGGCCGTACCCTCTCCGACTACAATATCCAGAAGGAATCCACCCTTCACCTCGTCCTCCGCCTCCGTGGTGGTATGCAGATCTTCGTCAAGACTTTGACTGGCAAGACTATTACATTGGAAGTTGAATCCTCGGATACGATCGATAATGTAAAGTCTAAGATTCAAGATAAGGAAGGCATTCCACCTGACCAGCAGCGACTCATCTTTGCTGGTAAGCAGCTCGAGGATGGCCGAACTTTGTCCGACTACAATATTCAGAAGGAGTCTACTCTGCATTTGGTCCTGCGTCTGCGGGGTGGTATGCAAATTTTTGTCAAGACCTTGACTGGAAAGACTATTACCTTGGAAGTGGAATCTTCTGATACCATCGACAATGTCAAATCCAAGATTCAGGATAAGGAGGGCATCCCTCCTGACCAGCAACGACTTATTTTTGCCGGAAAGCAGCTGGAAGACGGCCGCACGCTGAGCGACTACAACATCCAGAAGGAAAGCACTTTGCATCTCGTGCTTCGTCTGCGTGGTGGTCAGTAAGTTGCGACAAGTTTCATGGATTGCCGCTGATTAGCAGCGGAATTTGGCGTTTTTGGGGTTTAATGTTCACGACATCGGGCACACGTGCTCTTGGCGGTTCCTCAGGCTAGTTCAAACATGCACTGTTTATTCAGTAGTATGGAATATAGACTCATTGTGCAGTCATACTTCTGGACCATATCGTAGATTGTCCATAGTGAATGTGGAATGTGGTCATTTCGAATCAAAGCTTACATGTATCAGTGGCCATGACCCACTTGTAGAGCCCACGCATTACGCTGCGCGGCAAGCCCGAGTGGGGGGGTGCATCACGCCGCACCCGGACATACCTGTCTCGTGTCAAATTCTCGTCCTTCAAGCCCTTTGCAAAGCTCCCGTAGCTACCTCCTTTGTACGGGTTCACGATGAGGGTCGGCCATGAAGTATTCATTGACACTGACCATACATTGGCTCTTCCAACAGTTGCTGCCTCCATGACAGAGGAGGTGCAAGGCTCACATCACTATCCTTGGCCTCGTCAATAAACACTCGGTTCGTGAACCGACAACTTCCATCGCGCGGGCAACACCCTTTGCGAGAAGCCACTCAAAAGGCCATGCCTTACCTTTATCATATAAAATTCGAATTATATCCCGAATCGAATCCGACTGTGCCGGAGTCACAGAAGACCGATCAAAGGAACGTCTGGCTGCCTACCCCGGGAATGAGTATTTTCGAGGACCTGCCCTCGCATCTTCGCTCCCATCCTCCAGTACACCGCTCTGTACCCTTACCCGACCGTTCTGGCGCGTGTTGCTCGAAAAATCTCCTACCACCTCCTACGAAAACTATCGCTGATAGCCAAACTGAAGGCGTGATCGACTGCGGGGCTTCGCGAGCTCTAACAACCGAGTCAAACAAACGAGCCGGAGCTATATCGGAAAGGCAGTGGCTCGACAGGGCAAACGGCTGCCCGCCTTCCTCAACCAGAACCGCTCTACACCCTCAAACTGCCATCAGAGATTGGCGATTTGGCCGCGTGAACATTGAGACTATCGATCCGACGGCAACAATTCAAAAGGCGAACATGTCGGGCGAGTCCAGCCGTGCAGGGCCTTCAGCGGCGCCGAGCCTAGGTCCTTCTTTTGGTGGTGCAGGCACCGCTACAAAGGCCGAATTCGTACCTATAAAGAGCAAAACCACGGAAGTTGGATGGGGCATTGTCCACTTCTATCGCGAAGGCGAAGAGACTGCCGACATGGGTGTTGATAACCACGGCGAAGAGCTAGAAATGGCATCACGGGTGGATGAGTGCAAGACATTGTGTATCCCTGCTGTGCCGGCGTATATGTCGCCAAGTGACTTCCTTGGATTCGTTGGAGATGCATGGGGAGGTGAGCTTAGCCATTGTAGAATGGTAATGACATCGAGAATGAATCGCTACCTGGCCTTGTTAAACTTTCGGGAAAGCAAGGCCGCCAAGAAGTGGAAGCGAGAGTTTGATGGCAAAGTGTTCAACTCTATGGAGGTATGGTGTGCTGGTCTGTTGTTTCCCTCCATGGTTTTCTCGCGTCTATTATGCTAACTAACGCTGTCTGCAGCCACAATTGTGCCATGTTGTGTTCGTGAAGTCGATCACATTCGAGACTCCCGCGCAACTGCATCGGGCTGATCATTCGACCGCACTTCTACCATCGTCGTCGTCAACTGTATCGAATAGTCTTCGGCCGTTCCCGCCGCCAACGCCGAACTTGATAGAGCTACCGACCTGTCCGGTATGTCTGGAACGAATGGACGAGACGAATGGACTGATGACCGTGCCCTGCTCCCATGTGTTCCATTGTACCTGTCTGCAGAATTGGAAAGGTGCCGGCTGCCCGGTGTGTCGATTCACTAACACCTCAGGATCCGAGGGCTCCACAGGCGATCCCAACAACCCATATTCGCAGCCATTTGGGTCATCCATCTCAAATCTATGCAGCGTGTGTGATTGCACGGACGACGTGTGGATTTGCCTGATATGTGGCTACGTAGGTTGTGGAAGGTACAAAGGCGGACATGCCAAGGACCACTGGAAAGAAACAGCACACAGCTTCGCGTTGGAGCTGAAAACACAGCACGTATGGGACTACGCCGGAGACATGTGGGTGCACCGCCTGATCCGCGACAAAGGAGACGGTAAAGTGGTCGAATTGCCGGGAAGAAGCACTCAGAGCAATCACAACGCCAGCGAAGATGTTGTTCCCAGGGCCAAACTCGACAACATCGGCCTCGAGTATACCCACCTCATCACCAGTCAGCTCGAATCGCAAAGAGCATACTATGAGGAACTGATCAGCAAAGCCGTCGATAAAGCAGCGCGCGCCTCGGAAGCGGCCGAAAGCACCGCCGCGGCATCGTCCACTGCCTTGGAGAAACTGAGCGACCTCGAAGAAGAGCTCAGGGCTCTGACAAAGGAAACCATACCTCATTTGGAAAGGGACCTGGAACGAGAGCGAAATAAGGCATCCAGGGGTGAAGCGCTGGCTCGTAATATGAGCAAGGCGCTCCAAGAGGAGAAGCGCGTAAACGAGGGGTTGATGAAGAGGATCGAGCACTTGGGGGTAGAGAACGAGGCGGCGAAGAAGGGCATGGCGGAAATGAAGACGGAGAATGAGGAACTAAAGGAGATTAATAGGGACTTGAGCATGTTCATCTCGGGGCAGGAGAAGTTGAAGGAGTTGGAGAATGAGGGGCAAATTGAGGAGGGCGAGTTGGAAGGGGGCAGTGCGAGTGTTCCCGAGAAGAAGGGGAGAAGGAGGAGGAAGAGATAGATGATGGGGGCAACATTCAGCGTTGTCGAAATGACGGCGCGAGTTTTGAAGTCATCGACTCTTTTGTCATTGCGAGAAACTAGCGAGTCTGATATGAGCATGGCATATTCCCTCTGTGTACGGAGTTAGTATCGGGATCCGCTGTCGTGAATGCTGTCGGCTAGCTACCGTTGTGAGGAGTTCCAGGGGCACCTTGATATGGTAGCATGCACAGTATGCAGGTAGTCATGTGACGATGGACATCTATGCGTCTTGTGCGTCTTGTGCGTCTTGTGCGTCTTGTGCGACGCGACCAAATATTCACCACATGCAATGCGCGCACCACATGTCGTCGTGCCATCATGTCTTGGCGTTTCTAGAGGGCGGGCTTTCTGCGCGTTCCCGCAGAATTAGTAGAGACGAGGCTTTTCCCCCTATCGAAGAATGGAGTCTGCGGCTCGGCGACAAGGCTCGGGCCCGCTGGTGACTACATCATGCATGGCAGAGTCGGGTCGGCCAACCTGACGAGGATTTGAGACGGTCATTGTTCTTGGTACAACTGTAGTTGTGCCCTGTACGGACTAGTTGTGCCAAGTTGGCCAGATGTCCCAGCCCTGTCGAAACCGAAGAGTACACATAATAATGTTACGCTAGAAGGCGCTGGAGACTGCGAGTTGATCCACCGAACACTGAACAGCATCCAATGGTGTCAATGCCTTGCTTGGCTTATCGTGGCCCGCCATCTGCCTTTTGGCCCTCCCTGGCGCCCCTCCCCTCCGGCGCCCCTCCGGCGCCCCTCAGCGTCGGTCGAGTTCCCGTCCATGTCGCCATGGCCTCTTCTTTATACAAACAAGCCTCACCTCTGCCCTCACCTCTGCCCAACCTGCGTCTCGTGAAGCTCCTGCACGCCGCGCCGCCTCTTCCGCTCCCCTTCGCACGAGCACCCGACAGAGTTTCCCTCATCCCCCTCACCCTGCCTCGCGTCGCGCTTTTCGTGCTGTGCTGCGGCAATTGACGAGGCGCCTGTCTTGCGAGGGCAGACGAAGGCCACCCACATGTCTACGTGAAGCTATTCCTTGCACCACGACCGGTAACCCCCGATAGCTCCAAGCTCCAAGCTCCAAGACCCAAGCCCCCCAAGACCCAAGACCCAAGCCATGGCGTCCACCGCGCGCAAGGACGGCCAAAAGGCCCAGGCGGAGGCAAAGGAAGAACTAGCAGCAAAGGAGCTATATCCCATGGTCAACTGGAAGTATGATCTGTTCCTGCATGTCATGGGGAACCTGGTCGATTTGTTCTTTCGTGAGGTCGTGCCCAGAGGATCATGGAAGGTCCCGCGATCTGGACCTGTGCTGTTTGTCGCGGCACCACACGCAAACCAGGTAAGCATGGATTTTACCCAAGCTTGGTTCCTACATGTACTAACATATCTCGTCTCTCAAGTTTGTCGATGGCCTCATCCTCCAGCGAACGCTAAGGCAAGAAGCTGGCCGTCGTGTGTCACTTCTCATCGCCCAAAAATCCATCCACGGCTTCATCGGTTGGGCCTCACGCCAAGTCAGCTCCGTACCGGTTGGCCGAGCCCAAGACGCCACGAAAGCTGCCCCGGGCACCATCTTTCTCCCCGATCCCGTAAACAATCCAACATTGGTCCGAGGTGTCGGTACCAACTTTGGCACCGAATCTGGCCAGACTAATGGCATGATCTTCTTGCCGCCGGGCAAGGACACTGCGTCGGTGAGCAACGATATTGCCGAGATCATCGGTCCTGAGGAGATCCGCCTCAAGCGACCTTTCAAGGGGAAGCTGGCCATGCTGCAGTTGACCGGTCGCGACGACATAGATGAGAACGGCAAATTTTCCAACACCCACGTCAAGGGCCCGGCTCCCGGATACGAGGGCACCAAGTTCAAGGTGGCGCCACATATCGACCAGACCAAGGTTTACAAGGCAGTGTTTTCCAGACTGCTCAACGGCGGCTGCGTGGGCATCTTCCCAGAGGGTGGCAGTCACGACCGCACGGAGCTTCTCCCCATCAAGGCTGGTGTCGCCATCATGGCCCTGGGCGCTCTCGAACAGGCCCCGGAGTGCGGTCTCAAGATCGTGCCAGTGGGTATGAACTACTTCCACGCTCACAAGTTTCGAAGCCGCGCCGTCGTCGAATTCGGCACCCCATTCGAGATCCCCCCGCAGCTGGTTGAGGCGTACAGCAACAACCGCCGAAGAGAGGCCATCGGAAAGGTCATTGACACGGTCTACGACGCTCTAAGCGCAGTCACAGTGTCGACGCCCAACTACGATACTCTCATGGTGATCCAAGCAGCCCGGCGCTTGTACAATCCGACGGGCAAGAAGTTGCCGCTGCCAGTCGTTGTCGAGCTCAACAGACGGCTCGCGCAGGGCTACGAGCGATACAAGAACGACGAGCGCATCACCTCTCTTGAAGCGTCTGTCAAGAACTACAACTCTCAACTGCGATACCTCAACCTCAAGGACCATCAAGTTCAATATGCCAGGATGTCCATTTTCAAAGTACTCTTCCTCTTCGTCTACCGCTCGATCAAGCTGTCGATCCTGTTCCTATGCACGGTGCCGGGATTACTACTGTTCGCACCCGTCTTCGTGGCAACCAAAATCATCAGCATCCAAAAGGCAAAAACGGCACTAGCTGGTTCCACCGTCAAAGTTCGTGGTCGCGATGTCATGGCCACGTGGAAGATTCTGGTAGCCATGGTGCTGGCCCCCACCGTCTACCACATGTACTCCATCATCGTTGTGTTCAAGATCTGGCAAGACAGGCTCTGGGGCCATGTGCCTCTGTGGGTGCCCCTCTGGCTGGCATACATTGCCATCTGGCCAGCCATGATTGGTATCACGATTGCTGCGCTGAGATTCGGCGAGGTGGGCATGGACATCTTCAAGTCGCTGCGGCCACTTGTGCTGTGCCTCATTCCCAGCTCCGACTTCAACATCCACACTCTGCGACTTCGACGCGCTGAACTGAGTGCTCAAGTGACGGACCTCATCAACACGCTTGGCCCGGAGATGTTCCCGGACTTTGACAAGACTCGTCTCGTGCCGGATACGCCCAAGCTGGAGGACGGCGGCGCCTTCGCGGAGAGATCGCACAAGCGCAAGGACAGCGATCAATCCAGCACGGGTCCAGACATGGACACCCCGTCGATGCTGTCACGACGCAACACGACGCAGTCCAGTCGCGCTCTTCCCCGAAACGACTCCTTCAGCAACATCGGACAAGTAGGCATCTTCTCCACACGACCGCCGTCTCGATCAAGAAGTCGTTCGCGTCCCGGCAGCGCGGGTGGTGGCTTCGGTTCCGGGGGGTTTCCCGTCAGCGGCTTCACAACTCTTGACTCGGCCGAGGGATTCAATGAGGCGAGCAAAAAGATTCGACAGGCGATGAAGGACAGAAGGAGGCGGTCTGACAAGCTGAATGAGGCGGGCGCGGAGGAGGACGAGGACGAGGACAGCGAGGAAGAGGGCTATGACGAGGCAAGAAAAAAGAATATTTGAACGAGCAAAGATGAGCGAGGCGGAATCGAAGGGTTTCTTTTCGCCTTCTGAGGTTTGGATATCTATCTACATTGATGGCGTATTGCTCACGCGACGATGGATTTGCACGTTTTGCGAAACCCGGCGTTTGTTTCCATGTCCTGGGCTGGATGATGACACTGTATCTACAATTTCGGGTCATGCCGTGTCATGGTGAAGCTCGAGCACGAGGGAGGGCTCGCCCGGTCCTTTGTAAATAATGACGAATGGCAATGACACACACAATCGCGGCGGCCAAAGATGACTGTTGAATAGGTCAGACCTGGTAGACAACGAACAGCCCGACGCTTGAGCTTCTCCGGCCTCGGTGTACAACTAGATGATGATGATGATCAGCATTTGGTTGGGCAGGGGGTATTGCATCCGCTCCACCTCGGAACAGACAAAGGGCCGCCCCAGCGAATGATACACCGGGCCTCGGAGTTAAGCGGTCTGAGTGTCAGTGTGACGTGGGGTCCGTACGGATTCCTTGATATTCTCTTTCCGATCTGACAACGAATGCGCGTGCTTGGCAGGCTTCTAACCCAAAAACTAGGGATCCCCCCGTTGTCGGAGTCCACCTTTCCGTTATATTTATTTGCCCTTGTTCAACCTCCGCCATAGTATGCCCGCGAAGCAGAAAATGGCCGTCTCACTCAGATCCCTCATGTCGTCTGTGCTTGGCGGCAAACGCACGGCGGCGGCTCGCGATGAACTATTCGCCAAGACGGACCCGGCCGCGGACGGCGACGACTGCCTGCGCGACTGCGAGAGCTGCTCGGTTCGGTACCCGAGGGGGTTCAAGATTGATGAGGAGGACGTCTTGTACGGGCAGGTCAAGGGGTGGAGCACGCATATGGTGGTCGGGACGGGCAAGACGGACTGGGTGAGGGATGTGGCGGATGAGAAGGGGAGCGTGATGGAGGCGATTGGGAAGGCGGACGGACCGACGAATGGGGTGAGTTGAGTTTCCATGAGACTCATTGTCATGCCCATGCCCATGCCCATGCACTGACGACGAGGCAACAAAACGAAAAAAAAAACCCCCGAAAAAAAAAAAGAGGCTCATGGTCTCGGCATCCAACATGGCCACGCCACGCGGCACACGCGACTACTCGGAGCCCACGACCGTCCTCCTCCTCCCGGCCTTCACCATGGTGCAAAACGTCGACCCGCGCAACGTCGGCACCCTCATCCGCGAGATCGTCGACAAATGTCCCACCAGCGAGTCGCCCCTGGTGCCCTCCGTCCTCCCGGCGTCCCTGGCGAGCGCAGACCCGGGCGCCCCCGTCCTGGGGACCAAGGCGTGCCCTCACAGCGCCGTCGTCCTCATGTGCAGCCAGGGGACGCGTGACGCGCGCTGCGGCCAGAGTGCTCCCCTGCTGCGCAAGGAACTGGAACGCCATCTGCGACCGATGGGCCTCTACCGGGACATGCACGACGAGCGGCCCGGCGGAGTGGCCATCTACTTCATCAGTCACGTCGGCGGACACAAGTACTCTGCCAACGTCATGGTCTACCGCCGGCCCAACGCCTTTGGCCAGGACGACGACGTGTCTGGGAACGCTTGCGCCTCCCCGGATGTCGGTGCCGCGCAGTGCATCTGGCTGGCGAGGGTGAGGCCGGAAGACTGCGAGAACATCGTGCGGTACACTGTTCTCAAGGGCAAGGTGGTCAAGCCTGAGAGGCAACTACGCGGGGGTTTCGACAGAGTGAAGGGGCTGACGAGCTGGTGAAGGTGAAGGTGCGGGTGCGGGCGCGGGAGGCGGGTGAGTTTCGTTTTTATGAAACACGGTCGAATACATCTTCCGATGTCCAACTTGATGCTCCCCGTGATGCTTCCCAGGTTTTGGTCAATGGACTAAACTTGCACCATGCATTCACTCACGCATCTTCATTCATCGGGTTCATGGTGAGCGGTGAAACATGGGATGCGACAACGCCCAAGATGACCCCCATTCGCGGGGTGGTGGCATCACGTTTGCATTGAGGGCAAAAACATCGAATTGACACGACATTCATCTCCATCCATACGGCCATGCAGAGAGCAAGGCTGAGTCATTATTAGAAGCTGGTGAGACACATCTGGTGTCGCTGGGCAGAGACCAGACGGGACTGAGTAGAGACGACATGCGTAACATGGAGTTCCGGTCCCTCAGTCAAGATGAAATATGGAAATAGAAATAAAATCTCGTCGCGTGTTGATGTGCAGCACACTAAATCACCCGATTGTGCCATGCACAACGACCGAACCTGAAGCATCTTTGTTTGGCCTCATCTCGTGTGGATCAGAATCGCTGGTCGTCATGCAAATGCAGAGACGTCGTGTTTCAAACGTCGACGTTTTGGCGCGTCGGGGAGAGCGAACTGGAACAATGGGCGACACGTGGAGAAGAAGAATCTTGCACACTGTCTGGAAATTTTCCAGCGCCCTTTCCGACGAGCGTAGTGTAAATCTTGCGTTTACTAGTAAGCACATCTATTCCTTGATTAGATTCTTATAATGTAAAAGAGTAGGATATTATAAGCTATCCCCAATATAGTAAAGGGACCATGTCACCAGAGGAAAAACATCATCAGCGCAGCTCTGCATCAGGCTTACATTGAGATACGACGGGGCTATTGTCTGCGTTTCCCGTTGTTTTCGACTGTTGGGAAAACAACGGGAAACAAGCGACATGGTTGATGATGAATTATCACGGCCATGATCACCTTCACCACCACGACGAGCGGCTCGCGCACCAGTCAGTCAGCTATCTGACGTCCCCGAAAACTATTTATGCGCCGACAATGGCTTCCAAACCGGCCCGGACATCTTGAATGCCATTGTTCGGCTCGTTTCGACGTCGACGGCCACGGCCACGGCCACGGCCACGGGCTCGAAACTGAGCTGCTGGGCTGGCCGTCAGTCGTGAGGCGTCGGCGGCATGTCATGCCATGGGAAAAGATACCTGAATCGAAGTTTGGGAATCCGGCAATTGACCAAAGAAAAAAAGAAAAAGAGAGAAGAGAGAAAGGCGTGAGCGACTTCCGCACAAGTGGACCGGACTTGAGACGGACTAAGCAGGCAACTTGACTTTTGTCTACTCCGGGCACGAATCATTTGCCGTCATGCACCGTCACCGTCTCCACTGTTAACAACCTACGGAAAACCCATCCAGGTCACGAATGACGTGACTTGGTCTTGTTTCTTTCCCTTCTGGAAGGCAAAGAAGCGAAACCACCATGGACGGCGCCACGAGTCGCTGGGCCAAGCAAACGGAAACGAGAGAAAAAAGAAAAAAGAAAAAAAAAAGAAACCCCTATAAGACCATGTGTGGCCGCCGTCAATGGAAAATGGATTTCATCAAACATCTCTCAAGCACTTCATTCCTCATCCATCAATCAAGACATCAAGAAGTCGGCTGGGTCTGTGACTGAGTCGTCTACTTCTCTTCTTCCTTTCCTTGTGTACTTGTGGCCAGGAGAGCTGTGCTCCCTCCCTCACCAAGCTTAATACCTTATTTATTCATCCATTTTCCTTTTGTCATCGTCGTGCTGGCCACAGACTCATTTACCGGAGAGAGACTTGTTAATCACATACCTCATCCCCATCTCCCGCCATCATGAAGGTCTCCGAGCTCTTCACATATGCCGTGGTCATCTCGACGCAGCTCGCCACCGCTCTGCCTGCTACTTCTGTCGATGAGGGACAGGATGACCAGCGTAAGTTTGGCCTCTTCTGAGCCTTTACCGAAGACAGACGGGAAGACGAGAATTACTCTACTGACAAACCCAACTAGCTACCTCTGGCGTCGCTGAATTCGCCGGAGCCCTTGACGCTCGCGGTTCCAACAATGGCAATAATTCCAGCACTCCGGCCAACCGAGTCGGCGACGTGAACGACGGGGCCCAAAACGCACCACCCTCTACCAGGGGCGTCCAACCCGGCAACAAGGATGCCGGTGGACATGTCCAGACCAGCAGCGACGGCGAGGACAATGGCGCCAGCGACGACGCCCTCAGCAAAAGAGGAAAAGGAGGGAAAGCACAGGCAGCCAAGAAACGTGGCAAACGCCGAGGCAAGAAGCGCGGCAAGAGAAGGGTCAGGAAGGGCACCAGGACAAGGGCCAGGAAGGGCGGCAAGAGAGGCAAGAAGCGCACCAGGACAAGGGCCAGGAAGGGCGGAAAGAGAGGCAGGAAGGGCGGCAAGAGAGGGGGGGCCAGGGCCAACGCCAAGAACAACAAGAACAACAAGAACAACAGAAAGACGCAGAGCAACCACAACCACCGTCGCGCCGATCTGGACCGGGCAGACGAGCAGGTCCGCGGCGTGCCCGATCGTTTCCCCAAGCGCCAGGAACAGCTCGACTCCTTCCAGCCCTTCAGCGGCGTCGAAGACTTCCTCCAGGAGCGTGGCGCGGACTTTGTTTTCGTGAAGCGGGATGACGCTGCCGATGAGGGCCAAGACTCCGGAGTCTTTGCCGCGGCCGCCGACGACGAAGAAGCTGCCGTCTTCAGCCGCGACGAGGGAAGCGTCGAGGCCGAGGCCGAGCCACAGGCCGACGGCGCGGCCTTTGAGGCTGCTGAGGCTGCTGAGGCTACCGGCGATGTATCCGCCTTTGCGGATGCAAACGAGCAGCAGGAAGAGCCCGCTGCCGTCGCTACTTCTCAGGAGGAGGTCCGCGCACTCGCCGAAGAGGACGGCGACGGTCTGGACGACTAATCCTTGCCATGGCCGAGTGTGCTTGTTTTGTCGTTTGCCCCTTGAGCTTGTCTAGATATCCACTGCAGAATTGGACATTTGCTGAACTAGTGCTTTGAAAAACCTTGTGTCGCATAACACTTATTAATGAGTGACATGGCAAGACAAGAGTAAACACGTTGCACGTAAATTGCCCAAAAGAGTGTTTGCTTCCCTAGTCCCGAACACGGAAACATAGTCCCGCTAGCCATTCCTCTGGCTCATCAATTCCATGACCCGACATGCCGGGCTTGTCATGATGGGATGCGGCGCAGCAGGATATCTTGAACGCGCCTACGGACTAGACACGTCTGAACAACCAAGGTATTTGCTTGCCGTCTACGGATTACGGAGTAGGCGGAACAGCCGACGAGACCTACAACACCCCCTGAATCCTTTACACGAACGAAGATGATTTCTTCTCCCACGATCTCGCAGTTCCATGTACCCTTGCACAAGCCCTTATCCCATTCCCAACATCGTCTGTCATGAAGCCCTTATCCATCCATTCCCACCATCTGTCATGAAGCCCTTATCCCATTCCCACCATCGTCATGAAGCCCTTATCCCCTTCCCACCATCTGCCATGAAGCCCATCCATCCCCAACATCGTCTGTCATGAAGCCCTTATCCATTCCCACCATCGTCATGAAACGCCCATATGCCCGCAATGCGAAAACCCAAAACACAAAGCCAATTCATTCCCATGCAACGTTTCCCAGAAAATAATCAAATCCCCACGCCGCTTTTCCAAAATGCTATGCATAACAGCCTCGCCAGATGGACCCCGATCCTAATATACATGTTCGTGTCTCCCGCAGTCAAAATAAACCCCTGATTTCGCTACGGGGGCCAGAAAAAAAGAGTCCCCTCAGCCTAGTCGACTATCGACTGCGAGCCGCCGCTGCTGCTGCTCTCGCTGGACGTGACGCTCAGATCTTTCCTGACGAAATGGACGACTTTGTAGATGCCGAATGAGACGGCGAAGAGGACGACGAAGAGGACGATGATGATGATGGCGATGACGTGGTTTCGTTGCACCATTGTGGCGGGATTGCGGACAGTTTTGCGTTATGAAGGATGATGCTATGAAGAAGAAAGAATGGTGTATTGTGTTGGATGGGCGACGTCTCGGTGCAGTTGAAGCTATTCGCAGGTCGGGCCGGACGTGGGAAGGGGGGGGGGGGATATCCCCGGTGGCACTGAAGCGCGGGAGATGTTGGAGCCAGGGTTCTGGAAGCCAAGCCAAATTGGATATTCTCTGCGAGAAAGTAGAGACAGAGGACGGACTGGCTGGAATGGAGAGAGCAGAGCAGAGAATGCGAGGCGTTGGAGTTGCTGATATATAGTTGGTTGCCCCGCCACCGGCTTTACGCAAGACCAAAGCCGATGAAAATTGGCATGGCTGGAGGTGGTCCCTGGCAGCCTGGCTCGGATGGGAAATACAGAAATACAGGGGATGCAGGGGCTCAGGCGGCCGCTGCTGTGGGGCCTGGTGAGACCTGATCGGCCCCCCAACCCAACCCAACCCAACCCCCTCTGCCCCGAGTGCCCGATGCATGTCGCGACACCCTTTTCTCACAGTAAAGCACAATGCATCACTTTGAAATTCTTCGAACAAGAAGCCATTTTTCAAAAGTTCATGTAAGCTCTCCAGTCTCCGCCCCAGTGTGAACGGCCTTTCGGGACCAGGCATTCTCGTGCAATCCCTAAGCCATCAGAAGGGGGCAAAACACGACCCTTTCCATGAGCCCCCGATGGACCAACACACCGTCTCGGTAACTGAAGAAGAAGAAGAAAGAAAGAAAGAAAGAAAAATCGATCAAGATGGAACAAATTTACTCCTTAACCGCCCTCGTCTTTCCTCGAGTTTCTCAGACCGATTTGGCGTCGTCTCTGATGATTTTCACATGTCTCTCATAAAATTGCAGCATCTGGTTTTCATCACAGCCGTCAGCCAACAATACTTGCGACTCCCATTTTACTGGTAATTGACCCAATAAAAGACCGGAGGTGTGTGTGTGTGTGTGTGAGATAAAAAGAGAGAGAAAGAGAGAGAGCCTACCTTTTGTGGACATTTCTTGTAAATGCATGCAGTGTCATGCTTGGTCTTCATGCCGTTTTTCCAAATAAGAAAGACGACGAGCCGGCCGCTGCTTTCCTCCTCACAAGCGTCAATGGTGGCAATCTCTTCCTCCCAAGACCCAGCCGGAGGTGCCCACTGCTTTGGTGCCGATGCGGGAGGCGTCGAGTCCGCTGGATGCGTGCCGTTCCTTCGCGAACGTTTTGTTGCATTGCCACCCGCATTGGATGCGCCTCTCCCTCTCTTCTTACCTCTTGCCGCCTTCTCTGTCTGTTCAAAGATCTTTTCTCTTCCGCCAATGGCTTCGAAATACTCATCCAGGATTATGTGCGCCGTTTCCCTGTTTTTTTTTTTGACACCCACAGTCAGCGGGATTCTTTCATCGCTCACGTCCCCAGACTGTACATCATGCACTCACTCCAGATTTTCCTCTGGTTCCCAGGTGAGATCCTTCTTGGAATCATATCCTTCCCATTTAACCTGGAATTTCAGTGTTCCCTGCATGATCATGTCAGCTCGATGATGCTCACGCCGACCTATCGCGCCTGGTGGCACACTCACATCCTCATCAATCATGTGGTTCTTGATCGACTCGACGATGAACCTGGATCATTGTCAGTCATTGGGCTCCTGCAATGAGCCAGCACGGCCGTTACATACTCATCCTCTTCCATGTCTTCTCCCTCGTTGTCTTCGTCTTCACTGCCATTGCTTCCGGCAACGTCTGGCGTGGCGGCGGCGGCGGCGGCGGCGGCGGCTACAGGTTCGTCTTGAACCACAGCATCGTCGGCAGCAGAGCGCGAACTGCGGGAGGAACGAGCTGCAGACGGCTGAATCTCCCGGTCGGAGTTCTCTTCATCGCTCAGAGCTAGGGGACTGTCAGATGGCGCGCTGCCGGCGTTGTTGCGGTGGTTTTTGCAACGTGAAGACTGGCGCTACTGGACTGGAGCTGACGTTGCAGTCGCATTGAATGTCCGACGTACCTGGAGGCATTTCGGCGGAGTCTGATGGAGCTTGGAAAAGAGAGCCGAGCGAATGCAGAGGGTTGAAGTTGCGAAGGCGTTGCCAAGAAACGTGTTTCATGGAGCTGTTTGTTCGTGAAGGTTCGGTCAGCGCGCGTGCGACCGGTGGGAGGTGCGTCAACAACAACAAGGCGTCAAAACATGGCCGCGCTGGCGCAGCCACATGTGGCTGGAGCTGCAGAGGGCAAAGCGGCGGAGCTCAACACTTGGTCTCGTGATTCTCCTGCATGGTAATAGCCGGTATTACTCCGTACTGCCGTCTCTCTGCGGTTATGTTGGATATAGCAGCCTCACATCTTAGGCATCACTCATGATACCTTCCCTACTCGAGGCCATGGATTGCGGTACCTTGGCACTTAGGGCAAATACCCTCTTTGCCCTCGTACCTATAGCCTCGTTGTGCCACATGTGTGGATAGCCTAGATAGCTGAATACATCATCATCACTTTCCACACCGTCTCACAGGTTATCGCCATCTAACGTATAGATCGCACGAGGCGGCTTCTACCTACAGCTCTTTCAGGGACTCCGTGGGGCGGTTATCTGGGCGGATGGAACAGGGAATTTGACGGATGGGTGCGGGTTGATGAGAATTATCTACTCTGATATATTCCTCACAGCCTCGTCCCATGGAAGCTGAGCGACGTCCCAAACAAACACCAATGATATGTCAGGCCCAAGAGCAAGCTCAGTGAGCCAAGGGGCGGAAGCCGGCACCTCAAAGCCACTTTTTGCTGGTAGGACTAGCACTTGCGAACTTTGGCAGGCTCAAGGATCGACCGCTTGGTAAAAGTATCTTACATCGTGTCCTTGCCGAGACCAGTACGAACATAAATCGAATGAAAATCGCCTCTCTCCTGTATTGCTTCATTCCTTGAGGCTTCTCTTTTCTTGGCTCTTCCTCTCCCCTTTCCTTTTACTCCTTCCTGACTGATTTGACCAGAGATTTCACCTGCCTGCACCCACTCGAACGTCCCGTCGCCGTTATCATGATACCAGTTCTGGTAGCCTTCACTCAAGAGTCAGTACGATGCCTCTGCACTCGAGACGGCTGCCTCTTCCGTTTGCAACAGACTACTCGCAGCCAATGCTTGAATAGTTTCATTTAACCAATCTTGACAGCGACGCAAGGGTTCCTTCGGATACAACCTCTTTGCCCCATCGAATTGCTTCAATGGTGGCGGAACACCTCGGCAGACGCCCTCAATATATTGAAAATTACCGGCTGTAACCCAGGCAAGTAAGGTCTTGTCGACAAAGGTTACCGAATCTTCAGGGCGTTCAGCTGCCTTTGTCTCGAACCCTCATCCCGTTCTGTATATTTCCTGTCACGTGGAATACTACTCCGCCGCCACTGGCATCTGTTTCGACAAAAATGGCATGGTGATTGCGAGGAGCACCAAGAGAAGCCACTTTGTAAACGTAGTACGAAATTGCCGTGGCCTTTGGATCTCGCCACATTGGGGCCAGTGTTTCGTGTCCAAAGTAGATGTCAATTGAAATGATGTCTATGTAGTAGAATATGCCCAGACAAGAGAACACGGTAGCTTGGTTGATTTTATAGGCAAGAAATTTAGCGGGAAACTGCTCGAATTACCGATCAAGTCAATTAGCCGCCGTCGTGGCAATGGGGACACTAGCCCAAAATTGGGACGTAGTGGGGTATCCTGCGCACCTAGCGCAAAAAAATCAGATCAATTCACGTCCATGTTGTCAGTACGAAGTGAGCGGTACGCCAACCGAAGATCTCGTCTCGAAACAGACCGCATCAATCGAATCCAAGCCCCAGGCATTGGCTAGCTAAACGCTTGGGTCCCTGTCCGCGTTTCAGAAAGAAAACTTACACACGGCTTGCCCAATTTCTAGGCTCGCTGTTCTTCTAGCTCCATAATTCTCTGCTCAGCATCTCGAACCATGGATATTCGATTGGATATTCGACCAAGACGCGGCCGATGAACTCATGCCAATCATCCTGCCAAGCGCCGCACGCACATACTGCTATGGCATACTCCCAGTATTCCGGATACCAACCAGCTGTCTCCCAATCAATTAAAACAACCGCCCCGTTTTCTCTTATTATGATATTCTTTCTCTGCAAGTCACCATGCGTGAATACTGGCTCGTGACCACGCAGAATGAGAGGAAGCACACGGCGGTAAAATGCGGCCTTGTTATCCAGGCCGCTGTTGTAAAGATACTTCTCTATCAAAGCGCTGTTCAAAAGAGACTCTGAATCAAAAGGCCCGCTGACCGATATACTATCATGAGGCGCTGTCCAGAACAGGGAATCTTCGAATGGCCGTCTGCCAACACATCCGAAATAACCTGGGGAGGGGATACTCCACAACGTATTCATGTGCGACCGGAGTTCCTCAGCAATTTCCGACTTTTTCGCCAAGTCACAGCCGTCCCATATGGCGTCAAGCCTTTCTCCGGTGATTCTTTCCATGACGATGAAATTGACCATGCGGCCTGCTTCGTTTTCGATGGAATATAAGGCGTATACTTCTGGAACTTGATCTGGCAGAATCTCGCGGATCAGCACCATGTTCTCGCCCTCGGTCAGGCTCACGTTTAGGCCATATTTGATCACGTAACGGTCACCAAAACGCACGATTCGTCGGCCGGTATATTCTTGAAGGACTTCACTCGAAGCTTCAATCTCTTCTGCCGTTGGCAAAGGAGCTGGGAGTCGAGATTGAGGAGCAAAGAACGGCCGAGACAAGGTTTCCTTAGTTGCATCCAAGGACATGGCTGCAGTCGATTTGCCAAGATATGTCACGGCGGTACTTGCTGGCATCATTGTATGACGTTGCGTTGCGTTCAGTCCGTTGGTCGTGTTTGCTCGCAATCAAGTTATCAGTTGTTCAGTCCAGACCGACCCGGACAGTATCCGGTCCCTCTTTTTTCCGACGCCGAGTACTCCGTACCTCGTAAGATTTCCCACAGATTTCCCACAGTGCCTCCACTCCAGCCTGGAAAACCAATAGCGGCGGTTGTTGTTGACACAGGCGCGGGGCGTTGACGCCAAGGTCTCCGCTAGGGCCCTTCATTAGGGTCAATTTTAAAATCCCTGAATGCCAAGCTGCCAACCATCATTGGCTCAGATTTCCGTTTGCTTTTGCCGCTCGACAATCGACCCTCAGTTTCGTTAAGCGCCTACCGTGACCCATATCCCATTTCTCAGCAAAAGGGAACTGAGGCGGCCCCATACCTATACAATCAATTACTCTTGTATGAGCCCCTTTGTTGAAGAGATGGCCGCGTACTTCGCTGGCCACCATGTCACAGCACAGTGGGATGGCGGGTTGATGCTTGTGGTCAGGACAGGGTTCTGGAGCGCCGTGTCGCAAAATTCCATCTCTTTGAAAACGATAAGGCTATGTACAATTCCGTACCCTGATTACCCCTTCCCCTCTAACAGGCGCGTGACCTTACGTGACCTTTAGTGACCAATAGGCTATAGCCATGGAATACACGGACTAATGTAGCTCTTTATCTCTGAGATTTTATGTAGGGACAGGCTTTACAATAGTATAAATTAAGCGAGCATGCTATGTACCTTTGATCCCAACGCTTTTATCAGAGGCTAGCCCCTGTCGGTACGTAACTGTAGCCTTACTAATTGCCGTTTTCAAAGAGGTAATATGCGGCAAAACAAAAATGGCATACATATTATTGCGCCTAGGACTGCAGATGGACCGCCTCACCGGTCGATGCCGCCAAAAGCGGCGTCAACTTGTCGGATTTCCACAGCCAATCAGGACCACTTCGGCTGGATTGCGCGTGGAGTGTATATTAGGGCAAGTATCGCCCACAACCTGTACATATGTAACTTGTACTTTACATGCAATTGACGCCGAGTTTGGCGGCTGAGACCGTGACACTTGGCTTTATTCCAAAATTTACTATAATAATTATAATGTTAGTATTTTACCTTGTTTCATCTCGTTTTATTCTTTCATGACAATATGTTTGTTTGCTCACTAAGCATAGTCAGGTCAGCTCTTCAAGGGGGCATGATCAGCTGGTGTGTACATATGCACACGGATTACGGAGTACGGAGTACAAAGAAGTCGATTGCCACCAGAGGGGGAAACAAAAATACGCATTGGGAAAACCAAGCTATGTAGACCAGGCTTCACAATTACCAGGGGTGATGCTGAGACTGCGGGACTACGGGACCGGGGGACTGACACGCCGCCGGTCAGTGGGCGGGTAATTTGGACGAGCCCAATCCGTAGGATCACTCACTGTCAAAGTGAGCTCGCGTTGACGCCCAGGGGAGCTTGTTGAGGAGGGCCTGGCGTCTTCGGGGACACACAGGGCTCCGAGGTCCAGAGGCCAAGGGCCAAGGGCCAAGAGCCAAGAGCCAAGAGCCAAGAGCCAAGAGCCAAGAGTCAAGAGCCAAGAGCCAAGAGGCAAAAGTGCACAAGTCGTTCCCAATCCAAGTCCCCTTTTGTATCCCCATCCGGCTCCACCCCCGAGGTTAATCGGGGGATTATTAAGGAGTACTTTGGGGAACAAAAAAAAATTATGACGGAGCACTTCTCCCATGTCTAGTACCACTTCACCTCTCTCCTTTATTTCATATTTCTCCACGAGAGAAGCAGGCCTTACCAACGGATTTCCTCTCCGTGGCCTTGCTTTGAAGCTGTCAGGCTCGCGAGGATCAACATATCTTTTTTTTTTTTCGTTTCGTTTCGTTTTCGTTTCGTTTCCTCACGCTCTTTGACTGGACCTCCTGCCGTTGATGCTACCTCCCCCCCCACACTCTCGTTAATAAAACCCCCGTCTCGACACAGCTCTGGAATACATACGCACCTTATGGTCGTGATTGGATACTTCTCCATGGAAGGAGCCGGGCTCATCGGTTTGGCTACGTTGTTGAATTGTTGATATTCTATGCTGTACGACGCATTGGTAGTACATTTATCTATTTTCAAAGGGATCGAACCTACTATGCTCGTTGAACCTCAACTCGAAATCCCTTGTCTACAAATCCCGCTCACTGATCTTGTCGATAAAGGCGAGAATGGCCGACATGGCATCTCAAAACTCCGAATCAACGCCTGCGAAGCCCTGTGCCCCCAAGGACAAGAATTGTCCGTTTTGTGGGCAAGCGTTTACATCATCTTCGCTCGGACGTCATCTCGACCTGTACATCAAGGAGAAGAACCCGAAACCCTCAGATGGTATACATGATGTGGAAGCGATTAAGAAGCTTAGAGGTGGCATCACAAGAAGGCACCCCCGTAACTCAATTGGTGCCCGGAAGGGCTCAACGCCTATGCGAACACGGCGTCGTTCGTCTAAACGAGAAGCGTCGCCGCAAGGTAACGGGTCTACAGTCGGGGAACCCGTACTACGAGGGGGCAGCTGTGCAGTCGATTCGACGTTGGGCAAATTACCCTTCTTGCCTCGATGGGAGGCCACTGGTGTCATCAATGATATCCCAGCAAAGGGTCCCTGGGAAATAGATGCATGCTATGAGGCAGCCAAAAGACCTAACATGCAGCGAAACGGCAGCGCCCAGGCCGTGCAGAAGGCTCAGTTTGGTATGAAGCAGAGACTGGCGGATGCCATGGACACAGCTCGAGCCGCGGAGCTTGCCTTACGCGAGCTCCTCGGTTCATGGAGGGCGGCCAAGTAAGTTGCTCTACCGGAGGCGAATTTACTTTGTCCCGGCCAAGATTGGGTTGGACTGTTGAATTCTAATGAGGCGGCAGGCAACACGTTGACAACCACTCCACGCCCTTCGACTTTGATCCTTTAGCACTCGACTTCCCAGCACTCACATTGCAATGCTTGCAGCCACCGCCGACTCTCTTTTCATCAACGCAACATCCCACGCCGACCTCTTGGTCTGTACAGTCACCCGGACGGCGAGAATTCGGTGCATTGCAAGCATTTTTTAAAGAGGAGTTTAGAGCCTGGAAAGTGATTCGTGCATCCGCTACAACTGCTGACGCGGAGGAGCTCACGTATCCGCCATCAAGAAACAATCAGAGGGACGGCCATGAGACTATCAATAAAGCCGAGAAAGCAGCTGAAAATCTGGAGAGCTCGGTTGAGGAGCATCTGCAATCTGCATACGCTGCCTGGGATTATCTGCCAATGCAGAGACAGCAAGAGCTTTGGATACTTGAACTTGCCCGGGGATCCGGTAGGAAGCAAAAGGCAATGGAGAACATGAAGGAGCAGCAGCATCGTCTGAAGCAAGAGAACGCAAACCTGAAAATGCAAATTGACCAGCTTAACCGACTGCAGCAACCCCGCGAGTTCAAGCTGCTGTCACCAACCACCATCCCAATTGACCGGGACGTGATCAGTTATGCGTATGAGCAAGGAGTAAAAGGTGGCAAAGGTGTAGGCTTTGACATGAAAGATGGGCACGTTGATATCGCGACACTAGTTACAAAATCCATTGAAAGGTGGAAAAACGTCGTTACGTCGACTCGTGCAGCATCTGGTGGCATGAGTGCACAACAACCATTGGATCGGCCAATACCATCGTCGACCAGCCACGACAGCGCTTCAGGATCCCAGTCGCAAGACGTGTCCCAGGGTGCGCAGCAACAGCAGCAGCAGCAGCAGCAGCACCAACCAACGGTCGACCAAGAGAGCAATTCGACTGAAAAGCGACCGTCTATCGCTAACAGTACCACTGGGCCCGTGAGCGAACACAGTGTCCCGTCCACCAGCACTGCAGGGTCACCATCTATAGAAGAGGAGATAAGTGACCAGGATGCTGATGCCGAAATGGAAGACGATGGTTTTGCCATGATGAACGCGTCTCCCAACAAGCAGCCCCACGCGCCGCTGCACCAATCCCAATCAGCATCATTAGACGTTCCGCGAAACCGAGTGCTTATTCAGCAACAAGGCTCAACGCCTGGCATGAGGTTCATGATGCAAAGTGGTGCGGAAAACCCCATTGGTCGTCCCCCCATGGGGATGACAAGGTCCATGCCGAACATGAACATTGCCATGCAGGGGAGCCACATGCAAGGTGGGGATATGACCATGATGCAGCAAGTTGGTGGTAATACGCTGTACATGGACAATGGGATGTGAAGAAGAAAAAATATGACCAAGAGCACGTACTGGTCCATGTTTTTCTCATGGCACAGGAGACGAGAAGCTGACTTCAACTTGGGGCTGCTGGCCGGAATGCGGAAATGACGCAAACATGAAGAAGATGTAATTTATGATTATTTTTCTCGAGCTAATACAACAAGAGAGGAACTTGTCTTTCTCCCTGGCAGTCAGTGAAGAGCTGCTCATGAGATGTTTTCTTTCAGCCAAAAACCTTGTATTCTTCCTCCCTGCACTGGTTCACGGGGGTTTGAGATTTATCTACTAGCTCGCCTTTGTCTCCGGACGAGTGGACATGTATGTATTACGAGAACCAAGATCTTTTTATGCACGATATGTTTTAAATTGTCACAACATGGTTTATTTGTATCGAAGACAAAGGAATGAATGCCCCTACTAATTCAAACTTCAAACCTGGGAGAGAGAGATATCCCCCTTCGACTGCTATAATCTATAATGCCGGAGCTACTGCCATCGTATTGTACACATTTCGAATATTTAACAAGTCTATCGCTACAGTAGTGGTACATGGGATGTTGAAATCCAAAGTTGGTGGTTTTATCTATTTAACAAGCCTCAACGTTTGAGATGCTTCAATCGTTGTTCAATCAGTCGCATTGTAGGCTTCGGGACCCTCAGGCGATGAGCAAGGACGAGTGCACCGGTTAGGACGCCAAGACTACCTGCCTGATGAGCTGCAGCCAGTGGAATGGGAACCATGTAGATCAGCGTTGAGATGCCGAGGGCAACCTGTATGCAGACGAGGTGCACTAGGCCCAAGGCGCCCTTCTTTGCACTCGTTGGAAGCGCAGCGGCTACGCGACCTGTGCGCGAGTACACGAATAGGGTCACTATGGCGCAGAATGTGGACACGGCCAGGATACGATGATCCATCTGGACAGTGCTGGGGTTCTCGAGCATGTTTCTCCACCACAAATCAGAGCCATCTTCTTTACGGCAGTAGAATCTGTCAAAGAGCTCAGACTTGGGCGGTGTCAGGCCGAGGCCCATCTTAGGGAACTCGTTATAGATGAGGCCGGCGTCGAGACCCGCGACAAGGGCCCCTGACATGATGGTAACGAAGGTGAGCGCTGCGACAGCAAATACAGAGCGGCGAAAGACGTTGAGAACCGGGTTCTTGAGGCCCTGGAGAGCACTCATGGCGGTTTTGGGATCAGCAAGGAGACGATGGGTGCGAAGAATGGAGAGGCCGGAGAGGAGTATCCAGGAGTAGCAGACGAAAGCAGTGGAGAGATGGGTTGTGAGACGGTACTGGGAGACGCGAGGATGGGATCCGGGCGCGAATAGATCGTCTTTGAGTCCGGACTTGACCATCCACCAGCCGATGAAACCCTGGAAGCCAATGAGGGCAGATATACCAAGGAGATTGAATGCCATTTTGGTAGTGACTTTGCGACGAGCGATCAAGTAGAGCGTGGGAAGGACGAACGAAATGCCGATGAAGCGGCCCCATAAGCGGTGTGCCCATTCCATAAAGTAGATCTTTTTGAACTCGTCGAGGGTCATGTGTGGATTGAGCAGCCTGAACTCGGGAGATGTACGGTACTTTTCGAATTCGGATTCCCAGTCGGCTTGGGACATTGGGGGCAATGAGCCGGTGACGGGGCGCCATTCTGTGATGCTAAGTCTGAAGATTGATAGATAGACAGTCAGTGGCTTGATGCGTTTGCGATATTGAAAAAGAGATATTGATTGGAATCGAAGTTGCACTCACCCTGACTCCGTCAATCTCGTCAAGCCGCCAAAGACAACGATTCCAAAAACACTGACGGCGCTACCGATGAGCCAATACGCAACACTCTTGGGGTTTGTCTTGGGGAAGGCCGTCTTGGCCAGTTCTCGGGCCTGGGCCGATGTAGACCGGGATGCGACGTGGTCTGCCAGGCCTTCCAGTGGTGTTATAGGCTTCGCATCAGCAAAGCCTCGAGATCGTACGACATTGAGGATTCTGGAAGCGAGGCGCTGCTGTGGCGTCGTCGTCTGTCGAAGACATTGATTGCAGGCGAAGAACAACCGAGGATATGCTTGGAGAGCTACCCTCCGGATGCCGGGGGCGAAGGGAGTCATATTGTCGCAATGCCGGGAGACAATTGAGCATCGAAGTGTTTAAAGTTTACCGTCGGCCAGCCGGAGACAGTCTACAAATTACTTCTGGTGGGGTGGCGAAACGAGGGTAACCTGATATTACATAGGTCCCCGGTCCCCGGTCCCCGCCATGAAAAGTCCTAGCTTCACCGCCCAAACTTTTAAGGTCGGCAGAAAAATGTAAAAGATGTGCGCAGTGGTGCCACCACGTTCAAGGCGTTGGATGTCCATGCCCGGTACAATCAAAATCGTCGGCGACAAAATCAGCAAAAATGCCGGGGCGACAAGCGCATGGCAGGTCGTTGACGGCCGCGCCACAGACCAAGGCCAGTGCTAAGAAAGGCTCCAAAGCCAGGTCGCAGAAGAACGCCTTGAATGCTTTTGGAATTGCACAGGACATGTACCCGACCAAATTCAAGAAGACCCCGCGAGCCAGAGAACTCGACGCTGAGGTAGAGAAGAAACATGGTAGAGACGAAGATGGCAATGACGAAGAGGACGAGGACGAAGAGCAGCCCCAAAAGAAGAAAGCGAGGGGACCATCGAGGGACGCCAACGATGCTGAAGATGGTAGCGACAGCGAAGGCAATGAGTGGCGCCTCGGCGGGATGAGAGAAGATGACGAGGACTCTGAAATCGAGAGTGATGACGCCTTTGGTGATAGTGACAACGAAAAGTTTGAGGAATACTCTTTTCGAGGTAGCAAATCAAAGCCGGTAGGTGGCTTAACGACAGAGGAAAGGAAACCCTTCTAACTCATCATGTAGAAGGAAGATGACTCTGAAGACGACTCAAATGACGACGAGGGCGAGACTCTTGGCGCAGATGCCATCGATCTGGCAACAGCTCTCGACAAGTGGGAAGAAGAATCGGACGAAGAGCCGCAGGCGGACGACGAGTCCAGATCTGAGGACTCTGAGGAAAATGAGGACGACTCGGAAGACGACTCGGAAGACGATGACGATGACGATGACGAGGATGAGGATGAGGATGATGAGGATTCCGAAGTCGACCCAGAAAAGTTCAGTGCCTTGCAAGGACTTATTTCAGAATACGGTGGCCAACAAAAAGTCAAAGAGAAGTCCGCATCAAGCACCGGACAGAAACTTTCTCTCGGCGACTTGGGTCTCACGGGTCTTAACGATCCCTTGCTAAAGAAGTCTGTCAAGTTGATGAACAAGGAAGCCAAGGAGAGGCGCCCCAGCGCCGCTCAAAAACTTGCCGTCCCGCTATCCAGACGAGAACAAGGCCGCTTAGACCGAAGCGTAGCCTTCGACAAGACCAATGAAACCCTGGACCGATGGACAGAAACTGTCAAGCAGAACCGACGAGCCGAGCATCTCGTGTTCCCACTTCCGCAAAACTCAAACATGGCAGGGATAAACACGGCTGAGATCCAACCGTTGACGTCGACCAACCCCAGCAACGAGCTCGAATCCACCATTATGTCCATCATGGAGCAGAGCGGGCTCTCGCTGCAAAAGGAAGCCAAACCCAAGCCCAAGGAGTATGACGAAGAAGGAAACGAGCTGTCCCGCCGGGAAGCACTCGCTAAGAAACGCATGGAGCGAGAGCTCAGCTCCCGTGAGGCCAAGCGCGCCAAACGCATCAAGAAGATCAAGAGCAAGGCCTACCACAGGGTTCACAGAAAACAGCGAGAGCGAGACGAAATGGCCACCAAGGAGGCCATGGAAGAAGCGGGCGAGATCGACTCCGAAGATGAACGGGAAGCGCAGGATCGTCGACGAGCCCTAGAACGCGTCGGCCAGCGCCACAAGGAGAGCAAATGGGCCAAGATCGGGTCCAGGAACAAACGAGCCGTATGGGATGAAGAATTTCGCACTGGCTTGACAGAAATGGCGCGCAAAGACGAAGAATTGCGTCGAAGGAAAGAGGGCAAGACAGGCGCAGCAGATGACTCTGACTCCGACGCAACCAGCAGTTCTGGCAGTGACCCTGGCGACGATAATGACGCAGATCTTCGTCGCCAGCTCCGCCAGCTCGAAGACGAGCATGCCGGCCCCCAGTCCGGCTTAATGAGCATGAAGTTTATGCAGAAAGCCGAAGCGGCCAAGAAGCAAGCCAACGACGACATGATTCGTCAAATCCGTCGCGATCTCGACGGCGAAGACAGTCACGAATCAGATGACCAGCAAGACCCCGATCAAGTTGGACGCAGAAGCTACGGCGTCGCGGACTCCAAAGACAAGCCTATCCTGGACACATCCAGGCTATCTGCACCCCGGAGACAATCTTCGCCTTATCAAGATGTCGATATTATCACCAGCAAGTCCGGATCCTCTGCTTCTGCCTCTGCCTCTGCCTCTGCCTCTGCCGCTGCCACAGCTACTTCCTCCTCTTCCATACCCCCCTCCACAGCAGGAGCCTGGTCTCGCGGCGAAACGCGCCGTAAGAAGGCAGCCCCCATCCGCGGCGAAGATCTCGACCTCAACGCCAATATCCTCGTAGCCGCACCCCCCAAGTCATCATCATCCTCTTCCAAAAAGCAATCCAACACAAAGACAAACGACCAAGTCCAAGTCCAAGACCAAGTCCGAGACCAGGACCAGGACCAGGACCAGTACCAGGACGAATCCCCCGACTCCGACTCAGAGCAGCACCTCCCCCTCGCAATCCGCGACCGGGCCCTCATCGCACGCGCCTTCGCCGGCGACGACGTCGTCACGGAATTCGCCCGCGAAAAGGACGCCGTTGCCGAGGCAGACGACGACAAGGTCATTGACAACACGCTCCCTGGGTGGGGATCCTGGGTCGGCGACGGCGTGAGTAATCGTGAGAAGAAGAGGCATCAGGGCCGCTTCTTGACAAAGGTGGAGGGTGTGAAGAGGAAGGATAGGAAGGATGCAAAGCTGGACAAGGTGATTATCAACGAGAAGCGCGTCAAAAAGGTGAGTTTCGAGTCCTCCTCCTATACTTTTTTTTTTTCCGTGTGTACGTGCTCCATGCATCAATGCAGAGATGTTGGAACAATACCAACACGGGGTGGGGATGCCATGGGATACAAAGTAGCACGGACGGAAGCGATATCAACTAACGAATGCGCCAGAACGATCGATACCTGGCCTCCCAACTACCTCATCAGTATGAGTCCAGGCAGCAGTACGAGCGATCACTACGACTTCCGGTTGGACCCGAGTGGATGACGAAGGAGACGTTCCAGGACAGCACCAAGCCACGGGTCTTGATGAAGCAGGGAGTCATTGCACCCATTTCAAAACCCACTGGGTAGGCTTGGTTGGCGTCTTCACGCACCGACTATTTCACTTCCTTTTGGTCACGTCTTGGAGAAGTAGGCATTTGGTTGACATGATGATGCAAAATTTCACACTACATACATAGACTGACATGGCGAACAAAATGGAAATTTTACCCTGGTTAGCCTCAACGCCGCATCTCCTTTGCCGACTAATCAGCCGACCCCATCCCGTGGAGGAAGGAAAAACCGACAAGGAAAAATACGCCGTCTCAGCAGAGCTGGTAAACCGGCGTAGAGCCGTGTGTTGAGCATGGGCCTTTCCCTGACCGCACCTTCTTTTTCTGTTGTTTCGAAAAGAAACATCAATCGCTTCTTAGTAGTACAATGTGAAGATACCCAAGATATCATCTCCGCTGCAGGTCTTGTTGACCACCCAGCAGCAATCTAGACCCGTGTGGCCTCAACCCAACAACTATGTGGACTTGTCGAAGGCACCGCTGGGAGTTGCGTAGAACGCGACTGCGATGATCATGTACAAGCCCAGCAACATGGCACCCTCGAGGTAGTTGGACTTGCCATCTTGGACCGTGTATGTAACGACTAGAACGGAGACGGCAAACGCAACGGTTTCAACTGTGAAGGCATACGTTAGCCATGTCGCCTGGCCCAGGCATGAGTGTCAACAGGGATACAAAACTTACAGGTTTCAAAGCGCAGCGACATGGGCTGTCCAATGATCCAGCCGACTATGACGAGGAAGGGGGTGACACCGAGAGCAATCTGAATGCTCGAGCCAATAGCAACACCCATGGCAAGATCCATCTTGTCTCTCAGAGCAACAACGACGGCAGTGACGTGCTCAGCAGCATTCCCGACGATGGGGATCAGAATCAGACCGATGAATGCTTTGCTGATATTGGCGCTCTCCACAATATCGTCGATGCTTCCTACCAAGTAGTCGGCGCAAACAGCAACTAAAACCGTGACCACAACCAGAACGATGGCGGCAGCGATCGGGCCCATGGTTGGCACCTCGCCTTCACCGTCCTCTTCGGCACCGCCCTGGACTTCTGCGTCGAAAAGATTGCTGTGAGTTCGAAGTTGAAACACAAGGTACAGGACATAGAGGAGCAAAAGGATAATGGCTGTGCCTCGGGACAGAATAAGGATGCTCTGGTTCTTGTCGCCAGAGTTGTTCTGGTCGAGGACGGCATAAAGCTAATCAAGCCATGCGTTAGTGAACGAGAGATCCTTGACCAACGCGAGCTTGAGAAGCAGCACTCACAGCGGCGGGAATGACGAGCGACGCCGAGGACAAGGTCATCAGAGAGCAAGTCGTCTGGGCGACAGCTCCAGAGAAAGTCTGCTCTGTACCGGCGCCATTGCGTCCCCGGTGAACCAATCCACCAAAGAAGAAACACATTCCCATAACCAGTAGCAAGTTGGACAGAATAGAACCGAGCATTGACGATTGTACCACCTCAATCTGGCCATCCTTGAGAGCCACTATACTGACCTATATAGCGACAAATAGTTAGCGCGCAGATCTTTGGTACGCTCGATAGCTGGTCATAAGTGTGCTGCCGGGCCACTCACAATCAATTCGACAGCATTCCCGAAAGTCGCGTTTAGCAGACCACCCATTGTGTCGCCCAGCTTGATTGAAATCTCCTCGGTAGCAAACGACAAAACGGCAGCCAGCGGGATGATGGCGAAAAAATTGATGGTGAAAACGGCGGTAGAGTTCCATCCCATCGCACCTGCCACAATGCCTACCGGCACCATGACCAGCAAGAAGTTGACATAGTCTTTGGCAAAAGGCTATGTTAGTTCTTTGGCACGTCAAGATGATGACAAGCGGCGATGGGAGGAAAGCCCCATTGCTCATGTTTTTCAATTGTCCGAGGTTGAAAGGTTTACTTACTGCTCAGAAGCGTCACCTTGGTAACATGCCAGGTATAAGCAGCGCTGCGCACGACGATGGAGTCGCTGTCGTTGCCAGGAGTGTGTTTGTGGTCGAAGAAGAAGGAGTAGACACTATTATTTGAATGTCGCGTAGTGTAGTTTCCAGCATGAGCCGACGAAGCGGACTCGCCATTGATCAATGGCGTTTGCTCGTCGGCATTGCCTCTCGAATTGTTGTTTGCCATTTGGCGACGAAGATGTCGGTACGATTCGCTGACTGTCGCGTGCCCGGCTTCGAGTTAGCTTTGGGAATGATGCAAGAGTATCTCGTCAATGACGGCCAAGAAGCTCCGAGAAACTTTTGGTGAATTAAAGTCTGTGAGAGGGGGAGCGAAATGCGAAATGCGAAAAAAAAAAGTATCAGGGAAGAGGAAAAAAGGGAAGGGAAAAAAGAGTTGAGCGGATAGCGGGAGGGCCATAGTAAATCTCTTGATAATTCGAGGCGGGGAGTGACGACGCTGTTTCTGTGGCGTCTATCCGCAGTCCTGTTTAAGAATGGGCGTAGCGACAAGCCATCAATGCTTTCGGTGAAAGAAAAGCTGAAACTTACCGAGACCTCCGAAAACCATAGCTCAAAGTTATCAAGTGCGTCCCAGTGTCCCAAGTCTATCTATGCTTGTTCACTAATCAGCAGCCAAGCAAGTTCGACCTCTTGCGGTCTTGCGGTCTTGGTTCTTGTTCCTGGTGAAATGGCGAGATGAAGAGGATAAGTAAGTTAGTAAGGCGACAACGTGGGCCTTGTTAATAATGGACGGTGTCAGTGTCAAACCGTTGACAGAGAGACGAGACGAGGCACACACACAAACACACACACAAACACACACGCGCGCGCGGGAAAGCGAGTCAAGCAAGAAGTTTGAAAGAGCAGGCCTGCTGGCAGTCCAAGGCCGCCGCCAGCAGGATCCTGACTGGTCAACGCCGCAGGTGTACGGTGGCACGCAGCGCGCAGCGGCGCCAAAGCCAATGACGACAAGATGTGGAACGCTCTGTGCGTGTTTCAGTTTCAACCCGAAGGGCCGCAACACTGAACGCGTAATTATTAGTGAACGCCAAACGATGGGGTGTGGGGGCGGGAGCCTGGGAGGCCTCCTCCCTTCATCCCGACAACAACCATCACGACAACAGCCATCACGTCAGCTCAACATCATGTTCTGCCGTTCGGCCACAAAGTCTTTGCGCAAAAGCACTACCGTGATCCCGAGCCGCCCCGACCTTCATTTCTCTTCATGCGCTCGCTGTAATCCGTACCTGCCGAGCATGTTACCCAGACATGCACGTTGTGGGGATCGGCATGCATCAGCATCAGACACCAAGATATTACGCCAAAATAAAGTACAAAATAAACATGGGCAGGGGTCGGCCGCTGTTCCACTCGGCACTAACTACCCACTGCCACCCTGAGACAGACATGATTGACTACGGAGAACATGGACTTACTTCACCCTTCACTGTGCATACATATATCGCCGCGATGCTGGGATACTGCATCTTGATATGCACAAACTTGCGCAGTGAGTACCCGTCGTATTAAATGCATGCTAAGCTAGTAGAACGTGGAGAGAACTAGTAGGGAGAAGCAAAACGAACACCCTTGGTCTCTTCTCCATGACATCATTCCCCCCCCCCCGCGGGGAATCCGGTTGTGTTCTCAATCCAAGCCGTCACGAACAGACTACAATCCCCCCAATGCTGTTCGATTGTCAGCATCGCCGCATACCCCATTACTTTTCACAAACGTAAACATACCGGCCGAGTATGCCATATACCAAGTCAAAGACGCACCACCATCCAGCCATTGTGGATCAAAGTCTTTAGAGGTGAAGAAATCCCAGGCTTTCTGAGGCTCAATGGTGGCATAATTCGCGTAGATGATACCTTTCCAAGCGTTGCGAATGTCGTCTATGCGTCCGTTGCTGAAATACGCCTCCCACTCCTCTCTGACAAACTTTTCGTCTCGCACATATAGCGATGGGGGCAGTATGGGAATCATATGTATACCCTGAATGGCTTCTATACTCGGGTCGAAGTAGGTTGTATGGTCAATCTTGTTCTCAAAGAGGATGCCCGCTACTTTGTTCCCAATAAACTGCTTCGGTTGAACAGTGTTGTCCTTTTTATACAAATAGTAACTTTGCAAGCTGCGTGCAATAATAGACAGCTGAAGGTTTCCTCTGCAAAACATGTTTAGTCAAGATGCTGAGTGCTCGACAGCGTTCTCTTTCATACAACTTACCTCATTTCAACATCTGTATTTTTGCTCACCTTCCCCCACATTTTCAGCGCATAAGCGCACATCATGTCCTCAGAACTAGACTCTTGGTTCTAGCAAAGCCAGTTAGCTACTCAACTGTGAATTGTACTCGACAACATGATTCGACGTACCTTGCCGTCCGTGGCGGCATAGAGACCATGAGCCCAGCTGTGGCCATGGTACCAATCGAAGCTGCGCCACATGGGAAAGAACTTGTCATCCTTGCTAGAATTGGCTACATCTCGTACGAGTAAGTTGACATAGTCTTTGTTTGCTGTTGCCCATGCTTGGTCGATATGTCCAATCGTTGCCGCAGCCAGTATGTGGTAGCCATAATGGAAATGATGGTCATTGTAGTATGTGTTTCCGAAATCGACGCCGGCGTCTCCTGTTTCGTAGCTGGCTGAAGACACCAACCCCCCCCACGCCGCTAATCAGACGGCAGCTTTAGCGAGTGCATCATGAGCGTGGTTTGAGGGGTGACCTACTCTCGTGATTCAACGGGAACTTTTGTGTGTTGGCTGCAAAAGTGCCGAAAGCAGCTTTCAACGGACCGAGGCCCTTCTTTGCCAATGCTTTGTCGCCGAGAAGCTCGTCAATGACATACAAAATGGTGGCAAATTTAGCCAACGCCTACTCCCAGTACAGGTCAGTATGACATCTCATGATGCACCATCAAGTCACGCACCTTTCCACTGAAGTACATGGAGTCCAAGTTTGTTTGCGCAACAATATTTTGGGATAGCTCTTTCGCCGCTGCTGCCCGTATAGTACTTTTAGCCTTGTCAGAAAGATGCTTCAACGGGCCTTTATCTGGCCGCCAAGGCGCAAAATCCATGTCGGTAGGCATGTGTCGTTCAATCATTGTCCACTCGGTGCCCTTCACCAGAGTGGCCGTGCCTTTTGTAGGTGATTGAAGCTCAACGTTTCGAACTCGCTTCATCGTCTCCGCATTAAACGACGATAAGTGGTGCGGGAGAGCGTACATATACAGGTGGCCGAGCTGGTGTCCATTTTTCTCGAATGCAAAGGAATACGTGCCTTCTTTTCCGAACACAGATCCTGATAAGGTGAGTGTGACGGGATAGATCCCTGCTCCGTCATCAAGAAGATCCTCTGATCCTTTGGTGCCGGGGTCTTTGCAAACTTGGATGGTTCCATGGAAGGCATGTTTGGACTCGGCCAAACCATTATTTATGACCTTGAGATCAAGCTCCTCGCCCTTGGTCCGATACGCATACATACGCCAGATGGTCCCATCCTCCAAGTGAAAGTTGTATTTCGTGACACTTTCTTTGGGGCTGTGCGTAACCCGACTTACAGCCTTGAAAAAGACCCCCGACTGCAGCAAAGGGATAGATCCATCGTATTGTGCCGTAATATAGGCCATTCCTTGCACCAGAGGGAACGAGACTGCTGGGGGAGCTGTGCTATCCTTGCTCAGGTGCACTCTGGCTGAGAATGCTGTCACGCTGTCTGTTGATACGGCTGTTTCGCATCCAAGTTCCTTGGCCGACAGAACCATGGACTGAATCCCTACAGGGTTCAGGTAGTACGAGGAGGCTCCATCAATCTTCTCTTTCCCAAAGACCCTTTGTCGTTCTTCGATATGTGTACAAGCCATCCCCCAACTTCCACTCGCGCCTTTGCCGCCAGCCCAAGAGACAGAGTACGGGAACGTGAAAGCGGGTCCTCTCTGGTCCCCCAAGAAGAAATTAGAGTAAAACTTATTGGTCTGCAACGGTCCCGGTGAATGAATCCCTTTGCGCGGCACCGGATGATCGTGTCGTTGGGGGATGCCTGATGGTGGTGCCTTGGTGTCAATGGGCTTTGCGAAAATGTTCTGACCCGCCATTGTTGTCTTGTTTTGCTCGATATTATCTGGGAATAGGGCTGCTCCGTCTACCAACAACACATTTAATCGATCCTGGTGTGTATTCGGGTTCTTCAGGTACGCTAAACTGATTGTCAGCCAGTTTGACAACATAAGCAATAGACGTATTTCCATTATGGGCCTTCGTAGTCCAGGCAACACCAGCTACTTCTGGTCATGTCGGTGTGAATGCGTCCGATACATGGTCGTCAAAGGAAGGCGAAAGCCCGTCCTCAATTTATACATAGCTCGGGTAGACATATCCTCAGATCCTCAGGGCGTTGAGGGTGATTCACGAATTATTTCATGCAAGTGAATGGACTAGCCGAGACGTGATTAATCGTGCAACGGAAACCAGGAAATTGAGGTACCTTTTGAACAGTCGTAGGTTGTAGGTTGTAGGTTTACTTCATGGACAGTCAGAAATGGGAACAAAGTATCGTCGTAGTTTCTTAGGAGTAGTCAAATGTTTGAAAATTTGTTGAAGCGGTGATGCTCATGAGGTTCAAACGAGGATAGTCAAGTCAAGCGTCCAAGTTTTCCAAGAACAGACAGAGACACGTATGATATAACTCTGAAGAAGTGGTATGAAAGCGCTTCGGCACAGCAGGAAAGACCATACCGCTCTTCCTGTAACACCTACTGCTCTGTAAGTAAGTGGGTTGCGGAATGCCAGTTTCGAGGAAGGAACGCCGTTCTTCTCCATACCCGAAGCTCCAATATGGACGGTGATGTTTTTGACTCGCAAACACCAAGTTAAATTAGTACCTAAAGCAGAAAGATAGGGCCACGAAAAGACCATAATGATAGCTCCATGACAAAAATACAAGCCAGCTAAAGACCCAATGCGCTATACTTACCCTTCGCCGAACCGTCCCGAATCAATTCCTTCAATCGCGCAGCAACCTCATCAGGCTTTGGTTTCTTCTCCTTCTTGTTAGGTTGGGCAGATTCGGAAGTCTGACCAATCAAAGCCTTTGCTGAATTCTTTACGCCCGAAGCAGTCTTTGTGCTCGCTTTCGGATGCCTTTTTTTTCGTTCCAAGCTTGATCCTGAAGCTTCAGCTTCTTTGCGACACCGCCGAATAACTCCTGGTTTCAAGATCCACGGCTTATGCAGGATGTCGCGCTGGAACTTGGATTTCTTCTGCCACAGAACAATCTCGTGTGCAGTACTCTTGACAACTGCGAACTTTTCAATTTTGATTTGCATCTGTCCTTTGAAACTGGATAAGCTGCCTTTCACATCGAGAACATGGCCGATGTCGATGTCGTTGTAAGGGCTTGATGAGAGAGGGTCACAAAACACGCTGGCTTTCCCAGCTTCAACCGCTACGCTCGCCCCTGTTGAAATTTGCTGCAGTTCTGGAACAGGTCTGCCAGGGGCGGATGATGGAAGCAGGACCCATGCCTCTATGCATCTTCCGCTGCTGTCATCCAAAGTAAAGACGCGTCGTCCAGAAAATTCATCGATTGCGACAACAGATCCCACGATGCGTACCCATTTTATCGGCAAGTTGTTGTAGAAGAAGAAGTTTTCGCCTTGAGTCAGAGTCAGAGACGGCCATCTTTCAAAGACCGAGAATGAGGCGGTGCTTACCCTCAAAGCCTGCATGTTGCTGCAGAGCGTGGATCCTGAGCGCTGGCAAGAAACACCAGGTGTTGACAGTAGGTGACAGGTGAAAGCAATATCGTGGATAGATTTCGGTCTTGCACGCGTCAGTCATGGCATGATTGTGACTGCAAACGCGCGCCTCCGAGAGTCATAGCGTGCGCCCTCACGCCTTGAAGAAAGAATATCCAGCCGATGTTGTTCATGCCATTAGATGGTCGAGAGGTTCACGTAATGAGACACCAAGATTCACACGCTACTCCGTACATTGTACGCGAAACCCAACGGCAGGCACTTTGTACTTGCACTGGCAGCCCCGGAAGGCTCCACCACGGAAGGGAGTCTGCTCTGTGCCTTCCCCCAGTGACAGTTCGCGTCATGCCCTGACCCCACTCGACAACCAGTCATGTTGTTACAACCATGTTGTTACAACATGTTGTAACAAAATAACAAAATTGATATTGATTGAACTTCCTCCGTACTCCCTACGTTTGGCTTGACTCAAGGAGTCAAGTGTAAACATGATTCAATTACAATGGGGTCTTATTAGGCACAGCGCTTCACATCAGACAGTCAATAAATTCCGGACTCCGTACTGTATCCGATTTCCTGAATCATACTAAACAGCAATGCCATGCATCATAACCAGTTTTGTCAAAGCTCTCTTCATAGCACATATCCCAAAGTTGTTAACCCAAAGTGAGCGACCAGACGATTTCTACTTTTTAGCACGTTTTGACTTGCTACTCTTTAACTTGGCGGCTGCGGCTTGGAAAGCATCCTCTGATGGCTCATCCTCCTCTACTACTCGTCTCTTGCCCCCTTTGCCTTTGGTGCTGTTCCCGTACTTGTCGGCCAGGTGGTCCAGGAAGCTGGCTGACCTGTCTTGTTGTCGTTTCTGAATCAAGGCAGCAAGGTCGTCTTCTGAGCTACCTTTGCTCTTCTTTCCCTTTTTAGCGAAGAGCCGATCGTGAACGCCCAACTCCTTGGCATAAACTTCGGCTTCATAAGCCTCCGCTTCTGCTGCTTTGAGACGAGCCGAGCGTTTTCTCTTGGATTCCTTTTTGTAGGAGTCGAATGCTGGAACGTCTTCCGAGACAATAGCTTCATCGATAATTTTGCGGAACCTCTCGTCGTCTTCTACGATGTCACTCAACATCACTCGTTCAAACAATTGATCCATGTCTCCTTCGCATTCTTCATACGCAATCAACACGTCAGCCCTCTCTTCATCCGAGCCCTTATACCTCTCGGCGAACTTATTGATTGCATCAGCAGATATTGAGTCCTTGAACTGCTCTCGATAGTAGTCACTCCAATTGAAGCCATCTGCATCAACAATGGATTCTGAGGTTAAGCCGGTAGTGTCGTAACGCTTGCGACGGACAGGATCGGAGAGTACGGCGTAAGCAAAGGCGACTTCTTGGAATTTGGCATGGGCCTCTTCTTTTCTGTCGTCGGAGACTTTGTCTAAGAAAGTGGTCAGCCGGTGACTACAGCAGCTTACCGTGAAAAGCTAGCTCACCTGGATGATTCTTCAGTGCCGCCTTTCGGTATGCGCTTTTGACCTGGTCGGCTGTAGCCTGCTTTTCCAATCCCAAGGTTTCGTACGGATCAATTACCGGTGGTTCACCGTCCGCAGAATTTCCAATATCTGACATGGTAGCTGTGTAGTGTCTTTTCCGTGGCGAACCTCATTAATGCACAATAATCCGTTCGCGGTGTTGAACTCGGTGAGGTCGAGTGTGACAAGCTGTTGCCGAAAGGGTCACGCGTCGCAGCGCGTTCTTAGAGCTGCCTGTGGATCCCCAGCTTTAATGGGCGCTGTTGAGGTTGTTGAGGTGGAGAATGGATTAGGTAATACGGAGTAGATAACCATAATTATTCGGGGCGTCCGTATTCGTAACCTCAAAGCTTGTTCCTGTATGGGGTTCTATTTATTACTGCAGTCACTATCATTTGTACGTTATTTATTGTACTAGCTGGGTATTGCCAGTAATTATGTTTCCCTGATATCAGATGCATTGGCCACAACCAATGACCCCCAAAAAAAAAATAACCGCCGATTGAATGAGGATTTCAACTGTCCGTTGGTTTCGTGTAGCCGCCCGTATGACAAGGCCAGCGCGACGCGAGCGCCGTCGGATTGCAGGGTTACAGTGTAACCCGATAGAAGTTGCCGGAATGACTGGGTCTGCGGCTCTGAAAAGCAAAACCGTGTGGTTCAGAAAGACATGACATTCGCGAATCGAATACCCATGGAAGAGATGCACCATCTTTGCATTACGAGAAGCCCGTGTTTAAATAGGTGGGCTTTGTCCAACCTCGACATTTGCGCAAGGTAATTACTAATAAATTCCCACGTAAGATGGTTTCCAACAAAAAACGGCTTTATGTCGCACTGTACCCTAGCGGAGTTGAGGGTAATGAAGAGCGAAGGTGAAGATGCATTTGCACAACTTTTGCACGTAGCTGACTTAACTCCTCTAGATACCACTGGGGATTTCTTGTTGGCCCTAAAGACGAGACCAAGAGCCATGTTCCTGGCATGCGCTACCATGTCAAAAATCATCCCCTCGGCGGATGGATATATGAGGAACATGAGTTACCGAACGTTCGAAACACTAATAACCTCCTCGTTCGTATCATGATCGCAAAAGTTGAGGATGAAGAGCGCCTGGAAAAGATCTTTCGCAAAACCACCGTTGTCCAAGACGACCCGGACTGGCGTTGTCGTACGTGGATGGCGGACGCCTTATCAAGAATAGAGAAGGACGGCAAGGCAGTTGGGACCGCGCAATTAGATTGGGAGAAGATCGAACGCAAGGCCAGACGCTATGTGAAGAAGAAAGCCGACCAAGGGAGATATATTGATGCAGAGGCTGTGTCGCAGCCGAAACCAACCTGGGATATGCTTGAAGGGGTGGAGATGGTGCCGTGATGCTCTGCTACTTCGCGCGCGCAAATCAATTGCAAAGAACCAAGTCAAACAGTGGTCAGTAGAACCATGTCAATAGATTGATTTCCAGCTAGAAGGAACCCCACCATTTCTGCCTTGTAGATTCCATCTCTAGTTCCTCGGGCCACGGTTCGAGGAACTTTGGGAGCAGATCTTGCCAGGCCTTTCTCGTTTTGTTTCCTAGCCAAGCAGATGTGTATTCCCAATAATAGGGATACCAGCCTGCAAACTCCCAATCGATTATCCCCACGACTTTATCACCAAGCACCAATATGTTGAAGGGGTTAAGATCACCATGAGTAAACACAGGCGGACCCCAGTCCCTGTCCTGATTGGAAACCATCTTTTTGATCTCTTGCCAGTCTTCATTATCTTGGCGGTCTGGGTGTTCTTCCGGTTGCAAGCCTTCGCGCAGCCAACAGTGGAATTCCTGACTTGATATGAACGGTCCAAATCTTGGGTTCGATCGGGGAATCCGAGAGTCGCGCAATGTTCCGCCTACACAGCTCTGGATTGCATTATTAGGAGGTTTAAGAGCGCGAAGCTCTTTGATCATGCGTCGTAGCTGCGTTAAAACGTTATCAAGTTCTTTGTCGGACAGTTTGTGAAGCGCCGCTGCGAGGGATTGGCCACGGATTCGATCCATAACGATGTAGGTTTGCCCGTCATGGACGAACGAGGAATGCACTCGCGGTACTGGAATTGAAGTGCTGTTTGCCACAAACACCATTGTAGCTCCCTCGACAAGGTCGATAGATTGTCCAGTCTTGACGATGAGAGTGCTAGACAGTGGTAGGCAAGGCCCATCCAGCTGGTAAAACCGACCGCAAGTCTTCAGAGCAAGCAGCGTTAAAAGTCGTCGAAATGGCTTGTTTTTAATACCGACAGCATCAGAGCGTTTGTGCTTCACCAATATATTTTCGGGTGGCAGCATATTTAGGGTAGACATCGCGTGAAATGTGCAAAATCCAGGCCAAAATCCAGTAGCGAACGTCAATGCAGCAATGTTAGAGATGCGAAAGTGGGTTGCTCACCCTTCCAATTGGGATGGCAGTCCCTGTTGGTTAGCAGCGTACGGCGTCTCGATCGTATTTGAAGGCTCCATCTCCTTCGATCCACTGGCTAAGCCGGTTAGAGGCATCTACCTAAAAGGCGTTTACTGTACTGAGGCGGGCCTGTCAACAAAACAGCTGAGGCAGCAGCTTCGATGCCTAAGGAATTAGCTCAATCTGCGGGACGCAATGCGACAGGCTGCTGCTTTCAGCGCGGGGCATCGTTGCTGGGACCGTTGGAATGTCGAACAAGCAGTCGGACGGGTCCTGCTGAAGACTCATGAATGGTTCCACGCCATCACACCGGCTTAACTGCCCGGTCGCTCACACGACTCGTTCCCCTTGTTGGCTCCTGCAACAGTGATATTCTCTAACCTCTTTGAACCACATTCATCGACGTCAATATGACTCGGAGAACGGATCAACATCGCCTGGCATCGATGCAGCGTGCCTTGGAGCTGGCCAAGAAGTCGCCTCCAAAGCCGAGCAATTTCCGTGTCGGTGCACTCCTGGTCCAACTTGACGACGGCCAGGTCATTACCGAAGGGTACACTTTAGAATGCGAAGGCAATACGCATGCTGAAGAATGCTGTTTCTTGAAGCTGGCAGAGCAGCTATCCACAACTGAGGAATGCCTCACCGACGTCGTCAAAAATCCTCATGCCCTATATACGACCATGGAGCCATGCTTCAAGCGTCTGAGTGGCAAGTTGCCTTGCGTTGAGCGTATCATCCGTCAAAAAGCATGGATCAAGGAAGTGTATGTGGGCATACAGGAACCCGAAAAGTTCGTTGGCCAGAATCCAGGGCGCGGAATGCTCGAGTCTGCGGGTATTAAAGTCTTTCCGGTACCTGGACTGGAAAAAGATATTCTCGAGATTGCAACTGCTGGTCACAACTGACACTTGATTTCACACCGAGTCATCCAGACTACTTTCCATCAACTTTTATCCCAGCTCTGACTTGGGGGAACTCCGACGACATCCACAAGACCTTGCAAGGATCCGTGCCGCCAACAAAAGCATGTCTTGGATGCGGGGTCTGTGCCAGCTGAACGAGTGATGGGACGGGTTCAATCTTGACAGCCAAGGCCACCCACCCCAATACATCATCAGAATCCGTTCCGTGTCGCTCGTCGGTCTGAGACAAGAGACAACAAGTGTGGGGGAGAGACTCCGTAGATCGGTGTCGATGCAAGCTTGTCCCCACATCCTTACGCCCCAGAAGAACTCTACAATCTGTCTGATCAAATCATAACTATATCATCTTTTGCCAGGCGGCGCAAAAAAATAGTACGATGTCGCTAAGAACTACTTACTTGACTTCGGTTCTCGTTCTTGTCTTTGTTGCTGGTCTCGTGTTGATGTGATGCAGGAGGTAGTGTTGCATTCTCCAGCATCCACAACCTCGTGATGCATTTTCTGCAGCCTCGACATTCGTCGCATCCCCATCATTTCATTTATTTGGTCTCACTATAAAACCCCGCACCATCTGCCCTTTCCGTTATTTGATGTCATTACTTCTCGCTCTCTCACCAGACGTGTAAATTTGCTGTTCTCGAGGCGATCAACGACATGTTCGAGGAACCCATTGTGACGTTTGAGCCAGGTCAAGGGTTTAGTCTGGTTGGTGCAGATATCATCATTGACGACGATGAATTCCAAGGCGTCCACATTGCCGCCAAAAACCTGTCCAAAGACTTCTCAAAGGTTGCCCCTCAAGGTGGTACCATTGTGCTTAGCACATCGGCAAGGCAAGCTAACTCCAAGTCTTGTATAATTGTGGGCTCATTATCAAAATCCATCACCATCAAGCAGCTAGAAGCAAGCAAAAAAATCGATCTCTCACGTCTTGGTGGGAAATGGGAGTCATGGATCACCGTGTGCGTCTCTAACCCTATTGAGGGTTACGACAATGGTTTGGTCATTGCCGGAAGTGATAAGAGAGGTGCGATATTTGGTATCTACTCGCTTTCGGGGCAAATTGGTGTATCCCCGTAGGTTGAATCTCCTTCAAAATCCAGGTTTTCTCGATTACTAACTTTGGAGTAGGTGGTACTGGTGGGCAGATGTTCCGCCAAAACAACATGCTGAGATTTATGCTCGTCCCGTTTCGACCTTCAATGGCGAGCCGAGTGTCAAGTATCGAGGAATTTTCATCAACGACGAGGCACCGGGAATGGACTCTTGGGTCCATGAGAAATTCGGTCCCAAATTCGACTCCAACTTTTACCACTACGTCTTCGAGTTACTATTGAGACTCAGAGCCAATTTCATGTGGCCAGCCATGTGGAGAGGCTATCCATATCCAGGAAGGTCATTCTTTGTCGATGATCCAAAAAATCAGGCTCTGGCTGATACCTACGGGATAGTGGTGGGCACATCCCACCATGAACCCATGCAGCGAGCCATGAATGAATGGTCTACGACGGAGCCAGAAAATACGTGGAATTGGGAGACCAACAAGGAAAAGATCACAAAGTATTTCAGGGATGGCGCCGAACGGGCGCGTCCTTATGAATCCTACGTGACCATGGGTATGCGTGCAGAAGGTGACAATCCCATCAGTGGAAGCGATCCCAAGAAAATCTTGACGGAAGTGCTGAGCGTGCAAAGAAGCATTATCAAGGACAATTATGGAAGCGAGGGCGGCGTTTTACGTGAGTTGACCGGCTTGAACTTTCCATGGCCGACCTGACTAACAAGTACACATCCAGAATTGATGGCTCTTTACAAAGAAGTCCAAACGTACTATGATAATGGCTTGCAAATACCGGATGATATCACACTTCTGTTTGCGGATGACAATTTCGCGTCACTTCGTCGACTCCCCAATGAAGAAGAAAAGAAACGAAGTGGTGGCTCTGGGGTATGCGTTCTGCTTATCTAGATTCTAGGGATCATGATCTCCACTGACCTTGCTATGAACCAGTATTACTATCATTTTCAGTACACTGGCTATCCGCGATGCTATAGGTGGATGAATAGTAACACCTTGGCATGTAAATCTTCACACACTTCTTCAAGATGCTTTCTGACCAGACACTCAGGGCAAAGCATGGCATCAATTACGTCTAGCGCATGCTGAAGGGGCAAATCGTATATGGGTTTTCAATGTCGGCGATCTCAAGCCTTGCGAGATCCCAATGAGTTTTGCATTCGACCTCGCTTGGGATGTTGATTGCATCAGCGCAGACTCGTTCCCAAGCTACTATGAGCAGTTGGCGACGCGAGAATTTGGAAGCAAGCAAGCCAAAGACGTTGCAAAAGCATGGTACGATTTTGACCGGCTAGTTGCTCTTCGAAAACAGGATCATGTCGACGTAAGCACCTTTGTGCTGTTGAAGTACCACGAAGCCGATAACATCGTGGGCCGTTGGAAGTCTCTATTGCAGGATGCGAAAAGAATAGGCGCCACCATCGACAACGAGTACAAGTCGGCTTTCTTCCAGCTTGTTCTTCACCCTATCAAGGCATCTTACTTGTGTACCTTGCTTCGGGTGACTCAGTACAGAAATCAATTGTTCGCAAAACAGCGCCGCAACACCACGAACGTACTCTTTCACAAGTCATTGAAGATTCTTGACAAGGACTACGACCTCATGCAAGAATACCACACAATCAATAATGGCAAATGGAATCACATCATGAGGCAGCCGCACTATGGATACGGAGATACTGGTGCTCAGCCTTATAGAAATATGATTGAGGGCCTATGTTATGTACAAACTAGAGAGGACTCGAACCCTAGCCTTGGACAGATGGGCATAGCTGTAGAAGGCAACGAAGGCGTCAACGCCGGGCACATCAACGAAGATTCGGACAGGACGCATCCATCTCGCAAGTGGCTTGAACCTGGTGTCACACTACCTTTCATCACCCCTTACGGCCCTCAAGACCGATATTTCGAGGTATACCATCGAGGAACAAAGGCCTTTGCCTGGGTTGCGAAACCACAACATGAGTGGATCAAGCTCAGTCAATACAATGGTGATCTCAAACCCGATGATGACGATACCAAGGTTATCGTAACTATCGACTGGTCAAAAGTTCCAGACAATTTCGACGAGTCAGTATTCGTCGAGATTATTGGCACGCGTGATGGTTACGAAAAGGTTCACATCACCGCCCGAAACAGGAGAGTGCCCAACAACTTCACTGGCTTCGTCGAAACAAGCGGCCACCTCGCAATTGACGCCGGGAAATGGGTGACACCGCCGTACATGGCACTTCCTGCCCTTGGTCATCCCGTTTCGGGATCCGTCACTCTGCCTTTTAAGCAGGACCTCAACAACCCCGACACCCTTCCATTTCTGCGGTATCCAATCTATGTCTTTTCCGATCGTGGCAATGCAAACCTTGAGATCCAGTTCAATATGACGCTCGAAACGGACCCAAAGAGCCGCATGGAGTATGATCTGCGCTGGGATGGAGGTGAGATCAAGCGGCTGCGGCTTACAGAGGACGATCCCGGCAATGATCGCGGTCTTCCCAGAGGCTGGAATGTAGCAGTCATGGATTGTGTGTGGAAGAAGTCGCACAATCTTGGTCATGTCACTGTCGGTGCTCACACCATTGAAGTGCGGCTCCGGAAGTCGAACATGATTTTGGAGAAGCTGATTCTGGACCTTGGTAATCTTCGGTATTCGTACCTTGGTCCACCGGAGAGCGATTACATTGGAGGTACTGATCGCAGCGGTACTACTATTTACCACGGCAATCACATTAGCATGGCCTTGAGATATTGACACCCTCGCTCGGATTGCGGGAGGTTCTTTCAGATCATTAAATTCAGTCAGTTCTGCAAATCCAAACAGTTTATGACAACTGCCCATGAATTGACCGCCAGTTCATATATTTATTCTTATTCACATCGTTTTCCCTCTCCAATATCGCCATGATCTGAATCGGCTAATTCCATTGCCCTTGTCTTTCCCTCTCATCGTGCCTCCCCCTTTCCCTTGATCCCCCGCCCTGTCGGCTGAGCCGTGTTTTCATCAAATCATATTGTCGTATGACTCGGGGCAGCAATTCTCTTTGCAATAGTCACAGTAGTCTATCTTCGAATCAATGTCCTCCACTCGCAGGTCAGGACACTCCTTTGGATACGCAAACGCATTCAGTCTCTTGTCTCCCGTGTCGGTCATGAACCAACGATCACAATACAGCCATTGCCCTTGAAGTGTTGACCGCTGCATGACGTGTCCTTCGCGTTTTTTGCTTCTTCGCCTGTTGTCTCGACGTCCGCAGTAAGGTGCTTTGCAGGGACAGATGTATGCTACCATCCAATTGTAGCACATGTTGGCCTTCTGCAATCTGTTCAGATGCAGAAGTTGAAGAGTCGGAGGGTAGGTGTTTCGTGTTTTTTGATAGAAGGCCTCGAGTGTAGATTTGCAAGGATTATTTTGGGGATGCTTTAATTTAAAAAAAAACCCCGATTCGCAACTTGAGGTAGGTGTGCAGAATGTTGCCATTTGACGGGTGCGGCTCTGGGCTTTTTGTATCTAGTCGAGAAGGATGCTGTGAAGGACAGATGGGTTCGCAAGAGGTCTGATCTACGTGGTGTTGTACGGCTGTTACACGGAACCTTGCATTGATGATGGTTTTTTCTTATGGTCAACGCAAGAATGGCGGCGTGTGAGCCATCATCGGCATGTCCTCTTCGTGAACAGAGGCTGTTGGGTGAGAGTTTGCAGGGGCAAGGAGTGAAGCATGAATGTTTGGCGCTGCATGTTCCCGCTTGCGATTCATTTTTTTCTTCTTTTTTTTTCCGTTACAGTTCGTCAAAAGCATTTCTGTTCGCAATTCTCAAGTCTGATCGAGGGACACCTCTTTCACGTGCGACCTGTTTGTTCGCGCATGGGCCAGCCACAACAGGTTTTCACAACACTCTTTCCAACAAACGATGGCCGTTCTTCTCCAGCTCATGTGCACTTGGCTTACAGAGATCCGTTGTTGTTTCCTCCCCTCATGGGCGCGAATTGCGCCGTCTGAGGCTGTGGTATGGCGTGGCCTGGTGGTTGTAATGGTGCTGGCGGTGGGAATTCTCCGGCTTGGATGGGTTTTGGCTTGCTTCGTCGTCTCGTAATCTTGATCAGCACCGCCGCAAGAACAGCTAGCACAAAGATGATGACGATCGGGATGACGATGATTTTGATGGCTGTTTTGGGGAGACCCATGGTTGGGAAGTAATTGATGGGCCTTGACGGGGGGAACGTGCTTCGAGTAGGAGGAAAATGAATCAGATGTTTGAGTACTTGTGGTCTGAGTTGATTGTCTGAGGAGTATTTGCTTGATAGATCAGCAATTGTGAATCAAAACGGTATGCAGATAATACAGTGTAGCTCGATTGCCATACCGTCTTTATATATTCCGTCTCGGCTAGCACTGCCGAACCAATGGGGGCAGTGCTTTCAAGGTGATATGCATGTTCCCCCTCCCCCCTCCAAAAAAAAAAGGATGGGCGCTTGTTGGAAATTGCCGGTTGGTATCACCACTTCACAGCCAACAGTCCGAAGGATTCCTCAAGGGGTATCGTGCATGGTGCGCCGGATGTTCCCTCAGGGCCTTGGGAACGGATGATGCTGCGGTGATGTAACATGTTCATTCTTGCTTCCCTCCAGCAGCTCTCATTGGGGGGCATAAAATTTCGGGGATGTGGTTTCTGGTAGTATTGGCGGTGAGGAAGCAGGAGCTTGAAGTCGGTGCCCTTCCCAGCGGCGGCAGCAAACATGGTGGACATGGTGGCTTGAAAAGTGACGCGTCGCACCAGAAGTGAAGCACATTGCGATGCCTCGTCTCGCCATCTTGTCTTGTGTGAATTTTCTGTGAATGCGTGCAGAAGCTACATCGAGGGGAGTCGCAGAGGGGGAATTGGCGCATCATGAATCAACGGGGAATTCAATCGTACGGTAATAATTCGCGAGCCGCCGACCTTGCTAACAATCATGCCACGCCCCACCCTACTTTGAGAGTTCTTGTTCACGGCTATTCCCGTTGCATAGGCAACCGGGCGCACAACGTGCATGCAGCCTGACTGCCTAGTTTATTTGTGGTATTATTACCTAGGAAAACCCAAGAGTTAACTGCCTGCCCATGACGAGTGAGTACAGTGTGAGGCACTGCCGACAACTCCCTGACAGCTGTTTGCCGACCCGGTGTTGTCCTAGGCCCACCGTTTCAAATTCAACAAAAAGCACACGCGCAGCTTGACCAAACCATTGACATCTTCAGCATCGCTATTTCTCTGCGGTTCCTTTGCCTCTGTTAGTATCCGACTTGAAAGGGGCTGCCGAAGGAGCACACGCGTGTTTGCTGTCGGACTTGCTCTCCCTGCCACATTCACGCTCAAGCTCCAAGCCTCCTGTCAGTTGCACACCGAGTGACTGATCTGATCACCTGCATTCCATCTCTGGCTCATCATCACCATATTGGCCAGAACCAACATAAGGCTGGTCACTAGCTTTAAGCTCCAATTATTCATATTAAAGTCGCCGCCGCCCAAATCAACCCCGCACCGTCCCAGCGATCCTGCGGTTTCTTTCTGTGAGCACGGCAAATAATATTCTTACGTGAGCTGTTCATTTCGCGATAAACACTCGCTGTTCTTCAGCCTCGAGCGCTCTGCTTACCCTTAGTTTTACTTCGTGTTCTTTTTGAAGACATCCATCATCATTACCACATCATTTTCAATCTTGCCAGTCTGTCATGTCGGATCGCGGTGGTAGGGGAAGAGGCGGCGGAGGCCGTGGCTTCCAAGGAAGCTTTCGCGGCTCCAGAGGCGGTGGCTCAGATAGAGGTGGGAGAGGTGGAGGTGGAGGTTTCAGGGGCGGCCGTGGAGGTGCCCCTCCGAACGACTCTCGGTCGAAAGCCTACAGGTTTGTATTGCCGAGAAATGTTTAAACATGCCCTGATACTGACACTGCACCTAGCGCCGAAGGACGTGTCCCTGGGCCTGACTCGGCGGTGACCAAGTTGGAAGATGAGATTCTCGAAACGAAGAAATCGTCTGTCAAAAGTGTCACGGCACAGTTGGGGTCCTTGTCAATTCAGCAACAGGATGATTCTGGCAATGTGTTTCCATGTCGCCCTGCCTTTGGATCGAGCGGCAAAGGTGTAATCCTGTGGGCGAACTACTTCCCTGTCCATGTCAAGGCGGATTACATCTACAAGTACGAAGTGGAATTCAAAGAAGAGGGCAAAGAAGATTCCAAAAAGGGCAAGGAACCAGGTGGCTCCAAAGATGTCAGAGGCCGAAAGCTCCACCTCGCAGTACAGCAGGTATTGCGACAACTTGCCAGCCAGAACAAGAAGATTGCACTGGCATCGCAGTTCAAGAACCAGATCGTCTCGTCTGGAAAGCTGGAAATTGCCTCGAACCCTCTGTCTATACAGATCCCCCCAGAGAGCGAGGATCAAATTCCTGACACACTCTCAGTCACTATTCGCGGACCCGTGGAGATTCGTGTAGCTGACCTCGTGTCCTACACCCGCTCCATGGATGACCATGGTGAGAGAACAACGTATCCCAAGTTTCCAGAGGTAATTGATGCTTTGGACATTATCTTGGGTCACAACGCGCGATCCAAGCTCGGGCAGGTAACTTCCATCGGAAGCTCAAGATTGTTTCCGTTTGGCAAGGACAAAACAACGGCCAGCTTGATGCAGAATTATCGAGCACTGATCGCCGCCCGGGGCTTCTTCCAATCAGCCAGGATCGGCACTGGACGTCTTCTACTAAACACAAATGTCACCCATGGCGTTTTCAGGGTCTCTGGGAAACTCAATGAGATAATGAACAGTCTTCAAATTCAGCCAGTATCACAGGATAATTACAGGCTGAAGAAACTGGTTGGTGCCTTTGCCAAGTTTCTGCCCAAGACGCGTGTCTGGGCCACATTTTGTGTTGCCAATGGATCCAAGGTTCGACGGAGTAAGGCTCTGAATGGCATGGTGAACCGATTGACAGGGACAATGGCAGAGGGCCCAAATCGTCCGCAAATCGAGCCTGGTTGGGAATATCCCGGGCCAAAGAACATCAAGTTCTGGCTCACAGATGACGACGGAAACCGTTACATTACTGTGCATGACTACTACAAAAAGAGTAGGTTCAACCGAGACAGGCAGTTGTCCGTTGGTTCGGTGCTAACCTATCCCTGACAGAATATGGCATGACTCTGCAGAACCTTCCACTGCTGAATCTTGGCACAAACAAACGGCCCACGTTCTTCCCGGCCGAAGTTCTGGAAATTCAACAAGGACAAAGTGTCAAGGCCAAGTTGACGGCAGATGAGACAACGGCTATGCTGACATTTGCCTGTCGCACCCCGTACGAGAATGCCCTCTCCATTGCTCAGGATGCTCGCGAGGTCCTGGAGTACGATAACAATTCCATCCTCGAGGACTTCGGCATTTCCGTTGGCAAGCAGCTGGCGACTGTAAATGGCAGAGTTTTGTCCGTCCCAGCAGTGGCTTATGTCGATGCTGGGAGGAAGCCCGTCTCAGTTTCGCCATACAATGGCTCCTGGAATATGAGGGATGTGAGAGTAGTGAAGCCTGGCGCACCCATCAATAAGTGGACCTTCATAAATATGTTGCAGCACGAGAACGATGTCAGTCGACAAATTCCAAAAGCCACCATGGAAGACTTGGCCTTATTTTTGTCCAGAAATATGGGCGTGAGTATTGCAAAGTCACCAGTCGACCTGCCGAAGTCACACATGGTCTTTAAGACAGCTATGATGAATAATGGACTCGAGAACCTTTTCGGGTGGGCGGCAAAGAATGGCATCCAGCACATCATGTTCGTCCTTCCCCAAAAGGATAGTACAGGACTGTATACCAAGATCAAGCGGCTTGGAGATTGCCAATTTGGTATCCACACAACTTGTATGGTGGCGAAGAATCTGTACAAAGAAAAGAACTTTTCTTACTACAGCAATGTCGGCCTCAAGATCAACCTCAAGGCTGGGGGAGTGAACCACAAGCTCAGGAATGACTTTGGTCTTTTGAAAGATGGCCAGACAATGTTCGTTGGCTATGATGTCACCCACCCGACCAACATGAACGTGACCAAGGGTAATGAGCCACCCAGTTTGGTTGGCCTCGTAGCCTCTGTCGACAAAGATCTTGCCCAATGGCCCGCCATGGCATGGGAGCAAAAGGCGAAGCAGGAAATGCTTGATGGCCCGCTCACAGAGGCCTTCAAATCTCGTCTCCGGCTATGGCAGTCCAAGAACAGCAATTCCCTCCCCGAAAACATCGTCATTTTCCGCGACGGCGTGTCAGAAGGCCAATTTGCGCAAGTCATTGGCCAAGAACTGCCCATGATCAGGGGTGCATGCCGACTGGTCTATAACAACAAGAAGCAGCCTAAACTGACCATCATTGTGTCTGTCAAGCGACACCAGACGCGGTTCTATCCGACGGACAAGGACGACATGTCTAGGTCTGGCAACGTCAAAAGTGGCACCGTTGTGGACCGTGGCATCACCCTCGCCCCGTACTGGGACTTCTTTCTGGCCGCTCATGACGCATTGCAAGGGACTGCACGACCGGCCCATTACACAGTCCTGCTGGACGAAGTGTTCCGGTCCAAGTATGGTGAGCGGGCGGCAAATGAACTCGAGCGCCTAACACACGAACTGTGCTACTTGTATGGACGGGCGACCAAGGCCGTCAGTATTTGCCCACCCGCATATTATGCCGACATTGTGTGTGAGCGAGCACGAGCCCATCGCCCAGAATACGACGTCAGTGATGAAGAAAGTGTGGCCACTTCATCCACCGAGTCCTCGTCTGCGACGGTGAGACAAGTTCACCGCAACCTTCAGGATACCATGTACTACATGTAGTCGACTTGATAGACCTTATCTCTTGGGAAATTGGAGCTTGGAAAGTACTGGGCAAGGAAATGATGGAAATGAACAATGCGACGTATGGAAGCGGTCTATAGGCAGAATGATGGATCGTATGATATGTCTTGCGATAGATTATGCCAAAGCGAGGGTTTATTTTTTATTTTTTATCACGGGTTGTGTATGTATGAATCGAACTACTTTCTGACGATGCAACCTTGTCGTGACCACGTGCATCCAACTATTCTCTAGCGGAAATCACATCTTGGGCTTGGGGTTGTCCTTGATCTTGAGGTGCGTTTTCCAGTCCTGAGAAAGCGTGGTTTTCCGATGGTTTGATTGCTTTGCCCACTCCTCATAGTCACACTCGCCGGCAGTCCAAATGGCCAACTCGTTTCCGAGAAAGGCGCTGATTTCTCGGGCACAAAAGGCGGGGTCTTCCAAGGGGATGAGGTGTCCGTAATCCGGGTGCGTGACTTCCTTGACGCGGCCTGTCCTGACGCCACCGCTTCCTCCCGGACCGGTGCCCGTCATGGCAGTCCTCTGCTTGAGCTCCGGTCCCGCAACCACGCGACTTTTGCCCCCGTTGATGAAGACGACGCCGGGCCGAAGATGGGCGATGCGTTGAAACGTGGTGATTGGTTCGGGACGATACAAGGGAAACAGAGCCGCGTCGAGATTCTGGGACGTGGTGTCGAATTCCTTGACCCATTCTGGATCGAGGATTCTTCTGCCGTCGGCGTCGAACGCTGGCCATGATGGCCGCAAAAAGGTAAAGACCTCCTGGTGCTTGGTGGTTGCGAGCGTCACCTCTCCGTCGGGATCGGCAGACGTGTTTCGGAGTCCATGTCTGAGCCACTGGTCGAAGACTCTTGGGTCCCACGATTGGTAGAGAGGGCTCTTCCTGAACGACTCGGCTGCCGTGTGCCGCGACGGCCACACGTCTCTGCGTCTGGCGCTCGCGGCTGCCATGCCGGCTTCGAGCGGGGAGGGCCCGGCACGGTACTGGGCAATGACGGCATCCAGCATGATGATGCTGTGGAAGAGTCGGGGATGCAGAAGGGCGGCGTGGGCGAGTGCGGCGCCGCCGAATGAGTGTCCTATGGCGACGAGGGGGCGCGGCATGCGGAACGTGTTGATCATGTGGATTGTGTCACGGGAGTGATCATACCAACCGGCTACGTTGTTTCGGGGGGGGGGGTTCCGTTCCGGTCAGCATACGGAGTTCTCTTGAACGGAAGGGGGAGGGCGTGGTGCATCTTTTTCGTACGGTCATTGCCCAGGAGGCCCTTGTCTTGATTCAAGATGCCGCTCTGGCCCTGCCAGGCACAGTCGGCGATCCATACATGGCGGATACGGATGCCCTGCTTCTTCAATTCCTGATGGAGATGATCCCAGAGCGGCTCGTATAGTTCCTGGAACGAGTCGTGAGATTTTTTTGAAATTTTTTTTTTTTTCATCAGTTAGTCACGGAGCTGGATTGGGATCGATGTCATGAGATAAGAGGGGTGAATGTGGACGGTACCTTGGGGAACCCATTGGCATGGCCACCGATGATGGTCACGTCTCCCTTGCGCGGTGACGGGTTGTCCTTGGGCGTGTATTGCTTGATGTGAAGCCTCAGCGTGGCATCTTGATCATCGGAGGTGGCGCGGGCGTATTCTCTGACGTGAGAGGCGCCAATGACGTGCTCTGTGATGTTGAACTCGGACATGCTGAAAGTGTTTAAGAGAGATTTTATCACAGTGGTGGTGGTGGTGAACGAGGTCCGTTTCGTTGTCCTCAGCCTCGGCCCATGTGTCGGACGGCCGTGAAGCACGCACAGTGGAGGAGAAACGAATGCAGAATGGGCAAAACTCGAATAAATACGGTCGGTCGGTGCTTCTGTTACGGAAGCCCTGAGCTATGCTGGTGCAAGTCGCACTGGGGCCAGAAGCCTGATGGTTTTCATGTCTCCGAGTGAGTTCAAAACTACACCTTGCCGATGGGGAAAAAAAAAAAAAAAAAAAAATAACCACACATGATAATACATGACAACATCTCACCGGGGGACTGGGACTAGGACTGGGACGAAGGACGGATACGGGGCAGAGAAGTGCCGATCGATCCGTGAATCCCCGTCGTACGACAAAACGCTCGCTTCCTTGTGTACCCGTTCGTTTGGTTGGATCTCGGTGAGGCACGGAAAGCCCCCCCCCACCCCATGAAACCATGTGAATCATGAAACGCAGGCGACGACGAAGGAAAAAAAAAAAAAACCTCGGCAATGTCAAAACGTCAGTCACCCAGCCCCCCCCTCCCCCAAAGTTCATCATGCTTCTTCGCCATCCTAAAAAAACGCGCAAGACATGACGCCCAAATTACTCATCTTGACCGGCCCCCCGTCACGCTCCTCCATGGTCGAATCATCCTGCACAATCACCGCCTTCGAAGCTCCCTTCCACCGTCTCTTCGACCTCGGCCTCGACAACCTCGACATCCAAACTGCTGGATCCATCCACCCGCCTACCGCCCAATGTGCAGCAGCATGGCGCTCACTCCCACTCACCCGCCGACCGCTCCCCACGGGCCTCGGCTTCACGCAAACCCACGCCGTGGACGTGTCGACCTTTTCCAACGGCGCCTTTTTCACCACGGCTGATGCCACTGCGCTAGGGGACGACGACGACGACGACGACGACGACCCTTCTCACGAGGACACGTCTGCCAGCAGCGACCTGCTCACTCAGTTCTGCGAGAAATCCCTCCGAGTGCACACCTCGGACGACACCGCCGACTCGCAGAGCCAGAGTCTGCATCTCACCGAGTCGTTCACGACTTCCTCCATCCTCTCAGAGGACGAGCGTCCCGCCCGCGCACGCCACCTCTCTGACCTGGGGCAAGTTCCCTCCGCCAAGCAAGTCGCTTCCCTGGCGCCCCAGACCATCACCCTGAACATCATCGTCGGCGTCTTGTCGGTTGCGCAGCCCCGGACAGTGACGACGCGGTGGGGGAGCACCCTCTCTCTGGTGGAAGTGCTCGTGGGCGACGATACGGCCGCGGGCTTCGCCGTGACGTTCTGGGTGCCCAGCGACAAGGTGGCTGGGAGTGATGTTGTGGCGCTGCGACGCCAGGACGTGGTGCTCCTGGAGAATGTGGCACTGCACGTGTTTAGGGACAAGGTCTACGGACAGAGTCTGCGAAGGGGGTTGACCAAGCTGCAGCTCTTGTGGAGGGCAGATGGGAGCGGGCAGTACTCCTCGAGGCGCTTGCGAGCCAAGGAGGGGGAGAACCCCCAGCGGGAGAAGACGAGGATCGTGAGGGAATGGGTGGCAAGGTTTGTGGGATTAGATCCCCAGGCGAGGAGGACGAGGGGTGGCTCGTCTTGGGATCGGCCGCCGGATGACACACAGTGATACATGACAACGGACGGGCTGGCAATGGCTGGAACCCTTCCATTGATTTCAGAGAGCCCGTTGTACACATTATATGGGTGGGAAGAGGTTCATAATTCCTCCTCGGACCTCTGATGAAGAGACAAAACGCCCCGTATGCACACACACATACACACACTCAAAGCCATCAGAGGAGAGTTTATACATGAGCGGGAGCGGCAGCGGCAGCGGCAGCATCCTTCGTCTCCCCGCCAGGACCCTTCTTTACAGAACGCCACTCCAGACCAAGAACGGCCAAGAGCGCACATCCCGCACATGCAACGGAGATGTAATATGTATGCCTCAATCCTGTCATGTACGCCGCCAGAACAGAGTCCAAGGCATCCAAACGGCCCATCCTCTCCAAGACGCCATGGATCTGGTTTGCGCCGCTGTTGATAAAGATCTTGCCATCGATGCCCATGTCGTCCCTGGCGAGGGTATCAATCAGACCATTTTGGAACAGTGTCTGCGCAACGGCGACAAAGATGGCGCCGCCGAGGGTTTGGAAGAACTGCACGCAAGCCGTGGCTACGGGCACCATGTCTTGCGGCAAGACTGTCTGCACTACGAGGACACCGATTTGAAAGCCGGCGCCGATGCCGAGGCCAGCGATGACCTGGTAGCCGAACCACTCGCGAAGAGGAGTGTGTAAGTCGAGGGTGGTGAGCATGCCGGCTCCGACGGTGTAAAGAAGCATGCAGGGGATGACGACGAAGTTGTAGTACCCGATGGCGGAGATGAGGCCGCCCGACGCGACGGAGATGAGGACCGTGGAGAGTAAAAGAGGGAGGATCTTGATGCCAGCCTGGACGGCGCTGACGCCTTGAATGGCTTGAAAGTACAAGGCTGTGAGGCGATGGCGTTAGCTATACTTTGGGCCAGCAAGATTTGTGACGAATGGGGTCATACAGAGGTAAAAGATCAGGGGGAAGAATCCAGCGCCGAAAAAGAAGGCAAACATCATGGCGCTCAGGACATTGCGGTTCTTGAATAGCCGGGGCGGCAAGGTTCCCCGATCGCCCTGCCAGAACTGGATGCCCACGAAAACGGCAATCATGAGGCCAAAGCCGACAAACAGTCCGATGACTTTGGAGTGGTTCCACGGGTACTCGGCTCCTCCCCACTGCAAAGCAAGCAGCAGACAGACAATGGCAGGGATGAAGATGAATGTTCCGGGCAAATCGAGCTGACGAACTCTCTGCATGAATGTCATGTTCTCGGTTCCCGACGTGTTGCGATTGACGTGCACGAAGAGAGTGACAATGCCCATGGCCAGGGCACCGATGGGGAGATTGATGTAAAAACACCATCGCCAGCTAACGTTTTCCGTGAATGCGCCGCCGAGAAGAGGTCCTGCGACAGAAGCGACCCCCCACATGCCGCCGATCAGACCGAACACCATGGGTCGCTTGCGCAGTGGCACTGGAAAACATGTCAGACCGAAGAACCAAGCTGAGACTTGTCCCTGCAAAGGCCTGCAAAGGGTTGAAAACGGGTGCAGCCGGGATACTTACTCGAAAGCGAGAGAATGACGACGGGGCCAGAGAACAAACCCGCCGTGCCAATCTACATCAGAGCCATTAACAACCCCAGCCGCCCATGCTCACACAGCGGTACCTACCCATGGGCAAACTTACACCAGCAATAGCTCTTCCGACAATAAACGTGGTCGACTCGGGCGCAACAGCACTCACCAAGCTACCAATCTCGAAGATGAAGACAGCCCCGAGAAAGACCAGCTTGACATTGAAGTACTTGTACACGGCACCGTACATGGGCTGCAGCGCCGTCGTCGTAAGAAGATATGCGCTTCCGTACCATCCCTGCAAGTCGTTAGCTCCTTGCCCTGCCATCCCATGCGGCAATGTGATGATTGAGAGGACGTTTCCATCCTCATATGAGTAGGGGGGGGGGACGCACAATGTCCTTTACGCTTTGAAACTGGGCGGTGATGGCGCCCAACGCAGGCGCAATGATGGTCTGGTCCAGGGCAACGAGGAAAACGGCCAGGCAGAGGGCGGACATGATGAGGATGAGCTTCAGGCCATGCGGGTAGTCGGGAGTGTTGCCGTCGTCGTCTCCGGGACCGTGCCGAGGTTTCTCGTCAACGTCGACTCCCTGGCGGGGGGAGGCGATGCCGGAACCAACTTCTGACTCGTCGATGGAGAGGCGATTGGCCTCGGGGCGTTGAGCGGCCATTATCTGAATGTTTATGAAGGGGGTGTTTTCAGAGCTTGAAGCCGGTTATCGCGGCGGTGCTCCAGCCCGAGAAGATGCCGGATGTAGTTCAAGGACGGTGCAGACGGTGCAGAGCAGGGTCGAGCTCTCGTGTTGTCGCGAATTTTGTGAGCGTAAAAGCGGACGTCGTCGAGTCATGCCGAATCCCGTAGCAACTTCCGTTAAATGGAAACCCACCGTTTCGCACCGTCGGAAAACTCAAAATCAATAAATAAACGTTAAAGATGGGCGTTTCCGGGACCCACAACACACGTCACGGATTGGTCATGAAGGCCTCTGACCACGCGATACCCCAAGGAGACTAGCTCCGGTCGATGCTGAGCGCGACTTCTGTTTCTTTGCATTATTACTCCGTGCTTGCTTATTACGGTGGCGTGGACTTTCAGGCTTGAGGGGGTGAGACTAGTCGGAGGAACGGAACCTGCTGCCAGAGGTGCCCTCGTATATTGATTGTATTCAGACGGTATAGCCATGACTACCGCATCTTCCCTGCCATTCGACACCCGCTAGTATACAACAAGTCGTCCTCGAGTAGATGCTCTGTACTGTACCACGCACCAAGCATACTTTGCTACCCCATCCATTCCCCCTCAGACGCCCGCGTCGCCGTTCAGGGAACCCAGACCAAAAGACCGTCCTTATCAATCTTCATAGCCTCCGTGGGTATGATGCGCAGCACCTTCTGGAAGTACTTGTCGCGCACCGTGATCCCCGGCCGAACGTAGTCGCCCCTGACGAACGGCAACAGTCTATAGCGAACACTCCGTCTGGACATGGGCAGCAGGTGCACCGTCGTCTGTTTGGGGCCCGAGAAGCCAAACGTGTCGCTGGGGTCCATGGTGAGCCCAAACGTGAGGAAGTGGTTCGATGGATTCTCAATGGTCATGTCGATTTGTAGTAATCTTGCTGGTGCCGACGGGCTGGAATGCATCGCGGTTGCGATGACCCTTGGCTCGGATCCCAGAACCAAGTATTGTCCCACCGGCATCGCGGTTGTGTTGACACTGTTGTCGTTGTCGTCGCCATTGTCTGCTTCCGAGGCGCTCTTTCTCCTCCATTTGATGATGAATGCTAGGTCCAACGTCACTGGGTGTCGGTCATCGAGGCTCATCTTCTGCACCACTAGGTCGAATTGCGACTCGTGCATCGTCTTTGGAGGCACGGTAATGCCATCTGCTGCTGCTGCTGCTACTGCTGGCTTTTCTTCCTCAGGTCGCGTCAACACATTCCATCGGGCTGCGCCTATACATGACACTACCTGCATCTCTGTTCCCATGACGACTAGATCCTCTGACGCAAAGGAGGCGTAGCGACACATGAGACACCACTTTTGCGCGAGACCTTGAGGTGCTGCCGCTGCTCCTCCATCATCGTCTGCCGCGCTGGGGACTCCGTCACAATCAAACAAGCTCGGCCACGGTTCCGAGTGAAGTTTGGGTACCAAATCGTAGTTTGCCTCGAACGGTCCCACAATGTCCAGCTGCAGGGGCAACACCTGCAGGATGGGCGTGGCTGTATCTGACTCCAGGTGATATGTTGCACGTAGATGCAGATCAAGCGTTGAGGATGTCGAGGTAGGGCATATCCTGAGTCTCATCTTGACACTTGCGCCACTGGCAATGGTGCCCACTGTCACGCCCATCGCCTGAGTTCCTTCACCATCTTCCTCTGCCGCCGCCCCGGCAAATTCTACCTCCCCAATCTGAAGCGTAAAACATGGCGCCGATTCCCCCAATAACTGCGTATCGATCTTGACATGAGCCGCTTCTTCCTCGTCGTTCCGCAGCTCCACAACAATCTGGACAGTTTCATCCGTGTAGTATTGCGTAGAGGGATTCAACAAGGTGATTTGCAATTTTGGTGGCCGAGGTTTGATGTGCAAGGTTCGAGCATGAGCCCGCAATTGACGTGGTTTTTCTGCACCACTGAAGTACCATCCTGTGACCGGATCCGTTTCCCTGAACAACCTGGTATATTGCAGGTCAAATGCCTTGTTCTCGCAGTGTACAGTCACTGACGACACCTCAGCTTCTCCCGGCTCCCTCAGCGGAATCGCCATTTCCAGTACTCTTCGCTGCCCAGCTTTGAGCCACAAGTCGCAGGGCCCTGTGAGTTTAGAAGGCAAATCACCCGCGTCCCCTTTCGCAGACTCCTCTTCCAGAACGACTTCGGCCAAATGTGTGTTCCCAAATGTCTCCCCTGCTTCACTTGACGTATGATGAATGATGATGGGCTTCAAGCTGTCTTTGAAGTCTATTCGAACCGATACAATGCTAATGAGGCTCGAGTCCGGCATAGCATTCGAAGTCAACGTCAACTGCGCTTTGCAGTAGTCCCCAGCCTTGCTCTCCTTGGTTCGGAACACAAAGCTGGAGGAAACTAACGGCGACGCAGTTTCATCTGATAATCGTACTGACGGCTTACTGTCTACTGTCATGCCATCTAGCGATTGTGATAGGTCATAGCTCCAATGTTGTCGCTTGGAGGAGAACCCTGAAGGCACACACAAAGAAAAAAAAAGAAGAAAAGACTTTGTTAGCATTTACACAGCCGTCTTGGCAGTCATTGCGGCCAGGACTGGACTCACTCTGATTCATCAGCTCCCAGTCAACGGCAACAACGAGATCAGCTCTTCCAGATTCCTTGGCCGCCTTGCGTAACAACCAGCAGAGATGTTCTGATACATCGAGCCAATCATCACAGCGAAATAACACATCATCCCACACCGGTCGCAGAATCGACACTACCTCTTCCCATGAGCCCAGTGATGCCATCTCTTCGGCACATTCCAACGACAGCTCCGCGGCGATGCGCAGTTGTTTCCGCGCCTGGAACTGCGTTCTCGAGGTAATGAGACAATCCAAGATTTGTTGCGCATGGTTGACACCGCCCTGACCATCCAAGGGGTATTCTTCGTATGGAGGAGGACACATGTAGGTGTCGTAGCCACTTGCAGAGGGCTTGGCAGACGTGCTATCCGGCGCTCGTCGATCCTCGCTCGGTATTTTCTGCGCCAGTGTGCGCCGCGCTGCCAGGTGCCGAGCCGCAATGCGATACCAGTACCCCGTATGATGCAGGAGTTCCCAAGGTTGCAGACGCTCTCCCAGGACGGCCTTTTCTGGCGGCAGGAATATCGTCATTGAAGCCGGGACTAACCCGGGGACCTCGACCTTTTCTATCAGCTGGGCCATCACCGTAGCCCACCTTGCCTCCCAAGCCTGCCAGCCGTATGTGTTCGTCCCCCGGGCCCTCCGGTCAACAAAGTCCGCAATTCGATCCCTGTGTGACTGCCACCTTCTGACCGCTAGACTCGTATGTCCCATCCAAAGATGCAGCCGCAGGCATCGGATTGAGATAATGTCAGCCAACTGTCGCGCTTCGTTCCAGCGAGGACTCCAGCTAGGAACCACATCCAAAACATCTTGCCCCAGAAGAATCTCATAGGCTTGCTCAAAGGAGCGGATGGCTGCGTCCAGTTCTTGTCTAAACTCTGCCAACACGGCGGTCTTGAAATCATAGCGAAAGTTCCAGTCCGGCAGAGAAAGTGTGTGTGATGTTCCCGACGTCGGGGGAATCGTCGGAAGTGGTGCGACCCCTCTCGCTCGTTTTTTTCTCGCGTGTCGACCAAGATCGCGATAGTACTCTACGGCGCTGGAGTAGAGTATCGCAAGTATGTTGTCAATGACACGTTTCAGTTCACGAGGTGACTCTTGCGTAGGGATGTAAAAGATCGACTTCGGGTCCAAGGCAGTTCCCCTTCGGATGCGCTCCAGTCGATCCTGGACCGTCTCCGTGAGCTCTGCAGTGCCACTATCCTCGTCACCGAACAAGACCACGGCGACCCTGGTCTTGAATCCAGACCGTGCCAGAGTTGCTTTTATTTCGTTGACGTCGGACTTGAGGCGGTTGTCGTTGCCAAGCATATAAAAGCATACAAAGATGCTTGGGACCAGAGCTTGGTGCTTCTTGATCCACTGTGAGTCGATCAAGCCGTCGGGGTATAGCGTGGAAACGTGCGACAATGGCGAAAAGGGCGAATGAAGCTGCGCATTCGATCCGACTGGCTCTTCTGCGTCGTCGGGAAGAGTCGTTTTCCGAGGCGGTAGGACAAATGACTGCTCCCCCGTATTAGTCAATCCGGACTAAGATGATGCCCAATACAGCCCATTGCCAACACGTACCCTCCCAACGGTCTTGATCCGGAGTCGGTATGGCTCCTCCCTGGGGACGACAGCCCAGGAAGTACCCCTCGCGTCTATCTCCTCGAAGTATTTCTCGAGAACCTGCGACTCCCTGGTGTCTAGTGGTGGCAGATGCGACTTGACCAGCAGTCCCTGGGAGCTGAGCTCTCCTTCCAGGTCCAGCTGCGGCTCCGCTGCATTCAAGCCCGATGCGACCAAGAAAGGAACATGATGGTCCAAGCTATCTCGAGGATAGCCATCCATAGTAAAGGATCCCAATCTGGGAGGGCAGAGCGTCGTCAATCTGCTCGTGCAACATCCACGGGAGAGGTCTTGATGGGTTAGAACCAAAAGTGTCTGGCGTTCAGTTCAAACGAGTTGAAGCCGAAGCCCCCCCTCCTGGGAGGGGGGACAGGCTATTATTTATTACCTGCCATGCTTCACAGTGACGTCGCAGTTGTTCACCTCGAAACAAACTACAACACACGAAATTGATACTGGGTTCATTCAAAAAGAGCTTTGCCAGACTAGCTCCTTTTTCGTCCCTCTCTCTTTTTTTTTTTTCTTTTCTGGTAAAAAAAAAAAAAAACTTGCTCCCTTTGTACCATCCGCGTTCTACCAGCTCCCCGGACCGGAACAATCCCGTCTCCCGACATAAACACCAAGTCAATCGAAATTTCAACAACCGCTCCAGCCTCCAGTCCATCAACTTGGTATTTGTTCCCGACGCAGTCGCCGTTCCATCGACACCTCAGTCATAGCAAACTCGCATCTCCCCCATTCCTTGAATCAGCAGCGAAATTCGCCATCGTTCACAACCAATGCGTCCCACACAAGTCCTCTCTGTCGGGCGATACCGTCACCTAAAACTTACAACCAAAGATGTCGGCAAAGGCTTCTACAAAGGCAACCGAACCGGCTCAATGGGTCGCCACACCAAATACGGAGGATATGTGATTGAGTGGAACAAAGTGCGCACATATGCCGTTCCGTCAGGGCTGAAAGATTTCAAGGTAGGCAGGCCATTCTATCCGGGGGGGCGGGGAGGCGCAAAAACCGCAGCATCTAACAACTTCTTGAATTAGCTTACCCCATTTGTGAGTCGCGAGGTCCGGGCGCAGTCTGGTGATTACAAAGGTCTGGAAAAGGGTCCTCAAGACCCTTATTTCTACGTGGAGCAGTGGAAGCGATACAATGGTGTGGACTGATCGAATTCGGCGTGACGGGCGAACAAGTTGATTGAACCAACGACGGGAGGTCAACAATACGGAAGCGTCGGATGGGATGTTTGAGACACAATCTTGTCATCGGGAACATCTCTCACAGTCTGTACATATACCCAAATCCCAACCTGTATAAAAAATACTCATGCATCACGGTCTATATCAATACCTGGGAGAATCGAACAGAATGGACTCTCCTTGTTTCAACTATTCGACGATCTAATCAATAGAACAAAGAGAAATACAGAAAATTTCAAAAGAGTGTGCCTCGCTTGCACGGGATATCTGTTGCTGGCTTGCTGATCGGTTGCTTTGATATGTTCTCCTTCACATTGTTCGCTCTTGGTATACTCTACTTGGGAGAAATTCCCTCGCCAGTTCCATCAGGCTCCTGAATCTGAGGAATTTTGGCGTCGGCCGAAAGGAAACTTTCAATGGCTGGCCTTGTTGTGCCAGCAGCTAATAAGTCCTCCGCTCGAGCCGTATCTTCCGATGCCGGCTGGCCAGACAAGTCCATCCGGGGACTCAGAGTACTGAGCGAACGAGAACCAGGTGCATGAGTGATTGCCGAGTTCAAGGTCACCATGCTTGCTGTTTCTGCATCCTTCTTAAGACTGAACGGCAAGGCAATACCGTCTATGAAGGGACGTTTACCAGCGACCCCAACATTAGGGTGGGCCGCTTCTTGTTCCTTTCGGCGCTCCATTAGCTGTGCCACAGGAGTATTCTCAGCCAACGCCGGTCCATCTGTCTGGTGCTGATCAACGACTGTACGGCGGCGAGAGCGGCGAGAGCGGCTCCTGTCTGCAACAACAGCCTCGGAGGAACATGGTTGCTGAGACTCGATGTCTTGATATGACCTGGCACCTCTTCCTTCATCTCCAGTAACATCCTGTGCCTCGGGGGTTTTGTCGACCTCCTTCTCACGATCGACAGTGAGCTCATCATGTTTGGAACCCCAAAGAGACCACAGTGCCAGGCCCATACTCTTGGACCTCTTCTTGTCCACCATGTCCTCCCCGGCCAGTCGTCTGCCCGCGAGTGCTGTTGGCGGGGGATGCTCATCCGGCCCGAAGTCTTGGAAGCCTTTCACCATGTCCTTGACTATTCTCTTGTGGACCTTGGCCTTTGCAGATGAGAATCTCTGATCCCACTGGTTCCTCGTCTCCAGCCACCGCTTGACTGTGCCCCCTTTGACCACTCCAACTTCGGACGATTGGATGCAGCAACCTGGCAGCTCTTCCTCAGGAGCCAAAGGAAGAGTGACGCCATGACGTGTGACTCGTTGTCGAATCATGTGCTTCTCGAATGGGGGCAATGGATCGCCAGCTTTCCCTACTTGTCCCGGTTCTGCCTTTTCTATCCGGCGCTTTTCTTTTTCACACTCCTGAGCACCAATCGCGTTCTGCGTTTCTGATCCTGAGCTCGAGATGACAGAAATTTCGTCATCGTCCAATATTTCAATGCCTCTCTTCTGGGCTCTTGCGAGAGCCCAAGCTCCAAATTGAGCAACGGACCGATACATGAATTTGGCAGGCCTCGTAAAACTGAGAGTAGGCGCGACGTGGCATAAGTCATCCCACACTTGGAGTTGGACGTCCGTTGGTTTATACTTTTGTAACAACTCACGCTCAAGGTCCGACAAGGAGTCAAGCGGCGGCCCATATTTAGCTGGATTTGCACACTTGTGCGCCAAATAGATTTGCTCATCACGCAAAAGTTCGCCACCGCCAACCATGATCAGTAAGGGCGGCAGACCTCCCAAAGTGGTCTCCATGGCCGGGCTAACCAGGGGATGGTTAAGCAAGGCATTCGTTGTATATAGCTATTCTCATAAGCGTTGATCTGACTTGATGGGTTCTATTCCTTCAACATGTCGACAATTACTCACCTGAATTTGATCTCTAATCGCAAGAGGTTTGCCGTCGACAGTCACCGACAGATAATTTGCTGAGCTGGCCCCTTTGCCGCTCAAATCAGCAAGCCTTTCGGCGTCAACTGCATTACCATGCTCAACGATGGCGCCGTTGCTTGCATTTTTGGCCGCCTCGGGGTATGCAGTCTTCTTCGTCTTACCCGCCTGTGTGTCTGCTTCTCGCTGAAGAATTTCAATGTCATTGTCATTTGGCGGTGGCCAAGCGCGAGAGGGTTTGTGATGGAAGCCCGACTGCGGAATATAATCAAACGGCGCGTCAGACCCTACGCTTGGAAAGGAGTGCGTCAGATCCACCCAGGGACTAATCAGGATGCCTCCTGCAGGGAGAGGAAGTCCTTGGTCCCTTAAAATGCATAGCATGGACAACACCATGCCTCCTCCAGCAGAATCTCCGGCTAAGATGATGGTGCTTGGGTCTTGAACAGTAAGGAGATATAGATAGGCTGCTAAGCAGTCTTGGAGTCCACAGGGAAAGGGAAATTGAGGGGCTAGGCGGTACTTTGGAGCAAGAACACGGGCTTTCAGCTTACGGGCATGACGCTGCATCTGGTACCTGTGCTCGTCGACGCTTCCGAAGAAATAGGCGCCGCCATGGACATAGAGCATCACACGCCTTCCTGGGTCATCGATTGCCTTTCTAGCGTTGTAGTGAGCTTTCATTTCAATCCACTCCGCCTCCAGTGTGGAATTTGGCTTCCGCCACTGCCACCATGTTTTCCCTCCGACTTGGGCGATACCGTCTGCCCCCAATTGGGTTTGAATCAACTCGGCTGATCGGGAAAGATGCTCCTCTGATATCTTTGTTATCTCAACTTTTACCCATTGTGGACTCGGAACCCATTGGGAAGTGAAAGTTTGAAGCTCTTCCACAGTATGATGCGACGCGAAGTCCAAGAATGATCGGATGAGGTGAAGTCCTTCATCGTACGACAGATGCGCAGTCGGTCTTTCTTTCAATGGTTTTCGTTTGAGATACTATGAAGCCAGCAATTAACTACAGTCAGTTCCAAGCGTAAACCAAAGAGCCATCAAGCCGGGCAGAATCCATCACGCGACGCGATATCCCTGAGATATGCAAGGTGTATATACATACGTGAGAGAACAATGTTGACACTACTGTTGGGGTCACGGCCAAGGAGACCGACGTAGTATTCAGCTTATACATGATGATTGCAGACTTCTAAAGCTGGCGATCAAAGCAATGTAAGTAGTAACAAACAGGAAACGGAAACTCGCAAGGGAACAAAAGGAACATAATCAACAATGTATAATTACAGAAACGAGATGATCAAGTGAGACTTCCCTTGATGCACGGGCCAGCCGAGCGACATGATGTCATGTGTTTTGCGCCGCCAGCTATGGTGGGGCCCCTCGACTTTTCCCCCAACTTCCGTAGAAGTCCCTGATTGGCCAGCGCTTTGGACGAAATTTCTGTGCACATCTGCCCCTCCAACACCCCGCCAATTTTGGAAAATATCAGCTGGTGGAAACATCGCCGAAGACAAAAATCATGGCTACCTCTGCAGACAGTGCCCAGCTGCCACCAGCAGGTATTATAGGAGCGTGGAATTGTATTCGAAGGCCCCACGAGTGCTAACTTATAGTCTACCCAGCTGAGCGACAGACGAATTTTGAGCAGGCAGTTGCCTACTCCCTGCACCTTTGGCCTGCATTAACTCTGGCTGTCCAGAACGGCTGGGGTGGCCCGGATTCTGACGATAAGCGTGACTGGTTCGCCGGTGCCACTGCCGATTTATTTCCCACCTTTACCGATGCTGCTCAGGGAGGGCAGACAGACACTGCTGAAGAACCTGACATGGAATATGTTGAAACGTTTCTGCTTCAAATCATGATTGACGAATTCGATGTCAACACCGACGATGATTCAGGGCTAGAAGTTGCCGGCAACATTATTCGCGCGCGCGCACAATGTGCCATTGGTCAATTCGACGAAGTTAGGAAGCTAGCACAGCGATTTCAGAACCTGAAGGGTAACAATGTCGACACCATGTTCAAGAAAGCCGACGATGCAGACCAGGATACAGACTGGGAGTCTGATGACGACGAAAACGACGATGAGGACGAAGAGGGAGGCGCCGACGTGGATATGGCAGATGCTCCGGCGCCGAAAGAAAAACCAGGACCTGAGGTGGACGATGACGGCTTCACCAAGGTGACTCACAAAAGGTAAAGTGGGCAAACATGTGGAAGTTTTTGCCCTTGAATTGGACGCCCACTGCTACGACTCGATACTCGGCGTATACATACAACAACGTGCCATGAACCAAGCTCTCGAAAGGAATTGGGAATCAGCAATACAATCAGAACGCCGAGCTCCGTGCAATCACAGTTATATATGATTGCTTGCTCAGTCGATGAAGGAGTCACATCATTCCCAGTCATCGTCACTATCGTCTCCCTTTTTCGAGCCTTTTGGGCTACTCGGCGCCTGGCTGGTCTTACCCGAGGCAGCTCCAACAACGTCATAGCTCGCCTCACTATCCGCTTGGGATTTCTCGTCATTGGATTTGCGGGACTCTATTGGCTTAAGAAGACCGTCTTCACGTTGAATGGTGGTAGAGGAAGCCCCGGAGCTGATAGGCTTTTCGTCAACAGGCTTCTTCACGCCTTCTGTGGCCTCCTCATCGGAGTCGTCGTCATCCCAACCTACTTCGTCTTCGGTGGAAGCAGCTTGAAATGAAGAGAGGTTAGCAGGCTGAAAACGTAAAATCCAAATAGCTGCATACCTTTCAATAGATCACGACGTCTCGATTCAGCTGTTTCAATACCGTGTCTAAGAAAATAATAACGTTTCCAAAAGTCTGCGTAGGAAACCTGGTCGGGGACAAGTTTCTCCATTGAAACTCTAAGTTCGGGGTATATCGTAAGATCAGCAGCGATTGCTTCCGTCTTCTTTTCCACATCAAAGTCCGCAGCCCACTTCTCAAATTCGTTGCCCGTAGGATCGCTTGTGAATCCTTCGGTGGATGTGTGGATGACATGCGTCTGGGCGTCGAAGCGAGATGTGTGAATGACCCGCTTTCCCTGCGCATCTTTGCTCTCGAAGAGGACCGTAGACCCCTGCGACGACTCGTCCGGGGGCGCAACGCTGATGGCATCCCGTAGAAAGTTCCTAACATTTCCGCCAAATCGTAACAGAGCTTCGTCGGCAGCATCTTCAGCCTTCTGAAGGTCTTTGAGACGCTTCGCGGCTTCTGCGCGAAGTCGTGACAAGACCGTCTCGGACTGCTCTGCAACATCATCGAATGGGTTGGCCTTCGTCTTGGTGGGTGTGGATTGTGTATCGTCGCCATCTTGCGCTCCGTCTGCCGGCGTCGCCGTGATCAAGGAGACTGATCGCGTTTGGCTGATCAGAGTCTCCCTCAGATCTGTGAGGCCCTTGGTCGCATCTTCTCCTACCTCGGCGAGCTCTTTCTGGGCTTGTGCATAGACGGATTCACCCTGATAGCCCGGTTAGCTTCACGAAGTGCTGAGACCTTTGTCGATCATTGACTTGCCTGTTTCATGACATTGCCGAGGAAGCCACCAATTTTCATACCCCATGCACTGGAAGATATGGCTTTATAAGCATCTTGCAAGTCGTTGTTCAGAGACGACTCCCCCGGCTCCGGTTTTGGTGTTTCATTAGACTCCTTTCTGTCCTTGGGATAGGCCTCCTCCTGAATGTGATCGTAAGCTAGATCCATCGATTGCTCACACGATTTGGTATCTTGTTCAATATGGCAGAATAGTGGCTCTCGCTGTCTTTTGCATGCCGGTCGTTTGGTTTATGCAGTTGATATAGGAGATTGACCGCATGCACCGGGGCTGGAGTTGGCGGGGCTTCCGTAGGCGGGATGGGGCGCCCGACTGGATAGCAGGCTTAGGGAACACGTGACATTTCGCCTGGGTTTCGGAGGCATAAGTGACATAACTTTTGTGTGGGTGTTCGACTACGAGCTTGTCGCTTCCAAGCACATCCATTACTCAGGGGAGAACAGAGACTAGTGCATCGGAACAGCATCGCGTGGCTCGAGCATTTATCTAGGGAACTGTAATGACTCAAGTGTCAGCCAGACCTTCCGGCAAGGACCTCTGCTTTTCCTTCGGAAGGAAATGCTACGATTTTGCCGAGTCATACTCCGCTCAAGATGTCTGTCGAGATAATCCGCATTTTCTCGTGGTTATGCAGAGGACTCTTGATCACGGGCTGTGCACGGTCCCAACCGGCATGTTTTTGCTTCTTTGAACTATCTTTCCCATGGAGTAACGAAGTCCTGGTCATTTCTTGGTCATTTTGGCCCCAGTGTCCGATTCAACATGTCTTTTCGCTCAAAAGAGGGGCAAACGACAATATGTACTTTGGCATGTGAGGCAATCAATGTTGAGACAACAGATAGCTCGGGCCAGGAACAAGTCAAGATGGTGATCAGACCCACAAATGCCCGATCAGCCCAGAGATGATGCATGCACTGGCATCATCAAGCGTTCTGTAAGCGTGGCTACCGGCCGGAGTCGGTGATTTTACCAGTAAAAGCGCTACCTCCCTCGCAAATAAAGTCACGTCCAACCCCATCTTTCTGTGACACTTCACATTCTACCAGAACAATGGAGACCGTCAAGCAAGCCGTAAATTACGTCTCCGAGTCCGTCCAGGGTGCCGCCTCTGGTGCCAGCCACGAGGCCAACAAGGAGGTTGCCAAGGACAGCAATGTCAACGCCAGCACTCGGCATGTTCTCTCTGGCCAATGGCCAAACTCACTCTACACGCCGCCTCCATGTCCATTCTGCTGACACGGCTGAAATCCAGTCTGACCGCTGCCAAGGATGCAATCGGTGACAAGTTTGAGCAGAAGGGCCACGACTCCAGGGCTGAGGTTCACAAGCAATAGCCACATGGCCTGCAGACCGAGGCATTGCTGGTTCCCGGTGAGCAAAGGGACACAAGGAAGTGGCTAATGCATACGCACCAGCCACTTTTTCAACTTTGTACGGAGCAAGAAGTCCGGGTCCATGGATGTCTGGTCTCATCCTGCAGGTTGTCAGCACTAACCTAATCGGGCAGAGGTTTTCTGCTCCGAATCGAACGTCCTTGACAGGTTTGGCCTGAACAGGTTCGTGTGAGGCTGAACCCCCACCCTGCCTCAGTCAGCTTACAAATACAAATGCAGTCTCAACGACGTTGATTCCATTTGACTGGCGTTTTCACTTTGCTCACTCACACCTGTACCGTATGACCGCTGATCCTTGACAGCACAATTGAGCAGTTTTCCTTGGCTACGGAAGCAGAACCGACCAGAACGAGAAACGCTGTTTGCGACTCAGGCAGCCAAGCTCACCATTCTTCGCTTCCGTCACCAAACGGGAAACCCTTCAAACTATTATTGCAACACACAGTTTCGCCTTCAAGCCTCTCACAGACCTACTTGTCCAGGACGCATTTGCCTTTGCTCGGAGCGTACGTTGGACAGTGGACTTCTTTTTTTCTTTTTTTTTTTTGTATTTCTACAGTCGTGGCAGGTTTGCGTTACAGACACCTCTCCGCACCGCAGACAACGCTAAATTCGGTATCGCGCACTCAGCATTCCGTTCACATCCATCGTTAATTGGTTAAGCTCTCTTGACACACAACACTTGACCATCGTCTTTGCCCGGTTACCCCTCTTTGAACTCTTTTCGTTCCCGCCTCGCATCACATCGAAAGATCTGATTTCGCCATGTCACCAAGTGGCGGCGGAGGCGGCTCTTTGCCACCTAACTTCCTCCTAACCCCGCACCAGCAGAGCCTGCTCTTCGCTGCTCTCAGTGCCAACAAACAACAGAACACCGCATCCCCGACCGCCAAGGGGCTGATGCCGTCCCCTAGCCCATCGCAGAGTTCGCCGATGCAGAAAGCAAATAGCTCTGGTATTCAGGAGAGCCCTTACCTGGACAATTACGACTATGATCTGGGCGACTCTAGCTTCGACTTTTCTTTTGCCAGCACCGGTGGCGATCAAACCAAGATGATGGGTGACATTCCCGACACAGTGAACTCTGACTCGACCGAGGGTGAAGCCCATGAAAAGAGAAGCCACCCAGATGATGAGGAGGGTGACAGTAGCCCAGGCAATGACTCGAAGAGACGAGAGAGTACTGAGAAGGTGGCAAAGAAGCCCGGCCGCAAGCCATTGACCTCGGAGCCAATTTCAGTAAGTTTTCCGTCTCATTCGATGACGAATTCGTGATCGTACTCTCGTTTCTGTAATCTTGCTCACCCGATTGTGTAGAAACGCAAGGCGCAGAACAGGGCTGCTCAGCGTGCCTTCAGAGAACGCAAAGAAAAGCATCTTAAGGATCTGGAAACCAAGGTCGAAGAATTAGAGAAGGCCTCCGAGGCTACAAACCACGAAAATTCTAAGCTGCGAGCTCAAGTCGATCGCATGACCACGGAACTGAATCAGTATAAGCAGCGCTTGTCAGTCATGACACCAAAGCCAGCAGCTACAGCGACGACGTCCACCGGCAGCGCTACTTTCAACAATTTAACCGACGTCAACTTCCATTTTGACTTTCCCAAGTTTGGAGCCCTACCCGGACCACTCATCGGCGGACAATCCACGTCATCACAACCCGTCAGCCCCCAGCAGAGCGGACAGAATGATCAGAAAAACAGTCGTGCTCGCAGCCTAGGCAGCGACAGCAAATCTACAAACGCAAACCTGCAGCAACCCAGTGCAGATGATTTCACCAAGTTCGCTGGTGCCTTCGCCTCCTCTATGAATGGCTCGGCTGGCACTCGCTCCCGCGCCAGTGTGGATTCAGTGCCCTTCAGCGTCGCCGCTGCTACCAGCTCACCCTCCGCCTCCTCTAACTCCAACGCCGGAGGGCCAAGTTCTTCATGCGGCACATCTCCTGAGCCCTCCACACAGTCTCCCATGAGCTTCAAACCACTTGAGATGTTAAATACCATCGGCGAGGAGCAACCAACCACCACGGCGGCCAATCAGCCGTTCGACCAGTTTGCTAATATTGATACCGGCTGCCCAAGCTTTGACTGGCTTGTTCAGCAAAATGGCGGCGGTACTTTTGATCCCCAGTTGTTTGGTGACTTTCGAGAGCCACGGGAGAATGTGCTCTCCAACCCCTCGTTTGACGACTTCTTCTTCAATGATGGTTTGGATGACGACTTCTTTACACCATTCAACACTGCACCGACTGAGGCAACAACAAAGAAGAACCTCATAGCGGAGATTGACGCTCAGCAAGACGCCGTCGATAACGACGCGGGCAAGAAGCCCGGCATGAGCTGCAATCAACTCTGGTACGTACAGGAAATCATCAAAAACTCCAATCAGAGCGATCAGCCACTTACACATTGTTTCAGGGAGAAACTCCAGGAATGCCCCGCAGCCCAACATGGCGATTTTGATCTCGACGGGCTTTGCTCTGAACTCACAAAGAAGGCCAAGTGCTCAGGCAGCGGCCCTGTTGTTAGTGAAAAAGAATTTGACTCGATTCTCAACAAGTACACAGGCAAGGATGTTCAAGCAGATCGCTCCGCCGACAAGCCAGGAATAGGTGTCGACCCAGACGCGCCCAACGGCGTTGCCATGCCTTTGAATGGCTAGATCATGACAAACGCATACATGCAATTGACGGAACGTGGGAAGGCATATGCGGGCAAAGCTGCACTCACGTAAAGGAGCAAGGAATCTTTGACGGGGTTAAAGAACTGGCCACCGTCAGTCAGTCGGATAGTAAGGTACGAGGGAAATGAGATTTCACGGACAGGGGCAAGGCGCAGAACGAATATCGAAATTGGGTTCATGACATTTAACCGAGTTCAGCGAATGGAGCACGTGCAAGTCGTGCACTACACGACACACGTACGTAGTTGCTCTTTTTTTTTTTTTTTTTTTTGGAAGTGGTTCATCGCGACAAACGTAGAAATCTATCTTGCCTTTTGCGACGTACCGAGCTGAGTTGGATGTAGATATTTGCGAAGTGGAGTCGGTCATTTTGCCCAGTTCTTTATTCGAATTGGATTGAATCGGACTGGACATGGCCGAAATGCAAGGGGTAGGCAGAACAAGTCTGGTCTTGTCCTCATTTCAAGGTTCATGTACATCAACCTATCTTTTAACAATGCAGCAATGGTTGATGCGCACCTGCCTGCTCCGTTTGCCTGCCCATCAGTAAATAAATGCACGTCAACGCAGTGACACAATCTGTGGGGTAGGAAATCCGGAAATCCGGGTAATACATGAAGAATTAAAAAAAAATCGACTTCACGTATCGGGTCGGTCCACGCAAGAAAGAATCGTCGCGGCTCTTCCCTACTCCGTACGCCTTGCTATATACATACTCCCACGAAGGTGTAAAAGGTAGAAGGCAAGTGGGAGCGACTTACCGATTTGCGCACCTCCTAGCCGTGACATCATTGGTTGGGAAAACAACCGTTCCCGCTCGTTCAATTCATTTATTTGTTATTTGCGGATCCCTAAAATACCCGCCGTCAACGGCTCCCGCCTCCTCCCGGAATGCCAATTCGGGTCCCGACTTCTTGCTCGGTTCCGTGATCTATACCCGTGCTTAAATTGCATCTGAACTTGGAAGTATCTATCTGTCTTGGATGCGCCGCCCCACGCGTGAAAAATGAGTTTCAAACAAAAAACACCCAAGTTATGTCTGGAAAAAAAAGATAACGTCAAAGTACAGATTCTCGAAGCATGACGACGGCACATGACATGATGATTTAACAAACAAATCTACTCGCCATCGAAGAAGGAAAAGAACCCAAGGCGGAAGAAGACTGACAGGAAGAATGACGGAGAACGGGAAATATAAACACAGGCCGCTGATGTTGTGGGTGAACTCGGCGAATTCCGTCAACTCACTTTTTTTTTTTTTTTTTTCATCTACGCATTGAATGCGACTAGTTTCGGTCGGATGGCCGCTTCGTCGCCTCATGTCATGAACGAATCGCAAAAATATGCGATGCTTGCATGGAAAACTTGTGCTCCAGCCGACTCTGGCTGTGGCGTGACACTGATGCCGACTCTTTGGAGTCGGTGACCTGCTCGCGATCGAACGTTGTTGCCACATCCATGCCGATGTTGCTCTACGGGAATCATCATAACCTATCCCCCGGGGCCAAGATCAACATCGTTCTTCGATGAAATTGGCCGAGGATATCCCTCGCATTGTCGGTGCAGGTTTCATCATGTAGTCTCAGAGCATCTAGCCACTCACTCCCTTTTTGAGGGCGATGATCAGACTTGTCTCGGGAGCAGCCAGAGCCACAGGCAGAAGTGCCAATGTAGTAGCAATGGGCTACCAAGATTGACTGCCCGTTGGTTTAACAAGTCTCCTAGCTAATCACGACTCTCGCGCCTTCCTTGCCCAAGACACCTCGTTCTTTTGGTCTGGGACTATTGTTCCTGCCCCTTTTGCTCTTCAGGAAGCCAAACATTCCACTCGAACTTTCAGCTTTGGCGTCGGCTGGCGGGTTGGCATCTGCGGGAAGTGTGGCGTCTTGTCGAGCAAGCTCAGACCAGCTGCCACCCCCATCCAAAGTCACTTGCACGCCACCGCTTGAGCTCGCCACTCGATTGCTCGTGCTTGGCAGTGCTCGGGTAAGATATTCACTTTGGTACAGAGGCGGAGGCTGTGCAAGGCGAACAGGACGGTCTTGACTGTGATCAGGTGATGTTGCTACTTTTGACAGTGCGGCGGGTTGAAGTCCTTGTTGGAACGATGGACTCGCAGGAAGCCCTTGATTGGCTAATTGGTTGAGTCTCGGGTCTGCGTTGACAACGCGAGACGCCTCAGTGATTCTGTAGTTGCATGTCAGTTCTGACAGTCTCAAGGTAAAGGGCAATTGACCAGCAGTGAGTCATGCTTCATACTTCTTGTACGCGGCTAGCGTGTAGTCAAATGGCCGGAAATCTTTCTCGATCATGCGGTAAAGCTCATGTTCGCGGATCTCTTGATCTGTAGCGTCTTCCCTTAATTGCTCTCGGGGCTTCTGCCGTCTGGCTCTGGCCTCGAGTGGAGCTTCTTCGAGAAGTAACTCCTCCAAGTCGTAGGTGGCATCAAAGTTGGTCTTGTCGGATGAGGGTATGAAAATGGGTTCAATCCGCTTCTGCTCGAGAAGATCGAAGTCGATTGCTTTAAAAAAGTCGTTGTAGATGAAGCTTTCCCAAGTCGCGCCCATCCGAGTTTGGGGGTTGGGGTCCAAAGCAGCTCGAATGGCATACAAACATGTCAAAGACACTGGCGGTTGCGTCACAGGATATCGGGGGCTATATTGTTGAATCTGTTGGCTGAGAGTTGACTCGCTGCTGCCATCAAATGGTCGCTGGCAGTACAGTCAGTCAAATTAGTTCATGCTGAGATGCACTTGCCGTCGTGTTGGACCCTGTTTCGTAATATGCGAAACCGCACCGAGAGATTCGCCGCGTACCTTGTTATAAATGCACTCGTAGAATAAGACACCCAACGACCACCAGTCAGCGCAGACGTTGTAACCTTTTCCAGAGTATACCTCGGGAGCCAGATACGCCAAGGTGCCTGATTTACTTGTGAGAGCCTTGCCGGGAATGACGTCCGACGCGACATTCTGCGTGATTGGTTAACAGTTGTCACCCGTGTGCGGGCACAGATCCACAAGAACCTACAAAGTCTGTGAGATGGACATGACCATCAGCATCCAATAGAACATTGTCGGGTTTGACGTCTCGATGGATAATATTTTGGCCGTGTATATATTTCAAGGCGCATCCCAGCTCAGCAATCCAGAACCGAACGGCTTCCTCGGTGAATGTCTTTCTCGAGATATGGAATCGTAAATCACCACCACTCATCAAATCCACCACGAGATACCTGTGTCGATCCAGATTAGCCACGAGAGATGATGCTCGCATAAGAGGGGGGAGCGCGTACATGTATTCAATATCCTGAAAGCTGTATCGCAGATTGCAAATAAAGGGGTGATTGACGTGTTCAAGCATCCTTCGCTCACGAATTATGTTTCGCACGCTTTCTGATTTAACGACTGGTTCGACACTCGAATTAGCACTCCGATTGTATGGGGGAAACACCGATTGCCATCCATGCCGAAAAAAAAAAAAGGGGGGAGAAGAACAGAAACGAGAAGATGCTGATGAATCAGCCCAGGCGCTCGGAATCCCACCACCAGCAAGCGGCATACCTTCATCTTTTCTAATATATTTCAAGGCGAACGACAGGCTGGTGTCTTTGCGCTCGACGATACGCACTTTGCCGAAAGCGCCTCGGCCGACAACCCGTAGGAGACGGAAATGATTCAAGTTGACTAGTACATCCCTCATCAGCAATCTCGTGGAAAGGCGCGCGACATCGATGGGCACAGTCTCAAGATATAGAATCGGTTTAGATCTGCAGACCAGAGCAGCCCCTTCGGCCCTTCGATTTGGAATGCGAACAAAGCAGGGGCTATCGAAGTACGCTTTCGGCGTGCGCAGGAACAGTTTTGTGAGGCTGACGGGTTCCAAGTACGACAACGTACCTTCGCCGTTGAGGTCGACGGGCTTTCCTTGACCGTTGCCCATAGCTGTCGGACGAAGTTGCCAAGGGCAGAGGAGAACAGAGAGAGGGTTTTTATCTCAGTCGCAAGCCAAAAAGCATGCTGTATATCGAAAGCCTGTTGGGCTGCGAGTGACTGACAAGGACGTCCGACAGTTGAAGGTCGAGTGAGGCGCTTGTTTCGATCAAATGCGGCCTTTGATTCGGGGTTTTTTTTTTTTCGACGTCGAAGTTGCGGTCCGCTCTGAGGGACGTGGGTGGGGGGTTGCGTGATTCGAGAACAAGCAGAACAACCAGGGTATGTAATATGTAATTATTGTACAGAGGAGCTGGGGCTTGAAACGAAAAGCGGCGACTCAGTCGTCGTATGGTCAGGTAGCAGGTAATAGCGCGCTATCAGGAAAAGACCAAAAGCTTGTTTCAGATCGGGAGCATCAACGGGCAATCAATCCATTCAGTGGTCCGGCCTGGTGGTCTGGCCTGGTGGGCTGGCCTGGTGGGCTGGCCTGGTGGTCTGGAGTGGCCAGGAGTTGGCCAGGAGTGGCCAGGAGTGGCCTGGCGTGGTTGGGTGGAGTGGCTCGGTGGGGGTGGCTCGGTGGGTGACACCCGACCGCATCGTGCTTCCCCTCCCCAAATTACTTAATTAGTAAGTAATCGTGCTGCAGATGGTGGCTGATGCAAGTGGTATTGTGCATTCTGATTGTGTGGAAGCGGCGGGATCGGAAGCGGCGGGATCGGACAAGCTTCGAGAATACCGCGCAAACGCTGGTCATGTCTTGATCTTGGTGTTGATGCTCGGTGATCCGTAGGCCTCGCTGATTCACACATCGAATCATGACACCCTGTACTCCGTACGCAGTGATGCAGGCCACCACAGTGAATGCACAACTTTTCTCCACGTGCTCGCTCCAGTTCTGAAACGTTTGAGCAGGGTGGATCAGCCAATCCGCTCACTGGGAAACGTCCTTGTTGTGGCGTCTCCTATGTACATATACATATACATATGTACTTGCACGGAACCTGCCGCATCAAACAAGCCTGCCTGCCTGCCTGCCTGCCTGCTTGCTAATTTAGCTTGCTTGTTGCTTGCCTTGCTTTTCGGCCGCTGATGGATGAGCAAGACATCGAGTCGGCATCATTCCAGCCCTCCCGTCGGCGAGCCCGGTCATCCTCGCAAGTATTACACTCATTACACTTTGTCTCCGAGTTCCCCCTTCCCTCGGTCAGCCAGGCCCAATTGCAGTTGTTTGTGTTTGTTGTCTACTAGAGGCAACGAGGCAACGAGCCAACGAGCCAACGAGCCAACGAGCCACGAGCCACGAGCCATCAGTACCAAGACGTCTGCTCTTGTGGATCACGAACTCGAGAACCCGTCGCCTCTGGTCTTGTCATCACACCTAAAAACACAAGACACTCACTTGGCAGTCGCAGCTGGGCCGGCACGTGAAAAGGAATCTATGTACAGATATTTCATGGCCATAAAAACGACAATTCACTGAGAGATCCGCGGGTTTGTATATGCGTACGGTGTAATCCGTGCGCAGTAGTTGCCATCTGTCTATGACTTGTAGTAACCGTCCCCAACAATCCAGTAGCCTTCCGGCTTCTTCGGAACGGACAAAGATGTAAGCCTGGACCTATAATACCTCCTCTACTCTTTACTACTCTTTTTACTGCACGTTACAAACACCGCAACCTATCGCTCTTGTCATTTCAAAGCGTAGGGTAGGCAAGACATCACAGACGGAAAAAGTTCCACCAGAAAGCGAGCACTCCCCCCTTCAACCCCACCGGAGCTTTCAATTCATGACGGTCAAGTGACTCAAAGTCCAAGGTCCGTCTTTTGCTCACCCCACGCAATCCATCCTCAACATTTGGTGCTGTGTGCCTTTGATCGTCGAGTCCTGATCCGAATCACGACACTTGCATCTGAAAAAGATGGCCCGGCCGTATGAGAACAAACTTGCCATTGTCACTGGCGGATCCAGAGGTACGCAGGTCTGGACCTCGATCTGAAGCCCCCCCTCCCCTCTCCCTTGTTACTCGCACACCAACTCTAGTCACCATCTGTGAATGTTAAAAAAAATAAAAAAAAATAAACAGGCATAGGCGAAGCAGTCACCAGACGACTCGCCGCCAAGGGGGCCAACCTCCTCGTAGCATACACATCGGAGTCGTCCAAGGCACCGACGCTGCAGCTCTGCGCGGACCTCTCCACCACACACTCGATTCACTGTCTCCCCGTGCAGGCTGACCTGTGTGACCCCGCGTCCGCGGCGGCGACCATCCTCGAGGCAGCAAGGGAGCTCTTCTCGTCGTACAGCGGGGGCGGTGCAGGGGACGAGTTCCGGATCGACATTCTCATCAACAACGCGGGCGTGGCGTCGAACCAGGCTCTGAATGACGAGGCACTCGGCCCCATTACAGCAGACGAGTTCAACCGCGTGTACACGGTGAACGTGCTCGCGCCGCTGCTCCTCACGCAGACTGTGGCGCCGCACCTGCCGAGGGACCGGTCCGGACGGATCGTGACCGTGTCGAGCGTCAGTTCGTCGATTGGGTACCAGGGGCAGTCCGTGTACGCGGGCAGCAAGGCGGCCGTGGAGGCCATGACGAGGACGTGGAGTCGCGAGCTCGCGGGCAGGGCCACGGTGAATGCCGTGAATCCCGGCCCCGCGTGGGGGGACATGTACGCGCAGGCGGGCGAGAAGTTCTGGAAGATCAACCAGCCGTACGTGGATGCTGCGCCGCTGGCAGCGTATGACGGGGAGAAGGAGGTGCTGGAGCTGGCGGGGGGATGCGGAGAGGTTTGACAGGACGGTGAGGGAGGGAATGGGGGAGGAGACCGGGTTTCACGAGTGAGATTGCCGGTACGATTGATATGCTGTGCTCGGAGGAGGCGGGTTGGACGACGGGGAGTGTGGTTTGTGCCAACGGGGGCATGAAGATGTCGATTGCGTAGATGATGGGGTCGTGGACGTGGACGTGGACGTGGACGTGGACGTGGGCTCGTGGTGATGGGAATGCTATCTGAAGCCACAGAGCAGGCCTGCAGCAAAAAAAAAAAAAAAAAAAAAAGCGCCAGTCATTGATATCCAACCAAGTTTTGAAGTTGTGATTAGAATTATGTGTCTTCAAATTTCTCACGACAGGCCTGACGCCTTGCGGATGGCCCGAACGAGTACTTCAGCCATCAGCGTGCCCTGTTCCCAAATTTCGTCGTGGTCACCGTCGCCTTCAATCAGCTCAACCGCCAACTTGTCCGTCTTGGACGCGACGAGGCCGTCTCTCATTCTCTCGCCCTGCCTGTACGGCACCAGGGCATCTCCAGGGCTCTGCACAAGCATGACGTGCCTGCCGCCCGGCCACTCCGTCGCCCAGCTCTCCACCACCAGTGCCGGGCTGACGGCTCTCCACAGATTCTTGTCATGGCCGAACGCGTTGCTCGTGAGCCCCGCGTACACACGGCGATGTCGTTCATGTCCGCCGCCAGGATCCTCCGTCAGCCCCGGCAGGTCGTACAGCCCATTCAGCCCCAGGACCATCGAGGGTGCCTTGACAACTACATCATCCCCGCCGGCCCCGTCGACGGCCCATCTCGCCGGGTCCATGGCGGCCTGAAACGCCAGCGTGGCACCGCAGCTGTGGCCGGCGAGGATGTAGTTGTCTCCGAAGCCCGCCCGCCGCTGCAAGAAGGAGATGGCCTCGAGGACGTCGAGAATGTGCGCCGGGTGCGCGGCGTTGCGGCTGCGATCCGAGGGGACGCTGGGTTGCGATGGGTGATCCGGGTACGGAGACAGGGTGTAGCCGACGGAGGCGAACGCGACTGGCGTCTTCATCGATGCGAGCCACGCCGGCGGGAGGCTCTTGAGCGTCGGCGCGAGGGACTCGGACGTGATGAGCGGATCTCGCCATGCGCCCCCGTGGATATAGACGACCCAGAGGGTGTGAGGAGCGTCTGGAAGCCATGAGGCCGGGGGGCGGTCGGGGTGAGGCGCATACTTTGCGGGGACCCAGACATCAACGTGTTGGAGTTTGTTCGGATGGGAAACGTAGGGGACTCGGGATTTCTGCCACATGGGGACGGCGAGATCTTCCCGGCGGCCCCAAGGTGTTTTTGACCAGGGATCTGGTGCCGGACCCATATCCTCTTTTTTTTTTTTTTTTTTTTGGTCAACAGTACGGAGGGAGTATCGCCACTGCAATGAACAAATGTTTCTTCTTCACGGTCGTACCGGATGGCTTCCTGGACCCGAGCTGGTGAAGGATGAAGAAGAACGGTTTCGAATTGCCGCGGCGTAGATGAAAGTGCCTGGTCTGGACCCCTAAACACGCATGTCAAAAATTGAACACGTATGTGCTGTTAGTCCTAATCAGGATAGACGGTCTACCTACCCGTTTTTAGTGTGGCTTATGTATGTCTATTAATCTTTATAGCTATCAAGAGTTAATTACAATGCCTTTGTGATAGCGTTGAAAAGGTCATCAACTCGCGTAGCTATGCCGGCATGTGTGTTACGTTGCCCGCCGCGGCCTAAAGCTAATGATATTAATGTGACCCTGCCTCTGCCCCTGCCTCTGTTACCGCGGCCTGAAGCTGTTAATGCTTGTGATAATGCCTGTGATGCCTATTAACTAACTATTATGAAGATTAAAATAAACGCTAGCCACACTAAAAATAGGTAGGTAGACCGTCTGTCCTAATTAAGACTAGCGGCTTATGCGTGTTTAATTTTTTAACACATGCGTGTTTAGGCGTCCGCACGATCCGGGTGCTGCTGGATCGCCCAAAGTGGGCCCCATTTACCATTTATGTGTTGCACGAGGAAAAAGAGGCGCAGCCGACTGGCCACTAATTTGTGCGTTCATTACTCCGTATTATTATCCCCCATGCCTTGCGACGTCAAAGCCGAGTATTATCCCGCTGCCAGCCGCCGACGGGCGTTGCCGTTGAGCAAGTCTAGCCCCCTTCCATTCTCCCCGTACAACCCCGTAATACTACTCCCCTCCTGCCGCTGTGTCTCGGCAGCCCAACACCGTGCAAGACCTGGCGAGGCATTCTTACGCGACTGTTGGCTGGGTGAGCTGGAGAGGTTGCCCAACCTGCGTGGAGGACAAGTACTGAGAAAACAACTTGGCGAATCATATCCTGTAAATACTCAATCATACTCAATCAACATCAACTTCCCGGAAAAACGTGGGGTCGATTCCTTCCAGAGATGCACCAAAGAGACTGACTGCACGTGCCGGAAAACAAGCAGGGCCTCCCCGCCAGTTCCGCTTTCACGGATTACAGATTACACATACGGCCTACAGTGGCAAGCTGTTTGCCGAGTGACGTAGTCCGTACTGCTCCGGCGGGGGACTTTCACTCGACTTCGAGCATGTTCCCAATAAGGGCTGAGAAAACAAGAAAAACGACGACGCGGCCATTTCTCGCTTCTTCAGCCGCCTGGCTTCACCAAAAGGACCTTTCTCTCCATCTTCATTCCCGACAGCACACTCACCAGAGTCACCACGCCTCACGGCTGCCGTAAGCAACGTCGTCAATCCCCGTTCAGCTCCCACCCCGCCACGCCCTTCCTCCTCCAAACATCAACAGCCTCGTCGTCCCCGACTCCACAGCCAGACCGCGACCATGGCTTCCTCCATCGACATCAGCTCCGTCTCCAAAGACGCCGATTCCAAACACGAACCTCATATTGTTTCCGTCCTCTCCAACGCCATCAACAAGTCATCTCCCACCGAAGACTCTGCCGAAACGACGGCCAGTGAAATCGACAAGCTCTACCCTGCTGATTCGTCCGACGCAGAAGACTGGCTCTGGAGCTTCTGGACCATCCTTGTAGGCGTGGCCAAGAAGATCCCCGCCGATGATGAGCGCCAGCAGCTCCTGGCCCTGACGGTAGCCAAGTTGAAGACCAAGAGGGATGAGGAGGTTGAGATGTGGGGGCAGAAGACGAGGGTCTGGGGGGAGTTGCCCATGTTGGGACCCGTCATGAGAGATGCATGGAATCGTGAGTACCTTGTTGTTGTTGTTGTTGTCCCACGAACCTCTATTTCTCCCCAGCGTCGGACACCAAGGTTACCAGGCAATACGGTTTCCTCGAATAACTGACGAATACGGCTTCGCCACAGTATCCCCCGACTTTGACGGCTCAGACAACGACACGGCCTCGATTCAAGAATGGGTGTCCCTCAACTCATTTGCCGCCCGACTCTACGGCCTCTCTCTTCAAGACTGGCATAACTTTGCCATCTGGGAACTGCGCTCTGGTCTCGAAGAGACGCCCGAGGATCGACCCAATGCCAAAGACACGAGGATTGCCACGGCCTATGAGTGGATCACCCATGCTGGCGAGAAACTGCACAAGAAGGGGACCGAAGTCGAGAAGCTGGATGCCATGGAGACGCGCGCCTTGAAGCCTGGAAGCTTGTTCAAGAGCGACAAGTCTGGACTGACGACCGAGCGATGGAACTTTTGGCGGGAGAGAATTGGCGTTCTGGGCGCCGGCGCGGGAAGCGGTGCTGCCAAGGAAAAGGCCCAGAAGGCATTGGAGAAGATGAAGGAGATTGAAGGCTAACGGAGGCTGCGCGGGGGAGTTACGCTTCATGAATGATGGGGGCAAAAAAAATTGGTGGGAAAAACTGTCCTACACCAGTGGCTGGAACAAAGTTAAAAGAGATGAGCAATGCTATGCCTTTCGTGTCTTGACACATGCGATCCCTCCCATCGATTGTAGACGCCCATTCTCAAGAAACTCCAACTTGTCACCTGAACCACACATCCTTAATCCCCCTTCCCCCTCCTTTGACCATTTCGCACCTCCCAGTACGCCATTCTTGCCATGCCCCAGTAAAAGGAACAGAAAAAAGAGGACTCCTTTAAAAAACCACAACCATTCAACCCCCCCCCCTTTTCAAGCGTACATCATATCCATATCATCCTCATCATCGTCCTCCTCCGCAGCGGCAACAACCTTCTTCTTGCCCATTTCCTCTCTGCACATGGGACACGTCCCTTTGCTCCTCAACCACGGTCCCACACACTCCAGATCAAACTGATGCCTCCCCTTGCACGGCAACTCCACCACCAAGCAATACTGGTCCTCCAAATACGGGATCTTGCAAATGGCACAATCCTCCCCCTTGCCCAACCTGCTGCGACTCACCCTCTCCAGGGCGTCCAGGAACTCCTGGCTCACGCCCTCGAGCCGCGAGGGGGGATCGTGGATGTCCTCGTCCAGCGCGGACACGAGCTCCATGAGGAAGGAGCGGTTCTCGTCCGTGGGCGCCGTCGCGGCGAGGGTCTGCATCTGGTCTTGGAGGAGGCGGAAGACGTTGGCGACGTCGGGGAGCGTGGGCGTCGCGTGGGGGTTGTTGTGCGGCGTGGCGGTGCCCGAGGAGGAGACGCGGTTGAGGAGGGAGAAGAAGGAGGCCATGTTGATGCGGCGGGTTGAGGGGGCCGAGGGGGCGAATCGCACGTTGTGCTCTACTGGGAGGGGGTTAGATGATTTGTCCTCTACGAATTGTGTGTTTTTGTGACTTTTTCTTCTTATTTTACGAATCTTGATTTTGCGGACAGGGGGGGTGGGTGGTGGTTTACGAACCTTCGTATTGCGAAGCCATGATCTTCTATTTTCTATTCTCTTTTCTCATTTATAAAAAAGGGATGAGGGACGGAGAAGCAATGGGGTTATGACGGTGGGTGAGAGAGGGGGGGGTTTGGTGAAGATGAGGAGTTGCGCTGCGGTTGGGGGGGCAGGAGGCAGCAGGCAGAGATGCGTTCGTTCTAATACTTGGGAGTAGGCAGAAATGCCGTCGCAAGTGCCTGGTGGTCGGTCACTGGTGGTCGGTCACTGGTGGTGTTGATGCTGCACGAAAAAAGCGGCGCAGCCAACTGGCCACTAATTTGTGCGTGAATTATCCCTTGTACTTGCGACAGTTGAGCTGCGCTGTGGTGGACCCCACAGATAGACTTTGTTTGGGTGGATTATCAAACGGAGAGGAAATTGGATGCCTCGTCTGGTGGGGGCGGGCAGCAGCAAAGTCAGTAACTAATACCAAGTCTCTCGTCATTCACATGCTCCAAGAAGTCTACACAACCATGAACGCGAACGTGACGCCTGAGCGTTAAGCTGGTATTGCCAAGCCACAATTTGCAAGGGTAACTCCCACCTCCGTGCTGTTGACGCTCGATCGTCACGGTTGCTCGGTACATGACACCAACCACGCGATGGCGAGTACCAGGTCCTTGAGCTCGGCTTCCCATCCGTCCCCTATCACTCTCGCGGTCATGGCTTTCTTGGCTGACCCTGCGGACGATTAATCGTCAGTGGCTTGAATGGTTTCCGTAGACGATCCATGGACGGTGGTGGGCCTAGTCCGACTGGTCGTCTTACACCCCCAACAGGCTTCATTGCCGTAAAAGTCGTGGAGTGGAAGCTCGTGCATGCTTTAGGGGGCGCGGCTACCGTGGCTGATGGCTCATCTTTGGGTGGCTCGGGAGATTCCTGCCTAGGGGGAGAACTGGAGAAGCAGGCATACTGTCTGCCGGGGAGCTCACTTGTGGCTGGTCTGCCGATGGGGCTTCGCGATATTGGCTTTGATCCCCGGATCTTGTGTCTCGCGAATTCTGGGTCAATCGCAGGCTTTCTTTCATTACACACGTTGGGCTGTGGCGCCGCGAGGCGAGCCGCTCTAGATGCGGCGGCCTCATACCGAGCTAATGAATAGTCCACTGGCTGAATTCTGTGACTCATGGTCGTGGCTGGTGCCTTGGACTCTGTTGTTATATATCCAAGAAGACTTCGCTGGTCCGGCCGTCTGTTGGTGGGATCCGTCTTGGGTCCTCGTCTCGAATCAATTTTTCCGGCATTGAAAGATGATGTTGCTTTCACTTTGGATGCTGCAAGAGCTCCAGCAGTGACAAACGCAGGCATTGATGACATGGTGAAACCATCGCTCTGCTCCATTGTAGTGGCATACTCTGGTTTCCATTGCCCCTCACCTGAGGCGCTGGGCCCGTATCTCGTCTTTTGTTTCTTCGGTGGCCTGGCGGACTGCGTTTCTGCATCCGGATCCAGTGGATCGGCTTCTTTTGGATCGAACGGTTCAATTGGGAATTTATCGTCCTCGGGACAAAACAATGGGGGAAGCTTATCGAATATCGCCTTCTCGGATGGGACGACTCGACCAAGGATTCTCCCAATACTTTCGACAACTGGTCGGTCGAACGACGGCCCCTTTTGATCGAAAGCTGCAGCGAATGACGACACAAAAGGCGAAAGCTCGACCTTGTTACTGAGTCCTTGGGGTCCGTACATCGGGCAGCTCAGGTAAAGCAAGGCTTTGGCGCGTGTCATTGCTACGTAGAGCAGCCGTCTCTCCTCGTCCATGTCGTCTGCTCGAGAGTGCGGTATCGAGCCTCCATAAACTGATGGAACGAAGACGACTGGCCATTCCAGGCCTTTGGCAGCATGGATGGTCGATATCGTGATTTGGCATGTTTTGTCCTGCTGTTTGTCGTCCGATTGCGCGTCTGATGCCAACGCTACGTTGGCCAAAAACCTTCCGAGTATGTCATCCTCTTTTGCTTGTTCCACCTCGTCGATTTCAGGTAACTCTTCCTCCTCGGGGTTGCCAAAGTCCCGTGCGAAATCTCCGGCCAAGTTGAATAATTCCTGCACATTAGCCCATCGCTGCTCGTGCTCCTCTTCGTATTCTGCCTCCAAGTACTTCTGGAAGTTAAGCTGGTTCACTAGCTGTTCAATCAGGTCCACCAACGAGAATGAACCCATTTCGCTGAGCTGCTCTGCTTTTTGACGCAATGCAGAAATGATTTTCAGCAATTCCGTATTCAGCTTCTGCTCCATGATCGGCCGGATCTTGGTTGTTGCTTGTCGTCCACCACGGCAATGCCTCCATAGTAGAGCCCAAAGACTGAGTTTGGATTTCTCGGCTTCTTCCAGGAGAGACTTGATTGTTGCCTCCCCAATGCCTCGCCGAGGTACGTTGATTATTCGTGCAACAGCGTCATTATTGTCCGGTTGGTACACGACTCGTAGATAATCCAGGAGAATCTTGATCTCCTTGCGCTCGTAAAACTTGTGTCCACCAATCATGCGGTAGGAGATACCTGCCTTTCCTAGGGCCGATTCTATGTGTCTCGATAGTGACGCTGAACGTAGGAGAACAGCTACATCTTCATTCTTCAGCGAACCTCCAAACATTGATGTCACCCTCCTTAATTCTGACACGATCCATTCCCCCTCCACAGGCGAGCTCCTAAGCTTTCTTAGCACCGGCTTCGTTCCCTTAGTGTGAACCGGCAAAAGAACTTTTTCGTATCGTTTGGTGTCTTGCTGAATGACTTTCAGTGATATGTCGAGTATGAGTTGGGAAGAACGGTAATTTTCTTCCAATGATATCTCGTCTGTTTCGGGGTAGTCACGTAGAAGTCGATACAGATTCTTGATTTCTGCAGATCTCCAGCCATAAATGCTTTGATCTGGATCGCCCACAATTGTGATTCTTTGTCGCGCCTGAGCAAAGAGCTTCATCAGGTCGTATTGTATGCCATTGGTGTCTTGATACTCGTCAATTAACACGGCCTGCACATTGGACACACATGAGGGGTGTTCCTCAAGTAGTTCAACGCATCGCACCAACAAATCGTCATAGTCTAGCAGATTAGCCCTGGCAAGATGCTCTTGGTACTCTCGGTAGCAAACGTCCAGTGATGGATTGTCTTTTCGCTTCCCGTTTTTGGGAGTGGGTGTAGTTCCTTTCGATTTCTTCTTGCTAATCCAAGCCTTGGCATGTGAAGGCTCAATTTTCAAATCGAGTCTCTTGATGATTCTTTGGATGATGGCACGAGAGTCCCCATCGTCTGCAATCGCAAACTTCGAGTCCAGCCCAATTCGCTTGCCATAGGTTGCTAGATATCGACGAGCAATAGAGTGAAAGGTTCCTAGAACAATTTTTCTCTCGTTTTCTTCACCCAGTCGTTTTCTAATCCGCTCCTTCATCTCCCTGGCAGCCTTGACTGTGAAAGTTGCGACAATGATGTCGGCAGGCTGATAACCCGCCTGTTGAACCAGCCATACGACACGAGATGTCAACGTATGTGTCTTACCACTTCCTGGACCAGCTAGAATGGCTACTGTGGGCGCATTTGATGTGACAGCGCGACATTGCGCCTTGTTCAGCGATTTCAAGATTGAATCCGAATCTGTGGCGGCCATGATAGCGCGTTGACGCGTCGGTAGGAACGCGAGCATGGGCAGATACGCATTGAAACAATATGAATAAAACCGAACCGACAGCAAAAGGACAAGCAAGTTCTACCGACCACACCAACAGCGAACAATTACTCTTGTGCAGCTTCCACTTGTTATGTAAGACTTGTGGTTGGATTGCAGCGTGTCAGGTACAACGCCTGTCAGTCGCGAGGTCATGTGATGGGAGCTCCGTAAGAGATCTTTTGTCAGAAAAGCAGTCTAATCTCCTTGGACTCTGTCCACCTTGGGGGTCGGTGGGGCCCCCATACCCTGCGACAAGGTCAGTGACTACGTAAGTACGCGAAAGTGTGGTGTAGTAGCTTGTATAGGGAAAATCAGTAGTACATTCACTATTAGCCTATTTATACAGTCTAACCCCTGAATGATTTTACACTCGCTCCAAGCCCCAAGCGGGGCAGCCACTATCAAATCTAAGTGGCTATAGTGTGTAAAGCTATTAGGGACGCTACAGGGGTATTTACGCTAGTAAAGAGTACTAAAAAGTGCTAGTAAAATACATATAATTCTAGGTACCTTTTACCCTATATAGTGTGATATTATTGGCCTACTACCCCTAGTCATGTACCTCGTGTAAAATCATACAGGGATTAGACTGTATGTAAGGAAATGTACCTCTAATCCACTTCTACCCGATTGGATATAGACCCTAGCAAACGTGACTCCATAAGGTGGACAGAGTCCAAGGAGATATGAGAGGCATCCACTTTAAAAAAAGATGGACCTCTCACTACGGAGTACGGGGCACTTTCTACATAAGTACTAGAATTGACGAAAAGCTGTTGCGATTGAACAATGTATACTCCGTAGACATGCCTGCCTCAAAGGGCCTGTCTCCCTCGCAGTGCTCCCTTCTCGTGCCCGCCCATATGGTCCAGTAAGCAGTCTGTCTATTCTTGTTGGTTGACAATTCTTGTCTCTTGTGATATTTTGAGAAGCGGGGTCGACCAGCAGCTGATGGGTCTGCAGGTGCACGGCCCACATCCAATCACAAGCGCTGGACACCCATCACGTCCACCTCGGCGCTTAGCATCCCTGTCATGACGACTCCGCATCCAACCAGAGCACATCAAGCTGCACAAACCTCCCGTGCCACTCTGCACTACCCATCACCTCCTCTTCACTAAAAAAGCCTTTTCGTCCAACCGCCGTTATGCATGGCCAGATAGGTCTCGCAGCACGGCCGGGGCATGGCCATTGCGCCCACCCAATTCGGCAAACCAGCGACAAATATCGCCGTCCCAGCGCTAGCCTTCGAGACACTTGCCGAACTTGAGCAGCCGCTCGACTGGTATTATATACTGGAACATGCCTCATGTCGCTCACATGCACTGCCCGTCCTTGTCACTTCTCCTTCATATGATGTTTCGTCGAAATCCTCTAGGAGGTCACATCCCACAGCGATCGCCGCCATAAAGGGCTCGCCTTCCTCTCTACGATGCCACCAAGGCACCTTCAACTTTACCCCTCACTGACGATTCTAGCCCTTACGCTCTTTACATCGCTCATCCATACAGGACCAACTGGTGCAGAATTCACATTTGACGTAACTAAGAGAGATAAAAATCTTCTGAGCATCGACTGGAACTCAGCGCCGAGCCCTGAAGACGGTCCAGCATTCTCAGCCGGTGCTCTGAGAGACACAAAATATCTCCCAGCTCAGGTCGGTGGCATTGTTGCGGCATACGGTATATCCTTGGTGCTGGTTGCCATAGCTCTACTGTCACTTGCAAAGAAGCGACGAGAGCATCTCCACTTGGGTGACGACGAGGTTGAATTCCAAGGTTCAAAGGAACTATATGGCAACGACTCGCCCGTAGACGGATACAATCCCTTTCTGGTCAGCAATCCGCCCAGGGATATAGTACCGAATTTCTCATATCCCTCGCCTCTACGGACTCGGTTCAACGAGCAGCTGCTCTCTCCTCACGCTCCGCATATTCACCTGTCACCAACATCGACGTGCAACCTCCCTGGAGTAGACCCGTACGTCGATCAAGCAGTCGTTTCTGCAGACCGGGAAATGGCGCAATCCCAGCTGGAAGAAATGTACAAGCATGTCATGGAGCAGGAGGATGCAAAGCAGCGAGGCATTGTGCTGGAGGCGCCCGACGTCCTTCCCGCATCAAGCCAGCGCATCTCAAGCTCCGACAAATCCGTCACGTCCCCGAGAAAGGACCGAGTCAAGCCAGCCAACCTCAACCTGAGTGCAGCAGCACACGACGACAAGACTCAATCCAAAAAATCATCATCATCCTTCTTTGCCTCTCTGCGTTCGCCTCGAAAGAAGCAGATCAAAGGAGTAAATATTTCATCGCCGATTATGACCCCCCAGTCCGGAACATTTCCCAGACATGAGCTGCAGGAAATGAGCGCGATACCCTCAAGAAACTATGCGCCTCCACCCCCTCCACCCCCGCCACCAATTCCAACAGATCAAATACCCTTCGGTGCCCATGTCGGAAACGGCGGTGCTCTTCCTACTTCAAACATGTCTCCCGAAAGTATCCAGAGCATCGATGGGCGTATCAACTCCCATATTGGCCCCCCCAAAACATGGCATGCAGCGTCAGAGGTCGATCCTGTATCGGCATCCTCGGAGCACTCGCAGACACCCCTCGTGGGGCTCCCCTTGTCGCCCAAACCTGGTGCAAGATTTCCTGCATTGCCATCATCGCCAAAGCCCGGTGCCACCTTCTCCAAAGCAAACGCTCCATCAGCAGTGCGAACCGGCGGCAACTTACCACTGAGAGCTTATGAGCCGGCGCTGAGCTCGCCATCCACCGTTTCCCGCACCACCAAGCAGACCGTCTTCGAGCGACGAGGACCGCTCTCGCCAACAAACGGCCGAACACCCATGACGGCCGGTGCCGTACCGTACTCTCCATACCAGCCATTCACCCCGGTTGTCCCAATCACTCCTTCTCTAGTCACCAAAGAGGATCGTAAGAGGATGAGGAGGATGATGCCGAAAACCCCAACAATTGAGATGGTCAAAGGCTCAGATGAGATGTGGTGAAGATACTTGACAATCCTCATGTATGCGGTACATGGCCGATTTTGGACCGAGAATCACTCATATTGAGACATGACATGGCAATCATTTCGATGGTGCTCACTTGACATAACTGTCTCTTTCCCTTGCGGGATCTGACCTTTCTTTCCCTTGTTATTTTTTCAAATACCATAGATTATCACTTGCGAAAAGAAAAACCAATACTTTAGAGTTTGTTTAAGATGGGGCAAGCAAGGCACTGTACGCGGTGGAGAAACAAAGTTAACATCAGGATACTTCGACCACTGTTGATCAGACCGTCGATCCTAAACACACTTTTATTCCCTCTTCCTCGGCCTCTTTCGAGGGTTCCCACGTCACTGTGATACTTGTACATTCACTCACGTGAATATATCACACTGGGGTGTTTCCCATTCCATGTCAATGTCCCCGTGCCCCAATGTTTGGCCTACTTGGAAGTTGCACTCGTTCCCGGCTATTTTTCCCAACTGGAAACAAATCACATATTCGCTTCGCTTCTGCAAAATGTTTACCGATATTCTCGGTCGCCCTTTGAAATGCAAAGTACGGAGTATGTCCCTGGGAGACCGCGCGAGCAGTCTGCATCCGCATGGCTTTACCCAGCATGTGAGCAAGCAGTAATGTGGTAGCGTGATGGAACATCTGTTGTCGCGCTGACCGTCTGAATCAACCATTCTACTGTTCCTGCCATGTCCCGGATCCAGCGAGGCGTGAGACTGGGAATGTCTTGCGCACAACGCCGTCGTAGCTTGCGGCAGAGTGAAGCTGCGTACATTGCGGAGCCGTGCGTCAGGGAGGGTGGCACCGAGATATCGTTGCCGACACGGTGTGTAATAGGTGGGAGGGAGATGGGATCATACATACTGACGGCTTCTGCAGTGGCAAGGCGAGGCATTTTACAACCGGGGGGGGGGAAGGAGGGTGGATAACTTGATACATGCCTCTGCGTGTGTCATGGGGGTTAGATTGAGAAGCTAGGGGAACCTGGTGGGAATAAGTGCCGACATTAAAAATTGTGTGCGTGTGCGAGAGCGTCCGAATCGATGATGAGGAGAAGCATATTGAGGCTGAAGGCGCGAGGGTCTGATTGAAGAACTGCCTTGCCTGGTTGATAATGCTCATGGAAGGGTATTACTGCCTTGGCGTGTCACTCGAGGAGATGTTGCATATTTGGGATTTCAAATTGTGTCTTGTAGTTCGACTTCACGGTGCAGACTCGCCGCCGCCTCCAGTCTATCTGACAGTCTTCGAGCACAGGGTGCAAACCATCCCCATTGTGGATTCGTCGCTTCATAATCCGTATTGACATGAGATTTATGCACTTTTGGCTGGGCTGATGAAATGATAGACAAGTGTCTTGACCCTGTGTTCGACACGGGCTACCGTAGCACTGGCGAGTTGGGTCATGGAAATGTCGCCGTGGGTTCACGATATTGCCGCTGCAGGCATTCTACTCCGTACGCTCTCTGCAACGCTGTATGACGGCTTGGCGAAAGAACCGGTGGACTCTTCTATAGGATCATTGCATAGTCTCAATGCTAGGATCCTTTGTCTGTCGCAAAAATTCCTGGCGTTTTTTTGGGGCCGTCCTGAATGTCATACTCCTGCCAAGCAAGCGGCTTGTTCACGGATACACCATCAAGATCTCCTGATCGAATAATGGGCAAGGGCATGGGCCAGGCGCCACTTATCCACTAAAAGCTTACAGAGAGAGTCCTTGCAAATAAGCTGATTCATGAGCGGCCCTAGGACATACTGAATCGTCCCCTCCCAGCATAGTTTTGGGTGCCAGGGCATTCTCGTCGTCGTTTAACGGCCGCAGGCTCTAGAACAGGAATAACAGATCGCTCTTGCGGAGCCCAAAGGTGCTGCCATGAATATCGCAGTTAGAAATGGCCTGAGACGTTGTCCATGCCGGCTTATAAAAGGTAGTCTGGATGCATGCCATACGTACATTCTGTATACTCAGTGAATGATGGTAGGATTCATTGCCATCTTTGGCTTGGCTGTGGGTGATGCTGGATACAGGGATCATCGTGATCATCGTGGTATTAACACCCTCAGCTCGAGCCCGAGTGACATCGAAGTGGGAACGATTGGCCTGAACCCAGGATAGCGAATCAATCGCAATGTTGGTCATTACTCCTTTCTCTGCTCCATGGTACTATACATTTGCTTGTATTAGGCCAACTTTGATTGTGGGCTCCGCGAAAGTGTAATCTGGCCGAGGAAAAAAAATCCGAGTTTTCAGCCCCCAAACGCCAATTCGGCTTGGCGCGCCGCCGTTGTCGCGAGCAAAGTTTGAGTGTTACGACCGACTTGTCGACCACGTGGCGACTTGTGCTTACCGAGAAGAGAAAAAAAAGACGACAGCTATATCTCTCTTCGCGATGGCAGAGCTAGCCATGTCTGGCTTAGCTACTGAATGTGCGACGGGAAAACAAAGATGTTGCTGGATCTCCGTAATAGAGCCGGCTTGGAGCACGAATAAAGTTTTTCGTCCTGGAAATTTCACTTCACCTATGCACATGTACGGATTAGCTGCTCAGGTAACGTGCATGGGTAGGTTAGCTTCACTCCCGGTGATGGCCTCAAAGTCAGGGTGGGGGCGGGGAGGTGGTATTGCGGAGGATCGGCATAAAAGGGTTAATTCGCAACCTATCGAATGCCATGACGACGCTGATTCGATGGTCAGCTGGCTGAGATCGGCCAGCATGGGGGAGATGAGAATCCTTGTTGGCTCTAATCCGTACACGTTGTGTAGTCGGCTTTCTCTTTTCCATAATCCGTATGTACATAAGAACCAAAGAGTCAGAGTCAGGGCTCTGTGGGGCCCGGAAACCTGCGGGTAAATGCTGGAATTGATGTCAGACACATGATCCGTCGTATGTATGTATGTACTGAGGAGTGGCTTGAGTCGTGTGACATACATCTGCTTTCGACGCTTTGGCGCTATCTTGCGTTTAGTTCAATTGTCCCAATTTCCCAGAAGACCAACCGCATTTTTGGCCAGGTAGGCAGGCAAGCAAACATTCTCAGCTTGATTGATGAGTAGATCAAACATATCGGAGAATTTCGTAGGCCGCCTGGGTAAACGCGTGGAAGATGTCATTCAGCCCCGTTGTAGCGCACTTGGCAGGCTGCAAGTTTAGGCCCCAGGACTTTGAAAACCCGTCTTCGATACGGACTTACCCGTGTCACATTTTGGCGCCAGACCAGCAGGCCATGTTATTATGACGATGCTCCGGGAATCCGATTCAACTTGATCATACTTGGTACAGTACGAAATCGATTTCTTCCCGTCTGCTATAGTGTCTGGGTGCGGCCCGTTCTGACCTGACGCACGGTCCCCCGACCCATCATCTTCAGTTTTCTGCCGAGATATTTGTCAGTCCCCCATTCATGCTGACTGCGACTTCCTGACTTCCTGACTGCCTGTCTTTGGGCAAAGCCAGCACGCGAATGCTGGAACAATTCATCCGTACGGAGTAGAAGGCCTATTGTTACTCCAAGTACAGTATATATATATGTTGTACTTCATTCACACTTCGGGGAGTTGATGTTGTTGCCCCGATCGGTGATCGGTGGAGTCTGGCTTCTCTAGTGTCCTCGATGGCTGCGGGCAGACTTTCCTTGTCTGCTTCGTCTCAAGGGAAAACATGGCAAGTGGAGCCTGCCCGTTCGGCTTGGCCAGTCACGGCTAGTCTTTGATGTTCATCGTATGATTTTGGGCAGCAGCAGGTGGCACCGTGGACAACTGGGCCAGTCAGCGTGCGCTGTCAAGCTCGTCAAGGCCAAAGAGGGTGGAGCTCGCAGGCCGTCGCCAGCCCAACAGTACTGACCGGGCATAGTAGTCCGCAAGCTCCCGCTGCTCCGTGCGCTTCTGCGTGGGTTTCTGCATGCGTGCCCTGGTGCGTCAATCTTTCGTGCAGGCTGAGGTTGAGTCTAGGGCAACTCGGGCACTCTGCGTGTCTGCTTTGCTTTGTTTCAATGTTTACCTTGCGGGGTCTACGGCAACTAGAGCCGAGCCGAGCAGACCTGCCAGACCTGCCAGACCTGCCAGACAGACCTTCACAGGTTTGTTGTGGCGGTATTAGCACATCCTGACGTCTGTCTCGTCGATGGCTCATCTCGACTTGCATTCACAAGCAGCATGCTATCAGTCCAGTAAATACTTCGTAAATCCAAGCAAGCGAAAAGGGCTGGGAAGTGAGAGGCAGTGTCAACATCGCCGACCCTCTGAGAGGACCGGGCGTGACAGCGAGCCAATAACCAGCCCGCCCGCCAGCCAGCCAGCCAGCCAGCCAGCCAGCCAGCCAACCATCCATCCAACCATCCAACCATCCAGCCCAATATTATCTCTCCTTGCCGTGCGCTTCTCGTCCTTTTGAACCCTTCATCCATATATCTCACCCGCCGACTTCGTTCGCTTCAACTGCAATCCCCATCAGCTGCAGAATTTTAGGCAACCGCAGGCCAGCCGCTGTCGTTATTGGTCCCTGCCCGTTAGACTCTACCCCCGTCAACCCCCCAGGAATCGAATGACTGCCAGACATCGTCGTCCGTTTCCGAACCACCAGCTGCACCAACCTACACCAGCTGCACCACCTACACCACCTGCGCCAACCTACACCACCTACACCACCTGCAATACCTGCACCAGCTGCACCAGCTGCACTAACCTGCACTAATAACCTGCACCACCTCGTCGCTGCTGCCCGCCCCCAACATTTTCAGCTTGATTTGCGTGTTTGCGTGTACGGACAAGCTTCCGCCCACCCTGCCTGTGCCCTGATCATACCGAGCCATTTGCCGTTCTAGTCATCAATCGGTGCCGGCGATTTGCAAAGGGTTCAACACACTGCCCTCGCATTTGGCATTTGGCATTTGGCACTTGGCCGTCGAGCCCGTCATCGACGCCGCCGATTCTTGACACAGTCAACGGACAAACACCAGAACACCGCTACACCTGGAGGGGGACCTCGCCAGCCAATATTCCGTACTTAGTGCACCCGACGCAATGGCCGAGGATGGTGCTGCGGAACGCTACCGGTTCAACGACCCGACTTTTGGCTTTATGAACGACGCCCGTGCCGTGACGAATGCATCCGCGGAATCAATACAGGCGCATGCTGATGTTGGTCCTCAGCAATTCTACCCCCCGTCAACTTCAACCTGGGCTTTCCAACCCAGCCCAGCTTACGACAACATCAACACCGGCACGTCAAGTGCACCGTCTACTCAACCTGGCGTCACTGCCACCGTCCCTGCCTGGCCCTTACCGGCCTTTGATCAATCCCAGGACGGGTCTTTCAGTTTTGACAGCTTCACGCCTGCCGACGTTCCGTCAAATGTCATGTTCGGAGCTCCCAAGTCCGAGGCCTTGGATATCAAACAACCCGTCTCTGCGTCAATATCGCCGGCCCTGCAGCATAAGCTGAAAAATATTGCCATGCCGGCTCATCTTCAGTATAATTCGCCAAAGAGTGCCTCTAGTCCCGAATCGGCCAAGGGCGATTCCAAAGCACATATCCTGGCCTCTCCCGATCAGTTTAATACATGCAAGAAAGAAAACAGAAAACGCAAAGTCTCGTCTGAACCAGATGATGATGATGATGTCGACGACGAGGATAAGCCGGTCAAGAAAACGGCTCACAATATGATTGAGAAGCGATATCGGACCAACATCAACGACAAAATTGCTGCCCTGCGAGACAGCGTTCCAAGCCTGCGTATCATGTCTAAGAGTGCTAAAGGAGAAGATACCACGGAAGATCGAGAAGAGTTGCATGGTTTAACTCCCGCTCACAAGTTGAACAAGGCGACGGTATGTCTTTCCCTCTTAAGACGCCATATCTTTTCCCGTCCCCCCCCCTTCTCTCTCTCATCATTCCTCTCCTGTCAAGCAAGCTACTGAACTGACATCATCACATAGGTCCTGAGCAAAGCCACCGAGTACATCCGTCATCTTGAAAAGAGAAATAATCGGTTACTAGGAGAGAATGCCCAAATGCATCGCCGAATCGACGCATTTGAGAAATTGTTCGCAGCCGGCGGTATGAACGGATCTATCAGTCCTATGCAGCATCCTCCTACTCCGATACAGTATGCTCAAGAAAACGGCCAACAGTTCAATAATTCCCCGTTGCCGACTCCGCAGCCCGGTAGGAATCCAGCACCTGCCGGCATGATCCAGGTCCCTGACGACATGAAACGGATCATCTCGGCTCAGATGGCCATCGGTCAACCTTATCCAGTCCCGCAGCAAACTTCCCGCGGCACAACCCCTGCAATACCTGCAATAGTTCGGCAGCAGCAGATCCAGCAGCAACATATGGCTCAGCAAAATGGCTGGATGCAGGGGAACCCGTACTTTGGTAAACTCATGGTTGGATCTCTTGCTGGCCTCATGTTCATCGAAGCAATGCGGGAGTCGGAGACGAGCAGTGAGCAGCCCGCTGGTCGTGGCCTTTTCGCATTGCCACTCCGTCTTCTGGGTTATGCAGCATCAAGCCTCGATGTACACTTCATGGGCTATCATGTCTTGTCCTCACTGAAAGGTTTGCTTTTTCTGGGCACATTTTTGTGGATTTTTGTGCCACGTCTGTTCTCAAGCGCCAAGCCCAAAGACAAGAAGCCGCAGGCGACCATGTTGCGGAAGGCCCCTTCACTGGCCTCATCCATTCGCATACGTCGACAGGCCTGGCTCACCTCTATTCAGACCGTCTGGGTGCCCCGGCACAACTTCTTCCTGGAAGCAGCAGCCTTGATCCTCAAAACGATGAAACTTAGTTTACGCAATGCTATTGGCACGCACAGCTTCCAGATGCTCACCGGACTGACGCAAGAGCAAGAGGCAGCAAGAGTCAAGGCTTGGTCAATTGCTCTGGACTCACAACTCGCTGGCGGTGATGTTGATGTCTGCACGAGCCGTCTGATTCTGACCCTAATCGCTTCTGGCACACTGCCGGATACTCCCACTCGGCTCATGCTGAAGGCCCTTCACATCCGCGTGCTGCTGTGGCATGTGACTCACAGCAAGCTCTTGCAATCCGGCATCAATACGATTGCTGCCAAGATGGCCAGATTGCGTTGGAACGAAGCCCGTCAGCTTAATCAGCTTCTCGTTCAGCTGCGCCGGGGTTCTTCAGTGCAACACGATGACGAGTTACCTGAACACCTTGTAGCTCTTGTTGAGCAGGACTGCGACGAAGTCCTCAGCCCCGAAGTCATCCGGCGAGCACACAACCTGGCGTTTAATATGGACACAACATGCAACGTAAATGTACCAATTGACGGAATGAACAGCGTGGTTGACGACGTGGCCATCTGCTCGCCCTTGGATGCGGTCGCTGCGTGGTGGTCCACCAAGTTTCTGCATCGCATTCTCACAGATACTCTGAATAAGAAGGCACAGCCGATGACAAATCCTACTCAAGATATCGAAGTTGCCATCAATGTTTCACCCATCGGCTCCTACGCTCAGATGCGCGCCATCTTAGCCCGCGCCGTGCTCGTCAAACAGTCTCGTGGAGCCAACATTGCCACGGCACTCCAAGTACTCAAGTCGGACAGAATTTCAAGTCCCTTTGCCAGATCGAATCTTATTCTTGGGCACGGCTTCGACGACTCTTCCACCGACTTTTCTACTGCTCTACGGTGCGCCATGGCCATTGCACACATTACTCGCGTGGAGCAAACACCTGGCGCAACTTTACAGAAGGTTGAATCTCTCCACGATATCGTGCGGCCTGAGAACACATCTCGCATGTCTTTACTAGGCTTCACTTCGATCATGGAACTCATGGAACATTTACTATTGCACAAGAAGATGGATCAGGAATTTGAGACTATGTTAGAAAGGCTTGCGGCGACTCTACGCCTATGGATCGGCGGCCAGTTTGCTAGCCGATGTGGTGTTGACTCCAAGCTTCGACAGGAGGTCGTAGAGAGATGCCTTGACGTAACGAAAAGCCTGGTTGGCATGGATATAGATACGGGATACGGCAGCATGAGTGAGGATGAGGTTGGAGAAGAGTAAAATGTACAGTGCGATTGGATGACGCGTCCTTGATTCTCCCCGCAAATTTCAGCTTCCCCCCTTCCATCTTTTTTGTTCTTCTCTTTTCTTCTTGGAATAACAATCGCCAACTATTGTTGATACCCCTACTCTTCCTCTTCACGGCGTTTTTTGTGTGGTTCAGCAATGGCAGCACGGCATGCAAATATATACTCCACCTGTTAATACTGTTGTTTATCCTGCTTTCCCCGGCTTCCCCGGCTTCCCTGGCTTCCCTGGCTTCCCTGGCTTCCCTGGCTTCCCTGGCTTCATTTCGGGAAAAGTGTGTACGACTATGCACTTGAACTTTTTTGTTTATATTTTCTGTTCCGGCAAAGGACATAACGAGCTGACGAGTCATATTTCTCTTGGTCTTGCACCTATTATTAATGGCGGAACTTTTCGGGGGGGTGGGGGTTAACGGGAAAAATCAACAAATGTTTCATGTGGAAGGACGCATGACGCTGGGTTGGAAATTTTGGGTCTGCGATAAATAGTGAGTGGAATTCTAGCGGTCGCAAGCTGGGCTTTGGGACCTGGACTACGGACTACTCGGACCTCTTTCGTTGGCGTTCATTTGGCCAGTTCTACACAAGGAGCGCTACTATCTACACATGATAAGTTTTACATGAAGAGACAGACCATGCTGTTCTCTCATTCGAACTGTCCCTATGCGACGCCCCACTTTGAAGGGAGAGGTTGTCCGACAGATCAAGCGGGAATAGATGCCACATTTCCTTGATATCAACTACGTTGGACGTCACCTGGTTCATTTTCACCATTATCTACGTCTTGCATGTGAACGGGTCATGTGTTGAAGTTTCTTTTGAGGAATTCTGCCGTGAAAAAGGAAGAGAATATCGTACCTGACATGACGGAAAAGGGGGAGAAGGAAAGAAAAAAACATGGGATATTTCGCTCGTATATGCATGACGCATCTCATACTCCGTCCTTGTGTACTCCCATCCATGTTCGCCGTCCGTAAGTCCGTACACCGTACACCGTACACCCTTCTCTCTCCTCCCGTTCACCAATCCGGTGCACTTCCACATCCTCCTCCTCCTCCTCCTCCCCCGGCCGTGACCGGCAAGGGCCGGACGGAATCAGCAGGACAAGGGCCAGGCAGATTCAGTGCCGTGTTGGTACCATGAACGGAGGCGGGCTCGTGCTCCGGGCGGTTGACTTTTCTAGACCTTCTGCCAACGCGTTGCATCTTCCCATCTAGCTCGGCGAAGGGCGAGTCGCCGCTCTCCCCCTTCTTGACCTTCCATCTTGACGTGCCGAGGGCGGCGTCGAGCTCGTGCACAGGCGGGAGTCTGAGGTAAACGAGGCCGTCCTGACGGGGCTCAACGGCGAAGGTGGCGATGGAGAGGGCCGCGTCGTTGCTGCATGAGCCGTGCTGCATGTCAAAGTTGCGCTTGTGATGGGGACAGGATATCCACGGAGAAGAAGAAGAAGAGGAGGAGGAGGAGGAGGAGGAGGAAGCGGGCGTGTCGTGTTTGTTGCCGGGGTTCTGGCCGATGAGGCCATCTGAGAGAACAAAGGCCCGCTTGTGCGGACACATTTGCTGCGTGGCATAGTATCTACCGCGGAAGCGCCAGACGGCGAGCTGGGTGTCGCCTCGCTTGATGGTGGCGGAGACGCCGTTGGGGAGCTCGTCGGCGCCGCCAAAGTACTCGGCGTCGATGACGGGCTCCCACGCCGTGCTCGACCACCGGATGCCGGCGAAGTTGTCGGCGGCGGACTCCCTGGGCCAGTACACGGGGCGGGACTGGCCGCGGTCCTGCTCGACGTCGACCGTCTCCAGGCTGTCGGGCGTGTTCTGGAACTGCTTGAACCGGGCGGCCATGTCCGGGTCCTTGATGGCCTCGGCCCATTCGTCAAAGTAGCTTGCCACGAGCTCCTCCATCTGCGACTCCAGCGACGCGCAGATGCCGAGCTTGTCTTGGAGGACCACGTCCCGGAGGTACTTGATGCCGCCGGGGAGCGATTCCAGCCAGCGAGCCGTGCGCTGGAGCTTGTCCGCCGTGCGCATGTAGAACATGAGGTAGCGGTCGAGGATGGGCACCACGTCTGCGGGAGGGACGTCGGTGGCCAGGAGCTCCGAGTGTTTGGGTTTTGCGCCCCCGTTGCCGGCGACCAAGACGTTGAAGCCTCTTTCCGTGGCGATGAGGCCGAAGCTGGCAAAGTCGTGTCAAGAGTGTCAGCTTTTCGTTTCTCTGCTTCTCTTCTTGGTCTGGGCAAAAGACGTTTGCAGTGAAACAAAACAAAAAAAAACCACATACTCTTTGTTCTGTGCTTCGGCACATTCCCTCACGCAGCCGCTCACACCACCTTTGATCTTGTGCGGTGCCCGTATGCCCTTGTACCGCTCTTCCAGGCGCACCGCCATGCCTACGCTGTCGCCGATTCCGAATCGACACCATGTCGTGCCGACGCAGCTCTTGACGGTGCGGAGGGACTTTGCGTAGGCGTGGCCCGACTCCATGCCCGCGGCGACGAGCTTGCTCCAGATGTCGACGAGGTCTTGCTTCCTGGCACCAAAGAGGTCGATGCGCTGACCTCCCGTGATCTTGGTATACAGGTTGTACTGTTTGGCCACCTGGCCGATGGCGAGGAGCTTGTCGGGCGTGATTTCACCGCCGGGCACCCGCGGGACAACAGAGTAGGTGCCGTTGCGCTGGATGTTCCCCAGGTACCTGTCGTTTGTGTCCTGCAGGCCATGAGTCGTCTTGGCCATGACGTGCTTGTTCCACAGTGAGGCAAAGATGCTCGCCACGGCAGGCTTGCACACTTCGCAGCCCGAGCTATCCCTGTCGTTGCCCGCCTCGCGCATCACGTCGGGCAGCGACTCGAGTTGCTTGACCATGACGACGTGGTACAGCTCCGCGCGGGAAAGGTTGAAGTGGGAGCAGAGGTAGTTCTTCACCTCGTTGCCCATGGACGTCATGGTCTTGTTGAAGATGGTCGTCACGAGAGGCATGCACCCACCGCAACCCGTGCCGGCCTTTGTGCGCGTCTTGATGGCCGCGAGGTCCTCATAGGACCCGTCCTTTACTTTGCGGACAACATCGCCCTTGGTGACGTTGTGGCAGGAGCAGATTTGCGTGTCGTCGGGGAGATCGTCGTCGTCTTCGTCGCCACTCTTCTTGGCTCCGAGGATGAGCTGACTGGGCGGCATGTCGAGCTCCTTCATCTTCTTGACCAAGGGGACGACTTTGATGTAGTCGTTTGTGTCGCCGATCATCATACCACCCAGGAGATACTTGCCATCGGCGGTGAAGATGTATTTCTTGTAGACGTTGAGAAAGGGGTCCTTGTACGTGAGTGTCTTGACGTGTTGCTCTGGGCGAGATGCGACGGCGGCAGTGCCGGTTTTACCGTTTGACATCTTTTTGGCATAGCCAGCCGGCAGATGCTTCGCCCCGTCTCTGTCAGCGAAGAAGTCGCCGAAGCTGGCGACATGGACACCCAGCAGCTTCAGCTTGGTGCTGAGATCAGGGCGTTTGAACACGCGAGGTGCGTGAAGTTTTGCCTGCGTCAGATTGAACGCCAGGACTTCGGCCATTTCCACTCCCGGGGCGATGAGGCCAAACGTCTGTCCTTGCCAGCTGGCGCACTCACCAATGGCATAAATGTCCATTTTGCTGGTGCTCAGATCGTCCTTGATGACGATTCCGCCCCCGCGCTCCGCACACTCCAAGCCCGAGACGTTGGCCAACTCGTCTCTGGGTGTGATGCCGATGGCAAAGCACAAGGTCGAACAAGCCGTTTCTTCGCCATCCTCGAACACCACGCCCGTGACGCTGTTATCCTCGTCGACTTGTATTTTGCCGACGCGCTTGCCGAGGAGCACCTCGAGGCCCAATTCTTCTTGCACTTGTTGGACAACCATGGTGCCTGCCTCCTGGTCTAGCTGCCGACTCAGAACCCATCTGTTGCGCTCAATCAGTTTGACTTTGCTGAAACTGTCCAAGTCCATCATGGCCTTGGCCGCTTCGAGACCGAGAAGACCCCCGCCAACGACACATCCTGTCGTCCCTTTTCTCTGTGCAGCATAATCTATGAGATTTTCCAAGTCGTCTATTGTTCGATAAACAAATACGCCCTTGGCATCGAAATTGGGTGTATGACGAGGTAACGAGGCATGGGAACCCGTGGCGAGCACGAGAATGTCATAGGGGACAATGACTCCCCCTTCGCACGTGACAATCTTGTTATCCGAATCGATGACCGTGACTTTTGTGTTGATGTGATAGTTGAGCGGAGCATTGACTTGCTCATTGTACTAGAAAGGAAGGATGCGAAACCACTGTCAGAGCAACTCCGTCTTCATTTTTTTTTTTTTGGGGGATGAAGGCAAAAGGCCAAGCCACGGATTGAAAAGGAAAAAAAACATACCCATTCTAGCGGATTCATGTACAAGTTGTCTACTTTTCGATGCTCAAAGAAGCTTGTAAGCCCAACACGATTGTACGCGACATGTGACTCTTCCCCGAGTACTGTGATACTGTATTGATGTTCGTGGGCGTCATACTTTAACAATTTCTCTCTACTCACTCACACATCGCCACCAAAGAAATGTCAGTCACAGCTTTCCGGAGAGAAGATTGCTCGCAAGCATTGGAGTCAAAAAAAAAAAAAAAAAAAAAAAGAGGCGACTTGCATGAATGCGATGCCTACCATCCCCAGACCCACCACCACGACTCGTTTCTTTTCCAAAGCCATCATCATACGCAGAGACGAAATCCCTCGAGGATGGCACCTCAACCAGTGAACACGAACAAGACGAAAGAAAAAAACGAAGAGATGAATTAAGAAACGAGAAAAAGGTTGCCCCGCTGCCCAAAGAACAAGGTCGGTCACACGAGCCGAGGTGGTAACGTGTGCAAAATCATGTTTTTTTCTCTCTCCTCCATGATTTCACAAGATGAGATATCAGGTGGAATTTTTTTCTTCTCTACTTCTGGATGCAATGCAAACATCTCCGGAACGCATCCGATCAACGCAAGCCTCGGAACAACACTATTGGTCTCGTACATCAAAGCTGGCCATCGTGGCTCAGGGCCACGTTAGGTTTACAGGGGTGATGAAAGCATGCTTGCATGTGCGTTGGGCCAATCATTTCCGAGGCGTTTATCCGAATCAGCGGATTTATTCAACATCCCGCGGAGAAAGGGACTGGCTGACGGGTGAAAATACAAGTCTTTCCACGGAGTTGTTCTCGTGGCTTACCTTTTATCTATGGGCTTCTTTCGAGGAAGCCCGCCCCGTGCTTTTGATTTTATCGATACATATGTGGAGCACTTTGATAAGGGGACAGAGAAATCGGCTGCGTCATCGTGGCGTGATTGGTTGACCCATCAGCAAATGAAGTGTTGCCTTGTTATCAGCGCCGTTTATCGACCCGACAATCAGATGGGAGACGGGGGGCGCGGGAAAAGGCACTTTTTTGTCAAACAACTTGTTGAGAAGGGCCTTCAGGACTCAAAGATGATTACGTCTGGTGACGCAACTGTCATCACAACCCACAATCGCATCACATCTCCACCATGTCAGAATCAGCATCCGCATCCGCATCAGCATCAGCATCCGCATCAGCATCGCCCTTCCCCTTCCCCCGCGAGTACCACTTCCCCCCCTTCTTCACCCCCAGCCCAACCTGACCACGCACCACGCCCAACTCGCAAAGTGGTCCGCCCTGATCCTCTCCTACGCCCGCCACCACCGCCTCTTCAAGCTCTCCGTCTCGACCGCCTCCCAGACGGACCTCTTCCACAACGCCCGCCTCCGCCGCCGCCTGAGTCTCCCCGACATCCACGAGGTCCTCGAGTTCATGCGCAAGGACGGACGAGCAGAGTTCGCGGCGTCCGGAGCCGGCAAGGATGTCGTCTTCGTGTACTGGAAGAAGCCCGACGAGTGGGCTGCCCTGATTGAGAAATATGTCGACGACACGGCGCAAAGGGGGAGTGTGTTGACTGTGTACGAAATGAGTGAGGGGAGGGGACAATGGGAACAGGTGTGTGTTTTTTGATAATCTAAGCTCTTTTTTTTTTTTTTTTTTTTTTTTTCCATTTCAACCTTTTTTTTTGCTCAGACATCCCAAGTGAGGGAGGGGGACAAGGCATTGGAAAGCTGACTCCCTGGGTGCAGAATTGCATGGCTTGGACCACGACGTGCTCCTCAAGGCGTTGAACATCCTGGTCAAAAAAGGCAAGGCACAGGTTTTCGGCTCTGACGACTCTCTTGGAGTCAAGTTTTTCTGATCTCATGTCAACATCAAAGAATACAACACCAGTCGATATAACCATATTCGTATACAATACAACCAACGACTTATGCTTGAAAAGGCAACCGACCATGCGGCAATTCCACTCCAGCCTGAATGAGATTATGGATTTTATCTACCTCCCTGCTAAATTCGCATCAACGCCATGCTCCATCCAGCAGATGCTTCGCTTGTGTGGCGCGCATGCCGGCCAACCACGTCACTTTTAGACCTTGTTCCAGTTCTCGACTAGGAACTTCTCGTCGAAACGCACTTGTTGTGCCATGGCTACATCTAGCAGCCAGTCTGGCACAACAATTCGCGGCTCCATATGGCCCTTTTCCGCCATGTCGCGAAATTTCGCCCACAACTGTTGCTCCTCTGGACTTTCACCACTGAGCAGGTACACAGGCTCGGGCTTCGCAAAGCCGTCTTGCTCTGCAGTGGTGGGCTTGATGGTTGTGCCGCCCCGTGCGCGGTAAAGCTTGAATATGGCCCCGTTGGCCTCTGCAACGGAACGGTAGCCATCGGGCCCGTTTCGAACTTTCTCGGTGCAGTACACGGGAACCCCTCGCAGCAATTTGCCTCGATTAGCCTTGGCGCGGGCTACAGAGCGTGTCAGGTCGAAATCGAATTTGCTTTCCGCGCTCTTGTCCTTCAAAATGAAGTCGTTCACGTCAGGTAATTCGCCAGACTCGAGCACTGTCTCAATAAAGTCGGATGACAGGACCCGGGCGCCACGGGCGAGCGTACAGAGAAATTTGACAGTTCGCACAACTTGTGGGGCAACCAGGAAGTCGCATGGCTGGCCTTCCTGGACGATTTGAATACCGAGGTTTCGCAGTTCCCTCTGTCCAAAGGTCCAGATCTTAGCGTCACTGATACATACAAGAAGATGAGGTTTGACAGGGAAAAAAATAAAAAAAAAATAAAAAAAAAGGAGAGAGAGAGAGTTGCAATGTTACACGTACTCGATCGTGATCCTCTTTGTTTCTGTCCCCGACCCATCTGTTGAAGCCCGTGATGATGATTCGCATTTCTACTTCAGGCAATGACGGGCGTGGCTTTTTTGCAGGTCGTCTCTTGCCAGTGTCGTCTTCCTCGTCTTCATCATGCTGATGTTTGGGACTCGTCGTTGTCATGCTGCCTTTTTCTCGGTCTGCCAAGTCTGCCGCTCGTTTGCCGCCCCACGGGGCCCCTGGCTTGCTTTGTCTCCTCTTCTCCTTCTCATACAAGGCGATATCTGGCGCAATGTGTTGTAACAAATCTCGAGCCTTGGCCTTGGCACTGCGGCTGCCGGTCGACACACCTGATGGCGTTTCGTTTTCCTTGCCAGAATTTGCGCGTCGCGATCGCACCGGTGTTTTGACGACTGCTGGCTTCTTGGCCTTGGTGCCTGATGATTGTATCTCAATTTCCTCGTCATCGTGCGGCATAGCTTCATAGGCCTCATCAGTTCCAATAACCAACCCCTCTGCAGGGCCTTTGTGATACGCATTATCCTCGGCAGCCTCCATAATCTTTCGCTTCTTCTTCGCGCCAGTGGACATGGCCTCTTCTCCACCCGGATAGTATAGTTCGCGCAGGCTAGGCTCGCTCAGAAACGTTTGGCCTATTATTTCACCTAGGTTGGTCCTCGGCGGAAAATGGTTATACTTTGGGGTATTGATTGGCTTCATCTCGCACTTCGCATAGCTCTCCTCGATCCACAGATGGTTAATAACCGCGACACCCCATTCCGGAGCTGCTTTGCATTTCTCACTCGAATTGCGGGCGGTAATGAGATGAGTATTGTCCGCCTTCATGGTCTTGGTAAATTCTGCACCGCTGGCCTTGATGAGATTTTCGAGATATATCCTTGCCTCGCCTCCGTAGTTGGACACTGTGATTATCAGACCCTTGAACCTCGGGATGCCTTCTCGCGGAATCGGATAGTGCAGTAGGCGATGCAGCGGGTTCTGCCACTGGTTGTTGACTATGAGTGAGTACAGCCATGATAGACTACCGACCTCTTTGCAACTTTGGGCTGCGTGAATATACTGGGGACCGTCCCGAAACTGGCAGATGAACGTGTCACAGCAGTCAACGTCATCGACCATCTTGCCTCCACCGTTTGTGATGATACCCTCGAGCGTTCTCACCAGTCGTGGAGTGATGCCCAAATCTGCTGACAACATGACTCGCTTATCTTGGAAGACCGTCGCCGGTGACCGTGCGCTTGTGCTGTTGACGGGTAGCGGAAGAAAGTCTGGGTTGACCGAGGTGGCTCCGACGAGATTTGCATTCGTAGGAATGACAACATCATCCGCGCTACTCTTCTTCAGAATCTCTGGTTCGGGCAGCAAGTAGGGCCCTTCGTCTATTCGCTTGCCGAGTTTAAAGCATGCGTCAAACCTTGGTTCAAAACTTAGTTCCCTCAACTCCCGACGAAGACCAATAGAATACCGATTCATGCGTTGAAGACTAACCAGTGAGGCAAAACGACCTTGCCCTTAAATCCCTTCTGCACTGCAGCGTCCACCTTTGGCGCATCCATACTCAGAGCACAAATATGTGTCGTCAACCTCGATGCGTCTTTGGATTCCTGTCCACCCAGAGCCATAGTGGCGCCAAGAATGCTCTCCTTGTCCATTTGTGGCAGGTCGGCGCAAGTGACAACAATCTCACGAAAGATCATGCGGGGATCTGGAGAGAATGGCCTCACCTGGGCTGTCTTTCGTTTGAGTACAGAGTTGCTGATCCATTTGTCTGATACCACGGGAATCATGACTGCCTGCGATTCGACATATTGTTCGAAGTTGATGGTGTTGGAGACGATGTGAGTAACCTTGTCAATGGGTATCGTGCCGTTCCGACGAGGTTCGCAAACCGCTCCGCCATTGTCTTGAACAACATTTGCCAACTGAATTGAAGAAGCAAGATTAGTCAACGATAATTTGGGTTATTTCTGGGTAGTATCGTCGTCGAACCTCGCTGATAAAATGTGGCGTGAGCTCATTGCTCGGAACGAACGCGATCGCGCATTCGTGAAAGACACCAGCATGCGCAGCCATGGCTGTCAACTTTATCCACTTGAGCGCCTAGATGTAATGTTGGTATTATTTCAATGCCCTCGTCGATGCATACTTGGAATCACACGACCCGCGAATTGGTTGGGGAAGTTAAATGTTTGGTAAGGGACGCGTGCCGAAGAAACGGGGGGGGGCTGATTGGGTGAACGGTGAACGCGATAGCTAGAAACGCGAACAAGGCAGGCAGTCACATGATGTTGGAAGTTTAGGAACCCATTCGGTGCCCTGTTTCATAGTGTGTGTAAAGTCCTTCTACTTTGCCAATCAAAAAATCCCGCGACGCGACCAGGACCCACCAGCACAGCATCAGACCACCACGTTCTCGCTGCCATGTAATTCGAGGCATGTGATGTCATTGTCTGAGACTGAACGCTCAACGTCATCTTGAGACTTTTCGGGGATATATACAGAACACAGCTTCAAAAAACACCTTTCCCGGGAGAAAATATCGACACAATTCATGATGTAAAAAAAATTGGTAGCCTGCGAGCTCTACGATGCGTTTAAATCCCCGCACAACTCGATGATGGTCATAATTGACACCACATGTCATGCAGGAAAAAACAAAAAGGAAGAAACAAATCTGTTCCGTGGCCAACAAGTACATATACTCACTCGTTCCGGACGAATTCAAAATCGCTGCCTCATACAGTTATCAACCGTTTGCCCCGAGAAGGGGACAACAAAACAATTAATTAAAAAAAACTATCATTTGTCGCGTTCAACACAGGCCAGTGCAACAGCAGCTCCTAATAAAGAGCTCTCCTTAGCGGGGACAAGGTCAATTGTTCGATGGTCGGGTAATCCTTTGCTCTCAATCAATTCATTGAGGTAGCGTTGGCAGCTGGCTAGGTAGCCGGGATAGTTCTCGATGACACTGCCATTGAATGCAACAGTGGTACTTTGTAGTTCCATGTCGGCTTCGACGCGCTTGCGCTCACGCGACGATTCAGAAAGAGGTTCAATATACTCTTGCTCAAAGTCCAGTCGCAAGTCCCACAGCGCGTATACACAAGCGGCCACTAGCGCACTGGAGCGAACAGATACAAACGACGAGATGGCCTTGATGGCGGCGAGGTCGGAAGTGGTGGCTTGGTGTGGTGATGGATGGCGTTCGGAGAAAATGTTGATGGCACCCTCTAGATCGGAAGAAGTATCGCTAATGACACATAAGTAAACAAGGAATTACCAACAAGCAGGACAGGGACATATGAACGCAGGAAACATGGCTGACCTATCAATCATGGAGATGGTATCGGTTCCCAACGAGTATTGGCTCTTCAGCGAGGGAGGCACAACACCATCGAGAAGACCGGCAGTCTCAATAGCCTCTAAAAGAACGATTCGAACAATCTCACCCAAATACATGCCGCTGACGAGGTGCTCAAGAGGCTGAAAGTCAGGACGAGGATGTTGTTTTGCCAATGCTCGGTCCCATCTCGTGATCGGCAAGATGTTTTGACCAAACATGCCCACTTCCGTATTAACAATAACGTGACTGGCCGCACTGAGCCATGCGTCCGGTCGAATGCCGAACTTGTTCTTGCCAATGCTCAGTACTGGGAGGTAGGCAGCCAGGTTGACGCCGGTACCCAGAATCAGACCAAAACGAGTGGATGTGTAGGAATAGGCCCGAGACAACAGGCAAGCAGTCGAGTCGTTGAGAATGGCTCGCAGCTCGACGTGAAGGCCGTGGTTTTTACAAGCCTCTTTGATGACTTCACCAAGATCTGCACCCAGCAATCCTTGGTCTGCCAAGAATGCTTTCCCCATGGGCAGGAGCTTGCCCCCACCCATTGACGTTTGTCTGTGCACTGTTAGACCATTGATTCATCGGAGAGGCAAACCAAAAAGTAGCTAATTAGTAAAGGGCAAAATCGGAGTACTTACTCAATTGGAAAGCTCCATGCACAGGCAACAGGCAGAGGCTTTTCGAGGCTGTGAGCATAACCACCACTCTCTGCGAGAGTCTCATAAAGTTTCCGCGCCATCCAGCCAAAGAATGCCATTCCCTGCAGATCTTTAATGTCCCTGCCAATTCGATAGCTGTGCATGCTGACGATTTCATTTTGCTTGTCCGTTTTCGCCTCACGGCCACACAGTGCTACTATGGCAATTCTCAACGTCGAACCACCGACATCCAAAGCTACATATTCTCCAGACTCGCTCCCAAACGGTAGCTGGTGGCTGTAAGAGGGTAGCATGCACTGTTCATCTTTTTGCAAGCGTTCGACGAACTGTTTCTTTAACCCAGAGGACAATTCCTGGAGTCCTTCGCCGCTGACGGGGCCGAGCAGAGCAGCCTCGGCCTCTTTGAGAAATTCCTGCAGCGTTCTAGACGGCTTTCCCTTGCTTGCACTGTTTGCCTTGGCTGCGACTGGGCTGACCCAGTAAGCCAGTATAACTTGTATCAGAGACTTGCCGAGAAGCAAACTCTTTACGATAGCAGCCAGGAATGCTTTGTGGAAGGCCGCCATTGCAAAGACAATGGTGTATAAAAAGGATTGCCTAAACTAGAGCTGGTGGGAAAAGGCGTCAAGATAAAGGGCTTCTCTGGGGGGTTGAGGGTAGACAGGTGTTGCAAGGTAGCATCTATTTTGGATTGAGCCAAAATGAATGAATCGCCAGATCCGGCGTGAGATCGACTAGCCCAAAGAAAAGGCCGAATGGGCGGCTGGTAGGTTGTGTAGACGCAGAAAGCAAGACGACACAAAGCCGAGCCAGTATCGAGTATATGGCTTCGTTGAGGGCCAAAGTTTTTTTTTTTTTTCAAAGGGGGGTGAAAAGTAGTGCCAAACAGGGGCATGAGGAAGAGGAAGAATCCGTAAAGAGTCTGATCGATGCTGCCGCGTTTATAATGCATGCAATCAAGCGGGAAGAGAGAGAATCCAATATGAGAGAGACGATGCTACACCGGACGGGCCGATCGAGAAAAGTACGTCAAACGGGAACCTGAGAGGTTGTCAACAAGAACTCCGAAGGATGAACCAGATGACTGAATGGAACCTATCCCGAGTATTGATGCAATCTTGAGGCAAGCTTTGTCTTATCAGTTTGTGTGAAGAGGGAAAGAAAAAGGATGTGGTCGTGGTCGTGGTCGTGGTAAAAGTACCTACCCATAACAAGCAAAACCGTCACGTCTGGTCGGTCTGATACACGCCAGAGGAAAACGGTAAGGAATCAGACAGACCAACAAGGCCTGGGCACGTTTCGCAGCAGTGAAGACGGCTGATTGTTACCAAGATGGAACCGCAGCCGGCTAGACACGTTGGACGAAATGTCAGGTCAATAGTAGTTTCGTCAGCCCGCGGTTGCGTATTCCCGTTTGATGCGGTTGTTTGATCTGGTGTTGTTGCCGATGGATTAATGCAGCTTTTGATGCCCCGGCAATCAATACCAAGTCACCCTCGTCTGACCACTCAGCAAACCCAAAGTCGCACATCAAGAGCGCCGTAGCAAAGAGCAGATGCAGATGCAGAGGATGGAGAGGATGGGGGGATGGTAGGGCGGAGCCAATGGTGAAGTGCAGATGGCACACGCATGAGTTGTGGACAAGGGCCAGGCGTAATACAGAGTACGGAGTACGGAGGAGTACGGACCAGTAATAGCTGCCAGATGCCAGAAAATGCTCAAATGGAGATGTCCCAGATGAGCCACGATGATCTGGCGTCAAATTTACCGGGATGAGGTAAAAGCTGGGGACCTCTAAATGCGCACCTTGTCATTTTTTAAATGCGCATCTGCCCTTAAGCCTAAAACGGAAGAAGTACCTTGCGGCCTGAATCCCTGCTCAATATACCAGCTCTCTTTAGTGGCGAATGTAGGCAGCTTACGGCAGTTCACTGCAACGTGTAACGCTTGTTGCAACGCTTGTTACAACGCTTGCAATGCCTTTCTTTTCGTTCTCATGAGGCCCTCACCACGCAACGTAACCATAGCTTTTTCAATGATATCAATACCTTCAAATACCGCACACAATAAGCATCTTAGTTGGTAGTGAAAATTAACAGACGTGAGACACACCAAAATGAGGTGGGTGGGTCGTCCTTCCGTTTTAGGACTAATGGCAGATGCGTATTTAAGAAATTGATGTATGTACTCCGTATGTAGAGGTCCAAAAGCTGGGGCTGTAACGTTGCGGTGGATGCATCGATGGGTTTGGTCAACGAGGTGACTTTTCCGCCTTGGCAGATTGTCGAATGAGGCCCCCCGGCCAACCCCCCTACAGCCGAGCCAGCCAGGCCCCCGCCCCAACCAAGTACAGCCACGATAAGGCTGGGATTGGCCAGTGAGCACAGCTGACGAGTCCTTCACTTTCACATAATATTACCCGGCACAAAGGCACGCCTTGACGTTGGCCTCCATCGTCACGCAGCAAAGCGAAAAAATAGCAAACGTCAAAACAGCCAGGCCAGGGGTCTGATCCATTCGATCAACATGCGTTTCAGCTTCCCTAGCCAATGGAGGGACTCACTCGCACACTCAGGACTGCAAGGCGAAGAAGGCCAGATACAAGACGATTGATTACGCTGCCAGTCGCGGATACATGAATGACCGGCAACTCGTCCACAAAAGAGGAGAGTTACTAGGTATGGACTACATACGGACTCCGGACTAGAGCATTCACAATTTGAGCATGCAGTGACGTTCCATCCGGCTTCTCTGGAAAACCCACGAGCTCCACCTCGACACCATCATGGCATGCGACATTGGTAGATGCAAACTTGTTGGCAGGGTCAGTTGGTTGGAGTCCGAGTCAGAGAAGGAGACACTGTTCATCGTTGCAATGACACACCCGAGCATCCGGAATCCCCCCCGTAATAATTCAACATCGATTTTCTTCCATGTTCTTTTCTTCGAGACCAATGCCGATGATTACGTCCGGTCCGTATATGTGTGACTGGCTCCCACCCAAACCTGGACCTAATCTGCCCAGCATTGCCCCTGCTCGCTTCTTATTCTTTCCGCTCTTCCTTTCCATCCTTGCTTTGACCCTTCAGCTTCTGAGACGAAGGCCGGCAGCAATCTTCTCCTTGCCTTTACACCCTTCTTGGCTGGTCAGTGATATATCACTTACACTCGCATACCCTCCACATCCACGGCAGATTCCCCGTCCACGAAAATGAGATTGGTCATTCGCGATGATGCTTCAGCTGCCAGCAGCTATGTAGCCAAATACATCATCGACCGAATCAAGGCCTTTAGTCCCACTCCTGAAAACCCCTTCGTTCTTGGCCTGCCCACTGGCTCTAGCCCTCTCGGCGTCTACGAGATCCTTGTCGAGAAGTACAAGGCTGGCGAGGTAAGCCGTCCTCTGTGTTTCATGATATGAACTCGGGCGGTTCTCGGAGCTTCTTCTTCTTCTTCACCTCTGGCGATTGATTCCATTCGGGGTGGCCCGATGGAATGCCGTCAGTCAATGAGAAAACGAGACTAACGAACAAGCCGCGTCCGTAGATCTCCTTTGAACATGTCATCACTTTCAACATGGACGAATACGTGGGGATTCCTCGCGACCATGCCGAATCATACCACTCGTTCATGTGGAAGAACTTCTTCTCGCACGTAAATGTGCACCCTTCCAACGTTCACATTCTTAATGGAAACGCCCCCGATCTCGAGGCCGAGTGCGTCGCCTACGAGGACGCCATCAAGGCAGTCGGCGGCATAGACCTCTTCCTTGCTGGCATCGGTGAGGATGGCCACATTGCTTTCAACGAGCCCGGATCGAGCCTGGCCAGCCGAACCCGCGTAAAGACTTTGGCCTACGACACCATTCTTGCCAACTCTCGCTTCTTCGACAACGACGTCACCCAGGTTCCTCGGATGGCCTTGACCGTCGGCGTCCAGACTGTGCTCGAGGCTCGTGAGGTGGTTGTCATTATCCTGGGTCAGCGCAAGTCTCTCGCTCTGCAGCGCTGCATCGAGCAGGGCGTCAATCACATGTGGACCCTGTCCAGTTTGCAGTTACATGCCCACCCCATGATTGTCGTCGACGAGGATGCCACTCTTGAGCTTCAGGTCAAGACTGTCAAGGTAAGCTTTATGCCCACCATCCCATCTACATTCCCAACGCAGGAAGCGCATCCATTAACCTCTTTCTTTGTCTCCGCAGTACTTCAAGAGCATCGAAAAGGTCGCCAGGGAGGCTGGGTTCGAGCAAATCCCGCCCTCCAAGGTACGCACTGGAAACGATCTTGTCCCCAAGACCCGCGTCGACGACGAGGTCAATTCTCCCACCATCCCGTCTCCTCAGCCCGCCACTTCTCGACTCCTCGGCGCTACTCCTGCCACCGAGTACCCCGTCAGATCAGCTTCGCCCGAGCTAGTTCCCGACCGCATGGCGTCTCGCATTCCCGAGCACAGCTTGAACAAGCGGTCAACGCCTAATCCAGAGCAGCAGACTGCTCGACAAAACGCCATCACTGCTTAGGAAGATGTCTCGCAGTAGAGGAGGATCATGTGATGATTATTTTGATGACAAAATTTGCCCCTTTTTGGTTTTGTGAATTGGAGTCCAACATTCAAGATGTCCTGCGTCGCACCCGTGTCTTTTTTTTTACTTGTTTTTTTTTAAATAAAAAAAAGTTTCTCCTTGCTTATTTGAGTCTATTCTTTACCCCTTCGTTTTTGCTCCGCGATTTCGGCTTTCATGACCACCGTCGTCTTGTCCTGGGTCCATGTAAACTACATTCGTTTGGTAGATGAGGAACTATAATCCACTACAAAAAGGACGGGGGCTTTCACGACTGCCATGATACATCTTGGATACCAGTCAGTCTTGGTCGTAATGGATTAAATTGATAACAAACTATTGTGGTATTTGGCCAACTAGATTCTTTCAACGACTCAGCATGCACTGACGGAGTAGCTATTTGTGGGTACCTGCGGTGAAGCATGCATCCTTAATTGCCTGTAATCCGTACGGAGCCCCGATACCAGGGTCCATGTTGATACCGTTTGTGTCACAACAGGCAGTACAGGTAGTCGTTGCGTCTTCGGGTGCGTCCGAGCCGGATGAGCCCCGTGTAACATTTGGATCTGCCGACAGGAGGGACGCGCAGCTGCCTCTCTCATAAGCTTGGAATACTGCCGTGTTTCACAGCCGCCGTGTCGTTAGTGTTACTAGGATAGCGCACGAAGGAGGTCGACGGAGTCCAACAACGGCCTTTTGCCGCTGACCTATCGCTGCGTCTGCTCCGCCGGATTGCTTTTTTTGTCTATGAAAATCGACCTGCAAGCCCTTCAGTATTATGCCATGGTGCGTCCCTGCGCAAGGCACGCTGCTCTTTCTTGCGTTGTTCTGCTCCAGCTGCCATGCATGTCCTTGGAATGAATGAAAACGCCGAAATATAAAAGTGGCTCGATTTGTGCTCGATGCTTGATGCGCCCGGTAACAATACATGATACAATATCGCTCTCCAAAAAATGTGTGAATCAAAAAGTGCCTTACTAGGATGACGCCAACGTAGAGAGTCATCGAGAGGGTCGGGTCGTACAGTGTCCGGCGCCAGCAGATCCCCATTTATTCAGCAGCAACAAAATATCTCTTCGCTTTGCTTTGATTCTGCTGGGCCTTGATTTCTGGTGGTACAATCGTTTGGTGAACCACATGTGGTCTGTACACAGCATCAATTGGAGGCATCCTGGAGAGAAGTGGTTAGCGCTTTCAGAGCATAGAATCACCATGGCAGTGATTTGACGGGCCGGATGGCCAGAACACTGACCAATCATCCACCGTAAGAGGAAAGTATTCGTAGAGGGGATCCGGATCGTCGGCGGGGCTATTTCCGGCGTTCTGTCCCGAAATTAGGAGCGCTTTGCCCATTTGAGGACTTTGGAGCTGTGCGCTTGACTGATTCGGGCTCTTCTCGTCCTCGGAAAGGGAGAGATTGATTGGAACCGCGGTATTATGGCGACCTACTGGTCCTCGATGACCTTGGCTGGCTGCCATGCTTTTCGCATCTGCTGACCAAGCAGGGACGGGTGGTCGGCTCACAGTGGGCGAAGGCGCCATTCTCTTGGCCGGATGAGGAATTTGGTTGTTTGATTGAGGCACTGGCTGCTGGCTGTTCCCAGACCACTCGGCTGGAGTCTATTACCTCGTCAGCACGGGGTTTGCGCTGCAAAGATCCGGTCCTGATTTGTTCTTCACACTTACTCCTGCACTGCCCATGGACTGAAGCCCCTGCATTGCCGCTTGCAGATTCTCACGCTCCATTTTCAAAGTCGCGTTGTCCGAACTCGCTGTGTTCTTCCTCTCCACTCGCTTCTCCCCTGTAAGAGGCACGTCTTTTCTACTGTCAAAGTTGCGAGGACTACGACCTCGAACAATCACGGGCCCAGACAGAATTTCCGCGATTTTGATCGTCTCGTTGCCCTTGGACTTGGCAATGAGGTTTATTTGAACAACGTAGTGCTGTTGAAGACCCTTTCGCCGTCCATTGTTGGCTGTGGCATGCTTGAACTGTAGTCTCTTCCAGGACACGGGCAGAATGATTCGGGCGGCATCTACCTCTTGTGCTTTACTCAATTCGAGAGGAATATGAGGCGGCGCTCCGGCGATCTTGCTCTCTTCGCCAGCGCCGGCCTGTGGATTTGAGCTTTTCCAGGGGATAGATATAATTTCCGTGACCTTGCCCTCAATTGACTCGACAGCTGTTATCGATGCCAACAGTTCGTCCACTGGAAGTTGGCGGCCCTGTTTGTCTATCAAGTGAGGGATATTCTTTGGAAGTGTTATCTGCCCAGAACATTGCCATAGGTTACGTCGATAACAGGTTAATTCGAGAGGTCGACCCGTGTTATCGCCGCCAAAAACGTCTTCTGCGACAAAGAACATGCCGTACAATTCGGCGCTCATGTTAACATCAGCGAACTTGCCTGTATCTTCCACGACGGTAGCATTCATGATGGGGTCTGAGAATCCAAGCAGCTTGTTGTCAAGCTCTTGGGGCGATGACTCTTCATTGAGAGCATCTGGATTTGGCGTAGGCTCAAAGGTCCGTGTCGAGTATGCGAACGGATCTTCAAAAGTAGTCGCGAAATGATCAAAGTCGTACGCAGGCGTGAATGGAAGGGAAGGCAACGGGGGGCCGTCACTGCAGTCTGGTTAGTAAACCATGGCAGTCTCCCATCATCCAGATCCCGACGTTCTGTTCTCCAACGCCTGCGTTCGCCACGGAGTTCGATGCTGCAACAGAATATGCATGACTTACAGGACTGCTTCATCGAAGTTGAAGTCTTGTTGGTCAAACTGCTGCATAGTCATAGGTTGCCCATGTGCAGCATAGTTCAAGCCCATTGCTTCGTTGGGCGCAGCGACTGTCATAATAGCCGGCATAGAGTTTAACGTAGCCATCGCATCGTTCGCCCGTCGTCGGCGCCGTACGCAAAACGCCGTATCGACAGAACGACGGTTTGTTCAAGTCGAGGCTAATCTGGAAGTTGGGGCGTTGCGGGTAGGTTGTCGCCAGGAATCGACCCGTTCGGCAGAGGGCAGTGAAGCTGCAGCGGGAGGGCGACTTGAGTAGGATAAATCCAGATGAGAATCGGCAGCAGCTGGATGAGGAGGACAAGTCAAGAGTCAAGGTGCGCAAGATTCTTCCGCAGACACCCTCTGGTTGGAAGCGTGAGAAGCTGAGCGATGGACCGTTCAAGAGATGGAGCACCGAGAGGCACCGAGAACCGACGCCGGTACGGAGTGTGGTAATATAGCGTGGACTGTGAGGGCTGCAAATTCTATACCACGTACCTACCATGCCGAGGGGATGAAGGACGTCGGAAATTCGAAAAAACCCCTGGGTAATACGGTACCTACCCAGCTGCCAGCCAGCAATGCCTACGGTCTACGGGTAATGTCCGTCTCCGCGTGTGCAGAAAAGCGATGCAGGCAGCATTCTGGTGCTGTGTGTTGCAGAGCCGGAACGAATCTGGATGGAGCGGAGGAATGCCGTTTCGGTTGGCGATGTGGACAAAGAGCTTGGCTGTGGGGGCTGTGGAGGCTGTGGGGCTTGTGACTTGTGGTGGCTTCAGCCCCGCCAGCCTTCTAAAGTTCCTGGTGGTGCAGAAGTCGAGAAGGCAAGTGTCACTGCTTCCACGACCCGTGCTTCCTGCCTCCTCTGCGTCAAACGGCTTGCATTCACTTATTAGGCTGTAGAAATGGTTGACCTGTCAAGCATCAACACCTACCGAGCCCTTTGCCTGGCTTTCTGGACTCCGATCACGGCAGCGCAGGTCCGAGTCTCGGACCTGGCTGCCACCACGCGGGGCACGATAGTAGGGGACCCTTTCCCCCCGCATGTTCGTGTCTCACAATTTTTGGAGCAAACTGACATGTCAGGGAGAATTTGGCCAGCTTTCTGCATCAACAGTCATAATACAACACATTGCCTGAATTATTTTATAAACTATGTACATAAGAGGGAGAATTGAGCGAATCAGACAGACATGGGCAGGGAAATAAGGGAGACAGGGGCTGGGATTAATGGCTACCTAAAATTGTACATGGAAAATAATGTATTTTTAGTGGCGCTTCATACCCTGTATTCTCTCCGTGTGACTCTCTAATAGCGGCCAGTCTGCGCGGCTTTTAGATGCCTGTTATTAGGAGGTGACTTATTAGGAGGTGACTTGGCACCTGGTCATGTAGATTTGTAAAATAACTCAGGGGGGGGCATTGTAAATACTCCAACCCCGCCGGGTCAGCAACTTGGTTAGAAAAGGACTAGGTACTCCGGGCTCGGGACGGACCGCGGAGAATTGTTGAAAAACCCAGCGATAGTCATCTCCTGTCGATCAGGCACACGGTCCCCTCATTCCATCAAGTTCACATTCAGGACAGCACGGCATGGGGAAGAGGGAACGAGGGGAGGGGTATGCCCTGAATTCCGTCCAACGTCCAAAAGTCGGAACGCTGCGATTCGAAGACTACACTCTCTACGCCCTGAATTATCTTACAAATCTACATGCCCCAGTCGTGCGTTCCTCCCTAACAGCTTTGTAAGAGGGCTACAAGGGAAATGCACAGGGTATACTCCGTACAGCGCTATAAAAGAATACATCTGTTTTAATATAGGTTACTAGTAATAAAAGGTACCTTTTAATCCTAGTCCCCGTCTCCCTTATTTCCTCGCTGATAGCTAATTGGCTTAATTCCCCCTGTTGTGTAGATTTGTAATTCAGGGGGTGTACTCCGTATCAGTGTACGTCTGCAGTCCGTAATTCGTAGTGTACATCGTGAAAAAAACTAAAAAAACTGTACATGCCAAGGCGCTCACGCAATCAGTGTAACCCAGTATTCGTGCTCATGACGGGTCAGCTTAGTCCACTGACGTCAATGAGCCTCTGCTCTGGTAGCTCGGCTTTCGAGGGCGGAAGACCGTCGAAGACATGAGGACGCCATGGTCTACTAGCTGGAAGCGTTGCACAAACCTTCCTTCAGCACAAGACATGACTTGGATGAATCGGACATCTCACTTGAAGGCGAAGAAGGAAAGCTCGCATCGAGTCGATGAGGACAAGCGGAGACGCCATTCTATTTACCGCCCCCCGCTCTGCTTCTCCAACTCATGTCGTCGGAAGTGATCCAACCCTGTCCTGTCTGGGAAAATATTTACATGCGCAATTGCACGTGCTCCACGTCTTCGCAATTGATTCAACAGCTCCATTCTAGTTGTAGTCTTACACGAGGTTTTCATGACGATGCTCGTCAGAGTAACAGTGAAAAGGTCAACCCACCTTACTACATTTACTACATTTACTACATAAACCGTGAATGCTTGATTAAACTTGGTAGATTCTGTCCCCTTGTTTCGTCATGGGGAAGCCGCGGCGTTGCCTGTGCTGCAAACTCTGGCGCCAAACTTCCAGACTTCGTCGAGCACGAGTTGCCTGGATCCAGAGCCAGTAGCAGACTCCTCGTCAGAGAAGATGACAAGGTCGGCGTCGGCCCCGGCCTCCAGAGTTCCTTTGACATCCTGAATCCCCAGCATGGCTGCAGGGGTCGAGGTCACAGACTTGAGCGCCTGGGGGATGGTTGCGCCAGACCACTCCAGGAAGTTGTTGACACATTCGATTAGTGTGATGGAACTACACGAGGCTGTTAATAGCACTTTTTGCGATTTCAAAAAGGAAACTCTTCATAATGTACGGAGTAAAGGATCTTGGAAGCGGTGCGGGGCGGTGGACATGGTACAACCGTTGCACAGGATACTACAGCTGACGGGGCCCGTGTGGTTTGATTGAGTTGGTGCACAACGACGGAGGAACCCGGAAAAATGACCTGGAACTCACCTTCCAGCAATAGTGTCCGAGTTCTCCAACAGCAGCTTCGATCCCTTCTTGACGATGTTGCACGTCTGCTCGCCGTTGGTCCACGGATAAGCCCCGTCCGGCAAACCAGCGAGGTGCATCGCGTCTGTGACAAGAATGAAGCCATCGGGATGCGCATTGAAGGCAATCTTGATCGTGGTAGGGTGAAGATGGATGCCGTCAGAGATGATGCCGAAATAGGGACGGGTCAAGTTCTCGGCCTTGCCCAGCACACCGAAGATACCGGGGTTGCGATGATGCAGAGGTCGCATGGCGTTGAACATGTGTGTAATCATGGACGCGCCCTGGCCGACGGCCTCGGACGCCTCCTCGTACGTGGCTTCGGAATGACCGATCGAGTAGAGGATTCCCCGCGAAGTCAGATCGGGAATCAGCCTCATCATTTGTCCGCGCTCTGGTGCCGCTGTGATTAGTTTGACGGGGATCGGTTCGCCCTCGCGCCGTGGGCGCAGGTTGTGGGCGCCGTAGCATGCCTCGATGTCGGCAAAGCTCTGAGCCTCAATCAGGACATGGACGTTGTGGACTCCATTTTTCGTAGGATTCAAAAACGGGCCCTCGCAGTGAGCACCGAGCGACTCGGCACCGTCCTGGGCATCTCGGTTTCGCCCCGATGGACCTAGAAATGGAAGCGCCTAGAATTCCAGTCAGCAATTGAGGGTTGCCATTGAGCGAGAGAGAGAGAGAGCAGTAGCTTGGAAAATCAGGGAACTTCACCTTTTGGTACAGCTCGGGTCGTTGACTGGTGATTGTGGGGAGGTATGATGTTACGCCGGTTTGCACGAGTAATCTGTTCACCTCGTTGACCCTTTTGCCATATTGGGACATGTCGTCGAGCAGGGTCGAGAAATTGAACCCGAATGCGCCGTTGAGCTGGCATTCGATCATGCCGGGCGAAACAATCCGCCCGCCGAGGTCGATGGTCTCATCCGGAAGATTGAGTTCGTCGAAAAAAGCAGCCTGGCTGTTGATAATCTTGCCCGTGATTGAGCTGACCCAGAGGTCTTGGGTGACCAGAGCATCGCCCCTCACGAGGCGGCAGTTGGTGAACTTGGTAAGACCGTTTTCAGGCCGAGGGCGCTTCGGGGGTGAGAGCGCAATGGGCATCGTGCAGATGGCGGAAAACCCGTGATGAAAGACGTATAGCTCTAGTGAAGGCTAGTCAAGGAGACGAAGGCAGGAGAAGCTCAGATAGATATATACGGTCATGTGCTCCGTACGAGCGTTTGGATGCTCCGGATGCTCCATATGGTCCCGATGGCATCGTTGCGACCATGTTTGTCTGCTGCGTGGACTCCGTATGATACATGTAAAAAAGGGTGACAAGACAAGTCCCGGCTATTCCGCCCCCAACACAAATGGGCAAGGGTGAAAGGGTGGGAGGGAGCACAGGGAGGGGTGCGGTTCGTTGGTGCGGTTCGTTGGTGCGGTTCGTTGGAGCTCACCCCCGTGCCAGCATCTTTCTGATCGTCACGAAACATGCCACCCATGTAACGTTCACTTGCTACCTTACAATGTAATCCGTACGGCCTGCCTTGAGACACAAGGGTAGTGGTTGTCGGCAGCGACTCAGCGAGCACCCCAATTGCTAGCCTTCGATGCTGGCCCCTTCTCTCTATGTAATAAATCACTAATAAATCAAGTGTTGGCAGCTGTCTGACCTGTTTGCTATCCTGCCCGTCCAATCCGGTCCGAGTCCCATTCCATCGTTCAGCTGTCAGACAGGTCCTCCAAACCACGCACTGCTCCCCCTCGTCCACCTCATCCAGGTCATCCAGGTCATCCAGGGCATCGCGGAGGGCTACTTTTATTAGCCTCAGTCGCCGACCACATCGCAGGCCCATCGGCTACTATGAGTGCAGCAAACTGGACAAGTCGCCGTCCTTGTCCCATCCACAATGGCTGCCAACTCAAACTCCAACGCGAGCTCTGAGGCGGGCGATTTGGACCCACTATGGCACAACCTCGATTGGTATGTTTTCTTCTTGTTGGTGAAGTGCAACCGTATTTTATTCTTGACCAATGTGGCGAATGCTTGAGGAGCCCGCGAGGAACAGACGCTGACGTAGAGGCTTCTGCTTGCGTTGTAACAGGGCGATTGGCCAGATGCTGATCATGGGTTGGGATGGCACTGAAGTAACTCCCCAGATCAAGAGTCTTATCGAGGACCATCACCTGGGATCCATCATTCTCACAGCCAAGAACTTGAAATGTTCGTGCATACCAGTGTTAACCGAAAAGTCGGACTGTTCCTTCGCAAGGACGTCAGCTCACCTACATGAATTCTATCATGCTGGGTAGCCTTGTTCAGCTCCGACTTTGGGGGGAGAATGAAAAAAGGGGCAAAACACAGATGAAGGGAAATGTGCTGACTTTGGCCAACTAGCTGCTCAACAAACGGCCAAACTTGTCCAAGAATTACAGACCATCGCCAAGAATTCCGGCCATCCCCACCCACTGCTCATTGCTGTAGATCAGGAAAATGGCGGCGTCAACAGCCTTTTCGACGAGGACTATGTCTGCCAGTTCCCCAGCGCTATGGGTGTTGCAGCTACTGGGCGCATCGAGTTGGCTTACGAAATTTCGAAAGCGACAGCAACGGAGATCTCGGCGTGTGGTGTGAATTTGATGCTCGGCCCCGTTCTGGATGTTCTCAACAATGCGAGGTATCAGCCACTTGGTGTTCGTGCCACTGGAGACGACCCTCTGGAAGCCTCTCAATACGGTCTTGCTGCTCTCAGCGGTGTCCGAGATGCTGGAATGGCCGCTGCCGGGAAGCATTTCCCATCGTACGGGAATCTGGATTTTCAAGGTTCCAACCTCGACGTCCCAATCATCACACAAACTCTGGAAGAATTAAGTCTAAGCGCCCTTGTTCCCTTCCGGAATGCAATTGCGTCTGGAAAGCTGGGTGCCATGTTAGTCGGTGGCTGTAGTATTTCAAACCCATCCATGAACGTTGGTCACGCTTGTCTCTCAGACCAGGTCGTGGACGATTTACTCCGCAATGAGCTTGGCTTCAAGGGGGTTGCTATTTCAGAATGTTTGGAAATGGGAGCGCTCAGTCACGACCTGGGCGTTCAAAACGGAGTGGTCATGGCAGTCGAAGCTGGTTGCGACCTGGTCCTCCTTTGCCGCGCCTACGATGTTCAGCTTGAAGCTATCAAGGGCTTGAAGCTGGGCTATGACAACGGGATCATAACGAAGGAAAGAATCTTCACTTCAATAAGACGCATACTACATCTCAAATCCACCTGCACATCCTGGGCGAAAGCTCTCAACCCGCCAGGCATCTCCCTTTTGTCTCAAATTCACCCATCACATCTTTCTCTCTCCCGACACGCTTATGACGAATCCATCACTGTATTCCGCGATAAAGAGAAACTACTACCTCTGTCGAACTCCATGCACCCTGGAGAAGAGCTCCTACTACTCACACCCTTAGTCAAGGCCCTTCCCGCCTCTGCGATGACCAAAAGCCCACTGGGATCTAAAAAGAATTGGTCACGAGCTCCCACAACTTATGATGACTGGGCGCACAAAGAACGCCAGAGGAGTGCCATCATGAGTGGTGAGGGCGTCTTTCGCGAATTTGGAAAAAACCTTGCTAGATACCGCAACGAGAAGCTTCTCCACACGAGTTACACGGCGAATGGCGTAAGACCAGGTGAGATGAAACCAATGGTTCGACCTCCCCCCCTTTGTGACATTCCGCTGACGAAAATAACAGTCCACGAAAATCTCATTAACAGGGCTTCATGCATCATCATCGTCACAGCAGATGCCAATAGAAACATGTACCAAGCAGGCTTCACTAAGCATGTGGACATGATGTGCTCTATGCATCGAAGCAGGGGAAACAAAAAACAGCTGATCGTGGTCGCTGTGAGCTCTCCATACGACTTTGCCATGGACAAGTCTATCGGCACCTACATTTGCACGTTTGACTTCACAGAGAACGCCATGTCTGCATTGCTTCGGGTGTTGGTGGGTGAGATTAGCCCTACAGGCAGCATGCCCGGAACGCTGCGCAAGAGCAAAAAGGTACTCAAGTCGAGACAACACTGGCTCGTGGAAGAGTACGACCGAAGTAGAGACTGCGCGGGTCTGGATGACTTGCTCAAGGGAATTTATAGAGCCAGTGCGCCAGACCTTCATTTTCTCAAGTCAACAAGCGCGGCTTCTTTCGAGCTTCATAACCAAAATATCAACGAAACTCACTTTGTCGTGAGAAACAGCAGCACAGGAGCCCTTTACGGTTTCGTAGCCACCTACTTCATTGGTGGTGTTGGCATCATTGGGGCGTTGCTTGTCGACCCTGGTAAACGAAATGTCTCTATTGGACCATCACTTCATAGACGAGCGCTGAAGAGCATTGGAAAGAAAAGAGGTCTCAAGAAGGTGCGAGTTGGAATGTCTTTCCCGGGAGTTTTTCTGGGCATACCTCTGGATATCGAGGTCAACACCGTAAAAGAATGGTTCAGCAACAGCGGATGGGACACACAGTTTCCCCGTCGCCTGACGAACATGATCATCAACGACCTCCCTAATTGGATAGCCCCTGAAGGACTTCTTCAAAGCATCCAAAGAGCTGACTTGAGTTTTGATTTGATTCATGGTCTGGAGAATGCAGACGGCGTGTTGCACCATGTTCGTGCAAATGCCAACCCGGAAGTTCACGAACTGTACACGTACGCCCTCTCAGAGAACAAGGCGTGTGGGATTGTAAGAGCCAAGGATCCGTCTGGCAATCTGATTGGGACCGTCATCATTTGCTGCCAAGCTAGCCCCTTGGCTAGATACATACCTTCTCTTTTATCGGACCGTGGAGACATCGGCGGCATCATTGCGCCCATCGTGCCATCCACTCCTCAAGCAACGCTGGTTTTGCAAGGGCTGGCTCTGATGGGCGTTCGACAGAGCAAGAGCCACAAAGCTTCCAAGGCCGTGTTAAGCTGGGTAAGTCGCACCACACTCTTTTCGTAGAAACACGGTGATTCTGACTTGTTTCGCAGGCCGTGGATGACACGTACGAGCCGTTGGTGGCAATGGGCTTTGACATACTTCAGGCGTTTGAAGAGATTACAAACTCCCCTGATGTGTAAGTGATGATGCAGCGCTGTTCATTCATGCAATTGATCTAACCAAATACAACGGCGGTGATGCAGCTGCCAGACATAGCCTCGCCCTTTAATATAGCGCTTGTGTTGTTGCAATCTTTTCAAAGCGCCAATCGGCGCGGGAATACGAGTTACACGGTCATGGTTCGTGGGGAGACTATCTATGCAATGCTCACAGAACGAGCGCCAATGCAAGTTATACAAGCACGGTTGTTTGCAATGGCTGCAGGTCGCTGGAAGAGATTTGAGGATGGCCGTTACATACTGTGCTTGCTTACAGACGGAGTGGATATACCAGGCGAACTACTCCGTATCTTTGAGTGGCAATTGGGGTCAGCTATTCTCACTTACTGGCGAGCGCGCAAGTCGAGCCACCATTGAGCTCCGCCCGTTACACATTATCTCCTTGAGCGTGCTAAGGCTTGTGGAGTCACCTTAGCTAGGGTCTTTATCCAATCGGATGAAAGTGATTTATGTGAAAATTAGCCTGTAATAGTTATACCTATTATTTCCCCAGTACAGATTACTACATCCCTATTGATTATCTTAGATAAGCAACGCGTACCCACGCGGTCACCAACCTTGAGGCATGGGGGCTATGGAGGCCCCACTAACCCACAAGCCTTAGCACGCTCAAGGAGGTATAGCGGGTGTTATTAGCGGGGATTGCAGATGCTGCGGGAAGAGACATGGAATAGGTCGTCGTTTGTGTCACTCTGGTATCAACGTAGCCGTCGCATCGCACGCCGCTCGATGGACACCTTTCGCAGATTGGGTTCCGCTCGTCGCATTTTATGTGACGTATTATGTGGTGAATTAGTGGCTGCTCGCGATAGGCAATCTCAGCATGCCTTGAAGCCGTGGCATGGTGAGGAGGTGCAGTTTCGAGATGCCTAGCAGATTGAATTGCGGGCAGACACACCACCTCACTACTGATCACGTGTCCATTTTGGAAACCTACTACCCCGTCCAATCAGTGCATTAAATAAGCACATTTCATTGACGCTACTGACGCCATATATCTCATGCTACAACCCTAGATGAGAGACTCGAGTCGGAAACACTTCGTGAGCACACAAACATGATTCGTCTCCCACGTCTTCTACGAGAATTCCGTCCTCTATTTTGCAAAGTGTTCGTCGGCTTTTTTTTTATTGGTTGCACTATTTGGTACGCACGAACGCATTTCTACCGCGACCCGGGGAGCAGGTTCTTCGACAAGAGTCGCGCGTACGAGCAGAAATATTCGCAATATCGCAAAGTGGAGGTCCAAACATTCGTCGAACAAATCAATAATTCCACCACTCACTTGGCACCAAATGAGCAGGTGTTAAATCGGAGCCTTTGTGTAACGATTCCTTCCGTCAGGAGGCGATACACTCAGTATGTTGAGGTTAGTCCCCGTTCCAGGTTTTAGCAGTATTTTCATTTCTAACTTAGATTCTCGCACAATCTAGACCACAGTCGCTAGTGCTCTGGGCGGGTTGCTTCCGCAAGAGCGAGACGATCTATATCTGAACGTCTTCATCGCTCACACCGATCCTAACGAGCACCCAACTTGGCATCAGAGTTGGGTATCACGAGTCGTCGACAACATGTACACCTACAATGTGTCAAAAGCAGAGGGCGAGCGTCTCCAAGAACTCGAGAAAGAGCGTGAATATGCCAAAAAAGGCGTGTTTGACTACACATATGCCCTCGAGGAATGTCTGAAGATGGAGACTCCATATATAGGCATATTCGAGGATGATATTATGCTTGCTGATGGCTGGCTTGTACATCTCCTGTCAGGACTGCGCCATATATCTGCCTCCCCCAAATCTAACAAGCCATGGTTGTACCTGCGGATGTTCAATCAGGAACGATCCACAGGCTGGTCAAGCCGACACATTGGTGGCAATAATGAGTATTGGATAATTTTGGGCATATGGTTGGCTGTCACACCGCCCATTATATTCGCGCGCCGGCGGTGGAAAGGTGCGAACTCGTTTCTCAATTTGGGATCGCTGTTCGTGCTGCTGGTAATTCTGATCCCGTCCTATGTGGTTCTCTTTTTCCAAAGTGGCAAGGCATCACTTTGGCCACCATCACACGGAGTAGCCGACGAGCCGTTTGGCTGCTGCTCACAAATAATGATATTTCCACGCGAGCAAGTACTACCACTTGTGCAATTCCTGAGAAGTAAAGGACAGGGTCAAATTGACTTGATGCTAAATGACCGAGCTACAGAGGAGGGGCTCACTCGATATGCATTGTATCCAGTGATGGCTCAGCATATTGGTGAGTGAATCATTTCTGCAAAATCAAAGGCCATGGACGCTTAAAAATATTCAGGCCTAGATTCCGCACGGGCTACCGCCATAACCGAAGCTCAGGCCATCTGGAGTATGGCATTTGAAGACCTTGAACCAGAGACATTACGTCGGGACCATAGAATAATGGCCGACAAGTACTACGGTGCCTGAGGGCTCGTCGGAATGGTGACATGCAATTGGACAATTACATATTTCTACTTCCAGGGGCGAGGGGGGAGGTGATATCCGCTTTCAACTCACCACAGAGCTTCAGCCAACATTTCTCGACTCTGCTGACTGGTTGTGACAGCTTGGTACATCCCACCGCAATGCACGAACGACCGGTACCCAGAACGGTTGTTGAAGCAGTGGAATTGGCGTCACGCGTAATTCGATCACATTCCGATCGATACATCTTTCTCTACCATTCCTCTTTTCATTCAGCAGCAGAAATGCAATGGAGCCCAGTTGAATGGCACGAAAGAGAACATTGTTTCTTGTATGCAGGAATGGTTTGAGGGGTCAAGCGCGCCACCAGCAGGCTCTAATCTTATGGCATATGTCTTCTGGGATGAAGGTGTTCCTGCTTTGGTAGACAAATATGAAAACAATTTCGTCGGTCGCTTCTTGCAACCTTTTTCTTCTGTGGAAAAGGTTGATATATTTCGAATCATCATTTGTAAATGGTTTGGTGGGATTAGTAAGTGCTACAATTGTGTTATGGGCTTTTGCTACCAGAGAATAATCACTGACAGTATGGCGACATTGCTACAAAGCCCCTTCGTCATCCTACTACGTGGATTGAAGAGCCCGACATTCCCAGGTGGACGGACAACTTGACCGGAAAGAGTTACGGTATCGATCAGACTGCCAATCAGTGCCCTTTGGGGTATTGAATCTTGGCGGCGGACGATCCGCTGCCCTCGCAACAATCCGACGATAATCGACCTCGGGCAATAATCACGGACGAAGGGGAAGAGTCCCCCCCTCCAAGTCTAAAAGAAACCGCAACCCTTATTTTCGCCTTTATTGATAGATTGTGTCCTCCCGCCGCCCCGTTTGACAACCTTCTCGTTGTCAAAACATCGCCCTTTAACAAGAATGGGTGTGTTAAATTCGGACTTCCACTCCATGCCATTCTCGTCGGGCTTATCGAAATAGTCGAACCGCCACATTGTGACACCGAGGCCCAGACACTTCTTCGCATTGTCCAGCAATGTCTGTTGGCCCCAATCGTGTCCCGCCCAGCCCGCGCCGTGAATCACAAAGCTGGACCATGTTGGGAAGAACAAAATCCAGTTGTCCACAGAACCACATGTACCATACGGTTCTTTAGGTGGTGGCCACGGACGGTTATCCCTCTTGATATTGAGCTCATATGTATAAGCCCCGCGGACGTACTTGCCCCCAAATTTCCAGTTCATGGGATTCTTTGTTGCGTCGCCGTCGCAGCCGTGGATGATGCGCTTGAAGGAGTCCAAACATTCATCTTTGTTGTACTCTGTTGCGCCGTCCAAATCGAGCACAAAACTGTGCTCCTCGGGCGTTTTCTCGCTGTAAGTTTTCTCAGCTTTCCAGCCGACCTCGTTATCTGGCTTCTTGACGTAATTGTTGCAAAAGTCTTTGTAGTTCTCGTCCAGGAGATCGGCGTTGGCGTATCCCTTGCGACCCTCTTTCTGCCAGCACTTGAACTCATCTTGGACAGCGCACGTGGGATTGTCGACACCGAGAACTCTGGCACGTTGCTGGATCATGGTTTCAACTGCAAAGGACGCCATGACTAGATGACCGAATTGGTTGGGATGGAAGTTCTTGCCGAACGAGTCTGGCAGTCCCAGACCGAGGGTAGGATCAATCCATGCATCATCTCCGGGGCAACTGGGCGGCGATGGTGCTCTTGGGTTGAGTTTCTTTGCGACCACAGCTCTCGGGTTGGCGGATTTCCACAAGAGAGTGTCGTAGATGTTCTCATTTGCTTCCGCGGCTCTTTTGAGACGCCACTCCGTCTCCATGGCTTCAATCTCCTCTTCTGTCAAGCCTTCCCATCGCTTTTTCAGATTGTCAGGATCATGATCGCGGTCTGGTTTCCTCGTTTGAGGCTTAAAGAACATGAGATTGGGTTGTGAATTGTCGGGGTAAGCGCCAGAACTCTTCGGGTCGCAGTACTGCCCATGTACGTCGGACAGTGGTGCCCACTCAGACCAATCCGAGTACCCGACCTTGTACTTTACTTTGGAGTTTTTGGTCACATTATTGACCACATCTTCGATGACTCTGTTGATGCTTGCGACAAGTTCATTGAACTGTTTTCGATGCTTGATCGACAGGTCAAACGGTCGCGGGTAGAATGGCCAGATCTTCCACCAGGCCAACAGGTTGAGTTTCCAGTCCTGCTTTGTGGCACAATCTTCGTTTTCGGTATTGAAGAACGGCGCATACCCGCTGAATACCACAACGCTGTCTTTGGCCATTTTGTTGTCGAGTATCTCAAGGATACCTTTGAGATTTGGCCGAAGAATGGACTCAATATTCCCCCGGGCCTTGTCTATCACCTCCTGGCACTTGTTCTCTCCATCAAAAGGAAGGAATACACATTTCTTAATCATGGCCGCCTATGACACGCAATTATCAGCATGGTGAGGTTTTTAAAGGAAATCGCAAGAACAACCTTACCAGACACAAGTCGTTGCCACCCGCCGTCATCATCACCAGGTCTTGTTCGGGCTCGAGAAACAAGGCTTGATCATAGATGCCGCCGGACCTGTCGCCACTGCAGGCGACAAAGTCAAATTTGCCTACACCTGGCCCCAGTGCCTTACTTACCAGCATAGGATATGAGAGGTCATATCGAGAGCATTTGCTGTGCGACTTGCCCTTTACTGGACCGACCACCACCCTTCCAGAGCCAATTCCCGCCGTGAAGCTGTCGCCGATGGCAGACCACCGCTTCACCCAGCCAAAATCGGCAGGATCGCTGGCTCTTCGCATCAACTGTTCAATTTCACTGCTTTTCAGCGCGAGAGAAGTCTCATTCTCGCCGTCCTTGGAGATCAGACCTGCGCGTTCCTCAGCGCCAGCAGCAGTGGTGAGAGCAAACACGCTCGACAGGATATGCCAGGCGATCATCGTGTTCGTCCGGTTTGATAATTGGCGGCGGATTGTGTTTTTTTCTTGGAGCTGTAGTGGCCTCTCTCGAATTGAAATCACAGCTGGATCTGTGTTATTCTCATTGCGAATGAAAGACCACAAAATCACTGCCAACCCGAATTTCATCCTGCCGCGACAATATCCGAGCAAGTCCCAAAGCGGAAGCTCATATCTAGGAGTCTATTGCGATACCACGTGCTGGTGGGATATTACACAGTGCTTGGGTCTTGATGACATGCATGTCAGATGTTCACCGGTACACCGGCCTGCGGCATTTCCCATATTGAGCTAGAGCATGCAACCTTTGTTCAACCACGGAAATTGTAACTTGCAGGGGTCCATGCGGGTCGCCGCAGCGATACCTAGGATCGTGAGGAGGCAATTGATGATGTGATTGCCGTCGAGCTAATGGGTATACTGCTATTCCCCCGCGTTCAAGCATGATATGAGCTACCTGTTCTCAGCGTGTCGCAATGTTCAGGACTCGTAGCATTGCCAGATTCCACCATTGAGTTTGGACATTATGGCTTTGCTAAAATTCCTGCTATCATCTTTGCCGCTTCTTTGCCAGGCCTCTGACTTGCTTGATGGCCATGTTCACATTGCACAAGCACAAAACGACAATGAGCTAGCCTCGAGGGAGTTTTCACAAGGTTTCACAGGACTCTCTCCAGATGAAAAGCTAATGATAACTCTCCGTGCGCGGGGTCATGATGCCACAGCCCGGTCTGGTGATGTTAGCATACAAATACAAGCCGAGCCTGACTACACCTGCTCAAAAACAAAGGGGTGCGAACTGGGGTGCTGTGGGCCACTGTGAGTTATCCGACCCAACGTCTTGTAATTGAATGAGAGGCTTGATAAGCTGACTTGTTTGCTTTGGGTAGAGATGCTTCTGGTGCAGGAGTATGTGGTGCGGGCCCCAGGTTCTGTGGCCCTGGATGCACCTCTCAGTGCAATTGGAAGAGCGAATGTGATCCAGGATGGGGGCTACAATGGTCAAATGCATCGACATGTCCGCTGGATGTCTGGTAATAAGCGAACAGATATGGTTTGCGATACCACAGAGCTGGAGCTAACATATATCTTTAGTTGCAGTGCGTTCGGCTTCTGCGGCACGACGCAGGACTACTGCCAGGGTCGCACTGTCGTGTCGCCGTCATGTCCTGGCGGCAAGAGTGCTAACGAAAAGACGATTGGGTATTACGAAGGTTGGAATTACCAAAGGCCGTGTGGAAGTAAGTTGTGATTTATTTATTGTACCGACTCGCCGGTATTGGAAGCATGCTAATCTGCGTCGGGGGATGGTAGCGATGACACCGGAGGAAATCCCTCTGGGTTACTATACTCATATAAACTTTGCTTTTGCCCTCATTGATCCCGAAACATTTCGAGTTGCGCCGATGGATCTTGGAACCGCGTCGCTCTACAGAAGAGTCTCGGCGCTCAAAGCCCGCCAACCAGATCTGCAAGTCTGGATCGCAATTGGCGGATGGGCAATGAATGACCCCGGGCCTTGGAGGACAGTCTTTTCTGATCTGGCCAAGTCGGAATCCGCGCAAAACGCCTTCTTCGACTCTCTCGTAAGCTTCTTGCAAGCGAACGACTTCGATGGCGTCGACCTTGACTGGGAATACCCCGTGGCCGACGACCGGGGAGGCATTCCAGCGGACTACAACAACTACGCCACACTCTTTAAAAGACTCAAAGAGAGACTGGACCGCTCCGGGCGTAAGTACGGGCTCACACTTACGCTGCCCGCTTCGTATTGGTATCTTCGGGGTTTCAACATCATCGAACTCGAGAAGCACATCGACTGGTTCAACATGATGACATATGATATCCGTAAGTTTGACCCTGATTGCCCGAGAAGCCTCCAACCAGGAACCCTCGAGTCATGATTTCTTTCTTTTTTTTTTCTTTCGATTAAAAGCGACCAATATTTGATGGGCTGACCCGAATCCTCTCAACTTAGACGGAGTGTGGGATGGAAACATCCCCTCACTGGGCCCAAAGGTATACGCCCACACAAACTTGACAGAAATCCAATTAGGCCTAGAGCTTCTCTGGAGAAACAACATCAACCCCGGCCGAGTGGTAATGGGCCTCGGGTTCTACGGACGCAGTTTCACTCTCAAGGATCCCAATTGCAAAGCACCTGGTTGCCCATTCAGCGATGGCGCCAAGGGCGGCGAGTGCACCGGCACACCAGGAGTGCTCTCGGCAAAGGAAATCAACGGCGTTATAAAATCGAAAGGCGCGACCGTGACATTTGACAAGGAGGCGGCCGTGGATATTGTGACCTGGGGCGGTAACCAATGGGTCAGTTGGGACGACGCGAAGACGTTGAAGCTGAAGCTCGATTACGCCAATCTAAGGTGCCTCGGCGGGTAAGTACTTTGGCAACATGCTCTCGACTCATTTGAAAAAGAAGAAGCAATCCATGCTGACGCGCAATCTTCTCTTTCATCTTAGAACCATGATTTGGGCTATTGACTTGGATGACGGGACACTGATCAAGGCGTTGGGTGAAGGCTTGGGGAGAAACAAATCTACCCTCCACGAGCTGCCACCTTACCAGCTGCCCGATCTGGGGACGCATGACCCGGACTTTGAGTATAATCTTTAAAGTTTACTTGTAGGGTGGTGGTTCCAATGAAGCTGCCGTGTGCAACCGTCCGTAATTTATGACGCCTCCTATGTGTGACCACCATGGTGCATCCCGCCGAGGAGCATGAGGAGCAATACTAAAGTGTGTTTCAGCTGCGCCATAGATAATAGGGAACAATCTTTTGCAACAAAAGATGCTACACATTGATCCACAAATTACATCTCCACACACCTTAATACAACCGGAAGAGATGTCAGAATTGTGGAATAAGACGTATATGATGAGACTACGAAAAAAAAAAAAAAAAAAGAATCTACGTGACTCTCATACGACCCCGGCATTCAAGGCATGCCGTTGACTTTATCTTGCCCTCTCGAGGTACCATGCTCCAGGCTGTCAGTTACTTACACCTCGACTTCTTAACCAGCTTATCAAACGTATCGTGCCACTTGCTCTTCGCCTCGTTAAATAACGGCTCCGGCAAGTCCTCCTCCTTCAGTCCGTACAAGTTGTACAAGCCCTCCACGTCCTTGCTGCTGGGTGTCTTGGAACTTCGGTACCGCTGGCCATTCCTCGTCAGAAACAGGCTGCCTCGGGTCCTGCGTAACGAGATCCAGAGGCGGCTGCCCCTCGGCAGGAATGGGAACGTCGCCCTTGCCTCCTGCCCCGCTGGGATACAGCATCAGGGAGTCCCAGTCGACGGCGTTCTCGCCTGCGCCAATGGTCACCCCCAAGTGGCTGCGGAATCTAGCAGCGAGAGGGAGATACTGGGTGGCACCGGCAAACTTATTGCTCTTGGCAGTAAGCCTCAGCACGCAGATTTCGTCGTCGTCCGGGTGCTCTGCCTTCCATTTGGGCCAGTGTTCATCGTAGTCGGAGAGGTGGTCGCAGTGGAACGTCGTCATTGTCCCCCTGTATCCTCTGGCCTTCAATTGAGCACCCCATACTGTGCCCATTTTTGAGCTAAAGGGCCGCTCCCAGAAGTTCGGCTCTTGATGTTCATGGAGCAGACCCCAAGCGTGACCGATCTCATGGGCGTAGTTTGGAACCCTCTCCAGAAAACCCACCTTCAAGCTGTCGCTGAGGTGCATAGTAGGGCCTTTGTAGTCGGCGTCTTCCTTCTCGTTGACAGGTTGTAGTCCGATCGTGGTGGACAGCACGCCCTTGTCGTTGTACTTGATCTTGAGCCAATTCCTGCGATTGATGTTTCCCCGGCATGTCAAGGCATTCTGCTTCTCCCACTTGAACGACCTCTCGTCGAGACCGGCTCGGTACCAGGCATCTCGGCCTGCTGTCAGGTCTGCCGAAAGGATTTTCTCGGATTCGCTATCCGCCCAGCAGTATTTGATGGTCCCGCTGGGCCATCGCGCATCTTCGCCCTTTAGCGGCTCAGTGCTAACCCATCTCTTCGCGGCGTCGGCAGCATTGTGCGTCCTCTCCCAGGCCTTACTGCCTGCTTCAACGACCACAACGCAAACAAAGAAAGTCAGCCACGCTGTCAGTTTTGCAAGCAAAAACATGATTGACGACTTTAGTGGCAGGAAAGTTCAGTCGTGTTATAGTATCATCATCATTGCTTGAGATGTGGGAACGACTGGTGACAACATGCCCAGCCTTAATCAAAGTGCTGCATCAAAGTGCTGCATTGCAACACAGTGCTCCGGGCAGCCGTACACAGTCTGTCAGCCTTTGAACCAGGGTCAGCCTCAACATACTCGTGAACACGGCATAGGAGAATGCCTGCAATGGCGCCAAGATACCCGTAAGCGCCTCGCCCCGACTCTGAGCTTGTGTCGTTGCAAAAGGTCAGATGACAGGATAGGCTCGAAATTACGAAGCACTGACCATGCTCACAGATTAACTTCCCAATTGGTTGAATGGCAGCCCTTCTGCAGCACCGGGATCATTACCATACCCTTTGATGTATTGGCCTGCATCTGGCTGACACTCGCGGCTTTGCTGGTGCTTGTAGCTGCCATCGTCAATGCCCGTAGTTCGTCTTGCTGTGTTTTGCTATCATATTGATACTGGCACTTGGGGGGGTGCCAGAGTTACGGTTGATACGACTTGGATACGCTCAAAGGAGCAAATCGTGGACAGAGCCTATCGTCAACTAGACAAGTCAACCTCGGACACCATGGCTATCAGTATTCTTACGAGAGCTATAGCCATATGCTGTCTTCTCAGCGGCTTGTCCAACGCCCAGGAGACATCTCCCAAGGGACCAACTTTCCCCGGTACCGTTAAGAACTGCAACGCCTGGCACACAGTCGTCCAGGGAGACTCGTGCGCGACGGTAGAGACAAAATACGAGATCCAACACAAGCAGTTTATACAGTGGAACCCAGACGTGTCCCAGGACTGCACCAAGAACTTCTGGCTCGGCAACAGCTACTGTGTTGGCGTGTCCAAGACTCCTCCGCCCACAACTACATCGTCGACAAAGACAAACGGCCCGCCAACTCCTGCTCCAAGTCCGACTCAGCCCGGTACCACCACAAAATATCTTCAACGTTCCACAGCTGTAAGAAAGACCTGGAGGGCTAGATGTCAAGGTGTGAAAGGCATCTAGGTGGTAAGAGACACCAATCAAACTTCCAAACTTATATAAAAACACTAACCCCTAAAGTCCGACTCAGCCCGGTACCACCACAAAATGCAACAGGTGGCACGTCGTCGTGGAGGGAGATGATTGCGCCGTCGTGGAAAAGAAATACGGCATCGCGCATGCCGACTTCATCAAATGGAACCCTGCCGTCCCGAGTGACTGCAAGACCAACTTCTGGAAGGGATATGCCTACTGCGTGTCGATAGACCCAAACGCTCCGGAAATAACGTCAACAACGAGCTCAACAAAGTCTTCGATAACAAGCTCGTCCAGCAGCATCAACTCCACGTACTCGACTCGACTGCCCATCACGAGCGACAACATCACCACGCCAACAGTTGGAACAGATTGGCCGCCCAAGGAGACCCAGGCCGGCCGGCCGAAGCTTTGTAATCTCTGGCATCTTGCCACAGGTTCGGATACGTGTGTGCTCATCGCAGAGCGATACCGCGGCCTGACGTTGGAAAAATTGTGAGTCACGCGCATTTTCCAGCGCCATTGCCATTCGCCCTAGAATATAGCCTGGAGTGATGATGCTGACTTCTCTGCCACACTTGAAGCCTTTCGATGAACCCAGAAGTCCACAGCGACTGCTCCGGTCTTTTCGTCGACTGGTGGTACTGCGTTGGCACCAAGCCAGAGTCGTCGCTCACTCTAACGTGGAATCCGACAACGAGCAAGATTGACGTACCCAATCCAACCAGTTTCACACCCAGGTTGACTCCTACCATGACAGAGCCCGTGACACCAACTCCATTTGATAGCGGCATGGTCAAGGGCTGCGACGGCTTCTACCAGGCTTCAACTAGCTAGAACTGTTAGGGCATCCTGAAAGTGTACTCCATCATTTCCGAAAAGCAACTTCTGGATTGGAACCCTGGCTTGAAGGGTGACTGCAATGCCTTCAAGAGCGGCTACTGGTACTGCGTAGCCGATTTTGCGTCAATGACTTTCCCATTGCCATCCACTACGGCCGGTCTCCCCTCGCCGCCAGCTGAAGGTGCCTACACGAAGGACTGTGTCGGCTGGTATCAGGTTGGTAAGGTACCTTTGACGTGCGACCTCTTGGTGACCTTGTTCGGCACCTTTTCGAAGCAGCAGTTCATCGATTGGAATGCCGTAGCCGGAAATTGCGAAGACTACCTGGTTTGTTTCCCTCAACCCCCGGCATGCCAGGTGACGTCCTCAACAGATACTAATGATCTTTGTCAAAAAAAGATACCAGATGGCTATTACTGCATAGCAATCCCAAGCACGCCAAAAACGAGGACAGCGCCCCTATCTCTGCCGGCGTTCCCGACAGAGGCACCGGTGCAGACAGGCATCAAAGCTGATTGTAGCAAATTCTGGCATGTGTCCCGCACTGATACTTGCGACAAGATCGTGAGGGTCAACGGAATCAGTCTGGCAGACTTCTTATCCTGGAACCCGGCTGTCGGGTCAAGTTGTGATAATCTCAAGTCCGACTACAACATCTGTGTCGGAATCGGGGGTCCCGTCAGGACGAGCACGCCTCAAGGACAGAGTAGTTCGCCTACGCCGACGCCGACGTCACTTCCTTCTACCTCGACTAGCTCCAGCTTCTCGATTCCACCTACAACAACGTCGTCGGGAGGTGTTGCCACGCCTCTTCCTACACAGGTGAGCCTTGTTTAGTAGTCTTTGTCTTCCCTCCAGACTCTTCGAACCCACACTTTTCATTGTCGGCAATGCAATACGCTGACAATGGTGCTTTTGCTCTACTTCCAGTCGGAATGATAAGCGGATGCCAGCGATTTTACTTTGTCAAAGATGGTGATAGTTGCTGGTCCATTGCCAAGTTGAACGGCATTGATCTCAGGTGAGCTCTTACCAACCCGCCGCACGAGTATTGAGTATTCCTGCTAACAAAATCTTCCTTCACATTCAAAGTGACTTCTACAAGTGGAATTCGGGCGTCGGAGCCGACTGCAAGTCGCTGTGGCTAAAGAATTACGTCTGTATCGGTGTATCAGGCCTGGTTACAACAATACAATGATAGAGTCCGGATCTTAATAGCGAAGCCACATAAGCGCCGCACTTCTTGATTTTTTAACTCGGCTGGAAACAATGCGATTCTCGCGGTATATAATCGTCCATTCCTTGAACAATCCAGTATCCAGAATTTTCCGTAGACGGCGATTCTGTCGCAGCCTTTGACGAGGGCGCCGGTGTATTGATAACTCGCCAGAATCTTGGGCCGGGGTAATCGTGGGTAGATTGATTTGACTGTCGGCTTGACGCCTCCTGCCATCGATTGTAGACAGACGATGGGACAGCAAGATACAGATGCTTGAGGCGGCCGTCTGTCAGCATCTGTGTCCACCTCTCGTCTGCTTTGTAAACCATGCGCTGCCGCTTGAGGTCGACTTTATCCATTTGTGGCTTTCGATCAAGAGGTGTCAGATCGCCGCCGTAGAGAGAAATATGCACGATCTCGACTTGGGGCATGCTGCGAAGCAACGCATCAAAAGGCGAAGTATCCGCCTGGGTTGTTTCAGCGACTGTCTTGCCTCGCATGCAGTACTGAATCTCGACGTATCTGAGAGCCGCCAGTCTCTGCGGCAGAATCAGCTGGGGTATGTAGCGCAGCGTATCTGACCAGTCGTCAAACTTGAAGACATTGCTGCTGTAGAGAAGTCCTATGGTCTCGGTATACCTCAAACCAGCATCTCTCGTTAGCTTTAGACTAGATGACCGTGGGCTTTAACACTCGATACTCACGACTGTCGACAGGAGAGGAGCCAGCCCATGACGCCGACGAGGCATTTACCAGGCATAGATGCTCCCCTCTCCCAATGTGCACATGACATGGGTTCACCTTGAAGACATCCGTCTAGGGATATGTGCATGGCGGACCATTTACGGGTGGGAGGGTCTCGGTGACAAACGCAGCTTCGCCATCTCCAGGCTGTAGTTGAAGTTGTCTCCCATTCAACGGCTGATGACGGCCCACGAGCAGACTGGCCAAGCCAGAAGCCGGCGTGGGACTGAGGGTTCTGTCGATGGGCCTGACGATACTCAAGCACCAAGTGCAGCGCACGGTCTCCAAAGGCGGCCGTGATGATTTTCTCGCGAACATGGGTTGGAAGTTCGAAAAAGGGGCCGTTGCCAGGAATCCGGCCGCTGTCAAGACGGGACTGAGCTGTAGGCGTTATAGGGCGACGATGCGCGTTGCTGTTGCTGTTACTCAGGCACAGCTCCTTCAGCGAGTCTTCGCGTTCTGTGTCAGCGTTCTGGGTTCTTACATGTAGGGCAACTAAACGCGCTTCCGTCAAAAGTCAATGCGTATCTGCCGTTTTTTTTCTAATTTACTTTTGAAACTTACTTATATATCTTCTTACTAAGCTTTACGTAAAAGATGTATTCTTTGTTTTTTAAAAAGGGCATAGCTATGTAGAATATACTTACTTAATAATTTTGACATGACGCTAGCATTTTTATCGCAATATAAAACAATAAGCATGCCTTTTTTAACCCTCTTCGCGGCTAATTATAAGAAGACCTTAGCACTCATAGGGCAGAGACTCTCTTTTCCCTCGTATATAGCCCCGTTGTGCCACGTGTGGATAGCCTAGATAGCTGAATTCATTATCATTACTTTCCACAACGTCTCACATCTTGCATCGCTTTACAGACTTCTGGCTGTACAGCTGGGCAGGTCCATAAACCTATGGCAGGACGTGTCACCCTTGTTTCAACTCAACCGACACCCCAGATTGAATCGATGACCACCCTGTGTGTATATATCTGCCCTGAAAGGATGAGGTACGGAGAGATCACACGCCGTCCAGCAGAAATACTTGAGGACTACTGTCACGGGGGTCACGCTCAACGATATACGTACGGGACAAGGGTAGAAACTGATGAGGAAGTGCCATGAGATTTTTGGCGGGAGGAAACAGACTCTTGACAAGAACACAATATTCTAAATCTACATCCTCAAGTACGCGACAACAATGAATACACTGGGCTAATGCCTACACACCCGTTGAATTTACAGTGATGCCCTTCGCGAGAGCATCCACACCGTACTTCTGACAGGAGACCTATGGATTAATGTATACACAGCCTTCGGCTGAATGACCATTTTCATGTCACGTAGCGCAACTGTTTGGAATGGTTTGGGCAAAATGAAGGACTTTATTTCTGTATAATGATTGGACTTGTACGAAAAACAATAACTCATGGTGTTACCATTGCCTTAAGTGAGCGAAGTGATGTTCATAGTTTGAACCTTTCCCATCTGACTTGCATCGTCCTACACCCTGCGAGTGGCGGCGGTAGAGCCGCCCTGATCTTCTAGACGAGCCCCAATCCAGGTGGGCTGATCTAGGTGGCTGAGTCTCGCGAGGGCTTCAGCACTTTGGCGGTGCGTTACTTGCACGGCACTCAGTCCGTTTTAGCTCTCTGCTACCGGCACCTCGGCTTTCGCAACATTTCACCATTTTTCCAATGTTGACGCTGTTGCCACCACAAAGATTGTTAGACTTGCAGATATGGTCAATCTCATCGAAGTGCTGCTGGCCCCCTACTGCTGCGCAGCAATCTTTTGTTACTCGATAGTCAATACAACCACGACTTTTCACTAAACAAACTTCTGCGTAGCCTGCCATAGTCCCTTTCAGGAACAAGAATGCAATAGCTATAGTAGAAGTATGCATTGCGACAACTACCTCTATTAACCCATGAGCAGAAACGGAAGGATCATTGATACTTACAAACAGATTTTTTGAATGATAGAGTATAGTGTGACTGAATTATGAGGAGGACTTCTGCGAGAATAGAGCGGTATGAGTGCAGATTGTGAGTGCGATTCTTGAAGGGGTGATTCACCTTTTTATATTTCAAGCTTCCACGGGAGCCGTCCTCTGAACAACGTCATACTCACAGCCTCGGTGCCATTATTTTCTTAAACTCATCGGCTTACTGTCGTCAGGCTGCACGATTATACCCGTGAAGGCGAGTATTTGTGGGAGTTTCCTCACTCGGTTTTGAAGGCGGCATATCCTATCTGCCATTCGGAGCTTATGTTTTCTTACATCCCACGCGCCCCGCCACCAAATTTGTACATATGGCACTCCCTGGCAACAAAAATATCGCCCCCACGCGCCGCACGTGAACACCTATAGGCAACTGCATTAGTGGCCACCCACTAATTCTCCGGGCGCAACCATCTTTGTTACGTGGCAAAGCACGTGCAGTCAAGAGAGACTGTCATAAAGCTAGATTTAACATCTTAGTTTAGAAAATCAACTTACTTCTGACATCACACATCACCCCTAACAGTAGCTTTTATAAGTGAACTTAGTATAACTTACGACCTGTTGAATCCGTTGGCCCCTCTGACGGATTCGACTATTAATCGTGCAAAGCCAGCACGTAACAATCTTCCTTCCTTAAACATCATTAGGGTCATTGATTATGCTTATAATGCACTTGAGAGTGCGGGGTTTAATTCCATAATATTTGTTAGGGAGACCTCCTTGAGGTATTGGATGTGTGAATGCAGCCTACGCAATAACTAGGTTAAAACCCTTATTAAGATAATAGTAGAGATAATATATTAGAAGTACCTCTATAGACTAGTTATTACTATAGCGCACTATATACCTTTTAGGTATAAAAGTTAGGTATTATTAATACCTTTAATTAACTAAAATTAAACTATTTTTATTATTTATACTAATCCTTATCTTAATAGTTATAAGCCTAGGAGACTTTAATTACCTTTATTATTAATTATTATAAATAATATAAGCTTTATTAATATTATTAATTTAATGCTTACTAATATTAAGAGATAATTACCCTTTATTATAATAATTAGTTAAAGTATATAACCTATACTTTTTTTTAACTAGTATAGTTTCCCTTTATAATACCTAAAGAAACTTTAAATATAGTATTATTATTAAAAAAAAACTAGATTAAATAGTTTATATAAATTAAGAATTATAAAGAATCCTATAGTATTTAGGAGTATATTAATCTAAATTAAGATAAACTACTTAAAAAACCTATAATACTTATATACTTATAAAGAGGTCTAAGTGTGAGGCCCCGCCCACAACACAGCGTGCACACCCCACAGGTATACTAGGCCTAGGGCTAGGTCCACGTAACACTAGTAAGCCGCTAGATAAAAGCCAGTAACTTGCGCGTATAACACTTAGACCTAGTAAGCTTTAGTAAATATATAAGTGCCCCTATACCTCTTACCTAGCTATCCTTTATTCTTATAATTCTAAAGCTTCTTCTACTAGCTACCTAAGAGTAATATAGGGAGGAGAACTACCTAATCTATAAGAGTAATATTAGATAATAACTAAGGGCCACTAAATAAGGGTAACACTATAGCTAAGAACATGCCTTATTCTATAGGTACTATAACTAAAGATACACCCCTTACTATCTATACCTAAGCTATAGTAATAGTAAAGCAAATTACCTAGCTTAAGGAACTCTAGAAACTATAGGAAAGAGAGTAAGAGCTCTAAGATTTATTATAGCGTAATACTAGAGAAGAATAATTAAAAAGGTAGTAAAAAGCTAGCACTTCCTTAAGCTATAGTAGCTAAGAGGTTAAAGTTTAGAATATTACTAACCTCTAATACCCTATAAACCTATAGAGATATAAGATATAGATTAATAACCTAAACTATACCTTTAATAGGGCAAAGAAGAAGTTCTAATATAACTACTAGAAAATCCTTTTTACACTTAACTATATATATATTAATTATAGGGTAAGATAGGATAGATACCTTAAAGAATAGTAGGCTAATAGCTAGGATAACCTTAAAGATAACTAGGATAAATTTTAGACCTAGACACTTACACTACTTTAGGACTCTACTAATTATAACACATAAATAGCAACATAATTAGAGAATATAAAGTAACGTAAGGGTTAAAGCCTTATTAAGTTTAGTATCTTCTTAGATTTACTAGAGAAATACCTAGAAAAAGCCCTAGAAAAGACTTATACCCTTATATTCTTTATAAAGTTACTCCCTAACCTATAGGATCACATTAACCTACACACCTTTATTACTAATAAGACTTAAGAAGAGGTTATATAACTTACCTAGCAATTCTAGGAGGCTATGCTAAAAAATAAGCAAAAATCTAAGCAATTAGGAGATAAAGGCCTATATAAGAACCCTTAGCACTATAGAAATAACTCCTTATAAGGTTATAGACCTTATAAAGATTAAAGAAATAAAAACTAGGAGAAGGGCCTAGCTACCTACCTAAATACTACTAAACCTAGGGATAAGATATAGTATTATAACTATAATAGTATAGGATACCTTATATATTACTATAAGAAACCTAAGAAAAAGCCCTAAAAAAGCCTAGAAAACTCCCTAAGGTAGAAGTAAATACCCTTACCTCTACCTCTAATACTAAGGTGCTAATAGGGCATTAGTTTTATACACTAGTTACTATCTATAAGTATAAAGATATTAAAATAGTGGCTAATCTAAATAGTTACGCTAAGATTAATATAATTAGTATTAAGTTTATAAGAACCTATAAACTTAACTAGGCTAAGGCTATAGCACCTATTATTAAGGTAGTAAGAGCCCTTATAGTCCCTTAATATAGTATCTATAAGGTGCCTATTATAATTAAGGACTTAAGAGAAGAAGAAAGGGACCTTAAGCTACTATATATAGCTATAGATAGAGACCTAAGAGTAGGGGGAAGCCTTATATTAATTAGAATACATACCCTTATAGAAGAACACATATACCTTTGCCTATATTTATAGGAATAGTAGTTTAAGAAAGGAAAAGTAGCCTTTTTGCTATTAACTTCCTATAAATTTATAAAAGTAATATATAATAAGACTATTATATATACTATTATAGGGGTTATAGAAGATAAGTTTATTACCCTTAAAGATAATAAGGAGGCAAAAGCATATAGAACTATTAAAGATATTCCCCTAGAACTATATAAGTTTAAAGATATATTTATATTAGATAAGGCAGGAAGCTTACTATTAAGAAAAGAGACTAACTACATAATTAACCTAGTACCTAGGGCTACACCCCTATATAGACTAATCTACCCTCTCTCCTAAAGCAAGCTAAAAGAACTCTATAAATATATTAATAAAAACCTATAGAAAGGCTAGATAAAACCCTCTAAGAGCCCTATAGGCATACCTATTCTATTTATACTAAAGAAAGATAGAACACTTTAGTTATATATAGATTATTAGGGACTTAATAGAGTAATATAGAAGAATTACTACGCTCTCCCCCTAATTTTAGAGATCCTAGACTAGTGCTAAGGAGCTTACTACTTTTTAAAAATTAATATTAAGAATATATACTATTAAATTTATATTAAAGGAGGCAATAAGTAGAAGACTATATTTTATACCTATTATAGACACTATAAATACCTTATAATACCCTTTAGGTTAACTAATACCCTAGCTACTTTTTAAAGTTATATTTATAAAGCGCTTTATAGGCTAGTTAACACTATTTATATAGTATATCTAGATAATATCCTTATCTTTTTAAAGACATAGGAGAAATACACTATATATATTAAGGAAGTTTTAGAACACATAAGATTAGTGAAGTTATATATAAAACCCTTAAAGTGTTTATTTTACTAGGAGTTAGTAGAGTTCCTAGGGTTTATCCTATTAGTTAATAGGATCTTAATAGATACTTACTAGGTTAATATAATCTAAGAATAGAAAGAGCCTATAAGCTTTAAGGATATATAGTCCTTCCTTAGGTTCTATAACTTTTACTAATAGTTTATCTATAAATACTCTAGGATTATAGTACCTCTTTATACGTTAATAAAAGGTAGTTAAAATAGTATCTAGACTAGGAAGTTTATATTTAGAGTAAAGGAATAGCTAGTATTTAACTAGCTAAAAAAGGCCTTCTAGTAAGCGCCTCTCCTCTATTATTATAACCTAAGTTAACTAGTGCGTATTAAGATAGATACTTTAATCTTTATAATAGTAGGAATCCTATCTTAATAGGATAATAAGGGCTATTAGTATCTAGTAGTATTTTAGTTAAGGAAATTCATAGACACTAAGTATAATTATAGCATAGCTAATTAAGAGCTACTTACTATAGTAAAGTTATTTAAACACTAGTAATACTACATTAAGGGCGTAGCAAGCCTAGTTAAAGTCCTATTAGACTACTATAACCTATAGACCTTTATAAGGTAGTAGAAGTTAAATAGAAGGTAAGTAAGATAGTGTATATTCCTTTATCTCTTTTACTTTATAATTAGGCATAGACCTAGGAAAAGTAACCTAGCGGATACACTATTAAGAAAGTCTAATTATAAGGGCAAACCCCTAATAAATAGGGCACTATTACTAGAACTTTAAAGGAAGATAATACTTACTAAAATAGTAAAAAAAGAGAAACTAATATATTAAAGAAGATATAGTAAGATACCTTTAGGGGAGGAAAATACCCTAGTCTTAGGCATAGAGAGGCTTAATAAGATATCTTTAGGGGAGGAAAATACCCTAGCCCCTATAGAGAGAATAGCTAGAGTAGCCTAGTTAAGAAGCTAGTTAGCTACTATAAATCTAGTAAAAGGTTAGCTAACTAAAGGGGATTTTAAGGAGAAGGTAGTGTGTGTCTAAGATATTAGTATAGTATAAGAGATATAGGGGACTATTATATCACTAGATCCTTACTAATCTAAGCTAAATAAACTATTAGCATAACTACTACAGAAGGCATAGGATTAAGACCTAGATTTATAGAGATAAAATAGTAAGATTAATAACTCCCTAGTAAAAGGGAAGGGAAAGGCTAGTCTATAGTTACATAGTATAGGGGGTTTTCTATTATACTAAGACTAGGTAGTTATTCCCTAGGAGCCTATCTTATAATAGGAGCTTCTATAGCTACACTATAATAATCCACTAGTAGGTTACTTTAGGACTAAGCGCACTCTAGAGCTACTAAAGTATTACTTTTAGTAGCTAGCTATAAGTAAGTCTATTTTAGACTATGTTATAAGCTATAGGGTTTACTAATAGGTAGTAGCTAGAAGGTATTACTTATATAGAAGCCTTAAATCACTACTAATACTAAGGTAACTATAGATAAAGATCTTAATAGACTTCGTTATAGGGTTACCTATTGCGTAAGCAGGCAAGTAAGAGACTAATGTAATCCTAGTGATTATAGACTAATTTACTAAGTATTCTATCTTCCTACCTATAACTACTACTATTAACGCGGCTAAATTAGCAGAACTTTTCTATAAAGAGATTAAGCTACAATTCAGAGCCCTAGAGGGCATTATATCTAATAGAGGTTTAGTCTTTATAAGCTAATTCTAGTTAGACCTATACTACCTATCTTAGGTAAAGCGGAGGCTTTCTATAGTATTTCACCCCTAAACTAATAGGTAGATAGAAAGAATAAACTAAGTACTTAAGCACTACCTTTAATATTTTATTATAAAGAACTAATAAATATAGCCTAAGCTACTCCTAATAGCTTAATTTGCCTATAATAATATAGTAAATAGGAGCACTAGCTACTCCCTAAACTATTTACTTATAGGCTATTTACCTAAGTTTTATCTAGCTCTTAGGGGTAAGAGCTAGGAAGGGGAGGTGCTAGAAGTATATATGTATATTATAAAGCTATATAAAGTTAGAGAGTATCTAAAGAAGAACTAGGCTAAAGCTACTAAAACCTAGGTAAAGTACTATAACTAGTATTACTAGCTATTAATACTATATTAAGGTAACCTAGTATTACTATTAGTAAAGAATATTAGGCTTAAGGATATAAAATAGAAGCTAACCCCTAGATTTATTAGGCCTTTTTAAGTACTTAATACTATAAGGAAATAAGTATATAGACTAGTATTACCTAAGAAGTATAGATAGCTATATAATATATTTTATATAAGCCTATTAGAGCTATAGAATTACTATAAAGACACTAGGGATAAGGATATACTAATACTAAACCTTAAGGATAAAGAAAATAAGTATAAAGTTAAGGAAGTTAAGGACTATAAAAAGACCTATAAAGGTAATAAATACCTAGTAAAATAGAAGGGTTAGCTAAGTAAATATAACTAATAGGTTCTAGTAGAAGATATAGAAGGTGCTTAATATATAATTTAAGTATTTTACTAAAGTAGATTATATAAGAAAGGTAGTAACATATAGGTAAGTTATAGGCAAAGAGATATAGAGTTATAATAAAAAAGGCCTAGCCTTATTAGCTACTATTACACTCCTATATAAACTACCTTAGACTACTTACTAAATAATAAAAGAAAATACACCTAAAGCGCGGGGAGGGTTAAGGGAAACCTCTCTATTATTACCCCCTTATAGTAAAAAGCCTAACCCTTATAAATAAGATACTTAGCGCTATTCTTATCCTTAGTAATTACCTAGCGTATTACTAGTGTAAAACAATGTTTTACTATCCCCTAGGGTATATATCCTAGGTCTAAGTGTTATAAGTATAAAGTTATTTTTATATTCTATATAATCTTAAGTTTATAGTAGTTTACCTATAGAAGAATTAGTAAATATATAGTAAGGTAGGGTAGAATAACTATAATACTTATATACCCTAGAATTAGGCTTAGGAATATTATAATAAGTAGCTGCTATTATGATACTACGTACTATTAGTATATAATAGAGGCGTGCTACTACTAAATATAAGTAAGAGACTAGCAAATATATAGTAAAGAGATAAACCTAATAAACCTTTACAGCCCTGGTTAAGCTAAAAGTAATATAGTGTAATATATTTACGTAATTAAACCCTATTATTAGATAGAGGTAATACTTAGTAATATAGAAGTAAGAGGCCTCTAAAAATAGGTAGTCCTTAGGGTCTTCCTCTACTATATTACTATAGATATCTATAAGTATTTAGGCCTAGTCTAAAACTATAAGGAGGTTAATAAAATCACCCCTTATTATAGCTATAGCCTATAGGAATTTATTAGTAAAATAAGACTAAAAGATATAGAAAGAGTAGTATACTTATAGTCTTATAAGAATTACTATAGTTATAGTATTAGGCATAGCGCTTAGAATATTTTATCTTTTAAGGATTTATAAATAGATTATAGGGAAATTAATAGTTAATCTACGGTAATATAGGCTTAGCTAGGGGATATTTCTTAAACTTAGCGTATCTAGTGTGTAAATAATATATATAGCTATATTCTTTTAAAGGAATATACTTATTTTCTATAATAAATATATAGTAATTAAGGACTAGGAAGGGATAGAAACTAAAGGCATAAGAAATAATTAAAAAATTACTATAGTTATAGAAGGGAAGAGTATATAATATAATAAAGAATTATAGGTGAATTTATAGTTAAACCCTATCTATTATTTATTATTATTTTAGAAGCTATTACTAGTTAGTAAATAGCTATAAAGTAGCTAGCAAAAGCTATTTAGGAGCCTAGCTATAAGTAGGGAGGTAATTATAAGGCCCTGCCTATAATACAGCGTAGACACCCTATAGGCATGCTAGGCCTAGGGCTAGGTCTACGTAACACTGGCGAGCCGCTAGATAAAAGCCAGTGACTCGCGCGTATAACACTTAGACCTAGCAAGCTTTAGTAAATACATAAGTGCCCCTATACCTCTTGCCTAGCTATCCTTTGTTCTCACACTAAGACTAGAGATTATAGTAAATAACCCTAATATTATTAAAGATTAAAAGCTTACTTATAAAAATATAAAAAATAAATATAACTTCTAATATAGAGATTTATAAGTTAATCTTATAAAGTATTATAATTTATTAAAGTAAATACTAAAGATTAGGAAATATATTTATAAGACTCTCTTAAAGAATATTAAAGCTTCTTTAAGATTAGTATAAGCTAAATACTTAGAAAATACTAATTCTTATAGAAATATACCTTAATAATTACTTATAAGCTAAAGATACTTATAATTAGTATAAATAAGTAGTAATAATAAAGGTACTATAAAGAAATTATTAAGATCTAGAAACCTAATAAACTAAGGAGATAATATTATATAAGTTTATAATTTCTCTTTATAGTAAATTTAAGTTATTTTAAAAAAAAATAATCTAATTAATAAAGGTATAAACTAAAGCTTTCTTAAAGCTATTATAAAGTTTAAAAGAGATTATAAGGCTTTATAAAGTATACTAAAGTTAGCTAATATACTTATTATTAATAGATTAAGTAATTAAAGTAAATTAGAGAAAAAGAAATACTCTAGATATATAAATTATAATATTTATAATACCTTAAAATAGTAGGAATTCTATAATTTATTTAAGGCTATATATAAGCTAAAGACTATACTAAAGAACTAGGAAGTTAGAAAGAACTTTAAAAAAAATATTAAGAAGTATCTTAAGAAAAATCTATAAAAAAAGTCTAAGATAATAAGTTAGAAACTAGAGAAAAAAAGTAGTAAGATATTTATACCTTTATAAAATCTAACTAATAACTTAGTTATAGTTACCTCTAGTAAGAAGACTACAAATATATTATTATTTATATACTCTAAATAAGGTTAATAGGTAAAGAAAAGTATAAATTTAATAACTAATACTATAGATAGCTTAGAATTAAGGTAAAATATAGTTCTTTATAACTCTAAAGCTAATATCTATATATTTAATAATATTCACTAGTTTAATTAATCTAAATTTAATAGAAATATTATAATAAAGATTAAAGCTAGAGGTATAATATATATAGCTTTAGGATAAGGCCCTATATATATCTCTATTATAGACCCTATATTATAAAGTATAAGGATATTAGTATTAAAGACTATATTATTTATTTCTAAATTCTATATTAATCTAGTATTAGTAATAATTCTTATAAAGGTAGGTATTTTCTAGAATTAGAAGAAGTTATTCCTATATTAAGGGATAATACCTATAGCTAAAGTCTATAATATTAATAAGCTTTATATATTATTAAGACTATTAGAGAATCTAAAGAAAGCCTATACTATATCTAGTAAAGCACTAAGACTACTTATAAAGGGAGATATAGACCTTTAGTATTACTAATATAGTTATCTAGGTATAAAGGCCTTTATAAAGCTTATAAATATAGCTTTAGGTATTAAATTAATAAGTCCTAAGCTTATATAGTATAAGATATATACTATAGGTAAAGCTAAGTAATAGAGATTATAGGTTATACTTAAAGGACTTCCTTAAGGACTAAGTTATAGTCTTTTAGTTAATCTAGATTACTATAACTCTCCTTACTAAAATAGTAATAGGTATTAGTATATTTTTACCTACCTTATAACCTTAATATAATTTTTCTATTCCTTTAAGATAAAGAATAGAATTTATAATAGCTTTTATATAATAATAGTATTCCTAAGTACTTAATTTAGGGGTTAACTATACTTTTTATATAGTAATATTAAGAAAGCCCTCTTTATAAAGAATATAAAGAATAAAATAGCTTTTACTAGTATTATAGTTTATAATTTAGCTCTCTTAATACCTAGTTAAAATAGAAAGGTAAAGAGGTCTAGGGGGATAATTAAGTAAAAAGCTTATATTTTAAGTCTTAAAGCTAACCTTTTATCTAATCTTAATAATAAGGTCTTTAATACTATAGTTTATTTATTAAATTATATACCTTTTAAATATTATAGGAAGTAAACTATACTATATAAACTTTAGTAAGATTAGGCTAGGAAAATAGTCCTTATATACTTAAATATAGTAAAGGTCTAGAAACCTTTAATTATATATTTATAAGCCTATAGATATAAAGTATTTCCTATAATAATAAAGGCTCTAGAGTATATTAAATTATATAATATAATACTATAGTTAGAGTAAAAAGCTTATATTAAATACCTTATTAGTTATAGAGGTAAGTCCTAGTATATTATATAAATACCTTTGCTTTATAATTATAAGGTTATTATATTAGTATATATTTAATTTAATAAGAACTCCTTCTTTAAAATAGAAGAAAAGCTAGAATTAGCCTAAAAGAAGAAGATATTAATAATTATACTACTTAAAAAGCTTAAAGCTAATAATATTAATAAGGAAATTAGTTAAGACCTTATTAAAATAGAATTAGAAAATAAGAATTATAAGAATTATACCTCTTTACCTTTAAATATAAAAGGAGAAAATAAATAGTTTAAAGTAAAAATACCTCTTTATATAATAAGAAAAAAAAATAACCTTTCTAGTATACTTTTAACCCTTTCTAACTTTTCTTATAAGGCACTAGTTACTATAGAGAATATAAAGCTTTAGGTATAAGGTAATAATACACTATTTTATAAGATTAATAAATTTATATATAATATAATAATTAAATATATAGAGATTACTATAAAGTCTAGTAAAATTACTAGTAAAGGTAGTAAGACTATAGAGAATTATTATCCCTAGGATAATAGTATTAATCTAGATAATATTATTACTAGAAAACACTAAAGAAAGGAAATATATAAAGCTAAGTAAGTATAGTTTACTTTTACTTTTTCTATAGTATTATAAAGTATTTAATATAGTTTATAAATTAAAGATATACTACTAGAACTTACCTATTATTATTAAGCTATTATCAGGAGCGTAAGGGACAGAGACAGGATTATCACATAATAGAGCATTAGCAGGACCTCGGACCCACTAGGTTAGGGAGGGGTTAGCTAGTAGCTAGATAGTTACGTAAGCGTAGGGCAAGGTATTTAGCGAGGACTACCCACATTCTTATAAAAGGTTAGAGCTTAAAACCTTCACGCACCTACCCCTAGGTAGCACCTTTCTAGCTATAACTATAAATCTAAGCTATTACTATTACGTGGCAGAACACGTGCAGTACATAGAGGCTGCTATACAAAAGCTAGATTTAATATCTTAGTTTAGGAATTTAACTTACTTTATATATATTATATTACCCCTAATAGTAGCTTTTATAAGTAAACTTAGTATAACTTATAACCTATTAAATCTATTAGCCTCTCTAATAGAATTAACTATCTATTATATAAAGCTAGTATATAGTAAGTAGTAGTAATTAGAGATTCTTTTATTACGCCCTTCTAGAAGCCTAGAAATAACCTATATATCTAAAACTAACTATTTATAATAGTAATATACTAATCCTTAGAGTATTTTCTTACTCTCTAAAAATAAACTATATATTATTTACTAGTTTTATACTTTTAATAGCATAAATCTAGATTTTAATTATTAAAAATAGAAACTTATTAGGATTAATAATTAAGAGAATCTAAACTAACTTATAAGATATAAATTTAATAATAAAGTAATAGAAAAATAGGAATAGCTAATATATTAAGACTCCCTTATTTATTAGAATTTAGTAAATCTATAAGCTATATATTACGCCTAGAATTAAGTTAAATCCTATATCTAAAAAGCTAAAACTAGAGGCTTACTTAATAAACCTAATAAATTAATAAGTAGTAAGGTATTAGAAAGGCTATTTTAAGATACTCTTAGTCTAGCTTATAGTACTACTACTATAAGAACTAGGAGTAGTATAGGAAAAGATAAAAATAATAAAGAAAAGGGAATTATAAACTATTTTAAAACTAATACTACTACTTAGGATATTAAACCCCCTAATTAGTTAATAGAGTTAAATCTAGAAAACTTACTACTAGGACCCTTAGAATACCTAAAGGATTCTAAGGATTCTTATACTAAGACTAGTAAATATAATATAATAAGGATAATATAGGGGATTTAGAAATAGTAATAGGTATTATAGTAAGCTATAGAGAAAATAGTATTAGGGATAGACTAGCTAGTAATAAGATTAATAACTAAAATTAGGAGCTTATAAAGCATAAGTGCCTTAGTAAGTTTAACGCTATTAGCATAGAATACTAACTAAGGATTACTATATCTAGCTAATAAATAGGGCTAGTATAATAGGTATTTATATACTAATAGAGAAATAACTAGACTATTAGTGTAATTATTCCTACTCTAATACTAATAAGGACTACTATAACTATAGCTAGGACTATTAGTATAGCTAGGACCACTAGCATAACTAATATAGCTAGAATATTAGTAAGGATACTTATAACCTTAGCTAAGTCCTTACTAGACTTAGTAGTAAGGACTATACCCTTTAGATTAAGGTTAGTATACTAATTTTAGAAATTAAAGAAAAATAGACTTAGTATTACACTAAAGTTAGTATAACTAGTAAATAGAAATAGCGGAATAGAATATAGATTTAATGTAGAAGATTATAGATATTAGGTATTTTAAGCCTTATAATAAACTAGAAGAGGCTAGTTATAACCTTATTATATATAATAGAAAGTAAACTATCTTCTATAATATTAAATTATAGATCAAGGTAATTAAAGATTACTTATATTATACTAATCCTAGCTATTAGGATATTATTTAGAAGAAAATCTAGATATTATTCTAAGGGGATGTAATAGTATAGTATAGATAATATCTTAACTTAGTAAAATAAAACACTATATTTAGTAAAATACTAACTATATTTATAGCTATATAAAAGGAATTTAGTATTTAGGTTTAGGATATAATAGCATAGCTTAATAAGGTAGAATATACTAAAGAGAATATTATAAAAGAGATATCTTTTTATAAATTTATATTAAAGATCTTCTAGTATATAAGGGTAAATAGTAAGTTAACTAACTATTAGCTTTTAGTGCGTTTATATCTTAAGCTATATTTAGGATTATAATAGATATACCTAGTTCTAACTTAAATAGATATAAGATTAGTATATATTACTATAGTAAATAATAAGAGATATAATCTATATAACTACTTATATAGTAAAGGCTAATCTATAAGTAAAAAAGGTAAAGGGAAGCTTAAGGTCTATTTTAATACTAAGATATCTAGTAGTAATTTAGAAAAAGATAAGAATAAAGTATAAGTAAACTAGAACTAGCTATTTAATAGATAATTCTCTTAAGGAAACTAGTGTTATAAGTAAGATAAGTAAAATACCTAAAGATTTCTAGGATATTTCTAACTATAGCTATATAGGTATAATTAACCTTCTAAAGGATAAAACTAGAGACTATAGTAAAATAAGTCTTAAGAGAATAAAGGGGAAGAGTATATAAAAATTAGGTAGACTTAATAGACTAAAGCACTAAACTAATAAAATAAGTAACCCTAAGACTATAGTCTTATAAGGAAAGGAGGCTAAGTATAGTAGCCTAGATAATTTTAGTAATAGGAAAAGAGCTCTATAAGGGACTAGGAATATGCTAATATTATAGTATATAATAATAATTCTAATATATAATAATATAAAACTTATCTTTAGGAATACGGTTATTATATAGCTAAAGAAAAGGAGGTTCTAGAGAATAATAGTAAGGATAATTAAGAATAAGACTTAAATTTTATTAAAACTTATTTTATAGAAAATATCCTAAAAGAGGTAAATAAGGCTATTACTAGGATAACCTTAAATAGGACTAGATAACTTACCCTAGGATAAGTAATTAAAGCTATAGTAAGACTATAAGAAGTTAAATATAATAGAAAAAGGGCTAATATATATCTAAAGATTCCTATTAAATTTAATAATAAGGGTAAAAGTTACTAAGTCTATCTTAACTTAGGAATATTATTAATTTTAGTAAATAAGGCATAGCTATAATAGTATAGATTAAATATAAAGTAAGTAACGTAGGAACTAAAGCTAGTATCTAGGGTTTAATCTTCCTTTTTTATTACTAAAATAGCTATATTTAACTTTTATATTCTAGGGATAGTGTATAGAATAGAAATCACTAGCTATTTTATAGTTATAGTAAACGTAATGCTAAATTTAGGACTAAAATTATTACTTAGAATGAATTTTACTTATAAATATAAGGCTAAAATTAATTTTATCTAACTAAAGGTAGTTTTTAGGTTAGTTTATAGCATAATAGTACTAGTAGAAATCTTCTAACTATTAAATAAGGTCCCTTACTAAAAGGTAGTTACTACCTATATAGTATTAATTCCACTAAAGTCTTATTTATATATACTTATTAGTTAGAAGGATATATAGAAAAATTAGGAAATAAGTGTGTACTATGTATAATTATATTTAGAGTATTTCCCTAATACACTATTTAATAGATCTAGTAAGGGATAGATAATTACCTATAATCTAACTAATAAAATTATTACTATTAGAAAACACTAGAAGGTTACACGCCTAACTATAGCTAGTGAGGTTAATGCTAATTACCTAGTTAATAATCCTTTTATATACTATACCTATTTTAGCAAGGATATTATAAAGAAAAAGGAAGATAAAGATAAGAATAGTAATAAATCTAATAAAAAGAAGGATAATCTTAATCTAAAGAAAGTTAATACTAAAGTGCTATTATATAGGATTTTATACCTAAAGGAAATCCTATATATAACTAATAAATTTAGTATATAAATTACTAATATTAACTAGGAAGCAGCGAATAAACTAGTTTAACTAACTAATAAATATAATATTTATTATAATAAAGGTATTATCCTTATACTAGAAGACTAGAAAATAAGAATTAATCTTATAGATAAATAGTAGTATTAAATAAGGCTAATTAGGCCTTATAAACTAGGAGGATAGGATATAACTAAACTTAATAAAGTATATAATAAACTCTACCTAAAAGGGAAAATATTATATTTAGATAAGCTAGTAGCTATAGTATACCTAGTATTTATAGTTTAGTAAGAAACTAGTTAGAAAAGAAAAGGGAGAGTTATAATTAATATAAGGCTACTTAATAATATAGTAGTGCTAGATATATACCCTTTACTAGACTAAAGTAATATTATAGATAATATATATAGTAAGAAGGTTTTTTCTCTTTTTAATAAAATAGGATTTTTTTACTAACTACTAGTTAGAAGTGACTATTAAGCCTATATAGTAGTTATATTAAATTAAGGTCTTAAAGTGTTAAATATAGTATTAATAGGATTTAAGAACTCCCTTATATTTACCTAAAGGTTTATAAATAGACTTTTTTAAAAGTATAAGTATTTTATATAAGTCTATATTAATAATAATATTATATTTTTAGATAGTCTTAAAGAGTATTTAAGCTATCTTAATATTATACTTAGGATTCTTAAAGAAAATAAAATAATAATTACCATAAAGAAGTTATTTATTAGTTATCCTACTATTTAACTACTAGGTTTTGTTATTAATAGTAATAGGATTATTAATACTAATAATAGGCTTAAAGCTTTTTAGAAGATAATTTTCCTAAGTAATCTATTAAGTCTTAAAACCTTTATTAGAATAGCTAGATTTCTTTATAATAGAATTCTATAGTTTAATATATAAATCTAACTATTATAAATATAGAAAATAGCGCTATTAAGGGAATTCTATAAAAAGGATAAGAAAATTATTAGTATCTTAAAACTAGTATAAAAAAGGAAGACATAGTAAAAGATATTTTTGCTAACTAAGTAGGAGAAAAAGGCTTTTAAAGATATTAAAGCATTCCTAAGTAAGAAATAAACCCTATAGTATTATAATTTATAAAAGCCACTTTTCCTTAAAATTAATGCCTATAAGAAAGGATTTAAGTTATATACTTTTTAATTATAAGAAGAATAGGATAGTTAGAGCGTCCCTAGAAAGGATATTAAAAATAACTAAATATAGCTAATTTTATTTCTTTCTAGGGTAATATTAAGTATTAAGAAGCAGTATAGTTTAACTAAGGTAAAAGTAGCTATAATTACATAGAGTATTAGAAAACTTTAGAAAATAGTCTAATCTAATAATATAATAGTTAATATATTAACTAACTATTCCCTAGTAAAAGGGATTATTAAGTATACCTTATTATTAATAATAGATTTAGATAAGGCTAATCTAAAACTAGCAAAAGTTATAAATTATTTATTATAATTTAACCTTAAGGTAACTTATATACTAGGGATACTAAATATAGTACTAGATATACTTTTAAGACTACTAGTAAAATTAACTTACTAGAAGGTAGTATAGAAAAGCTAATATAATAAATTAGATATAAGCGCTTATTTTATAAGTAAGGAGTATATTATAACCGTAATTATAGATAATAGTCTTAAAGCTAGAATTATTATAGGATATTAGTATAATTAAAAGTTTAGCTAAATTATTATAGTAATATAAGCTTACTAAGAAAGGTAAGTAATAAAGAATACTAGAGTTAGACTAAAGATTCCTTTATATAAATAGGACTTATATAAGAATAATCTATTATACTACTATAGTAGAGATAGATTTTTCTATCTCTATATTCTAACTATAGAGGTTAAATCTATCCTATAACTAGTCTATAATAAATAGTAATATTTTAGAATTACTTAAATAGTAGTAAAGCTTTATTTAGTCTATTTTTTATGTATAAGTTAGTAGATTTATAATTATATAGCCTATTATATAGTATATTAGGAAAATATAATTAATTATTTAAAGCTACCTAGGGAGTTATAGCTATTATAGCTAAAGCTAATGCTATTTTATATAATCTTACTTAATTTTATTATAGATATACTAGAAGTATTAGCTACTAATATAATATAGTAAATAGAAGGATATACTATATATAATTTATTATATCTAGTAAACTACTTATTTAGTAAGAGAACCCTTCTAATACTAAGATATATAATATATCTAGTAGAGATTTAGGTAGAATTACTCCTTTATGCCTTATATATTATAGACTAGGGATTACTAAGATAAATTATTAGTAATAAGGACCTAAAGTTTATATCTAATATATAGAAGGAGATATTTAGGTATATAGGAGTTAAAGTCCTTATAGGTATAGCGTATTATCTATAGATAAATAAAAAAGCTAAAAGAAAAAACTAGATAGTAATAATTATAATATATTACTATATAGTAATAGATCTAGATATAATATAGACTATAATACTCCTAGCACTATAGTATTAATTAAATAACACTATAGCTATAAGTATAGGGTAGGCTCCTAATAAGTTACTATATAGGTTTTATTCTCTAAGTATTATTAATCTTCTTTCCCTAAATAATATAATTAATATAAGAACTAGTGTAAATAATATAGTAGTGCTATAAAAGTTATACTAGTATAAGGCCTAACTAGCGATTATAATAGTAGTTACCTTTACTAAGATTTAGTATAATAACCGCTATAAACTAGTTAATATTAATATAGGAGATATAGTTTATTTATAATTATATAAGAGATATAAATTACCTAGAAAACCTAAGAAAAAATAGTTACTATAAAAGGTAAGACTATATAAGGTACTAGAAAAGGTAAACCTATTAGTATATTAATTAGATTTCCCCCTAAATTTATAAGTCTATCTAGTGGTTTTTATAGTATAAATATAGAAGCTAGTATAAGAAAAGGACTTATTTAATAGGAAAGAACTAGCTCTGTTACTAATTATATTTAATAATCCAGAGGAAGTAAACTATTAGAAGATTAAATAAATCTATAGTTATTAGGTTAAAATCTCTAAAAGAAATAAGACTATAAAAGTAAAATTCCTTATTTAATAAAAGGGATTTACTACTAAGGATAACTAATAGATAGCTAAAAGCAAGATATAGATTAATATAGCTAAGATAATAGAAAAATACCTTAAAAAGAACCTAGTTAATTAGTAAAGAGAGTATACAAAGAAGGGTATAAATTTGCCTATAAAATAATAATAGTAAAGAAATAAAGATATTTTATAAGTAGTTAGATTTAACTAGTTAGGGCAAAGCTATAAGGCCTTTTCTTATATATATATTTTATTACACTAACTAGGGGAAGCTTACTATACTCTTACTTTATATTATTCTCTAATACCCTACTACTTTTACATAGTTAAATTTAATATAAGTATAGTTATTTTTATTTTAGTCTTATTTTCCTTTATATTATTTATTTCTAAGGATAATATTATATATAATATAAAAGCTTTTATGTAGTTAAATTTAATATAAGTATAGTTATTTTTATTTTAGTCTTATTTTCCTTTATATTATTTATTTCTAAGAATAATATTATATATAATATAAAAGTCTAAAAACTATTAGAACTAAAGCTAAATTAGCTATAGGAAATATAGGAGTATAGTAATTACTAAAAGTACTAAGTAAGACCTTATAATATTATACTAGAAGTTAAATATAAGTTTTATAGGTAATAAGTAAACCTATATAATAACCCTTTAGCTACACTAGATTTTATTCTATTTAATAATAAGGTTAGTATATAAAACTAAATACTCTATAAGTAAATATAGGTAGCTTATTTATATATTTAAGTACTAGCATTAGAATAATAAAACTAGTTATTAAAATAGCTTATAGTTACTAATTTAGCATAATAGTAATTTACTATATATAGTAAAAGAGCTAAATATAACTAGTAAATTAATAAGATTTTAGTGTAGCTAGGAACTATAACCTACTATAAGAGAGTAAAGTTCTAAAACTACCTTCTAGATTAAGTAAACTAAAATAGCTAATTATACTAATTCTTACTTCTAATATAATAAGTTATATAATTATAGCTATAATAGTATTAAGATAAATCTAGTATATAATAAAATAAGGTAAATAGACTATTACTATTAGTAAAGAAAGGTAGTAGAAGCACTAATAAAGTAGCTAGAGTTATATAGGTAATAGTTAATAAAGAGAAGTAAATAGAGAATAATAATAATATAGTAGATATTATATTAGATTTATCTATAGAAAGGTAAATAAGAGATTAAGCTATATAGGATTTAATTAGAGAGAATTATATAAGAAAGAAAAGAAAAAAATTAGTATAAAAGGAAAATAAATCTAAAAACTTACTAAGAAAAGTAAGAGAGTAGTAAGATTTAACTTAACCTAATTAAGAGTAGGATCTTTTAAGCTAGAATTAGAACCTAAAAGTAATAGAAATACTAAGTTTAGGAAAATAAAGGTTAATAATAGTGTAGTAAAAAGTAAATTTAATAAGGAGGTTAAAGAGATACTTATAGAGTACCTTATTAGACTATTATAAGTTTATAAATAAATAGTAAAGCTTAATTTTAAGCTACTATTTACTAGATTTAGAAAGCCTAGATTAAGAGTAAACACTTAAATACTAATGCCTAATATTAGCATAGTAGTGTATAAGAGAGTAATAGAAGAATTTAATATAGTATATAAAGGAAAAAGTATAAAAGGAGTTAATTTTAGTAAATTTAGATATATAATAGTAAGTTACTAGAAAAAGATATAGGATATTAGGGATATAATATAGACTTATATATATAAATTTACCCTTAAGGGCGCTAAGATAGTGTTTAATAGTTTAGAAGTAAATTTAAAGAATATATACTTTATATTATAGTAAAATATAGTTATCTAAATTTTTACTATTTTTAAAGAGTAAAGGGTTACTTTAGTAATAAAGTAAGTAATAGTAAGATAAGTAGGAAAGCTTATATATTAGATTACTATTAATCTAATAGAGTATAGAGTAATAAGAAAAGTAAAAAACTAGGTAAAAATAGTAGTAGTAGCTTTCTATAATAGTGTAATAGTTAAATATAGATAATAGATAGCTATATATAATAGTATATTATCTCTACTATTATAAGCTAATATATTAGCTCTTTATTTTATAGATAAATATAGTGTAGTAAATAGTATAATTACAGGAGCACTAGCTAGTATTAGATATATAAATTTACTTTATATTAGCATAGAAAATAAGCTAGTACTAAAATTATCTAAATCTTAGTAAACTAAGGAGATAGATAAGTAATATAAATAAAGCAAAATTAATAACTTAATTAATAAAGTTAATACTATTAGTAAGTAAATTAATAAAATAAAAAAGGAGTTTACTCTTACTAAAGAGTAAGTAAATATAGTATTTAAAGCTATTAAAGAGTTAGTAAAGGAGATTTATAAGCTAATAGTTATAATAAAAAAGAATTTAAAAAGCATTAAAAGTAAGTTTAAATAAGTATTAGAAATATTAAAGAATTATAAAAAGAAGATCTCCTAGTGTAATTTAAGCGAAATTCTAGTTAATATTAATAAATAACTTAATGCTTTAAAAAGGGATATAGCTAAGAAAACTAAAGATAAGAAAAAGATTATAGAATTAGTATTTATAGTATTAAAGATATTAAAGGTAATATAGAATTAGGAGGTAAAAATTAAGAATCTTATAAATAAGTAAAAAATATTTAAGAAGAATATAAGGAAAATAAGATTAGCTCTAGTAAGGCTAATTCTAGTAATAGAAACCCTAGGAAGATAGATTTAGATATTACTAGCTTTAGAGACTTTAACGTAGCTAACACTAGTTTTAGTAATATTAGCTTTAGTAACACTAGCCTTAGGTAAAACTAATAGGTAATAAGGCAAATTACATTAGGGAATACTAAAATTAGGTAATAAGTAACCTTAGGGCAAAATAGGACCTTTACTAACGCTAAGTAAGAGACCTAAACTACTAGGGAAGCCTAGTTTAAATATATAGGTAATTTAGCTAGATACCTAATAAATAACGCTAAGAATACCTATATTATAGGAGATAAATAAGACATTACTAACACTATTAGGAAAATAGATAAAAAGGGCAGTAACCCCTAGGTAAATAGTGTTACGAACTATAAGGGCAATAACCACTATAGTAGTAAAGCTATAAGCTAAGGAGGACGAATTTACTAGATTACTAGATTAAATAAATAATATAAAACATTAAGGTATAAATTAGGGGCATTTAGAATAATAAGGGAATAGAGGAATTTAGTAATTACTAAGAGGAAATAATAAAATATAGTAAAGATAGAGTACTAATAATAGAATAGGAAGATTTTATTATTTAATATAATAAATTTAATTATAGTTTAACTATATATAACTAGGATAGTTATCTTTTTAGCGTGCCTAGCACTTATTATATAGTAGAATATATGTAGTATATAGAGGCTACTATATAAAAGCTAGATTTAATATCTTAGTTTAGAAATTTAACTTACTTTATACATATTATATCACCCCTAATAGTAGCTTTTATAAGTGAACTTAGTATAACTTATAACCTGTTAATCCGTTAGCCCCTCTGACGGAATTGACTATCTATCGTGCAAAGCCAGCACGTAACAATTACTCTATTCTATTATCTTTTAACCCTTAAGTCATAACAAATTAAGCTCTTAATCCCTTTAGGGCAATAGACTATTAGCTAGATTATAATATTAGCACACTAGAGAATATTTACATAAAACACGCTTACACCCCCTAGTAGTAATGCTATAGATAAGTAAAGTAGTAATAGCGTAGTAAATACTTAAATAATAAATACTAATAATTAAGTGTGTTAAATACTACCTAAGACTAATCTAGATAATAATACTAGAATTAAGAATAATAGCGTTAAGAAGGTAGTGTAATAGTGTTATAATATTATATAAGCTAAGCTATAATATATATAGAAAATATAGGAAATTCTATAAATAAAAGCAAAAATTAAGAAGCTTTAGGTAAACTTACTATTAGTTAGAACCTAGTAAGGACCTATAAATCCACCTTTTTAGGTTAGACTAACTACTTCTATACTTACTTTGCTAATAGGTGCTAAGTAAGTAGTAAATATATACTAATATAGTATTATTAAGATATAGCTATAGATACTATTATATAAGGGGGATACTTATAAAAACCTCTAGAATTTCCTAGCGGACTTAAATATATTATTTAAATTAGACTAATACACCTTTTATAATAATATAATTATCAAGGTAGGGGTTAGTGTAGATAATAAAAATGGTTCGATTTTGGTTAATTAGAGGTGCAGACAGTACCTAACTTTTATACCTAAAAGGTATATAGTGCGCTATAGTAATAACTAGTCTACGGAGGTACTTCTAATATATTATCTCCACTGTTATCTTATTAAGGGTTTTAACCTAGTTATTACGTAGGCTATATCCACATATCTAATACCTTAAGGAGGTCTCCCTAATATACCCCCCCTAGCTAAGATATCTATTAAAGCTAGAGATTAAAGGCATAGAAAGAGATTATAAATAATTTCTAGTGTTATAATTAGATAGGAATCTCTTATAAGCTAATTCTATAGTAGAAGTCCCTATGTATTTAACCTAAAAGTAGCTTTATAAAGCTATCTATAAGTATCTTAGAGGTCTTTATCTAATTAACCTTAATATTACCTATTATATATTATTCTTAAATCTATATTTAATTTATATTAAGGTACTTAAGGCTAGTCTAAAGCCTTCCTTCTATATATTTAGTAATCTAGATTATTTACTTATTATTACACTAGATAATTAAGAGTAGTAGTATATAGACCTTAATATTATAAAGTAGTCTTCCTAGAGATATATACTCTTTTACACTATAATTTAGGGTAAAGAGCTTTACTTCTATACTTAAAGTTATTATATAATATTACCTACCTAACTTCTAATTAATTATAGCACTATATATAATAAAGATATAACCTTATATTAATTTCTAAGTATTAGGGTTATTACTAAGTAAAGTATTAGTACTAGAGAATAGTATATTAAAATTATCTACTCCTAAGTAGTAAATATATAGCTTCTTTATATTCTAAGTATATAAAATTACTCCTTTAGTAAGCTTAATATACTTTACTAATAGATTTATTATAAAAGAGGTAAGCTTTAATACTATAAAGGCTATATTAGGTTTTCTAATAATATATAGATACACTAAAGAGCTAATAACTACTCTATAATAATTAATCTCTTTATTAGTAGCTTTACTAGTATTAGTAAGGATTATAGCTATAGGAAGAGAAATAGGGGATAAGCTCTTTAAATTACTATTAATAATATTAGAAATAAATTTCTAAGTAATCTTTTAAATATATAATTCCTATAATAACTATATCTCTTTAGTATTATAATTTCTAATAATTTTAATACCTAGAAACTACTTTAGGTTACCTTAGTCCTTAATATTAAGACTATTTATTAGTTATTTATAAAGCTCTTTAAATTCTACTTAAAATCTATTAGGGTATATTACTATAATATTATCTATATAGAAGAATAGAATAAATCCGCCCTTTATAAAGATATATAAGTCTTCCTTTTCTTATATAAAGTCTAGCTTTAATAAGAATTATATAAGATATAAGAACTATTATTAAGAAGCTTCCCTTAGCCTATATAAAGCTCTTATTATCTTCTAGAGATAATCTTTTATATTTATACCCTCTAGAGGCTTATAGTATATAGGTTCTTTAAGCTTTATATATAGGAAAGTATTCTAAATATTATATTATTAGGTATTAAGATTATTAGTATAATAAACTATAAGTAGTATATATAGAGATTATAAAGTAAGTATATTAGTGTAGTTATTAAGGTTATTTTTTAGTTATTAGTTACCTTAAATAATTATTCTAGCTTTAAACTTTATAACTACTCCTTTCTTATTAGTTTTATATTTAAAGACCTAGCTAAGGTCTATAATTTCCTTTTACTTCTCTAGATTAAATAATTTATCTAGTATATTCTTCTAGTAGTTTAAGAATAGAAGCTTTAAAAGCTCCTTTATAATTACTTCCTTCTAGTAGTTATAATAGGCTAAAGCTATAGCTTAATAATAATAGGTAGGTTTTAGTAGTATATCTTTAATTTATAAACTATATTAAATACCCTATAATACTATAGAAAAAGCAAAAGTAAACTATACTTACCTAGCTTTATATATCTCCTTTCTTTAGTGTTTTCTAGTAATAATATTATCTAGATTAATACTATTATCCTAGGAATAATAATTCTCTATAGCCTTACTACCTTTACTAGTAATTTTACTAGTCTTTATAGTAGTCTTTATATATTTAATTATTATATTATATACTAATTTATTAATCTTATAAAATAGTGTATTATTACCTTATACCTAAAGCTCTATATTCTCTATAGTAACTAGTACCTTATAAGAAAAGTTAGGAGAGGTTAAAAGTATACTAAAAAGGTTATCTTTTTCCCTTATTATATAAGGAGGTATTTTTACTTTAAACTACTTATTTTCTTTTTTTATATTTAAAGGTAAAGAGGTATAATTCTTATAATTCTTATTTTCTAATTCTATTTTAATAAGGTCTTAACTAATTTCCTTATTAATATTATTAGCTTTAAGCTCTTTAAATAGTATAATTATTAATATCTTCTCCTTTTAGGCTAATTCTAGCTTTTTTTCTAGTTTAAAGAAAGAGTTTTTATTAAATTAAATATATACTAATATAATAACCTTATAATTATAAAGCAAAGGTACCTATATAATATACTAGGACTTACCTCTATAACTAATAAGGTATCTAATATAAGCTTTTTACTCTAATTATAGTATTATATTATATAATTTAATATGCTTTAGAGCCTTTATTATTATAGGAAATGCTTTATATCTATAGGCTTATAGATATATAATTAAAGGTTTCTAGACCTTTACTATATTTAAGTATATAAGAACTATTTTCCTAGCCTAATCCTACTAAATTTTGTAAGGTATAGTTTACTTCCTATAATATTTAAAAAGTATATAATTTAATAGATAAACTATAGTATTAAAAACCTTATTATTAAGATTAGATAAAAGGTTAGCTTTAAGACTTAAAGTATAAGCTTTTTACTTAACTACTCCCCTAGATCTCTCTACCTTTTTATTCTAACTAGGCATTAAGGGAGCTAAATTATAGACTATAATACTAGTAAAGGCTATCTTATCCCTTATATTCTCTATAAAGAGAGCTTTCTTAATATTACTATATAAAAAGCATAGTTAAACCCTAAATTAAGTGCTTAGGAACGCTATTATTATATAAAAGCTATTATAAATCCTATTCTTTATCTTAAATAAATAGAAGAACTATATTAAGGTTATAAGGTAAGTAAATATATACTAATACCTATTACTATTCTAATAAGAAGAGTTATAGTAATCTAGATTAACTAAAAAACTATAACCTAGTCCTTAAAGAAGTTCTTTAGGTATAACCTATAATCTCTATTACTTAGCTTTACCTATAGTATATATCTTACACTATATAAGCTTAGGACCTATTAATTTAATGCCTAAAACCACGTTTATAAGCTTTATAAATACCTTAACACTAAGATAACTATATAATTAATACTAAAGGTTTATATCTTCTCTTATAAGTAGTCTTAGTACTTTACTAGATATAGCATAGGCTTTCTTTAGATTCTCTAATAGTCTTAATAATATATAAAGCTTATTAATATTATAGACTTTAGCTATAGGTATTATCCCTTAATATAGGAATAACTTCTTCTAATTCTAGAAGATACCTACCCTTATAAGAATTATTACTAATACTAGATTAATATAGAATTCTAGAATAAATAACATAGTCTCTAATACTAATATTCTTATATTCTATAATATAGGATCTATAATAGAGATATGTATAAGGCCCTATCCTAAAGCTATATATATTATACCTCTAGCTTTAACCTCTATTATAATATTTCTATTAAATTTAGATTAATTAAACTAGTAGATATTATTAAATATATAAATATTAGCTCTAGAGTTATAAAGAACTATATTTTACCTTAATTCTAAGCTATCTATAGTATTAGTTATTAAATTCATGCTTTTCTTTACTTATTAACCTTATTTAGAGTATATAAATAATAATATATTTATAGTCTTCTTACTAGGGGTAACTATAACTAAGTTATTAGTTAGATTTTATAAAGGTATAAATATCTTATTACTTTTCTTCTTTAGTTTCTAACTTATTACCTTAGACTTTTCTTATAGATTTTTCTTAAGATACTTCTTAATATTCTTTTTAGAGTTTTTCCTAACTTTCTAGTCTTTTAGTATAGTCTCTAGCTTATATATAGCCTTAAATAAATTATAAGATTCCTACTACTTTAAGGTATTATAAATATTATAATTTATATATCTAGGGCACTTCTTTTTCTCTAATTTACTTTAATTACTTAATTTATTAGTAGTAAGTATATTAGCTAACTTTAGTATACTCTATAGAGGTTTATAATCTCTTTTAAACTCTATAATAGCTTTAAGAAAGCTTTAGTTTATATCTTTATTAAGTAAATTATTCTATTTTTTCTAGAATAACTTAAATTTACTATAAAGAGAAATTATAAACTTATATAGTATTATCTCCTTAGTTTATTAGGTCTCTAAATCCTAATAATTTCTTTATAGTATCTTTATTATTACTACTTATTTATACTAATTATAAGTACCTTTAGCTTATAAGTAATTATTAAGGTATATTTCTATAAGAATTAGTATTTTCTAAGTATTTAGCTTATACTAATCTTAAAAAAGCTTTAATATTCTTTAAGAGTACTAATAAACTAACTTCTTTTCTTTCTTTTTAGTATTAAAGTTAAGGGAGTCTTAAATATTCTTTAAAAAAGTCTTATAGATATATTCCCTAATCTTTAGTATTTACTTTAATAGGTTATAATACTTTATAAGATTAACTTATAAATCTCTATATTAGAAGTTATATTTATCTTTTATATTTTTATAAGTAAGCTTCTAATCTTTAATAGTATTAGGGTTATTCTTTATAATCTCTAGTCTTAGATCCCTTTATAGGTATATAAGTATTATAGGTTCTTTAAGTAGTTTATTCTAATTTAGATTAATATACTCCTAGATACTATAGGATTTTATATAATTCTTAATTTATATAAACTATTTAATCTAGTCTTTCTCTAATAATAATACTATATTTAGAGTTTCTTTAAGTATTATAAAGGGGAACTATACTAGTTAAAAGGAAGTATAGGTTATATACTTTAACTAATTAATATAATAAAAGGTAATTATCTCTTAATATTAGTAAGCGTTAAATTAATAATATTAATAAAGCTTATATTATCTATAATAATTAATAATAAGGGTAATTAAAGCCTCCTAGGCTTATAACTATTAAGGTAGGGGTTAGTGTAAATAATAAAAATAGTTTAATTTTAGTTAATTAGAGGTATAGATAGTACCTAACTTTTATACCTAAAAGGTATATAGTGCGCTATAGTAATAACTAGTCTACAGAGGTACTTCTAATACATTGTCTCCACTGTTATCTTATTAAGGGTTTCAACCTAGTCATTGCGCAGGCTGCATCCACATATCCGATACCTCAAGGAGGTCTCCCTGACAATAATAAAGGTAGCCTACACTAGTAAATACCTTACTAATAACGCGAAGCAATAATAAATACATTACGTAGCTATAGATAGTCGCGTGAAATACAAGGACTATAACTAGGTAAGCTTTATTATATAGCTAAAGACTAGAATAATAAATAAAGATACTAGATACTTAGAAATAACTAGATTACTACTAAATCTTTAGTAAGGTAATAGCTAATTATTTTAAGCCTTTATTAGAAATTAGACTAAGGTTAAGTCTAACTTACCTAAACTAATCCTAATATAACTAAGAATCTATATATTTATTAATAGCCTTAATAATACTATAAGGAAGTAAATACTTAGCTAGGAGTTTCTAACTACTTAAAGCTAGTTATAAGGCTAAGATAAGAAAGCAAAGGTAGTAATAAAACTAATATAAAGTTATAAGAAAAGTTAAGACTATAAGAAGAAGTAATAGTAATTAACTTTACCTATAGATAACTTATAGTAATAAAATAAAAGGTAAGTAAAAGAATCACCTATTATATATTATAAATATAAGAAGCCTAGATATATCTTAATAGCTTGCTATTTATTAGACTACTCTATTTATAAGAGTAATAAATATACTATAGAGAAGCATAATAATAGTAGTAATAAAGTATCTAATCCTAATAAAATACTACTTTTATTTATATAAACCTAGGATAGGGAGCTTATTATAAATAAATTAGTAAACCTAAGAGTTAGAGTTTATATATCTCTATAATAAGATTACTAGTAAGTAGTAGTAAAGGTACTAATAGATTTAGGTATATAATCCTTAACTATATACCTAAAGTTATTATCTAAGGAAAATTAAAAAAGAGTTAAAAAAAATAGATTAAAACCTTAAAAGTATAAGTAAGAATATAGTTTTATATTAAGGAATTCTAAGGAGATTAGTATTAATAAAGAATAGTATAGGGTTTATAAAGGTTTACTAAGTTAGCTACTTTATTATAAATACTAAAGAAAAGCTACTACTAGGTATAGACTAAATTAGAGAATATAAACCTATAGTAATATATTAAAAAAAGAAGTTTTAAAGATACCTAGTAATAAAAAAGCGCCTCTTATACACTTAGGGTAAGTAAAGAGTATATAAAGTATTAAAATAATTAGTAATTACTTTAGTATTAGGTTTAGTAAAAGTTATCTTAAATAGCCTAAAGAATAAGAAAGGAAAAGAACTAGAAAAGAACTTACTAGTAAACTTACTAAAGCTAATTTAGAAAATAAGTAGTAAGGAAGTAATAATAGTCTTAGAGTATACCTATAAGTTATATAAGTAATATATTATAGCTAACCTAAGATCCTTAGATAGTCTAAGTAATAAGTAACTTATAACTAAGTAAAGGCTAAGTAATAATATAAATAAACTAGAGCTTCTAGAGGAATACTTAGAATTTAAAGATATATTTAATAAGGATTTAGTAAGAACACTTCCTAAACTAGAGGGCTATACTTATATAATTAAATTAGAAGAAAGGAAAATACTACCTTAGGGACTAATATATAACTTAGCTAAGAAAAAGCTAGAGGTACTTAGGGAGTATCTTATAAACGTGTAGTAAAAGGGATAGATTAGAAGATTAGTTAGCCTAGCTAGGGCCTTAATTTTATTTGTCCTAAAGAAAGGAGGGAAATTAAGGCTTTACGTAAATTATAGAGGCCTAAATAAGATTACTATTAAGAATAAGTCCCCTTTACTACTAATTACTAAAATCCTTAATTACTTAAAGGGCGTAGTTATTTAGATAAAACTTAACTTAATAAATACGTACCACTAGCTACGTATTTACTTAGGTAATAAGTGGAAGATAGTGTTCTATTATAAATATAGGCACTTTAAGTATCTTATAATGCTATTGTCATGACTTAAGGGTCAAAAGATAATAGAATAGAGTAATAGCTTAGATTCACAGTCACAGCTAGAAAGGTGCTACCTAGGGGCAGGTGTGTAAAGGTTTTAAGCTCTAACCTTCTATAAGAATATAAGCAGTCCTTACTAAATACCTTACCTTACGCTTATATAACTATCTAGCTACTAGCTAACCCCTCCCTAACCTAGTAGGTCTAAGGTCCTGCTAGTACTCTATTATATAATAATCCTATCTCTATTCCTTATACTCCTAATATAATACCCTCTCTTTATATAATTATCCTTAATTATATAATAAGCTACTTAATTAAGGCATTTACACTATATAGTCCTAGGGGCTATAGTTAATAGAGGGTTTAGGTTAGGTATAATATATTATAGCGTAATATATTATTAAAAATAATAATACTAATAATACTAGGGTGTAAATATTATTATCCCCCTATTTATTAATCCTAAATAGTAACTTATTTACTACTCTAATATAGTAAAGTAAATACTCTTTACCTGATACTAATAGTTCTAAGAGAGTAAATACCTTATATTAAATTTTATAATTAGGTTAAATAAATAGGGTATTAGATACTATATATATAGATAAACTTATTTATAGGTCTTAGTAATATAGTAGTGTAGTTACTATATATTTATAGCTACTAGTATATTTATAAATAGTAATAATAATAGTAAATATTATAATCCTTATATTAGCTATATATAGTGTATAGATTACTTAGGGGGTTTATAGTTAATATAAAAGGGACTAGATCTTCCCCCCTTATATATACACTTCCTTTCCCTTATATACTATCTAACTATTATAAGTTTCTTTATCTTTACTTATCTTCCCTTTACTACTTCCTTACTACTAACCTATAGCTAGCTTATAATATTTAAAATCTATTTATTAACTCCTACTTTACTACTAGGTTTACCTTTATAAAATAAACCCTTAGAGAAGTTACTAAAGAAGTTACCTTAAAAGAAAATAGTATTTAAAATTTCTATATAAGTTTATTACTTTCTTACTAGGTTATTATTACTAACTTATAGCTAGTAATACTAAAATTCTATATATATAGTATAGTTAGTAAGTTACTATATAGAATATATAGCCTAAGAATAGCACTTATACTATTCCTTAGTATTTTAAGGAAAATAAACCTTTTCCTATAGAGTATAATAACTTTTATAGTATAATCTTACTACTTCTTTACTTCTTATAGTTACTAACCTATAGTAGTAAACTTAGCTAAATATACCTATTATGCCTAAAATAATAAGATATATATTAGAGTATAACTACCTATTCTAAGTCTTTAGTTTTAAGATACTAACTTACTACTAGTACCTTACTTAAATTATATAGCTTTATAAAAAGCTATTTAATATTATTAAAGCTATACCTAAGGGAGATTACTACTACCTTAATAAAGTAAGTGTATTTTTAGTTCTCTTAACTTAATTACTACTAATATACTAATAATCTCTTATTTACACTAAGTAAAAACTATATAATACCTTCCTAAAGACTAAAAACACTAATAAGTATAGGTATATTTATTATACTTAGGTAGCTACTAAAGTAGCCTAGGAAGCTAAGTATAATAAGTATATTACTATAGTATAGCTAGCTAATACTACTAACCTTAAGGTCTAAATTAATATTATAAACTATCTTTACTATATATATAAGAATATCCTAATAGTAAGTCTCTTAAATATCTATAAGCACTTCTTTACTAACTTACTAGTAGTTTACTTCTTATACCTCTAGGCTTCTTACTTATATTAGTCTTTCTAAGTAACTTAGAGAGCTTTATATTTTTATATATAAGGAAGGTAACTTTTCTAATAATAAGGCCCCTATACCTCTAAAGGCTCCTATACTTATTATTACTATAGTCTCTAGGGAAAATAAGGGTAAGGGTAAGGATAAAAAAATACTTTTTAAGTAATTATTACTAGGTAGTTATATTATAATTATAAGAGTAATATAATTATATCTTTTTAGAATATTACCCTATATTATTTACTATATTTATAGGGTATTACCTTATATTATTTACTAAGGGTAGTTTTGCTACTATAACCTAGCTACTTAGTTACTACTTATAGTTATAGATAATATCCCTTATAATAAAATCCCTCTTTAATACTTATAAATTCTCTTAGCTATTATAGCCCTTCTTTTTAACTAGGTACTTATAATACCTACTATTATAATAATATAAGATAATTCTTTTTACCTTAAACCCTTACTTATTATCCTTAATATTATCTTATAGTAAAGAAGTATTTACTATATTACTTAGGTCCCCTTTAAAGGGTTTAAGGCTTATAATATTAAACATATTATATAACTATATTCTAGTAGGTAATTCTAGCTAGTAAGCTAGTCTATAACTCCTAACTACCCTTATAATCTTATAAGGGCCTAAGTACTTTATAGTTAACTTTTTACTTAGCTATCTTAGGTTAATATTCTTTATAAATAGTAGAATATAATTACTAACTTTAAATCTCTTTAGGGTTCTTTTCTAGTTATAGTATTTCTTATACTAAGCTTATAAGTTAATTAGAAGCTATTTAATTACTATATATTTCTCTCTTAGTAATAATACTTTACTCTTAGCCTAATTATTTATAAGTAAAATATTAGGTACTACTTACTATAGGCCCCTAGGGTTATACCCTTATAATACCTTTACTAGTGTATAGCTATAAGTTATATAGTTACTAGTATTATATATAAATTATACTATTAATAGGTTATTAGTGTAGTTAGTTTATTTAGTATAGGAGAAAGCCCTTAAATAATATTCTAGGACCTAGTTTAATTATTCTATTTACCTATTTATTTATAGGTAAAAAGTAGTGCTTAGTAGTTACTTAGTTATAATAAGATAGTAAAAGGTTATTTAAAATTTGCTTATAAATATAAAACCTTAGTCTATTATAATACCTTCTAGGGCTTTATAATCTCTAAAGATATACTTTAGGAATATAGTAGCTAACCTATTACTTATTAGTTATATTAAAATAGGGATATAAATACTATACTTTATAAAATAGTCTATAATTACTAAGATTATATTATAAGTCTAGTTAGTATCTTTAACTAGTAGTAATCTAGTAATAAAATCTATTAATAGTTCTTAAAAGAGGTAATCTAGCTTTAGTAAAGTAGCTAACTTACTATATAGCTTATAGTGCCTTAGCTTTAAAACTTAATAGTTTATATAAGTACTAATATATACCTTTATATCTTTCTTTATTAATAGCTAGTAGTACTAACTTATAATTTAATAAAGCATCTTACTAACTCCCTAATACCTAGTAGTAGGGTTATTATATATTAGTAGTAAAATCTCTTTTCTTATTCCCTAGGGAATATAAACTTAACTCTTAAATATTAATAGCTTAGAGAGTCTAATTAACTATATTTATAATACTTCTAAGTTACTACTCTTAAGTAGCTTTCTCTAATATATAGTAAACTTATTATTTTACTACGCACCTAATAATAATACTTAAATTAAAATATCTAATTCTAAGCTATTATCCTAAGTATTAGAGTTAAACTTAGAAGAGATTCTTTAAATAGCTTAGATTCTTACTATAATATCTCTATAAGTAGCTAGCTTATAAGTTACTTCTAGTCTTATAGGTACACTATAGTTAAGTGGTATTTCTAAGGGGCGCCCTTACTACTTACTAGTAACTATACTAGCTAGAATACCCCTTTTAATAATATCTAGTCTTATAGCTTCCTTAAAAATATAGCTAAGTTATATTTTCTTAAAACCCTAGATATTCCTATTACTATTATAAGGTCTTTATAACTAACTATTTACTATATTAAATAATAATATAATAGAACTTATAGTATTCCTATTACTACTATAGAGTTCCTATTAATTAGTATTTATAAACTTAGATAAGAAGTTTAGTAGCTATAAGGTTACTACCTTTACTTTCCTATTCTTACTTATATAATCTACCTTTCTTAATAATATATTAGTAAGGTTTAACTTACTAGCCTTATATTTAATTCTAAAGTTAAATAGGTATAGCTTATTAAGTACTATTACCTACTTATTAGTTAGCTATAGCTTTATAGCTAAGTACTTATAGTTTAAGTAATTTATTACTACTATAATTAGGTAAGTTAAGTACACTAGGTAATACCTCTATGCCCTAAAAGCCTCTTAGATTACTAATAATTTAGTATCTAGTGTAAGGTAATATAACTTAGTATTAGTTAACTTCCTTAATATATATATAACTAGGTACTAGTAACCTAGCACTAATATTATAAGTATTACTCTAATAGTAAAACCTAATATATTTATCTTTACTCTTAATAAAGTAAGTAAGTTAAAGTATACTAAAATTAGTGCTTTCTAGAATAATCTCTAGAGTTCTTTAAATATAGCTAGCTTATAGAGTTCTAGCTTAAAGGTTACTAGTTATCCCCCCTTAAGTTAGTTTATTAATAGAATAATTACTTTACTATACTACTTAATAAAATATTAATAAAATCTAGTGAACCTAAGGAATAATTAAATATCTAGGACGCTATAAGGTATTAGCTATATTATAATTACTTCTACCCTTAATAGTTCTATTATAATACCTTTCTTAGATATAATAAATCCTAAGAATTTAACCTCTATAACTAAAAATTAACACTTCTTTAAGTTAATAAAAAGCTTCACATTATAAAGTCTACTTAGAACTTATTTAACGTAGCCTGCGTAAGTAGCTATATTACTACTATAGATTAGGATATTATCTAAGTAGATAATATAGATATTATCTATAATATCCTTAAGGACCTTATTAATATACTCCTAGAAAGTCACTAGCACGTTAACTAATCTAAATAGCATTATAAGATACTTAAAGTGCCTATATCTATAATAAAACGCTATCTTTTACTTATTACCTAAGCAAATACATAGCTAGTAGTATATATCTATTAAGTTAAGTTTTATTTAGATAACTATACCCTTTAAGTAATTAAGGATTTTAGTAATTAGTAGTAAGGGGGACTTATTCTTAATAGTAATCTTATTTAAGCCCTTATAATTTATATAAAGCCTTAATTTCCTTCCTTTCTTTAGAATAAATAAAATTAAGGCCCTAGCTAGGCTAACTAATTTTCTAATCTATCCCTTTTACTATATATTTATAAGATACTCCCTAAGTATCTCTAGCTCTTTCTTAGCTAAGTTATATATTAGTCCCTAAGGTAGTATTTTCCCTTTTTCTAATTTAATTATATAAGTATAGCCCCCTAGTTTAGGAAGTATTCCTACTAAATCCTTATTAAATATATCTTTAAATTCTAAGTATTTCTCTAGGAGCTTTAGTTTATTTATATTATTACTTAGCCCTTACTTAGCTATAGGTTACTTATTACTTAGACTATCTAAGAATCTTAGGTTAGCTATAATATATTACTTATATAACTTATAGGTATACTCTAAGACTATTATTACTTTCTTATTACTTATTTTCTAAATTAGCTTTAGTAAGTCTACTAATAAGTTCTTTTTTAGTTTTTTTCCTTTCTTATTCTTTAGGCTATTTAAGATAACTTTTACTAAATCTAATACTAAAGTAATTACTAACTATTTTAATACTCTATATACTCTTTACTTACCCTAAGTATATAAAAGGCGCTCCTTTATTACTAGGTATCTCTATAACTTCTTTTTCTAATATATTACTATAGGTTTATATTCTCTAATCTAGTCTATACCTAGTAATAGCCTTTCTTTAGTATTAGTAATAAAGTAGCTAACTTAGTAAACCTTTATAAACCCTATACCATTCTTTATTAATACTAATCTCCTTAGAATTCCCTAATATAAAACTATATTCTTACTTATACTTTTAAGGTTTTAATCTATTTTTTTAACTCTTTTCTAATCTTTCTTAGATAATAACTTTAGGTATATAGTTAAGGATTATATACCTAAATCTATTAGTGCCTTTACTACTACTTACTAGTAATCTTATTATAAAGATATATAGACTCTAACTCTTAGGTCTACTAATTTATCTATAATAAGCCCCCTATCCTAGGTTTATATAAATAAAAGCAGTATTTTATTAGGATTAGATACTTTATTACTACTATTATTATACTTCTCTATAGTATATTTATTACTCTTATAAATAGAGTAGTCTAATAAATAGTAAGCTATTAAGATATATCTAGGCTTCCTATATTTATAATATATAATAGGTAATATTCCTACTTACTCTTTATTTTATTACTATAAGTTATCTATAGGTAAAGTTAATTACTATTACTTTTTCTTATTATCTTAACTTTTCTTATAACTTTATATTAGTTTTATTACTACCTTTACTTTCTTACCTTAGCTCTATAACTAGCTCTAAGTAATTAAAAACTCCTAGCTAAGTATTTACTTCCTTATAGTATTATTAAGGCTATTAATAAATATATAGATTCTTAGTTATATTAGAATTAGTTTAGGTAAGTTAGATTTAACCTTAGTCTAATTCCTAATAAAGGCTTAAAATAATTAGCTATTACCTTACTAAAGATTTAGTAGTAACCTAATTACTTCTAAGTATCTAGTGTCCTTATCTATTATTCTTATCTTTAGCTATATAATAAAGCTTACCTAATTATAGTCCTTGTATTCCACGCGACTATCTATAGCTACGTAACGCATCCATTGTCGCTTCGCGTTATTAGTGAGTAGAGTATTGCACTACAATGTGTAGTGTAGTGTAGTTTACTACACTACACTACACTATAAACTACACTACACTACACTATAAGGAAAAAAACTACACTACACTACACTACAAATTTTTTTATAAACTACACTACACTATAAACACTATAAATATAGTGTTAGGTAAAAAAAAGTAGGTCTTTTTAGTGTATATTAATAATATAGTAATTATAAGAAAGCTATTAATTTAAAGCTTATATTATTAGCTATTTTATCTAATTAGTTATCTAATTTATAATACTATACTTTTTAAAGGATTTTACTATAACTAGGGTTATATATAATATTAGACTTTTTAATTATACTATTATACTTAATACTTTATTTTACTAATCTAACTTTTAAAAAACCTTTTTATTATTTTATTTACTATTACTATAAATTATTTTATATTTCTACTAATTATTATTATTACTTCTAATTAAAAAATATTTAACTAATAATAAACTTTATAAAAGTACTTTTATATTAGCTTATATTAGCTTATATTAGTTTCTATTTACTTATACTAGCTTATATTAGCTTATATAAGCTTCTAATAGCTTATAATAGCTTATATTACTAATATTATATTACTAATATTAATTATATAAGTTATATTACTTAAAATTTTATTAGTGTTAAAGTTTAATTAAAAATAAATTAGTAATAAATATATAAAATATAAATATAAGTAAGTATAAGTAAATTACTATAGAAAAAGCTTAACCTTTTAGTTATTTAGTATTTTAAGGTTTTTTAAAATATTAATAAAATAAAATACTTTTCTTTTTATATTTTTTATATTTTTTAATATTATAATAGTAATAATAGTAATAATAGTAACTAGTAAGAGACTAAGAGTAGTAATAAAAGTAAGAGTACTTAGAGTAGTAATAATAGTAATAGTAGTAAGAGTAGTAATAAGTTAATATATTAATATAAGCAGAGTATTATTTGTAGTTAGTGTAGTGTGTTTTATAGTTTTTATATTTAATTTTATAGCTAGCTTATTATAAAAGATATTATACTATAAATTAGGTAATCTTATAGAGATAAATCCTAAGAAAAATACTATATATAAAAGTGGGCCTAAAAGTAGACCTTACTGCCGCAAATCAGAAACACTACATTTATAGTGTATTTTAAGTCCTAAAATGTAGTGAAATGTAGTTTTTCTAATTTATAGCCGAAGGACCCACTTTTAGACCCACTTTTATATATAACTACATTGTAGTTTTTTAGTTATCTATCTAAAAAAAGAAGTTTTATATCTCTATATATTTTATAAGATTAGATATATATTATTTGTTAAAAAGAAAATACACTATAAATCTATTGTAGTGTAATACTCTGAATATAAGCTTATTAACTACTTATTTAGTTAGAATCTTTAAGACTACTACTATTACTAGTTTCACTACTAATAGTAGTAATCTTAGCTTTTTCTTTTCCTTTTGCCTAAGATTTAAATTTAGAGGTATTTAAATCTTCTGAATTATTAGATTCTTCAGAATCTAATCTTACTAACCTTACTAACCTTACTAACTTTACTAACCTTACTAACTTTACTAACTTTACTAACTTTACTAACTTTACTAACCTTACTAACTTTACTAACTTTACTAACTTTACTAACTTTACTAACTTTACTAACTTTACTAACTTTACTAACTTTACTAACTTTACTAACTTTACTAACTTTACTAACTTTACTAACTTTACTAACTTTACTAACTTTACTAACTTTACTAACTTTACTAACTTTACTAATCTTACTAATCTTACTAATCTTACTAATCTTACTAATCTTACTAATCTTACTAATCTTACTAATCTTACTAATCTTACTAATCTTACTAATCTTACTAATCTTACTAATCTTACTAACCTTACTAACCTTACTAACCTTACTAACCTTACTAACCTTACTAACTTTACTAACCTTACTAACTTTACTAACTTTACTAACCTTACTAATCTTACTAATTTTACTAACCTTACTAACCTTACTAATTTAACTTATAAAATTCTTAGTATTAAAGTTTAATTTAAAATAAATATATAATAAATAAGAAAAATATAATTATAAGTATATATAAGTAAATTACTATAGAAAAAGCTAGAGTTTTTTCTTATTTAGTATTTTAAGATTTTTAAAAATATTAATAAAAAAATAGTTTTTATTTATATTTTTTAATATTATTATAATACTTATTATAGTTAGTATTATAGTTAGTATTATATATTATTTAAAAGTAAGTTTTAGTATTAGTTTTATAAAGAAATTAAACTAGTTATAAATAAGCTTATTATACTTAGTATAATAATTATAGTAATTATAGTAATTATTATATTATTAATTTATATATTATTTATATATAAGTACTAATATTACTTTATAAATAAAGTTTACTTATTTTTAATAAATTATAGCTTAATTTAGTTATATAGCCTAATTAAAATAAATCTATAAGTTATATATTAATAGTTTATAGATATTAGTATATTTTATTCTTTTTATATATATTAAACTAATAAGATATCTAAAGTTATTATATAAAACTTCTTATAGTATTAGAATTATAAATCTAAAAGTAATATTAAATTAGTTTAAATAGTAAATAAATAGTTTAAGCTATTTAAAGTCTTTAATATAATACTAATAATATTTAGTAACTAAATATATTTTTTATTAACTTCTAGCTATTTATTTAGACTTATATACTAATTATTTTATTTTATTATAGTAGTTTAAAGTATTTTTTAAATTAATATTATAATAAAAATTTCTAAAAATAGAAAATAACTTATATTAATAGTAAATAATATAATTAAAAGGTTTTTCTTAAAGTTATATTAGTAAAATAAAGTATTAAATATAATAGTATAATTAAAAAGTTATAATATTATATATAACCCTAGTTATAGTAAAATTATTAAAATAGTAAGATATTATAACTTAAATAACTAATCTAATTAAATAGCTAATAATATAAGCTTTAAATTAATAGCTTTCTTATAATTCCTATATTATTAATATACACTAAAAAGACCCACTTTTTTTTTTACCTAACACTACATTTGTAGTGTTTATAGTGTAGTGCAGTTACTACACACTACACTACACTACACTACACTATATATTACACTACACTACACTACACTATAAGTAAAAAAAAACTACACTATAAATATAAGATTTTCTAAAAAACTACACTAACTACACTACAAACAATACTCTGACAGTGAGGCATTTGCTAGCGTAAGCTACCTTTATTACATTATTATAAAAGGTGTATTAGTCTAATTTAAATAACACATTTAAGTCTACTAGGAAATTATAGAGGTTTTTATAAGTATCCCCCTTATATAATAGTGTCTATAGCTATATCTTAATAATACTATATTAGTATATATTTACTACTTACTTAGTGCCTATTAGTAAAGTAAGTATAGAAGCAGTTAGTCTAACCTAAGGGGGTGGATTTATAAGTCCTTACTAGGTTCTAGCTAATAGTAAGTTTACCTAAAGCTTCCTAATTTTTACTTCTATTTATAGAATTTCCTATATTTTCTATATATATTATAGCTTAGCTTATATAATATTATAATACTATTACACTACTTCCTTAATACTATTATTCTTAATTCTAGTATTATTATTTAGATTAGTCTTAGGTAGTATCTAATATACTTAATTATTAGTATTTATTATTTAAGTATTTACTATACTACTACTACTTTACTTATTTATAGTATTACTACTAGGGGGTATAAGTATATTTTACATAGATATTCTCTAGTATACTAATATTATAATCTAGCTAATAGTCTATTACCCTAAAGGAATTAAGAGCTTAATTTATTATAACTTAAGGGTTAAAAGATAATAGAATAAAGTAATAGCTTAGATTTATAGTTATAGCTAGAAAGGTGCTACCTAGGGGCAGGTATATAAAGGTTTTAAGCTCTAACCTTTTATAAGAATATAGGTAGTCCTTGCTAAATACCTCGCCCTATGCTTACGTAACTATCTAGCTACTAGCTAACCCCTCCCTAACCTAGTAGGTCCAAGGTCCTGCCAGTGCTCCATTATGTGATAATCCTGTCTCTATCCCTTACGCTCCTAACAGCTATTTAAATTAGTTAATACACTAGTGACTTTCTAGGAGTATATTAATAAAGTCCTTAAGGATATTATAGATAACATCTACATTATCTACCTAGACAATATCCTAATCTATAGTAGTAATGTAGCTACTTACGTAGGCCATGTTAAATAAGTCCTAAGTAGACTCTATAATATAAAGCTTTTTATTAACCTAAAGAAGTGTTAATTTTTAGTTATAGAGGTTAAATTCTTAGGATTTATTATATCTAAGAAAGGTATTATAATAGAACTATTAAGGGTAAAAGTAATTATAATATAGCTAATACCTTATAGCGTCCTAGATATTTAATTATTCCTTAGGTTTACTAGATTTTATTAATATTTTATTAAGTAATATAGTAAAGTAGTTATTTTATTAATAAACTAACTTAAGGGAGAATAACTAGTAACCTTTAAGCTAAAACCCTATAAGCTAGCTATATTTAGAGAACTCTAGAAGTTATTTTAGGAAGTACTAATTTTAGTGCACTTTAACCTACTTACTTTATTAAGAGTAAAGATAGATATATTAGGTTTTACTATTAGAGTAATACTTATAATATTAGTGCTAAGTTACTAGCACTTAGTTATATATATATTAAGGAAGTTAACTAATACTATGTTATACTACCTTATACTAAATACTAAATTATTAGTAATCTAAGAGGCTTTTAGGGTATAGAGGCATTACCTAGTATACTTAACTTACCTAATTATAGTAGTAATAGATTACTTAAACTATAAGTACCTAGCTATAAAGCTATAGCTAACTAGTAAGTAAGTAATAGTGCTTAATAAGCTATGCCTATTTAACTTTAGAATTAAATATAGGGCTAGTAAGTTAAACCTTACTAATATATTATTAAGAAGGGTAGATTATATAAGTAAGAATAGGAAAGTAAAGGTAGTAACCTTATAGCTACTAAACTTCTTATCTAAGTTTATAAATACTAATTAATAGGAACTTTATAGTAGTAATAGGAATACTATAAGTTTTATTATATTATTATTTAATATAGTAAATAGTTAGTTATAAAGACCTTATAATAGTAATAGAAATATCTAGGGTTTTAAGAAAATATAACTTAGCTATATTTTTAAGGAAGCTATAAGACTAGATATTATTAAAAGGGGTATTCTAGCTAGTATAGTTACTAGTAAGCAGTAAGGGCGCCCCTTAGAAACGCTACTTAACTATAGTGTACTTATAAGACTAGAAGTAACTTATAAGCTAGCTACTTAAAGAGATATTATAGTAAGGATCTAAGCTATTTAGAGAACCTCTTTTAAGTTTAACTCTAATACTTAGGATAATGTCAGAACCTAAAGGTGTGTAGGTAAGCCACTAGACCAAAAGATCCACCAATGCTAGCTATCGCTACATTGCACCTTATAATTGGTTATTAGGCCACCCGCGTATGGCGCGCACCTAATAATTATCCCTCCCCTCCACAAGGCTTACCCTAAGCTATAGGCCCCACTAGCTAGTAGCTAGCATATAGTAACCTAGGAACTCGGATAGGCCTAGACCTCCGTGGCCTCTAGGATAATTAACTAATTATAAACCCCTAAGGCCTAGTACGCATGATAGCTAGGCCTATACATCACCTAGTGCACGTGACCTCTATAGCACGGGCGTAACTATACTTGCCCTATAAGCCTAATGTAAGATACCTAGCCTAGTAATTTGACTGTATAGGGACTTAAACCTAGGACTAGTATAACTAGAAGACCTATGATAGCTAGCATTAATGTCAGAACCTAAAGGTGTGTAGGTAAGCCACTAGACTAAAAGATCCACTAATGCTAGCTGTCGCTGCATTGCACCTTATAATTGGTTATTAGGCCACCCGCGTACGGCGCGCACCTGACAGATAATAGCTTAGAATTAGATATTTTAATTTAAGTATTATTATTAGGTACGTAGTAAAATAATAAGTTCGCTATATATTAGAGAAAGCTACTTAAGAGTAGTAACTTAGAAGTATTATAAATATAGTTAATTAAACCCTCTAAGCTATTAATATTTAAGAGTTAAGTTTATATTCCCTAGGGAATAAGAAAAGAGATTTTACTACTAATATATAATAACCCTACTACTAGGTATTAGGGAGTTAGTAAAATACTTTATTAAATTATAAGTTAGTACTACTAGCTATTAATAAAGAAAAACATAAAGGTATATATTAGTACTTATATAAACTATTAAGTTTTAAAGCTAAGGCACTATAAGCTATATAATAAGTTAGCTACTTTACTAAAGCTAGATTACCTCTTTTAAGAACTATTAATAGATTTTATTACTAAATTACTACTAGTTAAAGATACTAACTAAACCTATAATATAATCTTAGTAATTATAGACTATTTTATAAAGTATAGTATTTATATCCCTATTTTAATATAACTAATAAGTAATAGGTTAGCTACTATATTCCTAAAGTATATCTTTAGAGATTATAAAGCCCTAGAAGGTATTATAATAGACTAAGGTTTTATATTTATAAGCAAATTTTAAATAACCTTTTACTATCTTATTATAACTAAGTAACTACTAAGCACTACTTTTTACCTATAAATAAATAGGTAAATAGAATAATTAAACTAGGTCCTAGAATATTATTTAAGGGCTTTCTCCTATACTAAATAAACTAACTACACTAATAACCTATTAATAGTATAATTTATATATAATACTAGTAACTATATAACTTATAGCTATACACTAGTAAAGGTATTATAAGGGTATAACCCTAGGGGCCTATAGTAAGTAGTACCTAATATTTTACTTATAAATAATTAGGCTAAGAGTAAAGTATTATTACTAAGAGAGAAATATATAGTAATTAAATAGCTTCTAATTAACTTATAAGCTTAGTATAAGAAATACTATAATTAGAAAAAAACTCTAAAGAGATTTAAAGTTAGTAATTATATTCTACTATTTATAAAGAATATTAACCTAAGATAGCTAAGTAGGAAGTTAACTATAAAGTACCTAGGCCCTTATAAGATTATAAGGGTAATTAGGAGTTATAGATTAGCTTACTAGCTAGAATTACCTACTAGAATATAGTTATATAATATATTTAATATTATAAGCCTTAAACCCTTTAAAGGGGACTTAAGTAATATAGTAAATACTTCTTTACTATAAGATAATATTAAGAATAATAAGTAAGAGTTTAAGGTAAAAAGAATTATCTTATATTATTATAATAGTAGGTATTATAAGTACCTAGTTAAATAAAAGGGCTATAATAGCTTAGAGAATTTATAGGTATTAAAGAGGGATTTTATTATAAGGGATATTATCTATAACTATAAGTAGTAACTAGGTAGCTAGGTTATAGCGTAAAACCGCCCTTAGTAAATAACGCAAGGTAATACCCTATAAATATAGCAAATAATATAGGGTAATATTTTAAAAAGATATAATTATATTACTCTTATAATTATAATATAACTACCTAGTAATAATTACTTAAAAAGTATTTCTTTATTCCTACCCTTACCCTTATTTTCCCTAGAGACTATAGTAATAATAAGTATAAGAGCCTTTAGAGGTATAAGGGCCTTATTATTAGAAAAGTTACCTTCCCTATATATAAAGATATAAAGCTCTTTAGGTAACTTAGAAGGACTAATATAAGTAGGAAGCCTAGAGGTATAAGAAGTAAACTACTAGTAAGTTAGTAAAGAAGTACCTATAGATATTTAAAAGACTTACTATTAGAATATTCTTATATATATAGTAAAGGTAGTTTATAATATTAATTTAGACCTTAAGGTTAGTAGTATTAGCTAGCTATACTATAGTAATACGCTTATTACACTTAGCTTCCTAGGCTACTTTAGTAACTACCTAAGTATAATAAATATACCTATACTTATTAGTATTTTTAGTTTTTAAAAGGGTATTATATAGTTTTTACTTAGTATAAATAAGAGACTATTAGTATATTAGTAGTAATTAAGTTAAGAGAACTAGGGATATACTTACTTTATTAAGGTAGTAATAATCTTCCTTAGGTATAGCTTTAATAATATTAAATAGCTTTTTATAAAGCTATATAATTTAAGTAAAGCACTAGTAGTAAGTTAGTATTTTAAAACTAAAGACTTAGAATAAGTAGTTATACTCTAATATATATTTTATTATTTTAGGTATAATAGGTATATTTAGCTAAGTTTACTACTATAGGTTAGTAAACTATAAGAAGTAAAGAAGTAGTAAGATTATACTATAAGAGTTATTATACTTTATAGGAAAAGGTTTATTTTTCTTAAGATACTAAGGAATAGTATAGGTACTATTCTTAGGCTATATATTTTATATAATAACTTACTAATTATACTATATATATAGAATTTTAGTATTACTAGCCTTAAGTTAGTAGTAATAACCTGGTAGGGAAGTAGTAAACTTATATAGAAATTTTAAATACTATTCTTTTTTAAGGTAACTTCTTTAGTAACTTCCCTAAAGGTTTATTTTATAGAGGTAGACTTAGTAATAGAGTAGGAGTTAATAGATAGATTTTAGATATTATAAGCTAGCTATAGATTAGTAGTAAGGAAGTAGTAAAGGGAAAATAAGTAAAGATAAAGAAACTTATAATAGTTAGATAGTATATAAGGGAAAGGAAGTGTATATATAAGGGGGGAAGATCTAGTCCCTTTTATCTTAACTATAAACCCCCTAAGTAATCTATACACTATATATAGCTAATATAAGGATTATAATATTTACTATTATTATTACTATTTATAAATATACTAGTAGCTATAAATATATAGTAACTACACTACTATATTACTAAGACCTATAAATAAGTTTATCTATATATATAGTGTCTAATACCCTATTTATTTAACCTAATTATAAAATTTAATATAAGGTATTTACTCTCTTAGAACTATTAGTATAAGGTAAAGAGTATTTACTTTACTATATTAGAGTAGTAAATAGGTTACTATTTAGGATTAATAAATAGGGGGATAATAATATTCACACCCTAGTATTATTAGTGTTATTATTTTTAATAATATATTACACTATAATATATTATACCTAACCTAAACCCTCTATTAACTATAGCCCCTAGGACTATATAGTGTAAATACCCTAAGTAAGTAGCTTATTATATAATTAAGAATAATTATATAAAGAGAGGGTATTATATTAGAAGTATAAGGGATAGAGATAGGATTATTATATAATAAAGCATTAGCAAGACCTTAGACTTACTAGGTTAGGGAGGGGTTAGCTAGTAGCTAAATAGTTATGTAAGCGTAGGGTAAGGTATTTAGTAAGGACTGCCTATATTCTTATAGAAGGTTAGAGCTTAAAACCTTTACGCACCTGCCCCTAGGTAGTACCTTTCTAGCTGCGACTATAAATCTAAGCTATCACTCTATTCTATTATCTTTCGACCCTTAAGTCGTGACAGCTATAGCTTTAGCCTATTATAATTACTAAAAAGAAGTAATTATAAAGGAGCTTTTAAAGCTTCTATCCTTAAACTACTAGGAGAATATACTAGATAAATTAGTTAATCTAAAACACTATAAGAAGATTATAGACCTTAGCTAAGTCTTTAAATATAAGACTAATAAGAAAGGACTAGTTATAAAGTTTAAAGCTAAAATAGTTATTTAAGGTAACTAATAACTAAAGAATAACCTTAATAACTATACTACTATACTTACTTTATAATCTCTATATATACTACTTATAATCTAATATACTAATAATCTTAATACTTAATAATATAATATTTAAAATACCTTCCTATATATAAAGCTTAAAGAACTTATTTACTATAAGCCCCTAGAGAGTATAAATATAAAAGGTTATCTCTAGAAGATAATAAAAGTATTATATAGGCTAAGGGAAGCTTCTTAATAATAGTTCTTATATCTTATATAATTTCTATTAAAGCTAGACTTTATATAAGAAAGGGAAAACCTATGTATTTTTATAAAGAATAGATTTATTCTATTCTTTTATATAGATAATATTATAGTAATATATCCTAATAGATTTAAAGTAGAATTTAAAGAGCTTTATAAATAACTAATAAATAGTCTAGATATTAAGAACTAAGGTAACCTAAAGTAGTTCCTAGGTATTAAAATTATTAGAAATTATAATACTAAAGAGATATAGTTATTATAGGAATTATATATTTAAAAGATTACTTAGAAGTTTATTCCTAATATTATTAATAGTAATTTAAAAAGCTTATCCCTTACCTCTCTTCCTATAGCTATAATTCTTACAAATACTAGTAAAGCTACTAATAAAGAGATTAATTATTATAGAGTAGTTATTAGCTCTTTAGTATATTTATATATTATTAGAAAACCTAATATAGCCTTTATAGTATTAAAGCTTACCTTTTTTATAATAAATTTATTAGTAAAATATATTAAGCTAGCTAAAGGAGTAATTTTATATACTTAGAATATAAAGAAGCTATATATTTACTACTCTAAGGTAAATAGCTTTAATATGCTATTCTCTAGTACTAATACTTTACTTAGTAATAACCCTAATACTTAGAAATTAATATAAGGTTATATCTTTATTATATATACTGCTATAATTAATTAGAAGTTAAGTAAGTAATATTATATAATAACTTTAAGTATAGAAGTAAAGCTCTTTACCTTAAATTATAGTATAAAAAAGTATATATCTTTAGGAAAACTACTTTATAATATTAAGGTCTATATACTACTACTCTTAATTATCTAGTATAATAATAAGTAAATAATCTAGATTACTAAATATATAAAAGGAAGGCTTTAGACTAGCCTTAAGCACCTTAATATAAATTAAATATAGATTTAAGAATAATATATAATAGGTAATATTAAGGTTAATTAAATAAAGACTTCTAAGATACTTATAAATAGCTTTATAAAGCTACTTTTAGGTTAGATATATAGGGACTTTTACTATAGAATTAGCTTATAAGAGATTCTTACCTAATTATAATACTAGAAATTATTTATAATCTTTTCCTATACCTTTAATCTCTAGCTTTAATAAATATCTTAGCTAGGGGGGGTGTGTTAAGGAGACCTCCTTAAGGTATTAGATATATAAATATAGCCTATATAATAACTAGGTTAAAACCCTTAATAAGATAATAATAGAGATAATATATTAGAAGTACCTCTATAGACTAGTTATTACTATAGCGTACTATATACCTTTTAGGTATAAAAGTTAGGTGCTATTTGCACCTCTGATTAACCGAAATCGAACCATTTTCATTATCTACACTAACCCCTACCTTAACAATATTACATGTGTTTTTTACAGGAGGGTGTGGCAATTAAGTTAGTTAACTAAATGTGGCTAGGACAAATTTTTATGTGTGTCAGGGAGACCTCCTTGAGGTATCGGATATGTGGATGCAGCCTGCGCAATGACTAGGTTGAAACCCTTAATAAGATAACAGTGGAGACAATGTATTAGAAGTACCTCTATAGACTAGTTATTACTATAGCACACTATATACCTTTTAGGTATAAAAGTTAGGTACTATCTATACCTCTAATTAACTAAAATTAAACTATTTTTATTATTTATACTAACCCCTACCTTAATAATTATAAGCCTAGGAGGCTTTAATTACCCTTATTATTAATTATTATAGATAATATAAGCTTTATTAATATTATTAATTTAACGCTTACTAATATTAAGAGATAATTACCCTTTATTATATTAATTAGTTAAAGTATATAACCTATGCTTCCTTTTAATTAGTATAGTTTCCCTTTATAATACCTAAAGAAACTCTAAATATAGTATTATTATTAGAGAAAGACTAGATTAAATAGTTTATATAAATTAAGAATTATATAAAATCCTATAGTATTTAGGAGTATATTAATTTAAATTAGAATAAACTACTTAAAGAACCTATAATACTTATATACTTATAAAGAGGTCTAAGACTAGAGATTATAAAGAATAACCCTAATATTATTAAAGATTAAAAGCTTACTTATAAAAATATAAAAGATAAATATAACTTCTAATATAGAGATTTATAAGTTAATCTTATAAAGTATTATAACCTATTAAAGTAAATACTAAAGATTAGGGAATATATCTATATGACTCTTTTAAAGAATATTTAAAACTCCCTTAACTGTAATACTAAAAAGAAAAGAAAGGAGTTAGTTTATTAGTACTCTTAAAGAATATTAAAGCTTCTTTAAGATTAGTATAAGCTAAATACTTAGAAAATACTAATTCTTATAGAAATATACTTTAATAATTACTTATAAGCTAAAGGTATTTATAATTAGTATAAATAAGTAGTAATAATAGAGGTACTATAGAGAAATTATTAGAATCTAAAGACCTAATAAACTAAGGAGATAATACTATATAAGTTTATAATTTCTCTTTATAGTAAATTTAAGTTATTCTAGAAAAAATAGAATAATTTACTTAATAAAGGTATAAACTAAAGCTTTCTTAAAGCTATTATAAAGTTTAAAAGAGATTATAAAGCTTTATAAAGTATACTAAAGTTAGCTAATATACTTACTACTAATAGATTAAGTAGTTAAAGTAAATTAGAAAAAAAGAAGTGCCTTAGATATATAAATTATAATATTTATAATACTTTAAAGTAGTAGGAATTCTATAATTTATTTAAGGCTATATATAAGCTAGAGACTATACTAAAGGACTAGGAAGTTAGGAAAAACTCTAAAGAGAATATTAAGAAGTATCTTAAGAAGAATCTATAAAAAAAGTCTAAGGTAATAAGTTAGAAACTAAAGAAAAAGAGTAGTAAGATATTTATATCTTTATAAAATCTAACTAATAACTTAGTTATAGTTATCTCTAGTAAGAAGACTATAAATATATTATTATTTATACACTTTAAATAAGGTTAATAAGTAAAGGAAAGCGTAAATTTAATAACTAAAGCTATAGATAGCTTAGAATTAAGGTAGAATATAGTCCTCTATAACTCTAAAGCTAATATTTATATATTTAATAATATCCGCTAGTTTAATTAATCTAAATTTAATAGAAATATTATAATAAAGGTTAAAGCTAGAGGTATAATATATATAGCTTTAGGACAGGGCCCTATATATATCTCTATTATAAATCCTATATTATAAAATATAAGAATATTAGTATTAGAGACTATATTATTTATTCTAGAATTTTATATTAATCTAGTATTAGTAATAATTCTTATAAGAGTAAGTATTTTCTAGAATTAGAAGAAGTTATTTCTATATTAAGGGATAATACCTATAGCTAAAGTCTATAATATTAATAAGCTTTATATATAATTAAGACTATTAGAGAATCTAAAGAAAGCCTATACTATATCTAGTAGAGTACTAAGATTACCTATAAGAGAAAATATAGACCTTTAGTATTAATAATATAGTTATCCTAGTATTAAGGTATTTATAAAGCTTATAAATATAGCTTTAGGCATTAAATTAATAAGTCCTAAGCTTATATAATATAAGATATATACTATAGGTAAGGCTAAGTAATAGAGATTATAGGTTATACCTAAAGGACTTTCTTAAGGACTAGGTTATAGTTTTTTAGTTAATCTAGATTACTATAACTTTTCTTATTAGAATAGTAATAGGTATTAGTGTGTTTTTACTTGCCTTATAACCTTAATATAGTTCTTTTATTTATTTAAGATAAAGAATAGGATTTATAATAGCTTCTATATAATAATAGTATTTCTAAGCACTTAATTTAGAGTTTAACTATACTTTTTATATAGTAATATTAAGAAAGCCCTCTTTATAGAGAATATAAGGGATAAGATAGCCTTTACTAGTATTATAATCTATAATTTAGCTCCCTTAATACCTAGTTAGAATAGAAAGGTAAAGAGATCTAGGGGGGTAGTTAAGTAAAAAGCTTATACTTTAAGTCTTAAAGCTAACCTTCTATCTAATCTTAATAATAAAGTCTTTAATACTATAGTTTATTTATTAAATTATATATCTTTTAAATATTATAGGAAGTAAACTATACTATATAAACTTTAGTAAGATTAGGCTAGGAAAATAGTCCCTATATACTTAAATATAGTAAAGGTCTAGAAACCTTTAATTATATATTTATAAGCTTATAGAAATAAAGTATTTCCTATAATAATAAAGGCTCTAAAGCATATTAAATTATATAATATAATACTATAATTAGAGTAAAAAGCTTATATTAGATACCTTATTAGTTATAAAGGTAAGTCCTAGTATATTATATAGGTACCTTTACTTTATAATTATAAGGTTATTATATTAGTATATATTTTATTTAATAAGAACATCTTCTTTAAACTAAAAAAAAAGCTAGAATTAGCCTAAAAGGAGAAGATATTAATAATTATACTACTTAAGGAGCTTAAAGCTAATAATATTAATAAGGAAATTAGTTAAGACCTTATTAGAATAGAATTAGAAAATAAGAATTATAAGAATTATATCTCTTTACCTTTAAATATAGAAAAAGAAAATAAGTAATTTAAAGTAAAAATACCTCCTTATATAATAAGGGAAAAAGATAACCTTTTTAGTACACTTTTAACCCCTCTTAACTTTTCTTATAAGGCACTAGTTACTATAGAAAATATAGAGCTTTAGGTATAAGGTAATAATATGCTATTTTATAAGATTAATAAATTAGTATATAATATAATAATAAAATATATAAAGACTATTATAAAGACTAGTAAAATTACTAGTAAAGGTAGTAAGGCTATAGAGAATTATTATCCCTAGGATAATAGTATTAATCTAGATAATATTATTACTAGAAAACACTAAAGAAAGGAGATATATAAAGCTAGGTAAGTATAGTTTACTTTTACTTTTTCTATAGTATTATAAGGTATTTAATATAGTTTATAGATTAAGAATATACTACTAGAACCTACTTATTATTATTAAGCTATAGCTTTAGCCTATTATAAGTACTAAAAGAAAGTAATTATAAAAAAGCTTTTAAAGCTTTTATTCTTAAACTACTAGAAGAATATACTAAATAAATTATTTAATCTAAAGAAGTAAAAGGAAATTATAGACCTTAGCTAGGTATTTAAATATAAGACTAATAAGAAAGAAGTAGTTATAAAGTTTAAAGCTAGAATAGTTATTTAAGGTAACTAATAACTAAGAATAACCTTAATAACTATACTACTATACTTACTTTATAATCTTTATATATACTACTTATAGTTTACTATACTAATAATCTTAATACTTAATAATATAATATTTAAAATACCTTTCTATATATAGAGCTTAAAGAACTTATTTACTATAAGCCCCTAAAGGGTATAAATATAAAAGGTTATCTCTAGAAGATAATAAGAGTATTATATAAGCTAAGAGAAGCTTCTTAATAATAGTTCTTATATCTTATATAATTTCTATTAAAGCTAGACTTTATATAAGGAAGGGAAGACTTATATATTTTTATAAAGGGTAGATTTATCCTATTCTTTTATATAAATAATATTATAGTAATATACCCTAATAGATTTAAAGTAGAATTTAAAAAGCTTTATAAATAACTAATAAATAGTCTTAATATTAAGGACTAGGGTAACCTAAAGTAATTCCTAAGTATTAAAATTATTAGAAATTATAATACTAAAGAGATATAGTTATTATAGGAATTATATATTTAAAAGATTACTTAGAAATTTATTTCTAATATTATTAATAGTAATTTAAAGAGCTTATCCCTTACTTCTTTTTCTATAGCTATAATCCTTACTAATACTAGTAAAGCTACTAATAAAGAGATTAATTATTATAGAGTAGTTATTAGCTTTTTAGTATATCTATATATTATTAGAAAACCTAATATAGCCTTTATAGTATTAAAGCTTATCTTTTTTATAATAAATCTATTAGTAAAGTATATTAAGCTTACTAAAGAAGTAATTTTATATACTTAAAATATAAAAAAGCTATATATTTATTACTTAGAAGTAAATAGTTTTAATATACTATTCTCTAGTACTAATACTTTACTTAGTAATAATCCTAATACTTAGAAATTAATATAAGGTTATATCTTTATTATATATAGTATTATAATTAATTAGAAGTTAAGTAAGTAATATTATATAATAACTTTAAGTATAGAAATAAAGCTCTTTACCTTAAATTATAATATAAAAAAGTATATATCTTTAGGAAAACTACTTTATAATATTAAAGTTTATATACTACTACTCTTAATTATCTAGTATAATAATAAGTAAATAATCTAGATTACTAAATATATAAAAGAAAGGCTTTAGACTAGCCTTAAGTACCTTAATATAAATTAAATATAGATTTAAGAATAATATATAATAGGTAATATTAAGGTTAATTAGATAAAAACCTCTAAGATACCTATAAATAGCTTTATAAAGCTACTTTTAGGTTAGATATATAAGGACTTCTACTATAGAATTAGCTTATAAGAGATTCCTATCTAATTATAATACTAGAAATTATTTATAATCTCTTCCTATACCTTTAATCTCTAGCTTTAATAAATATCTTAGCTAGGGGGGGTATATTAGGAAGACCTCCTTAAGGTATTAGATATATAAATATAGCCTATATAATAACTAGGTTAAAACCCTTAATAAGATAATAGTAGAGATAATATATTAGAAGTACCTCTATAGACTAGTTATTACTATAGCGTACTATATACCTTTTAGGTATAAAAGTTAGGTACTATCTACACCTTTAATTAACCGAAATTAAACCATTTTCATTATCTACACCAACCCCTACCTTGACAATGTGAGTATAGCTCCGGTTAGCGAGAAAAACGCAGCTCTAAACAGCAATGCTTGATTCGAGATTCACAGCTGCCAAATCTCAGTTGTTGGCCAGCTCCTGGGGCAGTTTTATTGCTGTCAGCGGCGCACGCTATTGTTTCCACCCCCGCAATCCCTTAACTCGATTAGGCGTTGTCATCCATCCATTCCGATACCCCATTCGGCCTACAGCCGGCTCCTCGAGGCGGGCTAATAGTGTCAAGGTAGGGGTCGGTGTAGATAGTGAAAATGGTTCGCTTCTAGTTAATTAGAGGTATAGACAGTACCTGACTTTTATACCTAAAAGGTATATAGTGCGCTATAGTAATAACTAGTCTATAGAGGTACTTCTAATATATTATCTCTATTATTATCTTATTAAGGGTTTTAACCTAGTTATTATATAGGCTATATCTATATATCTAATACCTTAAGGAGGTCTCCCTAACACACCCCCCTTAGCTAAGATATTTATTAAAGCTAGAGATTAAAGGTATAGGAAGAGATTATAAATAATTTCTAGTATTATAATTAGATAGGAATCTCTTATAAGCTAATTCTATAGTAAAAGTCCCTATATATCTAACCTAAAAGTAGCTTTATAAAGCTATTTATAGGTATCTTAGAGGTTTTTATCTAATTAACCTTAATATTACCTATTATATATTATTCTTAAATCTATATTTAATTTATATTAAGGTACTTAAGGCTAGTCTAAAGCCTTTCTTTTATATATTTAGTAATCTAGATTATTTACTTATTATTATACTAGATAATTAAGAGTAGTAGTATATAGACTTTAATATTATAAAGTAGTCTTCCTAGAGATATATGCTCTTTTACACTATAATTTAGGGTAAAGAGCTTTATTTCTATACTTAAAGTTATTATATAATATTACTTACTTAACTTCTAATTAATTATAGCACTATATATAATAAAGATATAACCTTATATTAATTTCTAAGTATTAGGGTTATTACTAAGTAAAGCATTAGTACTAGAGAATAGCGTATTAAAACTATCTACTCCTAAGTAGTAAATACATAGCTTCTTTGTGTTCTAAGTGTTAAAAATGTAGGGAGCTAATGCTAGCTAGCAATAGCTGTACAAGTGTAAGCTCTACGGTCTAGGACCAATAGAGCCACAACGTTGACTTTATCAACGCAACGCAATAGAAGTGGTGGCAGTTATTAACTAATAGAATTCAATTTAGATTACTTTATAGTAACTAATAGAATAATAGAATTGATTTTTAGTTAGTTTATTCGGGTAATGCGGCTGTTGGTTGAGAGGCCTAGCTAACTAGCTAGATTAAAAAGATCTTCTTCCTCTTATAGACCTACCGACTGTATCGGCGGGCCTAGGCCGCTAGCGGGGTCTCGCAAGCCACTTTTTATTTTCCGTAAAATTCATTTGTATGTGAAATCTAAAAAATCAACTTACCACTATACATACTAGCAACCCATATGCACCAAATTTTGGTCTAAAAAATATTACTATATAAAAAGAAAGCCCTGTCTTCTAGTATTAATTTGCTATATATAAGACTTTTATACAACCTCTAGTTAAAGAGAAAATCGCTATTAAAGATAGCTATAGGGTAAGCTGCTTACATCACCACTATAGGGTAGTCTGCTTATGTCACCCTAGCTTACCTAATTACTTGTGGTTAGGGTTGTGGGCACACTTGTGCCCATAACACTAATTGACATTAGTCATCCACACGGTCGGTCGCAGCTGTTGACAGCTGCAACGTGGTTATTTGTAACCACCTACGCAACCGTTGACAGCTGCAGTGCAGCTGTTAAGCTTGCAGTGCAAGCTTAGTAATATAAAGGTTCTTTGACTAGAAAGGGCTAAAAATAGGTCTTATTTTTAACACTAAGCATATAAAATTACTCCTTTAGTAAGCTTAATATACTTTACTAATAGATTTATTATAAAAGAGGTAAGCTTTAATACTATAAAGGCTATATTAGGTCTTCTAATAATACATAGATACACTAAAGAGCTAATAACTACTTTATAATAATTAATCTCTTTATTAGTAGCTTTACTAGTATTAGCAAGAATTATAGCTATAGGAAGAGAAGTAGGGGATAAGCTCTTTAAATTACTATTAATAATATTAGAAATAAATTTCTAAGTAATCTTTTAAATATATAATTCCTATAATAACTATATCTCTTTAGTATTGCGATTTCTAATAATTTTAATACCTAGGAACTACTTTAGGTTACCTTAGTCCTTAATATTAAGACTATTTATTAGTTATTTATAAAGCTCTTTAAATTCTACTTTAAATCTATTAGGGTATATTACTATAATATTATCTATATAGAAAAATAGGATAAATCTACCCTTTATAAAGATATATAGGTTTTCCCTTTCTTATATAAAGTCTAGCTTTAATAAGAATTATATAAGATATAAAAACTATTATTAAGGAGCTTCCCTTAGCCTATATAATACTCTTATTATCTTCTAGAGATAACCTTTTATATTTATACTCTCTAGGGGCTTATAGTAAATAAGTTCTTTAAGCTTTATATATAAGAAAGTATTCTAAATATTATATTATTAAGTATTAAGATTATTAGTATAGTAGACTATAAGTAGTATATATAGAGATTATAAAGTAAGCATAGTAGTATAGTTATTAAGGTTATTCTTTAGTTATTAGTTACCTTAAATAACTATTTTAGCTTTAAACTCTATAACTACTTCTTTTTTATTAGTCTTATATTTAAATACCTAGCTAAGGTCTATAATTTCCTTTTACTTCTCTAGATTAAATAATTTATCTAGTATATTCTCCTAGTAGTTTAAGAATAGAAGCTTTAAAAGCTTCTTTATAATTACTTTCTTCTAGTAGTTATAATAGGCTAAAGCTATAGCTTAATAATAATAAGTAAGTTCTAGTAGTATATTCTTAATCTATAAACTATATTAAATACCCTATAATACTATAGAAAAAGTAAAAGTAAACTATACTTACCTAGCTTTATATATCTCCTTTCTTTAGTATTTTCTAGTAATAATATTATCTAGATTAATACTATTATCCTAGGGATAATAATTCTCTATAGCCTTACTACCTTTACTAGTAATTTTACTAGTCTTTATAGTAGTCTCTATATGTTTAATTATTATATTATATACTAATTTATTAATCTTATAAAATAGTGTATTATTACCTTATACCTAAAGCTCTATATTCTCTATAGTAACTAGCGCCTTATAAGAAAAGTTAGGAGGGGTTAAAAGTCTACTAGAAAGGTTATCTTTTTCCCTTATTATATAAGAAGGTATTTTTACTTTAAACTACTTATTTTCTCTTTTTATATTTAAAGGTAAAAAGGTATAATTCTTATAATTCTTATTTTCTAATTCTATTCTAATAAGGTCTTAACTAATTTCCTTATTAATATTATTAGCTTTAAGCTCTTTAAGTAATATAATTATTAATATCTTCTTCTTTTAGGCTAATTCTAGCTTTTTTTCTAGTTTAAAGAAGGAGTTCTTATTAAATTAAATATATACTAATATAATAACCTTATAATTATAAAGTAAAGGTACCTATATAATATACTAGGACTTATCTCTATAACTAATAAGGTATCTAATATAAGCTTTTTACTCTAACTATAGTATTATATTATATAATTTAATATACTCTAAAGCCTTTATTATTATAGGAAATACTTTATATCTATAGGCTTATAAATATATAATTAAAGGTTTCTAGACCTTTACTATATTTAAGTATATAAGAACTATTTTCCTAGCCTAATTCTACTAAAGTTTATATAGTATAGTTTACTTTCTATAATATTTAAAAAATATATAATTTAATAGATAAACTATAGTATTAAAGACCTTATTATTAAGATTAGATAAAAGGTTAGCTTTAAGACTTAAAGTATAAGCTTTTTACTTAACTACCCCCCTAGATCTCTTTACCTTTCTATTCTAACTAGGTATTAAGGGAGCTAAATTATAAACTATAATACTAGTAAAGGCTATCTTATCCCTTATATTCTCTATAAAAAAGGCTTTCTTAATATTACTATATAAAAAGTATAGTTAAACCCTAAATTAAGTGCTTAGGAACACTATTATTATATAAAAGCTATTATAAATCCTATTCTTTATCTTAAATAAATAGAAAAACTATATTAAGGTTATAAGGTAGGTAAATACACACTAATACCTATTACTATTCTAATAAGAAAAGTTATAGTAATTTAAATTAACTAAAAGACTATAACCTAGTCCTTAAGGAAGTCCTTTAGGTATAACCTATAATCTCTATTACTTAGCCTTACCTATAGTATATATCTTACACTATATAAGCTTAGGACCTATTAATTTAATACCTAAAACTATATTTATAAGCTTTATAAATGCCTTAACACTAGAATAACTATATTATTAATACTAAAGGTCTATATTTTCTCTTATAGGTAGTCTTAGTGCTTTACTAGATATAGTATAGGCTTCCTTTAGATTCTCTAATAGTTATAATAATATATAAAGCTTATTAATATTATAGACTTTAGCTATAGGTATTATCCCTTAATATAGAAATAACTTCTTCTAATTCTAGAAAATACCTACCCTTATAAGAATTATTACTAATACTAGATTAACATAGAATTCTAGAATAAATAACGTAGTCTCTAATACTAATATTCTTATATTCTATAATATAGGATTTATAATAGAGATATATATAAGGCCCTATCCTAAAGCTATATATATTATACCCCTAGCTTTAACCTTTATTATAATATTTCTATTAAATTTAGATTAATTAAACTAGTGGATATTATTAAATATATAAATATTAGCTTTAGAGTTATAAAGAACTATATTCTACCTTAATTCTAAGCTATTTATAGTATTAGTTATTAAATTTATACTTTCCTTTACTTATTAACCTTATTAACCTTATTTAAAGTATATAAATAATAATATATTTATAGTCTTCTTACTAGAGGTAACTATAACTAAATTATTAGTTAGATTTTATAAAGGTATAAATATTTTACTACTCTTTTTCTTTAGTTTCTAACTTATTACTTTAGACTTTTCTTATAGATTTTTCTTAAGATACTTCTTAATATTATCTTTAGAGTTCTTTCTAACTTTCTAGTTTTTTAGTATAGCCTCTAGCTTATATATAGCTTTAAATAAATTATAGAATTCCTACTACTTTAAGGTATTATAAATATTATAGTTTATATATCTAAGGCACTTCTTTTTCTCTAATTTATTTTAACTACTTAATTTATTAGTAGTAAGTATATTAGCTAACTTTAGTATATTTTATAAAGCTTTATAATCTCTTTTAAACTTTATAATAGCTTTAAGGAAGCTTTAGTTTATACCTTTATTAAGTAAATTATTTTATTTTTTCTAGAATAATTTAAATTTACTATAAAGGGAAATTATAAACTTATATAGTATTATCTCCTTAGTTTATTAGGTCTCTAGATTTTAATAATTCCTTTATAATACTTTTATTATTATTACTTATTTATACTAATTATAAGTATCTTTAGTTTATAAGTAATTATTAAGGTATATTTCTACTAGAATTAGTATTTTCTAAGTATTTAGCTTATACTAATTTTAAAGAAGCTTTAATATTCTTTAAGAGTACTAATAAACTAACTCCTTTTTTTTTTCTTTAGTATTAAAGTTAAGGGAGTTTTAAATATTCTTTAAGAGAGTCTTATAAATATATTCCCTAATCTTTAGTATTTACTTTAATAGGTTATAATACTTTATAAGATTAACTTATAAATCTCTATATTAGAAATTATATTTATTTTTTATATCTTTATAAGTAAGCTTTTAATCTTTAATAGTATTAGGGTTATTCTTTATAATCTCTAGTCTTAAATCTCTTTATAAGTATATAGGTATTATAGGTTTTTTAAGTAGTTTATTCTAATTTAAATTAATATATTTCTAAATACTATAGGATTTTATATAATTCTTAATTTATATAAACTATTTAATCTAGTCTTTCTCTAATAATAATACTATATTTAAAGTTTCTTTAAGTATTATAAAGGGGAACTATACTAATTAAAAGGAAGTATAGGTTATATACTTTAACTAATTAATATAATAAAGGGTAATTATCTCTTAATATTAGTAAGTATTAAATTAATAATATTAATAAAGCTTATATTATTTATAATAATTAATAATAAGGGTAATTAAAGCCTTCTAGGCTTATAACTATTAAGGTAAGGGTTAGTATAAATAGTAAAAATAGTTTACTTCTAGTTAATTAAAGGTATAGATAGTACCTAACTTTTATACCTAAAAGATATATAGTGTGCTATAGTAATAACTAGTCTATAGAGGTATTTCTAATATATTATCTCCACCGTTATCTTATTAAGGGTTTTAACCTAGTTATTGCGCAGGCTGCATCCACATATCCAATACCTCAAGGAGGTCTCCCTGACAAATAGAGATGATCTTCGGAAATAGGCACCGGCTCACTCGGATGTAAAGTGCGCCGCCCTCACAAGCCAGGTTGCAAGATTAGTGCTAACATGGCATGCGCCCATTTCGGCGTTCCTCCGGTGGGACATCTTTTTAAGGCTAAGAAAGCCCTTGTGTGGAAAACAGAATAATGATATTAGCTTGGCGAAGGGGGCTGTGTTGTGTTACTCTGCACCGAAGTCGCAAGCATGAGGCGGGTGAAAATCCAGCACATCAGCGTGATCCGATGCCTCACCATCAAATTTCTTGGTCAATGGAGGCGCCCACCTATCAGTCGCCATGTACGGGCGGCACGGCGATTTCTAAAAACGGTGTAGGCTTCGGCGAAGTTTGATATTCACGATGCTACCCAAATCTGTTCCGCGCCCGCTTCTAAGGCGCCCTCAGATGTTTGAGGCGTCATCTGCACTGTTGCCGAAGTAAAGCAATCAATCGAGCCAGCACTACCTGTGTGGTTGCACCTCGGAAGCTTTTGGACGGCAGGGAGCGCGGCAAACATGCAAGTCTGGAAACCGCTGTGCATAGGCTGCACGGCGTCGCCCGGCTAGAAAGAGCACAACGCTGTGCTTGCGGTAGAGTTTGGGTCATTTTGTGAGATCATACGGAAACACCAATGAGGATAGCCATGATGGATGTGGTGGGATTCAGCGGCCCCCTCATCGTACTATCTGTTGAGAGTATTCACAGCCTCACATCGTAGCCTTAGATATCAGGCATCATTTCTTCGTTTAACGATGCAGCTTCCCGCATCGCGTTTACTAACGCGCTTTACTGTAGGCTTCGTTTGAAGACCTTATTTATTTCTAATAGATTTAAAGCTTATAATAAGCTTCCTTTTTTCCCTAGATTTACAAATTCCTAGATAGCAATTCTAGATTATCTTCTCTTCTGATTACTCTTTTGCCTTCATCTGCAATCCTACCATAGGTTATAAACCTGGCGCTTATAACCACGCCCCTTTCTTTCTTTTTATTTTACCCTTTTATCTAACTATTATAGTCTTATATATAATTATATATCTTTTCCTAATATCTTATTAAAGTAAATTACTTAACTAGTAGGGTAGTATAAAGACCCTTTTTCCCTTACCTAAACTAATAATACTATAAAAGGTTAAGATTAGATTAATTATATTTATCCTTTTTCTTTTATATAAAAGTTATAAAAATTTTATATCTTCTGGATTTAAATGCATAACCTTTTATTATATTCCTTTTAATTTATAATTATAACGCCTTTCTAAGTTATAAATATTTATATTACTTAATATATTATAACTTTCATAATACACATAAAAAGTTAGACCCTTCTAGGCAGATCTTAGTAGATAGTAGGCTAGGATAAGATATTCCTTATAGAACTACCTTAGGCACCCGAAACTAATAATCTAGATCTATAGCTATCTAGGTAGTGATTTTTATTATAGGTATAGTAGTATATAGTAAAGTAAGTAAAGTAGGTATAGTAAATTCTTTATAATATATTGCCCTCTATCTAGGCTAAGGTTAAATTTTTAGGTAAATCTTAAAGCGCCTAAGAGCACTTACACTTTTAACTTTATAACTCTATATATTAGCGGCTATATAGTGATTTAATTAATTAAGAGCTACTACTATAACTCCCGCTTAACTAAACTAATGTTAATTAGTATTAAGTGTTTATAGTAATAGGAGTACATATACTTTAGTATATAACCCTACCTATCCTTTCTTTTAATATAAGTAATAATAATAGTAATACTTTTGCCACTCTAGCTAATATTCTAGCTACCTAACTAGACTTAAGCAAGCTTAATAATATTACTAAAGTGTAGTATATAAGAATAGCTATTATTATACCTCTTAAGGGAGTAAAGAACTTTAAGGAATAGGAAATCTTAATCTAAATATAAGTTTATATTATATAACTTACTATATATTTAACTAGCAAGACTCCTTAGTCTTAGTAGACTAATAAGTACTATATGATTCTTTCTTCTATTATTTAGCAGAGCCTTTCTTCCTAAGTTTAGAAGAACTTAACTTACATAGGATAGACTAATATAAAGCCTGTTACTAAGATAATATCTCTAATTAAAAGCAATTATAGCTTTAAGGCTAATTTAGCTATTATTAAGCTACTTTAATAGTTCTTATAATTAAAGAGAGCTAATTTTATAATAATAAGAGCTTAGCTAGACTATTACTAGAACCTTTAGAACCGAATTTATAAGATTAAGAAGATCTCTAATATTATCTAGGTTTTCTAAACTATTAAAGCTATTAAGGATTCTATGCCTAAGATCTATAACACTTAGAAGATTAAAGGATTCTCTAAAGCAAGGCTAAGTAAAGAGAATATACTTATATACTTAACATATAAGGCTAATAAGCCCTAAAAGGACTAAAAGGTTAACTTTAACACTTAATAAAAGAACACTAAGGATAATACTAATACTAATGCAAAATCTAATAGTAAAACTCTAATAAAGAGGAATAAGACTAATAAGACTATAAAGCTTAACTATAGTTACTTAATCTCTCCTAAATAACTAATTTATTTAAAGGATAGTTATTAGAAGCTTTATCTAGAGAAGAGGCCTAAGAAGAAGGATAATATAACTACACTAATAACCACAACTACTTCTTCTAATATTATTACTATAGGGAGTAATCTCTCTCTTATAGTAATTAACCAGGACTATTCCTTCTAAATACTTATAAATTACCTTACTAAAGATAATTATATTCTTAATATAGGTTATAATACTTATACCTTTAACTCCACTAAGTGGTTTATATATTTAAATACCTATATTAACACTAAGCTAATAACAGTAAGTAACAGTAAATATCTTAAGGTTAAGGGTATTAGTAATATTAAACTTCTAATTAGAGAAGGCTATTTAGAGCTTCCTAACGCATAATAGGCACTAAAGGCTAAAGTTAATATAATTTCACTAGGTCTTCTTAAGCAAGGAGGTGTTATTATAGATAGTTTTAAAGACTAATTAATCTTAGTGTCTATAGGCAAGGCTATTAGCTTTTATAATTAGAAATCTAATGTTTTCTCTCTAATTCTTTAAGAAGAGGAACCTTAATTTAACTTTATAGCTTTATTAAGTAAATCTATTACTAAGAAAGTAGAATTCGCCCTCTTACACAAGAGACTTAGCCACGCGGGGAAAGAATAAATCTTACTAGCCTATAAAGACATAGGAATTATAATTAACCCTACCTTACTTATTAACTTTTAGTGTTCTACTTATCTTTTATTAAAGGCCCCTTAGATAATTTATTAAGAGAACTCTAATAATATAATAACCTTTATTTCTTATATATTCTAGGACTATATTAAACATAAGCCTAAAGGCTTTAGGGGGAAGAAGTATATACTACATGCGATTAATGCCTATACTTATTTTTATTAGGTAATTATAACTATTAATAGGTTAAGTGTAGTTAAAGTAATCTAAGCTTAGAAGACTACTATTAAGAACACAAGTAGCGGGTTTACTATTAAATACTTCTACATAGATAATATAACTAAATTCCTTAGAGAGAAGTTTAAAACCTTTTATTAGAATAAAGGAATTATCTTTAGGACTAGTGCTCTATACGTCCCTGCCTATTAAGGTATTATTAAATAAGCTAGTTAAACCCTTATAGAGATAGCATAAGCCTTAATAATTAACGTAGAGTTACTAGAGCTCCTCTAGCCTTATACTATAAAGCACGTAGCTAAAATCACTAATCTATTACCTACACATAGTAATAAGGATAATTAGTTACCTTAACAGGTAATGTTTAATATCCTAGGCCTAAAAAACAACGCCTTAATCCATTATCTATAAACCTAGGGATATATTGTGTATATACGTATTCCTAACGAACGCTATGTTTAATTATAAAAGATAGCACTATAAGCTAAAAAGGGTTAACTTATAGGTATAGATAGCCCTAGATATTATCTATACAAAGTCTAGATCCTAGAGGACTAGAGAATTGTACGTGCTAGGGATATTCGCTTTAATAAGAGAGACATACCTATACCTACTAAGTTTAAGGCTAATAATATATTATATATTACGAATCTTATTAACCCTTCTTTTACTAAAGAGGGTTACTATATTATTAACATTCCACTAGTAGAGGAACCTTATCCTTAACCTTATACTAAACCTAAATAGAAGAAGGTCTATTTCTAGGATACTTCCTTAATTACCTTAGAAATTAATAAGGACTACTACTCTTTTAAGGAGGAGAATAATCCTCCTATTAGAACTAAGTTATTACTATCCTAAAGCTTTCTCCTAATACTATCTAAGAGTCCTCCTTATAGGGAACTTATAAGTTAATAATAATAAATTATTAAAGAGAATGCAGCTCTTCTAAGGTAATAGCCTAGGGCCTTCCTAGATAAAGAAGCTAAAGATAATAATAATAATACTAATGCTATTATTTAATAATAACTTAAACCTAAACCTAAACCACAGAGATAATTACTTTAACCTAATATACATTAAGATTATCTTAATATTATAACCTTAGGCAAGAAGAAAGCCCTACCTAGAGGTACTTGCTAATTAAACCTAGCGATTTAATACTATAATAACAACCTATATAACGACGAAGTGGAGGAAATTATTACGTTATATGCCTTCCTAATAATCAAAGTAGCTAATATAGCTAATATAATAATTAATATCCTATCTAATTAGTTTAAGGCTAAGGCTATGGATAATTATTACACCTTTTAGAGACCTACTAAGAAAAAGGAACTCCTTAAAATCCATAAAAAGAAGTGCTAGGATCTAGTATTTCCTCCTAAAGATATAAAGGTCTTTAATAGTTAATAGGTTTATATAGTAAAGTACCTAATTAATTAAGAGCTATACCTAAAAGCACACTAGGTTATAAGAGGTAACTAGAACCTAGAAGTCTTTAGTAATAAGGACCTTTACATAGTAGTTATATACCTAGTTTCTTTATAAGTATTCTATATACTTATTACGGTCTTTACCTATAAATAGTAGTAATATAATATTATAAACGCTTTCCTTAATACTAAGGCATAAGGGGATATCTACGTTAAATAACCTTATAGTCACTCCAACAGTATAACTAGAGTCTGTAAGCTTAATAAAGCTCTCTATAGTCTACTAATTTCTCCTCTCTAGTAGTTAGATAATATTACTAAGGAACTTAAGTAATAGGGATTTAAGCGACTATCTAGTAAGCTTTATATCTTTTAACGTAATAATATTATACTTCTTCTATACGTGGATAATATAATTATTATAGGAAAAACCCTTATAATTACTCTAGATATTATTAAGGAATTATAGAAACACTATAAAGTAAAGCACTTAGGTAATATTAAGCTCTTTCTTAGTATTAAGTTTATTTGTAATTATTTAAATTAAATAATCCTTCTTTATTAAAAGCTCTACATTTAGACTATTATAAAGAAATTTAATATTAAGAACCTTAACACTATAAATATCCCTTAGCTTCTAAAGATAGTTATTCTAGCAGATTAGAAAGAGCTTAATATAGCCTATAATATCTCTAACTAGGCAAAACACATAGGAAGCTTTAATTAGCTTTTAGTATACACATAACCTAATATTACATTTATAGTTAATTAGCTCTACAGTGTAAATTTAGCGCTAAAGTAGATATATATTAACCTTTAGAAACACCTTTAGTAATACCTTACTAGGGCGGATAATTTAGGAGTTATTCTTAGAGAATATACTCCTTTAGACCTAAAGTTAATGCTTTAGGTAAAGGGATTTAGTAATGCCTCTCTTACTAATAACCTAGATACTAGATATTTAATCGCTAGGTATATTATAACCCTTATAGGTAGATATATTCTTTAGTAATTAAAGAAATAAACTCTTATAGCTCTTAGTTCTATAGAGATAGAATTTATTAACCTTATACTAACTAGTCTCTTAATACTCTAGGTAGCTTACCTTCTTAATAACTTTAGGATTAAGTAATTATGCCTATTACTTATATTTATAGATAGCTAGAACGCGAAAGCTAATATACTTAATAAGAAGCATAAGGGATATACTTATTATATTAATTTATAGTATAAGTGGATTATATAGAAAGTATATTAAGGGGAATTTTGTCTTTAATAGATTAGTATAAATAAAATAATTACTAATAGGTTTACTAAAGGTCTAGAACGCGTTAAATACACTAATTTTATCCGCCTTCTTTGTATAATAAAGGCTAGGGACTTTGTAAAGGGATATGTTTTAAAGGATTTAGAGGACTTATAAATACCCTTATTATTTCCTTTCTTCCTTATATTATTAGCTAGATATGCTACTAGGGGCGGTGTTAAGAGTATTCATAGCCTTACATCGTAGCCTTAGATATCAGGCATTATTTCTTTGTTTAATAATGCAGCTTCCTGCATTGCGTTTGCTAACGCGCTTCACTATAGGCTTCGTTTGAAGACCTTATTTATTTCTAATAGATTTAAAGCTTATAATAAGCTTCCTTTTTTCCCTAGATTTACGAATTCCTAGATAGCAATTCTAGATCATCTTCTCTTCTGATCACTCTTTTGCCTTCATCTGCAATCCTACCACACTATCGCCTTTACTGGAACTAAGCAGTAGCCCGAAAAGATCTTTTCAACGTGGGTGTGGGGTGCGATTGTAACGAGAAGGCTTATAACGACAACGGCTTCGCAACTCATGAGCTACCTTGCTAGTAGAGGTAGAGTCAAGCCAAGAGCCTCTATGACGTGACCATCGCTAACTTTTGCCCCAATTCGGCAAATGCCACACTTGGACCGTACCGACACGATCATTCCCGCTCCAAGTTTGATTGCAAATTACCGACTCCTGACATACTCTCGGATCAGTGGGATCTGCTTCCTAACTGCTAGGTGTAGGAGCATGGTTGTTGTATGGCGCAGCCTCATGCATATTTACTTGGTGACGGCTGTCCTCTTCGTGGTAGTGCGAGTGCTGATTCAGTACTCGATAATATTGCCGTCTCTAGACCTGTCAACGATCTACGCCGCTTCAGAGCCAGCGAATTCGCTTTTCGTGATGCAATATACCTCCTCGTAAGCTATCTGCGCCAAGGTAGCTCCCACATTCCTCATCATCGCTAATGGACCACTTCCATTGTGCGCCTTGAATAACCTGCATCTTCCTTAGGCACGTGCGTTCTGTGCTGAGCCTTGTCTAAAGATCAAGCTTGCTACTTAGTACCTTTGTACGGGTTCGTAGGAAGATGTTCGATTGTCTCACCATCTGATCTTTACGAGTAAATAATTGTGATATGCTCCTAAACCTCTTTGCACAGTTGCTTAAGACGATTTTCAAAACGCCGCAGATTAGCTATGCTGCAGTCGGTATATTTGGAAGAGCCCAAGATTTTACCTGGTGAAGATCCTAATACTGATCGCCTTGTAAGTACTGAAAGTGGTGCCGAGATCTTACTAGTGTTTGATCTTGCCCATTGTTCTTATTGTAGTTCCTATCTAAAAGCTGAAGTCTATTGAAAATAGCAAGCCAGCCCTATTATTGAAAGAATTTGCGACATTGGACCAGCCCTAACCGTACACGTCTTCGTGATTCAACAATACCTCTTATACCTCTAAGCCCCCCCTTTAACTTATTCACCCTGAACACACTTACTTGACTGACCCTCGGTGCTGCTATGCTAACGTTGTTTGGCATACATTCGTAATTTCAGCTTCCGCTTACCTCTGATACAGTCGCCCGTGCTACATCTCGCACATTAGAGCTAATAGTTAGATTGTTCGTCACGGAGGATGAATGAGAATAATAAGCAGAAGCGTACCGATAGCCGTAGTGAGTAGTATGCTTTTGGCCCAGGTCAAACCTGATGGAACTTCTACAAAACGGTATGACCATACTAGAACCACATCACAATGAGAAGGGGGGGGGTTGGTGAGGGCCCAGGGGTGCTCGCATTCGCCTGAGGAAGCTTGACAAAGTCTTTCGCGAAGACTTCACCCACTTTCTTACGCCAGCACAGAGACGCTAGCACGAAATGCACATGATGTCCAGGATATTAAGAACAGTTTACTTTGCCAACCGGAGCGAATCAACTGTAGTCCATAGGCTTATAGCAGACCTCCTAGGTTCAAGTGGGTGTAATAAAGAACGAAAATAGAAAAAGCAATCCAGACTATGATTCACATGAAGTTGATTTTTATTCTAGCTATAAGATTACTAGGCGGAAAATTGGATCTTTTAGGTCTATCTTTCACTTTCTATCAGACATCCTTACAACGTGATTGGCCTACTGCCCCTTGTCATGTACTCGTGCAAAATCAAACAGAGGGTAGACTGTATGTACGTACATATATCGAGCGCACTCCGTACGCACGGGGCGGTTTGCTGGCGCGACAAGGCGGTGGACAAATTGACTGAGCCAATGAGCGGTAGACAATAATGCCTGGTACATTTTTCGCGCTCCTTCCGGCGTCGGCCGAAAGCAAGGCCCCGTGACGCTGAATGCCACTGGCCGTCTAAGCCAAAAATGGGTCTGATCAGCCAGGAAGCCCGGCTTGCATCACAGCCGCAACCACACTAACTTTTAGTAAGCCTCCTCTGTGCGTTTTCTGCCGAAAGTGCAAATGTTTGCATGGCGCTGTCCCCTGGCTTCTTCCGTCACACGGCGATTTTGCTCTCTCCTCTATCCCCGCCCTTCAATGCATCACCTAGGAGCGCAAGCATATCAGTCCCAGCTTTACTTATCGTTTGGAAGATCCGCCTGGCTTCTGTGTCAATTTTGATTCTCCGCAAGACACGCTGAACAGCATAGCACAACGCCTTTCATCGCGGCTTTGGCGAGCCGCCAAAGACTTGCCTCCCAATCCTTGACAACTCTTCGCCAATTCACCACTCTGTCCGCGATGGCGACGCAACAGATCCTCTTTGCCGAGACAATAGCTGGCATGAAGAAAGCGTTCAGGAGGAAAGCTTACGGTAAGTCCCATCGCCAGCTCACCAGTCAGCCCCCCGACAAGTTGTCGCTAACCAGACTCATCGTGGCAGAATCTGATTCCGATTCCGAGATCGAGAGCTTCACCAATCGTGGCCACAAGCTCCAGAAGAGAGCGCGATTTGCACACAAGGGACAATTGGCATCGACAGCCAACCCAAGCGCCTACAAACAGGTACGAGTCTCGTGGTCATCACTTCTACTTAGTCAATTTTGATCCGACCATTCCGTTTCCCTCTAGGCTGTGGACTACGCTGGCGTGCGAAGAAACATATTATACCGAAACCCGCCGCTTGTCGATGATGAAGGCTACGAGATCATCAGTGACGATGACGCTGATCGGATCGAAGACGCTGAATTGGCGGCCGCCGAGCTCAACCCATATTCCACCATTCACCTCGAACGTAAGATTTAGGCTCCAAGATTGCAGACACGCGCCGATTCTGACCCTTCGCAGATGTATTGGCTCCCCTAACTTCCTCGACCGATCTACCACACCATTCGGCACTCTCCAAACCGTTTACCTCGAAAACTCTGACCGAGCTCATCACACAAAGCTGTAGCATCATGCGCAAAGAAAATCAGTCCTTGTGGCAAATAAGGCATCTGTGGACCTCGCTCTGTGGTGATGGTGTTTGGATGCCGTGCGAGACGATGGTGGGCCCCAGCGATATCGATCTATATTCAGAGGAGCACGTCGCTCGCTCTTCACAAAGCTTGCCGGGTAACGACGTTACCTCAAGCTTGCCCGGCGCTATGGTTAATGGGGGCCTGCAAAATTCAAGTACCAAGACGCCAAACAAGGAGCATTCTGACCCTTCTGTCGATACAACAGCCGATGCCGATGTGTCCATGGTGGATGCCACCGGTACAAAAGATGGTACGAGAAGTAACGAACGACAAGAAACAAATAAGAATGATCCAGAAAACGAAGAGCCAAAATTCAGCGCACAAAAACAATCAAGGGACAGCGGGAACACGGACGCCGACGACGGGGCCGCAACGGCTCAGCAAAGACCAAACCCTGCAACCACCCTGCGACAAGGTTCAAAAGCAGGACCTTCCACAACGGCGGCCTCATCGAAGTCAACAGAAGAGCCATTCGTCCATCCCATGTTTCTGGCACCGCCTGGGTCCAGGCCTGACAGAAATATGGGTATTCCCGAGGCCGAGGCCGAGGACCTAAGACGACTGCTGGCGCTCTACGTGCAGAAACAAGAAGAAGTTTGCCGGGGCGCGAGTCGACTACACCATGGCTTACTTCGAGCACGAAGGCTTCGAAGCAACGTATTAAACTGGGCCAAGGCGGAAGCTCACTGTGGGCCCAACAGGGACATGTCCGATGGCGAGGATTGGTACGACAAGGAGGAGTGGGGTTTGACAGAGGATCTGAAGAAGGGCCAGGATGAGGAGGAAGAAGACAATACGATAACAACAGGCAAGAAGACACGGGCTCGTCGGAATTGAACGCATTGGCACCAGCGGTAGCGGTAGCGACCGCTAGATGGGTCGCAGAGATGAAGTTTTTTCCACGATACCAATGACAGAAGATGAACTTGACAGGAAAGGGGAGCCTCGTATTAGAGCCGAGGTTTCACAACCCGCTCTGAAGGGAGAGATTCCGCTGACTTGCATGTGCAATGCTCAACATGATGAAACATTACCAAATGAACGTGGATGAGCCAAGATAAGTCAAGATAGGACATGTACAATCAAATAGAGGCCAATTTTTTCATTTCTCGAAGAAAATTATGCGTGAAGCATACGGCTGCTCCGTGCCTCGGGTGGGCATTCCAAAGCCGTCTCAACTCCAACAATTACCAGAGCCACAAAGACGGAGGAGAAATTGATCTTGGGCGGGGAAATGGCATTGGGTGTTTTGTCGGAGGAAGAACTGTGCCTCGTCTTGACAATTAGACACGCACATAGGATTGAGCAAATTGAGAAGAGACACGAGACCGAGTACATGGTTTGTTGGTGACGCTATTAGAGGCTCGGCCTGTGATAGTGGATCAATTCTCAACGAATTGCATCCGCTCCTACCCAGCTGGGAGCTCCCCAGCTCGGCTCAACGCACTCGATAATGACGCTCGCTGGCTTTGGGCTGCGCGGGCGGTCTCGTGCGCTGCGGAGTAACTCCCAGCATTTATTACCACGCAACCGTTTCATTCCAGCTCTCCTTTCCTCCTCTGTTCGCAGTTGAGCTACTGCGACCGTTCAGGCGAATTGCATCTGCCCAGCCAGCCGTTGGAAGTCCAACTGCACTGCACTGCACTGCACTGCTTTACTTTGTTGACCCGTTGTGTGTGCTTGATCATCAGACTGCCCGCCATGTCGTCTTTTCTGGGCGACCTCGTCAATTATGTCGATCTCGACAAGAAAAGCTTGGCCGGTGAGTGACCTGGATGACGTTGTCTTCCAATCTACATGATGCAGCGGTGATGTCGTGGCCCAACACCGAAAATCTTCCTGTGACTAATTGTTGCTTTGACTTGTGTGAACTGCAGTATCCGGAGCATCCATTGCCTTTAACCCGTTGTTCTGGAAGTAAGTTCAGTTCATCCACGCGCCCCGTCCACAATAGATCCCCTCGGTCGCGCCCAAACGTACGTGATGAGATAGCTTGCTAACCAGGCGGCTTTCGTATCATGCAGCATTGTTGCTCGACAAGGTTCGCACAAAATCCTCCTCAAATCCAGAGTCACATCCAACCGTGTCCTTTTTCTCCACGATGATGGAAGTCGATGTCGGGCTGACCTCGAATCCTGTAGAGTATCACAACAAGGTCCTAACAAACTTGTTTGGCGGGAATTCAAAGGCGGCCTGTTATGCCCTCGCTGCCACCATCTTCTCCCTCGGCATACTACGTGACTGGCTGTACAAGACTGCCATATCAGAACAACCCTCGCACCCGCTGCTTCTGTCTGTGTACTCACAGGCTGCTGCTTACACGCTGCTGGCTGCCGGTAACATTCTTGTGGTTTCGTCGACATGGAGACTGGGAATAATCGGAACCTTCCTCGGTGATTATTTTGGCTTTCTGCTGGATGAGATGGTGACGGGCTTTCCTTTTAACGTGACCGGTGCGCCCATGTACTGGGGCTCGACCATGAGCTTCTTGGGAACTGCTTTGCTCTTCGGCAAACCAGCTGGTCTTTTGTTGACCGCTTGGGTGTACCTGGTATATGTGGTCGCCCTGCGTTACGAAGATCCTTTCACTGCCGGCATATACGCCAAGCGCGAGCGCGAAAGGGCCGCTGCGAAGTCGGGCAAGAAGCTCAAGTAAGCTCAGCACAATCACAACACTTGGGGTTGCAGCCGAGCGCAGCCGAGCGCAGCCGAGCGCACTTGATACCAGGGTGTGTGAGAAACCATCGCGAGTAGGGTAGACGAACGGGAGCTTGCCAGTAGTTCGGACATGCAAGGCATAACAGGAGGCAGGAAACGCAGGTGTACATCTGTACTTGAACCAGCGATGGACCTGATGGTGCAGCAATTTTTGTACTTGAGCCAATCTTTCAACAGGCTGCGACTCGAAAAGAACGAGGGGGTGTAGTTCGCGGGATTACGCAGAGTGTCGACATCAACCGGTTGGCACGGCGCGAAAAGGCCCAACAAGCATGAGAAAAGAGTACAGAACCGGCCACGAGTTTGGCATTGGTATGGTTCAAGGATGACTATCAGGGTGACTTAAGCCAAGGGTCCCTGTGGATTGTTTGTTGTGAATTTATTGAGTCATCTTTGTGAATTCTTTTTTGAGAGGCTACGTTTACTTCTTTTTCTATCGGCTCCTACCGTCATTCGTCGCCTGGATGACTCGGAGCGGCGAGCACCCTTGTGAACCGCTTGTATGACCGTGAGAAGTCCAGCACCGCGCCCAGCGTGATGGTCTGCTCGAATGAACCACCTCAGTACTCCGTACGTTGTGCCAAAACATGAATGGGTGCGGATTCCTATACAAGCCATCATCGGAAATCCACACGGACCGCATCGGATGACCTGTGCTGTTTCAGACGAACTTTTCTAGAACAGAGATTTACTTGCCCTTACTTTGCCAAGGCCCCTCTCTTGCCAATTCAGGTCGCACCATTCAAAGAACAGCCAATTCGAGATTTGGCGTACAAGAAAATATAATCTTACCAGCCCTTTATGAGAGAAGAGCTGCACTGAAAGGTACATTGGGGAAGAGCGTCGAAAAGAACACCGTTGTCGTGGAGGGCTTGTCTTGGCCGTGGTGGTGGTGTGCGTGGTGATTACGAACAAGATGCATTCAACACGAAAATTATAAAAATCAATAACCCCACCACCAGCGTCATATCGTATATCACACAAAATCCAGCCCGGCTCCCCGCCCCGCATTCCCACTCTCCCGCAGCACCACCTTCCTCTCGGCATGTTTCAATCGGTATGTCTGGCATTCCATCTCGGCGGCGCTCGACTCATCTGACCCATTCCAATAACAGAAGAAGCCATATTCGGCGGTCACCGTGACCATCGAGAACCTCACGGCCGAATCCTACGCCGAAGACGACCTCAGCGGTATTCCCGACCTCGTCGAGGTCGTCAAGATACAAGCAACCGGTCCCACGGAAGCCGCTCGCGCCATTCGCAAGAAGCTCAAGTACGGCACGGCCCATCGCCAGATCAGAGCGCTCGTCCTGCTCGACGGACTGATCCAGAATGCAGGACCCAAGTTCCAGCGCACCTTTGCAGACGAGCCTCTGCTGGAACGTCTCCGAGTATGCGGTACCTCGGACCTGTCCGACCCGGCCGTGAGGAGCAAGTGCACGGAGCTGTTCCGCGAATGGTCGCAGTACGGGAGAACCCCAGGGCTGGAGAGAGTCGCCCGACTGTACAAGGAGCTGCCCAAACGCAAGGTGGCCATGACGCAGGAGAGATCCAAGGTCATCAAGGAGACGGAGAACCCATTCGGAGATGACGAGGAGGAGCAAGAGGAGGAGCGGGCTCTCGCACTGCAGCAGAGACAAGCGGCCGCCGGTCCGTCGTCCAGAGGCCAACAGGACGCCTGGCAGAGCATGGCCTCGGCCGTGGACAAGTCCAACATGATGAAGGCGCCGTCTTCGTCGTCGAAGAGCAGCGGCCACAAGAAGAGCAAGTCCAAGCCCAAGAACAAGGGGCGCAAGACGTTTCATTTCGAAGAGGAAAAAGAAAAGATGAAGTCCATCATCGCCGAGTCGTCCATCGCGTCGACGGGGTTGATGAACTCTCTCCAGACCATCAATCGTGAGAGGGAGCGCATCTCGGAGAATCGCACGGCTGTTCAGCACTTTGAGGCTTGTAAGACGCTTCGGAGGAGGATACTGCGCTACGTACGTTTCTTCTCCAGTTGCAGTTCCTGCCTTTTTTCTTCTTCTTCTTTTTTTCTTCTTGCTCGTTCAAGGCCTGGCCGTCTGTTTACTACTACTAATGCCCCAATCCACCAATCCAGATTCATCAGGTTGAGAGCGAGCAGTGGCTGGGTAGTCTTTTGCACGCGAATGATGAACTTGTCCATGCCCTGATGGCCTTTGAGCAGCTCGACCAGTCCATCGAAGCGGATAGTGACTCGGACGACGAACTGGCTGAGCAGGCGCACAGGTATAGAAGTAGGTGGCCTCCGCTCGGCCTTCCTTCCCACTTTCGTGTGCCTGTCTTTCCTTTGGCATGCATCATGCTGACATGCCGACCCCAGTGATTGCCCAAAAGGCCCAAGAAGACCGGGTTGCACGACAACCTTCTGTTGCTACGAGTGAGGAGGATGTGGAGGGGGAAGAGGATGATGGTGACCCGTTCGGCGATGACAATGTCATTTCGACGCCGGCGATTGAGCGGGGGGAGCCGCGGTGGTAGTAGCTGTGTCCGTCTGTTCTGCAGCTTGCGTATCTGAATATACCACTTGAGAGTTGATCGTTTTCTGCAATGGTCTGGACAAATCATCCGAGGTAGGGAAATCATGTCTCGACACCAAGGATGCGATCAGCACTTACCCAGTCTTCAAAACCACAAGCCACGGGCCGGTGCCAGGCACACGCAGTAGGTGGGTTGCTACTTCTTGCTGTAAACAACTTTGAACAGAAACATGGTTTCATTCAACGGCAACCCAGGCCAGCCAAAAATGATGAATCAACCACCTTCATCTATTCTCAGACACCTTGAATAAACATTCATCCGTCCGTCCGTCCACCCGTCCATTCAACATGCTGACGCAAAATATCTGCAACTTGCTCGACTGCATCTCCAAGCCACCCTGGAGCAAACCTCTGAACTGGAACCTCCGTGTGACGCGCGCCGGAGAAGGGCGCATTCCCTTTCACCTCTACGTCCAGTGCAACCACGCAGAACGTCCCTCTTCGCCGTCACAATGCCCCTTGTTCCCCGAATTCGCCCGGCTCCCCCCCGAGCTCCAGCTGCGCATCCTGGCCTCCTGTTCTGGCCCTACTCTCTGGCAGGCCATGAGGGCGTCCTCCGCCCTGCGCGTCGAGGCCGCCAAGCTCTTCTGGGCAGACGAGGACACTTACTATGTCGTCGACTCTCAGTGGCTGCTCAGGGGCGGCTATCCCGGCAACACCTGGTACGACGTGTCCTTCGCCCGCCACGCGCAGAATGTCCAGGTGGAATATGACGCGTTGGCAGAGGAGGACCAGATAGGTCCCCTGGTCGACGACGTCATGGAGGTCCAGCACCACGTGGTGCAAGATTTCTGGAGAACGTTCACAGACTGGTTGCCCAGCGCCAGGAGAGTCATCATCAACCAAAGCTGGGCATCTGTTCCCGAAAGGCTGAACGGGCACTCCTTCCCATCCTGCCTGGATGTTCTCATACGATCGTCCCCTCCCACCATCAACGTGCTTGGTCTCATTCTCGAGAAAGATGATCCAGACGACGCCTCGATCGACCGCTTCTCCGATAGATGGAGAAGAGCGCTATACCAGCCCGCGCGGGATGGGGAATGGAGAAAGGTGCAATCGAGCCCGGTTCGCAAAGTAGTTTTCATGCCCGTCAAGGAATTCAACGGGCCGGTCGGAAAATACGAAAGGATCAAGTGTGTCGGCGCAGAAATTTGGCATCGACGGAATGCTCTGGGGCCCCTCATCATCGAATACATAGAAAGGCATCACTTCGGCGGCGGCGGCAGGTCCGAGCCCCTCTCGTGCCTGTACCCCGGATGTGACGCTCTCTTCCACAAGGCCGGGCAGTGGACGCTGCATGTGCTGAGGACGCATCTCTGGCTCGTCCTGGATTGGATGGGGGGCCGTGGCATGGACTTGTTGTCCGAGGAGGCCAGGAACGATTTCAGCACGCACAAGAGGAATCTGGATGCCGATTATTCCGCATTGGGGGAGGATTGGAGAAGTATTCTCAAGGAATGGTGCCAGGATGGGGGCAGGAGGAGGAAGGAGTTTAGAGAGGGCTGGATGCAACAGCTGGAGAATGACGCCGCTTGGTACACGGGTCAGGATGCGCCGAAGAGTCGTTTGTGGCAACGGTTCACGGAAGAGATGGGTTGGCTATAGGGGTTGTGTGGCAGTCAGGGCATGTTGTTGATGCAAAGGTTGTTGTGGTGGTGGCCGGCGCACGCAGCTCAAGCAGCAGAAATTCAATGGCAGTCTTGCAACATGTACTACCTTTCATCTTTACAATCAGTACGCACTGCCACGGCATGTATGCATCTGGGCTGTTCACAACGCGGAATGGACTTGTTTGCCTCATAGGACTAGGACAAGTTACTTGATCACTAGTAATCAGCTTGTAAGAAGGAGTAGTTTATAAGCAAAGCACTCTTTTACTATGAAAAGCATCATGGATCGAAAAGGCATCTTTTTTTTTTTTCTTCCACACCTGCTTGGTAGCTCCTCGCCTTACGTGGTATTCAAGTTTGCCTGTGCCTGTGCCTGCGTAAATGATTGTTTCCCAGATGTTTCCCCCCCCCCACAATACATGGATCCTCTCACCGAGCTTGCTGAAAGGTATTCATCTCGTCCATTTCCGGGGCGGATCACGTCTCTCCCCCCGATACATGTTGGTCGTCCCGCCGTACGTGGTTTGCGTTGGTTGGGCGTTGGGGGCGTGAGACGCAACAAGTTGAGTTTTGGCCCGCTCCTTCAAACGCGGTACGGTACATCCAAGAGACGAGCTGGCCGGGTGCTCGGGACATGTACATGCCAGGGCCAGGCCATCAAGGGACGCGGGAGGCCTGCCTCGTCCTCGGGCAGAGATGGTCAGCGGTACTTTGTAGTGAACTTGGAGAGCTCTTTCCCGAGCCCTTGGCTATCGGCGAGAAATGGCAGTGCGGATGGCCATTGCTAGATGGGCGGAGGCTGGGTCCAGGGGGCGTGTGAGAAGGGACATGCTTGGGATAGATATTGACCTGTTGGGGGGAATTTCGGCGTTGGAGCTTGTTGAAATGTTATGGGGTGAGGAAAGGCAGACGCTTGAAAGAATCCATGACATGGCGTGGCTGGATATTTTGAGGAGTTTTTTCTTTTCAAAGGAATGGAGATATCCACTCGGTCGAACGAGTGGGGGATGTCATTGCTACTGCGAAAGATGGTATCGTGTTTGAGGCGTGTTGACGAATTGGGCGTAGAACATGGCCGCGGGAATAAGGGGTCTTGCAGGACGCCGTCTTTCATGACAATATCAAGGCTTTCTTGGGGAAAGCATGGAGAATGTTGAGTTTGTAGTCTGATCTGTTCGCGAGTTTGCTCGGTGACGGCAGCAAATTATGATGCCGTGTCTACGAGGGCGCGGGCAGCATCATCTACAGCCAAATGCGTCTAGATATCGATCTTTGTGGCTCCGAGCCTCTTTTTTTTTTTTTTTTTTTTCTTACGAAAAGATGATTGTTCGACCCTTTTACTCGATGAGCTTATGTAACTGACTTGGTTGAAGGACAGATGCTTGCAAGTCCGCAATACTGCCGGAGGCGTGAGACGCGACTGCTGCGTCTGGAAATCACGTCAAGAGGGAAAGTTGTCTACTGGGCCTCGGATTCTCCTCTGATTCGGGCAAGGTATCAACGTGACATGCTGTAGCTATTGAATACTACCAAGTCTCGCTCAAAAGCATTGGGGTCGACCCAGACAGCAGCACAATGTCGTAACTGCATCGCAGACTCACGGGACCGATGTAGGAGACTCCTGAGTCGAGTCCTGACAGCCACATACCAATTACTGCGGTGCCTTCATTCTCGCCTTGGCAAGGTACTGTGCTAGAGACGAAGACATGGACGGTGACGCCGGTGCAAGCAAACAACCTCAATCGCAATTACTTACCCCCGACTCACTTGTTGGAGTAGGAAGATGATTCCTAAAAGGACCCGTGCGACAACCTCTTTTGACCGCCACTCGCAATAAAACTGTAGCAGGATATGTATGCATCAATACTGCACAGGTTGGCCCAAATTTGTCTTTGGCACCCAATGTAGTAGGCCAAGCGTGCGTCCCCCCCTCGTTGACGCCCATTGAACCCGCGATCTGCGCCGCAAAAAAATCCGAGGTCGAGATGGGGATACTCCGTACTTAGTTCAGCTATCTCGGATGGCTGACAGGGAAAAGTCGCCCGAGATCATGACCAGCCAAGTTTGTAGTACATATCACCACGTCAATTGTCGAATGCAACCTTGAATCGTGAGCTCAGGCTCGCGAGTGATCCAAGGGCTCCGAGGGCTGCAGTGGCTGCAGGGGCTGCAGGGGAGAGCCTTGGTAAAAGACAATCAGATCCTTGAAACTCATCACGCATGATGAATACAAGACACCATGTGTTATGAGGTGATGCTGCCAGCAAAACGGTATGGTAGCGACCTCGAACTCTTGAGAGCCCCCAAGGCTACATTTTCGTACTAAAAGTCCACAGTGCCCTTGTCAGCAATGAAGACGTGAGAGTATAGTCTCAGAATACCTCGGATACCTCCTATATCGTACAGAATAGCGGACAATATAGGTACTCAGTTGATATCAGGCACATGACTGGTGAGAAATCCCTGTCAGTACAAAAAGAGACATTCATCCTCCATCCATACATCCATCCTCTGGTCTGTGCCTTCGCGCCTCCGCCACCAGATAAAGGCAGGCAAGCTCTTGTTCCAGTATGTCTCGGCCGGACGAGCTTTGTCCAACCGGTCTAACCCATTTTTTCAGCCACTTCTCTTTTGACAGTTCACAAAGCGGAGTGGGAACAATAGGCCTGGGCTGGTGGCGCGCAGCCTTGGTCATATTATTGACGCCCACCATTTTATTCGGTTGGTCCGTCTAGCCTTGCATTTCTATGCAGGACATTAGTCAGTTCTGAATTCTGAAACCGAATGAGACTCTTTTTACCTTTTTCTTTGCCGGGTATCACGACAGACGCACCACCGCCCTGGGGCGCCAAAAATGCTGATCCCGTCGAGTTCGGGTACGAAAGAGTCGTGTGCCTGTCAGGTGTCCGCACCCAGTTGTCTCTGCCGAGCTGGGGGAATTGAAGCGCAAAAGGGGCTTGTCGATGCACGCCAATGTGTCTGTCCAGTCTCTCCGTCACCATCTTGAGTCTGCAGGCATCCTTGTTTCATTGCCAGGACTTGAGGGTTTAGCACCCACCCTGCCGCCGTGGCCCCAGGCCGCTCCGAAGGCGTCGGTCCGTGGGCCTCCTTCTCGAACGTCTTCAGAAGGCAGAAGGGAAAGGGGGTGATGGGCTTCAGCCTCGGAGAAGAGCAGCTGTCTTCCAAAGCTGAGGAATTGGCAGAATGGCGGGATGGCGGGATGGCGGCAAGGCGGGATGGCACCCCTCCCTCCCCTTGACATAGATGGCCAAATTCAAGCTTATTAAGCCCAAAAAAATATAAGAAACTTGGGCCACTCCTGCGATTTTCCAGAAACCTTGCTGCGATGGCGTTTGTTCGTCCCAGCAACCCGCGCAGGAAGCCAAAACACGTTCCTCATTGCGTCCGCATTCGACTTCCATCTCCGGCACGCAACTTACTGTCCTGATCGTACCGAGTGCTGCGTGTCAAAAACTCACCAGGCGGCAAACAGACACTTGTCTCTTGATTCAGCCAAGCATTGATTGGGCAAAGTTGCCCGAGACGGCCATACCGAGCATACAGCCCCATGTGGAAATGGAATAGGGAAGAAGGGGTGCGCACGAGGGGGTGCATCACTGCTGCATCCCTGTCGGTTCGTCCCTTCATCAATGGTTCATCCAGCATCGAACGTCTTCCCTTGTCCTTCCACGATACATTACTGCTGCCTGAAAAGTCGCACTTGTCTGCGACCTTGTGATTCGCCGCTCTTCGTCCTTCATTTTACCATTGTCAAAAGGCTTCTGTAATAAGTAATGGAAATTATGAAGTGAGTAATGCTGCGCAAACGATTGCTCCATCCGTCAGCGCCCACACCGTGGTGGGGTGGAGAACGCCCGGTAACTTGCTTGTACCACGCCTCGCGTATCATCGTGATTTGCGAGAGCCAAGTTGAACACCACCGTACATGCAAGCCTCGAATTTTCCATGTCGTCCAGCCGAGAACCAGGATGGCCACGGTCGGTAGCGCCAGTTGGGCTGCATGCCACTCTTCCGTGAACAGGGGAAAGGAAAATCACCGCCAGATCTGCCACAATCTGAATGAACAACAATACAAGCCATGGAGTGCCTCATGTACGATGTCCCCCCCCAACCATCCAATAATGATCATTAACCCTGTTCTGGCAGTGGTTTTTTTTTTTTTTTTTGCGGTCCTTTCTTGGCTTTTGTGAAAGTCTTATTCGGTCTTTTGAACAATGGACAGTTCAACAAACTACTGCAGCCTGCAGAGTAGTGTATCCGCTCGCTTGGTTCCTGGCTGTGTCGTAAGCGTTTCAATATGGAGCTTGTTGGCTCAAGTAGACAAATTCCGAACCAAGAATCATCCACGCTGCACCGCACACGCCGCCTGCTGCCCGCGCCTTCCCAAGGGTCGGGAAAGTGTTGAACGGTGAGTGCCAATTTTGGGTTTTTGTTTGCTGGAGTGCGGGTGGTCTGAGCTGCACTCGTCCATCGGATGTTTATTTCTGAGTCCGCATTTCTCCTCGAAGCAGCTAGCCAGGGAGTTTGATTCGCGGATATCAATGCTATCGTTTCAAAGAAACTAACATATCGCACAAGCTGCAATGCAAGCCACTCAGAGTCTGGATTTCTTCTCCATCATCTGATGTGAGGGATTCGACGAGCTCCTCCGTGCTCAACGGTCATGTGCGTGGCAATGTGTTGCACACGATTTAACGGTCGAAAAGGCCGTCCGTGTGAATTGATCGGATCGAGCCGTCCCTATCTTCAGGCTGGCGCCTAACAGTAGTAGTAGCTGTCCCCTCCCCATCGTAGTTCACAGCTTCGTCGCTCATTTTGGGCCGGCTGATTTTTTTTTCTTGCTCCTCAGAAGGCCGATAGCATTCAACTTCTTCACATTATCCGTCTGCCGTTGTACAGGCTACGCAGAGGGTAGGGAGGCATGTTCATGTGGGGCGTAACTCGAGTTGCATAATCTGTCTTGCCAACATCGTGAGTTTTTGGTGATGCTACTTTACCGATCTGAAATACACGAAGTGCTTGTTCAGGCTGAACAATCTTATATAGTCTCTTTGGGACTATGACGACTTGTGCACGATTCAGAAGTGCTTCAGCCGTTCTGTGGCTCAGCCTTGTTGGAAAAGGGTGCTGTCAGAGGCATGATGAGCGGGAGGCTGCTAATCGTCAGGTTTTACACAGAAAGAGAGACCCGGTCTCGTGGTGTAGCGGTAGCCAATACCAACCGCAATGGCTGGCACGCCATTTAAGATGCGGGTGCTCCGTACTTCTCCGGTATTTGCGCTTCCTTGACGGACTTTCCATCTTTTGATTTATGATGTCGCTTTCGCCGGAAGCTCCCGCGACATATTTCTTTCGCTCAGCATCTACCTGATATATATCGAAACGGGCATCTATTGCCGTTTTTTGGGGGGTTTTCTTTGTTCTGGTCCCTAGTGCTTCTCAGTGGTCAGTAAGTTGGTGAGGTCGCAGTGACAGAGCCGTTTTTGGTGTTCTGGGATACGCCGTACTAGGGACGGCTCCATGTTCCCATGCTCCCATGCCTGGTCCTAAGCATCCACATCCATCATCCATGCATCCCCACGACGTCAGGACTTGCTAGGGCGGACAGGGGGGAGCCCATGTGCCATGGTCGGCTTTCGCTCAAGGGCGGGCGGGCGTGAGGTGTGAGGATTGCGGTTGACTGTTCAGATCTGGCAACCGGGCTTCTTGGTAGTATGTAATCCGTACGGATTACGTCGGGCTCAAAATTGCAAGTGCCGACCAACATGGTCGCCCTTTCCTGAAGCGTCCAGTCAAGCAGTCTTTTTTACCGTCCGTACCCCGCGCGACGTAACTGACTGAGAATTTCCTTCGCTAATAGTCAGTTAACAGACACTTTTTGTGTCGTTTGTATGTACGGGTTTCCATCCTTGTGGAATCCATCTTATCATGGCCCTATTCATGCGCTTGACTGGATGCCCTGCCCTACATACGCACCAATCATTTTTTAACGCCAACAGGGCCGTTCCGAAGACTCGCACGCCCCTTGGGCCAAAAAGACCAACTACACACATCTCCACGTTCTATTTTGAAACATGTTTTCCCCTCCCATTCGACTCTAGCATGGCTGTCATTGTTGTCAGGCACGCTAAACACATGATTGCTTATTTACAGTAGAGCATAGTTGCGTATGCAAGTCAAAGCTTATTGGCCAATTCCAACTTTAACCACAAGTGATGCATGCCACCAACCACCCACTACTTGTCCGCGACAGTGTCTCGCTCCCACCTGTTTGGACCCCCCCGAGGCGTCTATCGTCTATCACTGCGTCTATAACTACTTCATGCCCATCTTGATTTGTTGATGGTTCATCTCTTCAAGTCACTTCTTTGTCATGACACTACCGCCCATCTATCTTGTCTTCCCTCTCACATCCACGCCGCGAAATTTGTCTGGGCACACCCCACCTGCAATTCACCTCGTCAGGTTGATAGCAAAGTAGACAAACATCTAGGACGTCCCCGCTGCTCAAACCGCTTGGTCCGCCTCGCGGCACATCACGCCTGTAAGTTCTCATCGATCCTGCTGATCGCCCCGCCGGCTGCATGCCGCTTCCCGGTTGTCGAGCTTTGTAGAAGCGCAAGCGCAAGCTCGAGAATCATGAGTGCTGCTGGTGGCTTCAACACCCGACGCCTGGGTGATGCGTGCACTGACAGGCTAGATCGTTATCCTCATCATCGTATCTGCGTTGCCTTGTCGTTTGCATTGTTCCTGCCCTGCCCTGCCCTGCCCTGTCCCTCTCTTTTCACTGCCGGCTGTGGATGAGTTTCTACCCCGTGTTCGCCTCAACAAGCAGGGCACACGCACCCTTGCGCCGGTCTGGGAGCTCCGATTTTTTTTTTTTTTTTTTTTTTTTATTCTGTGTCTTCCCAACAACAAGTCGTCTCCACCTTCACTGCAGCGGCCGGCATCTTGTGTTCCTGGGATTCGCGCCTGCTCCGGTCAGTGCCAGTGGCCTAATCCACAGCCCCAAGGTCCCAGGGCGGGCAAGTGTCTGCTCGCATTGCGCCTGCAGGCTGTTTGTTGTCTGCAGCCAACAGTCAGAGGCCAGCACGCCAGCGTCAGCCAGCGTCAGCCAGTGTCAGCCAGCGTCAGCCAACCATGCTGGCAGCGGAGACAGCGGAGGGGTGACTGGAGCCGGCAGGCCGGGTACCGAAATGCGTTCCTGGTACACATGGAGTACTCGCAAGCAGCGTGTGAGGCTGGTACTCCAAGTTGTCACTCCCTTCTGCTGGGCCACCCCCCCGTGCGACACGGTCGGCACCGATGCAGAGGGAACGTCAGTAACGCCTTGGCCCCTACAATCCATATTTCACTTCTTCATTTTTTTTTTTTCCTTCACTTCCTCGCTTGCCCCTAGAGAGCTGTTCAATTTTCAAAAGTCTTATCAGCTACATTGCCCACTCATGTCAATCTCTTCTTCGGCCAATATTTACTCTGGCCACATCACTTTTTCTAATGTCTATGCATTAGAAGTGGCCGAATCGTCCAAGAACTAGAAAATCCCAGATCTTCCCTCCCTCGGCCATTCCGCGATCCCGGCGTCGAAGCATCGACCTCATCTTGCCGCTGAGACTTCCTTGCGCGCTTCACTGTCCATAACCCAGCCACGGATGCCAGCCTCGATTGCGGAACTCTAGAAGTGTTTTTGCGCTTCTGCCTTCAAGACGGGTCCCGGTTCGGCAGGGAGCACAGTTGACGCGTGCATCATACCAGAAAGAGACTTTGGCCGTTCCCACCACCGACGTCTTTTTTTCTCTCTCATCTTGCCATCGCTAAAGACGACGACTAGGGCGCTGTCAGCCAGTTTCTCCATCTTGCCGGATCTGTTCAATCGTACTCGACGGACTCTTCGCGCGATAGGAACAAAATACCCTGATTGTGCCGCCGGCCAGAAATCCCACATCTGCGATTAGTCACTGTCGGTAGCTGTCGTTTACGCACTCCATCAAAAGTCCATACGCAATAGACGGTGTCGCTATACTATTTTCGCCGCTCGGGAAATCTTTTAGCGAGTGTCCATGCTCCTCGATTACTCCTCGTCCTGGTTGGATAAACGTTTTCCTCGGGTATCTGACATCGCATCGCCACCATCCTACGACCGTGAGGATTCCTGGCTATACCCAAAAATAACTCGAGACTTCTTGAAACGCATATCTAACCAGTAAGTGTTCACGTTTGCCACGTTACTTGAACGCGGAGGCGCAAGAACAAATGGTGGGGGGTTGGTGCCTGCGACGGTAGGACTCAACGTCGGCCAGTGCTCTGGATACTGCGAAGCTTTGGGCACCTTTCACTGTTGCTTCGAACAAAAAAAAAAACACTATCCAGGCCCATACGCGATAGTTCCAAGTTTGCCGTCGATTTGGATTTGTGTATTGTTCATGTACTCGGCTTCTGACATCACATTACTGACATTCTCAAATAGCTCTCTCTTCGCCCGTTGAAAATCACTGGCTCTGTTCTGTGGGACATCATTCTGACAGTCTCCGCGTACGTCCATCTTTGCCCCCTGAACGACCCGACCTCGGATTCGGAGGCTAACAGAGCACAAAAGACTGAGCCTTGACCAACGTTGACCTTGCCGCCAGGCGATGGATGTGACGAACATGCTGAACAGTCAAGGTGGCTCAGTCGTACATCATTTTCATCACCCACAATTCATCGGATCTCACGGCGAATATCATCAACCTCACCTCTCTCTCATCAAACACGAGCCAAGCATGGAGCGTTCTGTTTCTCCCCACATGTCTGAGCACTCGTCGTACTCAACACCGCACAGCATTGCCAGATCGTACCCCTCGCCCAGTGCGATGCAGGCACCAATGCACATGCCAAGTTCGATGACTGGCCAAATGGCCATGCCCACTTTCTCAGACATGCCTGGAGCTATGGGTACAGTCCATAATATGACTATGCACCACATGCCTCAGCAACATCACCCGCCACCTCAGCCTTCCAAGTCCTTTTTGTGTGGCACCTGTAGTAAAAGCTTCGCCCGCCGCAGCGATCTCGCTAGACATGGTAAGCTTGACCTTGCCGTGTATTGACTCTTCCCAGTCGGCGAAGAGATGATTGTTAATAATTGTCCCAGAACGAATTCATACAGGGCTTCGGCCACATGTCTGCGATCACCCTGGGTGTGGCAAGCAATTCATTCAGAGATCAGCTCTGACCGTTCACAAACGTGTCCACACTGGCGAAAAGCCCCATCACTGTGAAACGTGTGCCAAGGTCAGCGAAGACGAGGTTGCCCTGCATCATGCACAAGACTTTTGCTGACATAGATGGGCGGCTTCAGCGGTTTAGTGACAGCAGCTCCCTAGCTCGCCACAGGCGAACCCATACTGGCAACAGACCCTACAAGTGCCCGTACGCGGACTGCCAAAAGACTTTTACGCGTCGAACGACACTCACCCGTCACCAGAATCACCACAGCGGCACCATTGAAGAAGCTGCCGCAGCCACTGCAGCAGCGCTCGCGGCGTCCAAGGCACATAAGGGAGGAACCCGAACGCGTGCTGACGGGGATCATCTGTCAAGCCATGGGTCTCCCATGACCACACCTTCCCCTAGCCACCGAGCCATGTCAATGTCTCCCAGCCTGGACATGGGCGCGGCTAACAATATGAACCGGCATCCAGGCGACTTTCAGTATCTTCAGCAGACAGGGTCACTTCCGCCCCATTTGCGCGGCATTGGTAGCCCTAATTCGACATCATCAAACGGCTACAACAACAACAACAACAACAATTCCAACAACGGCATGCGCCCTACGTCCCACCCAAACACATATGGGCCACCGCCGATTCTTGAGCCCAACTTGGAACAACACCAATCTGGCCCTGGAAGTATGGGAGGTAGCCCTCACATGACCAGCCTCGGCTGGCAGTCACCATCTCATGTGCCATCTCCGTCTCAGAACGGCGCGAGCTACGTATATCCCGAACCCGACACGTACTCGCAGAATGCCGCAATGAGCCAAATGTATTACGGAGCGCCGCCTCAAATGCGCCGCCCGCAGAGCACAGAGCCCGGGCTAGTACATATGGCTTAGGAAGGCCAGTTGCCGCTCGGTTAATTCACTATTAGGACGAACAGAAGCAGGGGCCCGATCATGGCCCATCGATACCCCATCGTTTGTTTCCGCAACTCAGCATGAACTAGACTTCCAGGGAGAGAAGGCATCTTGTCATTGATGCTGTTTTTGTTTCAGTGTGCTTTTCTTTTTCTGCGCCGGATTTTCACTGCTGTAATGAATTTGCAACTCTTGACCTCGCAATGGGGCGCCCACTTCATGTCCCTGTTTTCAATGGGCAGAAGAATCAGGGGATTTACATATTTGAGACGCGGGGCCTACTGCTCGCTCTGTCGTCCTCATTTACCACATTCCCCCCCTTTTCATACTCCTGTGTGTTTTTTGATTTCTTTTGTTCTAAACTGACAACTAGAGTGGTGGGGACATACTGCATTATCACGAATTGACGCTGTTTGGTTTTGTTACTCGATTTGGGAGACTTGTCAAGCATCGGGGACAGGCGTATAGGGACGCGCGAAGCAGCATTCGACTCTATCGTGGCACGGCATCATTTGTCTGGTGCTTCAGTTTCGAGTGAGCAAGCGCATACGACATATGACTCGGGTTACATATTTCACTCATTCGTAGAGAAGGGACATCGAGGGGACACGACCTAGGTGTAGAAAAAAGCGAGCATCTCAGATCAATCGCCGCCATTTTGCGTTAATACGGAATATTGTATTGAGGAGGACCTTTCGCGAACCTACGTGCATGATGCAAGAAGTAGACTCTGTTCCCTGGGGCAAACTGACGCCAAGCTCTGAAAAAGTAAGTAGATTTAGTTTGTCCCATGACTCATCTCAAGCGGACATCCGGAGACGTGTCCAGGTCTTTGGCCATCTATCCGTGTCCAGAGACAGCAATACTAATCGAAAGGGCCAGATAATGGCTACATGAGAGGCCACTACTGTCTAATTGGCCTTTGTACCACCGACGCGACGCATTCACTGCATCCATGTCTATTGATCAATGATGACACTGGGCTTGGCTCAATGAATGCGTTGGCAAAACCAATCGGCGATGTGCAACTGGCCTGGGTACGTACCTAGCTAGGTAGGCAGCTTCCTTTGGGTGGGAGGGAAGTGACATTTTTTGAATTGATATTCTAATTCATTTCATGCAGGTAGACGTGTGCGTCTTGTCCGTGGGGATCGACGCTCCCCCCTTGCTCTGGATACCGACGGACCAGACGGACCAGACGTTTGCCCCCTCTCAAAGTCGGCCGGCTGCATAAAAGTCATCCCTGGAACTTGGCGACACATTTTGGTATTGTTGGCGCATCGTGCTTCTTCGACGGACATTCTCTCCGACACCACCACTACGCGGGAGTCGAGTGAGTCTTCATGGAGCGAGAAGAAGCCGTCGGTCGCGGTCCACGAAACGGATCGGATGTCGGTCGAAACATCCCTGTCATGGAGACGGCAAGTGAAGACGTGGGCTGAACCTTTCTTTTTCGGATAGCGCCAACTGTCAAGAGGAGGCCGAGAGACTGATCAGTAATCGGGCTGGCCCATTCGGACAAATACATACGGAGTAGTGCTGACCCCTCCAGTTGTCTCCTCTTTTTTCCTACCGCCGATAGCTGTTGCCTGGCAGCAGGGAATATGACCGATTGTACGCGCTATGCGCGTAGGACTATATTAGGGAAGCTAAACTACACCTTAAAAGAATATATAATATTAGAATAAGAAGTATATAAGATTTACTATAACTACTCTTTCTATAAAAAAAGAGCTTTTACCTTTCTATTTATATAATAGAAAAATAATTAATTTAATTATATTTTCTACCTTTAATTATCCCTTTTAATTATATTTTTACTAAAAGTTATATACTATATAGTAATAGTTATAAGCCTAGGAGGTATATACTTATAACTTTACTAAATCCCCTATATATAAAACCTATATATACACTATACCTTACTTATTAATCTATACTTATAATAAATACCTTAACTTCTTCTTATCTAAGTCTTAAGACTAATATTAAGTTAGTCTTATTTAATAAATAAAAGAAATAGTATAAAGTATTAAAGTAAGCTACTTAGAGCTAAGAGATTTAGAAAAGAGTTAATCCTTAGCTTTTAAAGCTTAATACTAATTATCTTAAAAAGCTTTTTATAATTATACTAGAGATATATAAAGCTCTTATTATAAGAAACTAAGGAAGTAAAAAGACTAAGCTTACTTTCTAAGAGGCTTTTTTTTTTTTTTAGTATATATCTAAGTATTAAGTATATAAGGTAACTAAGTTAAGAGAGAGAACTATTAGAACCTAGATTACTAGTACTATTAATTCTAATACTTATATAATAGTAATTAATAAGATTAAAAAGGAAAATATTAATAATAAAAAGCTAACTCTTTACTAAATCTTTATTAAACTTAAGAAAAAGTTCTTATTTAGCTAAGTTATTATTAAAGTAAAAGTTATAGCTAAGTATATAGTATATCTTAATAATACTAAATATATAAATATATAATTTAAGTATTAGAATAAGTAATAAAAAAAGCTATACTAAAAAGCTATAATATATAAGATTAATAAAGTTTAAAGTCCTAATATAATTTATAACTTTATTATAGTAATTAGAGTATACTTTAACCTTAAATAAGTAAAAACTAAGATTATATAACTAATATAAACCTTAGACTCTTTTCCTATAGATATTACTCTTATAAGTATTATAGCTAAGTATACTTAATACTATAAGGTAATATAAACTATATATACTAATTTTAGTAAAGGAAGCTATATAACTACTCTTAGGGAATACTCTAAGATAATAAAAAGTAAGACTAAAAGAATAATAATCTAAAGAAATACCCCTATTAAATAAGTAAGGCACTAAGTGCTTACTTTTAGTCTTCCTAAGCTTACTATACCTTATACTATATAATAATTAATAAGAAGGTATAGGGATATAAGCCCTTTATAAAGGTTAACTATAAGAAAGTTAAGGAATACTATAAAAGTGTAAAATAGAAAAACCTATATACTAAGGTAGTAAAGAATAAGTAAATAGTAAAAGATACTAAAGATTATAAAGAAAAGAAATTACCTAGTGCTATTACTATAGTAATTATTAACCTAAAGATTCTAAAGAGTATAGCTTCTCTAAAGGGAAGCTATACTATACTAGAGAATATAAAATATATACTCTTAGAGAGTACTCTCTTTAATAACTATAGTACTCTTTATATTATTAATAGTATAAGCTACTTTAAGCTTAGAATCTTTAAAGAAATATTTAATAATTACCTTAAGGCTAGAATAATCTCTTTTTAGATTATAAAAAGAGATACTTATATAATTAAGAATATTTTTAATAAGCTAAAGGGAGAACTTATAGAAAACCTTACTTTATAGAATATTATACTTATAAAAGGATTTTATATAAATATTATATTAGAGAGCCTTCTTTAGAAAAAAGGTATTTAGTATTATAAAGTAGACTACTCCTTATATATTAGACCTGTCACGACTTAAGGGTCGAAAGATAATAGAATAGAGTGATAGCTTAGATTCACAGTCATAGCTAGAAAGGTGCTACCTAGGGGTAAGTGCGTAAAGGTTTTAAGCTCTAACCTTCTATAAGAATATAGGTAGTCCTTACTAAATACCTTGCCCTATACTTACGTAACTATCTAGCTACTAGCTAACCCCTCCCTAACCTAGTGGGTCTGAGGTCCTGCTAGTGCTCTATTATGTGATGATCCTGTCTCTGTCCCTTACGCTCCTGACAAGACCCTTCTATAAGAGCTTATTATTAGCTAAACTTAAGAGAAAGTATAATATTATTTTCCTTTAATATAAGCCTCTTTTCTCTTATAATAATCCTAAGTAAGTAGTAAATTTAGCTATAGTACTAGTAATATTCTTAATAATTAATTTAAAAGGAAATAAATAATACTTATAATATAGTTAACTAAGTAAAGACCTATACCTTATATAAGTAAACCCTAAAGAACTATAGTACTTATATTCTAGCTACCTTAGAAAGAATACTCTTACTAAGAGTTATACTTATATAAGGGGAGTGTAATTATATAGAATAAAGCATAAAGACTATAAGATATATACTTTAGTCTATGCCTACTAGGTTATTTTAAGAAGACTACTAGAATATATATTACTAAGACTATTCTAGAAAATCTATTAGGACCTTTAGGACTATAAGACTAGTTATAATAGTATAAACTAGTTACTAGTTATAAAAGATAAGTTCTTAGGTATAATTTAAGTTTATATATTACTAAATAAGTTATAAGTAATAGTGTTTAATATACTAATCTACTTTAAATAATAGATTATAAGATAATTTAGATTATTAATTACAAAGATTAGGTAAGATTATAAAGGCGCTATTATTAGCTAATTTATAGATATAATCTTCTAAATATAGGCACGCTTATAAGGCATTAATCTTAAGCTTATACCTTTATACACTTATAAACTAAATAGAGCTATAAAAAGAGTAAGGTAGATAATTATATTATAGTTAAATATAATACTTATAGGCATAGGGCTACTACTAAACCTATAGTTAGAGAGTATATAAGTAGTAGTGTACCTATATAATATTAGTTCTAGTTAATAATCTAGTTAGAAAACACTACTAAAAACCCTAGAAAGCTAGTTCTATAATAATACTTAATTACTAATATAGGAGCCTATAGCTAACCTAAGGCTAGATTAGAGTGGGTTATATGTATATAGCTACTACGCCTATCCCCTTAAAAGGGATTATAAAGCTAATAAATATAGATAGTTTTATAAGATATATCTAAGGGGTTATATTAGATATCTAGTTAGGTATTCTACCTCTAATATTTATTATATTTAGATCCTAAAGCTAGGAAAGGTTATAATAATAAGGAATATTATATTTAATAAGTTGATTTTTTATAATATAGTATAGGAAAGTATAATTAAGCTTTTAATTAATAAACTTAAAGCGTAATTCTAAGTCCTTAAGATTAATATAGAATTAGATAATAAGTTAAATCTTTTCCTAGCACTAATTAAACCTTAAATAGAATAGACTAAGAGTTTAAACTTAGGGATAGATAATACCCTATAGACTTCTTAATTATAACTAAAGAAAAAAGAAGCTATTTATTTTAATATAAATATTAGACTTTAAATACCTTAGCTATTACTAGATTTACTAATTAGAGAGTAGGAGACTCCTAATCTAAGCACTTAGAAGAGTAAAATAAAGTATAAAGCTTTAGATTTATATACTTAAGGAAGTAATATAATAATAGATCTAATAAGTAGTAAGTAAAATACTACTATAAGGGCTTAGGAAAGCTAATATTCTTATAAGGTTCTAGAATACTAAGTATATAATACTAAGGACTAAGTTATTAATAGCTTAATAGGTAATTAACTACCTAAGCTAGTAAATAAAGTAAACTAGTAATAAGATAAACCTATAGGAGTAGATATTAGAATAGCTACCTATATAAAGAGCTTAAAAGAGGCTCTAGCTATATAGCTAGAAATTATAGAAAAGAGCCTTAGAATAATTATAATATATAAAGGTATATAAATAAGCTTAAGATTATAAACTAAGAGAGAGTAAGGCTAGATTCCTTCTTACACTCTAGTACTAAGAAAAAAGAGAAAAGGACCTAGTAAAGCTCTTATTAATAGTCTCTAGGACCTAAAAAACCTTTTTACTAAATTTAGGAAGACTAAGAATAAAGACCTTTATAAGCTCTTTCTAGGAGATTAGGATTTTAAGAGCTATAAAACTATGTTTTTAGTAATTAATATATATTATAATAAGGAAAGTAAATTACTCCTTAAACTAAAGAGAAAAATAAGGATAGTTTATTAATTAGACTTAGCTAAACCTCTAAAGTTATAGAAAAGAGTAAAGGATTATCTATTTAAAGAAAAATAAATTAATATAATAAATAAAGAGATTAATAAGCTAAAAGAATAAGGAATATAGTAGTAAATAAAGCGTTCTATAGCTTAATTAAAGCTATTACTATTAAAATAAGTATTCTCTTATAAGTTTAATAAGAAAGGGATATTAATCTATTATAAGGCATGTTTATATATATATAGAGATCTCTAGGATACCTTAATAATTAAATATACCTATACTATAATACTTACTATATATATATTCTATATATTTATAGCACTAGTTACTAGGTTTAACTTAGAGACTAGGTAGTATAATATTAAGAATACTTTTCTTTATATAGATTATAAAAAAAAGAGAATTTCTATAATATATAAACTTCCTAATAGCTTTACTATACTTAAAGAGTATATAGAATTACTTAAGGTATTATATAGATTAAGAGACTCTCTATAGCTTTAGTTTAAAAAGCTAAGTAAGTCTTTTAAGAAGCTTAGGCTTAAGTTAAGCTAAGAGAAGCCTTACTTATTTTATATAAAAGATTAGATTATTTTTCTTATATTTTTTATTAATAATATTCTTATAGCTTTCTATAAGGATAATAAGAAAATTACGAACTAGATCTTTAAGTGTTAGGAGCGTAAGGGACAGAGACAGGATTATCATATAATAGAGCACTAGCAGGACCTCGGACCCACTAGGTTAGGGAGGGGCTAGCTAGTAGCTAGATAGTTATATAAGCATAGGGTAAGGTATTTAGTAAGGACTACCTATATTCTTATAGAAGGTTAGAGCTTAAAACCTTTATATACCTACCCCTAGGTAGTACCTTTCTAGCTATAACTATAAATCTAAGCTATTACTTTATTTTATTATCTTTTAACCCTTAAGTTATAATAAATTAAGCTCTTAATCCCTTTAGGGTAATAGACTATTAGCTAGATTATAATATTAGTATACTAGAGAATATTTATATAAAATATACTTATACTCCCTAGTAGTAATACTATAGATAAGTAAGGTAGTAGTAGTATAGTAAATACTTAAATAATAAATACTAATAATTAAGTATATTAGATACTACCTAAGACTAATCTAGATAATAATACTAGAATTAAGAATAATAGTATTAAGGAGGTAGTATAATAGTATTATAATATTATATAAGCTAAGCTATAATATATATAGAAAATATAGGAAATTCTATAAATAGAAGTAAAAATTAAAAAGCTTTAAGCAAACCTATTATTAGTTAGAACCTAGTAAGGACCTATAAATCCACCTTCTTAGGTTAGACTAACTACTCCTATACTTACTTTACTAATAGGCACTAAATAAGTAGTAAATATATACTAATATAGTATTATTAAGATATAGCTATAAATACTATTATATAAGGGGGATACTTATAAAAACCTCTAGAATTTCCTAGTAGACTTAAATATATTATTTAAATTAGACTAATATACCTTTTATAATAATATAATAAAGGTAGCCTATACTAGTAAATACCTTACTAATAATATAAAGTAATAATAGATATACTATATAGCTATAGATAGTTATATAGAATATAAGGACTATAATTAGGTAAGCATTATTATATAGCTAAAGACTAGAATAATAGATAAGAATACTAGATACTTAGAAGTAACTAGGTTACTACTAAATCTTTAGTAAGGTAATAGCTAATTATTTTAAGCCTTTATTAGGAATTAGACTAAGGTTAAATCTAACTTACCTAAACTAATCCTAATATAACTAAGAATCTATATATTTATTAATAGCCTTAATAATACTATAAGGAAGTAAATACTTAGCTAGGAGTTTCTAATTACTTAAAGCTAGTTATAAGGCTAAGGTAAGAAAGTAAAGGTAGTAATAAAACTAATATAAAGTTATAAGAAGAGTTAAGATAATAAGAAGAAGTAATAGTAATTAACTTTACCTATAGATAACTTATAGTAATAGAATAAAGGGTAAGTAGGAAGATTACCTATTATATATTATAAATATAGGAAGCCTAGATATATCTTAATAGCTTACTATTTATTAGACTACTCTATTTATAAGAGTAATAAATACACTATAGAGAAGTATAATAATAGTAGTAATAAAGTATTTAATCCTAATAAGATATTACTTTTATCTATATAAACCTAGGATAGAGGGCTTATTATAGATAAATTAGTAAACCTAAGAGTTAGAGTCTATATATCTCTATAATAAGATTACTAGTAGGTAGTAGTAAAGGCACTAATAGATTTAGGTATATAATCCTTAACTATATACCTAAAGTTATTATCTAAGGAGGATTAGAAAAGAGTTAAAAAAATAGATTAAAACCTTAAAAGTATAAATAAGAATATAGTTTTATATTAGGGAATTCTAAAGAGATTAGTATTAATAAAGAATAGTATAGGGTTTATAAAGGTTTACTAAGTTAGCTACTTTATTACTAATACTAGAGAAGGGCTACTACTAGGTATAGACTAGATTAGAGAATATAAACCTATAGTAATATATTAGAAAGAGAAGTTTTAGAGATACTTAGTAATAAAGAAGTATCTCTTATATACTTAGGGTAAGTAGAGAGTATATAAAGTATTAAAATAGTTAGTAGTTACTCTAGTGCTAGGTTTAGTAAAAGTTATCTTAAATAGCTTAAAGAATAGGAAGGGAAAAGAACTAGAAAAGAACCTACTAGTAGACTTACTAAAGCTAATTTAGGAAATAAGTAGTAAGGAAGTAGTAATAGTCTTAAAGTATACCTATAAGTTATATAAGTAATATATTATAGCTAACCTAAGATCCTTAGATAGTCTAAGTAATAAGTAACCTATAACTAAGTAAGGGCTAAGTAATAATATAGATAAACTAAAGCTTCTAAAGGAATACTTAGAATTTAAAGATATATTTAATAAGGATTTAGTAGGAATACTTCCTAAACTAGGGGGCTATACTTATATAATTAAATTAGAAGAAAGGAAAACACTACCTTAGAGACTAATATATAACTTAGCTAAGAAAGAGCTAGAGGTACTTAGGGAGTATCTTATAGATATATAGCAAAAGGAATAGATTAGAAGATTAGTTAGCCTAGCTAGGGCCCTAATTTTATTTATTCTAAAGAAAGGAGGGAAATTAAGGCTTTATATAAATTATAAGGGCCTAAATAAGATTACTATTAAGAATAAGTCCCCCTTACTACTAATTACTAAAATCCTTAATTACTTAAAGGGCATAGTTATCTAGATAAAACTTAACTTAATAGATATATACCACTAGCTATATATTTACTTAGGTAATAAGTAAAAGATAGCGTTCTATTATAAATATAAGCACTTTAAGTATCTTATAATACTATTTAGATTAGTTAACACGCTAGTAACTTTCTAGGAGTATATTAATAAGGTCCTTAAGGATATTATAGATAATATCTACATTATCTACCTAGACAATATCCTAATCTATAGTAGTAATATAGCTACTTACGTAGGCTATGTTAAATAAGTCCTAAGTAGACTTTATAATACGAAGCTTTTTATTAACCTAAAGAAGTGTTAATTTTTAGTTATAGAGGTTAAATTCTTAGGATTTATTATATCTAAGAAAGGTATTATAATAGAACCATTAAGGGTAGAAGCAATTATAATATAGCTAATACCTTATAGTGTCCTAGATATCTAATTATTCCTTAGGTTTACTAGATTTTATTAATATTTTATTAAGTAGTATAGTAAAGTGGTTATTTTATTAATAAACTAACTTAAGGGGGGATAACTAGTAACCTTTAAGCTAGAACCCTATAAGCTAGCTATATTTAGAGAACTTTAGAGATTATTCTAGGAAGCACTAATTTTAGTACACTTTAACCTACTTACTTTATTAAGAGTAAAGATAGATATATTAGGTTTTGCTATTAGAGTAATACTTATAATATTAGTGCTAGGTTACTAGCACCTAGTTATATATATATTAAGGAAGTTAACTAATACTAAGTTACGCTACCCTACACTAAATACTAAATTATTAGTAATCTAAGAGGCTTTTAGGGTATAGAGGTATTACCTAGTATACTTAACTTACCTAATTATAGTAGTAATAGATTACTTAAACTATAAGTACCTAGCTATAAAGCTATAGCTAACTAGTAGGTAGGTAATAGTACTTAATAAGCTATGCCTATTTAACTTTAGGATTAAATATAGGGCTAGTAAGTTAAACCCTACTAATATATTATTAAGAAGGGTAGATTATATAAGTAAGGATAGGAAAGTAAAGGTAATAACCTTATAGCTACTAAACTTCTTATCTAAGTTTATAGATACTAATTAATAGGAACTTTATAGTAGTAATAGGAATACTATAAGCTTTATTATATTATTATTTAATATAGTAGATAGTTAGTTATAAAGACCTTATAATAGTAATAGGAATATCTAGGGTTTTAAGAAAATATAACTTAGCTATATTTTTAAGGAAGCTATAAGACTAGATATTATTAAAAGGGGTATTTTAGCTAGTATAGTTACTAGTAAGCAGCGAGGGCGCCCTTAGAAACGCCGCTTAACTATAGTATACCTATAAGACTAGAAGTAACTTATAAGCTAGCTACTTATAGAGATATTATAGTAAGAATCTAAGCTATATAGAGAACCTCTTCTAAGTTTAACTCTAATACTTAGGATAATAGCTTAGAATTAGATATTTTAATTTAAGTATTATTATTAGGTATATAGTAAAATAATAAGTTTACTATATATTAGAGAAAGCTACTTAAGAGTAGTAACTTAGAAGTATTATAAATATAGTTAATTAGACTCTCTAAGCTATTAATATTTAAGAGTTAAGTTTATATTCCCTAGGGAATAAGAAAAGAGATTTTACTACTAATATATAATAACCCTACTACTAGGTATTAGGGAGTTAGTAGGACGCTTTATTAAATTATAAGTTAGTACTACTAGCTATTAATAAAGAAAGATATAAAGGTATATATTAGTACTTATATAAACTATTAAGTTTTAAAGCTAAGATACTATAAGCTATATAGTAAGTTAGCTACTCTACTAGAGCTAGATTACCTCTTTTAAGAACTATTAATAGATTTTATTACTAGATTACTACTAGTTAAAGACACTAACTAGACTTATAATATAATCTTAGTAATTATAGACTATTTTATAAAGTATAGTATCTATATCCCTATTTTAATATAACTAATAAGCAATAGGTTAGCTACTATATTCCTAGAATATATCTTTAGAGATTATAAAGCCCTAAAAGGTATTATAATAGACTAAGGTTCTATATTTATAAGCGGATTCTAGATAACCTTTTACTATCTTATTATAACTAAGTAGCTACTAAGCACTACTTTTTACCTATAAATAGATAAGTAAATAGAATAATTAAACTAGGTCCTAGAATATTATTTAAGGGCTTTCTCCTACACTAAATAAACTAACTAGGCTAATAACCTATTAATAGTATAATTTACATATAACACTAGTAACTACATAACTTATAGCTATATACTAGTAGAGGTATTATAAGGGTATAACCCTAGGGGCCTATAGTAAGTAGTACCTAATATTTTACTTATAAATAATTAGGCTAAGAGTAAAGTATTATTACTAAAAGAGAAATATATAGTAATTAAATAGCTTTTAATTAACTTATAAGCTTAGTATAAGAAATACTATAACTAAAAAAAGACCCTAAAAAGGTTTAAAGTTAGTAATTATATTCTACTATTTATAAAGAATATTAACCTAAGATAGCTAAGTAAAAAGTTAACTATAAAGTACCTAGGCCCTTATAAGATTATAAGGGTAGTTAGGAGTTATAGACTAGCTTACTAGCTAGAATTACCTACTAGAATATAATTATATAATATATTTAATATTATAAGCCTTAAACCCTTTAAAGGGAACCTAAGTAATATAGTAAATACTTCTTTACTATAAGATAATATTAAGGATAATAAGTAAGAGTTTAAGGTAGAAAGAATTATCTTATATTATTATAATAGTAGGTATTATAAGTACCTAGTTAAATAGAAGGGCTATAATAGCTTAGAGAATTTATAGGTATTAAAGAGGGATTTTATTATAAGGGATATTATCTATAACTATAAGTAGTAACTAGGTAGCTAGGTTATAGCGGCAAAACTACCCTTAGTAAATAATATAAGGTAATACCCTATAAATATAGTAAATAATATAGGGTAATATTCTAAAAAGATATAATTATATTACTCTTATAATTATAATATAACTACCTAGTAATAATTACTTAAAAAGCATTTCTTTATCCCTACTCTTACCCCTATTTTCCTTAGAGACTATAGTAATAATAAGTATAGGAGCCTTTAGAGGTATAGGGGCTTTATTATTAGAAGAGTTACTTTCTCTATATATAAAGATATAGAGCTCTCTAGGTAACTTAGAAGGACTAATATAAGTAGGAAGCCTAGAGGTATAAGGAGTAAACTACTAGTAAGTTAGTAAAGAAGTACCTATAGATATTTAAGAGACTTACTATTAGGATATTCTTATATATATAGTAAAGATAGTTTATAATATTAATTTAGACCTTAAGGTTAGTAGTATTAGCTAGCTATACTATAGTAGCGCGCTTATTATACTTAGCTTCCTAGGCTACTTTAGTAGCTACCTAAGTATAATAAATATACCTATACTTATTAGTATTTTTAGTCTTTAGGAGGGTATTATATAGTTTTTACTTAGTATAAATAAGAGACTATTAGTGTATTAGTAATAATTAAGTTAAGAGAACTAGGGATATACTTACTTTATTAAGATAGTAGTAATCTCCCTTAGGTATAGCTTTAATAATATTAAATAGCTTTTTATAAAGCTATATAATTTAAGTAAGGTATTAGTAGTAAATTAGTATCTTAAAACTAGAGATTTAGAATAGGTAATTATACTCTAATATATATCTTATTATTTTAGGTATAATAGGCGTATTTAGCTAAGTTTACTACTATAGGTTAGTAACTATAAGAAGTAAAGAAGTAGTAAGATTATACTATAAGAGTTATTATACTTTATAGAAAAAGGTTTATTTTCCTTAAGATACTAAGGAATAATATAAGTATTATTCTTAGGCTATATATTTTATATAGTAACTTACTAACTACACTATATATATAGAATTTTAGTGTTACTAGCTATAAGTTAGTAGTAATAACCTAGTAAGAAAGTAGTAAACTTATATAGAAATTTTAGATACTATTCTCTTTTAAGGTAACTTCTCTAGTAACTTCCCTAAGGGTTTATTCTATAAAGGTAAACCTAGTAGTAGAGTAGAAGTTAATAAATAAATTTTAGATATTATAAGCTAGCTATAGGTTAGTAGTAAGGAAGTAGTAAAGGGAAGATAAGTAAAGATAAAGAAACTTATAATAGTTAGATAGTATATAGGGGAAAGGAAGTGTATATATAAGGGGGGAAGATCTAGTCCCTTTTATATTAACTATAGACCCCCTAAGTAATCTACGCACTATATATAGCTAATATAAGGATTATAATATTTACTATTATTATTACTATTTATAAATATACTAGTAGCTACAAACACACGGTAACTACACCACTATATTGCTAAGACTTATAAATAAGTTTATTTATACATATAGTATCTAATACCCTATCTATTTAACCTAATTATAAAATTTAATATAGGGTATTTACTCTCTTAGAACTATTAGTATAAGGTAAAGAGCATTTGCTTTACTATATTAGAGTAGTAGATAGGTTACTATTTAGGATTAATAAATAGGGGGATAATAATATTTATACCCTAGTATTATTAGTATTATTATTTTTAATAATATATTACGCTATAACACATTATACCTAACCTAAACCCTCTATTAACTATAGCCTCTAGGACTATATAGCGTAAACGCCCTAAGTAAGTAGCTTATTATATAATTAAGGATAATTATATAAAGAGGGGGTATTATATTAGGAGCATAAGGGATAGAGATAGGATTATTATATAATAGAGCACTAGTAGGACCTTAGACCCACTAGGTTAGGGAGGGGCTAGCTAGTAGCTAGATAGTTATGTAAGCATAGGGTAAGGTATTTAGTGAGGACTGCCTATATTCTTATAGAAGGTTAGAGCTTAAAACCTTTACGCACTTGCCCCTAGGTGTTACGTGCTAGAATTGACAAGTGGTCTGCCAATACCACAAGACCTCGGATGTGGCCTCGTTGCCAAGGATGTGTGGCCTAGCACGTGACCTAGAACCCCTATATTTGACGATAGCTCTGCCCTCTAGCTAGTTAAATCAACAACAACCTAAACACGCTCTTTGAATACATTTTATATCGTAATAAGTGGTAGCAATTGGAGATTCTTTCGTTGCGCCCTTCCGGTAGCCTAGAAACAACCTATATATCCAAAACCAACTGTTTACAACAGTAATACGCTAATCCTTAGAGTATCTTCCCACTCTCTAAAAATAAACTATATATTATTCACTAGTTTTATGCTTTTAATAGCATAAATCTAGATTTTAATTATTAAAAATAGAAACTTATTAGGATTAATAATTAAGAGAATCTAAACTAACTTATAAGATATAAATTTAATAATAAAGTAGTAGAAAAATAGGAATAGCTAATATATTAAGACCCCCCTATTTATTAGAATTTAGTAGATCTATAAGCTATGTATTATGCCTAGAATTAAGTTAAATCCTATATCTAAAAAGCTAAAACTAAAGGCCTACTTAATAAACCTAATAAATTAATAGGTAGTAAGGCATTAGAAAGGCTATTTTAAGACGCTCTTAGTCTAGCTTATAGTACTACTACTATAGGAACTAGGAGTAGTATAGGAAAAGATAAAAATAATAAAGGAAAAGGAATTATAAACTATTCTAAAACTAACACTACTACTTAGAATATTAAACCCCTTAATTAGTTAATAGAGTTAAATCTAGAAGACCTACTACTAAAACCCTTAAAATACCTAAAGAATCCTAAGAATTCTTATACTAAGACTAGTAAATATAATATAGTAAGGATAATATAGGGGATTTAGGAATAGTAATAGGTATTATAGTAAGCTATAGAGAAGATAGTATTAGGGATAGACTAGCTAGTAATAAGATTAATAACTAAAATTAGAAGCTTATAAAGCGTAAGTGCCTTAGCAGGTTTAATGCTATTAGTATAGAATACTAACTAAGGATTACTATATCTAGCTAATAAATAGGGTTAGTATAATAGGTATCTACATACTAACGGAGGAATAACTAGACTATTAGTGTAATTATTCCCACCCTAATACTAATAAGGACTACTATAACTATAGCTAGGACTATTAGTATAGCTAGGACTACTAGCATAACTAATACAGCTAGAATATTAGTAAGGATACTTATAACCTTAGCTAAGTCCTTACTAGACTTAGTAGTAAGGACTATACCCTTTAGACTAAGGTTAGTATACTAATTCTAGAAATTAAAGAAAAACAAACCTAGTGTTACACTAAAATCAGTATAACTAGTAAATAGAAATAGTAGAATAGAATGCAGATTTAACGTAGAAGATTATAGATATTAGGCATTTTAAGCCTTATAATAAACTAGAAGAGGCTAGTAATAACCTTATTATATATAACGGAAAGCAGACTATCTTCTATAATATTAAATTATAAATCCAGGCAGTTAAAGATTACTTATATTATGCTAATCCTAGCTATTAGGATATTATTTAGAAGAAAATCTAGATATTATTCTAAGGGGACGTAATAGTATAGTATAGATAATATCTTAACTTAGTAGAGCGAAACACTATATTTAGTGGAATACTAACTATATTCATAGCTATATAAAAGGAATTTAGTATTTAGGTTTAGGATATAATAGTATAGCTTAATAAGGCAGAATATACTAAAGAGGATATTATAAAAGAGATATCTTTTTATAAATTTATATTAAAGATCTTCTAGTATATAAGGGCAAATAGTAAGTTAACTAACTATTAGCTTTTAGTGTGTTTATATCTTAAGCTATATCTAGGATTATAATAGATATGCCTAGTTCTAACTTAAATAGATATAAGATTAGCGTATATTACTATAGTAGATAATAAGAGATATAATCTATATAACTACTTATATAGTAAAGGTTAGTCTATAAGTAAAAAAGGTAAAGGGAAGCTTAAGGTCTATTTTAATACTAAGATATCTAGTAGTAATTTAGAAGAAGATAAGGATAAAGCATAAGTAAACTAGAACTAGCTATTTAATAGATAATTCTCTTAAGGAAACTAGTATTATAGGTAGGATAAGTAAAATACCTAAAGATTTCTAGGATATTTCTAACTATAGCTATATAGGTATAATTAACCTCCTAAAGGATAAAACTAGAGACTATAGTAGAATAGGTCTTAAGAGAATAAAAGGGGAGAGTATATAGAAATTAGGTAGACTTAATAGACTAAAGCACTAAACTAATAAAATAAGTAACCCTAAGACTATAGTCCTATAAGGAAAGGAGGCTAAGTATAGTAGCCTAGATAATTTTAGTAATAGGAAAAGGGTTCTATAAGGGACTAGGAATATACTAATATTATAGTATATAATAATAATTCTAATATATAATAATATAAAACTTATCTCTAGGAATACGGTTATTATATAGCTAAAGAAGGGGAGGTCCTAGAGGATAATAGTAAGGATAATTAAGGATAAGACTTAAATTTTATTAAAACTTATTTTATAGAAAACGCCCTAAAAAAGGTAAATAAGGCTATTACTAGGATAACCTTAAATAGGACTAGATAACTTACCCTAGGATAAGTAATTAAAGCTATAGTAAGACTATAAGAAGTTAAATATAATAGAAAAAGGGCTAATATATATCTAAAAATTCCTATTAAATTTAATAATAAGGGCAAAAGTTACTAAGTCTATCTTAACTTAGGAATATTATTAATTTTAGTAGATAAGGTATAGCTATAATAGCATAGATTAAACGTAAAGTAAGTAATATAAGAACTAAAGCTAGTATCTAGGGTTTAATCTTCCTTTTTTATTACTAAAACAGCTATGTTTAACTTTTATATTCTAGGGATAGTATATAGAATAGAAATCACTAGCTATTTTACGGTTATAGCAAATATAATACTAAATTTAGGACTAAAATTATTACTTAGAACGAATTTTGCTTATAAATATAGGGCTAAAATTAATTTTATCTAACTAAAGGTGGTTTTTAGGTTAGTTTATAGCATAATAGTACTAGTAGAAATCTTCTAACTATTAAATAAGGTCCCTTACTAAAAGGTAGTTACTACCTATATAGTATTAATTCCACTAAAGACTTATTTATATATACCTATTAGTTAGAAGGATACATAGAAAAATTAGGAAATAAGTGTGTACTACGCGTAATTATATTTAGAGTATTTCCCTAATATGCTATTTAATAGATCTAGTAAGGGATAGATAATTACCTATAATCTAACTAATAAAATCGTTACTATTAGAAAACACTAGAAGGTTACACGCCTAACCGTAGCTAGTAAGGTTAATACTAATTACCTAGTTAATAATCCTTTTGCGTACTATACCTATTTTAGTAAGAATATTATAGAGAAGAAGGAAGATAAAGATAAGGATAGTAATAAATCTAATAAAGAGAAGGATAATCTTAATCTAAAGAAAGTTAATACTAGAGTGCTATTATATAGGATTTTATACCTAGAGGAAATCCTATATATAACTAATAAATTTAGCATATAAATTACTAATATTAACTAGGAAGCAGCGAGTAAACTAGTTTAACTAACTAATAAATATAATATTTATTATAATAGAGGTATTATCCCTATGCTAGAAGACTAGAAGATAAGAATTAATCTTATAGATAGATAGTAATATTAAATAAGGCTAATTAGGCCTTATAGACTAGGAGGATAGGATATAACTAAACTTAATAAAGTATATAATAAACTCTACCTAAAAGGGAAAATATTATATTTAGATAAGCTAGTAGCTATAGTGTGCTTAGTGTTTATAGTTTAGTAAGAAACTAGTTAGGAAAGAAAAGGGAGAGTTATAATTAATATAAGGCTACTTAATAATATAGTAATACTAGATATATACCCTTTACTAGACTAAAGCAATATTATAGATAATATACGTAGTAAGAAGGTTTTTTCTCTTTTTAATAGAATAGGATTTTTTTACTAACTACTAGTTAGAAGTAACTATTAAGCCTGTATAGTAGTTATATTAAATTAAGGTCTTAAAGCATTAAATATAGTATTAATAGGATTTAAGAACTCCCCTATATTTACCTAAAGGTTTATAAATAGACTTTTCTAAAAGTATAAGTATTTTATATAAGTCTATATTAATAATATTATTATATTTTTAGATAGTTTTAAAGAGTATTTAAGCTATCTTAATATTATACTTAGGATTCTTAAAGAAAATAGGATAATAATTACTATAAAGAAGTTATTTATTAGTTATCCTACTATTTAACTACTAGGTTTTATTATTAATAGTAATAGGATTATTAATACTAATAATAGGCTTAAAGCTTTTTAGAAGATAATTTTCCTAAGTAATCTATTAAGTCTTAAAACCTTTATTAGGATAGCCGGATTCCTTTATAATAGAATTCTATAGTTTAATATATAAATCTAACTATTATAAATGCGGAAAACAGCGCTATTAAGGGAATTCTATAAAAAGGATAAGAAAATTATTAGTATCTTAAAACTAGTATAGAAAAGGAAGATATAGTAAAAGATGTTTTTGCTAACTAAGTAGGAGAAAAAGGCTTTTAAAGATATTAAAGCGTTCCTAAGCAAGAAATAGACCCTATAGTATTATAATCTATAAAAGCTACTTTTCCTTAAAATTAATGCCTATAAGGAAGGATTTAGGTTATATACTTTCTAATTATAAGAAGAATAGGATAGTTAGAGTGTCCCTAGAAGGGATATTAAAAATAACTAAATATAGCTAATTTTATTTCTTTCTAGGGCAATATTAAGTGTTAAGAAGTAGTATAGTTTAACTAAGGCAGAAGTAGCTATAATTACGTAGAGTATTAGAAAACTTTAGAAAATAGTCTAATCTAATAACATAATAGTTAATATATTAACTAACTATTCCCTAGTAAAAGGAATTATTAAGCATACTTTATTATTAATAATGGATTTAGATAAGGCTAATCTAAAACTAGTAAAAGTCGCGAATTATTTATTATAATTTAACCTTAAGGTAACTCATATACTAGGGATACTAAATATAGTGCTAGATATGCTTTTAAGACTACTAGTAGAAGTAACCTACTAGGAGGCGGTATAGAAAAGCTAATATAATAAATTAGATATAAGCGCTTATTTTATAAGTAAGGAGTATATTATAACCGCGATTATAGATAATAGTCTTAAAGCTAGAATTATTATAGGATATTAGTATAATTAAAAGTTTAGCTAAATTATTATAGTAATATAAGCCTACTAAGAAAGGTAAGTAGTAAAGAATACTAGAGTTAGACTAAAGATTCCTTTATATAGGTAGGACTTATATAAGAATAGTTTATTATACTACTATAGTAAAGATAGATTTTTCTATCTCTATATTCTAACTATAGAGGTTAAATCTATTCTATAACTAGTCTATAATAAATAGTAATATTTTAGAATTACTTAAATAGTAGTGGAGCTTTATTTAGTCTACTTTCTATATATAAGTTAGTAGATTTATAATTATATAGCCTATTATATAGTGTGTTAGGAAAACGTAATTAATTATTTAAAGCTACCTAGGGAGTTATAGCTATTATAGCTAAAGCTAACGCTATTTTATATAATCTTACTTAATTTTATTATAGATATACTAGAAGTATTAGCTACTAACACAATATAGTAGATAGAAGGATACGCTATATATAATTTATTATATCTAGTAAACTACCTATTTAGTAAGAGAACCCTTCTAATACTAGGATATATAATATATCTAGTGGAGATTTAGGTAGAATTACTCCTTTATGCCTTATATATTATAGACTAGGGATTACTAAGATAAATTATTAGTAATAAGGACCTAAAGTTTATATCTAATATATAGAAAGAGATATTTAGGCATATAGGAGTTAAACTCCTTATAGGTATAGTGTATTATCTATAGATAGATAGAATAGCTAAAAGAAAAAACCAGATAGTAATAATTATAATACATTATTACATAGTAATAGACCTAGATATAACATAGACTACGATACTCCTAGCACTATAGTATTAATTAAATAACACTATAGCTATAAGTATAGGGTAGGCTTCTAATAAGTTACTATATAGGTTTTGTTCTCTAAGTATTATTAATCTTCTTTCCCTAAATAATATAATTAACATAGGAACTAGTATAAATAATATAGTAGTGCTATAAAAGTTATACTAGCATAAGGCCTAACTAGTAATTATAATAGTAGCTACCTTTACTAAAATTCAGTATAATAACCGCTATAAACTAGTTAATATTAACATAGGAGATATAGTTTATCTATAATTATATAAGGGATATAAATTACCTAGGAAACCTAAGAAGAAATAGTTACTATAAAAGGTAGGACTATATAAGGTACTAGAAAAGGTAAACCTATTAGTATATTAATTAGATTTCCCCCTAAATTCGTAAGTCTATTTAGTAGTTTTTATAGTATAGATATAGAAGCTAGCGTAAGGAAAGGACCTATTTAATAGGGAAGAACTAGCTCTACCGCTAATTACGTTTAATAATCTAGAGGAAGTAGACTATTAGGAGATTAAATAAATCTATAGTTATTAGGTTAAAATCTCTAAAAGAAATAAGACTATAAAAGTAGAATTCCTTATCTAATAGAAGGGATTTACCGCTAAGGATAACTAATAGATAGCTAAAAGTAAGATATAGGTTAATGTGGCTAAGATAATAGAAAAATACCTTAAAAAGAACCTAGTTAATTAGGAAAGAGAGTATATAAAGAGGGGTATAAATTTGCCTATAAAGTAATAATAGCGAAGGAATAGAGATATTTTATAAGTAGTTAGATTTAACTAGTTAGGGCGAAGCTATAAGGCCTTTTCTTATATATATATTTTATTGCGCTAACTAGGGGAAGCTTACTACACTCTTACTTTATATTATCCTCTAATACCCCACTACTTTTATATAGTTAAATTTAATATAAGTGTAGTTATTTTTATTTTAGTCTTATTTTCCTTTATATTATTTATTTCTAAGAATAATATTATATACAATATAAAAGCTTTTATATAGTTAAATTTAATATAAGTATAGTTATTTTTATTTTAGTCTTATTTTCCTTAATATTATTTACTTCTAAGAATAAGATTATATATAATATAAAAGTCTAAAAACTATTAGAACTAGAGCTAAATTAGCTATAGGAAATATAGGAGTATAGTAATTACTAAAAGTACTAAGTAAGACCTTATAATATTACACTAGAAGTTAAATATAAGTTTTATAGATAATATATAAACCTATATAATAACCCTTTAGCTACACTAGATTTTATTCTATTTAATAATAAGGTTAGTATATAGGACTAGATGCTCTATAAGTAAATATAAGTAGCTTATTTATATATTTAAGTACTAGTATTAGAATAATAAAACTAGTTATTAGGATAGCTTATAGTTACTAATTTAGTATAATAGTAATTTACTATATATAGTAAAAGAGCTAAATATAACTAGTAAATTAATAAGATTTTAGTGTAGCTAGGAACTATAATCTACTATAAGAGGGTAAAGTTCTAAAACCGCCTTCTAGATTAAGTAAACTAAAATAGCTAATTATACTAATTCTTACTCCTAATATAATAAGTTACGTAATTATAGCTATAATAGCATTAAGATAAATCTAGTATATAATAAAATAAGGTAGATAGACTATTACTATTAGTAAAGGAAGGCAATAAAAGCACTAATAAAGCAGCTAGAGTTATATAGGTAATAGTTAATAAAGAGAAGCAGATAGAGAATAATAATAATATAGTAGATATTATATTAGATTTATCTGCGGAAAGGTAAATAAGGGATTAAGCTATATAGGATTTAATTAGAGAGAATTATATAAAAAAGGAAAGAAAAGAATTAGTATAAAAAGAAGATAAATCTAGAAACTTACTAACTAAGAAAGGTAAGAGAGAAGTAAGATTTAACTTAACCTAATTAAGAGCGAGATCTATTAAGCTAGAATTAGAACCTAAAAGTAATAGAGATACTAAGTTTAGGGAAATAGAGGTTAATAATAGTATAGTAGAAAGTAAATTTAATAAGGAGGTTAAAGAGATACCTATAGAGTACCTTATTAGACTATTATAAGTCTATAAATAAATAGCAGAGCTTAATTTTAAGCTACTATTCACTAGATTTAGAAAGCCTAGATTAAGAGTAAACGCTTAAATACTAATACCTAATATTAGCATAGTAGTATATAAAAGAGTAATAGAAGAATTTAATATAGTATATAAAGGAAAAAGCATAAAGGAAGTTAATTTTAGTAAATTTAGATATATAATAGTAGGTTACTAGAAAAAGATATAGGATATTAGGGATATAATATAAACCTATGTATATAAATTTACCCTTAAGGGCGCTAAGATAGTATTTAATAGTTTAGAAGTAAATTTAAAGGATATATACTTTATATTATAGTAAAACATAGTTATCTAAATTTTCGCTATTTTTAAAGAGTAAAGGGTTACTTTAGTAATAAAGTAAGTAATAGTAAGATAGGTAGGAAAGCTTATATATTAGGTTACTATTAATCTAATAGAGTGTAGAGTAATAAGGAGAGTAAAGAACTAGGTAAAAATAGTAGTAGTGGCTTTCTATAATAGCATAATAGTTAAACGCAGATAATAAATAGCTATATATAATAGCATATTATCTCTACTACTATAAGCTAATATATTAGCTCTTTATTTTATAGATAAATATAGTGTAGTAAACAGTATAATCACAGGAGCGCTAGCTAGTATTAGACATGTAGATCTGCTCTATATTAGCATAGAAAATAAGCTAGTACTAAAATTATCTAAATCTTAGTAAACTAAGGAGATAGATAGGTAATATAAATAAAGCAAAATTAATAACTTAATTAATAAAGTTAATGCTATTAATAAGTAAATTAATAAAATAGAAAAGGAGTTTACCCTTACTAAAGAGTAAGTAAATATAGTATTTAAAGCTATTAAAGAGTTAGTAAAGGAGATTTATAAGCTAATAGTTATAATAAAAAAGGATTTAAAAAGCATTAAAAGTAAGTTTAAATAAGTATTAGAAATATTAAAGAGTTATAAAAAGAAGATCTCCTAGTGTAATTTAAGCAAAATTCTAGTTAATATTAATAAATAACTTAATGCTTTAAGAAAGGATATAGCTAAGAAGACTAAAGATAAGAAGAAGATTATAGAATTAGTATCTATAGTATTAAAGATTTTAAAGGTAATATAGGATTAGGAGGTAAAAATTAAGAATCTTATAAATAAGTAGAAAATATTTAAGGAGGATATAAGGAAAATAAGATTAGCTCTAGTAAGGCTAATTCTAGTAATAGGAACCCTAGAAAGATAGATTTAGATATCACTAGCTCCGGAGACTCCGACGTAGCTAACACTAGTTTTAGTAATACTAGCTCTAGTAACACTAGCCTAAGGCAAAACTAATAGGTAATAAGGCAAATTACATTAGGGAATACTAAAATTAGGTAATAAGTAACCTTAGGGCAAAATAGGACCTTTACTAACGCTAAGTAAGAGACCTAAACTACTAGGGAAGCCTAGTTTAAATATATAAGTAGTTTAGCTAGATACCTAATAAATAACACTAAGAATGCCCACATTACGGGAGATAAATAAGACATTACTAACACTATTAGGAAAATAGATAAAAAGGGCAGTAACCCCTAGGCAAATAGTGTTACTAACTATAAGGGTAATAACCACTATAGTAGCAAAACCACAAGCTAAGGAGAACAAATTTACTAAATTACTAGATTAAATAAATAATATAAAACATTAAGGCATAAATTAGGGGCATCTAGAATAATAAGGGAATAGAGGAATTTAGTAGTTACTAAAAGAAAATAATAAAATACAGTAAAGATAAAGTACTAATAATAAAATAGGGAGATTTTATTATTTAATATAATAAATTTAATTATAGAATTAAGGAATATATATTATAAGGAGAGTTATATAATATTAAGTAATGCTATAAAATAATAACTATAGATGTAATAATTAGCGCGCTAAACACGTTTTTCTTTAGTGTAACTTTAATAACTATATATTTTAATATTATTTACTTTAGATAGTAGCTAAATTTAGTTATAGTTTAACCACGTACAACTAGGACAGTTATCTTTTTAGCGCGCCTAGCACTTATTACGTGGCAGAACACGTGTAGTATATAGAGGCTACTGCTATATAAAAGCTAGATTTAATATCTTAGTTTAGGAATTCAACTTACTTCATATATATCACATCACCCCTAACAGTAGCTTTCACAAGTGAACTTAGTATAACTTATGACCTGTTAAATCCGTTAGCCCCTCTGACGGAATCGACCTTCTATCGTGCAAAGCCAGCACGTAACACTAGGTAGCACCTTTCTAGCTATAACTGTGAATCTAAGCCATCACTCTATTCTATTATCTTTTGACCCTTAAGTCGTGACATTAAGAGACTAAAAGAGGTATATAAATTAGATAATAAAGGTAAGGTAAAATTCTTTCTTAGAATCTAGATTATTAAAGACTAACTATAGTAAAGGGTATATCTTAGTTATAAGGTATATATTAGTAAGATTAGGGAGAAATTTAGCTAAGTAGGAAAAGCACTTTTTTTATAATACTAATCCTAGTAGTAAAGTATTATAAGTTTAAGGGTAAAGCTAAGAAGTAAGTAATTAAGATTTACTAAGAGAAAATTAGGTTAATTCTATATACTATAATTATAATTAGACTAGATATTACCTTTATAGTAGTAAAGTTATTATAATACCTTATAAATCTAGGACTAGAGTATATAAAAGCTATAGACTAAGCTATTTACTATTTACTTACTATATATAAACTTATACTATACTTAAGTATAAGTACTAAACTTTAAGCTCTTTAGATCTTAAGTAATATATTATTTATAGATAATCTTAAGATATATAAGTTATTATAAGAATACCTAATTACTCTATTTAGTAGACTAATTATCTAGAAAGCTATATACTAAATAATAGTAACTATATTTATAATAAAAGCTAAGTTACTTACTCTATAATAAATAGTAAAGGAGACTATAAGTCTATAGTGCTTATTTAAAGATATTAAATTTAATACTTATAAGGACTAGGTTATTAATTATAATAATTAATAAATAATTTAGCTTATATTAAATAAGAGTAAGTAATTAAATACTTAACTATATTATATTAATATTTATAATATATAGTTAAAGTAAGAATTTAAGAGAGAAAGCTTTAAGATTATATATTTACTAATAGCTAAAATACTTACTAATAGATTTATAAAGGTATTAAATTAGAAGTAATTTAAATACTTTAGATTAATACTTAGGTTAGTAAATCTATATATATAATATAATATTTAAAGCATATAGGTTACTAAGGAAGCATAGGAATATTAATAAGGGGGTATAAAATTAATTACCCTAGAAAAATATATAAAGGCCCCCTCCTTAGTAAGTAAAGCGTTACTAAGGTAAATAAAATTAGAAAAATATAAACTCTAAAACACTATTATATAAAAATATATATATAAATACTATTTTAAATAAAGAAAAGAGATAGGACTTATATAAGAAGGTAAATAACCTCCTTAAGATAGGCTATTACTATAGTTACCTTCTTCTTAGATATTACTAAAGAACCTCTAATAGTAGCTTTAGCTCTAATACTAGGAATAACCTTATTATATATAGAATCTAGCTTTATAATAAGTTTTAATTAGAGTTATAGTGCCTTATAGTATTATTTAACTATTTATATAGTTATAAGAAAATAAGTAAGGGAAAAGGTAGTTAAGAGTGCCTTACCTTAGTGTTATTATCTAGTGCTAATAATATTTACTTAGTAAGGGAAATATAAGTATTATATAAAGGCTAATAATAATAATTACTAACCTTATATAAGTAGTATCTCTAAGATTATCTAGACCTAACCTTATAGTAATAACCTAGATTACCCTTACCTATAATACTTACTTAAATATATCTATTATAAGGTATATTCTATAAGGTACTATAAGGATTAGGTTTATTAGGCTATAGAGTTAGCACTTAGTAAAAAAAAGAGTAAAGCTTTAAATAAACTATTTACTTCTATAAAGATTATAGAGAATTATACCTTATATACTTACCTTAGACTTATACCCTAATAGGATATAAAGATTATAAAGGTATATATATAGTATACTTTTCTCTTACCTTAGTAGGAAATAATAACTTATTAATAAGCTACTTAAGGCTAGCTAGGGAAGAAGAAAGATTCTTATAGGTAGCACTATTACCTAGAGGGAAATTTAAGGCTAAATTAGCTAAAATATAGGCTTAATACTAGTTAGGAGTTAAATCTACCTAGGAATCTACCTTCTCTTAAGCCTAGGCTAATATATAAAAAAGGAAAGAAGCTATATTAATTAAAATATAGGGGCTATTAATAAAAAGTATATTAAAAAAGTAAGAAAAAAAAGCCTATAAATATTAAGATAAAAGAGCCTTTATAAGAAAAGAGTATAAGTATAAAAGTAAGAAAGCTTACTTTAATTTTATATTAGAATTACCTATAATAATAACACTATATATCCACTAGTTAATATAATAATTAGTAGTCTTAATAACCTTAATACTAATTAGGGAGTATATTACCTAGTAGTAGGGAATATAACTAATTATATATACTATATATATAGGACTATATTAGGGAAGCTAAACTATACCTTAAAAGAATATATAATATTAGAATAAGAAGTATATAAGATTTACTATAACTACTCTTTCTATAAAAGAAGAGCTTTTACCTTTTTATTTATATAATAGAAGAATAATTAATTTAATTATATCTTCTGCCTTTAATTATCCCTTCTGATCACATCTTTGCCAAAAGTCACGTGCTACACAGCGATAATAGCATGATCTCGACCCCCATCTCGCCAATCTTACTCAAAGGGGGATATTTGGATTAGTAGTTTGCCCCGGAATCTGCTCCGCAAGTTGGGGAATTGGGCGACGCTCTCCCGAAGCGATACCCAAAGCGATACCCAAAGCGATACAAGCCATGGCGCTGGCGTGGGATCCGTCTGCATTGTTTTATGGAGTAGTTTTCGGATAGTTTTGTCCGCCCTGATGATGATTTATATCAAAGAGCTGCCCGGCGCCACCTTCCAAGGAACGGGACTCTTCAATGCCATGCCCCCATCGAAGTACCTGATCAAAATCTTCACTTGAGAACTTCATCCCCACACAAACTAGTTACAAACTAGTTGCTTCATCGCGTGTCGATACGACGGTGAAAGCTTCGAGGGGGGGCGCGCTGATGGCAAAGCGTGAGGCGGACATTATTCAACACCAGATCCATCAGAGACGAGAAGGAGGCAAACAGCATTTTTGCAAAGTTGCATTATCCCAGCGGCCACTATCAAAACACATTGAAACAAGTGCTTGATGAAACCATATCCAGATTTTTCCTTTTTCCTTTTTTTTTTTTTTTTGTGGGTGTGTGTTGACACTGGATGTAAGACCCGATTACTTGGAAAAAAGCTTTCGTCAGTCAAAATGCTACCCTCGGCCCGAGCAGTGCCCCAACGGCTGCTGGTACCCATCGAAATCTTCTCAGATGCCCTTTGCACGTGGTGCTGGGTCCAGAAGCATAGTCTCGAGGCGGCCGTCAGGAGGTTCGAAGCACAGCATCCCGAGGTTGAGTTTGAGATCATCTGGCGGTCATTCTGTCTCAACCCGCTCTTCAAGACGAGTAAGCAAGCCTTTCCATCCATTTTCTCCCTGCTACTTTTGTGTGTGTTCCTGTTTGCCACAAGCTAAACTCGATTGGAACCCCCCTCCTTTCCAGAATGTGACAAGACGGCCTTGTACGACGAATGGTCGGGCGGCCCCGGAAAGTTCCAAGTCCACCTGGACCGGGTGCGTGCCGTCGGCGCGCAGTACGGACTCGAGTTCTCCATGACGGGCGTGACGGGACCGTCCCGCGCGTCGCAGGTCTTGATCGCCAATACGCTCCGGCGCCGTGGGCCGGCAGCCCAGGCTCGCGTGGTGGAGGGGCTTTTCCGCGGACACTTCCTCCTCGGCAAGGACATCTCGGACGAGGAGTTTCTCGTGAGCCTGGGGAGCGACGAGGCGGCGCTCCCCGCGGATGTCGTGCGCCTTGATCTTCGGAACGGCCTCTACACCCGTTTCGTAGACGACCAGGTCGAGGAGGCCGTCGAGGAGAAGGGCGTCGAGGCGGTGCCGTGCGTCACCGTCATGGGCAGATACAAGGTGGGGGGGTACCAGGACAAGGAGGTTTTCGAGACCTTGTTCGACAGGATATGGAAAGAGAATGCCGGCCTGTTGAACGCCAGCAGGAACAGCGTGCTATGAGGACCTCGGCTTGCTGCGAGATGCAGGTCTATGAGCGACGATGACATGACGTGCGGTAATGATTGATACCTCAGGGCACAGAATAATTTCTTCTCAAATCCTCTTGTTTAGCATGGGACAACGTCGGGGAACGGGGAATGCATTCTTCGTAATGTGTTGTCAGAATAAGCAAAGCACGCGAGCGTCTATTGAACGTCACAACCCCCGCGATACTTTCATCTTTGGGAAGCAATCCGATTTTATATATGTATCTGGCTCAGTATAGGGAAAAAGGAAGAGAAAAAAAAATGACATGCTCTACCGCGCGGCGAGCGTCGAATCGTCGCGGGTTCCAAACGCCATGAATGCTATTTTAATGTTTCCGTCCCATTGCCCCTTCTTCCCTTGGACTTCTTCTGTCATCCTTTGTGGTTTTGCAACGCCAGCCGATTTATAAGAAAAGAAAAAAACTTCGCCCCGGATTGTATAGCGAAGAACCGAGCAGCAAAAAAAAAACCCCCCAGAAAAACAAACATCTAAACTCCCATTGTGCCCCTCAATATCCGCTGTTTCCGTCTCAAACACACCAGTAACTTCGTTCTCTTCCTCCCTCTTCCCCCCCAATCAAGTCATCTCCGAATATGGCTAAAGTCCTGCAACAGATGCGCCATGTGGACATTGGTAGCCTTTCCACCCCTCTTACTCGCCCTCTTCTTCTGAGTCTTGGGCTTGTTCGCCGCCTGCTGGATCTTGAGGGGGTCCTCACTCGTAGGCTTCTGCCCGACGTTGACGAGCTTCCGATGCATGTCCTCGACGCTGGGGATGGGGACGCGATGCCACATGACCTGGAACTCGGGCTGCACGGCATGGTGCAGCGACGAGTCGTCGGCCCAGACGTAGCGGGGGAAGTTGTCCTTTTTCGTGCGGACGACGAGGATCTTGCGCTGCTTCTCCAGGGACGAGAGGGCGTCCTCGCAGTCGGGCCACCCGTCCTTGAGGTCTTTGACCGACACGCCCGACGCGTCCGTCTTGCGCTGCAGGTACGCCAGCAGCGAGGTGCCGTCCCTGACGCCCCGGATGACGGGGCGGTACGTGTACGCGCCCGCCCTCCACGTCTGCTCGCTCAGCGCCGCCCCGTCCGGCCTCCAGTCGACGCGCGGGTGGCCCCTCAGCCCTTCCGCCAGCTCGCGCTTGTGCTCCTCCGGGTAGCCCCGGAGGCTGAGGTGGTCAATCATGTCCGTCATGGTCTTCTGCTCGCCCTTTTTCTTGAGGTACTCTACCGCAAAGGCCATCTGCGTCTTGACCTCGGCTCCGTACCCCGTCAGCTGCGGCTGCGAAAAGGGCACGTCGGGCACCGTGTCGCGCTTCCGCTTGGCCGTCGGCGTCGTGCTGTCCGAGGCGGCCGAGGGGGAGGGCGACGGCGGCGCCAGCGAGGTTGCTTTGCCGGCGGATGTGCTGCTCGGGTTGGAGAGCTTGGCTGCCGCCGAGGCGAGCGTGCCTCGGAAGGCCGATGACTGTTTCTCCAGGTACGACGACATGGCTGCGACGATTTTCTCCCGCGCTCCACGTTTCGTTGGTGATGAGCGCTGTCGGGGAAGAGAGCGGGTGAGTGGTTTTTTTTGGACTGGCGGAGAGAGATGGATGGGAAAGGGAGAGAGGGTGGTGCCCGGCTCCAAGGTTGGTGATGCTGCCGGGTTTGAAGGTTCGACCTTCTGTCATCTGTCATCTGTCATCTGTCACTGGGGCACATGCGCGGCTATGGTTGGTCGGTTGTGACGGGGGACAAATGCTGACTTGCTGCGGCACTGCAACTTTGCCGCACATGCACCAAAGTGAAATCAAATTCGACAAATCGCTGACTGCGCAGATCCTTGACTGCGTTCAGCAGCCATGTGATTAACCATGTGGTATTAGGCCCCGGTGCCAGCAGATTGACCGGGGGAGTGCTGAATCAGTCACTGCTGGCATCGGGGACTCCGTCACTGACCATCTATTGTCTCAACCTTGATCAATGTCACGGACAAGGGATCAATGTCACGGACAAGGGGGAAATGTAGTACTCGGAATTCATTACAAAAAAAGCCTCCATCTATCCATAGAGGGTACATGTCTCCGTGGACAGTCTAACATTGAAACCCTCCACCCATCCCCACCCATGAAACAGTTCCCAGATTATAAGAAAGAAGACAAAAATGCTGGGAGACCAGAAGGTCCATGCAGCCCCAGTATCAGCTTCGGCTTCGACCTTTAGTCAGGTCAACCGTCCTGGCCTTCGCCCTGACGGGACGTTGCCCCCCTTGCCCGCACCCGCCGCTCGTCAAATGATCCAACGCATCGCATATCAATCAATGCACCCCTATCCTCCCTCACCTCTCCTCTCCGTCGCGCCCGCGCCATCTTTGATCGTGCAAGTTACCTTCGGTACAAGAATAAAATTGTCGTCGCAATAGCTTTTCGCAGAACTCAAGTGGCACCAGTCTTGGCCTGCTCTTGCTTGGCCATGTACTGGAAGGCGAAGTAGCCTAGGGCACCGCCAACGAGCAGAATGAAGTAGACGCCGATACCGAGACCGGTACTATCGCTGTTGCTGGAGGACGAGCCAGAGGCAGCGTGTGCGGAGGCCTTGGGAGTAGGGTCACCGGGCTGTGGAGAAGGCATCTTGTCAACGATTTGTTTCTCATGTTTCTTCCATTCCAGTGTCGATCCTACGGCAGAGGGAATTGATTTTTGAAAAAAAGAAAAAAAAAAACCCCCATGGCTCACTCACCTGTCGCTTCAGGACACCGACCTGAAGCTTGTCCAGGGTCTCGCGGGCCTCGTCGCTGTGACCGACATCCTCGAAAGCCTCGGTGGCATCCTGGCCAGCGCAATCGAGCAGAACCTCCTCACCACCACTGTGGCAAGACTGTTAGCATTGCACGAAAGACAGAAACACGAAACCATCTGATCATCCGCCCTGATCGCCATCCTCGGCCCTCTGCACACAAGCTCCAGGTCTGACCCTGTATGAGGAGCGGAGTGCTGTCAACGGGAATAGGGGCCGGAGGGGACGACGGAGCAAGAGGGAAAGTCTCCAAAGCAGGACAGTATCAACGTACGGGTGCTCGTCGACAAACTGGGCGCAGTCGTAGATCTTGTCGTGGATCACGAGATACATGTCCTTTTTTGTGTTGTGCTCAGCAACATCTTGGTAGGTAAGCTCGAGGGTGGAAGACATGGTGGGCGGCGATGGTGAGAGAAGGCGAGTTGGGATCTCGAGAGAGGAAAGTTCCTGACAGGCAACGAGAAGTGACAAAACACCAGGCGCGCGCGACAAGGGCGAGTTCCAAAGGATTCGGTGAAGAAAGCGGAGTACGAATCGAAGAAGGGAAATGTGACGATGTGGACGGAAGACGGGAGAAGCCAGGTTCGGGACTCCAGGAGCACAAGGCAATTTTTGTTCGGAGCTGCCAGGGTCCTCCGTACGCGTCTGGTAAGCCTTAGCAGGTGGGATTAGTGGGCTCGAAGGCCTAGACGGAGGCAGTCATGACCTGTAGCATGGAGCCAAGTCGCCTGTGTGTAGTTGACAGTGCCTGCGGGCTTGCTCAATCGGGCGGGTCCGTGGATGGCCAGATGAACCAACGGGAAGACACAACATTAGTGTTCAACAAGGCTGATTCGCCACGCAGGCATCTCTTCTCTCCCCACCCCCAGGAGATTACCGATAATTACGGAGTACGGAGTGAATGAGAAACGGCTTACACGCTCAGGCACGAGGCGCATTACATACGGAGTACAACCGCATGATTTCTCTTGCCGTGTTTCCGACCAGACCCCACTCATCCTTCCGACATTGTTTTGTGAGGCAGGCACTCCGATTTGCCCCAGCAGAAGATGGAGGATGATGATGATTGATAGACGGTAGATGGTCCAGTAAACTGACCATCACGTCTTGACTTGCCCTCGCAGCAGTCTCGAGTCTGAACTCTTTTGCATGACACTTCTCCGTTTCCCTCCATGTTCTACGTATCAGACTCCTCAGCCTGGGGCAAACGCACCTGCACGATGGTGTCAGCGCGGCGTGATGATCTGGCACATGATGATACATCCCGAGGTCTTTTACCGAATCCCGAAGCTCGGGCCGGGTCTCTGGCCCTCCACCCCATCAACAACCCCCCCCCAAACCCATCAATCACGAGCGTTAGAAACGAATAGTTCATGAAACCTTCACTTAAGAAATTTGAACTTGGGGCTTCCATCGTCAACAGCATCTATTGTAGACTTGCCCAAGACCCCCCCATGCACTGTATCGGTCCGCAGCTCATCCGTTTACCGTTTAGAGCTACCGCCGCCAATATCTTGTCCCAACCTGTAACTCGTCACCTTGTCCCACTCAATCTTCTGCCGTGTTACGGGCAGCTGCCTTCGCAGGCCCTTGAACGCACCTTCGCTCAGCTTAACGAAGCTCCTGTTCAGTTCTTCCTGGTACTTCTTCTCGCTGGCTGAGATGTCCTTGGCAATTCCGGCCCCAGTCCCCGACGGAATCGACATAGTGACTGGCTTGTTTGTGAGCAGGCGGACGTTGCCGTCTTCGTAATAGTGCACGTCGACCTTGATAGATCCCTCCAGGCTTCCAGAAGCTGGGTCGAAAACGTATAATGATCGCCACCGCCCGTTCCTACAAGTAGAAATGTTAGCCACAGCAGAATTCTCGCCAGTATACATGTACACGGCGGTGTGCTTCTACCAGAAGTTGTTGGGACTGTATTTATTTGCCACGATGGCAACAGCAATTTTGGCATCGGATTCAATGGGATATACTCCGAAAGCAGCGTTGGCAAAGTGCTCCTTGACATAGGCCCCGAGGCTCTTCAACGTTGATTTTCTAGCCTTGTGGTCAGTGATCCCAGACCATCAAGCCAGTGGTCGAATTTCTCAAGTACTTACACCAAATCGGCTTGAGGACCCTCAATGACGTGACTCTGCACAGAGCTAGCTTTCTGCTTCACGGTCAGTTCGACGCCCATTCCCTGATCACTTGCTCGCGTCCAAACATGCCTGTGTGCTGTGATCGAAAACAAAGCTCGATGAGCTCTCAACATCGTAGTATCGTCCGTCTCCGAGAGAATTGTGTATGCTGACGAGTACCTATTGGATTACAGAAAGGTAAAAGTCAATTCATGACCTTACGACCTGGGGCGCAACCATCTGCAAGGGCCGTCTCACCGGTTGGCTGCTACCAGGCAGCTTCACCGTAGCTAGCTGCTCCTCATTGTATCTCTCGAAAGCTGGTGTGAGCGCGGAAACGACGTTAGGGGTAGACGCGGTCAAGGCCTTGATATCTGCGAAAATCAGTATGGGCCATGACTTGGTTTGTTTCCCCAGGGTCGCGACTGAACCGTACCGGCAATAACATCGGCGAGCTTGCGACAATTCGTTAGCTTCAGGCAAGAGCTTGTGGAGCTGGTCTGGAGACTCACCTCTCCTGGAGGGGCTCCCTCCACGAAGCTGGAGACAGTCTCGATATGTGACATGATGAGATTCGTAGGTCCGGAGACGTTGCATATAGTCTTACGGTTACCGGTCTGCGAGTGAAGATCTGTCGATGTGATGCCGATGATGCAGGAGGCCCGGCACAGCCATGCGGGTCGGGGTCGAGGTTCGAGGCGGGGCGGAACACGACGTTGAAGGAGGGGCATGCACAGTACTTGTTGTGCCGCATAAATGCAGCGACAACCCCGCGTACCTTGCGGGACAAACAGCCCAAGACACCATTGACTCGGCGAACATCCATTTCACATCAAATCAACCACAGTTCAGCTCTTCGACACCGGGGGCCTGCATTTTTGGCAAGAAATTCGGATTAATAATTTCTATCTACTTGGAGAACCAACCGCCGCACCGGCCATGCTCAATGTACAGTCAACGGTCTCGGTGATTTCATCGTCTGTTTTATCTTACTTTTGACATAATTTTCTCTCAGTAACTCAAGCTCTTCTTGATGTTTTCGTAAACGCCTAACAGAGTAATTAGCAACACAATGTATGAGGGTGTTGTGTCCATGATCTTTCCTTCCTTTCAACTTACGTGCGACGTCAGGGATGTTGAACCTCTCAAACAGCAAGGCGCTGTGAATGCTCCAGCCTGCGACTCTTGCCACAGGAGCTTCCAGTCGAACAAAGGTATGGGGGTCTTCCTGAATAGCAGCAGCCACCTCCGCACCAATGCCAGCGTTTACCATGGCCTCGTGGACGACGAGAACCCGACCTGTCTTCCTGACACTCGCAAAAACTGTCTCCTTATCCCATGGGTACAGTGTTCTCAGGTCGATGAGCTCGCACGAGATGCCCAAGTCTTCCTCGGCGCGCTGGATTGCGCTTAAACAAGTATACATGGGCTGGCCATACGATATAACGGTGACGTTCTTGCCTTCTTTGACCACCTCGGCTTTGGATAAAGGTAATCCATAAGAGGCTTCAGGAACTTGCTCCACTGCCGCTCGATAGAGAATCTTGGGCTCCATGAAGATGCACGGGTCGTTGCTTCGGATGGCTGATAGTAACAGGCCCTTTGCCTGGATTGGCGATCGGGGCATAATGACACGGAATCCGGGAATGTGCGTGAATAGAGACTCTGGGGATTGAGAGTGGTACAATCCTCCGTGGCCAACGCCGCCACAGGGCATACGGACAGTCAATGAGCCAGCGTGAACACCAGTAGCTCCTTCGCGATATCGCAGCTTCGCTCCCTCGTTGACGATCTGATCAAAGGCGGGGAACACGTAGTCGGCGAACTGAATCTCGGCGACTGGTCGCATGCCTTGTGCTGCCAAGCCGATGCCAAACCCCATGATTCCCTGTTCCGTCAACGGTGTGTTGAATACTCTGTCGCCGCCGTGCGTCTCGGCCAACTTCATAGTGCAGCGAAAGACTCCTCCGAAAGCGACGTCCTCGCCAAAGATGAGAACCGAGTCGTCCTCAGCAAGCGCAATGCCGAGAGCATCATTGATGGCCTGGAACAGGTTCATCTTCCTGGTAGAACCGTTTCGCGCCTCGGGGGGAATCTCGTTGTAATTTCCCAGAGAGGGTCCCTTGCTGCTGTGAGCTAGCAGTGAATTGGTGGAATAATCGACCGGAACGTTCAGCCTGGCATTCGTCGGGTGCTGTGAATAGCATCGTGCGATCTGGAGTGGCAGCTGGTTTCTTGACGGCGTCACTCTCCGTAATTGACGAACAGCCTGACTCTTCATGATGGCTATTTCGATCTCGTCGCAGTGCTACCTACAGTAACCGCGATTTCGATTTGCAAAAAGTTGTCAAGTCGATTGGAAATGAAGCAAGGGAAGAAACGAGACCATCCGAGACCGACCATAGTACGGGCAATGTGGGTGAAGCTGGCTCGGTTTGCTGCGGCATTCTTGGCAGTTGGCCTCGCGCGTTCGCTATGCCGAGCGTGTAAAGCCGCTTTGTCGCTGGCTCAACTCGGCCAATACATTATGATATGTGCACCTGGTAAAGTCGGGTTGGCACAGGTGGGGGATAATTCCATCGAGATGAGACGGTCGCTGATCTCCACTCCAAAGTTACAAACTAGCTAGTAGAAGCCGAAGACGAACATGCGCAATGTTGAGCTTGTATATAATATGACATGCCTCCTGCCAAGTGTCGGCACTTGTTGGCAATGCATTGGCGGAGCTGCCGCGACGACCCCTGCATAATGACCCGTTGCCCTGCCAACAGCACCTCGCACCAAGATCGTGGTCAAATCATGGCACCTTGACAAAGACATGACTACAACTCAATGGAAATTAAAATCAAGAACAACCTAGTGCGTGCGTCTGTCTGAGCCCGCATTCCAGCGACAAGGAAACTTTCAGCGAATGGCGACATGATGACATAATGGCACCCCGTGAATCGACTCGGCCAGACAAGCATCGGCGGCGACACCGACAGGGAGAAGGAGAGTCGACGAGAAATCAGCACAGCAAAAAGCGATCGAATGCACAGAGGCCAGCAACGGCATCGAATTCCGAAGAGAGCAGGGAAGAGAGGAGGTCAAATGGCTCCTCACAAAAGACTTTATCCTCGGGCGCTTTGACGCAGCTGAATCGAGAAAATGAGCGACGAAAACAACGAGCCGACAAGGAGCGGCGGAAACGGCAACGGCAACGAGGCGACTACCACGAGGTGGACGCTACGCCACGCTCAACACCCCAGAGACCAAGGAAGCAGGCCAAGAGCAAGAAGAGGCGGGTTGTGAGTGGTGCCGTTATGGAGGAAGGACGAGTCAGGGGATCCGGACTAAGAGGAGGCGGCAGCTGGGGGGAGGATGAGTTGGAAAAGGAGGAATACCACCGCTACGCCAAGGATGAGAAACCAAAGAACAAGAAGAAGCTCTGTAAGTTGACAAGTGTCGTCGTGCTTTTTTTTAATTACCCCAGCTTGCTAACAATCGAGACAGGGTGGATCTTGGGAGGAGTCGGCGCCGTCGTAATCCTCATCATCATCATTGCCGTGGCGGTTGTGGTGAGCAAGAACAGCTCGGATGGCGGCTCCAAGGCCAAGTCATCCTCGCTTGAGGGTAAAGACCCTAACGCGGTTCCGAGTCAGTGGAAGAATACATATCTCGATCCGTGGAGTTGGAAATCAACGACGGACTTTAATGTCACTTTTACGGACCAAGTGGTGGGGGGTCTGCCTGTGATGGGTCTGTTCACCAGCTGGGACGATTCGGCCAAGGCAAATGACAAAGTGCCGGCGCTGAACGAGGACTGGGGTTCATACGGAAGCCGCCCCGCGCGAGGCGTCAATTTGGGGGGATGGCTCTCCTTGGAGCCTTTCATCACGCCGTCATTGTTCAATTACGACTCCAGAATGGGTATTGTCGACGAGTACAATCTTTGCAAACATCTCGGACGGTCGGCAGCCGATACCTTGGAGAATCACTACGCTACCTTTGTCACCGAAGACACGTTCAGAGACATAGCCGCGGCCGGGCTGGATCATGTGCGGATCCCGTTCTCGTACTGGGCTGTTGAAGTCTATGATGGTGATGCGTACGTTTTCCGGACGTCCTGGCGGTACCTGCTGCGAGGGATCGAATGGGCGCGAAAATATGGTCTCCGCGTCAGTCTGGACCTCCACGCTTTGCCGGGCAGTCAAAATGGCTGGAATCACAGCGGGAGGATGGGGCCCATAGGATGGCTGAACGGAACGGACGGCCAACTCAACGCGAGAAGGTCGCTGGAAGTCCACGACAAGCTCACGCAGTTCTTCGGCCAGGACCGGTACAAGAACATCATCAGCCACTACGGGTTGGCCAACGAGCCGAAAATGACGTACTTGAAGGTCGCCGAGGTGATTCAGTGGACGGAAGACGCGTACAAGATTGTGCGGAAGAACGGCGTGAAGGCGCTCGTGGTCTTCGGCGACGGCTTCATGGGCCTCGACAACTGGCAAGGCCTGATGACGGGCTACGACGACATGGTGCTCGATGTCCACCAGTACGTGATTTTCAACCAGAACCAGATCAACTTCTCGCATCAAAAGAAGATCCAATACGCATGCACAGGGTGGACTGAGCAAGCCCAGAAAAGCATGGACCGCAAGACGGGCTACGGACCAACGCTCTTTGCAGAATGGTCCCAGGCTGACACGGATTGTGCAAAGCACCTCACCAACGTGGGCTGGGGCAATCGCTGGGAGGGGACATATAAATCAGGGGACAAGAGCACCGAAGTCCTGACGCCTCGGTGCCCGACCATGGACAAATCGTGTTCGTGCGCCAATGCCAACGCCGATCCTAGCCAATACAGCGACGCGTACAAGAAGTTTCTGCAGATGTTTGCGGAGGCCCAGATGCACAGCTTCGAGAAGGGCTGGGGATGGTGGTACTGGACGTGGAAGACGGAGAGTGCGCCGCTCTGGAGTTACGAGGCGGCCTTGAAGGCTGGCATCATGCCGGCCAAGGCGTACAGCCGGGACTTTAATTGCGATGGTGACGTTCCGGACTTCTCGAAGAGCGGGCTCGCGGAGAATTACTAGTTGGTTTTGTTTTGTGAGACTACGACTGCGATGGATAGTAGTACGTGGGCATTGCGTGCGCTAGAATCGGGATGGCAGCATGGTTTTTTTTTTCGGGCATTTTGGAAAGCGATTGGCAGGTTTGGTTTTTGGCATCAAGAGGAGCTGAGCTGGTGTTGTGGCTTTGGCATATAGATAGAGTGGAGGCTGCTGGCCTTTTAGTCATGATATGAAGTAGATGTGAATGCACAACTATCGCGCATGTCCATGTATATCCATGATGGTTTTCCGAGAAAATTTGCCTGTCTACTTCATTCTCTCCCCCCTCCCTCTTTCGAACGCCGATGCAATGAAAACCCCTTCGAAAGGGACATTAGTGCGGAGTAAGACGGAGGAAAATGGAATCGTCCCTGCCCATGACACATGCTGCTATGCCGCTATGGGGAACGTGGCAAAACACGGAGTTATTTCCAGGTTATATCCGTCAAGATGGACCGATGCAGGCAGGCAGGCAAGCAATTCGTCGTCCCGTCACTTTGCCAATGATGGAAATAGCAGTTGGGAGGGGGGAAGGTGCGAGGCACCGACCCACCTTCTAGCTTGTCTACCACATTAAAAAGAATTTTTTATTAGGAAGGGTTCTGCCCTTCTTTCTTACTACTAGATAACTAGAGCTTAGATAATAAAAGTTTTGTTTTTAAAGTCTTGATTAAAGTAACCCTGTTTTTAGCGACCACGCTAGGAGAGGTAATTAAAAGCTTCTTTAAGCTTTCCTAGAGTTAAGTTTTTTTTTTTTTTTCTTCCTTTGTTATCCCTAGACCAGGGTGGTCCTTTACCTGCATTGTTATTTATCCTAATCCCTGTTTATCCTCCCTATAACCATCCCTGTCATTCCTGCGTTACTATTATTAACCTAGATTCTTAGGGATTAAAAGATTTACTATAGAATCCGCAGATAGCGGCAGTGTATCTACATAATACTACTAAGTTAATAGAGTTATTATTACTAGAGAGCATCCTAGTAGGAGAAGACTATTTTCCTCTTAATAGGATAGATAATAAAGCTATAGTTAAACTTACTAGCTTCTTTAAATAACTTACTACCTTACCTACACTTAAAACACCTACTGAATTACCACTTATAATAGAGTTATGTAAGTTACCCTTATCTTAGGATATTAGGACCTTTAATAGTTCTACCTCTATAAGCTAATGGTTAAGCCGCCTATAATAGATATTTAAGACTATTAATAAGGGCAGGGATATTAACCTAAATACTTTTATCTAAGCTATTAATATAGCCTTAGGTAGTGGAGCTACTACCTTTATTAATAGCTTAGAATAGTTAAGGCTAATTATCTTAAGGGCTAAGAATAGCTTAGCTACTACTAGGGATTTGTCTACCCTCTAATAGTTACTCTAGGAGCGTTACCCTCCTAATATTATTAATAAAGAAGTTAATACTAGTACTAATGTGGAAATTTAATAAAATAAGGGAGAGGCCCTTACTATATATTACTCCTGTATTTTAAATATACTCTATTAAGCTAGTGGTTAGGATAAGCCACTTACCTCTAACCACCCCCTTACCTTAATTAAGAGTTATACTCTTTATGATTTTATTTAGTGGTTTATTTAAGGGTTATATAATAAGTCGCTTATATAGGAAGTAATTAGCTAGAATGTGCTAGCTACTAATAGCCTTAGAGAGGCTTAAGAACATATTAAGTAGGCTACCACTATTTTAGAGGTAAAAGCTAATCTTATAAAGATAACTATAAGGGATGCTAAAATCATATTAATAGAAGAATTTATTAAGTATTAGAGTAGGTATTCTACTAATAAAGTATTATCCTAAGCATATAAGTTACCCCCTAGGTTTATAGAAGTATTAGGAGGATAGAGATAATAGTCTACCCTAGTTAATGCTTTAATTACTTAGCTTTAGCTAGTAATGTTATACCTTAGACTCTTAGGAATATGTGGTTCCTCTAACCCCTAATAGTTTAATAGGTACTAGCCTATAACACTAGTTAATTAGAATTTAACTTAGGGATTATATCTATAGCCTTAGACTTAAGCTTAGACCTAGAATTAGAATAATAGTAATATTAGAAATAGAGTTCTAACTAACTAGTAGGGTGCTACTTACCCTAGCGTGGGAACTTAAAGGGTAAACTTTGCTCCTCTACCTTAGACTAATATAACTAATTTGTTTTAACCACTATAGAGTATACCTATAGTAGCATAGAGTTTTGGTTCTTAAGGGCATGCCTTAGAGTTAAGACCTATAAGTAAGTTAAAAAATTAATATATTAATAGCACTACCCTATTGCCTTATAGAGGTGCTTATTTTAAATATAGGGTTACTAGATATTACGCTATAAACTATACTATAACTAGAAGTAAGTTATTATAATAATAGGAATTATCCTAGTTAAAGTTAATAACCCTTCCTCCTTAGAATAATAACTCTTAGGTTCCTAGGTAAGCTTATGCTTACTTAGCTTAGGTGTATTTAAATAGGGATAAACAAGGTAATATTAAAGTGTCTAGAGTTATTAAAGAAGTAATAGATAAGTCCTTAGTTAGAGTTTGTTATGCCCTAATTAAACCTAGATCTACTTCTAAGTTAGTTATACCTATAGAGGATTACTAGCTTATCTAACTTAAAAAGAAGACCTTAACTACTTCCTAGTAATTAATAACTACTGTAGATCTATAGAAGCTTAGAGCTTATTAAGCTAATATAAATGTATAAGTAGAAGATATTACTAATGAGGATAATCTACTAAAGCCCCTCCTCTAGAACCTTAAAAAGGCTAATAAGGATATACTTAAGTCTATTACTTAGGGTGCCCTTTAGGTTATAATGTTAATCTTAGAAGCTACACTACCCTTAAAGAAACAAAAGGGGATACCCCTTAGTGAGATACTAGACAATAGGACTCTAACCTTAGAAGTAGCTCTATTAGTAAGGGAGAAGGTGGTTAAATGAAATATAAAAGCCTTAAGCGAGATTTAGGGACGTAAGGGTCTTAGCCCTGTTAACTAGAAGGTATTAGTAAGTTACATTTTAGTCCCTATCTCTTTAATAGATCTATAGTAAATTAGTCTAGAGCTATTAAAATAGTTTTAGAAGCTATTATCTAGAGTAATAACTTCTAGGAAATAACTAAAGAGGAAGGTGTTATTTTCGCTAGATATAAGTTCTATTTAAGCAGTGTCTAGTGAGGGTTAGAAGAGCCCTATGTTAGATAACCATAACACTGAGTTACTTTAAGAGCATTGGTTAGGTGCTAAGCTATTTAGGATTTTAGTCTAAGCTTATATAGGATACTAAAAAGAGCAGAACTTTAACCTTAAACCTAGATAAGCTATAGCTAACTAAGGAGCTAAAATCAATATTATATCTTGTGCCTTTATACTACAGGAGAACATACTAGTCTATAATCTAGGATTAGTGGGCTTCTAAGGGCTTTAAATAATTAATACTAATAGATAGGAGAATATAGTAACTTACTTTATATTAATAAGGGTAGTCTACTATAGGGTTACTTATTTAGTTTAGGCTGTAATTACGCTAGACTATTAACCTAAGAATCGGACTATACTAATACTAGGACTGCCCTGGTTATATGATGTAGGTGTAAAGTTTAATATCTAGAACTCTAAACTTATAATTAGAATTAAAGAACGTGGGGATGAGGTTAAGTCTATTAAAGGACCCTTGGTTACTCTATCTAACTAATAGAAAGTGATGCTTTGTCTAGCTAAGCCTGTAATCCTAGAAAGGTATATTAGTTGGGATAATATGGATATGTCCCTAGATAACGTGTTATTAGGATCTAAGGATAAGGATAATTTAGATAATTTGGAAAACTAGCTTACCTAGGACGACCTAGTTAAGTTAAAAAACTAAATCTAATAACCTAGGATGGATATCTAAGTGAATTATATTGTATAGTTCTGTTTATTTATTTTTAGGTTAAGCCTATAATATGGTTCTCTAGGCATGCACCCCGGATTACCTGCCCTATTTTGGTATAAGAGGAATATTAACTTGCAAACTGACTTAGTCTCTGCGCATACTTATCGGAAGTAAATTTGCTTAAGAAGGATAAGTACCCTATAGGATAGAGGACTAATAATAATGAAAAAACATTTTAATAGATAAAAGATAATTAGCCTAGACTAATTACATAGGAACCCCTATTATTCCTATTTCTAATAAAATAAAGAGTCTAGAGATAAGAGATAGACTAGGAAACCCCTATTAAGATAGTGTTATTATGGTTTAAGGGTTGTGGTGTAACCTTAGGCCCCTTAGTTCTAAAATCAATAGTGGAAGAGATTATATAGACTTTTTATATATATAGAGATTTAAATGCTTTATTAATTACTAATATCCCCGCAATAGACCTTTATATACATGTACCTTAACTAAAGGAGAATGTGAAACCTTAGGTATAATCCCTAAAGAGGAGGTAGTTAGAGCCTTAGAAGTACTAGTTAAATTAACTAGTTATAGAGGGAATTAAGTCTAGAATATATAAGTATATAATAGCTGCGAATAGGAAGATATTAGATTAGTGTGCAGAGCCTGTGTTAGTACTAAAGGATAAGTCTAACCCGTAGGCTAAGTAATAACTTACATATAACTATTCTTATATTAAGGAGACAATACCTAGCAGTTAGTTGCCACTACTAGCCAAAGTCTATAATTAACTTTCAGATCTAAGGACCAAATCCTACTGCGTGTTTAACCTTAAGCATATATACTAGTCAATACCTATAGCTCCTAAGTTAAGGCATGTGTTTGCCTTTAATATTCCTAGGTTTAGTTAGTTATAGCTATCTTAAATACCCTAAGGCTCTTAGTTAGTAGGGTTTATAATAACTAAGGTGTTAAGGATTGCCCTTAGCCTGATTCCTTTACCTTACCCTAAGCCCTCTCTTACTATACCTTAAGTCCTAGGTAACCTAAATATATTAACCTTATATATAGATAATATTTTCTATAAATATGCTTTATTTAAGGAGCAATAGTCTTTTATTAAAGATTACTTAGTGCCTAGACTATTATAGACTTTATTAAAGCTAAGTTTTAAAAAGGTTTCCCTTAGGATAAGCTTAATTATTATAGTTAGTTAGGTCCACAAGGTTAGAGGGAAAATATACATTAAACCAGATCAGGCTACAAAGCTAAGAGATTAGCCTATACCCTTAACTTAGTCTAATGTCCGTTCTTTCCTAGGAGCTATTAGCCTATATAGATAATAGATTAAGAATTATACTAAGATTACCTAACCCCTAAATTAATTAACTAGGGATGTAAGCTAGCAATAGGGGACTCTAAGGCCCTATTCTTCTCTGTGTTAAGAGAGAAAGCTATAACCGCTTTAAGTATATATAGATATATATTTAATCTACCTACCTAAATGTATTTAGACGCTAGTGGATTTAGTGGAGGGTATGTGGTCTTATAAGTTTAAGATAAAGTACCCTATCCTATCCTATATAACTTATTCCTATTCACTAAGATTTAGAGGAATTATAGTACTTATAAACAGGAGCTTTATACTATTATTAAATTCTGTTATAAACATAAATACTTTTTTAAATTAAGGATAAAGTTAATAATATTCACGGATTATAAACCACTTACAATATTTATAACTGCTACTGGTTATAAGGGTATCTATGCTAGATAGGTTATAGAACTAAGATTATTAAATATAGAGATATGTTTTATTTAGGGAAAATAGAATACTACTACTAATAGGTTATCTTATACTATTTTTTTATTAGATAACTGCGTAGACAATCTAATAGAGTTTAGATCGCGGGATGTAGCTAAAAACCAGTGGGTCTAGAAAGATAGAGCTAGAGAATATAAAGAGATATTAAAGACCCTAAAAGCTACTAAAACTTATAAAATATTAATACTTAATAGGTTAGGTCTGGATATAAGATAGGTAGAAGTATTACCTAAGGGTAAGATCCTACTAAGAAAATACCTAAATAAGCCCTAGTATATAGAAATTATAAAGTACCTAACCACTAGATAATATAGTAAGGGAGAATTTGATTATTATGCTATGTAAAAGATAGTTATAAAGACCTAGTGGTATAAGCTAAAGGATAGGGTCTTTTAGTTTAAAGGAAAATATAATAAGTAGCGTTATTTAGTAAGGGAAGAAGTTAAGAATGCTCTCTAAGGTGCTTATAATAAGTCTGGACATTTTAGGGCAGATTTAACCCGGAGAAGGCTAACTTAGACTATATTCTAGCCTAGGATAGGAGCAGATATTATAGATTATATCTTAGGGTGTATGCTATATATATAACACACTTCTTAAAAAAGAAAGGCACTAAATTAACTAGTACTAGTGGATAAACTATTTTAAGTTATAGGGATAGACTATATTAGACTATTTCTAGAGACTGAATAAAAGATTAAATATATACTTATTATAGTTAATTATTTCTCTTAGTTTATATAGCTATTTCCTTATAGATTAACTAGTGCTATAGAGGTAGTAAATTATCTAAGGGATTAGATAAATAGGCTATCACTTGCCCTAGAGGGTTTTTACACTAATCCTAGGCCTGTATTTATATTAGTAGAATTATCTATATTCCTAAGGAAAAGGGGAGTAAGTTTATTAAATACTCTAAGATAATCTTATAAGAGTATTAGACTAGTTAAAGTCTTAAATTAAATTTTCTAAGGAGTATTAAGTAAAATAATAACTAATATAAAGAACTAGGATCTTTAACTTCCTAAGGTAGCTAAGGCCTTAAATCATAGATATATTAAGTCTATAGGGTATTCTTCTACAGAGGTCCTATATAGTTTAACTTAGAACTAGAAGGTAGAGCTAGGAGCTCTTCTAACTAAAAGTTCTGCTGGCTAGAGTAATGAGTTTTATAAGACTCTAGTATAGCCATTAGAAGGATCTCTAAAGGGGGATACTATAATATACTTTATAGGTTATGTTAAGTTACATTAGGGATAAGTTATAACTAATAGGAGCTTAGAAGCTGCTACCTAGAGGAGTTAATATAAATAGAGAAAGGTTAAGCTATTTAAACCAGGTAATATGGTGATAGTGGTTATAGAAAGGAAGCCCCTAAAGTTATAACCACGCTAGTAAGGGCTATTTTAAATTAAGGTTTAGACTAGATATGCTTCCTACTAACTTATTAACTTAGATAGGTTAAAATTAAGAGGAGGTTATAGTTTAGACTTCTATAAAGATAGTCTAAAAGCCTATGCCCCTTAGACTAGCTATCTAAAGATATTATAGGATTAATTATTAATAGGAAGGATAAGGTTGCGGCAATAAGAGTAATGAAGGGATCTAAAGGGGTAATATAGTATAATTAGTAAAGCTGGGATTATAGTGTTAAAAAAAAAAAAAAAAAAAAAAAAAAGGAGGAAGAGAGAGATCTGCAGGGTATTAGGTGGCAATAGGTAGGAAAAAGTGAGTTAAAGGTGAATTTAGGTTGGGGAATGAATTAGATTACCATATCTACCTCCTTCTCTCTAATTCTACTTTCCCTTACCTCTTCTACTTCTATTTTATTTAATCTTCTTCTTTTTAAAATTTACGCTATAACTTAGAAAAATTAAGTATAGTGGTTAACCACTAAGCTTAAGATAATATATCTTTACCCTAATTCTATTATACTATTTATTTAACTATTAGAATTATTAACTATCTAATTTTCTATATATAGTTTAATTAGGGACGCTAGGCAGAGTCTCCCTACTTATAATAATTATAGAGGTTATAAATCCTACTAAACTATTAGCATAAAGGCTAGAGTTTATAAAGTAGGAGGTAGCTACACTAGCTAAGGGAAGTGCTAACCTTAGGGGAATAGCAGTAAGAAACTAGCTAAAGCTTAAATAATTTAAGTTTATTAAAGATCCTTCCTACCTAGCTATAAGCTATATTTATTAGAAGGCTAGACTATAGGGATAGGTCTATTATAATATTAGAGGGGTGTCTCTTAGACTAAAGGGGACCCTTCTAGTGATTAAATATAAGGGTAAAGTCCTAATAGAGATAGTAAGCTAGATAGGAGGTGATAACCTATTTTCTAATATAGGTCTCTAGCAGGGAAAATAGTGTTGCCTACTGCTAATAAACTAGTCCCTAAGTTTATATAACCTTGTAATAATGTTAATAGTGGAGAATCCGGTTATAGAAAGCTTACTATTAGTAAGAACCCTAGGAGAAGGGAAAGAGGCTATAGTTAAAGGCCTAAAACAAGTTTTTATTAGATATTATATAGATTACCTACATCCTATGGCTATCTAAATCTCTAACCAGAATTAAAAGGTAATATTTAATAGGATAGATAACTTTATAGTTAGAAGCTACTATAACCTAGTTATAGGTTATTATATATCCCCTAAGCTAGTAATCCTATATTAGGATATGCTTGTTAATAGGAATATAAAAGCAATTAAGGGTCTAATATAGTTTGTAGCTAGTTAACTATTAAGAACTTAAATAACTAAGGAGTTAAAGAGGCTAGGGTTTAAGTGGAAGTCTCTAATAAAGAAGGGAACCCTAACCCTTTAAGCCCTATTAGATTAGTGTAAATAGATTTACAAATAATTAGCAGTAGGAAAACTAATTATACTATTATATACTTATAAAAACTAGACTATTACTAAACTAGCTAACTTATTAGAGAAACATCCCGAACTTATAGGGCAGATTACCTAGATAAAATAGCCTATACCTTATAATAAGAGAACTCTAGGAACCTTCTTAAGTGCACTCCCCCTTATAGCTACCTTTAAATTTCTAGACTCTATTCTAGAGATAATAGTAAAGTTTATAAAAGTATACCCTTATAATTTATTCTACACTATAGGACTCTTTATAGCTCTTATTATCTAGGATAATTTAATTAACTCCCTTACTAGTGGAATAGAGGTGTTTCCTAAGGCACCTAAGAAGGTAAATAGAAAGATAATTCTAGATATAAAACTAATTAGAGTTAAAGAATTCTGCTTATATTTCTAGCACTAGTTAAGACTATACTATAACCTTTAACTTTTAAAATTTCTATATCCTTTTTATAATATACTATTAATAGTAGTAAGAGTCTATAAGGTAGTAGGAAAGCCTATAAGAGTAAAAAACACCCTTAAAGATAATGATATTTAATAGGAACTATATCTAGTGGTTTTAAGGAAAATAGGCTTACCTCTCTTATTTTAACTACCTATAACTCCTTTATATTTGTGGGATAATATCTATAGTGTGCTATATAAAGCACCTAACTCTAGGAGATTAATATAGGAATAGCTATCCTTAGTGGTGTAAGGCCTCTAAGCCTTAGGGTTATTCTGCCTTATAGGGGTGCTACTATCTGCGGTAAAAATAAAGAAATAGAATATGTTAATTCTAAAAGACTTTCTATAATAGTGTTATTTAACTAGTGCCCTAGTTTACGAATTAGGAGCTGACCTCTTATATAAATCCTAGTATATTAATATAATCTAAATAGGATTAAAGAATAGGAATACCCTATGTTAACTATAGAAGGTGAATTAGCCTATTATAATAGAGATACCTAGTAAACCTAGTAAGGCTAGGAAGATTATAACTACTATAGTGGGTAATAGAGGACTAAGTAGTGCCCCTTTAAACCCGCTACCTAAAAAACTAACTAGGAGAGATAACTAGGAAAAAGGCAATGCTTATAGAGATAAGCCTAACCCTAATAATACTAGGAGTGGAAACTATAAAGCTAGAGGAGCTAGTAATAGAAAATAAGATTATAAGGATAGGAAGGATAATAATAGGAAAACTAGTGAATATAAAGAAGGTAGAGAAGAGGATAAGGATAAGGGTTTAACTGCTAATAGTAATAAAAAAACTATAGGGAAGAAGCGTAAGAGGCCTATAATAGATACTAGGTCTCTAAGACCGCAACCCCCGCTAACTAACCTATAACTACTACTAGTGTTTAACACTAGGGCTAGGATATATTCTAAGGAAGGGATATTAATTATTATAACTAAGTCTATTTAGGTTAAGAGAACACTCCCTAGTAGGTATTCTTATTAACTTTAAGATATATTTAGGATTAGTGGCGTCTAAGAGTCTAAACTAGATACTATTATGCTAAACTTAAACCCCTTTCTAATGTATTATATATTTTAGGGTAATTAGAATAGAGCTAAATTAACTAAGACTCCTCTTAGTGAAATACTAGGGCTAGCTATAAGATAACTTCTAGTCTAAGAATTATAGGACTTAATAAAGCTAGCTATTAACTATAGAGTTATTATAACTCCTGATTTGTTTATATTTAATAAACGCAAACTCCTTCTAAAGGGTATACCTAAGTTATCTAAGATCTAGGTTATAGGTATTAATAAGTATAATAATATAGTGACTATATTTAGACTAATAGCTAAAGCTAAGGCTAATCCTCTACTGCCCCTATTCCTAGTCCTACTACCTAGGATTAAAGTGTCTAGAAGCTAACTTAAACTTCTTCTAGAAAGACCCTTCTATAGTTACTCTATAGAATTACTAGGCCTATAGTCCCTATAGATAAAGAGCTTAAAATCTTAGCTTCTTAAGAATTAATAGAGAGGTAATAAGGGTAAGATATAAGCTATTAAAGTGCTTATAGCGATTTTATTTATATATTAACTATTATACACTGCTCTAGTAGAGTTAAGGAGATTAATTAATATTTATAATAATAGCATTAATAATATAAAAGCTAGAGGGCTAAACCCCACTAAACTAAAAGATACTAGTAATATCCTTACCTTTATATTAGATAGAAAAGAGGGAGGCTTTATTATCTTTAAGGGATACTTTAGGCTACTAATACTTATATATAATAGTAGAGCTACTAGTTAATTAACCCTATAGGCTAATATCCTAGAATATTATAATTTAGAAGAATTTAACTTTACTAAAGAAGTTACAGAGCTTATATTTAAACTTAATATAGGGCTTTAATCCCTATAATGTTTTAGGTAGGATAGTATAATAGGTAAACTATAAGATAATTTAGGGAAATTAGAGGAAGTAATAAGGTATAATTACCTATCTACAGAGCTAGTAGGTGTTTATAAGAGTTTATTTATAGATTTTGTAGTAGACTATAATAGTCTAATTACCCTAAGGGAAATTAAGGTATTAATGGATTTGGCTATCTAAGTTAAGGGATAATTGCTAGTGTTACTAATATTTGCTCTTTATATTCTTTTTTTTTTTTCTTTTCTTATTTTATGGTTAGGGCGACTATCTAGTGCTAGTGGATAAGTTAGGAGGGGGGAAGGTGTGAGGCACTGACCCACCTTCTAGCTTGTCTACTATATTAAAAAGAATTTTTTATTAGGAAGGGTTCTACCCTTCTTTCTTACTACTAGATAACCAGAGCTTAGATAATAAAAGTTTTGTTTTTGAAGTCTTGATTAAAGTAACCCTGTTTTTATAGCCGTGTGTCGTCTGGTGATCCACTAGCGTCTCCAGAAAAAAAAGGACAAATGCCCCTGTTTCATTACAAATCGGCCGACGGGGCCTTTTTTGTTTTGTTTTCCTTTGGCGCCTTTCCGCTTCGTGATTGCCCTGTGATCCGTACATACAAGGTGTCGTTGGTTGCACCTATATCTTCAATCCTCTCCTCTCCCTCAAATCGCACAAATCCTATTCTGTACCATGATTCAGTCCATGCTTGTTTCCAGGCTCGCGTCGGCATTGTCGTGAACGGCGGATCCCGAAGCTAATGAAGCGTGCCTACCCCGGTCATGCAAACCACGTCATACATATCGGGGCCCGTTTCGGCGCGGCAAAAAGAAGAAGAAGAAACCCACAGGGAAAGGGAAATCGAACAACAGACGACGGAAAGACGGTCCACGATGAGCGTGGACGCAGAGAAGGCGTCCCTGCCACGGGACCAAGAGCCAGGTGCTTCTGCGCTGTCACAGACGAGATCTCGGGCGTCGGCGACTCGTCACCTGGGCAAAGTCGGCTGTCACGACGGGTACAGCGCAGGCGACAACGACGAGGACGAGAGGTCGCGGCGTGGCGATGGGGGAGAAGAAGCCCACTCTGCGGAGGAAGCAAAGGGTCCCTTTGAGGTTGGCTGGGATGGGGGCGATGATGACCCCTCATGTCCGCGGAGCTTTTCCAAGGCGAGGAAGTGGTTGATTACGATTATCGTGTCGCATGTCAGTTTATGCGTGTGAGTTCCGAGTCAGTCCCTTGTTTTGAGCTTGTCTATCAAGAGTTTGGGGGGTTTGGTGAAGAAGGCGAAGAAACCATATCAGCATGCGTCAGGGTCTGGTGGCAAGAGAAAAAGAATGATGCCACGGAAAAAATAAAAACAACTGACATTCGCCAACATCCCTGCAGAACCTGCGCGAGTTCCATATACACTGGCACGTACGCCAGAATGGAAGCCGAATTCCACAACTCGCGCATCGTCTCCGTCCTCGGCCTGTCGACGTTCGTCCTGGGCATCGCCTTTGGTCCCATGTTTCTCAGCCCCCTCAGCGAATTCTACGGCCGTCGACCCATCTACCTCATCGCATGGACAACCTACCTCATCTTCTTGATCCCGCAAGCCGTCGCCAAGAACGTCGCCGCCGTCATCGTCTTCCGCTTCCTCGATGGCTTCACCGGCAGTGCGTTCCTCGCCCTCTCGGGCGGCACGGTGGGCGACTTGTTTGCCCGGAGTGAGTTGCAAGCCCCGATGGCTTTGTTCTCCGTGTCACCGTTTGTTGGGCCGAGCTTGGGCCCTATACTGGGAGGCTTCATCAATTACTACGTCGATTGGCGATGGACTTATTATGTTCTGCTCATGTGGTCAGGCGTGGTCTGGGTGGCTGTTGTGTTTCTCGTGCCAGAGACATATCGTAAGCCATCATCTCCCCCCTCCGTCCTCCCCTATTCACCCTATCAACCCCGTCTTTTTTTGTTTCTTCTACACTCTCAGATGGTGAGATCTGGGGTTCACACAGACCCTTTTCATTTCTGTTCGTGTATCTGCCTGTGTGTGTCTCAAACCCAGAAGAAAAAAAAGATGTTTGTTCCCTGTCACCGAGTTGCATATTGCCTTGTTCCATCACTGCCCGAGACACTTGGCCTTTTTTAACGTTTTACTTGAACAGATCCGATTCTGCTACAGAGAAAAGCAAAGAATCTACGAAAAGAGACGGGAGATGATCGATGGTTTGCCCCGACAGAAACGCCCCAACGTTCTGTTACTCGCGCCGTTGGTCGATCGCTACTACGCCCCTTTCAACTCCTCTTCTTCGAGCCCATGTGCCTGAACCTGTGTCTATTTTCAGCCATCCTGCTCGGCATTCTGTACCTCTTCTTCGGGGCGTTCCCGCTCGTGTTTGGGACAAACCATGGCTTCAACGCCTGGCAGGTTGGCATGTCCTTTACAGGCATCCTGGCGGGCATGATTCTGGGCACCATGACGGATCCCTTGTGGCACCGCATCCGCAGTAGACTCGTAGCCAAGCTCGAGGCTGAGACTGGCGTTCAAGGCGCCAGTGAGCCCGAGTTTCGTCTCCCGCCCGCCATCATGGGATCATTCTTGGTGCCAGCTGGCATCTTCATGTTTGGATGGTCGACATTTCCATGGATACACTGGGTTGTTCCCATGGTTGGATCCTGTATTTTTGCTATAGGGTACGGTGTTGTGGTTTTTGTCTTCTTCTTCTTCTTCTTCTTCTTCTTCTTTGCCCCCTCGTCATCCCCTCCAGCCTTCTTATCATTCGTCAAGCACAATCAAGGGAAGAGGCAGCCTTTCGTCTCTGTCATACCCCAGTTCTTTGCCCTGGTGATACCAGAGGCGCCTCCAAGTGGAGGGCGGTGAGGACCAAGGTTTCAGAGTCGGGGAAAGCTCCTTCGTGACCACATGGTGGTCCTTGGAATCTCCTCTCCACGCCAATCCGCGGCGTGTGCGCTGCATGCCACGGGAAATATGCTCCGTGCATCCGTCGGGGACCCGGGATCCGGGCCCATGGAGATCTGTCGTGGCCACGTTTTGGCCCACACGACGACAGCAGCCACTTGATCGCATGGAGAACGGCATGCTGGCAGCGACAGCATCTGTTCTTTGTCAGGTTTGCAAAGGGACCAATTGGTGCTCTCGCTGCACATGTTCGATCTGTACGAGGTGGCTGACTGTTGCGTAATTGTCTAGAAACGTTTTGCTATTCACTGGCATCTTTACATTCCTCGTAAGTGTATCCGACCACGGCCATGATATTCGCTCCGCGCTGGTTTTTTTTGTTTTTTTTTTAAAAAAAAAAATCTCCCTGTGATTTAATGGCTGACACGGACCGTTGTGTCTTTGCTCTGGATCAGGTCGATGCGTATCCGTTGTACGCCGCCAGTGCGCTCGCTGCCAATGCGTTTGTGCGATGCCTCTTTGCCGGTACGTTGAACAAGTTACGAAAATCTCCTGCAATTCAACTCATGCGTGCCTCTTTGCGCGGGGAGCCATCCTTTTATGATGACGGACACGGCTGACAGCTCATGGGTGAATGACATATCCAGCGTCTTTCCCATTGTTCGGCGTTCAGATGTACGAGAAACTGGGCTACCAATGGGCTTCTTCGCTTCTTGCTTTCCTGACGGTAGCCATGCTGCCATTTCCCTACGTCTTCTTCCGCTACGGCAAACGGATACGAGGGAACAGCCGGTATGCCAAATCGTAGGGTCTGATTGCTATTTTTAACTCGTCGGTGCTGTTGGTCAGGTAACCTCAGGTTAGCAGACGAAAAAAAGCCGAGCCCCCTGCAATTTTCATAGCAAGTGAACAGATGTTCCGGGGACGGTGCTCAAAAACACGTCCTCGCGGGCCGAATCGCATTTGTAGAGCATGACTCCTCCGCCAGCCCATCGAATTATTACACCATCTCTGATCATCTGAAAGCCTCTTCCCGTATAGCCATTGCCGCTTTGGGGAAGCCTCGGAATTTGTCCCAAAGAAGAAGAGAACCTGTTGTTCTACCGATTCCTTCGACCGTGGCAAATCACGGACATCGATCACGTCAGGGAAAATCAGCGCACGTCTGGCAGCAATACTGAGTGGGCTGTCAAAATCAAGCTGCCTGCTTTCTGGCGCTGTCACACGCATCTTACTATTGTGAGTTGCGTAGCCGTGGCCACTGTACGACTGTCATTGCCTGCGAAGCATCCAGGGTTCGCTAGCTCTCAATGGTAAAGTGTGCAACTGCCTCGACCAAAGAGAGCCGTTGTTCAAGCAATGGACTGTCAGCAGCAACTGTGATGAGCAACATGGTGTGCATCATGCTTGAATTGTCCGAAGACACGGAGAAACATAGGAAACACAAGAAGCACAAAGAAACGGCACCAAGCTGAGCTGCAGACTATTGCAAAGCGGCGCATGGCAACACCCGGCTTCTCGGCTATCCCCAGGTTTAGGTTTGCGTTTTTGTCCGTACGCAAAAGTGCTTTGTGTCTCGTCCGTTGCACACTCTTCAACGTGCACCACCAAGAGAGAGACGATAGCTGGTTGACAAGTAGGACAAGCCTAGAGCAGAGAGCATGTTGGCAGGTTAGTATGGATGGCGCCCGACAAGGTCATCTGGAGACGGAGAGCGTGCAGCGCGCGTGTAGCATAGACAAAGATTACTTGCAGCCGCCGTGTAAGCCCCAGCCCCTAATCACATCGAATAACGGTAGCGTCGGTATACTCCACATAGAACGCCCCGTACTCAGATTTCGGGATCAGATATACCGGTATATATATCTATATTGGCTGCTCCTCTGGGCGAGGATCGATATCAATCACATTGACAGAATTCGATCGTATGCTTGGAGAAGGGCGGAGACGGGTCGGCAAATACGGGTCGGCAACGGCTGCTGAGGAAGGTGCTGGCCATGTAGAGGTGGCTGTGAAGTTTTTCCTCGGAGATGGCCCGTAGCAGAAGACGTAGCTGGTGATGTGTCACGAAATAGCAAAATGTCTGGTTGTCTCGCTGCAAGGATGAGTGCGTCGACTCCTTGATGAGGTGAGCATGCTTGTGGTCCATCCACACTGAGTGGCGGACGAAATGAATGGCTCTATCTGGCATCCCGTTGGTGCAGGATGGCGTCTCCGCAGAGACGATGCCCTGACGGCGAACTATTGGAGTCGAGGTGGTGAAGAAGGGCGATTCCGGAGTCTTGGAAACAGTTTGAGTCAATATCCGGGAACCCATAGGTACCTAGCACGGCACGGCACGGTATACACGCGGTTACGGATAGTGAATTGGAGAGTCGTTCCAAGATGATTGCTCACTTTGGCCACGAAAGGCGGCTGGACGAGGGGTGAAAAACGTGCAAGGCTGGCCAGCAGGGAGGTTAGAATTTGGTTTCTGACAACGGGGTACGGAGCATGCGGAGTATACTCCGTAGCACGGACGTGCATCTCTCAACTTTGGAAGGAGGGAGGGAGGGAGGGGGGGGCGCCGTTGCCATTGCCCACTGCCATGCACTCCGTACCCTCAGATAATATTCATTCATTTCAATTAGAGACCTGCAGCAGCCGTGCCTCGCCGGATTTCCATCCGAAGTCGGCGACTGCTTACACGATCACAGTATCAGTCAGTCAGTCACCCCGCCCAACGGAGACTGGAATTTGGGGGGGAAACCGGACATACGACAGGAAACTGGCCGTACACCCATCGAGAGAGGCTGTTTGTCGTTTTCTACTATTACCAACTTGGAAGTTATGAGTTGCAGGATCTGGCTGGTACTGTCAGCTCCACATCCTGCGCATGTGCCCGTGACTTGACGTCGGACGCTAGGCCTGTGCAGACGTCGAGTCTTCGCTACATCTGAGACAACCTCGGGCCAAGTCAGAACCGACGTGTTTCTATAACCTCTGTGCTCCGCCATCAATGCCCCGCACATACAGGTCAGGTTGGTGGTGCTGGCCGCCACATCGCCAGGGAACAAGCACAAGTCAGTCTTTAGATCCGGACATCTTGAGGCGGCTGAGGGCGTCCAGAGCATTGGCACGCCCGCGTCAGCTCATCAGCTGGTCGGCAAAGCGAGCAAAGCTGGACGTTCAAATCTGTTTGAAAAAAAAAAAAAAAAAAAAACCCCTACTCAAGTACTATTAGATTAGTAGAGTGTCGCTGAGAGCAGCGGGCGCGGCGCATCAGAAGGGTTAGGCTAGCTAGGCGTCGGCGTCGGCGTGGTGGGGTTCCTGCGCAGTCTGGTGTGGGGAGACGAAGAGGCGGAGAGGGGAACCCCCACCCACGCTTATCCCTTTGACAGATAAGGCACCAGCTACATACATAGATCACGAACAGGCTGGTTGACCAATCACGATGAAGGTTGATCAAAGGTATTTAATTTTACGTGTAAACCTCACTATAATAGAAGTCCTAGTAGTTTTTAGAGGTATAAAGAGGTACATCGCACAAATCGCAGCTATCACGCGACCCTCGCGGTCAGGGATGGCGTTCAGAGAGGTATCGGAGTCTGGGTGGGTTCCGTGACCAGCTGGTGCCTTATGACTGTCAAAGGGATAAGTTGCTACGTGAGCCACCGAACAGCAGCGCCCTCACGTAAAAACGGCCACTTGCGCGGGCCCAGGCAGTCACGAGCTAGGCCTTGCTCCTGCCCTAACAGTGAGCAATTGACCGCTCCTGCCTGTTGCCCGCGGCCCGCGGTCCCGCGTGAACACATGGTCGTTGCTTGCTGGCAAGTTGCTGGCAAGAATTGACCCAACTCCATCGTCGAATATATTCGCAGCCGTCGATGCACGCCTGACTCTCGTGCTTCATGCAGCAGCAGGCTGAGTATCGTTGTATTGTCCAAGTACCCAGGTCCCCATGTACCCCACGACGTCACTGCAACGCTGCCCCGGACGTTTGACCTTTGCTTCCGCATGCCTGCCTCCTCGGCTACGCGCGACGGTCGGCTATTTCGCCTCACCCACGCCGTGTCCATCGCTGGCGATACTTGGTTAGTAGTGTGTGCTGGCTTGATCTGCCCCCGATCACCACCTGCGCGTTTCTCTCCAACACCAATGAACTGATCTAGAAGCCGCATTTTAGGGGCCAACCGCCTTCACACACCCACGGGTGGCTGCTTTCGCCTCTGTGAGCCCGCCGCACCGACTTGCGACTACGGGGACGATTAGGCCACCACCAAGTCCCAAAAGACTTCCAAGAACATCTCCACTCCACACTATCGAACTGTTGATCCTGTCGACCCTTTGCTTTCCGTTCAATCAATCACCGCGATCCAAGCATTGGCCTTGCGGTCTTATTTTCATGCAATCCTCGACACCCAATACATCATCCTAGCCCCTCTTGCTGCCGTCCTCGTCGTACACGAACGCCTCGATTTGCGCTGGCCAACCGCTTCATTGGACATCGTTGATCTCAGACTCTTGGGGGGAGAATACGAGCCGCTTGATAGTTTCTGAGTACCTGTCTGTCGGCACTACTCCTGGCGCTCCATCGCCGCGCGAAGCCACGAGTTAATCACCTGTCCTGGTCGCGCGCCCTCCACCCACCACCCAGCTTATCGCTCACCTGTCTGGCTGATATCTTTCGGCAGGCACGTAGGCTCTCAGTTTCTTGTCTCAGCCCGTGCCGCCTCTCATCACCGACGACAAAGCATTTCTCCCTTGACCAACTGGCAGCAGCTCGCTCCTCCTGCCCTTGTTTCCATTGCGGACGGATCGACCAATTTGGGGCATACACCAGCTGCACTTTGGTCTGACCCTCGGCCAAGCTGTGTAACAGAGGCGTCATTTGGTGTGGTTCTCCAGCACAAGGGTTTGGATGAATCGTGGCAATTGGCAGCTGCGACATTTGATGACTGCGAATCGCCGTATTGCTTGCTTGCGTGAGCAAGACCAATTCATACAGAAGCCTGCAGGGGGGGTTGGGATAGTCAAGAGTCCAGGCAAGTAGATTGCGTTGAAGCTAGTCATTAGCCCTCGGGCTATAAGAACCCTGCCGACGATGCCCGTTTCCAAAATGGAACACCATGATGCCGACCTTTCGGATCATATATCGGACAATGAGGACGAGAACGACTCTCCAAGCAAAGACGACGACACAATGACCGATATCAAGAAAAAATATGACCCAAAGGATCCACAAAGACCAAGAAGAAAGAAAGCTCGGAGGGCCTGCTTTGCCTGTCAAAGAGCTCACTTGACATGTGGTACGTGTATTTTTGAGAAGGGGCAGAACATTGCCACCCCTGATCAAACCTCTAGTTTCTTGACTCTGTGTGTTTTGCTTCAGAAATGTGTCCACAAGGTAGTTTTTTTATTTTTTTTATTTTTTTTCTATCGTCACAACCAAACGGCATACAAACAACACGAACACGCATCGTCTGTCCAAGGTTGCTGACAATGTATACAAAAAGGCGATGAACGGCCGTGTAAACGCTGTATCAAGCGAGGCTTGGCCGACGCGTGCCAAGACGGCGTGCGCAAAAAGGCCAAATATCTTCACGATGCACCGCCCGAAGCTCTTCGGCCTGTCTTGGGGCCCAACTACGATCCTGAAGCTGACCGCGTTCGGGTCAACGGCCAACGCCAAAGCTCATCCCAGTCAAATACGCTCTCACCTACCACGGGGGGCAACGGCTTCCTCCAGCAAAACAACGGTCCGACGTTCCCTGTCTTTCCAGCAGCTAATCAGGGCCAAGTCGGCATGTCAGATGGCTTGCCGTTCAACACGCAACAACCACCGAGAGGTTTTCATGGAAGCGCCTCCACGGCCGGGCCACCCCTGGATACCATGATGCAAGGCAATGCCATGGATTTCAACGCCCCGTTTGACCCCAGTAATCCTGCCCTGTATAATTTTGACTTGGAGGGACTGAACTTTGGCAGTCAATATGCTGGTTGGGAATTTGGCATTCTGAACAAGATGGGCCTGGCAGCGGAAACACCGCCGCGAGAAAATTCCATCTCTGCCACCACAAATACCACTGAAGCGAATTACGCAGCGCTGTTTGGCAATGGGCCCAACCAGCCATTTGATACAATGATGTCAGGCAGCGACTACTCGGGACACGACGCGAGCAGCACCGTTTACTCCCAGGGGAATCTGCAGCACGGCTTACCTCATGCGTATGCTATCGCGGCTGGTCCAAATAGTCTCGCAAGCCCCGGTACAGACACAACCGCCAGTCCACAGACGAATCTCGACGCCTCTCCCCATGCCACCTTTAAGAATCTACCCGGCGTGGCAGGAACAGCAGGAATGAATCCCAAGCAGGACAAGATATCCCAGATACTCATGGGCAAGCGACAAAGAGATTCTGCGTCGGTGTATGCAAATGTAAAGGAGCCATATCCCTACACTGCCGGTTTCCACAACATGATCTCCGTCATCAAACATCGTCTGCCGCTGAACAAGCTTGTGACTATTGCGAGATCTTTGGGAGAGATTCGGCCGTCGTTTATTGCATGCACCAAAGACTTGACCAGGGAAGACTTGCTGTTCTTGGAAAAGTGCTTCCAGCGCACCTTGTTCGAGTTTGATGATTTCCTGCAACACTGTTGCGCCCCAACGATTGTATGTCGACGTTCTGGTGAGGTTGCCGCGGTGAACAAGGAATTCACAGCCTTGACGGGCTGGACAAAGGAAGTTCTTTTGGGGAAAGAGCCCAACCGCGACGTCTTCGTGGGGCCGACGCCGCAAGGCTCCGACGATGGCACAGATGATAACACACGCCCGAATACCACCACACCACGTCTCAAGGCTGCCGCCCTCGAGCCGAACGGGGGTCGACCGCAGTCAGTGTTCCTTGCGGAACTGCTGGATGAAGACAGCGTGGTGCAGTTCTATCAAGACTTTGCCCAGCTGGCATTCGAGGACAGCCGCGGCAAAGTCCAACGAAGCTGCAGTCTAATGAAGTACCGAACACAAGACATGCTGGATGGTAAGGAGACGCCGGTCCAGAGAGACCGGACTGGTATTCTGAGCAGCCGTGTCGCCAAGATTGACAGCGAGCATGGCATTTCCCGGATCGAAAAGGATGGCAAAGTCAACTGCACATATTGCTGGACGATTAAGCGGGACGTATTCGATATCCCCATGATGATCATCATGAATGTGAGCATAACGGTGAATGTTCCGCATGACCCAAGAAAAGACTGACCAGCAACGCTAGTTTTTACCAAGATATTATCCCAACCAAGAGCCGCACCAACTTGCTGTTTAAATCGGAGCGAGTGCGTACACACGCAGGCGGACCGGACCGTACATGAATTGATTTTCGTTTCCAATCTTGCCTTCTTTCCATGCTCTTCTTTCCCTCGATCTGCATAAAGGTGTTTCTTTTTTCTTTCTTCTTTTTCTTTTTCTTTTTTTTTTCCCTCGGTGCTTGGAACCCATTTGCCTACTACCCATTTTGCCGAGATTCTTCATTGTTCGTTGTTCATTTCTCTTATATCCTTTCTGATGGTGTTGTGTCTGGCTTTTTCTTCTTCTTCGGGGTTGGATGGATACTTTGATCAGGGACCGGTGTCAGGATTCGGGCGGCAAATTTCAGTCTTGGAAACATGGAGAGCCCAGACTCTCAAAATTTAACAAGTAGTCTTGGCAGGCATTGCCTTGTCAGCTCAAGTAAGAGGAGGGAGGGGACAAGGACGGACGTCATGGGCCAGGGAGAACCTTTTACGATACCCGCGGTACAAGTTGGTACAAGTATACAAGCTGCGCAAGCAGCACTTTTGCCTTTTTTTTTTCCCCCACTGACATGGTGTCCCCGTGATATATAACTATGTTGTCTCCATCTTCTTTCCCTGCCATCTATGATGAAAGACGGACGGCCGAGTTCCAGAGAGAGAGAAAGCACAGCAAAGACATGATCACAGCTTCTTGAGCAACCACTCGGCCCCGTTTTGAACACCGTCCTCCCCTCGCACCTCGACAGCATCAGCCCTCCACCCGTCTCTCGCCAAACTATGCCTCGCCACACGACAGTCAAACTCAATGTCCTCAACCAGAGCCTCAAGACTCTTGTAGTCCTTCTCCTCGCGGATGAAGCCCAAAATCAACAACCTCATGTGCGCGTCGTAAAAGTCGGCCGTGAAGGCGTGCAGGACATGGACCTCTGCGCTCCGCACAGTGTTCTTGTAGAAGGGGTTGTAGCCTATCGACATGACCATGGGGAAGGCGGCGAAGGAGCCCGTCTCGGGGTCCTGCTTCTGGGGGTGACCGTCCGGGAGCGCCAGGGACGCGTGGCCGAAGTACACGCCCGAGGGGACGGAAGCTATCCACGGCGCGAGGGACAAGTCGACGGGGAGGTTGGCGGTGGGAACGCCGAGCTGCGGCCCCGTCGTGTGTGAGCTGGGAGGGGAAGCCATTGAGTTTTTCAATCCAAGTTCCGTCGGCGTACCTCTTTTGAGCCCCTGCCGAAGCCTGAGATGACTTTTCCTTCCATCTTGTAGGGGTACGGCGGTTCTGGGCCGGCGTCGGGTCCGACGATGGACGGGCGTTGCGCGTCCATTGCTCTTTTGGACGGGGACGGGGGCGTTTGGGATTGACGTGTTATGTGCGGATTACTACACGTTACGGAGTACGGAGTGTGGAAGTATCGTGGTAGTATGGCTTAGTTTTTTTCGTTGGGGGAAGGAGGCCTCCTCTGGGAAGGGGGGGGGGGGGCCGTCTGGTTGTCGACGCAGAGCGGGTCTCCCGACTGCCGCCGTAACGACATGTTGCCGTCTGCGCGTACATGTACATTGTACGTCGCCACCGTGTCACGGTCTAGATGGAATCGCTCTCGAGCAGAAGGCATTCTTCCCACTTCCAGGCATCCCGCAATCCATTCCATTGTGTGGCCCAGGTCGGTAGGAGATGTGCAATAATACGTGTAGGACAATGTCTGGGGCCGGTCTGGATACGAGCTGATACCTGGCACACAGTTTCTTTCATGGACTCGGCAAGGTCCGCGGGTCATTTTTGATGATGCTCCGGTAGTTCCGGTACGTGACATGCACCCAATGTACCCAAGCCCACCGCAGTTCTCTTCAAGTTGGTCGTTTTTGGACCCGCTGGTGCCTTTTCATATTCGGTTGGTATTCTACTCCGTCACATGGACAGCGACCCTAGGTAATTGCCGTACCTCCAAAGACCCCTTATTCACGACATACCAAGACAGCAGGGGCTATTCGGATAGCCAAAAGAGGGAAGCTAATAATATAGAAGTAGTAAAAAAGAGTATCCACAGCTAATTTGTACCTGGGCCATTGGCGTGTGATGCGTGGTCATGAGACGGGCCGAACGCGCCTGATGCTTGTCTCGTCACATGGTTCCCTGGCTTATTACGGTACTTGGTTTTATCTGGTATTATACGGATCCATACCACGGACTACATAAGACGAAGATGCATCCCACGCGCGGCCCTCGAGAAGCAGGCCCTCGAGACGCAGCTGCTCATTGTCGAGCCCGTTTCAATCAACCATGACTTCCTCCGTGGTCCGATCAGCGTCGAGCTGCGGGCTTTCCAAAAGCTTCATCTGCAGTTTATTCTCCCTGGCTGCCTTGACCCTCCTGAGCACGCTTGCCTGCGGTGCCGCCGCCGGTGACAAGTATCTGATCGGCGTTGGCAAGGCCGACATCACCGGGCCCGTTGTCGAGATCGGCTTTGCCGGGTACGCCAATCTCGCCCAGAAGGGTACTGGCCTCCGTCAGCGTCTGCACAGTCGCGCCTTCATCGTCGCAGACAAGAGCAAACCCGACGACCGGTGGGTGTATCTGGTGCTCGACGCTCAGTCCGGCGACTCGGCCGTGCGCTACGGTCTCCTCGACGGCCTCAAGGCCCTCGGTGACGAGTACAAGGTGTACGGCCACAACAACATCGCCTTGACTGGCACCCATTGCCATTCAGGTCCCGGTGCTTGGTTCAATTACCTGCTGCCGCAGATCACGAGCTTGGGTTTCGATAAGCAGAGCTACCAAGCTTTAGTAGACGGTGCCTTGCTCTCCCTCAAGCGCGCCCATGAAAATCTGCAAGAGGTGCGTTGACGAGTTGACGGTGACAACCGGAAGTCTTCCCAGCAAGAGATGATTACAGAAGATGAATGATACTTACACATGCATCGGGGGGAGGGGGTTAAAAGGGCTATCTGGACACGGGCAGCACCAGAATCAAGGACGGTGCCATCAATCGTTCCCTTTACGCCTATCTCGCCAATCCCGAGTCTGAGCGCAGGCAGTATGAGGACGAGACTGATACGACCATGACCATGTTGCGTTTCAAGCGTGCCAAGGACAACAAGGATGTTGGCGTTCTGACCTGGTTCGCCGTCCACGGTACCTCGATGCTCGGCAACAACACACATGCCGCTGCGGACAACAAAGGTGTCGCAGCGTGGCTGTTCGAGGAAGCAATGCGAGACAATCCCAATGCTGCCGAGGGATTCGTCGCCGGCTTCAGCCAAGCGAGCGTGGGTGACACGACGCCGAATGTTCTGGGAGCCTACTGCGACGATGGTTCAGGTAAAGAGTGCAGTCTGGTGAACAGCACGTGTGCAGATGGCAAATCGCAGAGCTGCCATGGCCGAGGACCCGAATTCAGGGCTTTGGATCTCGGTGTCAAGAGCTGCTACGAAATCGGTCGCCGTCAGTTTGTTGGCGCGCAAAACATCCATGTACGTCACCATGCCATCTAAACCCTTGATCAATGCCGCATATATATATATATAACACATGTGTGCCCCCTCCTTCCCAGAACTGATGAGAAACACAGACGGCCCTGGACAAGTCTGGCACGGCTGTTGTTGGTTCATCCGTCAAGGCATTCCACTTCTTCCACGACATGCGCTTCTGGAACTTCATCCTCCCCAGCGGCAAGCCGGCGCAAACCTGCCCTGCGGCACTGGGCTACTCCTTCGCGGCCGGCACCTCGGACTGGCCCGGTGCATTCGACTTTACCCAGGGCGACTCGGGCAAACCCAATGCCAACCCGATATGGCGCGTCGTCTCGGGTCTTCTGAGGAGCCCCTCGAAGGAGCAGAAGGCCTGCCAGGGCTCCAAGCCGGTGCTTCTCGACGTCGGCGAGATGAACGAGCCGTATCCCTGGTCGCCCAACATTGTCGACATGCAGACGCTCCGCGTCGGCCAGTTCGTCATCATCGTCTCCCCCTCCGAGGCAACCACCATGTCCGGCCGAAGATGGAAGGCCGCCGTCGCCAGGGAGGCGGCCACGTTCCTCAAGGAGGAGCCCATCGTCGTGCTGGGCGGTCCGGCCAACAGCTACGCGCATTACTGCGTCACGCCCGAGGAGTACGAGGTGCAGCGATACGAGGGCGCGTCGACCCTGTACGGCCCGCACGAGCTGGACGCCTACATCAACCTGACGCTGAGCAACATGCACCACCTCCGCCCGGACTCGACCTCGGCGCCCGAGCAGGGCACGCCCTCCCCCGACAACCGCGGCAAGATGCTCTCCCTCATCGCCGGCGTCGTCGCCGACGGCGCGCCGCCCGGCTCTCCCTTCGGCAAGGTCCTCCGCCAGCCCGACGCATCCTACGCCGTCGGCTCCGTCGTCACCGTCACCTTCCGAGGCGCCAACCCGCGGAACAACCTCCGCCTGGAGCAGACCTTTGCCTCGGTCGAGCAGCAGGGCCCCGACGCATCATGGAAGCAGGTCAGGGACGACTCGGACTGGTTCCTCGTCTACTCGTGGAGACGGACCAACTCCCTCCTCGGGTACAGCGAGGTTGACATCTCGTGGGAGACGTACGGCAACGCCAGGCCCGGCACCTACAGGATCAGGTACTACGGGGATTCCAAGCCCCTTGTTGGCAGCATCAGGGCGTTTGAAGGAACGAGCAACCCCTTTACGCTTACGTAGACTTGGCCAATCGATATTGATGGGGGCCGACGAGTGTTTGTCTGATTTCCGACGTTGGGCACCCAACTCGTACAGTAGGTAGACTTTTGAGAATCAAGTCTACAGGTATAAATGACAAGGTCAATTGCATCTCGTGCGCGCCCACCTAGAGTGCAAGGGGTGGGTGGTACGGATGGACACCCGCACGCATCACAATGCCTTTGTCTACTCCGTGCTAGGGGAACCTGCCTGGCGTCAAGCCGCGGTTTTTAACAGCTTCGCTCTTTGCCAACTCCATGCCCATTGGCTCGGACTGCCGTTACGGGAGGACGAGAGTCAATCGCCATGTTCAGGGGGAGCCGGGCACTCTTTATGCACCATGATGGAATACGTATGCTGACGGCGGGAGACGTGTCAATCTTCAGGGCCTGTTACTCTAGGTAGGTACTACGTCCGTGCCCTACATGGCTCTTTCTACAATACACGTGTCGGTCTGGGCCGCGAGGATGACATGACAGATGACATGTCCGCACTCGGCAATGGAACATGTCATCGGCCTGGCCTGGTAATAGTTACCGCTTCATCACCTTCAGATACCAAGGATGTAACCCCTGTTCCTGCGCAAGTAGAGCTGGCTTTTGACATGGGAAAAAGAGAAGGAAAAGAAACACGTGCCTCGCTTCATGATGGAAAGAGATGAGCATCAGCGGCACGGCATACGCTCAGCCACCTTTGTCCTCGCCACTGCCACTTGCGCATCGGGCCGAGATTTCCTTTGTACATGAGGAAAATGTAACCCGGGTCCCGACAGCACGGGAAAGCCGTCATGCTTTTTTGGCCTTGATACGGTGCCATTTCGCAGCCCAAACACGCCTTCACAAACGCCCTGGCTGGAGCTGCATCAGTACACCTAAAATCTAGATCTAGCAGTTGTGCACAATTGTCCACCCCTATTTCAGCTGCCACGTCGACCCGTCTTAGAAGTAGCCCGTACGCATTACAGCGGAAAGAGCTTCGTCACGGCCTTGCCAAAATTGACACCACAAGGCGCATATCCGAGCACAGCACTCCGTGGTACGCACCAGGTGGTACAATCTTGTGAGCATGGGGACGTGTCAGCGGAGAGGGAATGCGAACATCTTGTGCAGAGCTGGTCGCCAAGTAATCAATCCTAATAGACTTGAACACGACGTCCCTATTACACCACGGCTCTCGTTGTCTCTGTTCTCGCTCCGAGCCGAACTTGAAACATGTATCCGGCACAACTTAGACCAGCATTGTCCTCATGCGGTGGCTGCATGACTGGAGCTGAGCTTGTTGGAATCGTAAACAAGACCATCAGAATGGCTCAAGAGGTCACAAATCGTCCTTGGAATGCCATCTGTAATGCCGACGAGACTCGGTCAAAGATACCATCTTGGCAGTCTTGTGCCTGCCTGCCTGCCAACCCCGCACCAAGTGGGAGGGGGATCTTGCCTAACGATCCAAAGGTCGGTCCAACCAAGGCCACACAAAGTTCGGGGTAGTGCGGATAGCACTAGTCCAGTTTCCTTCCTCCCTCTGTCTCAAGGGATCGATGGGAACGAGGAGGGTTGTGGGATGACTATCGAGATGCGGCAGTCAAGCAGGGTCCGTCTCCGAAAATATAGGGTCGTATTGGCCTTGAAAGGCACGCGCCCAACGCCAAGTCGGTAGGTTTTTTTTTTTTTTTTTTTAAGAGAAAAGCTCTTATTGTGCCCGAGATTTATTAGCTGGGGGGGAAACAAGGGTTCTGGTCCAGTCCATGTGCACAAAAGCAAGATGACTACTCCGTAGAGCAAAGAGCAAAGTGGTCAGGAAAACTATTACGTGGGGCGCAACAAGCTGAGGCTCTACATGGATTTTCTGGACCCTGCGAAAGGAGGCAGGTGCGGGCCAGAGGACTTGCCAGCGTGCAAATTCCACCTTCAACTGTCCAACTTCGCTCCGTCAACCAATTCAAACAGTCGCTTCGGTCGGCAGTCCATGAAGTACATGTCTATAGTGTTATGCTTCCGCCAAATTGGGCTAGTGTAGTGCAGCGTGTATTATGTATGTATCATGTCTTTATCGACCGGAATCGAGGCAGTGGTGGTCCAGGAGCCAAGGAAGGAAGGACCCTTGTGCTCAGCCACGATCTCAGACTTGGTAGATCTGGCGCACTTTTTTTGCCGGTACCTTTTGGTGCCTTGATGGACTGCTTACTTATTACTACATGCTCCGCAGTCCGTACTGACCTCTAGTCTCGCCAAGTCACCTCTTGTTGCTGGAATGATTTCCCTACTCCCTTTTCCTCGGAAAACGAGATGACTAGGAACCAGGAACCTGGCGAGGGACGAATCTCGTCATGGTCAACTCCCTTTTGTCTTGCAGAACCGCCGTCTCCTCCTTTGCAAAAACCTGAACCAGACTCGGTTTCAATTTTCGCAGATATTTCTTCTTCAGTAGCGGGACGCTTGGCGATTAGCCCGCATCCTCTGGCACTCAAAGTCTCCGAGCTTCACTTGGGAGCGACTCACGATCGGTCACAACCTGATCTAGTGACGGCAATCGCGGGTGATTGCGGTGGCAGACGCAGCCTTTCCGAACCAGGGGCGACAGATTCAAGCCACATTCAATGAGAAAGAGATGGTGGTGAGCCCCTCGTTGTCATCAACTGAACCCAATTCAGACGGTCAGGCACCAGGCCGCACCACGCCCTCGTACCCGGCCCTCGGTCCGCCTCTCCCGCCGTGTTCATCAGAAGCCGCTCGTCTTGTGGACTTGTCTGGTGTTGGCAGGTTATTAGAGGTGGGGGGGGGCTGGTGGGGGCTGGTCTGGCCTGGCCTGGTCTGGTGCGTGTGAGCTCCGTGCTTCAGCGCCACTGCCGCCAATTGTGAATTGTGTTGATTAATCCGTCATCCGTCAGACCCCGTGCAGCCAGGCCAGTCTGCCAGTCTGCCCTGTCCGGCTGTCTGCAAGAAAGCAAGCAATTCCAGGGCAAGGCAAGGCAAGGTACGGAGTAATAAGGCAAAGCAAAGCGAGGGCTGGTGAGGCAAGGCAAAGCAAGGCACGCTCGACATACAACATAATACCGAGACCGTTGGCGCAGCCTGTGGAGACGCATGACGGCCCAGGCCTCCCGCTGGGTTACGGGACTAATTTTGACAAGCAAACAGAGTACGGATGGTTCGTCCCATCTGCCGTTTCCCACCAGCAAACCTCCCAAACCTCTCTCCATGCTGTCCGCGTGGCGTGTCCAGTTTGGTCAGCCGTTGTCCGTAAGCTCATTCAAATCCCCCCATCCCAAGCCAGCATCACGACGGTGTAATAATACGGTGTCCCCATCAATGCCTGACAATATGCGGAGTACTTGATTTTGGTGAAAGCCATCGTCGTATTATGGCAACACAGCAAGCACGTATTAACTGAACAGCTCATGCATGGCCTTGGCCACTCGCCCGCGGCCCATCGCTCCACCTCTCCCTTTCCCTCTGTGCCTGTCAGTCAGTCAGTCAGTCAGTCTGCCTGTACGGACTATTGCGATGCTCATCCTGCTGTTTCACCAGCTAGACTGATCAAGGGAAGAGAAGAAAAACAACGCCACGAGCTGCGACAAGGTCCATATCCCCCGCATGCTATTATGCTGGAACCGACTCTCTGGACTCTCTGGGCGTCCACTAGTCACAAGTTAGTGCAAGGTACGAAGTGCGACGTGGGCAATCATGCACAAGTCAACCCACAAAGAGACAAAAAGCTTGGAGGGGGAATGGGCTGGTCCCACTCCAATCCTTGATCCTGGCCTCCGGCAAAAGATCCCCTGTCTCCGCATGGTGCTGTTGGACCCCGTCCCGTCTTGGCTTCCTCGAACCAACGCTGCACGCTGCACGCTGCACGCGCCCAAGTTGCCCCAAAACTTGCCAGGCAGCTTGCAAGGCAAGCATGGGCCAGGCCAGGCCAGGCCAGGCCAAGGCAACGTGTGCTGTTGGAGAAGTTCAGTGAATGACTGCGTCTCTCCCCTTGTTCTTTGCTGCACGGGCATGCTTCTCAAACTGGGGCTGGACGACTTTCCGGGGGATACAAAGATACAAAGTGCTCCTGCACACCCCCCGCCCATCGCACGGAGAGGGAAAAAGAAACGAGACAGACTCCCCTTGCGAGATTATTAACCAGCACCTTTTTTTTTTTTTTTTTTTTTTTTTTGCTTTATTGTGTCCCTGAGCTTGAGTCGCTGCGAACTAACATTACTTCCTTCTTCGGGTCCCGTCGTTGGGCCGGGCCGGTCTGGTTGCCTTGTCATCTTCGCATCTCATAATCCTCAAGTCTTCCCTCTCTCTTTCACTCTTTCACTCCATCATACTTTAATCCTGTGTAACCTCCCGCGACACAGCGTTCCTTCCAAACACTCCAATGCTCTATATTGCTCCGCGTCGACATTCACACAGATCATCAACCTGACACCAGCTCCCAGCCTAAAGAAACGGCGTGTGCCTCGTCTGATCACAGAGTAACACACAAGATAGTACAAAGTCCCTCGTCGCCAACTCGTCCGTCACCCCTCATCTGTCACGCCTGTGACATTCCTCGCTCGTCTCACCGGTGCGCACGTCAGGGCCATACATATAAGACTCGGGTGGCGCTGCTCCTGTGCTTTCCAAACCCTCTGAGACTCGGCCGGTATCGCAAATCACGCAAAGCCCTCGCCTTGTCTGACATTTCCGATCATTCTCATACCAGTCTCTCCACCTGATCTACTCCTCATAACTCCTTATACTCCTCCTTCGTCGAACCGGCGAGGTAGATAATTAATTCTTTCATCAATCCGCTCTGCCTCCCATCCAGACCGGCTACGTCTTCCAGCTCATCACACCATCTTCTCTTTGGGACCATCACACAAATCAAACACTTCGTCAACATGATGGCACCATCTCCCACATATAGCTCAAGCGGCTCCACTATCTCGAGCCTCTGCTCATGGCAAGAGCGACTGGAGGGTAAGAGCCGACAATTGAAGCTGCTCATTATTCCAAAAGCTAACCGTGGTTGCAAGAATTCTGTCGAGATTCCCAGCTCATGCCTCCTGTCTTTCAAATCGTATCTGACCGTCGAGGTATGTTGATTCGCGTGAATCGTTTCTGGATCATCCGGTCGATTGCTACACGGCGCAGAAGCTGACTTGTAACCTTTCTGTAGGTGGACGCACAGCCTGGTCTAGCAGGGTAACTGTTCACGGTCAAACTTTAGCAGCTCGATTTTGGTATGACGGAAAAAATCTTAACAATGCCAGAGAAGACGCTGCGGAACGTGCGGTCAATTGGCTCGCCACAGCGACCGGCCAGTCGAGTAATCAATTCTGGGGCTCTTGGTGATCGCCTCAATCCCCTTTCATCGACACGATCCCATGACCTTTTACTTTTCGTGATAGTTTGTAACATTGGGTTTGTTATTCTGCCTGCTTTATTTCGCCTCTCGGCGTTGGCGTCGTAATCGGAGTTTTGAGAGGTAACAAAAAGTGCTACAAGCACCTGCAGGGGATAAAAACAGACAGTTGTCCCCATTGGAACGGCGCTAGGTTCATTTTTCAGGGAGAGAAAAAAAAATGGCGAAACCAATACCAGCACTGGCCGTTTCATGTTTGGCTTTATCGACTTTTTTTTTGGGTGTTTATTACTGTACCTGGATTTGGGATTGATCAACGACACCTCAAGCTAATCTCTGTTTTTTTATTTCCCAATGTTTATCAGAGCATGGTGTTTACGCTTCCAACCATCCTCGGAGAAATGGGATTTATTTGGAAAGACTTGTAACGATAGCGGGAGTCGGGGCAGAGGCTTGGATTTGCCAGCCATGGCGCAGCTAAAGATGACGGGTTCAATTTATCGCAGATCATGATTGGAAAGCGTAAAACGAATTCTTTGTTATCAATGAAATTTGTCATATTTATCGCATACCTGACCAAGTCTACACGGACGGACTGCAGCGAGATCATGTTTGCTGACTGCGACAAGTCATGGTATTCGTATACAGCGCTTGCTCGCGCTCTGTTGTCAAATCGCCGTACAATTCTAGGAGACCATTTGAGAGATGACCTTAATACAGTCGAGTAAAGAATTGGGGTTTGACGAAAGTGCTTATTATGTAATTTATTTGAGCTGTCCCTCCCATGATGTAGTCGGGCCGGGACTTGTTCCGGGGCATGCCCAAGCCCATCCGTCACCAAGGCATTTGTAAATTTTGGTACAGCAAGTGGTCACGCGAAAACACGAGTGGTTTCTTTGATCTGTCCCGGCACGAAGCGCACCGGCACCGGGCATCAATCATGTCTCCGGCAGCACGAGTATTGGGGGCATGCAGAGCTCTGGCAGTGCGCACGCGGCCAATCGCGGTACTTCGGAACGACTCCCTTTTCCCAGCAGTCGCCGTCTTGCGAACATACTCGGCCGACACGAATAGTCCTGTGACCAAAATCACGGGCAGTTCACCAAAGGAGACGACATCTGGTAGCGGCTCTTCTTCGGGCCAAGATGAAATTGACACCTCCACCACCTCTGTCATGGAGACTCTCGATGACGCGACTCTCGAGCAAATATTCTACGGCGGTCGACCTGCAACAAGCGACCGAGAAGGGGGGCTGACGGCTGCTCAGGAAGAAGCCCTTTACCGGGAAGGCACCATTCCACCTCCCCAGGATGCAGAGGCTCTTGTTGCCAAAGACCAGGCCAGTCAGTCAACACAATTATCAACTTCTCAGGGGGGCGACATCCAGAACCCGGGCCATAAATTCGGTTTGCCGAAGAAACCATATCCCGAGGGCTTCAATTTGAAAAAACGATACCACCCGGTACTGGAGCAACTCACCCGCTTGCTCATGAGGGACGGCAAGCTCAGTGTTGCACAGAGGGTACGAGAACGCTTTTCCAATACGGTGTTTAATGAAACTAGTTTCTATTAATTTGGCTGACTTGTCAATTCTGCAGAATGTCGCAATGGTCATGAACTTCCTTAGGACCGCACCGGCCCCTATCTACAGCCCCAAATTCCACCTTCTCCCGGGCACCCCACCGGCGTCTCACCTGCCTCTAAATCCTGTTCTCTACATCACGATTGCCATCGATTCAGTAGCGCCTTTGCTAAAGGTGCGCAACATCGCCGGGGCTGGAGGTGGTGGCCGCGCGTTGGAGTTGCCCGTACCACTTGCTGTTCGGCAGCGAAGACGAATGGCGATCAAATGGGTTCTGGACGTGATCGAGAAGAAGCCCTCGAAAGGCAGTGGCAAGAAACAATTCCCCCATCGCATCGCAGAGGAGATCATCGCGGTGGTGGAAGGAAGATCTGGCGTTTGGGAAAAGAGAAAACAGGTTCACAAACTGGGCACTGCTGCACGAGCCAACGTAGGCTCAAGGAAGCTCAGAGTCAAGAAGAAGATGTAAAATTCGGCAGCAGGCCGTGCGTTTGTATATTATACCGTGCGACAGCCTCGGACTGTCTGCACCTTTACTCCCATGTGCCGCACACAAGCAGTACGTGTATTAATTAGAAGCCATGTTCAAAACAGAACATTCGGCAGGCATCACGAAACAGGACCAGACGCCCGGTGCTATCCAGTCACGGGATGAGGCATCGGAGAGAGCGGCAAGTTTGGTGGTACAGTCACGGTCGGTCCCTTGGGAAATGACCATGTGATTGCCCACGACCGTTCGCCGCCGCGTTTAAGCTTCTATTTAGCTAGAACGCCTCTTTGCAGGGAAGTACCGCTAATAATTGCCAAAAGGCCAAGTGTTGAGCAAGCACGGGAATCGAGAGGCCAATCTTTGCGCAGCCCCTCTGCCCTCCCCACCCGCCCCCCCGCTCGGGGCGCTTTCCATGCTCTAATGTACGTAGCCCATCTCCTCGCATCTCTCGCGTTCCAGTCATGTAGATTCTCGCAAACACACATGCGACGTCGCTTTTGATCTTTCCATGACCCATCGTGCTTCTTCAGCTCTGCTGATTCCCCCTCCGTCTTTCTCTTGTCTCGACAATAATAAACTCTGCACCATCAGCAAGTGCTTGCCCTGTTCACACCCTTGTCGCGCATTCAGCCCAGCAAGTATCAGCCGACCGTCCCCATTGCCGTGATCCAGGACTGTGCCAGCTGCGTGAAACGAGCAATCAGGCAATAGCCAGAGCTGCAAATCACCGAAGGCACCCATTGGCACGATGCCATTTGGGCTCTTGTATTGATTCAACGAAGTCTCGCGTCCCCCGAGGACTGCCCTGATAGGTCTTGCGAGTTTCTTCTGTACTGCTCACTTCATTCGACTTCCACCAACCTATCGCCCGACATCTTCGGATCACGATATTGGAGAACCATCGCTGTTGTTTTCCCGAGGGAAGTCTGCCAAAACCACTGTCATTTCATCCTTGTCTCGGCCATCACCTACCAGAACGAATACGTGTCCAACGACCGCTAAGATGTCGGGTCATCGCCCGATGAGTATCGACGCCATGCTGGACATGGAGAGGCAGGAGGTCCTCGCGCTCTTGGAGAACAAGAACCTGAATACTGCTTCCTCTCCCACGATGATGCGCTCTTCGTCTCCATATGCCGCCGCCCCGCGATCGCCCGTTCGAAGTATGCTCGATATCGAGGAGGAGCCCTCCCAATCTTCACACGCCCAGACAACGCAGGCTCCGGTAAGGAGTATGTTGGATATCGACAGCCCGATCACGGCCACAAGAGCCACTACGCGGAGCATGCTTGATCTTAACGCCCCATCTCCCACCGCGTCGATCCATGGAAGAAGCTCCAGTCCTGTCACGCCAAACGAACCCATCTTCAAGACTCATTCTGCTTCGTCCCAAAGCTCGCTCCGTCGAAGGAGTGGCTCGGACGCGGCTTTCAAGCCAGTCGAATCCGGCCTTCGCGCAGGAGGGAGGTTTGATCGAGTTTCCGAGTACCAGTTCTCTGGCATCCTCCCCCAGTATTCCGGGACTCATGGAGCCAAAAGATTGCCTGGAAGCGGCAGCAACAAGAGGTTGTCTAGCGGAGCGCTTGGAGACGCCCTTCGAAGTGCAGACCTGAGCAGCTTGCAGCTACCGGGAGACAGAGCGCGCAACTCTTCCGTTTCTGGACCGCTAGGTCACAACAAGTCCAAGTCTCCCCACGATCGCTGGGCGGCTCGTTCCCGATCACCAGCTACTTTCCAATCACTCTTGCCTCCAAACAAGGCTGTACTCGGCGATGGCCAAATTGTCGATATCAACAGTGCCTATCGCAGATTGTCCGACGCCAACTTGGCATTTTCTAGCGGAAGCTTGTCGCAGCTGCCAATGCGCAAACGCTCAGACGACATTGGCGAGGGCAGGTTGATAAAGGATTACCTCGGTCCGGATGGCGAGCACCTCGAATCTAGCGACGAAGATGAGCCGGCATCATCTGATGATGAGGATCGTGGCCGTAAGACGGCTCCCAGACCGCTGAATCCAGACGCCCATGAAGAGACGGAACCCAGCGCGGGCGGTTCGGCGCATGGCCAAGGCGATCGAAAACCGCTGAGTTTATTGGCTGCAGCCGACGAAGAGAGTACGTCCCAGCAATCGCCCACGTGCCGATGACTTGCCTGAATCAGTGTTCCCCTTGTTCTAGCCAAAGAGACGGCTAACCATTCATGATAGGGTCAAAAATTGCGTCCCAGCAGAGCCAGACTTACTCGTACAGGTCACTGCTGGAACCGGAGATCATGATCACAAACACTTCCGGGGACACCGTGAAGCCCTCCAAGGGAGGCATTCACCCGAACACCAGCTACGACCAGAACCCTGCTTCTGCCACACAGTCTGTCTTTGACTCGGACGAAGAAGCAGACATGGATGATATCAAGAGGGCGCAGAAGTTATCCTTCTCCATGACAAACGTATTGACGGCCCCAGAATCGCATCGATCAATCCGCATCATCTACCGTGGAGATTACACCAAGATTGTCCAAGCAGCGGAAGAAGACAACCAACGATTGCGAAAATACTTGGTTGCGACTGATCTCAGCGACGAGTCTACGCATGCTCTGGAGTGGGCGATTGGCACTGTGCTACGAGACGGCGACACGTTGATCGCAATCTACTGCGTGGACGAGGAAACCGGAATCGTGACGGGCGAGGGGTCCTTGGTGCCCGACGACCCCAAAGCCATGAAAGAACAGGCAGCTGCCATCAACACGGTCGCCAATTCCAAGGGGTTTCCAGCACCGGTATCTCCTGTTTTTGAACTGAAACGGGCCTCGGCGCGCGCAGACTCTACCGGCAGGAGAACACCAGCATCGTCACCTGCTCCCTCGAGCAGAGGCGACAGACAAAGGGCCGTGGAGGAACGGTCTCGAGCGGTCCAGCAGATGACGGACAGAATACTACGATTGTTACGGAAAACTCGTTTGCAGGTGAGGGTCATCGTGGAAGTACTTCACTGCAAGAATCCACGACACCTGATCACCGAAGTCATTGATTTGATCAACCCCACACTGGTGGTTATTGGCAGCCGAGGTCGCAGTGCTCTGAAAGGGTACGTATCTATATCGCATCATGATGGAGAATGCTGCCGCCGGACACGAAGAACAAGGAAGTACTTGACTAACGTGGGGAAAATAGAGTCATTCTGGGATCGTTCTCCAACTATCTGGTCACCAAGAGTTCCGTGCCGGTCATGGTGGCAAGGAAGCGACTCCGAAAGCAGAGCAAGTACAAGCAAAAAGCTGTGAAGCAAATAAATAATCTGAGCAATCCAGCGGCGCGAAGCTTGGCCAATGCGAAGATTGACTAGGAGGACGTGGGTTGCGATGTACGGACTATGAGTTGTGGTGATGAAGAAGTTGCGCTGTGAAAAAAAAAAAAAAAAAAAAAAAAAATCCCACTCGTTTTAATGATTCGGCTGACGGGTGAGCCAAACGGACATGTTGCTATAGCATTGAGGGAAAGAGAGCTAGCGAAGTACGGAGCACTCCGTAGCGGGAAAATACATGAAATACTCCGTACTCGGTACATGAAATGTTCATGCAGGTCAAGACGCTCTTGTTCTTGTCCCCGTGCCCCTTCTTGTGAGTCTTGTGAGTCTTGTCCCTCTGTGCCTCCACCGTGGGACGCGGTGATTGGTGGGCGATTGACCCCGGCACCCAGAAGTATCCCAGCCCGCACACAGCAGCACCAGTCAGCACGCAGCAGCACGCAAGCAGCACGCAGCATCGCACATGGAAAAGCGACTCCCAACCTCTCGATTTCCCAAAATTGAAACCTCACCAGCTCCCCCATGTTAGTGGCCAGCCAGCCAGCGCCAGCCAGCCCAAGGTGTGTGGGTGGGCAGCCGCCCATGGCCCCCGTCTCAAGTTCTCAACGATGCTTTCGTGTCTCGTGCATCTTCCCCCCTGCTGCATTCCCACTTTGCCGCTGTCTTGCCTTCCCAGCCACCGGCTGTCTGCGAAGACGAACCAGAACGACCCATCAAGAGCCTGCAGAAAAGGCTGCGGACAGCACAACCCGTGGGGAAAGACGGAAAGAGGGAAAGAGGCAAAGCAAGAGAGAGAGAGAAAGATAGCCGGGCGTCCCTGAGATACACCACCAAATGTTCTTCACCGGCTCCATGCCTTCCTTCGTCACTGTGAACAACAACGTTTCGCTCATCAGTATCAACGTCGCACCAAGTACCTGGCTGGCCACCGTCATTGTGCTCTTCGTCCTCGTGGCTCTCTGCATCCCGCGACTGTCGTTGCGAATCCCACGTCCAAGTCTCCCGAGACTACCTTGGCTGCCGTCCCTTCCAAGATTTTCGGCGGCGACGACGACGACGACGACGCTCGGTCGACCTCGCGGGGTGACTTATAGCGACAAGCCCCTCCCTCCGTATCCGCAGGGTCGCCAGCTCGTCCTCGGGCATCATTCTCTTGTTGTTGCGCGCCGCGCATCCGCCAGCGCCAGCAGCAGTGTCAACAGTGTCAAAGATGGCCGATCTTCTAGACGGCCTGGACGCCTCCTTGCAGGACTTCGAACCCCCGGCCAGCCCGACGTCAATGCGTCACTCGTCAGCGCTGCCCAGCGAGCCGGCGACGGAGGATCTCGAGGAATCAGACATCGGTTCGGCCGGTGGATACTCGCCGCCGGCATGGCGGAGGCTCGGCAACGGCGACCGGAGCAGCGGCTTCTGGAAGCATCCCCTGCATCAGCAGTATCCGGGACGACGGCGGTTCGTTAGGGGCATGCCGCCGGGGTCGGACGAGGGCGATGCCGAGGACGACGTGGTTCTGGAACAGGCCATTCGCACCAGGTTGCCCGAGGGCAGCCAGAGTCCGGAAAAGGGACGGAGTCCAAGCCCACAGAGGGGTCAAGATGCGACGGTGAGGGTGGATAGGATGAGTCCCGCGACTGGGCTGGAATCCAGAGCATCGGCATCGCCGGTGCCAGATAACTGTGAGTTGTTCGGGAGCAAAAACATTGAAGAAACCAGAGAAACCAGAGGAACCAGAGGAACCAGAGGAACCTGGCCATGATAGCATGGCGATGGCGATGTATCCTGGCTGCTAACAACACTGTGTGTGCAATGCAGATTTTCGCTTTGCCCTTCGTGCAGAAGTTCAGCAACGAACCAAACTTATAGAAGCCGCCGTGTCATTTATTCAGCGGACCATGAAACGGTGGGTGTCCGTCCTGTCAGCCCTTGTGCTGGCTTTCGTCTCCATCTCCATGATGAGAGTCCTGGTCAAGCCTGCCGCGCCACGGCCAGTGGGCGACCTGGTCAAGGTCGCTGGCATCGTGCGATCCTTTGAGCCCCTCATCTACTTCTCTGAGCCGGCTGTTGCGCACGTCAAAGACTTGCAGTCCACGAGCATCGCGGTATGGGATCTGGCCGAGTCTGTTCGGGTCAGCGGCATGGCAGACGCCGACATCATTGTGGAAAACCTAGATGCCATTAGCGAAGCCATGAAGAGACTTGTTCTGGATCTCACCAAATTCCACACCCACGTCGATGGTGACATTGATAGGTAAAAGGAAAAAACCCCCAAAAAAAGATTTTACCCCCGATACATCCCATCACGTCACACACCAACTCCTTGCTCCCAGACTAACATTCCGCCGCCCTCTTCCAACAGCATTCTCTCCGTCATGGACTGGGCACGAATGCACCTCAACCGCCTCAATTCGCGGCCACCACCATCGTCCGTCTCCCACGCCTACGACAACATCCACAACTTCCTGACCACGACGGCCGTCCTCGAAGACGCCAGCGGCCAGCCCACGCGCCTCGGCCGTCTCACCACCACCCTCTTCGGCATGTCCAACCCCCAACGCGAGCAGCGCATGGTCCAGCTCCTCTTCAACAACTTCCTGTCCACCCTCGAGGAAGCCATCCAGGCCGAGCTCCAAAACTCCGTCTCCCTCTTCGCCCTCTTCGACGACATCGAAGCCCACCTCGTCAGACTCGCCCGCACAGTCGCCCACGAATCCTCGGCCCAGGACGAGTTCCAAGCCGAGCTCCTCTCGGGCCTCTGGGCCCGCATCCTCGGCCCCCGCGCAGCACAGCTCCGCAAATTCGAGAGAAACCGCGCCCTCCTCCATGACGTCCGCTCCAAGACGGTCCGCAACAAGGGCAACCTCGTTGGCCACCACGGCAAACTCCTCACCCTCAAGTCCTCCCTCGAGAGCGTCCGTGGCAAACTCGCCTCCCACCTCGTGAGGGGCCTCAACTCATCTACCCTGACGCTAGAAGATCAGATTCGCGGCATCGCCTCGGTAAGAGACTACCTCTCCGACGTGAGGGCCCGGCAGAAAAGCAAAGTCATGGAGACGCTGTACTCTATCGATCGGAGTCAGAAATACGGGCAGAATGACAATGACATTGACGGCAACACAATCTCTGATGGTTCACATTCCTAATGCCCCTTGTGTGGACGGTTATGATTTTTTTTTCTCCTTTTTTTTTCATCCCACTTCTTTTCTCGTCTTTCCTTTCTGTTTCGCAGTCGGTTGGATCGGACAGGGAATTTATTCATTCGGTTGCGTAAAATCGGTCAACACCTAGCCTCACTTTGTCTTTCCTTTTTCTTTTTCTTTTTGAAAGGGGCACCACGGGTGATACACAATGTATATATACTCGTGCATTTCTGCTGGTGCGCGGTCACGGGCATGCTTACATGGCAGACATTATGGCGTAGTACTAATAGACGTATTCCGAGTTTAAATCGACGCTCCGTCTGTTGTTCACGCTTGTAGCACGTAGGCTTCGCAACGTATTTTCAACATAAACAAGACGACGTCACGTCTTCGAACCCACGTCCGAGTCATCTCCTTCAGGCCAACATCAAGCACGTCGTCACATTGAACTCGGTACAAGACACAATCATCTTCGCAATCTTCATTCATTAAAACTCCTACTAGCATAGTCCACTTCTTGTCAATCCCTGACCTCTCCCATCGTACGTCATGCATCCGTCTGTTCAGTGGAGGGGGTATAAGCATACTTCAAGTCGGTCTCTTCTGCCTCGCCGACAACCTTCCAACGCCTTCCCGTCGCGGGCTGTTATCCCCCATGATCAAAGTCAGCTTGCTGTCACCGCGCCGGGAGACAGCAACTTCTGTGGCCGTTTGAGCCATAATCACTTCGGGGCCCTTGCCCAACTTTTAGTGCCTCCTTGCCTTTGTGGGAAGGAAGAAATAGCAAACAAGTCTATCTGTACAAAATGCAAGCCTTTCGGATATCGGAGCTTCGAAAGGGGCTCTTATAAATAAATAAAATAGAAAGGTTTCTTGCCGCCCACCTTCTTGTCCGAAAAATGAAATAAACTATGTCCCCAGAGGTAGGAGTCCAGCGATGAGCCGAATAAAGAGGACAAAAACATGTCGAACATAGGAAATCAAACATAGGAAAATTGCCATTCAGCTCTGGGGAGAAGAAGAATACCTTGGCTATTGGTCATTCAAGCCTTGGTCTCTTCCTCCTTCTTGGCTCCACCACCCTCGGCCTGCTCGGTGCCTTGGGACTTGACGTACTCGTCGTAAACGGCAAGAGCCTCTTCCACCTTGGCCTTGAGGGCAGCATCATCCTCAATTCTAAATTATCGGTTAGCCATGTACGTCATCAACAAAACGGCAATTATAAAAGGGAGGGTCGACTTACAAGTTGATGAGCTCAGTGTTGTCCATCTCGAGAAGCATACCAGTGATCTTTCCAGCAAGCTCGGCATTGATAGCCTGGATCTTGGGAAAGATGACCTCACCCAAAATCTGCTTCTGCTGAGCAGGAGGAGCGGAGCTGAGTTGTTGCTGGAGAATGGAGCCGTTGTTGCCCTCAGGTCGGGCAGCTGGGCTGGGGCCATTGGTGCTGCCGTTGTTGTTACGGCCGTTTCCTCCACGTCCAGCACCCTGGCGGCTGTTTGGTGGGTATCCAGGCATGCCGCCGGGTCCAGCATTAGGAGGGGGCATGCCACGGCCACCCTGAGGACCGCCACGGCCACCACCCATGGCAGCCTGCTGAGCCTGAGCCTGCATAGCAGCTATGAACTGAGGAGTACCAGGCTGACCGTACTGAGGAGGGAACTGGCCAGGCATGTACATGTTGGGAGGCATCTGCTGGGGAACACCGCCACGGCCGCCCTGTTGAGGATAGCCAGGGAACTGGCCAGGGCGACCACCCTGAACACCACCCATGCCCATGCCAGGCTGGGGGAAAGGCATGCCACGGCCACCTTGAGGCATGAACCCGGGCTGCTGACCGTAGAAGACGGGAGGCTGCATGTACTGCTGAGGCATACCGGCAGCGGCAGCAGCCTGCTGCATCCGCAACTGATTGCGAGCCTGGATACTAGCCTCGAGCTGGCTCTTGCGAACATCCTTGCGCTGAGCCAGAGCGACGTACAAAGGCTTGCCGTTAATCATACGCTGGGACATCTCGGCAACAGCCTTGGTGGCATCGTCGGGGTTGCTGAAGCAGACAAAACCGAAGCCCTTGCTCTTACCAAACTTCTTATCGCCCTTCTTCTCGGAGCCCTCCTCATCAGCCTCAACAACGGTTCCCTCCTTCTTGGACTCTGCCTCTTGTTCGTCCTCCTTTTCCTTCTCCTCATCAGATCCGTCGGAAGGAGCTTCTCTCATGACTTTGGCAGAGGTAATGGGGCCAAACTCGGAGAACATGTGGCGGAGCTTCTCATCATCGACATCGTCGTCCAGGTTCTTGATGTATAAATTGACGCCCTGGTATTTGCTAGCCTTCTCGAGGCGGGCAGCCTCATAAGACTTGCGAAGCTCCTCCTCACGCTCGTGCTTCTTCTGGGCACGTCCGACGTAGAGATCCTGGCCCTGGAAGTCTTTTCCATTAAGCTCGTCGACAGCCTTGTAAGCGCTCTCATGGGTGGTGTAGTTGACGAAACCAAAGCCTCGGCTCTTTCCGTCCTGATCACGGGCGAGGGATGAAGAAGTGATCTCGCCATACCGCTCGAAGAGTTCGCGGAATTCGTCATCACTGGCCTCGGGATTGACGTTCTTGACATAGATGTTGGTGAAGTTGGCCTTCATTTCGTCGAATTTGCTCTGACGATCCTTCTTGGGGATGTGGTGGCCGACGTAGACCTTCTTCTCGTTCAAAAGCATGCCATTGACATGCTTAATGGCCTGTTGAGCAGATTCGTCGGTCTCGTAGTGAACAAATCCGTAGCCCTTGGAGTTACCGTGCTCATCCTGGGCAACCTTGCAGCTCAAAATGTTGCCAAAGGCAGCAAAGGTATCATGGAGAGCCTTGTTGTCGATGGCGACATCCAGGTTCTTGATGAAGACGTTGCCCTGGCCGGTCTTGCGAAGGGCAGGATCACGCTGGGACCACATGATGCGGCAAGGACGACCCTTGATGATGGTGTAGTTGAGTTCCTCGAGGGCTTTCTCACCATCAGAAGTGGAGTTGTAGTTGACATAGGCGTATCCAAGGGAGCGACGAGTGACGGCGTCACGGCAGACACGGATAGAAGCGACAGCACCGATTTGGGAGAAGAGCTCGAAGAGCATGGCCTCAGTGACGGAGGGGTCGAGTTCTCCGACGTACAGAGAGGCCGAGTTCTGGGGGTGAGGGGCGGCAGAATTGGGGGTAGGAGCTGAGGCGTCTTCGGAGCCACCGCTGACGTTGGTGTCAACGGTAGGCTTGGTATCACCGCCATTGTTGAGGGAAGTGTTGTTGAGGTCGTTGGCAAGCTGATCAACAGCGCCGGAAGTAGTGCTGGCGGCCATTTTTGGTGATGGAGGATATTGAAGGTGAATGAATCTTATGTAAGCCAAAAGGGTTGTTAAGGTCAGCACGCGCGGTTCGAGGGACTTTTTCAAGTGGCCGGGAAGTGTGGACTGTCATCCGTCACACAACGATAATGAGGTAACAGAGCGCAAGACATACCGGTTCAACGACAGTTGTCCAACGAGGGCAAAACAATTTTGATGGGTTTTCCGCACACCGAATGAAAATACGTGGCAGGATAAGGAGGACACAGAGAGGAGCTTGAGTGGCGACGGAGAAGCCTGCTCAAAAATTAATCGTGTTGTGGAGGGAGGTCGTGTCTGCACAAAGGCAGGAAAACGGATGGGGGTTTTTTTGGCAAGTTTTGAATTTTTTTTGGAATTTTTTGTTGTTGATGCACAAGAGCAAGAACAGAGAACCAGGTCTAGGACCGTACCTCTGAACCGACTCGCGTTTGGGTTTTTGGGTGTCTTGAGATAAAGGGTGGTGGTTGTGTGGGAGAGGAGGAGAGGAAATTTCATTTTCAAATATTTTTTTTTTTTTTTGTATGGGCTGCCACATCTGGCGGGCTGGTGGATCGACCCTTCCTGGACAAAGCTCGAGAGTACCTGGGTCCTTTGTCGCGTTATGCACACGGTCTTGTGCACTGTGTACATCGCATGGAGAAAGGCACGTGCAACAGTTTTTCTGGTTGGGTTCACACACAGTAAGAACCATGCAGTCTGTTTCGTCGAATTTTCTGGTGGGCGGACCAGACACTTGACGCACCTGGCAAAGGTCTGGGGTCTGGTCTTAAAATGGCTTATGAAAACCCTGAATGTCTTAATGTGCCGCTGATCGTCATGCCTCATGCTCGCGATACCCTAGGGCTCTTGAAATTTAGCCCTCAGCAAGCCAGGTTCTCGCTGAAGAATCGCCCGGCCGCATATCCTCAATTTTTCAGTTTCGTCAAATCTTACTCCGAACATGCCGAAGAGAGACTCGCAGTCGACTAGGTTCGTCCACTTGACTGGCTCATCACGTCTGCTACTACTCGTGCCACGCCGTAGGTGTAAAGCAAAGGAAACAAGCGAGCCAAGCGCGACAAGACAACTCTCTTTGATATATACGCTTAGGCGCTACGCACCCCTAAAAAAAGGGAGCAGATTGAGCCAAGATTCTAACAAAGAACGAATCTTTGGTTTGGTGCATGTCTGGCCAAAGTGCTATGCAGCCAATAACAAGACACAACTCGGCCGACCGTCGTGTTTACCATCGTGCCATCTTGCCGTCGTCACCAAACACACACACCCCACCTGACTGCCCCACTTCCTGCGTCCGAAGAGTGCGTGCCTCGATGCACCTCGATGCGTCTCCAGCAGTAGCTCATGACAAATGACAAACAAGCTCACTCTAGAACGCCAGGGCTTTGAACGATAGATGGTGGGTGCAACGACGCCATCGGGTTTGATCTTGCGCAATAGACATCACCCTACCTTATCTGAAAGCACTTTGTTTCGCATGGACTATGCTCAAATGCGCTTAGGCTTGCCACCATCACCATGTTCTCGACCTTCACTGGAAACTCGAGGCGCCCTCGTAATGTCAACCTCAGCGGCCAAGCCGGTAACCCGTTTGTCAACACATCATGGAGCCCTGCTGTTGTTTCCAACGCAACCAAAACCGTGTCCGATGCGCAAGCCCAACGAGAAAAACGACACTTGGAGCGGCAGAGGCTAAAAGCCGCTGGCAAGATCCAGAGTACATGGCGCGGGCATCAGACCAGGTGTAGTTTGGCGAATGGCTGGAGGGCTGCTTTCGATGATTTATATCGCTCATCCGCCTCGCATCTTACTGTAGCAGAGCGTCTGCCCTTGGCTTTCAATCTGCTGCTGTCGTTCTTCTCCCAACGATCCTTCGATGATCTCCAAAGGGCGTACATGTTCGCCAAAGATTGTGAATCGGCGCATATCGAGCACATAGCACCGCGAGGAATTCACGTATCCCGCCTCACGAGGTTGACAGATATTTTAACATATACACTCGGTGCCGTAGTATCAGAAAAGTGAGTTCAGGATTACTCTGACAGAGTGCAGAAAAACCGACGTTGACCGCTTAAAAATCAGGGCAAATTCTCCTTTTGATCTGTCCGTTCTACTCAAGCTCATATCAAGACTCACATCCTATAATGCGCAAACCATCTTAAACTCGATCGACAGTTACTATACGGCGCTGGCAGGCTTGTATCAGGATCGGCGAAACGAGAAATGGGGCGATTTGCTGTTTGATGCACTCAACGTCCCGTTGAACGTGGTGTCGTTTGATGGTCAGTTCTCTAGTTTGCCGTGCCGTCGGTGATTTGCCGCCCACTAACGAATATTCCACAGTGCTAAACGCTGCTTACAAGGCTCTTGCATTTGCCTTCTTCACTAGTAGTGACTTGGGTGTTTTCGAAACACATAGCGCGCGTCTATCGAGCAATGTAAAAACTACGAAGCTAGCCGAGACGATCCAATTCGTCTACGGATCACTTCCGGAGTCACTCCCTTCCAAGCAAGATCTCTTGTGGTTGCTCGCACACTTCATCAGTCTTGGTCGTGCGTCGTTGGACTCGTCGGCAAAGTTCGCCTACCTCAACGCCCTCCTAGTCCAACTGACTTATCTGTCGCCAGAAATCAGCACCTGGATAAATTTGACAACGAAAACTGGTGACAGGCTGAATGACGACGAGGGCGCCTCCCTGCAGCCTCTTAGTCCCTATGTATCAAAACAGCTGCTCTCGCTCGTGGATCATGATGGAATTTCAAACATTTTGCAAGACTTTTCTTCCAACTTGGCCCATTCGGCATCCATGGATTCATACGGGACGAGTCTCCTTGCTGGATACATTCTGACTTTGTTGCATTGTTTCCCAGCCAATGCGGACGAAACGAGGATGCGCTTATTCCTAGAGCAAATTCCTACAGTGTCTGGTTCTGTCCCTACGATAAAATTTTTGTGGCAAATTCTGCGACAGGCCAAGGTTTTTGCAAAAGTAGAAAGGGAGTCAGAACGTCCTTTGGATATCATTCAGCGATATTTGCGCACCACGCCGAACTTGTCTCAGGAGAGCACCGAGGAGCAAGAATGGCGAGTCATTCTTCTATTTCTGGAGCTCTACACCTTCATTCTGCGGCTCAGTGATGATGAGGATTTCTTCAGCGGCATGACGACCCAGATTGTGGAGACCAATTCATCCACGTCTCGACTGCACGAATGTAGTCTATCCTTGAGCGATGTGCAAAGGCTCACCGTCTTCCTCAAAAACACGGCGTTTGTGCTGCACTACAAGGCAAGAGAACTCTCGCAGACGCACAAGGCTATCGAAGCGGCAACAAAGTCACGACTTGACTCGTATCTTGGAGCGGAGGACTCGCCACAGAACGTGGTTCCTACCGATAAATCTTCGCCCTCGGCATCCACAAAGCTGGACCTCGATGGTCTTCGCGCCATTATAACCACTGCTCTAAAGATGCTGTATGAGCGAGATTCGAGGAAGCATTTCCTACCTCCGAACCACTGGCTCATGAACGCCAAACTCGAACAAGAGGATTTCATCAACGCAGTCATCGCGGAGGAGGAACGCCAGAGCCTTGAAGACGATGCAGATAGCGACGACAATGGCGATGAACACGGCGTAGCGGGAAATTTATATGACGAGGACTCTAGCTCCTACTCGACCATGGCTGGACAAAGAGTATCTCGACATGCTCGTCTGGAGCGGATCAAAACGCAGCAAATACGAGCCCAGCGAGAGCGCCGCTTGGCAGAAATGAGACCAAAGCTCGAGATACTGAAACACATGCCTTTTGTCGTGCCGTTTGAAACTAGAGTGCAGATATTCCGCCAATTCATCAGGCTGGACCGAATGCGGCGTGAGGAGAGCAGGCCTTTTTCTATGCACCCCTTCTCCAGGCATCATGCCAAGATCAAACGTGGGCAGCTCTTTGGAGATGCCTTCAACCAATTCTACGAACTTGGGGACGACTTCAAGGACACGATTCAAATCACATTCGTCGACCAGTTTGACACGCCCGAAGCAGGCATCGATGGTGGAGGCGTCACCAAGGAATTTCTCATTGGCGTCACGTCCGAAGCTTTTGCAAATGACGAAAATAGCTTGGGGATGTTCAGCTCCAATGAACAGGGTCTGCTCTTTCCCAACCCCACAGCAGCTGACACGTTGCGCGAATCTCTTCGCCAGGGCGGGCTAAGCGAACACGACCCCGAGTGGAGAGCTGCCGTGACGGGTCTTCTCCAGAGATTCGAGTTCCTAGGACGCATCATCGGCAAATGTCTCTATGATGGAATCCTCGTTGACCTCGCCTTTGCCGGATTTTTCCTGCTCAAATGGCCCTCGTCCGGACCCAGAGACGAGAACACGTACAAGGGCAGTATCAACGATCTCAGGGACATGGATGAGGAACTATACAAGGGTCTTTTGCGGCTCAAAAACTACTCTGGCGACGTATCCGAACTAGGCTTCGACTTCACCGTCACGGATAAAATCTCGCCTCCAGGCCAGCCTGTCCAAACCGTGACGCGCAAACTCATTCCTCAAGGAGACTCCGTCCCCGTCACAAACGACAACCGCCTCCTGTACATCTCGTACGCGGCCCGGCACAGACTCGTAATCCAGCCAAAGCTTCAAACGTCCGCTTTCCTAACGGGTCTGCGGTCTATCATCCGCCCCTCTTGGCTCTCCATGTTCAATCAATCCGAGCTCCAGCGCCTCGTGGGCGGAGACTCGTCCGAAATTGACATTGATGACCTGCGCCGCAACACCGTCTACAGCGGCCTGTATGCCGTTGGTGACGATAACCTCGAGCACCCCACCATTGTACTCTTCTGGAAAGTCATGGCCGGTTTCACAGACAGTCAGAGACGAGACGTCCTCAAGTACGTCAGCTCCACGCCCAGAGCACCCCTTCTGGGCTTCTCGCAGCTTCGTCCGAAATTCAGCATCCGGGATGGCGGAACAGATGAGGATAGACTACCGAGCACGAGTACGTGCGTGAACCTGCTCAAGTTGCCGAGGTATACTAGCGAGGCTGTGCTGAGAGAGAAGCTGCTCTATGCTATCACGTCTGGGGCTGGATTTGACTTGAGTTAACACAACCGTTGATATATGTGTGAGGGGCGTTGGGGCAACGGCGGATCAATCTGCATTAGATAAATGAGCTTGAATGGTACGTAGATACATGTTTTTCTACTCCAGTCTGGAAAGTAGATTCCCGTGAGGGATCGACCATGACACCCATCCGTCATCCAATCATCCATCATTGGTAGCTCTTGGCCAGCAAATGCGGTTTTCTGTCCAACAGGTCCAAGACCATTTGTCCGAATAGACCATTCGCCCATGCGAACCTGTAGTGATGACTGTTAGTCGTTGACACCCCGACTTCTGCCGCCCTCATGTTCAAGAAGACAACAGAGGAGCTACTCATAGGAGGAGAGCGACATACCAAGATCGAGTCCATTTGGAATCATCCCACGTATTCACCGATTCGTGGACAAGTCCCAACTTGCTCGTCGACCCCATGAGCTGCCGTATTCCATGGACGATCTCCTCGTCATTGTCCGACGTCATGGTCTGCATAATGACGGCCATGGGCCATGCCATTCCTGGGCCCAAGTGCGGGCCTCCCGTGGAATTGAGGACGGGGCCAGACCCGTAGTAGGGGTTTGAGCGGGAGAGGACGAAGTCGCGGGTGCGTTGGTATACCTTGTCGGTGTTGGGTCTGAAACCTAGATGGGGGATACTGAGGAGGGATGGGATATTGGCGTCGTCCTGGCGTCGGTTTAGAAATCAGAACAGATATAACCCGTTGTGTGTTTTTGTAAAGACGTACCATGAAGTTGTGAGAGCCGAACCCGTCCACCTCAAAGGCGAAAATGGGTCCAAACTTGGGGTGGTTCACGATGGCAAACTTCTGAACGGCTGCCTCGATGCCACGCGCCATGTCCCTCATCTGCGAGGCAGTTGCCTTGTCAATCGTCTCCATCACCTCCACGCAGGCTTCGAGGTAGCGAGCGAACATCATGTTCGCGGGGATGAAGTACTGATAGATGGTGGAATCGTCCGACGGGCGGAAGAAGCTGCGCACGAGACCAATGTTACCTGCAACCGGGTTGCCGGCGCCTCCGTTGGACACCGTCTCGGTTGCACTGTTTGCATCGCGCAGCCAGGTATAGGGCGACTTGTTTACGTGCCCGTCCTCCGTGTACGTGCCTTGCATCATGTCCATTGCGAGCTTGAGAATAGCCCTGACGGCGTCTGCCCAGCCGAATTTGCCGAAGAACTCGGCGTCCTTGGTCGCGTCGTAGTAGTCCCACGAGAGCTGGAGGAAGGCCGAGATGGAATCCAGCTCGTACTTGCATTCCCACACTTGGTTGGGATCGTAGGGGGGTTTGACTGTGTCGCCGCGCTTGGCGAGCAGGCCGCGCTTGTGGTTGTTGGGCGGCAGTCTGGAGTCCGGTGGCGGCAGGAAGGCATTGCAGTAAGGGAACTTGGCTATGTAGCGGGCTTGAAGATTGATTGTCCCGCGGTAGAGACTGGCGATGTTGTTGTTGTTGTGCGAGGTGGTGTTGAGGATTGGCTTATACGACTGGAGCTGGTTGGCGCTGTCGCGCAGCCACATGGCGTGAATGTCGCCGGTGATGACAAAGGCGAGCTGCAAAGAGAGAGAGAGAGGAACATGAGAAAGGGGGTTCCAAGAAAGCCCAAGAATGGAACATACCTCTTCATCGGGGTTGTCCAGCGCCTTTCCATGCCACAGAACAGTCGTGTCCACGGTGTTGGGCCAGGTATTCACAAACAACCTGTACAGATCGGGGTCTTTGACCAGCGTCCCGACCTTGCTGATGGTCTGTTCCACCTCCGGAACGACGTACGAGCGACATCTTTCGTCTGGTCGCTGAGATGGATACTTGAATCTCCCAGACGAATACGGCGCATGGCCGACGCGGGCGTACTTTTCGTACTCGGGACAATCGCTCGGCACTGCAGCGGCCACCGCGACGGCAGAGGCGACGAGCTGGATCCACTTCATGAGTATCAAGTTATGAAGACGAGCAAGCAAAAGCTGTCTGAAGGAACATTCTGCACCTCCAATCCCGTGGCACTCACATCATCGGTCGCAAGGCATATAAGGGATAATCCACGCACAAATTAAATTAGCGGCCAGTCAGCTGCGCCTCTTTTTTCGTGCAACATCATCAGTCCCATTGCAAGTGCGGGGCGATTTTGGATGAGTTGGTACTAACCAGGGAAAGTAAAGTCCCAACCAGGGAAAGTCCCAGGGAAAGAGCTTTCGCCTCGGGCAACTGGATCACCGGTTTGAGTCGGTTCAGCTGACGGGCACCCAGCTTTGCCGAGCGCCCAATCAGGTATTTGCAAAAAGTCATGAACCACAAACGAGGCAGAGTCTCTCGCCTCTCGCCTCCCCGTCTGCCTCTACATACAACTACAACCACTCCCAAGCACCTTCTTCACCAGCAGCCATGGCAGCACCCGTGCCAGTGTCAAGGTGCGTCCAGCGCAGCGCGCGGTCAATTGCACGATGGACGCCGGGAAGGGTTGTTGTCCCCGGCGTGACTTCAGCGTCAAGGTCAAGATCAAGGACTGCTGGCATGACGTCAAGTCGGCCGATGATGCTTCAGCCATTGGCGGGCATGAGAGTCTTCAGCACCAGCAGGCCAGTTCGAAACAACGACCAAGACGGTGCATTTGACCCCGCGTCGATTGAGCGCGAGTCCGACGAGGTCGACGTGTGCATCGTGGGTGGCGGCCCCGCGGGGTTGAGCGCCGCCATTCGCCTCAAGCAGCTTGCCAATGAGGCCGGCAACGAGGACTTCAGAGTCCTCGTCCTCGAAAAGGCCGGTGACATGGGCGCACATATCCTCTCCGGTGCCGTCATCGAGCCTACATCCATCGACGAGCTTATCCCCGACTGGCTCGACGAGTCCAACCCCAACCGATTCGAACACGCGACACCCGCCACAAAGGACAAGATGCGCATCTTGACCAAGACTGGCTCCATTCCCATTCTAGCTCCGCCGCAAATGCACAACCTCGGCAACTACATTGTCAGCTTGAATCAATTTGTCAAGTGGTTGGCCGAACGGGCCGAGGAGCTCGGCGTCGAGGTGTACCCCGGTTTTGCCGCTGCCGAGGTCTTATACAACTCGGATGGCTCCGTCAAGGGCGTTGCCACAAACGATCTGGGCATCGCTCGTGACGGCAGGCCCAAGGAGTCGTTCGAGCGAGGCATGGAGTTCCACGCACGCGTGACCATGTTTGCTGAAGGATGCCACGGCAGCTTGACCAAGCAGGTCATCAACAAGTTTGATCTCCGCAAGGACAGCCAACACCAAACATATGGCCTGGGGATCAAGGAATTGTGGGAAGTCGATCCGGAAAAGTTCGACGAGGGACTGACCGTTCACGCCATGGGATACCCTCTGCCTATGGACGTCTACGGCGGCTCATGGATGTACCACTTTGGCGACAACCTGGTCACCATCGGCCTCGTCACCGCCCTCGACTACCAAAACCCATGGCTGTCCCCCTACCAAGAGTTCCAAAAACTCAAGAAGCATCCACTCTTCAAGAACGTCCTTGAAGGCGGCAAGTGCATCTCATACGGCGCCCGTGCCCTCGTCGAGGGAGGCTTCCAGTCCATTCCCAAGGTAGCCTTCCCCGGCGGCGCTCTCATCGGCGACTCAGCAGGCTTCGTCAACGTGCCCAAAGTCAAGGGCACCCACAACGCCATGAAGTCAGGCATGCTCGCCGCCGACGCAGCCTGGGGTGCCCTCAGCGCCAGCGACCAAGGCACCGTCTTCCTCTACGACTACGAGGACTCCCTCCGCAAGTCCCCCATCTGGAAAGAGCTCAAGGAGGTGCGCAACATGCGGCCCTCTTTCCACTCTCCGCTCGGTTCCATCGGCGGCGTCCTGTACTCCGCCCTCGAGGCCTTCATATTCAAGGGCCGCGTCCCCTGGACCTTCAAGCACAAGACTCCCGACCACGCCGCCACGAAACCCGCCGACAAGTTCCGGAAGATCGAGTATCCCCAGCCCGACGGCAAAATCTCCTTTGACATACTCACGAGCGTATCCCGCACCGGCACCAACCACGAGGAAGACCAACCCGTTCACCTGCAAGTCAAGGACTGGGATGCCCATACTGAGAAGGCCTACCCGCCGTTCAAGGGCCTCGAAAATCGTTTCTGCCCCGCCGGTGTGTACGAGTACGTGGAAGACGAGTCGAAACCCCATGGTGTTCGATTTCAAATCAATGCGCAAAAGTGAGTTTTTCTTTCGTTCATTCTTTCATTCGTTCATTCTTTCATTCTTGCTTTTATTGCCCTATTTTTTTTTCTTGGCCTCAATAACATACGCCCCAACAACCACGAACAATCACGAACATGACTAACGATGCCTCAGTTGCATTCACTGCAAGACGTGCGATATCAAAGCTCCCCAACAAGATATCAATTGGCAGGTGCCTCAGGGCGGGGAGGGCCCTAAATACTACATGACTTGAGTTGATTAATTTTTTGGCGCATACGGAGTAGCAATTGCCTATCTGTTCCTCTACTGCTCGAAAATTTGCACACATACGCGCATCCATATGTGTTGGTTCACAGTTTCCATAGTACGGGCTCTGGTAGATGCATTTTCGGCCGCTGGGCAGGCAATCAAGTCTTATTTGTACATAACACACGGGAAGGGAATGGGAGCAAGCAAATGAATGGCGTTGAACAATCAGGTGCGGTATCATAGAGCACCATTGTGAGACGAAAGTAAAACAGAAAAATACAAAAGGGCCGCTCATTTATGATTGCAGCCATGGTCAGGGTTGGTTGGCTGCAACGTTGACAATAGTGTGCCCCAGTTTATGCATTCCACGTGTTCGTTCCGTCTCTTGCTCAGATGGTTTGTTCGCGCAAAGAAAAAGAGACGTGGTAAATTATGACCATGTGCACAGAAAATGAACAGTGAAAAATTATGAACAGAACCCTGCGCTTTGAGCGACAGTACGGAGTGATGTGACGCAATAGATGACACATGCGAGTTCAAGCTCAAATGTTAATTTCACACGTGCAAAAAAAAAAACCCTGACGTTGCTTTTGCTTGCGGCGAGCTTTCCCAAAAAGAGGGATTTAGCCGGCAGGTCCCCCTGGGAGGCTCTGCTCAAGGTTGCGAAATGAGGAAATGTTAGTGCGGTACTTCCAGCTCCAGCTCCCTCGCGGCGGCTGCGTGCGCGTCAAGTAGCTCTACCTGTGCATCCCTGTAGCCGCAAGATTTTACACTCCAGTCGGGCACAGTTCGACAGGAGATCGCAGCCCTTTTGGAGCGCCAGGCGGCGAAAAAAATGTAGGCAGTGAACGCCCCATGACTACAGATGGACATTTCGCAATTTTCCTGCACAAATTCGATGCTGGAATCATGTTGCCGCGACGTGACAATGTGAGATCACGGTGGCGGGTGCGAGCGAGAGCAAACGAGGCTCCGGTATCGATACTTGGGGCTCCAGCCAGTCAAAAGGCTGCAAACGGCCAGTTTCTCGTCACGGACGCTGCGAAACAAATGATTGGACAGGAATCCATGACTCACACACGCGCAACAGAAAAATACCGCCCTCCGCCCCCCGGCCCCCAGTCAAGAAAAAGGGGGACAAAAAAAAAGAAAATTTTACTACGTTGTCGCGTCATGGTTTCTGCTTGCGACGCGATGTGTCGCCACTCCCGAGACCGCATCTTTAAGGGGATGGCGGCATCTTGCTAGTTGTCGACTGAATGTCGCGTAAGATACATGTGCAGGCGACTAAGGAACATAAGGATGCCACAGAATTCGAATAGACTAGCAGGCTCTACCAAGTGACGTTGGCTGTCCGAAGTCTCGGTCGGCGGCGGTAGGCAGGCAAGAGTTTGGGATGGTTGAGAGGGAAGAAAAAGATGGCACGACGGCACCCCGGTGGATAGGTCTGATGGTCTGGTGGATGTTTCACACTGGAACCGGACAGTGAGAGGTCTGGGCTGTGCTAGGGTGCTAGGATGAGAAGGGGTGCTGCTGGGGTTGGACAGGAGGCAATTTCAGGGAGAAGGGGTGGCGGATAAGGGGCGGCTGGTCCACGACGCGAACGGGCCCATGCGTGGATTGAGACCCAGCTTGAGACCCAGCTGGGACCCGGCCACTGTTGTCCGCATCCGCCCGAGGTCTACGGAGTACTCCGTAGCTGGGGAGATAGATATTGCTTGGTTGTGAACCGCGAACGCGGAATCGTGGCACAATATCGTGGTCTGCTGGCTGGCTAGGATCGCCTTCAGATCGTGCGTTCGGGACTGTTCGGCACAGTCAGTCGGCAGCTTCACAACAGCAGCTGTAGTATCGTTCGCGGCTGCAGTCGTGCTCGTAATAGAAGTCGATAAAAGCCGAGGGTCGGTGTGGGATGCTGGTGGTAATAAGCTGGAGCATAATAAGGACAGATAAGGAGCGAACAGAAAGGGTGGGCTGGCTGGCGAGAGGAGAGAAAGGAGAGAGGGAGTTTTTTATGTGCAACACAAGAAAATACGCGCTGCGTGCCCAGACAAATGAGCATGGGGGACCACTTTTCTTGCTTTGCTGACCTGAACAAAAGTCGATTGCTGGAGGACCCAAAAGACTGGCTCTGGCTCAGTGAGGAAGGCTGGTCGACGTCAAAAGTTCGGCTTCAACATCGCAAACAGAATGCAGGTGGGAAGCAAAAATGCCGAACGTGAAGCACAGTAATCTTCTTCGACGTGCCTTCGCATACCGCGAATCGCCGCTGGCCGCCTTTCACCACAACCGACTCTATCCTCATCTTCGTCCATTACCAGACCAGACGTCTTCAACTCGTCGCTCCTGGCTTAGGGCAGTGGAATATGTGAATATGTACGGCGCCGGCAGTCTACAGGTACTCTCTGCTGAGCCGTGATAAGAAGGTACCTCAGGGGCTCCGCTGGGGCCGTTCTGGGTTGCATGGTGGAAAAAAAAGGAGATAAAATCGCCACTTTTCGGCCACCTGATTGGCTGCAGATGGTCCTGGCTCATGCGCTAACCTCAGGCCTAACACTCCAGCGTCGACGCCACAGGCTTGTTGTTGCCTGGGTTGCTGGGAGAACTGGCCAGACGACAGGTGAGCAAAATTATAAGTACCCAGGCCTCCCCCAGACCGCTTATCATGTAGCCCTTTGCGCGGAAGTCCCGACCGGTTGGCCCTGCGTACCTCCCACACAAGTCGGCCACACCTCGAATAATTTTTCATCCCTCCCATCCTTCCACACGTCACGCCCCCACTCATTCACACTTTGCCGGCTTCGCTCCGCTTCGCTTTCCATTTTCTCTCACTGTTTCTCTCAGTTGTTTGGCATCGCCTGACGCTTCAGTCTCGTTGCAGACCCAACCAAGTCTCTCTCGCTGTACGCGCCGTCCGCGAGTTTGGCAATCTGAGACACGCATTACCTGCGCAAGTGCGAGATAACCCTGGAACAAGCGAACCGAGTCTCGAGCATCGTGCCCAAGCTGAACGGCGACATCTCCTGTAACGATCAGGCACTTTAGTTGAACTGGAACACGTTCTCGGAACCTGTCGCCTTGCCCTCTTTTGTCGCAACTGATCCCCTGGTCATCGACGAAGACAGAACTGCGAGATCTCATCGTTTTTGGTGTCGTCGCCATCGGATCCTTGCGAGTGCGTAGACAACAATTAGAAGAGATTTAAAAGTACAAATTCGAACTGGCCCTCAAGTGAACGAACACGAGTTCGAACCTGAGATCGAGAAAGCTAGGAAGACGAGTCTCGTCTCTCCTTCTCATATCTACAACTGCGTTGTGTCAGGACTCTCGTCGCACCGCATCAAAATTTCCATCTGTGCACCATTCTGTAGGGGAGACATTTGCTTGTTCATCTCCCACGAGTGGTAAGAACGTCTCCTGTTCCAAATCCTCCTGTTGCTGTCCTACCTGGGTCCACGTGTCAGAATCGTGGGTTGAATGGGGCACACAAAACACCACCCACACCATGGTTCTCCTCGTATCCCAGTTCCCAGTCACTTTCTAAAACCATTATCTTGAAAAGCTCGCGTTTTAGTGAAGTTGGACTAACAGCCTCCAGATCTGCTCAGTACTAGGACGTCTTTGTGTGCATCAGACAGTCGTCATTCTCATCATGGAGGGTATCCAAACACATCCGTCCAATGCCGCGCAGGCAAAGGCCTTCACTGCGCCTGGCTCGCTCTCGTTCCCAGGAGCTACAAACGAGCTGACGCCGCCGGCCAGTGGCGGTGACTCCTTGCAGCGTCCAGCTGTCAACGGCCAGCAGGCAGCCAACGGAAATGGGGTGACTCCCGCTACTCCCGCTGCCACGCCTTCTGCCACCCAAGGCCCTAGCGGTATCACTCCTACTTTGCAGTATGTATTATCCTGAGTGACCGGGTGTGTCTTTCTTGCTCAGTGGCGCTTATCCTCCAACTCAAAGGAACATCGTTGCCACCGTCAATCTCGATTGCCGTCTGGACCTCAAGACGATCGCCCTGCATGCCCGAAATGCGGAATACAACCCCAAGGTAGACACATATGCTGGCATGATTTCCATCATTTTGTCCATCAAATGCTGACCCGCTTAAAGCGTTTCGCTGCTGTCATCATGCGAATCCGTGAGCCCAAAACGACGGCTTTGATCTTCGCCAGTGGTAAAATGGTTGTCACTGGTGCCAAATCCGAGGATGACTCTAAGTTGGCATCAAGAAAATATGCCCGTATCATTCAGAAGCTGGGTTTCAACGCCAAGTTTACAGACTTCAAGATCCAGAATATCGTCGGCTCTTGTGATATCAAGTTCCCCATTCGATTGGAGGGTTTGGCTTCGCGCCATCACAATTTCAGTTCTTACGAACCTGAATTGTTTCCTGGTCTCATTTACCGCATGATCAAGCCCAAGATCGTTCTTCTTATTTTCGTCAGTGGCAAGATTGTCTTGACTGGTGCGAAGGTTCGAGAGGAGATCTATCAGGCTTTCGAAATGATTTACCCTGTGTTGCAAGGTTGGTGAAACCCCGAATTTCAATCAGAGATCTCCAAACACTGACATTATTGCTTAGACTTTCGAAAAGTTTAGAGCACATTGGGTTGGCCACGGCGCGCTTTTTACTCACGCCTGGTGTACCACCAACGTCCCCTTACCATTTTATTTTCGCATGTACGACTAGACCTTTGGTCCACGATACCATGATTGCTTCATCCTCCACGACGCTCCTCCTGTTCCTTGATAGGTCACAATCAAGCTGCACTGGAGTCGTCATTGTATCATTTGATTATGCATTGCATCGGCGTTGGCAAAAGGCTTGACAGGGGAGGGCAACATCGTTTTTTATCACATTTTTAAAAAGTGCGACGGAATTGGTCCAGGCAGAAAGAACGAGATTACTCAACCCGCAACATTTCATAGATTGATCGTGCTCTGCCATGGATTGGTGCGCCGTCTGAAGTCACTTTAATATTTTTCGAGGGCTTAGGTCGAGTGGACAAGCCCATGAGGAAGGTCGAGGAAGGTCACCGCGATCAAGTGTTACTTGGGTCGCAGTGACGACTACGCTTTTGAGTTGACCCCCCAAAAAAGGGTGTGCTATTTTGCACGCTCAGACACAATGGCGGATATGCTAAAGCTGCCTGCTCAGTATTTCAGCGCAGCATTAAGCCATCAATGATTACCCGAGAACGTCACTGGCATATATATTATATGACTGTGTTCTCATTAGGTAGCATATGAACAAAGGGTCACCATGAATATGCCACTTCTCACATGCCAGCGAACATATGTGTCCGCCATGATGTAGCGCTGAGATTTAAGTAAAAGCACGAGTAAACCCTCCGAAGTGAAGTAATTCGAGGAAGTCCAAGACTTCTTTCACCTGTTCAGACCACGACAACAGCGCAAGATGGTACACAAAAAGGACACAGCCCACACGGATCTCCGGACATGTCCACCGATGTCGGCAGTATGGCGGTCTCCACTTAGACCACCAACAACAAACCTCTCCTCTTCCTGAGCCGACACAAACTCGTCTGTACTCCGTATTTTATAAGAGACTACGAGTTCCAAGCCAATTGTTGGAAAGAAAACTGCATACAAACCATCATCATAAAAGCCTGTTGCTCATCGTGAGAGAGAGAGCACACCCGACACCCCAATGGAGAACAAAACACCATCATCCATTCTCATAATCGGCTCTGGTGTATTCGGCCTTAGCACAGCCTGGGCATTGACCAAAAGACGCCAATTTGCCAGCATATCCATCACCGTTGTTGATGATACGTCCAGCGGCCAATTCCCACCAGATGACTGCGCAAGCGTGGATTCATCAAGAATCATTCGCCCTGACTACGCCGACGTCGATTATACCACTCTAGCAGCCGAGGCTCAAGAGGAATGGAGAAAGCAGGGCGATGATGACCTTGGTGGACAGGGTCGCTACACCGAGTCGGGCTTCGTCCTCACGGCATATCACCCTACGGAGCTAAAGGTTGGGGCCAAGTCGGGAATGTACTATACCAAGGAGAGCTGGAAGAACTGTGTTGAAATGGCGCAGAGGGGTGGCCATTCGGCCGATAAGATCAAGGTGCTTGAGAGTACAGAAGCCCTGAACACATTCCTGGGCACGGAGACATACCCGGGCGATTGGGGGTATCTGAACACTTTGTCGGGATGGGCCAACGCTGGCAGAGGGATGGAGTGGCTCTATGAGCGAGTCAAGGCAACGGGTCGAGTCAGCTTTGTGAATGCTGGCGTTGAAAAGTTGACGACGGAAGGCGATCGTGTTACCGGCGCGAGATTGGCTGATGGGGAGTGTCTTACCGCCGACGTTGTCCTCGTCGCTGCAGGAGCGTGGACAGGGGGCCTGATTGATCTGAGAGGACGAGTCGAGGCAACGGGCCACGTCTTGGGCTACATTGATATCAGCGAGGAGGAGCTCGGCGTTCTCTCCAAGCAACCGGTTGTGCTGAACCTGTCATCCGGACTCTTCATCATCCCTCCACAAGAGAGGATCCTCAAAGTTGCCCGACACAGCTTCGGGTACCTCAATCCAGTTACAGTACACAACGCGTTGCCCTTGTCGCCATCACTGGAGAGAAAGCCAATTACAGTGTCAAAGCCATCTACCAGGCGAGATGCAGGCGCGAATCGGCTTCCACACGAAGCAGATGTGGACCTTAGAAAGGGGCTTGCCCAGCTCTCCCCAATCAAGGGTCTCGAGAACAGACCTTGGAAAGAAACCAGACTGTGCTGGTACTCTGATACAAAGGATGGAAACTGGCTGGTGGACTGGCATCCCGGATGGAAGGGCCTCTTCATTGCTACGGGAGACAGTGGCCATGGGTACAAGTTCTTGCCGTTGCTGGGCGAAAAGGTGCTGGACTGCATGCTGGGAAAGGGAGGGGTGCATGGGGATAAGTGGAAGTGGAAAGACGTTGACGATGACTCTGTTGGGAGAGAGGTTGATGGTATATTCAAGGGGCTCATCACGATGGATGGCAGTCGGGGCGGGTATCCGGGGATGGTGCTGGAGAAAGAGTTGTGTAGAGGATTCCCGCAGGCCAAGATATGAGGTCGACCGCAGCTGCTCTGGTATGATAAAAAAAAATACAATCGGATCATTCGCTAATCGGAATTTTATATGGATTACGTGGCGCAACTGGTGATACCCATCACACGAGTGGTGAGGCAGAGAGACCTCACCCAATTCCACGACCAAGTGCCATTTGTGGTCGAACAACGTAATTGGCATTGGATCCCTGTTCACATGTCAACTCGATAGTGAGAACCAAATCATCGACATTCAAATTGTATTTGTAACAAGTTTCAGTACCAAGACTTTTCCCAGAAGAAGTTTGAGAAGTTGGTCAAAAAGCTTTGGCAGACCCGAAGCTTTCGTTAAAGTGGATATGCACATACCGGGGCTGCACCTTCACGACAATAACCTCAGCTCGACCACTGAGCAAGGCACTTTTACAACGACACCAACACGCCTCGAACATGTCGTGACGTGGCGAGTCAAGGCTATTCACCATTCACAATGTCCCCTGGAAAAGGGTTTCCCGATTTCCCAGACGTCAAAGCGAAGCTTCAGAAACCCACCAAGCAGTCGGCCTTTGATCGACAACGGGCCGAAGCCGAAGCCAAGCGCAAGCGCGAGGCTGCCGAAACTGCCGCCGTATACGCCGATTTCGTGAAGAGCTTCGATCGCGAAGATGACGAGAGGGACACTGCGCCAACATCTGGTGCATTTGGGGGATCTCCGAGGGGGAGACGGGGCTTTTCCGGAGCAGGAGCGGGACCAGGAGGACCAGGACCGCTGGGGCATGGCGCCTCCAAGAGACACTTTGTCTCGTCGACGTTGAAAAGCGGCCCGGGCAGCCTGGGGCCGGCCCCGAACAGTTTTGCGAAGAAGAGATCTTTCAACGATTTCAAAGGCTCGGGAGATCGATTGGGTGCACCGAGCTTCGAGGAACCGATTCCCGGGCCGAAGCCGACGTCGGTCGCACAGGCTTTTCATGCGAGTGACGATGAGGACTCGGGCGAAGCTAGAGATCGAGCAGAGGAGAAAGCGATTGCGAAGCCTACACTCAGACTGACCAACATGCCGCCGGGGACGTCGCCTGCTGTGGTCAAGGCCTTGATGCCCGACAACTTGAACGTGGAAAACGTCAAGATTCTGCCTCCTGCTGGCCCGGGTGGCTCGGAAAGAAAGTGTACCGTTGCGATTGTCACACTCTCGCAAGATACACCGGCAAACGAGATTGACACAGCGGTCACCACATTGCAAAACCGTTATCTGGGCTACGGGTACTATCTGTCTCTACATCGACATCTGTCTTCTGCCGTGGCGGCGTCAGCAACTCTACCTAGCATATCCTCCTCGACAGCCGGTGCGCATCCATTTGGAGCGAAACCAGTAGAGCGACCGGCCGGCCGGGATAAGCTGCCACATCATCAGCAGGGGATCCATCGCGGGTTCGCACCTCCTTCCTCGTATGGTCCCGTTGGCACAGGCGTGGCCAGAGCAAACTTGCTGCACGTTCCTGTGAGACCGCCACAAGACGTCAGAACAATCCAATTGATCAACAAAGTCATCGAGGGCGTTCTGGAGCATGGACCAGAGTTTGAGGCATTACTCATGTCGCGAGCTGAAGTCCAACGAGAAGAGAAATGGGCTTGGATATGGGATGCCCGAAGCGAAGGTGGCATTTGGTATCGATGGCAGCTCTGGCAGGTCGTGACGGGCTCCGATCCGAACCAGCGCAAAGGAAAATACGTTCCTCTGTTCGACGGCAGTCATGCGTGGAAATCACCAGAGAAGGGTTTGGTCTTTGAGTACACGACATCCCTGGATGAGTTTGTGTCAGACGAGGAGTACAACTCCTCCGATGACGAGGACATGTACGGGGAAGGCAACGCCGACCACAATGGCACTGAGACAGAAAAGGTGTTTCTCAATCCTCTTGACAAAGCCAAGCTTGTCCACCTGCTGGCGAGACTGCCCACCACCATGGCCAAGCTGCGGAAAGGAGACATTGCCAGAGTTGCAACGTTTGCCATTACGCATGCCAGCCGCGGAGCGGACGAGGTCGTGGACATGGTCGTTGCAAACGTCGAGAAACCCCTGTCCCTGACGTCTGCCAACCCGAGGCACGAGAAAGGTGCAAAGCCAAATCCAGCGGCTACAAACACAGAGGAGGGAGCTGCGAATGACGCCCTGGATACGAGCAGCGCTAGCTTGGTGGCACTTTACGTGGTGAGCGACATTCTATCGTCTTCGTCCACAAGCGGAGTTCGACACGCCTGGCGCTTCCGACAGCTGTTTGAAACATGCCTGCGCGAGCGCAAAGTATTCGAGAGACTAGGTGGCATGGCTGAAAAGCTAGGCTGGGGCCGGCTCCGAGCTGAAAAGTGGAAGCGAAGTGTTCATCTTGTCCTCAATTTATGGGAAGGATGGTGCGTTTTCCCCGCCGAGTCCCAGGAACTATTTGTCAAGACATTTGAATCACCGCCCTCACTGAAAGCTGAGGACAAGGCGGACGAATCGTCAAACCGCAACAAGTGGAAGACTGTGGAAGCTCTGCCAGTCGCAAAGAACGAGGCAAGCGCCAGAACCGCGGCTGAAGAAGAGTCCGCCGCGATGCAAGATGATGTTGACGGGGAGTCCTTGGCTGAGGATGACGTGATGGGCGAGCCTATCGATGAGGAAGATGTTGAAGGAGAGCCCATCGACGAGGACGATGTGGCAGGGGAGCCTATCGACGACGACGAGCTTGGAGGCGAGGCTATGGACCAAGATGTAGAGGACAGGATGGACAAGGATCCGGATGAAGGGAAGGGCGTCCGGGTTGACCAGGAATCTGCAGCCGGGGTCCAACAACGGAAGCGGATGCGAGCAGTGGACATGTTTGCCGACTCGGACGGCTCAAACTAATGAGCCGTGGGAGCAATAGCATCACTAGGGACAGGGACAGGGACAGGATAGGGTTAGGGACATGAATCCTCATGAAGGACCCCATGCTTAAACCTAACAGGGCTGATATTTTTGGAGAATTTTTCCTTCAAGGAGGTAAAATACGAAGGCATTGTATTCGTATTCAGAGCAAGTAGGCAAGGAAGGGACGGTAAGCAGGGTATATCCGGAATACTTTGCGGGAATGCCTCGTGATAACGCATGGATGGAATTGCACGATGCGCCACGGACTACTCCGTCTACGTATGATATAATACTCTGTATCGATCAGATGGGGCATCAGATAGCAGATGGTGTGAGAATAAGCCTCGTTCTACAAGTCACAAATTCCCTGACGTCTGTCTCGGCCCGGCCGTCATCTTGTTCTCATCCGGTGCTGTCATGTCGTGACAAGCTCGTGACAAGCGCGAGCCAACAACGAACGACTTGCTGGCGGTCATGAGGCATTGCATGCCCCACAACAGGCATTGATCAAGTCCAATAGAAACTTGCTCACCTCGGGACCGCGAATTCAAGATACAACAATTTATATGCAAGTATGCAGTAATAAGACGGCGCCAACAAGAGGCAGATAGGATCTGGCTTTAGAACAAAGACGGCAAGGCGGGTCCGGTTGCTGACGCTTTCGGTTGCGTCTGGGCAACGGCGCGTGTTTCATGATCTGGGCAAGGGCAAGAGGCCATGGCTCTCAAGAGGCTGCGTATTTTTTTTTCAACCCCGCGAGGCCTTTGATTATACCCAGAGTGAAACCCAAACCCCGCCATCAAATTTCGAGAGCGCTTTGCACAACGCGAAGAAACCAACTGCGCCCATCCGTTCCGCTGGCTCTCATCCCATGCTACATCAAGGCCACTTGCCGAGGTTTGCCTTGTGAGCTCACGCACGAGCAGGAACTCGGCGGGAGGCCGATCGGAGCCTCTCGCCTCAAGGCACGCGCAGCGGGCTGGCCTCGGTGTCGTCGACCTCGGTATTTGCTTCGGTACAGTTTTCGGGTCCGACTACCCTCATCATGCCTCTTATCAACGGGCAAAAGATGGCCTGGTACGTCCCTTGTTGAATTTGCCGCAAAATGTCCTGACGGTGCTTGCTCGAGAAACCCAACCCTCCTCCTCCTCCCGTCCTCCCGTCCTTCCCTCCTTCCCTCCTCCCCTCCTTCCCTCCTTCCCCCCCTCTCATCGTGCAGCCACAACTAATGGACCAATGTTCAGCGAGCCTTGCATTCGCGGCCACCGTTCGACCAAATGCACGCATGCCAACGAGCGCCTCATGGTTCCGGTACGGAAGCCTGGCCGGCCGTTGAGCTCATGTCCGCACCCGTCTTCGCGACCATGCGCATGCGCCGCTGTGACTGCAGCGATTCCAAGGAGACAGAAGTGCCATTGCGGGCCGCCAGATAATGCCGCTGTCGAAGACCAGCCAGCAAAGGACCTGTCGTCAACCACCGCGGTAACACCTCCGAGCCCACCCAAGCCCGCAACTGCTGGATTTCGAGTACAGAAGCAAGGCGCAAAGGTTGGGCCGAGCAGGAAGCAGTCCGTCGACATTGCGGGACTTCAGAGAATGGACTCGAGCCAAATCAACGTCGTACCGCTGTACAACGACAACGGGATGAGTCCACAGCTGAGCTCGACAAATGGCTCTCCCACGCCCATGCCAGACACGTCGTTGTACGCATCAATAGCCGTGACACCGAGTGACAGCTCGTTTAGTAGTGCCGAATCGGGCATATACCCCATGTTTCCGTATGCACCAGCGCCTATCATGGTGCCAACGGGTCAGGCAAAACCGGCGGTGAACGGACAAAATGGTGTTTCAACCAACGGCACCGCGGACTCGGGACCAGAAACGCTCAGGAGCTGTTGTGGTGGAAGGGCGAAGGGCACAAAGAGCCGGGCAGCGACTCCTCCTCCCCCTCTTGTATCCGTCAACACATCAGACGTCAGCAGCGACGACATTGACATTGGGCCGGCGGCCAAGAGCTGCTGCTCCTCAAAGACAACCTCATCCACTCAACGAGAGAAGAAGCATGCTCCAGGGCATGCTCCAGGGGTCATGCCACCGCCAGGAGTGTCATTCGTCCCGAATGGAATCATGATGCCTCCTCCCTTCCAGCACCCCATGGTCATGGCCAGCGGAATGTATCCTTTCTACGCTCAGCCCAACATCTTCAACTTCCCTCCACAGTATGGATCGTACTTGCAGCCTCTCCAGCCCGAACAATGGAGACAAGTCATGGCCGCCATGGCTTTCAGTCAAAATGTAGGAGGCCAATCTTTTGGCATGGCAGGACCGTTGCCCATGCAGCAGCAGCAGCATCCTCATCATCATCATCATCATCATCAACAACAACAACAAACCCCGACAACACCGAATGAATCATCGTGGACGTCACATCAGTGCAGCTGTGGCGATAGTTGCCAGTGCGTCGGATGCGCCGCCCACCCATACAACGAGGCAACGCAGGACTATGTGCGCTCGGCCTGGAATATGATGAAGGAGGATCCGGAAACAGGAAATTCCCACGCCAACGGCGGCGTCACGCATCTTAATGGCGTAACGGACGGCGGCGCAAATGCTTCGAAGGGTGAACAGGAAGAGGCTGCGAATGCATCTTCCAACGGGACGACAACGCCCATCAAACCTCACCACGACGGGACCAGGTCGCCTGTGGCAGCACAAACCCCGCCGGATGCAGAATCTGGCGCAAGTGAAGAGCAAGCACTGTGTGCCAGCGACTTCTTCTTCGTGAGCTACCCATTCGGCGACTCATGTGCCGGAGAGACGATGAGCTGTCCCTGCGGCGATGACTGCCAGTGCATTGGTTGCGCCATTCACAATAATCCCGGCCCGGCGACGGGCGCAAAACATGAACCCATCTAGGGAGTTTTCCACTTTTTTTTGCACAAAGCGCGATTGATCATGTCAGGCTATCCGAACATGCAGATGGTGAGCAATCGTGGACCACGAGCGTATTTCTCGCGGTACATTGTACATATTTCGGCTTTGGCGCGGATGAAACGACGTAGACAGTTTTTCTCTAATCTGCTGAAGCATTTATTTCTCTGGTGCTGTAGATAGATACCCAAGATACAAGACTCGTATGCACAATTCGAGGAAGAAGGGCGTTGGCCCAAACACCAAATGAATTAGAGGAACGAATATCGGCTCACAGACGCTGCTTGCACGGTGGTGACCTTGTAATGGAGGCTGTGAAGGACCAGAAATGTCACTGCGTGATTGAAAGAGCTCACAGTACCTAGCTAAATTTCACGTCAAACGAGTGCTTCAACAGCCGTACGTAGTTTAGAACCGGCCGGGGCGGCAGTTCCGTGGCCGGGCCGGAACGATTGAACAAGTGATGAAGCAGAAAAGTGGGTCCCGAATATGACGTGTCTCACCTTTTTTATCTCACCTCACCGACCTGACTTTCACTCGTGTCTTTTTCCACGAAACCACGCCGAAAAAAAAAAAAACAACAAAATCGGATTCTATCCATGGCCAAGACTTCGTCAGTTTCCATGAGGAGCACACAACACCCCGGTCACTGAACGCGCCCAACCCAGCTAGCTAAGCAGGCTCTTCGCCGCCGCCGCAACAACAACAAGAAGGATGCCCGAAGCGCGCGCAGACGATTCCCATCCTCATGACGACGCGCGCGGACGCTCTAGATCACAGTCACAATCACAATCGTCAGGACGACGCGCGCGGCGCTCCCACCACCGCCGGCGGCCGCACAAGTCGCGCGGCGCAGGCGACAAGGGCAGACCGCTGCTGCCCTTCTCCGCCCGCGCCCTCACAAAGTCTGACTTGCGCGCGTTCGAGCCCCTGTTCGCGCACTATCTTGAGCTGCAGAAGCAGAGGGACCTGGGGGACATGGACGAGCGGGAGGCGCGGGGGCGGTGGAAGAGCTTCGCGGGGAAATGGAACCGCAACGAGCTGGCCGAGGGGTGGTACGACCCCGACATGTTTGCCAGGTGCGCGTCCGAGTACTGCGCGAGGCCGGAGACACGGGGCGACTCTGGCGACCCTGGCGAGGGGGGGGACGGGGACGGGGACGGGGACGAGGACGAGGACGACTACGGGCCGACGCTCCCGGGGGTCGGTGGTGAAGATGGACCGAGGGTGCGGCGGCGGATGGGGGCCCGGTCGGCCACGGCGGCGGATCTGTCGCTGCGGGACGAGCTCGCGCGGGAGAAGAGGGAGGACGAGCGCGAACGGCTCCGGCACGCGCGGAGGGAGGACCGCGCGCTGCAGAAACGGAGGCTGGAGGAGCTCGTGCCGCGCGCGGAGCCGGGCACGCGCGAGCGCAGGCTCGAGAAGAAGAAGGAGGTGAATGAGAAGATGGGCCAGTTCCGGGAGAGGAGCCCCGGGGTCGAGGTCGGGGAGGCGCAGTTGATGGGGGCCGGGGACGAGCTGGAGGAGCATAGGAGGATGAGGGCGAGGGAGAAGGCGAAGAAGTCGCAGAGGCAGGTGAGGCGGGAGGAGTTTGAGAGGGCCAAGGCGGAGGACATGGAGGTGAGGAGGCGGGCGTGGAGGGAGAGGGAGGAGGGCACGGTGAGCATGTTGAAGGAGTTGGCCAAGCAGCGGTTTGGATGACGGGGCCTGTCTTCTGTCTTTGGAAGGGGGGAAAGCGGCCACGACGAGATTCATTCATTTATTGTCCATTTGGCCGCCGGCCCAATCGGCCCATGGCGGCGGTCCTGATCTGATGACGGACGCATTGTGGTCGGTCCCCGGGAAGGTGTTGCGGTGTTTGTAATGTGCATTGAGATGTGCATTGAGATGAGCATTGAGATGAGCATTGTAATGTGGAGAAGTGAACACACGCAGACCCGCCCGGGCCACACTCGGGAACCAAAAAAAAAAAAAAAACCTCATCTTGCAGAATCTGTCACCAACTCCCAACAGCCCTCTATAAAAACGACTCCATCCCGATCACCACATTGCCAAGCAGGAGCAGCAATGGAGGACTACGAGGACGTCGCCTACGCCACCGGGGGTCTGATGGAAGACCCCGAGGACTACTACCCTCCTACACCGCCCCCCACGCGGCAGGTGTTCGAGATGCAGAGCGGCAAGCAGGTGACACTCCATCTGGTGGGACGCAGCCCTACAGAGGCCCATCACCTCTGGAACGGAGCCAAGCTCGTGTCGGATTACCTTGAGCGCGTGCCGTCCAGGGTCCGGGGCAGGTCCGTCCTCGAGCTCGGTGCAGGAGCCGGACTGCCATCGCTGGTGGCTGGCATCCTCGGAGCGGAAAAGGTGGTGGCGTCGGATTTCCCGGATCCAGACCTCGTGGCCAACATGCAGAAGAACATTGATGAATGCGACGAGACTGTTGAACCGAGGGGACACATCGGACGGACCATTGATGCCGTCGGCTTCGTCTGGGGGGCTGATCCGGAGCCGCTCCTGGCCAGACTTGCGCCTCCCGACGGGGCAGCTCGGATTGGAGCAGGGCAAGATGCCGACGCCGACGCCGACAAGGGATCCTCGCCAACGTCGACTCCTCGGGAGCAGAGGGTGAGGCAACGGTTTGACGTGCTGGTGCTCGCTGATCTGCTCTTCCGGCACTCGGAACACGGCGCCCTTGTCAAGACGATCAGGGAGACGATGCGGAGGTCGCGAGAAAGCGCCGCCTACGTCTTCTTCACTTCGTATCGATCATGGAAGCGGGATCTGGACATGAAGTTCTTTGATGTTGCTCGGGACGCGGGTCTGGAGGTGGAGCAGGTCTCGGAAAGGAAGTTGGAGAAGCCCCTCTTCGAAGGAGATCCGGGGGACCTGGATGTGCAAAAGACTGTCAAAGGGTTTGAACTTCGGTGGCGGCCTCAAGACTGTACCGAGCCGTAGGGGAGAATAGTACTTTGTGCATGCGTACACATTGACTTTCCCGATGAACACCCCCCCCTCAAAATGCCCCAAAGGCGATTTTGATGATCAATCCCTATGCGGGCAGGAGAATTATATTTGTTGTGGAGGTGGAGACTCAAGTTGGATGATCCACATAGTACGAACATGTCGTTAACCCCGCCGCGATGACTTGGGGAAAAAAAAAAAAAAAAAAGACAATCAATTCTGGAATCGCCCATTCAGCGGCCTGGCCTGGCATACAACCCATCTTGTCCCTCAACACGCAACAATTACAGCAGCCAGAATGCCCGCTCAGAAAGCCACCGGTCACCTAGCCGACCTCGAGAGAGACGGCTTTGTCGTCGTTCGCGGCATCGTCAGCGGCCAGAAGCTCGAGACATTGCGAGAAGCCAGTGCCAAGGTTGAGAAGCTTGGCCGATCTGGCCAGTGGCCTCATGTCCGCACAGTCGGCAAGCAGTTTCCGCCGTGGACCTTTTCCCCCGAAAAGGGCATCTGGGGCGTCCAGCATCTCATGAGCCCCGACCTGCCGGGGCACGAGGTCTTCACTCGGCAGTACTTCTCCGAGGAAATCCTGAGCATCGCCAAGGAGCTCCTGCAGTGCAGCGACGACGAGCTCGTCATGGAGCTCTTCAACATGCTCGTCCGGCCCGACGGCGATTTCGAGCTCAGGTGGCACCGCGATGACATGCCCGCTGAGGCTACGCCGGAAGAGGAGATGGAGCGTCTCGGGCGTCCTGGCTTCCACGCCCAATACAACCTTGCTCTGTGGGGGGATGAGTCTCTCGTCGTGGTCCCCGGTTCTCACAGACGCCCGAGAACCGACTGTGAGCGCAACGCTGACCCCTTCGAGAAGGTCCTTCCCGACCAGTTGATCGTCGCGCTTGGCCCCGGCGACATTGCTTTTTACAACAACAACATTTTGCATCGGGGAGTATACGATTCCAGCAAGGACCGAGTCACTCTGCATGGCTCAGTCGGTCATTCGGGAGGCAGCAAGCTCCGAGCTCGCAACGTGTTGCAGCATGGAGTTGGAGGCCATGTGGATAAAGTCGACTTGTCCAAGCTGAGTCATGGCGAGAGAAAGCGTGCCGAGGAAATGCGTGCAAGATTGGTCAAGCTGGGCAGCGAGAATGCCCATGTCGGCTACTCTCTGCAGGGTTAGACAAGAGTCTGGAGAAACGGAATTGCGTCTTATCGTCTTGTCCTCCGATGATGGGTCATGAATCCGAGCAAAATGAAACGTGTAAGCTGGAATGCATCTATCCAGTTCGCCGAACAGCTGCGCGTGATGGCCGATCAGAACTGTGCGTCTGCTGTCCCAGGCTGTAGCGTATTTGTGCAGCTGTGATTCGCGTTTTTGCATACGGATCTAGCATTCTATATATAGTGTCCTCGATATCATCATTTTTGTTGAGACCTTTTCCAACGTTGCCAACCGCGAAACGTTTGTCCTTGTCGCACGGTAAAGAGAGACACGCCATGTCCGTGGTCGCCCGTTTCATAGGCGAGCAGACTTGCCACATTTGGTTGGTCTTTGATGGCTGAGATGATGGCGTGAAAATGGCTGCTTGTAAGCGCCGCGATGAGTTCACGCAACCCGGTGCCTACAGTGCACACACTGTCCACGTGATGTGCTCTGCCGCAGAAATGACGGGTTGTCCTTTGTTGTTTGGAGCTGATTTAAATTAGCATCAAAAGCCATTGTTCCGTCTTCTAAACTTAAGCCAAGATGCCCTCTTGCGACGAACTCCGAGTCAATATTGACCATGATTTGCATCTCAAGTGGATGGCTGTCACTGGCCGCTCACCCGACGAACTTGGCCGCCTGCACGAAGAGTACAACGTTTGTTCACGCGTGGAAATTTGACCCGCGCGCCTTCACGGAGCGAATGATTTCCGCAGCGAGGGATGCTAGAGATGATGGCGACTTGAAATCAAAGGATTGAGCTAGACGTTGCTTCCCAAGCCCGAGACCAGGAGACACTTGGGATTCGCATGTTGAACGACAGTCATACACAACCTTGGAAGTTGTCGTGTGACCCTCGAAGCTACATTCGTCAAGTTTGCAAAAGACCGAGCAGCCGCCAAAACATCTTGGAAGGGCTGGCGGGTCTGCTTTACCAAGAGGAAAAGGATGCCATGGAGAGTTGCTCAGCCGGCGGCTCCGGCGATTCGGCAGGAAAATAACGCAGACGACGGCAGCGGCAGCGGAAACGATGACGAAGACCACGAACCTTCAACTCTGTACATGCCGCCGCAAGTGGAGATTATTCGTGGATTTTTTTTTTTTTCGAAAGTGAAGAAGCTGAAGCTGATGGCCCGCGTGAGAAGCTGGCAGGCGGATCGGAGCCAGCATCTCCAAACTTTGCGCACGAGTTTCTACGAGATCCCCTACAACATCAACTAGATACGTCTTTGCCCGTCATCGGCAGCACATCGCCCTCTCTCTACTCCGTGTTGGACGTCGAATCGACCAAATCCGAGCCATATGTGAGTGACGCCGCAGACCAAAATACGGGCGGCAGTCAAACCACAGACTGTGTGCTGGAGACAACCCTCGAATGATTGTCACACAAAGTCCGAAATCCCGTCCCTTGATTATTGCAAGGTATTTAGCAGAATGATGCTGTCATGTCACGTTGGTCACCATTTTATAAAACACGCATCGAACTGAGTGACGAATTTAGCCCCAAGCGTCATTATGCCGACGAACACCTCGTCTTCCCCACGTATCGGACGGGAGTGAATTTCTGCAGCCTCTTGAAGATGCGTCGGTACTTCTGGCATTGTACAAGTTGAGCGGTGGGTGAAGAATCATTCCAAAGTGACCTTGTTGGGTTGATACCCTTGCCGAGGCATTAACTAGGGCCCTGCTGTTTTTAGAGGCCCGGGCTTCCGGCCGCTATTTAGTAATCGTTTGCCTACCCCGATTTCGCGCGAAACGCCGTAAACAGAAGCAAGGTGCTCGATGTGAGGCTCGCGATGTTGTAGTTGAAGAGGCTTGAATTAGTTAGCTTCCCTCACAGGGTTATAGAGGGGCTTAAAGGTGCCTGCATCAGCCAGCCTTTCTTGACGGCAGTTATCGTTAACCTAGATAATTAGTTCTAGTTCTATGCTTAGAGAGGTCACCATCATTGTCTTCAGAAGGCATCGCGAAAATCGTTGTATATAGAATGCCACTAAACGCGTTTGAAGCTAGCTATTAGGGCTATTTAGAGCTACGGAGAGAATGACCTGGCTGCTGCCTAAACACTGGAAAAGGGGTATGACCTTACGCACCTGACGCAACTGCAGACCAGACTGGACCAGACTAAGTAATCCGTACTCCGTACTCCGTATTTGGCAACGTAACCCGTACACATGACGTGGGCGCCTTTGATTGGCCAAGAGTCAGTGTTAGCCAAGCTTGGTACCAGAATCACCACCTGTTTAGTTACAGTATAACAACGCGTGAAACGAGGACATGAGCATCAGCGACTCATCCTGCATTTGTGGCATCCGTATATTCCATTCACGTCCAAAACCCCTCTTAGAATAGGCTCCAAGGGGATATAAGAACCCTCTACTCCGTACTTTAGCTCAGCTGTTGCTTTTACCACGACATGGCTCTCCGTGACTGCATGCATTGCCAAACGCCCACTCCTGACAACTCGAACCAGAAATGCGCGGTTTGCAAATTCCATCCATGGACTCCATGCTCCCATGCCGATTGCGCGAAGCTCCCACCTGTTAAACACCAGCCGAAGTGAGTCCCACAGATAGATCTGATGCGAAGGAAGATATTAACTTTCCACTGCAGATGAATATCGCCTTAGGCAAATGGTTCAAGGCTCAAATTTCTTAGCTTGGTTGGCCCCGGATGGAATGAAGTGGGTTGTCGGATGTTCGAGAGGCTGAAAGGGCGTAATTAATACAAGCCTGCCAAATGTACACCTATTCAATACTTGAAAGACGGTGTGCTTTTGTAAAAATAGCATCCTCCGTTTTCTAACGGTTTTCTTCCAAGACAAGATGTCTCGGGGGCCTGCCTTTGCGCGTGACAAATATAGTGAACCGACCACTGTCGTTAACAGAGCTAAACTTGAATGCTCGCGGGACTAAGAGCACTATTTCGGGTAGTGTCTGGGGAATCGAAAGAGGTGATTTCCCGGCGTTGAGCTTCCATGGTCATCTGGTAATTCTCCTGCGGTCCATTCGCCGTCCAGTAAGGAAGTTCCCACTCTTGAGGAAAAAAGCCGGCCGTCTCCCAGTCCAAGATGCTCACAATCTTGAATGTATTCGGGTCCACTAGGATATTTTGTCGGTCCAGATCCGTATGGCAGAGAACGTATTCATCCGTATCCTTCGTCATCGATGGCCAAACTCGCTTCTCTTTCCAGTCCCAAAATCGACGTGGGGGTATGACTGGCAGCTCTGGGTTGGGACTGCCCATGAAATTCCGCCTTAGGCGTCTGAGCTGAGGAAGTATGTCCGATTCGAGCTGGGCCGTAACCTTCATGGTGGCCGTGGGGAGGAGAGACTCGTCAACGTGTTGCAGCTCGACACCGTTTCCAACAAGAGCAGTCTTCAAATATACGAGTCCGTTGTCCTCCCATAGATCGAGAAATTGTGGCACAGGAATCGTAGTATGCTTGGCGATGAATTGAAGCACAGCAGCTTCATTTCGTAGACGATCCGCGATATAGGGATTGATCGCCGGGTCACCGTAGAGGTCCAGACCGAGCTCATCTTGGTGAGGCTGCCTTTTCACGAATACCTTTGTCGTGTAGTAGTAGGAGATGGATGGGCAAATAATTTTTGCGATCTCAGCTCCGTCAGCCAGTGTGAATGAAGGCCGAAACCTGTCAACTAAAGGGTGTCTCGATTGAAAATCTTCGGCATCTTGTTTGATCATCTGCAAATGCCGACTTAGGGGTTCCATTTCTAATTGTTAAAGGAAAAAAAAAAAATGCTAAAAGATCACGAAGAGTTAGCTAGGGCAGACTCACATAAAATTGAGAGAGTTGCGTTTGGAGAAATGAAGTGCTATTTTGCAAAGGGGGGTGTGGTCTTCTTATCCGTGTGGGCCGTAACACTGTGGCTGAGACTGTCACATGACGCGTGACGCAGGCCATCGGCGACCCCCCGGACTGATGAGTATCATTGGACCTCTCGATGCGCATCCCTCCTTAGCCCTAATAAGTCTCTTATAAATACCCTTTATTGTGTTACTCCCTAAGATGCAGCTATTATTATAACTATAGAGGATGCTATTAACGTTATAATAACAGTAAAAGTTCATAGACGCAAGCCACACTAAAAACGGGTGGGTGGACTGTCTATCCCGATTAGGACAGCATATGCGTGTTCAATTTTTGACATGCGTGTTTAGAAGTCCACACTAAAACTGTGAATTGCTAGGGGCGCAGCGATTTTTTGCTAGGTGCGCAGAATGCCCCACCCGCCCCGCTTTTTTAGCGCTTAGGCCCGCCACCACACGCCACAGTATATTTATAGTACAAATATATAGTAGCTTTGCTAAACACCAAAATTATTAAATTTTTTAACAGGCCTTTTCCCTTTAATTAGCATCATAACCTATATATATTATAATAGATAAAAATCCAGAAAACCCGCCCCTAAATTTACCTCCCTCGCTAGGTTTGTGAGAACAAAGGATAGCTAGGCAAGAGGTATGGGGGCACTTGTGTATTTACTAAAGCTTGCTAGGTCTAAGTGTTATGCGCGCGAGTCGCTAGCTTTTATCTAGCGGCTCGCTAGTGTCACGTAGACCTAGCCCTAGGCCTAGCATACCTATAGGGTATGCACGCTGTGTTATAGGCAGGGCCTTATAATTACCTCCCTACTTATAGCTAGGCTCCTAAACGGCTTTCGCTAGCTATTTTATAGCTATTTGCTAACTAGTAATAGCCTCTAAAATAATAATAAACAATAGATAGGGTTTAACTACAAATTTACCTATAATTCTTTATTATATTACATACTCTTCCTTTCTATAACTATAGTAATTTTTTAATTATTTCTTATGCCTTTAGTTTCTATCCCTTCCTAGTCCTTAATTACTGCCTATTTATTATAAAAGATAAGTATATTCCTTTAAAAGAATATAGCTATATATATTATTTACACACTAGATATACTAAGTTTAAGAAACATCCCCTAGCTAAGCCTATATTACTATAGATTAACTATTAATTTCCCTGTAATCTATTTATAGATCCTTAAAAGATAAAACATTCTAAGCGCTATACCTAATACTATAACTATAGCAATTCTTACAAGACTATAAGTATACTACTCTTCCTATATCTTTTAGTCTTATTTTACTAATAAATTCCTATAGGCTATAGCTATAATAAGGGGTGATTTTATTAACCTCCTTATAGTTTTAGACTAGGCCTAAATACTTATAGATATCCGCAGTAACGCAGTGGAGGAAGACCCTAAGGACTGCCTATTTTTAAAGGCCTCTTACTTCTATATTACTAAGTGTTACCTCTATCTAATAATAGGGTTTAACCACGTAAACACATTATACTATATTACTTTTAGCTTAACTAGGGCCGCAAAGGTCTATTAGGTTTGTCTCTTCGCTATATATTTACTAGTCTCTTGCTTATATTTAGTAGTAGCACGCCTTTATTACATACTAATAGTATATAGTGTTATAATAGTAGCTACTTATTACAATATTCCCTAGCCTAATTCCAGGGTATGTAAGTATTATAGTTATTCTACCCTACCTTACTACGTATTTACTAATTCTTCTATAGCTAAACTACTACAAACTTAAGATTATATAGAATACGAAAATAACTTTATGCCTATAACACTTAGACCTAGGGTATATCCCCTAGGGGATAGTAAAATATTATTTTATGCTAGTAATACGCTAGGTAATTACTAAGGATAAGAACAGCACTAAGTATTTTATTTACAGGGGTTAGGCTTTTTTCTATAAGGGGGTAATAATAAAGGGGTTCCCCTTAACCCTCCCCGCGCTTTAGGTATGTTTTCTTTTATTATTTAGTAGGTAGTCTAAGGTAGTTTATATAGGAGTGTAATAGTAGCTAATAAGGCTAGGCCTTTTTTATTATAACTCTATGTCTCTTTGCCTATAACTTGCCTATATATCGCCACCTTTCTTACGCAATCTGCTTTAGTAAAACGCTTGAATTACACATTAAGCGCCTTCTATATCTTCTACTAAAACCTATTAGTTATATTCACTTAGCTAACCCTTCTATTTCACCAGGTATTCGTTACCTTTGCGGGTCTTCTTATAGTCCTTAACTTCCTTAACTTTATACTTATCTTCTTTATCCTTAAGGTTTAGTATTAGTATATCCTTATCCCTAGTGTCTTCACAGCAATTCTATAGCTCTAATAGGCTCACATAAAATACATTATATAGCTATCTATACTTCTTAGGTAATGCTAGTCTATACGCTTATTTCCCTATAGCATTAAGTACTTAAAAAGGCCTAATAAATCTAGGGGTTAGCTTCTATTTTATATCCTTAAGCCTAATATTCTTTGCTAATAGTAGTACTAGGTTACCTTAATATAGCATTAATAGCTAGTGACGCTAGTTATAGTACTTTACCTAGGTTTTAGTGGCTTTAGCCTAGTTCTCCTTTAGACGCTCTCTAACTTTATGTAGCTTTATAACATATATATATGCTTCTAGTACCTTCCCTTCCTAGCTCTTGCCCCTAAGAGCCAGATAAAACTTAGGTAAATAGCCTATAAGTAAATAGTTCAGGGAGTAGCTAGTGCTCCTATTTACTATATTATTATAGGCAAATTAAGCTATTAGGAGTAGCTTAGGCTATATCTATTAGTTCTCTATAATAAAACATTAAAGGTAGTGCTTAAGTACTTAGTTTATTCTTTCTATCTGCCTATTAGTTTAGGGGTAAAATACTATAGAAAGCCTCTACTTTACCTAAAATAGGTAGCATAGGTCTAACTAGAATTAGCTTGTAAAGACTAAACCTCTATTAGATATAATGCCCTCTAGGGCTCTAAATCATAGCTTAATCTCTTTATAGAAAAGTTCTGCTAATTTAGCTATATTAATAGTAGTAGTTATAGGTAGGAAGACAGAATACTTAGTAAATTAGTCTATAATCACTAGGATTACGTTAGTCTCTCGCTCGCCTACTCACGCAACAGGTAACCCTATAATAAAGTCTATTGAGATTTCTATCTATAGTTACCTTAGTATTAGTAGTAATTTAAGGCTTCTATATAGGCAATGCCTTCTAGCTACTACCTATTAGTAAACCCCATAGCTTATAATATAGTCTAAAACAGACTTACTTATAGCTAGCCACTAAAAGTAACACTTTAGTAGCTCTAGAGTGCGCTTAGTCCTAAAGTAACCCGCCAGTGGATTATTATAGTATAGCTATAGAAGCTCCTATTATAAGATAGGCTCCTAGGGAATAACTACCTAGTCTTAGTATAACAGAAGACCCCCTATGCTACGTAACTATAGACTAGCCTTTCCCTTCCCTTTTACTAGGGAGTTATTAATCTCACTATTCTATCTCTATAGATCTAGGTCTTAATCCTATGCCTTCTATAGTAGTTACGCTAATAGTTTATTTAGCCTAGATTAGTAGGGATCTAGTAATATAATAGTCCCCTATATCTCTTATGCTACACCAACGTCTTAGATACACACTACCTTCTCCTTAAAATCCCCTTTAGTTAGCTAACCTTTCACCAGATCCACGGTGGCTAACTAGCTTCTTAACTAGGCTACTATAGCTATTCTCTCTGTAGGGGCTAGGGCATTTTCCTCCCCTAAAGATATCTTATTAAGCCTCTCTACGCCTAAGACTAGGGCATTTTCCTCCCCTAAAGGCATCTTACTATATCTTCTTTAATATATTAGTTTCTCTTTTTCTACTATTTTAGTAGGTACTATCTTCCTTTAAAGTTCTAGTAATAATACCCTATTTATCAGGGGTTCGCCCTTATAATCAGGCCTTCTTAACAGTGTATCCGCTAGGTTACTTTTCCTAGGTCTATGCCTAATCATAAAGTAGAAGGGATAAAGGAACATACACCACCTTACCTACCTTCTATTTAACTTCTACTACCTTATAAAGGTCTATAGGTTATAGTAGTCTAATAGGACTTTAACTAGGCTTACCACGCCCTTAATATAGTGTTACTAGTGTTTAAATAACTCTACTATAGTAAGTAGCTCTTAATTAGCTATACTATAATTACGCTTAGCATCTATGAATTTCCTTAACTAAAATGCCACTAGATACTAACGGCCCTTATTATCCTATTAAGACAGGATTCCTGCCATTATAAAGATTAAAGCATCTATCTTAATACGCACTGGTTAACTTAGGTTATAATAATAGAGGAGAGGCGCTTACTAGAAGGCCTCTTTTAGCTAGTTAAACGCTAGCTATTCCTTTACTCTAAATATAAACTTCCTAGTCTAGATACTATTTTAACTGCCTTTTATTAACGTGTAAAGAGGTGCTATAATCCCAAAGTATCTATAGATAAACCATCGGTAGAAGTTATAGAACCTAAGGAAGGACTATATATCCTTAAAGCTTATAGGCTCTTTCTATTCTTAGATTATATTAACCCAGTGAGTATCCATTAAGATCCCATTAACTAATAGAATAAACCCTAGGAACTCCACTAACTCCTAGTAAAACAAACACTTTAAGGGTTTTATATATAACTCCGCTAATCTTATGCGTTCTAAAACTTCCTTAATATATATAGTGTATTCCTCCTATGTCTTTAAAAAGATAAGAATATTATCTAGATACACTATATAAATAGTGTTAACTAGCCTATAGAGTGCTTTATAAATATAACTTTAAAAAGTAGCTAGGGCATTAGTTAACCTAAAGGGCATTATAAGGTATTTATAGTGTCTATAATAGGTATAAAATATAGTCTTCTACTTATTACCTCCTTTAATATAAATTTAATAATATATATCCTTAATATTAATTTTTAAGAAGTAGTAAGCTCCTTAGCACTAATCTAGGATCTCTAAAATTAGGGGGAGAGTATAGTAATTCTTCTACGTTACCCTATTAAGTCCCTAATAATCTACGTATAACTAGAGTGTCCTATCTTTCTTTAGCATAAATAGAATAGGCACGCCTATAGGGCTCTTAGAGGGTCTTATCTAGCCTTTCTATAGGTTTTTATTAATATATTTGTGGAGTTCTTTTAGCTTACTTTAGGAGAGAGGGTAGATTAGTCTATATAGGGGTGTAGCCCTAGGTACTAGGTTAATTATGTAGTTAGTCTCTTTTCTTAATAGTAAGCTTCCTGCCTTATCTAATACAAATATATCTTTAAACTTATATAGTTCTAGGGGAATATCTTTAATAGTTCTATACGCTTTTGCCTCCTTATTGTCTTTAAGGGTAATAAACTTATCTTCTATAACCCCTATAATAGCATATATAATAGTCTTATCACATATTACTTTCGTGAATTTATAGGGAGTTAATAGTAAAAAAGCTACTTTTCCTTTCTTAAACCACTATTCCTATAAATATAGGTAAAGGTATATATATTCTTCCGTAAGGGTATATATTCTAATTAATACAGGGCTTCCCCCCACTCTTAGGTCTCTATCTATAGCTACACACAGTAGCTTAAGGTCCCTTTCTTCTCCTCTTAAGTCCTTAATTATAATAGGCACCTTATAGACACTATATTAAGGGACTATAAGGGCTCCTACTACCTTAATAATAGGTGCCGTGGCCTTAGCCTAGTTAAGTTTATAGGTTCTTACAAACTTAACACTAATCACATTAATCTTAGCGTAACTATCTAGATTAGCCGCTGTTTTAATGTCTTTATGCCTATAAATAGTAACTGGTGTATGAAACCAATGCCCTATTAGCACCTTAGTGTTAGAGGTAGAGGTAAGGGCATCTACTTCTACCTTAGGGAGTTTTCTAGGCCTTCTTAGGGCTCTTTCTTAGGTTTCTTATAGTAATATGTAAGGTGTCCTATGCTATCGTAGTTATAACACTATATCTTATCCCTAGGTTTAGCAGTGTTTAGGTAGGTAGCTAGGCCCTTCTCCTAGTCCTTATTCCTTTAATCTTTATAAGGTCTATAACCTTATAGGGAGTTATTCCTATAGTGCTAAGGGTTCTTATGCGGGCCTTTATCTCCTAATTACTCAGATTTTCGCTTATTCTTTAGCATAGCCTCCTAGAATCGCTAGGTAAGTTATATAACCTCTTCTTAAGTCTTATTAGTAATAAAGGCATGCAGGTTAATATAATCCTATAGGTTAGGGAGTAACTTTACAAAGAATATAAGGGCACAAGTCTTTTCTAGGGCTCTTTCTAGGTGTTTCTCTAGTAAATCTAAGAAGATACTAAACTTAATAGGGCTTTAACCCTTACGTTACTTTACATTCTCTAATTACGTCGCTATTTGTGCGTTATAATTAGCTAAGTCCCGAAGTAGCGTAAGTATCTAGGTCTAAAATTTATCCTAGTTATCTTTAAGGTTATCCTAGCTATTAGCCTACTATTCTTTAAGGTATCTATCCTATCTTGCCCTATAATTAATATGCATATAGTTAAGTGTAAAAAGGATCTTCTAGTAGTTATATTAGAACTTCTTCTTTGCCCTATTAAAGGCATAGTTTAGGTTATTAATCTATATCTTATATCTCTATAGGTTTATAGGATATTAGAGGTTAGTAATATTCTAAACTTTAACCTCTTAGCTATTATAGCTTAAGGAAGTACTAGCTCTTTACTACCTTTTTAATTATTCTTCTCCTATATTATACTATAATAAATCTTAGAGCTCTTACTCTCTTTCCTATAGTTTCTAGAGTTCCTTAAGCTAGGTAATTCGCTCCACTATTACTATAGCTTAGGCACGGATAGTAAGGGGTATATCTTTAGTTATAGTACCTATAGAATAGGGTATGTTCTTAGCTATAGTATTACCCTTATCTAGTAGCCCTTAGTTATTATCTAATATTACTCTTATAGATTAGGTAGTTCTCCCCCCTATATTACTCTTAGGTAGCTAGTAGGAGAAGCTTTAGAATTATAAGAATAAAGGATAGCTAGGTAAGAGGTATAGGGGCACTTATGTATTTACTAAAGCTTACTAGGTCTAAGTGTTATACACGCAAGTCGCTAGCTTTTATCTAGCGGCTCGCCAGTGTCACGTGGACCTAGCCCTAGGCCTAGCATGCCTATGGGGTGTGCACGCTGTGTTGTGGGCGGGGCCTCACAAGGTTATAGCAGCTTTAATAAACTCTACATTACTATATAAGCTTTTAGTAAGCAAAATAGTGTAGCTTTTAGTAAAAGCAGTATTTCCCTAAAAACCCTAATAAATAGCATTTAATAACCTTACTCTAGCTAGCTTAATTGTGATCGTAGTGGCCGTTAAAGGGCTCCTTAAGGCATTAGAATTTAATAAATACACTCCTAAAAAACTAACTATAGCTACTAGCTTAAGGTAATATCTACTAATAATTCTAGTTATTAGGTATAGTATTATAAAGAGTAAGGCTATTATAATTATAATAAATTAAGCAATCCTTCTAGGCATATAATACATTATAAATTCATAGAGTAATAAAGGTAGTAAATATTACGCCTTTTAAACCATATAAGCCTTTAGCCTTAAAGTATTAGCATAATAATTTATAATAATAAAGACAAAGAGCTTTATTTTATACCTAAAGATATATATAATTAATACTAAAAAGCTTATTAAGATAAATTAGCTAGCTACATATCTTCCCAGTGGTTTATTAAGGAATTACAAGAGAGAGGCTTACCTCACAGGTATATTTGTAATAATAATAATCACATCAAAAGCGCTATCTAGACCTACCCTTCTTATATCGAAAAATAGAAGGTTTTTTTAGAATTTATTAGCATAGACCATACCTATAAGATAAACCGCTAGGGTCTCTATCTATTAAATATTATCACTATCATAGATCAAAAATCAATCGCAAACATCGCATTTAGCTTTACTAGAACTAAAAAAGAAGAGGGCTATTATTAGATACTAGCCTCGTTAGAAGAAATTCGCTATAAGCTCTAGATACTAGCCCCTAAGGTTATTATAACAGACTTTAAGAAGGCACTAAAAAACGCCCTTAAGGTTATTTAGCCTAATATATAGTAGTAGCTTTATATATGGTATATTTAAGCAAATATTAAGAATAACTTCTATAAGAAGTGGATTAATAATAATAATAATAATAACGAGTTAATAGCCGCTAAAGCCTTTAATAATAGCCTAATAGGAGCGTTTTTAGCGTTTTAAAAGCTACTCTACTTAGATATAGTTAATAATTTTTATTCTATTTAGATGCATATAATTAATACATATAAATTATAGTAATCTATAATTCTTTACTATATAGAAGAGATATATCTTTAGGTTAAGCAATAGTGGGCTTATTATTTTATAAAGGAATTTTAAAATTTTAGTAAATAGGCAAATAGTTTTATAGAGGTCTCTTATAAAGCCCTAAAACTTAACCTATTTATAGGGACCGGCGACTTTCTATTACTTCTAAATAGAATCCATTAAATACTTAAGACCTAAGAGCGTAATTATTACGCTCGCATAGCTAATAACAAAGTTAAGCAACGCTTTTTAATTAATCATAAGGAGTGGCTTAGTAAGCTACCCACATAGATTTCCTACTAAGCTATTAACCTTCTAATTAAGCAATATAAGCTTATTTAAGCTTATAAAACCAGAAAGTAAGCGCTTTAACCTTATATAGGCTATTTTACTAGGTAATTTAGTCTCCCTTATACTTATTATATTTTAATAAAAAAAACCAACTCTATACCGCTATAAAAGCACAAAATTAATCGCTATTAGTAGCTATAGAGGCCCTTAGTAAGACCTTACTTAAATTCCCTGCTTACTATTATATAAATTATAGCTAACTTTAACTTCTAGAACCTTAATAACCTATATCTTTAAATTTATAATCCTATACCTATCTTAACTTACTAGTAGAAGGTAATAATAAATAGAAAAGATACTTAACACCACTCTTTAAGCTAGAATAATAGTAATAGTTAATAACTTAAGCCTTAATTAAGCTAATAAGGCATGTAGAGGCCACCCACACTAAGTATTTAAAGAGATCGCACATAGGCTAAGATTAATACCACCGTAAGAAATCAACACTGCTAGTAGCGAGGAGCCCTGTCCTCTTAATAATTAAATACTAATAGAAATAATAGGCAAAGAGGAATAATTAAAGGATAGGGCTCTCTTAAGATTAAGGAATTTATTCCTTTAACGCTATTACTGTAATTATAGCTAATAAATATAACTAGATAGGTAATTAAGGCACCTAGGCAGCTAGAATAATTAATAATTCTAGCCTAAAAGTGTACACTTTTAAAGAAAACACTAGAAAACGCGTTTTTAAGCGATTTAGAGCCTACCTATAGCATTATTATTAAGGAATTTATATAAAATTAGGTAAGCATATTTTTATTTAATTAAGGGCATTTGCTGCTATACGTTTATACTATAAATATACTATAGCGTATAGTAACGGGCACGCTAGCCTAAAATCGGAGCGTGGTGGGGCATTCTGCGCACCTAGCAAAAAATCGCTGCGCCCCTAGCAATTCACCTAAAACTAGGTGGGTGGGCTGTCCTTCCGTTTTAGGACTAAGGGGGGGTGCGCATTTAAAAAACGGAAGGTTGCGTACCCCCATTATAGAGGTCCAGTATCAGTGCACTAAGCCTATTTAGAGTATTAGTCGGCCGATCCCCGTGACAGTTCCGGCCGACTTTTAAGCCACCGTATTAGTCGTCTGGTATGGCCTACGAGCACAGGCAAATAATTCATTCTGAATACCCTTCATTTTTTGGGTGGAATCGATTTAACCGAACCTGATGTGGGCACGGTGCAGGAAAAGCCAAAGAGGCAATGAGTGTCTCCAAAGCGAAATGTTGTCATGTCACGTGAAAGCTTCTATTAATACCTTGAAGGGGAACAGTCTTTTGTGGTAATGAGTCTAATGACGACAAAAGAAGAAATATCGGAGAGTACGGAGGATGTGCGGGCGTCCCGAGCTGCCCGCCCGCCCATGCGAAAGTCCGCTCTGAATCCCCACGGTCTGATTAACCTCGGCAGGTGCCTTTGCTTTCGGCTTCTCCACCCCACCTCTTCACAAAACCATACATTTATAGATTCCGGGGTTTCCCATCTAGATATTTGTGCATTGCGGTCTGACATCCACGTAAAGAAGACACACGACTCACGAGGCCCACAGCAAGCAACCATGCCTATCGTCACGGAGCTGACCAAGGCGCTGGGCATCCGCGGTAAGTAGACGAGGACGAGGAGAAAGAAGAATCAATTCACTCAAAGAAAGCCTCGCACATGCTGACGCCCTTTTCTTTGCTCGCAGTCCCCGTCGTCCAAGGCGGCATGATGCACGTCGGCACCGCAGACCTCGCCTCGGCCGTCTCCAACGCCGGCGGCCTGGGCATCATCACGGCCCTCATCTTCCCCACGCCGGGGGCCCTCCGCGACGAGATCCGCCGGTGCCGCGGCCTGACCAAGAAGCCCTTCGCCGTCAACCTGACGCTGCTCCCCGCCATGGTGCCCCCGGACTACGGCGCCTACGCCCAGGCCATCATCGACGAGGGCGTCAAGGTCGTCGAGACGGCCGGCAACTCGCCCGGCCCCGTCATCGCGCAGCTCAAGGGGGCCGGCGTCGTCGTCCTCCACAAGTGCACCACCATCCGCCACGCCCAGAGCGCCGCCAAGCTCGGCGCCGACTTCCTGTCCATCGACGGCTTCGAGTGCGCGGGCCACGTCGGCGAGAGCGACATCACAAACTTCATCCTCCTGGGCAGGGCCCGCCAGGCGCTGGGCGGCGTCCCCTTCATCGCGAGCGGCGGCTTCGCCGACGGCCACGGCCTCGCCGCCGCCCTGCTGCTGGGCGCGTCGGGCGTCAACATGGGCACGCGCTTCATGGCCACCGTCGAGGCCCCCGTCCACCGCAACATCAAGGACGCCATCGTCAGGGCTGACGAGCACGACACCACCCTCCTGCTGAGGCGCTGGCGCAACACGAGCCGCCTGTTCAAGAACAAGGTTGCCTTGGAGGCGCTCAGGGTTGAGAAGGAGAGCACCACGGGCGAGTTCTCCGAGATTGCCCCCCTGGTGAGCGGCAAGAGGGGCAAGGAGGTGTTTGTCAATGGTGACCCGGAGTATGGTGTAAGTTTTTTTTTTCCCCTCCCCATTTGTCATATCTAGCCGGGTGCTTCCGGTGGTGTCATGGAGAAAGAAATGGGTCATTTTTGAAATTCTGTAAAGAATGCCACGCCTACTACACCACGAGTGGGAGGATTTAGCTACATCACTCAAAGCACGTCGCTCCCGCCCCCCAGGCCAACGTCAATCTAATATTGCTGCTTTAAAGGATACTATGCCTAGTACCCAAGAGTGGAAGGATTTAGCTACTTTAGTGGCTTTAAAGGGTGCTATACCTACCAATTAAGAGTGGAAGGATGTAGCTACATCACTAAAGTGGCTAAATCTGTCCACTCTTGGGTAGTAGGCATAGCATCTTTTAAAGCAGCAATATTAGATTGACCTTAACTTGGGGGCGCGGGAGCGACGGACCAAAGTGGCAATGGGACGAATGATATACGGAATGGGTTTGTCTTGGTCGAAGCCGCAGAGCCGAAATGACAGAGCTGCGAGGCATCAATGTTTTTGGCTAACTTGATTGGTCTTCCTCATCTAGGTCTGGACCACTGGCCCTGTCATGGGCTTGATTCACGATATCCCCACGTGTGAAGTGTTGGTGAAGCGCATTGAGAAGGAGGCTGAGCAGGCGTTCAAGGATACATCGGCTCTAATTGTTCCCGAGTCGAAATTGTAGAGTATCTGAAGAGTGTTGTCTGAATGAAGCACGCAAAGGGGGGGGGGGGATATAAACTAGAGCAAAGGTTAATAGATCTTATAATTTAGCAGTTGCCTATAATTTAGCAGTTGTCTCGCCGTGCCCAACTCCCACCTGCGACGAAGAAAACTCCAAATCCACCCAGAATATTCCACACGACCGCCTACTGTCGATGGCCAAACCGGCTGCCTCTCCTCCTCATCGGTAATCGCTGTCTCAACGCCGTGTCAAGGCGGCTCCTCTGCGGCGGGTCCGCGAGGCCATCGTCTGCGTTCGCCTCATCCGCCGTGTCCTCGTTGTGAAAGAGCGCCGGCATACCGCTGTGCAGCTCTCCATGTAGCCCGTCGTGAACCCGGCTCGTGCACAGGCCGACGCCCGTCTCCGCGACGGTCACGCTCGACACGCTGGATACTCGCCATCCATCGGGGCAGGAAGGGTTCCTCGTCTCCCGCCGGCTCGGCACGTCTTCTTTGAGGACGAGCTGCGCTTCTGCGACGGCGCCTCGCAGGCCGAGGTAGAACTTGTCCGACGTGTCCGACGCCCTGGCGAGGGAGAAGACGCGGTCCATGCCGCGATAGCCCAGCCAGAGGGTGGCGTCTTGTCTGTAGCAGTCTGTCCTCGAGAGTGCGTGCCAGGGGCAGCGACCCGGGCGGCCGGGCTTGCATTCCGATTCCGATGCAATGTGGTTGCCGGACCTGCCTGGGTTGGGCAGGTTGTTCGTCGTGCCGGATGAGCAGCACACGCGCGGCTGCGGCTGGGCAGACGAGCACTCGGACGCGGCAGAGTGGAAGTAGGGCTTGTCGAAGCGGAAGTCGAAGAAGCGGACTGTCGGGGCCGTGTTGTTGCCCGTCACGAAGCGCTCTGTGCCGTAGACGAGCAACGGGCCGCCGGCCTGGAAGGGCTGGAAGTTGTCCCGGTAGATGGCGTCGTGGGGGGAAGGGGTGCGGGCGTCGAGGAGTCGGAACGTGCCGTCTTGCCAGGAGCTCAGGAGGAGGCTCTTGCTGTTCCTGTGTCCGACGGGCTCGATGGCCCAGACGATGGTGTTGACGTCTGTGAGGGGTGGTGGGAGCCTGCCTTGCTTTCTGGCGTAGACGTCGGGTTTGTGGGCGGCCGGCTCGAAGACGACGCCTGTTGGCCGGACGGTGCCGTACTGGATGGGCTGGGAACTGCCGCCCAGGGCAACGGCGACGTGGTCTCTGTCCAGGAACTTGATGTCGCGGACCAAGGATTCCTGGTTGGCCGGCCGGTCCGCCGACATATCGTGGAAGGAGAGCGGCTCAAGTTCCGCGAGTTCCGCGAGTTCCGCGTCCTCCTCCTCGGGGGCCATCTTGTACAGATGGAGATGCGAGCTTCTGCTGGCGGCGAGCATGTCCGTGTCTGGCTGCCACTCGGTGCAGCTGACGGCCAGGCGGCCCGGGGATATGCTCACCGGCGCCGACAGCTGGCGGCCATCTGATGAATCTGCACGCGCGTCCAGCTTCACCACGCTCCTTGTCGGTTTGCCAAAGGAGGAGTCGTTTGCCGCCGACAGCACCTCGACGTCGCCGTTTGCCCTTCCCACGACTACTTGGGGCCTCACTCCTCCATGTCCATCATCGCCACCAGTGGCAGGCCTCTCCATCATCTTCAACGCCGTCACATCCCCCGTGCCGGCAGAGTAGCCTCCCTCGCGGCCCAGGATGCTCCCCCAGCTCCCGGCACCCGCAGATGCTGCTCCATCTTTGCCTTCTTTGCCTTTGCTTTCGCTGCTTCTCCCTCCTCTCGCCGCCCACCTCACTTGGAGGTCCTCGCCGGCCCCCCAAGCAACGACCTCTTGATCCAGGCCCGACACGTACCGCGCATCAACGACGCCATGGAAATCAATAGCCTGTCCCGACGGGGCCCCCCCGTTCCTGTTTCTGTTTCTCTGCCTCGGCGGCGGCAGCGTCCGGAACAGACTGAACTGCACAGCACGCTTATTCCAGCACCGATCAAGATACGTATACTGGTCGGCGACCCAGCTCCACGACACGCCCCGCGCACCGGGTTCTCGAAACGACGGGAACCGCGTCTTCACAAACGCCCGCCAGCCATCCTGCTCAACAAGCCTTTGCGTGCGCCTCGTTGCCCTTCCAAGACGACACACGTCTCTGCTCGTGTCTAGATACTCGATAATGTCGAGTAACAAGTCGTCTGGGAGACCTGTTAGCGACGCATGGGCCATGACATGGCTGAAATCTGTAGACGAGTTGGGAGAAATGGGAGATTTTCGAATATAGCTCGTGTGTATAATGTTGATGGCTCTTCTGTAATTATCCAAGGAGTGCCTCCCCGTGATTTTGTACCTCGTGTCGTGGTGCGGGTTGGTTTCCTCGTGGTTCCTGATTCCTAGGCGCCGCGGGGCGGATAAAAGTGGCCCCAAGCAAGACTTTGAGTCATCGATTCCGTATTCGGGTATTGGTTTCAAATGTCATGGGATGGGAGATTGGGAATCTTATGAGGCGGTACGAGGACGACTTGCGTCAGTCATCTTTCCATATCCGGGGCGAGTCACTCTGTTCAACTGCACAATGTTTGCATCCTATGAATTATTTTTTATCCTTCTGATGCACCGCTGAAACGTAAACGAAAAAAATAAATACGCAACATGCTTTCCACAAGTACCGCCAAACGCCTTCGACCCTCACTCACCAAGGGCACGCCACGCCCCCAAAAATCCCAACCCAATGCTCATTTCATCTCAACAAATTATGACTTCGTCAACACGCTCTCTGGTCTTGTAATCAACATCACATGAGTAAATACATGGCCCGCACTGCCTTTTCCGCCGCGGCAATATGCCAGGGGCGTACATCTGTGTCCCTTGGCACCACTCCTCTGGCCCGTGACAGGGTGCCTAATCCTCTGAAATAACTCAGCATCTCTCTCAAGAGAGGCTCGTATGCTCGTGGACTGGCATCCGTGTGCACGAGGTTGACTTCCATGGCCACGGGCGCATCCTCCATTCGGGCCCCAGTGCGCTTGATGAGATAGCCGCTGACCAACGCTGGGCGCAAATCAGTCACGCTCGTCGAATTATTGAGTCGGTGGCCGACAACAGCTCCCCATGTCTGGTCAGTCACGTCATACAGGATGGCATCCGTGTCCGCATCTGCGCCGGCCTCGAGACCCCCCGGTGTCGCGGCCGTGGCGTTGGCGGGAGTCGCCGGGGTGGCGCTCTGCTCTGGTGAGACGATACTTGCCTGCGGTGTCGACTCTGGAGTTGTGTAAAAGGGCACCGACGTCTGTGGCAGCTTGACCATGGGTGGCATCAGTTGCAGCGAGGGGTTCGTGTCCACCGTCATCAGTATTATGGTGACCGATGCTTTGATCTCTGTCCGCGCCAAATTGACCCAGAATTCAACCTCGTGCTGATCCATTGGCCCGCATTTGGTAATGATAATCCGCCAGTGTACCTTCCAGGCAGAGATCAGGTCCAACGTAGACTCCCACATTTCATGTGCTACTTCGTTCATCGACCGGGACGCTGGTCTCTGTTTTCGTCTCATGCAGTACGACGCGGTAGCCTGCTGGTTTCCTCGGTCGTCTGTCCACGCTGCCGTGATCCAACGCTCGTCGACGGTTTGAGCATACGCCACGTGAATGCACGAGTTTTCCCTAATCAACGAGGCCGACGGAGTATGGACGAGCTTGAAATCAATGATGCGTGGTAGAGGTTGTTCCAACCGGATCGCTGGTGCTGGCATAAGGCCTCCAAAGAGAGTGCATCGGTCATACGTTTCCATGCAGAGCCCGACAAGGTCCTGAGACGGAGTCACGACCAAGGAAGTTGGCGATGACAGGGCATCCGCAGAAACTAGTTGTAGGACGAGTTCGTTGGTCACTGGCTCTTTTTTGATCGACAGCTCTTTCTGATGCGAATCAAAGAATCGCTGAAACGCTGCACAAGCTTCAACAATAGTTCCCGGGTTGCTCGGCGAATATACAAAGTAGACGACGACGTTGGTGTCCGTGGCGGTTAGATTGGACAGCGCGCCTCGCAATATTTCCATGCTCCCGACAAGAGCTGACCCATGTCCTGTCATTGTTGCATCAGGCGACGTCGAGATTCGATCTACTTCGTGAGGAAGGATGCCATCGTCCATGTCTGGTGAGAGCGTCAAATTGTTCATGGTTCCGAGCCTCAACACTTCATAGACACTTTTGACGCGCCCCAAAAAGGTCTTCGCATTGTCAGTCATTCCTTTCCATCCCGGGAACACGCAAACAGCAGTAATATCCTTGCTTCCAGATGATGGGGCAAGCCCCAAACTTTCCCAGAAACTAACAGCTGAAGGCAGAACAGAAAGTTTGGCATCGGACCGACGGACTTCCAGGTGCGGACCTGGTATTTGATACAGATTACTGGGTCGCATTTGCTCCGCATTTGCATCCC